>JALAZF010000453.1:0-1267893 GCA_022829125.1 Lathyrus tuberosus
GTTCATATCTGACTAGGTTTCAGACAACGGGTTCATATTTGACTCGAAGTTTAGGTTCACATTTGACCTGGGTTCAAACAACGGGTTCATATTTGACTCGAAGGTTATGTTCACATTTGACTTGGGTTCAAATAACGGGTTCATATTTTACTTGAAGTTTAGGTTCATATTTGACCTGGGTTAAAATAACGGGTTCATATTTGATTCGAAGTTTAGGTTCATATCTGACTAGGTTTCAGACAACGGGTTCATATTTGACTCGAAGTTTAGGTTCACATTTGACCTGGGTTCAAACAACGGGTTCATATTTGACTCGAAGGTTATGTTCACATTTGACTTGGGTTCAAATAATGGGTTCATATTTGACTCAAAATTTAAGTTCATATTTGACCTGGGTTCAAGCAACGGGTTCATGTTTGACTCAAAGTTTAGGTTCATATCTGACCTGGTTTCAAACAACGGGTTCATATTTGAATCGAAGTTTAGGTTCACATTTGACCTGGGTTCAAACAACGGGTTCATGTTTGACTCGAAGTTTAGGTTCATATCTTACCTGGTTTCAAACAACGGGTTCATATTTGACTCGAAGTTTAGGTTCATATTTGAACTGCGTTCTAACAACGGGTTTATATTTGACATAAAGTTTAGGTTCATATCTGACCTAGTTTTCAAACAACGGGTTCATATTTGACTCGAAGTTTAGGTTCACATTTGACCTGGGTTCAACAAACGAGTTAAAAATTTGACTCAAAGTTTAGGTTCACATTTGACCTGGGTTAAAACAACGGGTTCATGTTTGACTGGAAGTTTAGGTTCATATCTTACCTGGTTTCAAACAACGGGTTCATATTTGACTCGAAGTTTAGGTTCACATTTGACCTGGGTTCAAACAACGGGTTCATATTTGACTCAAAGATTAGGTTCATATAACCTGGGTTCAAACAACCGGTTCATGTTTGACTCGAAGTTTAGGATCATATCTTACCTGGTTTCAAACAACTGGTTCATGTTTGACTCAAAGTTTAGGTTCATATCCGACCTGGTTTCAAACAACGGGTTCATATTTGACTCGAAGTTTAGGTTCACATTTGACCTGGGTTTAAACAACAGGTTCAAATTTGACTCAAAGTTTTAGCTTCATATCTGACCTGGTTTCAAACAACTGGTTCATGTTTGACTCAAAGTTTAGGTTCATATCTTACCTGGTTTCAAACAACGGGTTCATATTTGACTCGAAGTTTAGGTTCACATTTGACCTGGGTTCAAACAACGGGTTCAAATTTGACTCAAAGTTTAGCTTCATATCTGACCTGGTTTCAAACAACGGGTTCATGTTTGACTCAAAGTTTAGGTTCATATATGACCTGGTTTTAAACAACGGGTTCATATTTGACTCGAAGTTTAGGTTCATATTTAACCTGGGTTCAAACAAAGGGTTTATATTTGACTCAAAGTTTAGGTTCATTTCTGACCTGGTTTCAAACAACGGGTTCAAATTTGACTCGAAGTTTAGGTTCATATCTGACCTGGTTTCAAACAACGGGTTCATGTTTGACTCAAAGTTTAGGTTCATATCTGACCTGGTTTTAAAACAACGGGTTCATATTTGACTCGAAGTTTTGGTTCATATTTGACTTGGGTTCAAACAACGGGTTTATATTTGACTCAAAGTTTAGGTTTATATCTGACCTGGTTTCAAACAACGGGTTCATATTTGACTCGAAGTTTAGGTTCACATTTTACCTGGGTTCAAACAACGGGTTCATGTTTGACTCGACGTTTAGGTTCATATCTTACCTGGTTTCAAACAACGGGTTCATATTTGACTCGAAGTTTAGGTTCATATTTGACCTGGGTTCAAACAACGGGTTCAAATTTGACTCGAAGTTTAGGTTCATATCTGACCTGGTTTCAAACAACGGGTTCATATTTTACTTGAAGTTTAGGTTGATATTTGACCTGGGTTAAAATAACGGGTTCATATTTGATTCGAAGTTTAGGTTCATATCTGACTAGGTTTCAGACAACGGGTTCATATTTGACTCGAAGTTTAGGTTCACATTTGACCTGGGTTCAAACAACGGGTTCATAGTTGACTCGAAGGTTATGTTCACATTTGACTTGGGTTCAAATAACGGGTTCATATTTTACTTGAAGTTTAGGTTCATATTTGACCTGGGTTAAAATAACGGGTTCATATTTGATTCGAAGTTTAGGTTCATATCTGACTAGGTTTCAGACAACGGGTTCATATTTGACTCGAAGTTTAGGTTCACATTTGACCTGGGTTCAAACAACGGGTTCATATTTGACTCGAAGGTTATGTTCACATTTGACTTGGGTTCAAATAATGGGTTCATATTTGACTCAAAATTTAAGTTCATATTTGACCTGGGTTCAAGCAACGGGTTCATGTTTGACTCAAAGTTTAGGTTCATATCTGACCTGGTTTCAAACAACGGGTTCATATTTGAATCGAAGTTTAGGTTCACATTTGACCTGGGTTCAAACAACGGGTTCATGTTTGACTCGAAGTTTAGGTTCATATCTTACCTGGTTTCAAACAACGGGTTCATATTTGACTCGAAGTTTAGGTTCATATTTGAACTGCGTTCTAACAACGGGTTTATATTTGACATAAAGTTTAGGTTCATATCTGACCTAGTTTCAAACAACGGGTTCATATTTGACTCGAAGTTTAGGTTCACATTTGACCTGGGTTCAACAAACGAGTTAAAATTTGACTCAAAGTTTAGGTTCACATTTGACCTGGGTTAAAACAACGGGTTCATGTTTGACTCGAAGTTTAGGTTCATATCTTACCTGGTTTCAAACAACGGGTTCATATTTGACTCGAAGTTTAGGTTCACATTTGACCTGGGTTCAAACAACGGGTTCATATTTGACTCAAAGATTAGGTTCATATAACCTGGGTTCAAACAACCGGTTCATGTTTGACTCGAAGTTTAGGATCATATCTTACCTGGTTTCAAACAACTGGTTCATGTTTGACTCAAAGTTTAGGTTCATTATCCGACCTGGTTTCAAACAACGGGTTCATATTTGACTCGAAGTTTAGGTTCACATTTGACCTGGGTTTAAACAACGGGTTCAAATTTGACTCAAAGTTTAGCTTCATATCTGACCTGGTTTCAAACAACTGGTTCATGTTTGACTCAAAGTTTAGGTTCATATATGACCTGGGTTTAAACAACGGGTTCATATTTGACTCGAAGTTTAGGTTCATATTTGACCTGGGTTCAAACAACGGGTTTATATTTGACTCAAAGTTTAGGTTCATATCTGACCTGGTTTCAAACAACGGGTTCATATTTGATTCGAAGTTTAGGTTCACATTTGACCTGGGTTCAAACAACGGGTTCATGTTTGACTCGAAGTTTAGGTTCATATCTTACCTGGTTTCAAACAACGGGTTCATATTTGACTCGAAGTTTAGGTTCATATTTGAACTGCGTTCTAACAACGGGTTTATATTTGACATAAAGTTTAGGTTCATATCTGACCTAGTTTCAAACAACGGGTTCATATTTGACTCGAAGTTTAGGTTCACATTTGACCTGGGTTCAACAAACGAGTTAAAATTTGACTCAAAGTTTAGGTTCACATTTGAAACTGGGTTAAAACAACGGGTTCATGTTTGACTCGAAGTTTAGGTTCATATCTTACCTGGTTTCAAACAACGGGTTCATATTTGACTCGAAGTTTAGGTTCACATTTGACCTGGGTTCAAACAACGGGTTCATATTTGACTCAAAGATTAGGTTCATATAACCTGGGTTCAAACAACGGGTTCATGTTTGACTCGAAGTTTAGGATCATATCTTACCTGGTTTCAAACAACAGGTTCATATTTGACTCAAAGTTTAGGTTCATATCCGACCTGGTTTCAAACAACGGGTTCATATTTGACTCGAAGTTTAGGTTCACATTTGACCTGGGTTCAAACAACGGGTTCAAATTTGACTCAAAGTTTAGCTTCATATCTGACCTGGTTTCAAACAACTGGTTCATGTTTGACTCAAAGTTTAGGTTCATATCTTACCTGGTTTCAAACAACGGGTTCATATTTGACTCGAAGTTTAGGTTCACATTTGACCTGGGTTCAAACAACGGGTTCAAATTTGACTCAAAGTTTAGCTTCATATCTGACCTGGTTTCAAACAACGGGTTCATGTTTGACTCAAAGTTTAGGTTCATATATGACCTGGTTTTAAACAACGGGTTCATATTTGACTCGAAGTTTAGGTTCATATTTAACCTGGGTTCAAACAAAGGGTTTATATTTGACTCTAAGTTTAGGTTCATTTCTGACCTGGTTTCAAACAACGGGTTCAAATTTGACTCGAAGTTTAGGTTCATATCTGACCTGGTTTCAAACAACGGGTTCATGTTTGACTCAAAGTTTAGGTTCATATCTGACCTGGTTTTAAACAACGGGTTCATATTTGACTCGAAGTTTAGGTTCATATTTGACTTGGGTTCAAACAACGGGTTTATATTTGACTCAAAGTTTAGGTTTATATCTGACCTGGTTTCAAACAACGGGTTCATATTTGACTCGAAGTTTAGGTTCACATTTGACCTGGGTTCAAACAACGGGTTCATGTTTGACTCGACGTTTAGGTTCATATCTTACCTGGTTTCAAACAACGGGTTCATATTTGACTCGAAGTTTAGGTTCATATTTGACCTGGGTTCAAACAACGGGTTCAAATTTGACTCGAAGTTTAGGTTCAAATCTGACCTGGTTTCAAACAACGGGTTCATATTTTACTTGAAGTTTAGGTTCATATTTGACCTGGGTTAAAATAACGGGTTCATATTTGATTCGAAGTTTAGGTTCATATCTGACTAGGTTTCAGACAACGGGTTCATATTTGACTCGAAGTTTAGGTTCACATTTGACCTGGGTTCAAACAACGGGTTCATATTTGACTCGAAGGTTATGTTCACATTTGACTTGGGTTCAAATAACGGGTTCATATTTTACTTGAAGTTTAGGTTCATATTTGACCTGGGTTAAAATAACGGGTTCATATTTGATTCGAAGTTTAGGTTCATATCTGACTAGGTTTCAGACAACGGGTTCATATTTGACTCGAAGTTTAGGTTCACATTTGACCTGGGTTCAAACAACGGGTTCATATTTGACTCGAAGGTTATGTTCACATTTGACTTGGGTTCAAATAATGGATTCATATTTGACTCAAAATTTAAGTTCATATTTGACCTGGGTTCAAGCAACGGGTTCATGTTTGACTCAAAGTTTAGGTTCATATCTGACCTGGTTTCAAACAACGGGTTCATATTTGAATCGAAGTTTAGGTTCACATTTGACCTGAGTTCAAACAACGGGTTCATGTTTGACTCGAAGTTTAGGTTCATATCTTACCTGGTTTCAAACAACGGGTTCATATTTGACTCGAAGTTTAGGTTCATATTTGAACTGCGTTCTAACAACGGGTTTATATTTGACATAAAGTTTAGGTTCATATCTGACCTAGTTTCAAACAACGGGTTCATATTTGACTCGAAGTTTAGGTTCACATTTGACCTGGGTTCAACAAACGAGTTAAAATTTGACTCAAAGTTTAGGTTCACATTTGACCTGGGTTAAAACAACGGGTTCATGTTTGACTCGAAGTTTAGGTTCATATCTTACCTGGTTTCAAACAACGGGTTCATATTTGACTCGAAGTTTAGGTTCACATTTGACCTGGGTTCAAACAACGGGTTCATATTTGACTCAAAGATTAGGTTCATATAACCTGGGTTCAAACAACCGGTTCATGTTTGACTCGAAGTTTAGGATCATATCTTACCTGGTTTCAAACAACTGGTTCATGTTTGACTCAAAGTTTAGGTTCATATCCGACCTGGTTTCAAACAACGGGTTCATATTTGACTCGAAGTTTAGGTTCACATTTGACCTGGGTTTAAACAACGGGTTCAAATTTGACTCAAAGTTTAGCTTCATATCTGACCTGGTTTCAAACAACTGGTTCATGTTTGACTCAAAGTTTAGGTTCATATATGACCTGGGTTTAAACAACGGGTTCATATTTGACTCAAAGTTTAGGTTCATATTTGACCTGGGTTCAAACAACGGGTTTATATTTGACTCAAAGTTTAGGTTCATATCTGACCTGGTTTCAAACAACGGGTTCATATTTGATTCGAAGTTTAGGTTCACATTTGACCTGGGTTCAAACAACGGGTTCATGTTTGACTCGAAGTTTAGGTTCATATCTTACCTGGTTTCAAACAACGGGTTCATATTTGACTCGAAGTTTAGGTTTATATTTGAACTGCGTTCTAACAACGGGTTTATATTTGACATAAAGTTTAGGTTCATATCTGACCTAGTTTCAAACAACGGGTTCATATTTGACTCGAAGTTTAGGTTCACATTTGACCTGGGTTCAACAAACGAGTTAAAATTTGACTCAAAGTTTAGGTTCACATTTGACCTGGGTTAAAACAACGGGTTCATGTTTGACTCGAAGTTTAGGTTCATATCTTACCTGGTTTCAAACAACGGGTTCATATTTGACTCGAAGTTTAGGTTCACATTTGACCTGGGTTCAAACAACGGGTTCATATTTGACTCAAAGATTAGGGTCATATAACCTGGGTTCAAACAACGGGTTCATGTTTGACTCGAAGTTTAGGATCATATCTTACCTGGTTTCAAACAACAGGTTCATATTTGACTCAAAGTTTAGGTTCATATCCGACCTGGTTTCAAACAACGGGTTCATATTTGACTCGAAGTTTAGGTTCACATTTGACCTGGGTTCAAACAACGGGTTCAAATTTGACTCAAAGTTTAGCTTCATATGTGACCTGGTTTCAAACAACTGGTTCATGTTTGACTCAAAGTTTAGGTTCATATATGACCTGGTTTTAAACAACGGGTTCATATTTGACTCGAAGTTTAGGTTCATATTTGACCTGGGTTCAAACAAAGGGTTTATATTTGACTCAAAGTTTAGGCTCATATCTGACCTGGTTTCAAACAACGGGTTCAAATTTGACTCGAAGTTTAGGTTCATATCTGACCTGGTTTAAAACAACGGGTTCATGTTTGACTCAAAGTTTAGGTTCATATCTGACCTGGTTTTAAACAACGGGTTCATATTTGACTCGAAGTTTAGGTTCATATTTGACTTGGGTTCAAACAACGGGTTTATATTTGACTCAAAGTTTAGGTTTATATCTGACCTGGTTTCAAACAACGGGTTCATATTTGACTCGAAGTTTAGGTTCACATTTGACCTGGGTTCAAACAACGGGTTCATGTTTGACTCGACGTTTAGGTTCATATCTTACCTGGTTTCAAACAACGGGTTCATATTTGACTCGAAGTTTAGGTTCATATTTGACCTGGGTTCAAACAACGGGTTCAAATTTGACTCTAAGTTTAGGTTCATATCTGACCTGGTTTCAAACAACGGGTTCATATTTTACTTGAAGTTTAGGTTCATATTTGACCTGGGTTAAAATAACGGGTTCATATTTGATTCGAAGTTTAGGTTAATATCTGACTAGGTTTCAGACAACGGGTTCATATTTGACTCGAAGTTTAGGTTCACATTTGACCTGGGTTCAAACAACGTGTTCAAATTTAACTCGAAGTTTAGGTTCATATTTGACCTAGTTTCAAACAACAAGTTCATATTTGACTCGAATTTAGGTTCACATTTGACTTGGGTTCAAACAATGGGTTAATGTTTGACTCGAAGATTAGGTTCATATCTGACCTGGGTTCAAACAACGGGTTCATATTTGACTAGAAGTTTAGGTTCACATTTGACCTGGGTTCAAACAACGGGTTCATATTTGACTCGAAGTTTAGGTTCACATTTGACTTGGGTTCAAACAATGGGTTCATATTTCACTCAAAATTTAAGTTCATATTTGACCTGGGTTCAAACAACGGGTTTATATTTGACTCAAAGTTTAGGTTCATATCTGACCTGGTTTCAAACAACGGGTTCATATTTGACTCGAAGTTTAGGTTCACATTTGACCTGGGTTCAAACAACGGGTTCATGTTTGACTCGAAGTTTAGGTTCATATCTTACCTGGTTTCAAACAACGGGTTCATATTTGACTCGAAGTTTAGGTTCATATTTGACCTGCGTTCAAACAACGGGCTTATATTTGACACAAAGTTTAGGTTCGTATCTGACCTAGTTTCAAACAACGGGCTCATATTTGACTCCAAGTTTAGGTTCACATTTGACCTGGGTTCAACAAACGAGTTCAAATTTGACTCAAACTTTAGGTTCACATTTGACCTGGGTTAAAACAACGGGTTCATGTTTGACTCAAAGTTTAGGTTCATATCTTACCTGGTTTCAAACAACGGGTTCATGTTTGACTCGAAGGTTAGGGTCATATCTTACCTGGTTTCAAACAACAGGTTCATATTTAACTGAAAGTTTAGGTTCATATCCGACCTGGTTTCAAACAACGGGTTCATATTTGACTCGAAGTTTAGGTTCACATTTGACCTGGGTTCAAACAACGGGTTCAAATTTGACTCAAAGTTTAGGTTCATATCTGACCTGGTTTCAAACAACGGGTTCATGTTTGACTCAAAGTTTAGGTTCATATCTGACCTGGTTTTAAACAACGGGTTCATATTTGACTCGAAGTTTAGGTTCATATTTGACCTGGGTTCAAACAAAGGGTTTATATTTGACTCAAAGTTTAGGTTCATATCTGACCTGGTTTCAAACAACGGGTTCATGTTTGACTCGAAGGTTAGGGTCATATCTTACCTGGTTTCAAACAACAGGTTCATATTTGACTCAAAGTTTAGGTTCATATCCGACCTGGTTTTAAACAACGGGTTCATATTTGACTCGAAGTTTAGGTTCACATTTGACCTGGGTTCAAACAACGGGTTCAAATTTGACTTAAAGTTTAGGTTCATATCTGACCTGGTTTTAAACAACGGGTTCATGTTTGACTCAAAGTTTAGGTTCATATCCGACCTGGTTTCAAACAACGGGTTCATATTTGACTCGAAGTTTAGGTTCACATTTGACCTGGGTTCAAACAACGGGTTCATATTTGACTCAAAGTTTAGGTTCATATCTGACCTGGTTTCAAACAACGGGTTCATGTTTTACTCAAAGTTTAGGTTCATATCTGACCTGGTTTTAAACAACGGGTTCATATTTGACTCGAAGTTTAGGTTCATATTTGACCTGGGTTCAAACAAAGGGTTTATATTTGACTCAAAGTTTAGGTTCATATCTGACCTGGTTTCAAACAACGGGTTCAAATTTGACTCGAAGTTTAGGTTCATATCTGACCTGGTTTCAAACAACGGGTTCATGTTTGACTCAAAGTTTAGGTTCATATCTGACCTTGTTTTAAACAACGGGTTCATATTTGACTCGAAGTTTAGGTTCATATTTGACCTGGGTTCAAACAACGGGTTTATATTTAACTCAAAGTTTAGGTTTATATCTGACCTGGTTTCAAACAACGGGTTCATATTTGACTCGAAGTTTAGGTTCACATTTGACCAGGCTTCAAACAACGAGTTCATGTTTGACTCGAAGTTTAGGTTCATATCTTACCTGGTTTCAAACAACAGGTTCATATTTGACTCAAAATTTAGGTTCATATCCGACCTGGTTTCATACAACGGGTTCATATTTGACTCGAGGTTTAGGTTCACATTTGACCTGGGTTCAAACAACGGGTTCATATTTTACTTGAAGTTTAGGTTCATATTTGACCTGGGTTAAAATAACGGGTTCATATTTGATTCGAAGTTTAGGTTCATATCTGACTAGGTTTCAGACAACGGGTTCATATTTGACTCGAAGTTTAGGTTCACATTTGACCTGGGTTCAAACAACGGGTTCATATTTGACTCGAAGGTTATGTTCACATTTGACTTGGGTTCAAATAACGGGTTCATATTTTACTTGAAGTTTAGGTTCATATTTGACCTGGGTTAAAATAACGGGTTCATATTTGATTCGAAGTTTAGGTTCATATCTGACTAGGTTTCAGACAACGGGTTCATATTTGACTCGAAGTTTAGGTTCACATTTGACCTGGGTTCAAACAACGGGTTCATATTTGACTCGAAGGTTATGTTCACATTTGACTTGGGTTCAAATAATGGATTCATATTTGACTCAAAATTTAAGTTCATATTTGACCTGGGTTCAAGCAACGGGTTCATGTTTGACTCAAAGTTTAGGTTCATATCTGACCTGGTTTCAAACAACGGGTTCATATTTGAATCGAAGTTTAGGTTCACATTTGACCTGAGTTCAAACAACGGGTTCATGTTTGACTCGAAGTTTAGGTTCATATCTTACCTGGTTTCAAACAACGGGTTCATATTTGACTCGAAGTTTAGGTTCATATTTGAACTGCGTTCTAACAACGGGTTTATATTTGACATAAAGTTTAGGTTCATATCTGACCTAGTTTCAAACAACGGGTTCATATTTGACTCGAAGTTTAGGTTCACATTTGACCTGGGTTCAACAAACGAGTTAAAATTTGACTCAAAGTTTAGGTTCACATTTGACCTGGGTTAAAACAACGGGTTCATGTTTGACTCGAAGTTTAGGTTCATATCTTACCTGGTTTCAAACAACGGGTTCATATTTGACTCGAAGTTTAGGTTCACATTTGACCTGGGTTCAAACAACGGGTTCATATTTGACTCAAAGATTAGGTTCATATAACCTGGGTTCAAACAACCGGTTCATGTTTGACTCGAAGTTTAGGATCATATCTTACCTGGTTTCAAACAACTGGTTCATGTTTGACTCAAAGTTTAGGTTCATATCCGACCTGGTTTCAAACAACGGGTTCATATTTGACTCGAAGTTTAGGTTCACATTTGACCTGGGTTTAAACAACGGGTTCAAATTTGACTCAAAGTTTAGCTTCATATCTGACCTGGTTTCAAACAACTGGTTCATGTTTGACTCAAAGTTTAGGTTCATATATGACCTGGGTTTAAACAACGGGTTCATATTTGACTCGAAGTTTAGGTTCATATTTGACCTGGGTTCAAACAACGGGTTTATATTTGACTCAAAGTTTAGGTTCATATCTGACCTGGTTTCAAACAACGGGTTCATATTTGATTCGAAGTTTAGGTTCACATTTGACCTGGGTTCAAACAACGGGTTCATGTTTGACTCGAAGTTTAGGTTCATATCTTACCTGGTTTCAAACAACGGGTTCATATTTGACTCGAAGTTTAGGTTTATATTTGAACTGCGTTCTAACAACGGGTTTATATTTGACATAAAGTTTAGGTTCATATCTGACCTAGTTTCAAACAACGGGTTCATATTTGACTCGAAGTTTAGGTTCACATTTGACCTGGGTTCAACAAACGAGTTAAAATTTGACTCAAAGTTTAGGTTCACATTTGACCTGGGTTAAAACAACGGGTTCATGTTTGACTCGAAGTTTAGGTTCATATCTTACCTGGTTTCAAACAACGGGTTCATATTTGACTCGAAGTTTAGGTTCACATTTGACCTGGGTTCAAACAACGGGTTCATATTTGACTCAAAGATTAGGGTCATATAACCTGGGTTCAAACAACGGGTTCATGTTTGACTCGAAGTTTAGGATCATATCTTACCTGGTTTCAAACAACAGGTTCATATTTGACTCAAAGTTTAGGTTCATATCCGACCTGGTTTCAAACAACGGGTTCATATTTGACTCGAAGTTTAGGTTCACATTTGACCTGGGTTCAAACAACGGGTTCAAATTTGACTCAAAGTTTAGCTTCATATCTGACCTGGTTTCAAACAACTGGTTCATGTTTGACTCAAAGTTTAGGTTCATATATGACCTGGTTTTAAACAACGGGTTCATATTTGACTCGAAGTTTAGGTTCATATTTGACCTGGGTTCAAACAAAGGGTTTATATTTGACTCAAAGTTTAGGTTCATATCTGACCTGGTTTCAAACAACGGGTTCAAATTTGACTCGAAGTTTAGGTTCATATCTGACCTGGTTTAAAACAACGGGTTCATGTTTGACTCAAAGTTTAGGTTCATATCTGACCTGGTTTTAAACAACGGGTTCATATTTGACTCGAAGTTTAGGTTCATATTTGACTTGGGTTCAAACAACGGGTTTATATTTGACTCAAAGTTTAGGTTTATATCTGACCTGGTTTCAAACAACGGGTTCATATTTGACTCGAAGTTTAGGTTCACATTTGACCTGGGTTCAAACAACGGGTTCATGTTTGACTCGACGTTTAGGTTCATATCTTACCTGGTTTCAAACAACGGGTTCATATTTGACTCGAAGTTTAGGTTCATATTTGACCTGGGTTCAAACAACGGGTTCAAATTTGACTCTAAGTTTAGGTTCATATCTGACCTGGTTTCAAACAACGGGTTCATATTTTACTTGAAGTTTAGGTTCATATTTGACCTGGGTTAAAATAACGGGTTCATATTTGATTCGAAGTTTAGGTTAATATCTGACTAGGTTTCAGACAACGGGTTCATATTTGACTCGAAGTTTAGGTTCACATTTGACCTGGGTTCAAACAACGGGTTCAAATTTAACTCGAAGTTTAGGTTCATATTTGACCTAGTTTCAAACAACAAGTTCATATTTGACTCGAATTTAGGTTCACATTTGACTTGGGTTCAAACAATGGGTTAATGTTTGACTCGAAGATTAGGTTCATATCTGACCTGGGTTCAAACAACGGGTTCATATTTGACTAGAAGTTTAGGTTCACATTTGACCTGGGTTCAAACAACGGGTTCATATTTGACTCGAAGTTTAGGTTCACATTTGACTTGGGTTCAAACAATGGGTTCATATTTCACTCAAAATTTAAGTTCATATTTGACCTGGGTTCAAACAACGGGTTTATATTTGACTCAAAGTTTAGGTTCATATCTGACCTGGTTTCAAACAACGGGTTCATATTTGACTCGAAGTTTAGGTTCACATTTGACCTGGGTTCAAACAACGGGTTCATGTTTGACTCGAAGTTTAGGTTCATATCTTACCTGGTTTCAAACAACGGGTTCATATTTGACTCGAAGTTTAGGTTCATATTTGACCTGCGTTCAAACAACGGGCTTATATTTGACACAAAGTTTAGGTTCGTATCTGACCTAGTTTCAAACAACGGGCTCATATTTGACTCCAAGTTTAGGTTCACATTTGACCTGGGTTCAACAAACGAGTTCAAATTTGACTCAAACTTTAGGTTCACATTTGACCTGGGTTAAAACAACGGGTTCATGTTTGACTCAAAGTTTAGGTTCATATCTTACCTGGTTTCAAACAACGGGTTCATGTTTGACTCGAAGGTTAGGGTCATATCTTACCTGGTTTCAAACAACAGGTTCATATTTAACTGAAAGTTTAGGTTCATATCCGACCTGGTTTCAAACAACGGGTTCATATTTGACTCGAAGTTTAGGTTCACATTTGACCTGGGTTCAAACAACGGGTTCAAATTTGACTCAAAGTTTAGGTTCATATCTGACCTGGTTTCAAACAACGGGTTCATGTTTGACTCAAAGTTTAGGTTCATATCTGACCTGGTTTTAAACAACGGGTTCATATTTGACTCGAAGTTTAGGTTCATATTTGACCTGGGTTCAAACAAAGGGTTTATATTTGACTCAAAGTTTAGGTTCATATCTGACCTGGTTTCAAACAACGGGTTCATGTTTGACTCGAAGGTTAGGGTCATATCTTACCTGGTTTCAAACAACAGGTTCATATTTGACTCAAAGTTTAGGTTCATATCCGACCTGGTTTTAAACAACGGGTTCATATTTGACTCGAAGTTTAGGTTCACATTTGACCTGGGTTCAAACAACGGGTTCAAATTTGACTTAAAGTTTAGGTTCATATCTGACCTGGTTTTAAACAACGGGTTCATGTTTGACTCAAAGTTTAGGTTCATATCCGACCTGGTTTCAAACAACGGGTTCATATTTGACTCGAAGTTTAGGTTCACATTTGACCTGGGTTCAAACAACGGGTTCATATTTGACTCAAAGTTTAGGTTCATATCTGACCTGGTTTCAAACAACGGGTTCATGTTTTACTCAAAGTTTAGGTTCATATCTGACCTGGTTTTAAACAACGGGTTCATATTTGACTCGAAGTTTAGGTTCATATTTGACCTGGGTTCAAACAAAGGGTTTATATTTGACTCAAAGTTTAGGTTCATATCTGACCTGGTTTCAAACAACGGGTTCAAATTTGACTCGAAGTTTAGGTTCATATCTGACCTGGTTTCAAACAACGGGTTCATGTTTGACTCAAAGTTTAGGTTCATATCTGACCTTGTTTTAAACAACGGGTTCATATTTGACTCGAAGTTTAGGTTCATATTTGACCTGGGTTCAAACAACGGGTTTATATTTAACTCAAAGTTTAGGTTTATATCTGACCTGGTTTCAAACAACGGGTTCATATTTGACTCGAAGTTTAGGTTCACATTTGACCAGGCTTCAAACAACGAGTTCATGTTTGACTCGAAGTTTAGGTTCATATCTTACCTGGTTTCAAACAACAGGTTCATATTTGACTCAAAATTTAGGTTCATATCCGACCTGGTTTCATACAACGGGTTCATATTTGACTCGAGGTTTAGGTTCACATTTGACCTGGGTTCAAACAACAGGTTCATATTTGACTCAAAGTTTAGGTTCATATCCGACCTGGTTTCAAACAACGGGTTCATATTTGACTCGAAGTTTAGGTTCATATTTGACCTGGGTTCAAACAACGGGTTTATATTTGACTAAAAGTTTAGGTTCATATCTGACCTGGTTTCAAACAACGGGTTCATGTTTGACTCAAAGTTTAGGTTCATATCTGACCTGGTTTTAAACAACGGGTTCATATTTGACTCGAAGTTTAGGTTCATATTTGACCTGGGTTCAAACAAAGGGTTTATATTTGACTCAAAGTTTAGGTTCATATCTGACCTGGTTTCAAACAACTGGTTCAAATTTGACTCGAAGTTTAGGTTCATATCTGACCTGGTTTCAAACAACGGGTTCATGTTTGACTGAAAGTTTAGGTTCGTATCTGACCTGGTTTTAAACAACGGGTTCATATTTGACTCGAAGTTTAGGTTCATATTTGACCTGGGTTCAAACAACGGGTTTATATTTGACTCAAAGTTTAGGTTCATATCTGACCTAGTTTAAAACAACGGGTTCATATTTGACTCGAAGTTAGGTTCACATTTGACCTGGGTTCAAACAACGGGTTCATGTTTGACTCGAAGTTTAGGTTGATGTCTTACCTGGTTTCAAACAACGGGTTCAAACTTGACTCGAAGTTTAGGTTCACATTTGACCTGGGTTCAAACAACGGGTTCACATTTGACTCGAAGTTACGGTTCACATTTGCCCTGGGTTCAAACAACGGGTTCATATTTGACTCGAAGTTTAGGTACACATTTGACCAGGGTTCAAACAACGAGTTCATGTTTGACTCGAAGTTTAGGTTCATATCTTACCTGGTTTCAAACAACAAGTTCATATTTGACTCGAAATTTAGGTTCATATCCGACCTGGTTTCAAACAACGGGTTCATATTTGACTCGAGGTTTAGGTTCACATTTGACCTGGGTTCAAACAACGGGTTCAAATTTGACTCAAAATTTAGGTTCATATCCGACCTGGTTTCAAACAACGGGTTCATATTTGACTCGAGGTTTAGGTTCACATTTGACCTGGGTTCAAACAACGGGTTCATATTTGACTCGAAGTTTAGGTTCATATCTGACCTGGTTTCAAACAACGGGTTCATATTTTACTCGAAGTTTAGGTTCATATTTGACCTGGGTTCAAACAACGGGTTCAAATTTAACTCGAAGTTTAGGTTCATATTTGACCTAGTTTCAAACAACAAGTTCATATTTGACTCGAATTTAGGTTCATATTTGACTTGGGTTCAAACAATGGGTTAATGTTTGACTCGAAGATTAGGTTCATATCTGACCTGGGTTCAAACAACGGGTTCATATTTGACTAGAAGTTTAGGTTCACATTTGACCTGGGTTCAAACAACGGGTTCATATTTGACTCGAAGTTTAGGTTCACATTTGACTTGGGTTCAAACAATGGGTTCATATTTCACTCAAAATTTAAGTTCATATTTGACCTGGGTTCAAACAACGGGTTTATATTTGACTCAAAGTTTAGGTTCATATCTGACCTGGTTTCAAACAACGGGTTCATATTTGACTCGAAGTTTAGGTTCACATTTGACCTGGGTTCAAACAACGGGTTCATGTTTGACTCGAAGTTTAGGTTCATATCTTACCTGGTTTCAAACAACGGGTTCATATTTGACTCGAAGTTTAGGTTAATATTTGACCTGCGTTCAAACAACGGGCTTATATTTGACACAAAGTTTAGGTTCGTATCTGACCTAGTTTCAAACAACGGGCTCATATTTGACTCCAAGTTTAGGTTCACATTTGAAATGGGTTCAACAAACGAGTTCAAATTTGACTCAAACTTTAGGTTCACATTTGACCTGGGTTAAAACAACGGGTTCATGTTTGACTCAAAGTTTAGGTTCATATCTTACCTGGTTTCAAACAACGGGTTCATGTTTGACTCGAAGGTTAGGGTCATATCTTACCTGGTTTCAAACAACAGGTTCATATTTAACTGAAAGTTTAGGTTCATATCCGACCTGGTTTCAAACAACGGGTTCATATTTGACTCGAAGTTTAGGTTCACATTTGACCTGGGTTCAAACAACGGGTTCAAATTTGACTCAAAGCTTAGGTTCATATCTGACCTGGTTTCAAACAACGGGTTCATGTTTGACTCAAAGTTTAGGTTCATATCTGACCTGGTTTTAAACAACGGGTTCATATTTGACTCGAAGTTTAGGTTCATATTTGACCTGGGTTCAAACAAAGGGTTTATATTTGACTAAAAGTTTAGGTTCATATCTGACCTGGTTTCAAACAACGGGTTCATGTTTGACTCGAAGGTTAGGGTCATATCTTACCTGGTTTCAAACAACAGGTTCATATTTGACTCAAAGTTTAGGTTCATATCCGACCTGGTTTTAAACAACGGGTTCATATTTGACTCGAAGTTTAGGTTCACATTTGACCTGGGTTCAAACAACGGGTTCAAATTTGACTTAAAGTTTAGGTTCATATCTGACCTGGTTTCAAACAACGGGTTCATGTTTGACTCAAAGTTTAGGTTCATATCCGACCTGGTTTCAAACAACGGGTTCATATTTGACTCGAAGTTTAGGTTCACATTTGACCTGGGTTCAAACAACGGGTTCATATTTGACTCAAAGTTTAGGTTCATATCTGACCTGGTTTCAAACAACGGGTTCATGTTTTACTCAAAGTTTAGGTTCATATCTGACCTGGTTTTAAACAACGGGTTCATATTTGACTCGAAGTTTAGGTTCATATTTGACCTGGGTTCAAACAAAGGGTTTATATTTGACTCAAAGTTTAGGTTCATATCTGACCTGGTTTCAAACAACGGGTTCAAATTTGACTCGAAGTTTAGGTTCATATCTGACCTGGTTTCAAACAACGGGTTCATGTTTGACTCAAAGTTTAGGTTCATATCTGACCTTGTTTTAAACAACGGGTTCATATTTGACTCGAAGTTTAGGTTCATATTTGACCTGGGTTCAAACAACGGGTTTATATTTAACTCAAAGTTTAGGTTTATATCTGACCTGGTTTCAAACAACGGGTTCATATTTGACTCGAAGTTTAGGTTCACATTTGACCAGGCTTCAAACAACGAGTTCATGTTTGACTCGAAGTTTAGGTTCATATCTTACCTGGTTTCAAACAACAGGTTCATATTTGACTCAAAATTTAGGTTCATATCCGACCTGGTTTCATACAACGGGTTCATATTTGACTCGAGGTTTAGGTTCACATTTGACCTGGGTTCAAACAACAGGTTCATATTTGACTCAAAGTTTAGGTTCATATCCGACCTGGTTTCAAACAACGGGTTCATATTTGACTCGAAGTTTAGGTTCATATTTGACCTGGGTTCAAACAACGGGTTTATATTTGACTAAAAGTTTAGGTTCATATCTGACCTGGTTTCAAACAACGGGTTCATGTTTGACTCAAAGTTTAGGTTCATATCTGACCTGGTTTTAAACAACGGGTTCATATTTGACTCGAAGTTTAGGTTCATATTTGACCTGGGTTCAAACAAAGGGTTTATATTTGACTCAAAGTTTAGGTTCATATCTGACCTGGTTTCAAACAACGGGTTCAAATTTGACTCGAAGTTTAGGTTCATATCTGACTTGGTTTCAAACAACGGGTTCATGTTTGACTGAAAGTTTAGGTTCGTATCTGACCTGGTTTTAAACAACGGGTTCATATTTGACTCGAAGTTTAGGTTCATATTTGACCTGGGTTCAAACAACGGGTTTATATTTGACTCAAAGTTTAGGTTCATATCTGACCTAGTTTAAAACAACGGGTTCATATTTGACTCGAAGTTTAGGTTCACATTTGACCTGGGTTCAAACAACGGGTTCATGTTTGACTCGAAGTTTAGGTTCATGTCTTACCTGGTTTCAAACAACGGGTTCAAATTTGACTCAAAGTTTAGGTTCACATTTGACCTGGGTTCAAACAACGGGTTCCCATTTGACTCGAAGTTACGGTTCACATTTGCCCTGGGTTCAAACAATGGGTTCATATTTGACTCGAAGTTTAGGTACACATTTGACCAGGGTTCAAACAACGAGTTCATGTTTGACTCGAAGTTTAGGTTCATATCTTACCTGGTTTCAAACAACAAGTTCATATTTGACTCGAAATTTAGGTTCATATCCGACCTGGTTTCAAACAACGGGTTCATATTTGACTCGAGGTTTAGGTTCACATTTGACCTGGGTTCAAACAACGGGTTCAAATTTGACTCAAAATTTAGGTTCATATCCGACCTGGTTTCAAACAACGGGTTCATATTTGACTCGAGGTTTAGGTTCACATTTGACCTGGGTTCAAACAACGGGTTCATATTTGACTCGAAGTTTAGGTTCATATCTGACCTGGTTTCAAACAACGGGTTCATATTTTACTCGAAGTTTAGGTTCATATTTGACCTGGGTTCAAACAACGGCTTCATATTTGACTCGAAGTTTAGGTTCACATTTGACCTGGGTTCAAACAACGGGTTCATATTTGACTTGAAGTTTAGGTTCACATTTGACTTGGGTTCAAACAACGGGTTCATATTTGACTCTAAATTTAGGTTCATATTTGACCTGGGTTCAAACAACGGGTTTATATTTGACTCAAAGTTTAGGTTCATATCTGACCTGGTTTCAAACAACGGATTCATATTTGACTCAAAGTTTAGGTTCACATTTGACCTGGGTTCAAACAACGGGTTCATGTTTGACTCGAAGTTTAGGTTCATATCTTACCGGGTTTCAAACAACAGGTTCATATTTGACTCGAAGTTTAGGTTCATATTTGACCTGGGTTCAAACAACGGGTTCAAATTTGACTCGAAGTTTAGGTTCATATCTGACCTAGTTTCAAACAACGGGTTCATATTTTACTCGAAGTTTAGGTTCATATTTGTCCTGGGTTAAAATAACGGGTTCATATTTGATTCGAAGTTTAGGTTCATATCTGACTAGGTTTCAGACAACGGGTTCATATTTGACTCGAAGTTTAGGTTCACATTTGACCTGGGTTCAAACAACGGGTTCAAATTTAACTCGAAGTTTAGGTTTATATCTGACCTAGTTTCAAACAACAAGTTCGTATTTGACTCGAAGTTCACATTTGACCTGGGTTCAAACAATGAGATCATGTTTGACTCGAAGTTTAGGTTCTTATCTGACCTGGGTTCAAACAACGGGTTCATATTTGACTCGAAGTTTAGGTTCACATTTGACCTGGGTTCAAACAACGGGTTCATAATTGACTCTAAATTTAGGTTCATATTTGACCTGGGTTCAAACAATGGGTTCATGTTTGACTCAAAGTTTAGGTTCATATCTGACCTGGTTTCAAACAACGGGTTCATATTTGACTCGAAGTTTAGGTTCATATTTGACCTGGTTTCAAACAACGGGTTCATATTTGACTTGAAGTTTAGGTTCACATTTGACCTGGGTTTAAACAACGGGTTCATATTTGACTTGAAGTTTAGGTTCACATTTGACTTGGGTTCAAACAACGGGTTCATATTTGACTCTAAATTTAGGTTCATATTTGACCTGGGTTCAAACAACGGGTTTATATTTGACTCAAAGTTTAGGTTCATATCTGACCTGGTTTCAAACAACGGGTTCATATTTGACTCAAAGTTTAGGTTCACATTTGACCTGGGTTCAAACAACGGGTTCATGTTTGACTCGAAGTTTAGGTTCATATCTTACCTGGTTTCAAACAACGGGTTCATATTTGACTCGAAGTTTAGGTTCATATTTGACCTGGGTTCAAACAACGGGTTCAAATTTGACTCGAAGTTTAGGTTCATATCTGACCTGGTTTCAAACAACGGGTTCATATTTTACTCGAAGTTTAGGTTCATATTTGTCCTGGGTTAAAATAACGGGTTCATATTTGATTCGAAGTTTAGGTTCATATCTGACTAGGTTTCAGACAACGGGTTCATATTTGACTCGAAGTTTAGGTTCATATTTGACCTGGGTTCAAACAACGGGTTCAAATTTAACTCGAAGTTTAGGTTCATATCTGACCTAGTTTCAAACAACAAGTTCATATTTGACTCGAAGTTCACATTTGACCTGGGTTCAAACAATGAGTTCATGTTTGACTCGAAGTTTAGGTTCTTATCTGACCTGGGTTCAAACAACGGGTTCATATTTGACTCGAAGTTTAGGTTCACATTTGACCTGGGTTCAAACAACGGGTTCATAATTGACTCTAAATTTAGGTTCATATTTGACCTGGGTTCAAACAATGGGTTCATGTTTGACTCAAAGTTTAGGTTCATATCTGACCTGGTTTCAAACAACGGGTTCATATTTGACTCGAAGTTTAGGTTCATATTTGACCTGGTTTCAAACAACGGGTTCATATTTGACTTGAAGTTTAGGTTCACATTTGACCTGGGTTCAAACAACGGGTTCATATTTGACTTGAAGTTTAGGTTCACATTTGACTTGGGTTCAAACAACGGGTTCATATTTGACTCTAAATTTAGGTTCATATTTGACCTGGGTTCAAACAACGGGTTTATATTTGACTCAAAGTTTAGGTTCATATCTGACCTGGTTTCAAACAACGGGTTCATATTTGACTCAAAGTTTAGGTTCACATTTGACCTGGGTTCAAACAACGGGTTCATGTTTGACTCGAAGTTTAGGTTCATATCTTACCTGGTTTCAAACAACGGGTTCATATTTGACTCGAAGTTTAGGTTCATATTTGACCTGGGTTCAAACAACGGGTTCAAATTTGACTCGAAGTTTAGGTTCATATCTGACCTGGTTTCAAACAACGGGTTCATATTTTACTCGAAGTTTAGGTTCATATTTGTCCTGGGTTAAAATAACGGGTTCATATTTGATTCGAAGTTTAGGTTCATATCTGACTAGGTTTCAGACAACGGGTTCATATTTGACTCGAAGTTTAGGTTCATATTTGACCTGGGTTCAAACAACGGGTTCAAATTTAACTCGAAGTTTAGGTTCATATCTGACCTAGTTTCAAACAACAAGTTCGTATTTGACTCGAAGTTCACATTTGACCTGGGTTCAAACAATGAGTTCATGTTTGACTCGAAGTTTAGGTTCTTATCTGACCTGGGTTCAAACAACGGGTTCATATTTGACTCGAAGTTTAGGTTCACATTTGACCTGGGTTCAAACAACGGGTTCATAATTGACTCTAAATTTAGGTTCATATTTGACCTGGGTTCAAACAATGGGTTCATGTTTGACTCAAAGTTTAGGTTCATATCTGACATGGTTTCAAACAACGGGTTCATATTTGACTCGAAGTTTAGGTTCATATTTGACCTGGTTTCAAACAACGGGTTCATATTTGACTTGAAGTTTAGGTTCACATTTGACCTGGGTTCAAACAACGGGTTCATATATGACTTGAAGTTTAGGTTCACATTTGACTTGGGTTCAAACAACGGGTTCATATTTGACTCTAAATTTAGGTTCATATTTGACCTGGGTTCAAACAACGGGTTTATATTTGACTCAAAGTTTAGGTTCATATCTGACCTGGTTTCAAACAACGGGTTCATATTTGACTCAAAGTTTAGGTTCACATTTGACCTGGGTACAAACAACGGGTTCATGTTTGACTCGAAGTTTCGGTTCATATCTTACCTGGTTTCAAACAACGGGTTCATATTTGACTCGAAGTTTAGGTTCATATTTGACCTGGGTTCAAACAACGGGTTCAAATTTGACTCGAAGTTTAGGTTCATATCTGACCCGGTTTCAAACAATGGGTTCATATTTGACTCGAAGTTTAGGTTCATATTTGACCTGGTTTCAAACAACGGGTTCATATTTGACTTGAAGTTTAGGTTCACATTTGACCTGGGTTCAAACAACGGGTTCATATTTGACTTGAAGTTTAGGTTCACATTTGACTTGGGTTCAAACAACTGGTTCATATTTGACTCTAAATTTAGGTTCATATTTGACCTGGGTTCAAACAACGGGTTTATATTTGACTCAAAGTTTAGGTTCATATCTGACCTGGTTTCAAACAACGGGTTCATATTTGACTCAAAGTTTAGGTTCACATTTGACCTGGGTTCAAACAACGGGTTCATGTTTGACTCGAAGTTTAGGTTCATATCTTACCTGGTTTCAAACAACGGGTTCATATTTGACTCGAAGTTTAGGTTCATATTTGACCTGGGTTCAAACAACGGGTTCAAATTTGACTCTAAGTTTAGGTTCATATCTGACCTGGTTTCAAACAACGGGTTCATATTTTACTCGAAGTTTAGGTTCATATTTGTCCTGGGTTAAAATAACGGGTTCATATTTGATTCGAAGTTTAGGTTCATATCTGACTAGGTTTCAGACAACGGGTTCATATTTGACTCGAAGTTTAGGTTCACATTTGACCTGGGTTCAAACAACGGGTTCAAATTTAACTCGAAGTTTAGGTTCATTTCTGACCTAGTTTCAAACAACAAGTTCGTATTTGACTTGAAGTTCACATTTGACCTGGGTTCAAACAATGAGTTCATGTTTGACTCGAAGTTTAGGTTCTTATCTGACCTGGGTTCAAACAACGGGTTCATATTTGACTCGAAGTTTAGGTTCACATTTGACCTGGGTTCAAACAACGGGTTCATAATTGACTCTAAATTTAGGTTCATATTTGACCTGGGTTCAAACAATGGGTTCATGTTTGACTCAAAGTTTAGGTTCATATCTGACCTGGTTTCAAACAACGGGTTCATATTTGTCTCGAAGTTTAGGTTCATATTTGACCTGGTTTCAAACAACGGGTTCATATTTGACTTGAAGTTTAGGTTCACATTTGACCTGGGTTCAAACAACAGGTTCATATTTGACTTGAAGTTTAGGTCCACATTTGACTTGGGTTCAAACAACGGGTTCATATTTGACTCTAAATTTAGGTTCATATTTGACCTGGGTTCAAACAACGGGTTTATATTTGACTCAAAGTTTAGGTTCATATCTGACCTTGTTTCAAACAACGGGTTCATATTTGACTCAAAGTTTAGGTTCACATTTGACCTGGGTTCAAACAACGGGTTCATGTTTGACTCGAAGTTTAGGTTCATATCTTACCTGGTTTCAAACAACGGGTTCATATTTGACTCGAAGTTTAGGTTCATATTTGACCTGGGTTCAAACAACGGGTTCAAATTTGACTCGAAGTTTAGGTTCATATCTGACCTGGTTTCAAACAACGGGTTCATATTTTACTCGAAGTTTAGTTTCATATTTGACCTGGTTTCAAACAACGGGTTCATATTTGATTCGAAGTTTAGGTTCATATCTGACTAGGTTTCAGACAACGGGTTCATATTTGACTCGAAGTTTAGGTTCACATTTGACCTGGGTTCAAACAACGGGTTCAAATTTGACTCTAAATTTAGGTTCATATCTGACCTAGTTTCAAACAACAAGTTCGTATTTGACTCGAAGTTTAGTTTCATATCTGACCTGGTTTCAAACAACGGGTTCATATTTGACTCAAAGTTTAGGTTCACATTTGACCTGGGTTCAAACAACGGGTTCATGTTTGACTCGAAGTTTAGGTTCATATCTTACCTGGTTTCAAACAACGGGTTCATATTTGACTCGAAGTTTAGGTTCATATTTGACCTGGGTTCAAACAACGGATTCAAATTTGACTCTAAGTTTAGGTTCATATCTGACCTGGGTTCAAACAACGGGTTCAAATTTAACTCGAAGTTTAGGTTCATATCTGACCTAGTTTCAAACAACAAGTTCGTATTTGACTTGAAGTTCACATTTGACCTGGGTTCAAACAATGCGTTCATGTTTGACTCGAAGTTTAGGTTCTTATCTGACCTGGGTTCAAACAACGGGTTCATATTTGACTCGAAGTTTAGGTTCACATTTGACCTGGGTTCAAACAACGGGTTCATAATTGACTCTAAATTTAGGTTCATATTTGACCTGGGTTCAAACAATGGGTTCATGTTTGACTCAAAGTTTAGGTTCATATCTGACCTGGTTTCAAACAACGGGTTCATATTTGACTCGAAGTTTAGGTTCATATTTGACCTGGTTTCAAACAACGGGTTCATATTTGACTTGAAGTTTAGGTTCACATTTGACCTGGGTTCAAACAACGGGTTCATATTTGACTTGAAGTTTAGGTTCACATTTGACTTGGGTTCAAACAACGGGTTCATATTTGACTCTAAATTTAGGTTCATATTTGACCTGGGTTCAAACAACGGGTTTATATTTGACTCAAAGTTTAGGTTCATATCTGACCTGGTTTCAAACAACGGGTTCATATTTGACTCAAAGTTTAGGTTCACATTTGACCTGGGTTCAAACAACGGGTTCATGTTTGACTCGAAGTTTAGGTTCATATCTTACCTGGTTTCAAACAACGGGTTCATATTTGACTCGAAGTTTAGGTTCATATTTGACCTGGGTTCAAACAACGGGTTCAAATTTGACTCGAAGTTTAGGTTCATATCTGACCTGGTTTCAAACAACGGGTTCATATTTTACTCGAAGTTTAGGTTCATATTTGACCTGGTTTCAAACAACGGGTTCATATTTGATTCGAAGTTTAGGTTCATATCTGACTAGGTTTCAGACAACGGGTTCATATTTGACTCGAAGTTTAGGTTCACATTTGACCTGGGTTCAAACAACGGGTTCAAATTTGACTCTAAATTTAGGTTCATATCTGACCTAGTTTCAAACAACAAGTTCGTATTTGACTCGAAGTTTAGGTTCATATCTGACCTGGTTTCAAACAACGGGTTCATATTTGACTCAAAGTTTAGGTTCACATTTGACCTGGGTTCAAACAACGGGTTCATGTTTGACTCGAAGTTTAGGTTCATATCTTACCTGGTTTCAAACAACGGGTTCATATTTGACTCGAAGTTTAGGTTCATATTTGACCTGGGTTCAAACAACGGGTTCAAATTTGACTCTAAGTTTAGGTTCATATCTGACCTGGTTTCAAACAACGGGTTCATATTTTACTCGAAGTTTAGGTTCATATTTGTCCTGGGTTAAAATAACGGGTTCATATTTGATTCGAAGTTTAGGTTCATATCTAACTAGGTTTCAGACAACGGGTTCATATTTGACTCGAAGTTTAGGTTCACATTTGACCTGGGTTCAAACAACGGGTTCAAATTTAACTCGAAGTTTAGGTTCATATCTGACCTAGTTTCAAACAACAAGTTCGTATTTGACTTGAAGTTCACATTTGACCTGGGTTCAAACAATGAGTTCATGTTTGACTCGAAGTTTAGGTTCTTATCTGACCTGGGTTCAAACAACGGGTTCATATTTGACTCGAAGTTTAGGTTCACATTTGACCTGGGTTCAAACAACGGGTTCATAATTGACTCTAAATTTAGGTTCATATTTGACCTGGGTTCAAACAATGGGTTCATGTTTGACTCAAAGTTTAGGTTCATATCTAACCTGGTTTCAAACAACGGGTTCATATTTGACTCGAAGTTTAGGTTCATATTTGACCTGGTTTCAAACAACGGGTTCATATTTGACTTGAAGTTTTGGTTCACATTTGACCTGGGTTCAAACAACGGGTTCATATTTGACTTGAAGTTTAGGTTCACATTTGACTTGGGTTCAAACAACGGGTTCATATTTGACTCTAAATTTAGGTTCATATTTGACCTGGGTTCAAACAATGGGTTCATGTTTGACTCAAAGTTTAGGTTCATATCTGACCTGGTTTCAAACAACGGGTTCATATTTGACTCGAAGTTTAGGTTCACATTTGACCTGGGTTCAAACAACGGGTTCAAATTTAACTCGAAGTTTAGGTTCATATCTGACCTAGTTTCAAACAACAAGTTCGTATTTGACTCGAAGTTCACATTTGACCTGGGTTCAAACAATGAGTTCAAGTTTGACTCGAAGTTTAGGTTCTTATCTGACCTTGGTTCAAACAACGGGTTCATATTTGACTCGAAGTTTAGGTTCACATTTGACCAGGGTTCAAACAACGGGTTCATAATTGACTCTAAATTTAGGTTCATATTTGACCTGGGTTCAAACAATGGGTTCATGTTTGACTCAAAGTTTAGGTTCATATCTGACCTGGTTTCAAACAACGGGTTCATATTTGACTCGAAGTTTAGGTTCACATTTGACCTGGGTTCAAACAACGGGTTCATAATTGACTCTAAATTTAGGTTCATATTTGACCTGGGTTCAAACAATGGGTTCATGTTTGACTCAAAGTTTAGGTTCATATCTGACCTAGTTTCAAACAACAAGTTCGTATTTGACTCGAAGTTCACATTTGACCTGGGTTCAAACAATGAGTTCATGTTTGACTCGAAGTTTAGGTCCTTATCTGACCTGGGTTCAAACAACGGGTTCATATTTGACTCGAAGTTTAGGTTCACATTTGACCTGGGTTCAAACAACGGGTTCATAATTGACTCTAAATTTAGGTTCATATTTGACCTGGGTTCAAACAATGGGTTCATGTTTGACTCAAAGTTTAGGTTCATATCTGACCTGGTTTCAAACAACGGGTTCATATTTGACTCGAAGTTTAGGTTCATATTTGACCTGGTTTCAAACAACGGGTTCATATTTGACTTGATGTTTAGGTTCACATTTGACCTGGGTTCAAACAACGGGTTCATATTTGACTTGAAGTTTAGGTTCACATTTGACTTGGGTTCAAACAACGGGTTCATATTTGACTCTAAATTTAGGTTCATATTTGACCTGGGTTCAAACAACGGGTTTATATTTGACTCAAAGTTTAGGTTCATATCTGACCTAGTTTCAAACAACGGGTTCATATTTGACTCAAAGTTTAGGTTCACATTTGACCTGGGTTCAAACAACGGGTTCATGTTTGACTCGAAGTTTAGGTTCATATCTTACCTGGTTTCAAACAACGGGTTCATATTTGACTCGAAGTTTAGGTTCATATTTGACCTGGGTTCAAACAACGGGTTCAAATTTGACTCGAAGTTTAGGTTCATATCTGACCTGGTTTCAAACAACGGGTTCATATTTTACTCGAAGTTTAGGTTCATATTTGTCCTGGGTTAAAATAACGGGTTCATGTTTGACTCGAAGTTTAGGTTCATATCTGACTAGGTTTCAAACAACAGGTTCATATTTGACTCGAAGTTTAGGTTCACATTTGACCTGGGTTCAAACAACGGGTTCAAATTTAACTCGAAGTTTAGGTTCATATCTGACCTAGTTTCAAACAACAAGTTCGTATTTGACTCGAAGTTCACATTTGACCTGGGTTCAAACAATGAGTTCAAGTTTGACTCGAAGTTTAGCTTCTTATCTGACCTTGGTTCAAACAACGGGTTCATATTTGACTCGAAGTTTAGGTTCACATTTGACCAGGGTTCAAACAACGGGTTCATAATTGACTCTAAATTTAGGTTCATATTTGACCTGGGTTCAAACAATGGGTTCATGTTTGACTCAAAGTTTAGGTTCATATCTGACCTGGTTTCAAACAACGGGTTCATATTTGACTCGAAGTTTAGGTTCACATTTGACCTGGGTTCAAACAACGGGTTCATAATTGACTCTAAATTTAGGTTCATATTTGACCTGGGTTCAAACAATGGGTTCATGTTTGACTCAAAGTTTAGGTTCATATCTGACCTAGTTTCAAACAACAAGTTCGTATTTGACTCGAAGTTCACATTTGACCTGGGTTCAAACAATGAGTTCATGTTTGACTCGAAGTTTAGGTTTTTATCTGACCTGGGTTCAAACAACGGGTTCATATTTGACTCGAAGTTTAGGTTCACATTTGACCTGGGTTCAAACAACGGGTTCATAATTGACTCTAAATTTAGGTTCATATTTGACCTGGGTTCAAACAATGGGTTCATGTTTGACTCAAAGTTTAGGTTCATATCTGACCTGGTTTCAAACAACGGGTTCATATTTGACTCGAAGTTTAGGTTCATATTTGACCTGGTTTCAAACAACGGGTTCATATTTGACTTGATGTTTAGGTTCACATTTGACCTGGGTTCAAACAACGGGTTCATATTTGACTTGAAGTTTAGGTTCACATTTGACTTGGGTTCAAACAACGGGTTCATATTTGACTCTAAATTTAGGTTCATATTTGACCTGGGTTCAAACAACGGGTTTATATTTGACTCAAAGTTTAGGTTCATATCTGACCTAGTTTCAAACAACGGGTTCATATTTGACTCAAAGTTTAGGTTCACATTTGACCGGGTTCAAACAACGGGTTCATGTTTGACTCGAAGTTTAGGTTCATATCTTACCTGGTTTCAAACAACGGGTTCATATTTGACTCGAAGTTTAGGTTCATATTTGACCTGGGTTCAAACAACGGGTTCAAATTTGACTCAAAGTTTAGGTTCATATCTGACCTGGTTTCAAACAACGGGTTCATATTTTACTCGAAGTTTAGGTTCATATTTGTCCTGGGTTAAAATAACGGGTTCATGTTTGACTCGAAGTTTAGGTTCATATCTGACTAGGTTTCAAACAACAGGTTCATATTTGACTCGAAGTTTAGGTTCACATTTGACCTGGGTTCAAACAACGGGTTCAAATTTAACTCGAAGTTTAGGTTCATATCTGACCTAGTTTCAAACAACAAGTTCGTATTTGACTCGAAGTTCACATTTGACCTGGGTTTCAAACAATGAGTTCAAGTTTGACTCGAAGTTTAGGTTCTTATCTGACCTTGGTTCAAACAACGGGTTCATATTTGACTCGAAGTTTAGGTTCACATTTGACCAGGGTTCAAACAACGGGTTCATAATTGACTCTAAATTTAGGTTCATATTTGACCTGGGTTCAAACAATGGGTTCATGTTTGACTCAAAGTTTAGGTTCATATCTGACCTGGTTTCAAACAACGGGTTCATATTTGACTCGAAGTTTAGGTTCATATTGGACCTGGTTTCAAACAACGGGTTCATATTTGACTTGAAGTTTAGGTTCACATTTGACCTGGGTTCAAACAACGGGTTCATATTTGACTTGAAGTTTAGGTTCACATTTGACTTGGGTTCAAACAACGGGTTCATATTTGACTCTAAATTTAGGTTCGTATTTGACCTGGGTTCAAACAACGGGTTTATATTTGACTCAAAGTTTAGGTTCATATCTGACCTGGTTTCAAACAACGGGTTCATATTTGACTCAAAGTTTAGGTTCACATTTGACCTGGGTTCAAACAACGGGTTCATGTTTGACTCGAAGTTTAGGTTCATATCTTACCTGGTTTCAAACAACGGGTTCATATTTGACTCGAAGTTTAGGTTCATATTTGACCTGGGTTCAAACAACGCGTTCAAATTTGACTCGAAGTTTAGGTTCATATCTGACCTGGTTTCCAACAACGGGTTCATATTTTACTCGAAGTTTAGGTTCATATTTGTCCTGGGTTAAAATAACGGGTTCATATTTGATTCGAAGTTTAGGTTCATATCTGACTAGGTTTCAGACAACGGGTTCATATTTGACTCGAAATTTAGGTTCGTATTTGACCTGGGTTCAAACAACGGGTTCATATTTGACTCAAAGTTTAGGTTCATATCTGACCTGGTTTCAAACAACGGGTTCATATTTGACTCAAAGTTTAGGTTCACATTTGACCTGGGTTCAAACAACGGGTTCATGTTTGACTCGAAGTTTAGGTTCATATCTTACCTGGTTTACAAACAACGGGTTCATATTTGACTCGAAGTTTAGGTTCATATTTGACCTGGGTTCAAACAACGCGTTCAAATTTGACTCGAAGTTTAGGTTTCATATCTGACCCTGGTTTCCAACAACGGGTTCATATTTTTACTCGAAGTTTAGGGTTCATATTTGTCCCTGGGTTAAAATAACGGGTTCATATTTGATTCGAAGTTTAGGTTTATATCTGACTAGGTTTCAGACAACGGGTTCATATTTGACTCGAAATTTAGGTTCGTATTTGACCTGGGTTCAAACAACGGGTTCATATTTGACTCGAAGTTTAGGTTCATATCTTACCTGGTTTCAAACAACGGGCTTCATATTTGACTCAAAGTTTAGGTTCACAATTTGACCTGGGTTCAAACAACGGGTTCATGTTTGACTCGAAGTTTAGGTTCATATCTTACCTGGTTTCAAACAACGGGTTCATATTTGACTCGAAGTTTAGGTTCAATATTTGACCTGGGTTCAAACAACGGGTTCAAATTTGACTCGAAGTTTAGGTTCATATCTGACCTGGTTTCAAACAACGGGTTCATATTTTACTCGAAGTTTTAGGTTCATATTTGTCCTGGGTTAAAATAACGGGTTCATATTTGATTCGAAGTTTAAGGTTCATATCTGACTAGGTTTCAGAACAACGGGTGTTCATATTTGACTCGAAGTTTAGGTTCACATTTGACCTGGGTTCAAACAACGGGTTCAAATTTAACTCGAAGTTTAGGTTCATATCTGACCTAGTTTCAAACAACAAGTTCGTATTTGACTCCGAAGTTCACATTTGACCCTGGGTTCTAACAATGAGTTCATGTTTGACTCGAAGTTTAGGTTCTTATCTGACCTGGGTTCAAACAACGGGTTCATATTTGACTCGAAGTTTAGGTTCACATTTGACCTGGGTTCAAACAACGGGTTCGTAATTGACTCTAAATTTAGGTTCATATTTGACCTGGGTTCAAACAATGGGTTCATGTTTGACTCAAAGTTTAGGTTCATATCTGACCTGGTTTCAAACAACGGGTTCATATTTGACTCGAAGTTTAGGTTCATATTTGACCTGGTTTCAAACAACGGGTTCATATTTGACTTGAAGTTTAGGTTCACATTTGACCTGGGTTCAAACAACGGGTTCATATTTGACTTGAAGTTTAGGTTCACATTTGACTTGGGTTCAAACAACGGGTTCATATTTGACTCTAAATTTAGGTTCGTATTTGACCTGGGTTCAAACAACGGGTTTATATTTGACTCAAAGTTTAGGTTCATATCTGACCTGGTTTCAAACAACGGGTTCATATTTGACTCAAAGTTTAGGTTCACATTTGACCTGGGTACAAACAACGGGTTCATGTTTGACTCGAAGTTTAGGTTCATATCTTACCTGGTTTCAAACAACGGGTTCATATTTGACTCGAAGTTTAGGTTCATATTTGACCTGGGTTCAAACAACGGGTTCAAATTTGACTCGAAGTTTAGGTTCATATCTGACCTGGTTTCAAACAACGGGTTCATATTTGACTCGAAGTTTAGGTTCATATTTGACCTGGTTTCAAACAACGGGTTCATATTTGACTTGAAGTTTAGGTTCACATTTGACCTGGGTTCAAACAACGGGTTCATATTTGACTTGAAGTTTAGGTTCACATTTGACTTGGGTTCAAACAACGGGTTCATATTTGACTCTAAATTTAGGTTCATATTTGACCTGGGTTCAAACAACGGGTTTATATTTGACTCAAAGTTTAGGTTCATATCTGACCTGGTTTCAAACAACGGGTTCATATTTGACTCAAAGTTTAGGTTCACATTTGACCTGGGTTCAAACAACGGGTTCATGTTTGACTCGAAGTTTAGGTTCATATCTTACCTGGTTTCAAACAACGGGTTCATATTTGACTCGAAGTTTAGGTTCATATTTGACCTGGGTTCAAACAACGGGTTCAAATTTGACTCTAAGTTTAGGTTCATATCTGACCTGGTTTCAAACAACGGGTTCATATTTTACTCGAAGTTTAGGTTCATATTTGTCCTGGGTTAAAATAACGGGTTCATATTTGATTCGAAGTTTAGGTTCATATCTGACTAGGTTTCAGACAACGGGTTCATATTTGACTCGAAGTTTAGGTTCACATTTGACCTGGGTTCAAACAACGGGTTCAAATTTAACTCGAAGTTTAGGTTCATATCTGACCTAGTTTCAAACAACAAGTTCGTATTTGACTTGAAGTTCACATTTGACCTGGGTTCAAACAATGAGTTCATGTTTGACTCGAAGTTTAGGTTCTTATCTGACCTGGGTTCAAACAACGGGTTCATATTTGACTCGAAGTTTAGGTTCACATTTGACCTGGGTTCAAACAACGGGTTCATAATTGACTCTAAATTTAGGTTCATATTTGACCTGGGTTCAAACAATGGGTTCATGTTTGACTCAAAGTTTAGGTTCATATCTGACCTGGTTTCAAACAACGGGTTCATATTTGACTCGAAGTTTAGGTTCATATTTGACCTGGTTTCAAACAACGGGTTCATATTTGACTTGAAGTTTAGGTTCACATTTGACCTGGGTTCAAACAACGGGTTCATATTTGACTTGAAGTTTAGGTTCACATTTGACTTGGGTTCAAACAACGGGTTCATATTTGACTCTAAATTTAGGTTCATATTTGACCTGGGTTCAAACAACGGGTTTATATTTGACTCAAAGTTTAGGTTCATATCTGACCTGGTTTCAAACAACGGGTTCATATTTGACTCAAAGTTTAGGTTCACATTTGACCTGGGTTCAAACAACGGGTTCATGTTTGACTCGAAGTTTAGGTTCATATCTTACCTGGTTTCAAACAACGGGTTCATATTTGACTCGAAGTTTAGGTTCATATTTGACCTGGGTTCAAACAACGGGTTCAAATTTGACTCTAAGTTTAGGTTCATATCTGACCTGGTTTCAAACAACGGGTTCATATTTTACTCGAAGTTTAGGTTCATATTTGTCCTGGGTTAAAATAACGGGTTCATATTTGATTCGAAGTTTAGGTTCATATCTGACTAGGTTTCAGACAACGGGTTCATATTTGACTCGAAGTTTAGGTTCACATTTGACCTGGGTTCAAACAACGGGTTCAAATTTAACTCGAAGTTTAGGTTCATATCTGACCTAGTTTCAAACAACAAGTTCGTATTTGACTTGAAGTTCACATTTGACCTGGGTTCAAACAATGAGTTCATGTTTGACTCGAAGTTTAGGTTCTTATCTGACCTGGGTTCAAACAACGGGTTCATATTTGACTCGAAGTTTAGGTTCACATTTGACCTGGGTTCAAACAACGGGTTCATAATTGACTCTAAATTTAGGTTCATATTTGACCTGGGTTCAAACAATGGGTTCATGTTTGACTCAAAGTTTAGGTTCATATCTGACCTGGTTTCAAACAACGGGTTCATATTTGACTCGAAGTTTAGGTTCATATTTGACCTGGTTTCAAACAACGGGTTCATATTTGACTTGAAGTTTAGGTTCACATTTGACCTGGGTTCAAACAACGGGTTCATATTTGACTTGAAGTTTAGGTTCACATTTGACTTGGGTTCAAACAACGGGTTCATATTTGACTCTAAATTTAGGTTCATATTTGACCTGGGTTCAAACAACGGGTTTATATTTGACTCAAAGTTTAGGTTCATATCTGACCTGGTTTCAAACAACGGGTTCATATTTGACTCAAAGTTTAGGTTCACATTTGACCTGGGTACAAACAACGGGTTCATGTTTGACTCGAAGTTTAGGTTCATATCTTACCTGGTTTCAAACAACGGGTTCATATTTGACTCGAAGTTTAGGTTCATATTTGACCTGGGTTCAAACAACGGGTTCAAATTTGACTCGAAGTTTAGGTTCATATCTGACCTGGTTTCAAACAACGGGTTCATATTTGACTCGAAGTTTAGGTTCATATTTGACCTGGTTTCAAACAACGGGTTCATATTTGACTTGAAGTTTAGGTTCACATTTGACCTGGGTTCAAACAACGGGTTCATATTTGACTTGAAGTTTAGGTTCACATTTGACTTAGGTTCAAACAACGGGTTCATATTTGACTCTAAATTTAGGTTCATATTTGACCTGGGTTCAAACAACGGGTTTATATTTGACTCAAAGTTTAGGTTCATATCTGACCTGGTTTCAAACAACGGGTTCATATTTGACTCAAAGTTTAGGTTCACATTTGACCTGGGTTCAAACAACGGGTTCATGTTTGACTCGAAGTTTAGGTTCATATCTTACCTGGTTTCAAACAACGGGTTCATATTTGACTCGAAGTTTAGGTTCATATTTGACCTGGGTTCAAACAACGGGTTCAAATTTGACTCTAAGTTTAGGTTCATATCTGACCTGGTTTCAAACAACGGGTTCATATTTTACTCGAAGTTTAGGTTCATATTTGTCCTGGGTTAAAATAACGGGTTCATATTTGATTCGAAGTTTAGGTTCATATCTGACTAGGTTTCAGACAACGGGTTCATATTTGACTCGAAGTTTAGGTTCACATTTGACCTGGGTTCAAACAACGGGTTCAAATTTAACTCGAAGTTTAGGTTCATATCTGACCTAGTTTCAAACAACAAGTTTGTATTTGACTTGAAGTTCACATTTGACCTGGGTTCAAACAATGAGTTCATGTTTGACTCGAAGTTTAGGTTCTTATCTGACCTGGGTTCAAACAACGGGTTCATATTTGACTCGAAGTTTAGGTTCACATTTGACCTGGGTTCAAACAACGGGTTCATAATTGACTCTAAATTTAGGTTCATATTTGACCTGGGTTCAAACAATGGGTTCATGTTTGACTCAAAGTTTAGGTTCATATCTGACCTGGTTTCAAACAACGGATTCATATTTGACTCGAAGTTTAGGTTCATATTTGACCTGGTTTCAAACAACGGGTTCATATTTGACTTGAAGTTTAGGTTCACATTTGACCTGGGTTCAAACAATGGGTTCATATTTGACTTGAAGTTTAGGTTCACATTTGACTTGGGTTCAAACAACGGGTTCATATTTGACTCTAAATTTAGGTTCATATTTGACCTGGGTTCAAACAACGGGTTTATATTTGACTCAAAGTTTAGGTTCATATCTGACCTGGTTTCAAACAACGGGTTCATATTTGACTCAAAGTTTAGGTTCACATTTGACCTGGGTACAAACAACGGGTTCATGTTTGACTCGAAGTTTAGGTTCATATCTTACCTGGTTTCAAACAACGGGTTCATATTTGACTCGAAGTTTAGGTTCATATTTGACCTGGGTTCAAACAACGGGTTCAAATTTGACTCGAAGTTTAGGTTCATATCTGACCTGGTTTCAAACAACGGGTTCATATTTGAGTCGAAGTTTAGGTTCATATTTGACCTGGTTTCAAACAACGGGTTCATATTTGACTTGAAGTTTAGGTTCACATTTGACCTGGGTTCAAACAACGGGTTCATATTTGACTTGAAGTTTAGGTTCACATTTGACTTGGGTTCAAACAACGGGTTCATATTTGACTCTAAATTTAGGTTCATATTTGACCTGGGTTCAAACAACGGGTTTATATTTGACTCAAAGTTTAGGTTCATATCTGACCTGGTTTCAAACAACGGGTTCATATTTGACTCAAACTTCAGGTTCACATTTGACCTGGGTTCAAACAACGGGTTCATGTTTGACTCGAAGTTTAGGTTCATATCTTACCTGGTTTCAAACAACGGGTTCATATTTGACTCGAAGTTTAGGTTCATATTTGACCTGGGTTCAAATTTGACTCTAAGTTTAGGTTCATATCTGACCTGGTTTCAAACAACGGGTTCATATTTTACACGAAGTTTAGGTTCATATTTGTCCTGGGTTAAAATAACGGGTTCATATTTGATTCGAAGTTTAGGTTCATATCTGACTAGGTTTCAGACAACGGGTTCATATTTGACTCGAAGTTAAGGTTCACATTTGACCTGGGTTCAAACAACGGGTTCAAATTTAACTCGAAGTTTAGGTTCATATCTGACCTAGTTTCAAACAACAAGTTCGTATTTGACTTGAAGTTCACATTTGACCTGGGTTCAAACAATGAGTTCATGTTTGACTCGAAGTTTAGGTTCTTATCTGACCTGGGTTCAAACAACGGGTTCATATTTGACTCGAAGTTTAGGTTCACATTTGACCTGGGTTCAAACAACGGGTTCATAATTGACTCTAAATTTAGGTTCATATTTGACCTGGGTTCAAACAATGGGTTCATGTTTGACTCAAAGTTTAGGTTCATATCTGACCTGGTTTCAAACAACGGGTTCATATTTGACTCGAAGTTTAGGTTCATATTTGACCTGGTTTCAAACAACGGGTTCATATTTGACTTGAAGTTTAGGTTCACATTTGACCTGGGTTCAAACAACGGGTTCATATTTAACTTGAAGTTTAGGTTCACATTTGACTTGGGTTCAAACAACGGGTTCATATTTGACTCTAAATTTAGGTTCATATTTGACCTGGGTTCAAACAACGGGTTTATATTTGACTCAAAGTTTAGGTTCATATCTGACCTGGTTTCAAACAACGGGTTCATATTTGACTCAAAGTTTAGGTTCACATTTGACCTGGGTTCAAACAACGGGTTCATGTTTGACTCGAAGTTTAGGTTCATATCTTACCTGGTTTCAAACAACGGGTTTATATTTGACTCGAAGTTTAGGTTCATATTTGACCTGGGTTCAAACAACGGGTTCAAATTTGACTCGAAGTTTAGGTTCATATCTGACCTGGTTTCAAACAACGGGTTCATATTTTACTCGAAGTTTAGGTTCATATTTGTCCTGGGTTAAAATAACGGGTTCATATTTGATTCGAAGTTTAGGTTCATATCTGACTAGGTTTCAGACAACGGGTTCATATTTGACTCGAAGTTTAGGTTCACATTTGACCTGGGTTCAAACAACGGGTTCAAATTTAACTCGAAGTTTAGGTTCATATCTGACCTAGTTTCAAACAACAAGTTCGTATTTGACTCGAAGTTCACATTTGACCTGGGTTCAAACAATGAGTTCATGTTTGACTCGAAGTTTAGGTTCTTATCTGACCTGGGTTCAAACAACGGGTTCATAGTTGACTCGAAGTTTAGGTTCACATTTGACCTGGGTTAAAACAACGGGTTCATAATTGACTCTAAATTTAGGTTCATATGTGACCTGGGTTCAAACAATGGGTTCATGTTTGACTCAAAGTTTAGGTTCATATCTGACCTGGTTTCAAACAACGGGTTCATATTTGATTCGAAGTTGAGGTTCATATTTGACCTGGTTTCAAACAACGGGTTCATATTTGACTTGAAGTTTAGGTTCACATTTGACCTGGGTTCAAACAACGGGTTCATATTTGACTTGAAGTTTAGGTTCACATTTGACTTGGGTTCAAACAACGGGTTCATATTTTACTCTAAATTTAGGTTCGTATTTGACCTGGGTTCAAACAACGGGTTTATATTTGACTCAAAGTTTAGGATCATATCTGACCTGGTTTCAAACAACGGGTTCATATTTGACTCAAAGTTTAGGTTCACATTTGACCTGGGTTCAAACAACGGGTTCATGTTTGACTCGAAGTTTAGGTTCATATCTTACCTGGTTTCAAACAACGGGTTCATATTTGACTCGAAGTTTAGGTTCACATTTGACCTGGGTTCAAACAACGGGTTCAAATTTAACTCGAAGTTTAGGTTCATATCTGACCTAGTTTCAAACAACAAGTTCATATTTGACTCGAAGTTCACATTTGACCTGGGTTCAAACAATGAGTTCATGTTTGACTCGAAGTTTAGGTTCTTATCTGACCTGGGTTCAAACAACGGGTTCATATTTGACTCGAAGTTTAGGTTCACATTTGACCTGGGTTCAAACAACGGGTTCATAATTGACTCTAAATTTAGGTTCATATTTGACCTGGGTTCAAACAATGGGTTCATGTTTGACTCAAAGTTTAGGTTCATATCTGACCTGGTTTCAAACAACGGGTTCATATTTGACTCGAAGTTTAGGTTCATATTTGACCTGGTTTCAAACAACGGGTTCATATTTGACTTGAAGTTTAGGTTCACATTTGACCTGGGTTCAAACAACGGGTTCATATTTGACTTGAAGTTTAGGTTCACATTTGACTTGGGTTCAAACAACGGGTTCATATTTGACTCTAAATTTAGGTTCATATTTGACCTGGGTTCAAACAACGGGTTTATATTTGACTCAAAGTTTAGGTTCATATCTGACCTGGTTTCAAACAACGGGTTCATATTTGACTCAAAGTTTAGGTTCACATTTGACCTGGGTACAAACAACGGGTTCATGTTTGACTCGAAGTTTAGGTTCATATCTTACCTGGTTTCAAACAACGGGTTCATATTTGACTCGAAGTTTAGGTTCATATTTGACCTGGGTTCAAACAACGGGTTCAAATTTGACTCGAAGTTTAGGTTCATATCTGACCTGGTTTCAAACAACGGGTTCATATTTGACTCGAAGTTTAGGTTCATATTTGACCTGGTTTCAAACAACGGGTTCATATTTGACTTGAAGTTTAGGTTCACATTTGACCTGGGTTCAAACAACGGGTTCATATTTGACTTGAAGTTTAGGTTCACATTTGACTTGGGTTCAAACAACGGGTTCATATTTGACTCTAAATTTAGGTTCATATTTGACCTGGGTTCAAACAACGGGTTTATATTTGACTCAAAGTTTAGGTTCATATCTGACCTGGTTTCAAACAACGGGTTCATATTTGACTCGAAGTTTAGGTTCATATTTGACCTGGGTTCAAACAACGGGTTCAAATTTGACTCGAAGTTTAGGTTCATATCTGACCTGGTTTCAAACAACGGGTTCATATTTGACTCGAAGTTTAGGTTCATATTTGACCTGGTTTCAAACAACGGGTTCATATTTGACTTGAAGTTTAGGTTCACATTTGACCTGGGTTCAAACAACGGGTTCATATTTGACTTGAAGTTTAGGTTCACATTTGACTTGGGTTCAAACAACGGGTTCATATTTGACTCTAAATTTAGGTTCATATTTGACCTGGGTTCAAACAACGGGTTTATATTTGACTCAAAGTTTAGGTTCATATCTGACCTGGTTTCAAACAACGGGTTCATATTTGACTCAAAGTTTAGGTTCACATTTGACCTGGGTTCAAACAACGGGTTCATGTTTGACTCGAAGTTTAGGTTCATATCTTACCTGGTTTCAAACAACGGGTTCATATTTGACTCGAAGTTTAGGTTCATATTTGACCTGGGTTCAAACACCGGGTTCAAATTTGACTCTAAGTTTAGGTTCATATCTGACCTGGTTTCAAACAACGGGTTCATATTTTACTCGAAGTTTAGGTTCATATTTGTCCTGGGTTAAAATAACGGGTTCATATTTGATTCGAAGTTTAGGTTCATATCTGACTAGGTTTCAGACAACGGGTTCATATTTGACTCGAAGTTTAGGTTCACATTTGACCTGGGTTCAAACAACGGGTTCAAATTTAACTCGAAGTTTAGGTTCATATCTGACCTAGTTTCAAACAACAAGTTCGTATTTGACTTGAAGTTCACATTTGACCTGGGTTCAAACAATGAGTTCATGTTTGACTCGAAGTTTAGGTTCTTATCTGACCTGGGTTCAAACAACGGGTTCATATTTGACTCGAAGTTTAGGTTCACATTTGACCTGGGTTCAAACAACGGGTTCATAATTGACTCTAAATTTAGGTTCATATTTGACCTGGGTTCAAACAATGGGTTCATGTTTGACTCAAAGTTTAGGTTCATATCTGACCTGGTTTCAAACAACGGGTTCATATTTGACTCGAAGTTTAGGTTCATATTTGACCTGGTTTCAAAAAACGGGTTCATATTTGACTTGAAGTTTAGGTTCACATTTGACCTGGGTTCAAACAACGGGTTCATATTTGACTTGAAGTTTAGGTTCACATTTGACTTGGGTTCAAACAACGGGTTCATATTTGACTCTAAATTTAGGTTCATATTTGACCTGGGTTCAAACAACGGGTTTATATTTGACTCAAAGTTTAGGTTCATATCTGACCTGGTTTCAAACAACGGGTTCATATTTGACTCAAAGTTTAGGTTCACATTTGACCTGGGTACAAACAACGGGTTCATGTTTGACTCGAAGTTTAGGTTCATATCTTACCTGGTTTCAAACAACGGGTTCATATTTGACTCGAAGTTTAGGTTCATATTTGACCTGGGTTCAAACAACGGGTTCAAATTTGACTCGAAGTTTAGGTTCATATCTGACCTGGTTTCAAACAACGGGTTCATATTTGACTCGAAGTTTAGGTTCATATTTGACCTGGTTTCAAACAACGGGTTCATATTTGACTTGAAGTTTAGGTTCACATTTGACCTGGGTTCAAACAACGGGTTCATATTTGACTTGAAGTTTAGGTTCACATTTGACTTGGGTTCAAACAACGGGTTCATATTTGACTCTAAATTTAGGTTCATATTTGACCTGGGTTCAAACAACGGGTTTATATTTGACTCAAAGTTTAGGTTCATATCTGACCTGGTTTCAAACAACGGGTTCATATTTGACTCAAAGTTCAGGTTCACATTTGACCTGGGTTCAAACAACGGGTTCATGTTTGACTCGAAGTTTAGGTTCATATCTTACCTGGTTTCAAACAACGGGTTCATATTTGACTCGAAGTTTAGGTTCATATTTGACCTGGGTTCAAACAACGGGTTCAAATTTGACTCTAAGTTTAGGTTTATATCTGACCTGGTTTCAAACAACGGGTTCATATTTTACACGAAGTTTAGGTTCATATTTGTCCTGGGTTAAAATAACGGGTTCATATTTGATTCGAAGTTTAGGTTCATATCTGACTAGGTTTCAGACAACGGGTTCATATTTGACTCGAAGTTTAGGTTCACATTTGACCTGGGTTCAAACAACGGGTTCAAATTTAACTCGAAGTTTAGGTTCATATCTGACCTAGTTTCAAACAACAAGTTCGTATTTGACTTGAAGTTCACATTTGACCTGGGTTCAAACAATGAGTTCATGTTTGACTCGAAGTTTAGGTTCTTATCTGACCTGGGTTCAAACAACGGGTTCATATTTGACTCGAAGTTTAGGTTCACATTTGACCTGGGTTCAAACAACGGGTTCATAATTGACTCTAAATTTAGGTTCATATTTGACCTGGGTTCAAACAATGGGTTCATGTTTGACTCAAAGTTTAGGTTCATATCTGACCTGGTTTCAAACAACGGGTTCATATTTGACTCGAAGTTTAGGTTCATATTTGACCTGGTTTCAAACAACGGGTTCATATTTGACTTGAAGTTTAGGTTCACATTTGACCTGGGTTCAAACAACGGGTTCATATTTGACTTGAAGTTTAGGTTCACATTTGACTTGGGTTCAAACAACGGGTTCATATTTGACTCTAAATTTAGGTTCATATTTGACCTGGGTTCAAACAACGGGTTTATATTTGACTCAAAGTTTAGGTTCATATCTGACCTGGTTTCAAACAACGGGTTCATATTTGACTCAAAGTTTAGGTTCACATTTGACCTGGGTTCAAACAACGGGTTCATGTTTGACTCGAAGTTTAGGTTCATATCTTACCTGGTTTCAAACAACGGGTTCATATTTGACTCGAAGTTTAGGTTCATATTTGACCTGGGTTCAAACAACGGGTTCAAATTTGACTCGAAGTTTAGGTTCATATCTGACCTGGTTTCAAACAACGGGTTCATATTTTACTCGAAGTTTAGGTTCATATTTGTCCTGGGTTAAAATAACGGGTTCATATTTGGTTCGAAGTTTAGGTTCATATCTGACTAGGTTTCAGACAACGGGTTCATATTTGACTCGAAGTTTAGGTTCACATTTGACCTGGGTTCAAACAACGGGTTCAAATTTAACTCGAAGTTTAGGTTCATATCTGACCTAGTTTCAAACAACAAGTTCGTATTTGACTCGAAGTTCACATTTGACCTGGGTTCAAACAATGAGTTCATGTTTGACTCGAAGTTTAGGTTCTTATCTGACCTGGGTTCAAACAACGGGTTCATAGTTGACTCGAAGTTTAGGTTCACATTTGACCTGGGTTCAAACAACGGGTTCATAATTGACTCTAAATTTAGGTTCATATGTGACCTGGGTTCAAACAATGGGTTCATGTTTGACTCAAAGTTTAGGTTCATATCTGACCTGGTTTCAAACAACGGGTTCATATTTGACTTGAAGTTGAGGTTCATATTTGACCTGGTTTCAAACAACGGGTTCATATTTGACTTGAAGTTTAGGTTCACATTTGACCTGGGTTGAAACAACGGGTTCATATTTGACTTGAAGTTTAGGTTCACATTTGACTTGGGTTCAAACAACGGGTTCATATTTTACTCTAAATTTAGGTTCGTATTTGACCTGGGTTCAAACAACGGGTTTATATTTGACTCAAAGTTTAGGATCATATCTGACCTGGTTTCAAACAACGGGTTCATATTTGACTCAAAGTTTAGGTTCACATTTGACCTGGGTTCAAACAACGGGTTCATGTTTGACTCGAAGTTTAGGTTCATATCTTACCTGGTTTCAAACAACGGGTTCATATTTGACTCGAAGTTTAGGTTCACATTTGACCTGGGTTCAAACAACGGGTTCAAATTTAACTCGAAGTTTAGGTTCATATCTGACCTAGTTTCAAACAATGAGTTCATGTTTGACTCGAAGTTTAGGTTCTTATCTGACCTGGGTTCAAACAACGGGTTCATATTTGACTCTAAATTTAGGTTCATATTTAACCTGGGTTCAAACAATGGGTTCATGTTTGACTCAAAGTTTAGGTTCATATCTGACCTGGTTTCAAACAACGGGTTCATATTTGACTCGAAGTTTAGGTTCATATTTGACCTGGTTTCAAACAACGGGTTTATATTTGACTCTAAGTTTAGGTTCATATCTGACCTGGTTTCAAACAACGGGTTCATATTTGACTTGAAGTTTCGGTTCACATTTGACCTGGGTTCAACAAACGAGTTCAAATTAGACTCAAAGTTTAGGTTCACATTTGACCTGGGTTCAAACAACGAGTTCATGTTTGACTCGAAGTTTAGGTTCATATCTTACCTGGTTTCAAACAACAGGTTCATATTTGACTCGAAATTTAGGTTCATATCCGACCTGGTTTCAAACAACGGGTTCATATTTGACTCGAGGTTTAGGTTCACATTTGACCTGGGTTCAAACAACGGGTTCAAATTTGACTCGAAATTTAGGTTCATATCCGACCTGGTTTCAAACAACGGGTTCATATTTGACTCGAGGTTTAGGTTCACATTTGACCTGGGTTCAAACAACGGGTTCATATTTGACTCGAAGTTTAGGTTCATATCTGACCTGGTTTCAAACAACGGGTTCATATTTTACTCGAAGTTTAGGTTCATATTTGACCTGGGTTCAAACAACGGGTTCAAATTTGACTCGAAGTTTAGGTTCACATTTGACCTGGGTTCAAACAACGGGTTCATATTTGACTTGAAGTTTAGGTTCACATTTGACTTGGGTTCAAACAACGGGTTCATATTTGACTTGAAGTTTAGGTTCACATTTGACTTGGGTTCAAACAACGGGTTCATATTTGACTCTAAATTTAGGTTCATATTTGACCTGGGTTCAAACAACGAGTTTATATTTGACTCAAAGTTTAGGTTCATATCTGACCTGGTTTCAAACAACGGGTTCATATTTGACTCAAAGTTTAGGTTCACATTTGACTTGGGTTCAAACAACGGGTTCATGTTTGACTCGAAGTTTAGGTTCATATCTTACCTGGTTTCAAACAACGGGTTCATATTTGACTCGAAGTTTAGGTTCATATTTGACCTGGGTTCAAACAACGGGTTCAAATTTGACTCGAAGTTTAGGTTCATATCTGACTTGGTTTCAAACACCGGGTTCATATTTTACTCGAAGTTTAGGTTCATATTTGTCCTGGGTTAAAATAAAGGGTTCATATTTGATTCGAAGTTTAGGTTCATATCTGACTAGGTTTCAGACAACGGGTTCATATTTGACTCGAAGTTTAGGTTCACATTTGACCTGGGTTCAAACAACGGGTTCAAATTTAACTCGAAGTTTAGGTTCATATCTGACCTAGTTTCAAACAACAAGTTTGTATTTGACTCGAAGTTCACATTTGACCTGGGTTCAAACAATGAGTTCATGTTTGACTCAAAGTTTAGGTTCTTATCTGACCTGGGTTCAAACAACGGGTTCATATTTGACTCGAAGTTTAGGTTCACATTTGACCTGGGTTCAAACAACGGGTTCATAATTGACTCTAAATTTAGGTTCATATTTGACCTGGGTTCAAACAATGGGTTCATGTTTGACTCAAAGTTTAGGTTCATATCTGACCTGGTTTCAAACAACGGGTTCATATTTGACTCGAAGTTTAGGTTCATATTTGACCTGGTTTCAAACAACGGGTTTATATTTGACTCTAAGTTTAGGTTCATATCTGACCTGGTTTCAAACAACGGGTTCATATTTGACTTGAAGTTTAGGTTCACATTTGACCTGGGTTGAAACAACGGGTTCATATTTGACTTGAAGTTTAAGTTCACATTTGACTTGGGTTCAAACAATGGGTTCATATTTGACTCTAAATTTAGGTTCATATTTGACCTGGGTTCAAACAATGGGTTTATATTTGACTCAAAGTTTAGGTTCATATCTGACCTGGTTTCAAACAACGGGTTCATATTTGACTCAAAGTTTAGGTTCACATTTGACCTGGGTTCAAACAACGGGTTCATGTTTGACTCGAAGTTTAGGTTCATATCTTACCTGGTTTCAATCAACGGGTTCATATTTGACTCGAAGTTTAGGTTCATATTTGACCTGGGTTCAAACAACGGGTTCAAATTTGACTCGAAGTTTAGGTTCATATCTGACCTGGTTTCAAACAACGGGTTCATATTTTACTCGAAGTTTAGGTTCATATTTGTCCTGGGTTAAAATAACGGGTTCATATTTGATTCGAAGTTTAGGTTCATATCTGACTAGGTTTCAGACAACGGGTTCATATTTGACTCGAATTTTAGGTTCACATTTGACCTGGGTTCAAACAACGGGTTCAAATTTAACTCGAAGTTTAGGTTCATATCTGACCTAGTTTCAAACAACAAGTTCATATTTGACTCGAAGTTCACATTTGACCTGGGTTCAAACAATGAGTTCATGTTTGACTCGAAGTTTAGGTTGTTATCTGACCTGGGTTCAAACAACGGGTTCATATTTGACTCTAAATTTAGGTTCATATTTGACCTGGGTTCAAACAATGGGTTCATGTTTGACTCAAAGTTTAGGTTCATATCTGACCTGGTTTCAAACAACGGGTTCATATTTGACTCGAAGTTTAGGTTCATATTTGACCTGGTTTCAAACAACGGGTTTATATTTGACTCTCAGTTTAGGTTCATATCTGACCTGGTTTCAAACAACGGGTTCATGTTTGACTCAAAGTTTAGGTTCATATCTGACCTGGTTTTAAACAACGGGTTCATATTTGACTCAAAGTTTAGGTTCACATTTGACCTGGGTTCAAACAACGGGTTCAAATTTGACTCAAAGTTTAGGTTCATATCTGACCTGGTTTCAAACAACGGGTTCAAATTTGACTCGAAGTTTAGGTTCACATTTGACCTGGGTTCAAACAACGGGTTCATATTTGACTCGAAGTTTAGGTTCATATCTTACCTGGTTACAAACAACGGGTTCATATTTGACTCGAAGTTTAGGTTCACATTTGACCTGGGTTTAAACAACGGGTTCATATTTGACTCAAAGAATAGGTTCATATAACCTGGGTTCAAACAACGGGTTCATGTTTGACTCGAAGTTTAGGTTCATATCTTACCTGGTTTCAAACAACAGGTTCATATTTGACTCAAAGTTTAGGTTCATATCCGACCTGGGTTCAAACAACAGGTTCATATTTGACTCAAAGTTTAGGTTCACATTTGACCTGGGTTCAAACAACGGGTTCAAATTTGACTCAAAGTTTAGGTTCATATCTGACCTGGTTTCAAACAACGGGTTCATGTTTGACTCAAAGTTTAGGTTCATATCTGACCTGGTTTTAAACAACGGGTTCATATTTGACTCAAAGTTTAGGTTCACATTTGACCTGGGTTCAAACAACGGGTTCAAATTTGACTCAAAGTTTAGGTTCATATCTGACCTGGTTTCAAACAACGGGTTCAAATTTGACTCGAAGTTTAGGTTCACATTTGACCTGGGTTCAAACAACGGGTTCATGTTTGACTCGAAGTTTAGGTTCATATCTTACCTGGTTTCAAACAACGGGTTCATATTTGACTCGAAGTTTAGGTTCATATTTTACCCGGTTTCAAACAACGGGTTCAAATTTGACTCGAAGTTTAGGTTCACATTTGACCTGGGTTCAAACAACGGGTTCATATGTAACTCGAAGTTACGGTTCACATTTGCCCTGGGTTCAAACAACGGGTTCATTTTTGACTCGAAGTTTAGGTTCACATTTGACCAGGGTTCAAACAACTAGTTCATGTTTGACTCGTAGTTTAGGTTCATATCTGACCTGGTTTCAAACAACAGGTTCATATTTGACTCGAAGTTTAAGTTCATATCCGACCTGGTTTCAAACAATGGGTTCATATTTGACTCGAAGTTTAGGTTCATATTTTACCTGTCTTTAAACAACAGGTTCATATTTGACTTGAAGTTTAAGTTCATATCTGACCTGGTTTCAAACAACGGGTTCGTATTTGACTCGAAGTTTAGGTTACAATTTGACCTGGGTTCAAACAACGGGTTCGTTTTTGACTCAAAGTTTAGGTTCATATATGTCCTGGTTTCAAACTAGGGGTTCATATTTGACTCGAAATTTAGGTTCATATCCGACCTGGTTTCAAACAACGGGTTCATATTTGACTCGAGGTTTAGGTTCACATTTGACCTGGGTTCAAACAACGGGTTCAAATTTGACTCGAAATTTAGGTTCATATCCGACCTGGTTTCAAACAACGGGTTCATATTTGACTCGAGGTTTAGGTTCACATTTGACCTGGGTTCAAACAACGGGTTCATATTTGACTCGAAGTTTAGGTTCATATCTGACCTGGTTTCAAACAACGGGTTCATATTTTACTCGAAGTTTAGGTTCATATTTGACCTGGGTTCAAACAACGGGTTCATATTTGACTCGAAGTTTAGGTTCACATTTGACCTGGGTTCAAACAACGGGTTCATATTTGACTTGAAGTTTAGGTTCACATTTGACTTGGGTTCAAACAACGGGTTCATATTTGACTTGAAGTTTAGGTTCACATTTGACTTGGGTTCAAACAACGGGTTCATATTTGACTCTAAATTTAGGTTCATATTTGACCTGGGTTCAAACAACGAGTTTATATTTGACTCAAAGTTTAGGTTCATATCTGACCTGGTTTCAAACAACGGGTTCATATTTGACTCAAAGTTTAGGTTCACATTTGACCTGGGTTCAAACAACGGGTTCATGTTTGACTCGAAGTTTAGGTTCATATCTTACCTGGTTTCAAACAACGGGTTCATATTTGACTCGAAGTTTAGGTTCATATTTGACCTGGGTTCAAACAACGGGTTCAAATTTGACTCGAAGTTTAGGTTCATATCTGACTTGGTTTCAAACAACGGGTTCATATTTTACTCGAAGTTTAGGTTCATATTTGTCCTGGGTTAAAATAACGGGTTCATATTTGATTCGAAGTTTAGGTTCATATCTGACTAGGTTTCAGACAAAGGGTTCATATTTGATTCGAAGTTTAGGTTCACATTTGACCTGGGTTCAAACAACGGGTTCAAATTTAACTCGAAGTTTAGGTTCATATCTGACCTAGTTTCAAACAACAAGTTTGTATTTGACTCGAAGTTCACATTTGACCTGGGTTCAAACAATGAGTTCATGTTTGACTCGAAGTTTAGGTTCTTATCTGACCTGGGTTCAAACAACGGGTTCATATTTGACTCGAAGTTTAGGTTCACATTTGACCTGGGTTCAAACAACGGGTTCATAATTGACTCTAAATTTAGGTTCATATTTGACCTGGGTTCAAACAATGGGTTCATGTTTGACTCAAAGTTTAGGTTCATATCTGACCTGGTTTCAAACAACGGGTTCATATTTGACTCGAAGTTTAGGTTCATATTTGACCTGGTTTCAAACAACGGGTTTATATTTGACTCTAAGTTTAGGTTCATATCTGACCTGGTTTCAAACAACGGGTTCATATTTGACTTGAAGTTTAGGTTCACATTTGACCTGGGTTGAAACAACGGGTTCATATTTGACTTGAAGTTTAAGTTCACATTTGACTTGGGTTCAAACAATGGGTTCATATTTGACTCTAAATTTAGGTTCATATTTGACCTGGGTTCAAACAACGGGTTTATATTTGACTCAAAGTTTAGGTTCATATCTGACCTGGTTTCAAACAACGGGTTCATATTTGACTCAAAGTTTAGGTTCACATTTGACCTGGGTTCAAACAACGGGTTCATATTTGACTTGAAGTTTAGGTTCACATTTGACCTGGGTTCAAACAACGGGTTCATATTTGACTTGAAGTTTAGGTTCACATTTGACTTGGGTTCAAACAACGGGTTCATATTTGACTCTAAATTTAGGTTCATATTTGACCTGGGTTCAAACAACGGGTTTATATTTGACTCAAAGTTTAGGTTCATATCTGACCTGGTTTCAAACAACGGGTTCATATTTGACTCAAAGTTTAGGTTCACATTTGACCTGGGTTCAAACAACGGGTTCATGTTTGACTCGAAGTTTAGGTTCATATCTTACCTGGTTTCAAACAACGGGTTCATATTTGACTCTAAGTTTAGGTTCATATCTGACCTGGTTTCAAACAACGGGTTCATGTTTGACTCAAAGTTTAGGTTCATATCTGACCTGGTTTTAAACAACGGGTTCATATTTGACTCAAAGTTTAGGTTCACATTTGACCTGGGTTCAAACAACGGGTTCAAATTTGACTCAAAGTTTAGGTTCATATCTGACCTGGTTTCAAACAACGGGTTCAAATTTGACTCGAAGTTTAGGTTCACATTTGACCTGGGTTCAAACAACGGGTTCATATTTGACTCGAAGTTTAGGTTCATATCTTACCTGGTTACAAACAACGGGTTCATATTTGACTCGAAGTTTAGGTTCACATTTGACCTGGGTTCAAACAACGGGTTCATATTTGACTCAAAGAATAGGTTCATATAACCTGGGTTCAAACAACGGGTTCATGTTTGACTCGAAGTTTAGGTTCATATCTTACCTGGTTTCAAACAACAGGTTCATATTTGACTCAAAGTTTAGGTTCATATCCGACCTGGGTTCAAACAACAGGTTCATATTTGACTCAAAGTTTAGGTTCACATTTGACCTGGGTTCAAACAACGGGTTCAAATTTGACTCAAAGTTTAGGTTCATATCTGACCTGGTTTCAAACAACGGGTTCATGTTTGACTCAAAGTTTAGGTTCATATCTGACCTGGTTTTAAACAACGGGTTCATATTTGACTCAAAGTTTAGGTTCACATTTGACCTGGGTTCAAACAACGGGTTCAAATTTGACTCAAAGTTTAGGTTCATATCTGACCTGGTTTCAAACAACGGGTTCAAATTTGACTCGAAGTTTAGGTTCACATTTGACCTGGGTTCAAACAACGGGTTCATGTTTGACTCGAAGTTTAGGTTCATATCTTACCTGGTTTCAAACAACGGGTTCATATTTGACTCGAAGTTTAGGTTCATATTTTACCCGGTTTCAAACAACGGGTTCAAATTTGACTCGAAGTTTAGGTTCACATTTGACCTGGGTTCAAACAACGGGTTCATATGTAACTCGAAGTTACGGTTCACATTTGCCCTGGGTTCAAACAACGGGTTCATATTTGACTCGAAGTTTAGGTTCACATTTGACCAGGGTTCAAACAACTAGTTCATGTTTGACTCGTAGTTTAGGTTCATATCTGACCTGGTTTCAAACAACAGGTTCATATTTGACTCGAAGTTTAAGTTCATATCCGACCTGGTTTCAAACAACGGGTTCATATTTGACTCGAAGTTTAGGTTCATATTTTACCTGTCTTTAAACAACAGGTTCATATTTGACTTGAAGTTTAAGTTCATATCTGACCTGGTTTCAAACAACGGGTTCGTATTTGACTCGAAGTTTAGGTTACAATTTGACCTGGGTTCAAACAACGGGTTCGTTTTTGACTCAAAGTTTAGGTTCATATATGTCCTGGTTTCAAACTAGGGGTTCATATTTGACTCGAAATTTAGGTTCATATCCGACCTGGTTTCAAACAACGGGTTCATATTTGACTCGAGGTTTAGGTTCACATTTGACCTGGGTTCAAACAACGGGTTCAAATTTGACTCGAAATTTAGGTTCATATCCGACCTGGTTTCAAACAACGGGTTCATATTTGACTCGAGGTTTAGGTTCACATTTGACCTGGGTTCAAACAACGGGTTCATATTTGACTCGAAGTTTAGGTTCATATCTGACCTGGTTTCAAACAACGGGTTCATATTTTACTCGAAGTTTAGGTTCATATTTGACCTGGGTTCAAACAACGGGTTCATATTTGACTCGAAGTTTAGGTTCACATTTGACCTGGGTTCAAACAACGGGTTCATATTTGACTTGAAGTTTAGGTTCACATTTGACTTGGGTTCAAACAACGGGTTCATATTTGACTTGAAGTTTAGGTTCACATTTGACTTGGGTTCAAACAACGGGTTCATATTTGACTCTAAATTTAGGTTCATATTTGACCTGGGTTCAAACAACGAGTTTATATTTGACTCAAAGTTTAGGTTCATATCTGACCTGGTTTCAAACAACGGGTTCATATTTGACTCAAAGTTTAGGTTCACATTTGACCTGGGTTCAAACAACGGGTTCATGTTTGACTCGAAGTTTAGGTTCATATCTTACCTGGTTTCAAACAACGGGTTCATATTTGACTCGAAGTTTAGGTTCATATTTGACCTGGGTTCAAACAACGGGTTCAAATTTGACTCGAAGTTTAGGTTCATATCTGACCTGGTTTCAAACAACGGGTTCATATTTTACTCGAAGTTTAGGTTCATATTTGTCCTGGGTTAAAATAACGGGTTCATATTTGATTCGAAGTTTAGGTTCATATCTGACTAGGTTTCAGACAAAGGGTTCATATTTGACTCGAAGTTTAGGTTCACATTTGACCTGGGTTCAAACAACGGGTTCAAATTTAACTCGAAGTTTAGGTTCATATCTGACCTAGTTTCAAACAACAAGTTTGTATTTGACTCGAAGTTCACATTTGACCTGGGTTCAAACAATGAGTTCATGTTTGACTCGAAGTTTAGGTTCTTATCTGACCTGGGTTCAAACAACGGGTTCATATTTGACTCGAAGTTTAGGTTCACATTTGACCTGGGTTCAAACAACGGGTTCATAATTGACTCTAAATTTAGGTTCATATTTGACCTGGGTTCAAACAATGGGTTCATGTTTGACTCAAAGTTTAGGTTCATATCTGACCTGGTTTCAAACAACGGGTTCATATTTGACTCGAAGTTTAGGTTCATATTTGACCTGGTTTCAAACAACGGGTTTATATTTGACTCTAAGTTTAGGTTCATATCTGACCTGGTTTCAAACAACGGGTTCATATTTGACTTGAAGTTTATGTTCACATTTGACCTGGGTTGAAACAACGGGTTCATATTTGACTTGAAGTTTAAGTTCACATTTGACTTGGGTTCAAACAATGGGTTCATATTTGACTCTAAATTTAGGTTCATATTTGACCTGGGTTCAAACAACGGGTTTATATTTGACTCAAAGTTTAGGTTCATATCTGACCTGGTTTCAAACAACGGGTTCATATTTGACTCAAAGTTTAGGTTCACATTTGACCTGGGTTCAAACAACGGGTTCATATTTGACTTGAAGTTTAGGTTCACATTTGACCTGGGTTCAAACAACGGGTTCATATTTGACTTGAAGTTTAGGTTCACATTTGACTTGGGTTCAAACAACGGGTTCATATTTGACTCTAAATTTAGGTTCATATTTGACCTGGGTTCAAACAACGGGTTTATATTTGACTCAAAGTTTAGGTTCATATCTGACCTGGTTTCAAACAACGGGTTCATATTTGACTCAAAGTTTAGGTTCACATTTGACCTGGGTTCAAACAACGGGTTCATGTTTGACTCGAAGTTTAGGTTCATATCTTACCTGGTTTCAAACAACGGGTTCATATTTTACTCGAAGTTTAGGTTCATATTTGACCTGGGTTCAAACAACGGGTTCAAATTTGACTAGAAGTTTAGGTTCATATCTGACCTGGTTTCAAACAACGGGTTCATATTTTACTCGAAGTTTAGGTTCATATTTGTCCTGGGTTAAAATAACGGGTTCATATTTGATTCGAAGTTTAGGTTCATATCTGACTAGGTTTCAGACAACGGGTTCATATTTGACTCGAAGTTTAGGTTCACATTTGACCTGGGTTCAAACAACGGGTTCAAATTTAACTCGAAGTTTAGGTTCATATCTGACCTAGTTTCAAACAACAAGTTCGTATTTGACTCGAAGTTCACATTTGACCTGGGTTCAAACAATGAGTTCATGTTTGACTCGAAGTTTAGGTTCTTATCTGACCTGGGTTCAAACAACGGGTTCATAGTTGACTCGAAGTTTAGGTTCACATTTGACCTGGGTTCAAACAACGGGTTCATAATTGACTCTAAATTTAGGTTCATATGTGACCTGGGTTCAAACAATGGGTTCATGTTTGACTCAAAGTTTAGGTTCATATCTGACCTGGTTTCAAACAACGGGTTCATATTTGACTCGAAGTTGAGGTTCATATTTGACCTGGTTTCAAACAACGGGTTCAAATTTGACTTTAAGTTTAGGTTCACATTTGACCTGGGTTCAAACAACGGGTTCATATTTGACTTGAAGTTTAGGTTCACATTTGACTTGGGTTCAAACAACGGGTTCATATTTTACTCTAAATTTAGGTTCGTATTTGACCTGGGTTCAAACAACGGGTTTATATTTGACTCAAAGTTTAGGATCATATCTGACCTGATTTCAAACAACGGGTTCATATTTGACTCAAAGTTTAGGTTCACATTTGACCTGGGTTCAAACAACGGGTTCATGTTTGACTCGAAGTTTAGGTTCATATCTTACCTGGTTTCAAACAACGGGTTCATATTTGACTCGAAGTTTAGGTTCACATTTGACCTGGGTTCAAACAACGGGTTCATATTTGACTTGAAGTTTAGGTTCACGTTTGACTTGGGTTCAAACAACGGGTTCATATTTGACTTGAAGTTTAGGTTCACATTTGACTTGGGTTCAAACAACGGGTTCATATTTGACTCTAAATTTAGGTTCATATTTGACCTGGGTTCAAACAATGAGTTTATATTTGACTCAAAGTTTAGGTTCATATCTGACCTGGTTTCAAACAACGGGTTCATATTTGACTCAAAGTTTAGGTTCACATTTGACCTGGGTTCAAACAACGGGTTCATGTTTGACTCGAAGTTTAGGTTCATATCTTACCTGGTTTCAAACAACGGGTTCATATTTGACTCGAAGTTTAGGTTCATATTTGACCTGGGTTCAAACAACGGGTTCAAATTTGACTCGAAGTTTAGGTTCATATCTGACTTGGTTTCAAACAACGGGTTCATATTTTACTCGAAGTTTAGGTTCATATTTGTCCTGGGTTAAAATAACGGGTTCATATTTGATTCGAAGTTTAGGTTCATATCTGACTAGGTTTCAGACAAAGGGTTCATATTTGACTCGAAGTTTAGGTTCACATTTGACCTGGGTTCAAACAACGGGTTCAAATTTAACTCGAAGTTTAGGTTCATATCTGACCTAGTTTCAAACAACAAGTTTGTATTTGACTCGAAGTTCACATTTGACCTGGGTTCAAACAATGAGTTCATGTTTGACTCGAAGTTTAGGTTCTTATCTGACCTGGGTTCAAACAACGGGTTCATATTTGACTCGAAGTTTAGGTTCACATTTGACCTGGGTTCAAACAACGGGTTCATAATTGACTCTAAATTTAGGTTCATATTTGACCTGGGTTCAAACAATGGGTTCATGTTTGACTCAAAGTTTAGGTTCATATCTGACCTGGTTTCAAACAACGGGTTCATATTTGACTCGAAGTTTAGGTTCATATTTGACCTGGTTTCAAACAACGGGTTTATATTTGACTCTAAGTTTAGGTTCATATCTGACCTGGTTTCAAACAACGGGTTCATATTTGACTTGAAGTTTAGGTTCACATTTGACCTGGGTTGAAACAACGGGTTCATATTTGACTTGAAGTTTAAGTTCACATTTGACTTGGGTTCAAACAATGGGTTCATATTTGACTCTAAATTTAGGTTCATATTTGACCTGGGTTCAAACAACGGGTTTATATTTGACTCAAAGTTTAGGTTCATATCTGACCTGGTTTCAAACAACGGGTTCATATTTGACTCAAAGTTTAGGTTCACATTTGACCTGGGTTCAAACAACGGGTTCATATTTGACTTGAAGTTTAGGTTCACATTTGACCTGGGTTCAAACAACGGGTTCATATTTGACTTGAAGTTTAGGTTCACATTTGACTTGGGTTCAAACAACGGGTTCATATTTGACTCTAAATTTAGGTTCATATTTGACCTGGGTTCAAACAACGGGTTTATATTTGACTCAAAGTTTAGGTTCATATCTGACCTGGTTTCAAACAACGGGTTCATATTTGACTCAAAGTTTAGGTTCACATTTGACCTGGGTTCAAACAACGGGTTCATGTTTGACTCGAAGTTTAGGTTCATATCTTACCTGGTTTCAAACAACGGGTTCATATTTGACTCGAAGTTTAGGTTCATATTTGACCTGGGTTCAAACAACGGGTTCAAATTTGACTCGAAGTTTAGGTTCATATCTGACCTGGTTTCAAACAACGGGTTCATATTTTACTCGAAGTTTAGGTTCATATTTGTCCTGGGTTAAAATAACGGGTTCATATTTGATTCGAAGTTTAGGTTCATATCTGACTAGGTTTCAGACAACGGGTTCATATTTGACTCGAAGTTTAGGTTCACATTTGACCTGGGTTCAAACAACGGGTTCAAATTTAACTCGAAGTTTAGGTTCATATCTGACCTAGTTTCAAAAAACAAGTTCGTATTTGACTCGAAGTTCACATTTGACCTGGGTTCAAACAATGAGTTCATGTTTGACTCGAAGTTTAGGTTCTTATCTGACCTGGGTTCAAACAACGGGTTCATAGTTGACTCGAAGTTTAGGTTCACATTTGACCTGGGTTCAAACAACGGGTTCATAATTGACTCTAAATTTAGGTTCATATGTGACCTGGGTTCAAACAATGGGTTCATGTTTGACTCAAAGTTTAGGTTCATATCTGACCTGGTTTCAAACAACGGGTTCATATTTGACTCGAAGTTGAGGTTCATATTTGACCTGGTTTCAAACAACGGGTTCAAATTTGACTTGAAGTTTAGGTTCACATTTGACCTGGGTTCAAACAACGGGTTCATATTTGACTTGAAGTTTAGGTTCACATTTGACTTGGGTTCAAACAACGGGTTCATATTTTACTCTAAATTTAGGTTCGTATTTGACCTGGGTTCAAACAACGGGTTTATATTTGACTCAAAGTTTAGGATCATATCTGACCTGATTTCAAACAACGGGTTCATATTTGACTCAAAGTTTAGGTTCACATTTGACCTGGGTTCAAACAACGGGTTCATGTTTGACTCGAAGTTTAGGTTCATATCTTACCTGGTTTCAAACAACGGGTTCATATTTGACTCGAAGTTTAGGTTCACATTTGACCTGGGTTCAAACAACGGGTTCAAATTTAACTCGAAGTTTAGGTTCATATCTGACCTAGTTTCAAACAAGTTCATATTTGACTCGAAGTTCACATTTGACCTGGGTTCAAACAATGAGTTCATGTTTGACTCGAAGTTTAGGTTCTTATCTGACCTGGGTTCAAACAACGGGTTCATATTTGACTCTAAATTTAGGTTCATATTTAACCTGGGTTCAAACAATGGGTTCATGTTTGACTCAAAGTTTAGGTTCATATCTGACCTGGTTTCAAACAACGGGTTCATATTTGACTCGAAGTTTAGGTTCATATTTGACCTGGTTTCAAACAACGGGTTTATATTTGACTCTAAGTTTAGGTTTATATCTGACCTGGTTTCAAACAACGGGTTCATATTTGACTTGAAGTTTCGGTTCACATTTGACCTGGGTTCAACAAACGAGTTCAAATTAGACTCAAAGTTTAGGTTCACATTTGACCTGGGTTCAAACAACGAGTTCATGTTTGACTCGAAGTTTAGGTTCATATCTTACCTGGTTTCAAACAACAGGTTCATATTTGACTCGAAATTTAGGTTCATATCCGACCTGGTTTCAAACAACGGGTTCAAATTTGACTCGAGGTTTAGGTTCACATTTGACCTGGGTTCAAACAACGGGTTCAAAATTGACTCGAAATTTAGGTTCATATCCGACCTGGTTTCAAACAACGGGTTCATATTTGACTCGAGGTTTAGGTTCACATTTGACCTGGGTTCAAACAACGGGTTCATATTTGACTCGAAGTTTAGGTTCATATCTGACCTGGTTTCAAACAACGGGTTCATATTTTACTCGAAGTTTAGGTTCATATTTGACCTGGGTTCAAACAACGGGTTCATATTTGACTCGAAGTTTAGGTTCACATTTGACCTGGGTTCAAACAACGGGTTCATATTTGACTTGAAGTTTAGGTTCACATTTGACTTGGGTTCAAACAACGGGTTCATATTTGACTTGAAGTTTAGGTTCACATTTGACTTGGGTTCAAACAACGGGTTCATATTTGACTCTAAATTTAGGTTCATATTTGACCTGGGTTCAAACAACGAGTTTATATTTGACTCAAAGTTTAGGTTCATATCTGACCTGGTTTCAAACAACGGGTTCATATTTGACTCAAAGTTTAGGTTCACATTTGACTTGGGTTCAAACAACGGGTTCATGTTTGACTCGAAGTTTAGGTTCATATCTTACCTGGTTTCAAACAACGGGTTCATATTTGACTCGAAGTTTAGGTTCATATTTGACCTGGGTTCAAACAACGGGTTCAAATTTGACTCGAAGTTTAGGTTCATATCTGACTTGGTTTCAAACAACGGGTTCATATTTTACTCGAAGTTTAGGTTCATATTTGTCCTGGGTTAAAATAACGGGTTCATATTTGATTCGAAGTTTAGGTTCATATCTGACTAGGTTTCAGACAACGGGTTCATATTTGACTCGAAGTTTAGGTTCACATTTGACCTGGGTTCAAACAACGGGTTCAAATTTAACTCGAAGTTTAGGTTCATATCTGACCTAGTTTCAAACAACAAGTTTGTATTTGACTCGAAGTTCACATTTGACCTGGGTTCAAACAATGAGTTCATGTTTGACTCAAAGTTTAGGTTCTTATCTGACCTGGGTTCAAACAACGGGTTCATATTTGACTCGAAGTTTAGGTTCACATTTGACCTGGGTTCAAACAACGGGTTCATAATTGACTCTAAATTTAGGTTCATATTTGACCTGGGTTCAAACAATGGGTTCATGTTTGACTCAAAGTTTAGGTTCATATCTGACCTGGTTTCAAACAACGGGTTCATATTTGACTCGAAGTTTAGGTTCATATTTGACCTGGTTTCAAACAACGGGTTTATATTTGACTCTAAGTTTAGGTTCATATCTGACCTGGTTTCAAACAACGGGTTCATATTTGACTTGAAGTTTAGGTTCACATTTGACCTGGGTTGAAACAACGGGTTCATATTTGACTTGAAGTTTAAGTTCACATTTGACTTGGGTTCAAACAATGGGTTCATATTTGACTCTAAATTTAGGTTCATATTTGACCTGGGTTCAAACAACGGGTTTATATTTGACTCAAAGTTTAGGTTCATATCTGACCTGGTTTCAAACAACGGGTTCATATTTGACTCAAAGTTTAGGTTCACATTTGACCTGGGTTCAAACAACGGGTTCATGTTTGACTCGAAGTTTAGGTTCATATCTTACCTGGTTTCAATCAACGGGTTCATATTTGACTCGAAGTTTAGGTTCATATTTGACCTGGGTTCAAACAACGGGTTCAAATTTGACTCGAAGTTTAGGTTCATATCTGACCTGGTTTCAAACAACGGGTTCATATTTTACTCGAAGTTTAGGTTCATATTTGTCCTGGGTTAAAATAACGGGTTCATATTTGATTCGAAGTTTAGGTTCATATCTGACTAGGTTTCAGACAACGGGTTCATATTTGACTCGAATTTTAGGTTCACATTTGACCTGGGTTCAAACAACGGGTTCAAATTTAACTCGAAGTTTAGGTTCATATCTGACCTAGTTTCAAACAACAAGTTCATATTTGACTCGAAGTTCACATTTGACCTGGGTTCAAACAATGAGTTCATGTTTGACTCGAAGTTTAGGTTCTTATCTGACCTGGGTTCAAACAACGGGTTCATATTTGACTCTAAATTTAGGTTCATATTTAACCTGGGTTCAAACAATGGGTTCATTTTTGACTCAAAGTTTAGGTTCATATCTGACCTGGTTTCAAAGAACGGGTTCATATTTGACTCGAAGTTTAGGTTCATATTTGACCTGGTTTCAAACAACGGGTTTATATTTGACTCTAAGTTTAGGTTCATATCTGACCTGGTTTCAAACAACGGGTTCATGTTTGACTCAAAGTTTAGGTTCATATCTGACCTGGTTTTAAACAACGGGTTCATATTTGACTCAAAGTTTAGGTTCACATTTGACCTGGGTTCAAACAACGGGTTCAAATTTGACTCAAAGTTTAGGTTCATATCTGACCTGGTTTCAAACAACGGGTTCAAATTTGACTCGAAGTTTAGGTTCACATTTGACCTGGGTTCAAAAAACGGGTTCATATTTGACTCGAAGTTTAGGTTCATATCTTACCTGGTTACAAACAACGGGTTCATATTTGACTCGAAGTTTAGGTTCACATTTGACCTGGGTTCAAACAACGGGTTCATATTTGACTCAAAGAATAGGTTCATATAACCTGGGTTCAAACAACGGGTTCATGTTTGACTCGAAGTTTAGGTTCATATCTTACCTGGTTTCAAACAACAGGTTCATATTTGACTCAAAGTTTAGGTTCATATCCGACCTGGGTTCAAACAACAGGTTCATATTTGACTCAAAGTTTAGGTTCACATTTGACCTGGGTTCAAACAACGGGTTCAAATTTGACTCAAAGTTTAGGTTCATATCTAACCTGGTTTCAAACAACGGGTTCATGTTTGACTCAAAGTTTAGGTTCATATCTGACCTGGTTTTAAACAACGGGTTCATATTTGACTCAAAGTTTAGGTTCACATTTGACCTGGGTTCAAACAACGGGTTCAAATTTGACTCAAAGTTTAGGTTCATATCTGACCTGGTTTCAAACAACGGGTTCAAATTTGACTCGAAGTTTAGGTTCACATTTGACCTGGGTTCAAACAACGGGTTCATGTTTGACTCGAAGTTTAGGTTCATATCTTACCTGGTTTCAAACAACGGGTTCATATTTGACTCGAAGTTTAGGTTCATATTTTACCCGGTTTCAAACAACGGGTTCAAATTTGACTCGAAGTTTAGGTTCACATTTGACCTGGGTTCAAACAACGGGTTCATATGTAACTCGAAGTTACGGTTCACATTTGCCCTGGGTTCAAACAACGGGTTCATATTTGACTCGAAGTTTAGGTTCACATTTGACCAGGGTTCAAACAACTAGTTCATGTTTGACTCGTAGTTTAGGTTCATATCTGACCTGGTTTCAAACAACAGGTTCATATTTGACTCGAAGTTTAGGTTCATATCCGACCTGGTTTCAAACAACGGGTTCATATTTGACTCGAAGTTTAGGTTCATATTTTACCTGTCTTTAAACAACAGGTTCATATTAGACTTGAAGTTTAAGTTCATATCTGACCTGGTTTCAAACAACGGGTTCGTATTTGACTCGAAGTTTAGGTTACAATTTGACCTGGGTTCAAACAACGGGTTCGTTTTTGACTCAAAGTTTAGGTTCATATATGTCCTGGTTTCAAACTAGGGGTTCATATTTGACTCGAAATTTAGGTTCATATCCGACCTGGTTTCAAACAACGGGTTCATATTTGACTCGAGGTTTAGGTTCACATTTGACCTGGGTTCAAACAACGGGTTCAAATTTGACTCGAAATTTAGGTTCATATCCGACCTGGTTTCAAACAACGGGTTCATATTTTACTCGAGGTTTAGGTTCACATTTGACCTGGGTTCAAACAACGGGTTCATATTTGACTCGAAGTTTAGGTTCATATCTGACCTGGTTTCAAACAACGGGTTCATATTTTACTCGAAGTTTAGGTTCATATTTGACCTGGGTTCAAACAACGGGTTAATATTTGACTCGAAGTTTAGGTTCACATTTGACCTGGGTTCAAACAACGGGTTCATATTTGACTTGAAGTTTAGGTTCACATTTGACTTGGGTTCAACCAACGGGTTCATATTTGACTTGAAGTTTAGGTTCACATTTGACTTGGGTTCAAACAACGGGTTCATATTTGACTCTAAATTTAGGTTCATATTTGACCTGGGTTCAAACAACGAGTTTATATTTGACTCAAAGTTTAGGTTCATATCTGACCTGGTTTCAAACAACGGGTTCATATTTGACTCAAAGTTTAGGTTCACATTTGACCTGGGTTCAAACAACGGGTTCATGTTTGACTCGAAGTTTAGGTTCATATCTTACCTGGTTTCAAACAACGGGTTCATATTTGACTCGAAGTTTAGGTTCATATTTGACCTGGGTTCAAACAACGGGTTCAAATTTGACTCGAAGTTTAGGTTCATATCTGACTTGGTTTCAAACAACGGGTTCATATTTTACTCGAAGTTTAGGTTCATATTTGTCCTGGGTTAAAATAACGGGTTCATATTTGATTCGAAGTTTAGGTTCATATCTGACTAGGTTTCAGACAAAGGGTTCATATTTGACTCGAAGTTTAGGTTCACATTTGACCTGGGTTCAAACAACGGGTTCAAATTTAACTCGAAGTTTAGGTTCATATCTGACCTAGTTTCAAACAACAAGTTTGTATTTGACTCGAAGTTCACATTTGACCTGGGTTCAAACAATGAGTTCATGTTTGACTCGAAGTTTAGGTTCTTATCTGACCTGGGTTCAAACAACGGGTTCATATTTGACTCGAAGTTTAGGTTCACATTTGACCTGGGTTCAAACAACGGGTTCATAATTGACTCTAAATTTAGGTTCATATTTGACCTGGGTTCAAACAATGGGTTCATGTTTGACTCAAAGTTTAGGTTCATATCTGACCTGGTTTCAAACAACGGGTTCATATTTGACTCGAAGTTTAGGTTCATATTTGACCTGGTTTCAAACAACGGGTTTATATTTGACTCTAAGTTTAGGTTCATATCTGACCTGGTTTCAAACAACGGGTTCATATTTGACTTGAAGTTTAGGTTCACATTTGACCTGGGTTGAAACAACGGGTTCATATTTGACTTGAAGTTTAAGTTCACATTTGACTTGGGTTCAAACAATGGGTTCATATTTGACTCTAAATTTAGGTTCATATTTGACCTGGGTTCAAACAACGGGTTTATATTTGACTCAAAGTTTAGGTTCATATCTGACTTGGTTTCAAACAACGGGTTCATATTTGACTCAAAGTTTAGGTTCACATTTGACCTGGGTTCAAACAACGGGTTCATGTTTGACTCGAAGTTTAGGTTCATATCTTACCTGGTTTCAAACAACGGGTTCATATTTGACTCGAAGTTTAGGTTCATATTTGACCTGGGTTCAAACAACGGGTTCAAATTTGACTCGAAGTTTAGGTTCATATCTGACCTGGTTTCAAACAACGGGTTCATATTTTACTCGAAGTTTAGGTTCATATTTGTCCTGGGTTAAAATAACGGGTTCATATTTGATTCGAAGTTTAGGTTCATATCTGACTAGGTTTCAGACAACGGGTTCATATTTGACTCGAATTTTAGGTTCACATTTGACCTGGGTTCAAACAACGGGTTCTAATTTAACTCGAAGTTTAGGTTCATATCTGACCTAGTTTCAAACAACAAGTTCATATTTGACTCTAAGTTCACATTTGACCTGGGTTCAAACAATGAGTTCATGTTTGACTCGAAGTTTAGGTTCTTATCTGACCTGGGTTCAAACAACGGGTTCATATTTGACTCTAAATTTAGGTTCATATTTGACCTGGGTTCAAACAATGGGTTCATGTTTGACTCAAAGTTTAGGTTCATATCTGACCTGGTTTCAAACAACGGGTTCATATTTGACTCGAAGTTTAGGATCATATTTGACCTGGTTTCAAACAACGGGTTTATATTTGACTCTAAGTTTAGGTTCATATCTGACCTGGTTTCAAACAACGGGTTCATGTTTGACTCAAAGTTTAGGTTGATATCTGACCTGGTTTTAAACAACGGGTTCATATTTGACTCAAAGTTTAGGTTCACATTTGACCTGGGTTCAAACAACGGGTTCAAATTTGACTCAAAGTTTAGGTTCATATCTGACCTGGTTTCAAACAACGGGTTCAAATTTGACTCGAAGTTTAGGTTCACATTTGACCTGGGTTCAAACAACGGGTTCATATTTGACTCGAAGTTTAGGTTCATATCTTACCTGGTTACAAACAACGGGTTCATATTTGACTCGAAGTTTAGGTTCACATTTGACCTGGGTTCAAACAACGGGTTGATATTTGACTCAAAGAATAGGTTCATATAACCTGGGTTCAAACAACGGGTTCATGTTTGACTCGAAGTTTAGGTTCATATCTTACCTGGTTTCAAACAACAGGTTCATATTTGACTCAAAGTTTAGGTTCATATCCGACCTGGGTTCAAACAACAGGTTCATATTTGACTCAAAGTTTAGGTTCACATTTGACCTGGGTTCAAACAACGGGTTCAAATTTGACTCAAAGTTTAGGTTTATGTCTGACCTGGTTTCAAACAACGGGTTCATGTTTGACTCAAAGTTTAGGTTCATATCTGACCTGGTTTTAAACAACGGGTTCATATTTGACTCAAAGTTTAGGTTCACATTTGACCTGGGTTCAAACAACGGGTTCAAATTTGACTCAAAGTTTAGGTTCATATCTGACCTGGTTTCAAACAACGGGTTCAAATTTGGCTCGAAGTTTAGGTTCACATTTGACCTGGGTTCAAACAACGGGTTCATGTTTGACTCGAAGTTTAGGTTCATATCTTACCTGGTTTCAAACAACGGGTTCATATTTGACTCGAAGTTTAGGTTCATATTTTACCCGGTTTCAAACAACGGGTTCAAATTTGACTCGAAGTTTAGGTTCACATTTGACCTGGGTTCAAACAACGGGTTCATATGTAACTCGAAGTTACGGTTCACATTTGCCCTGGGTTCAAACAACGGGTTCATATTTGACTCGAAGTTTAGGTTCACATTTGACCAGGGTTCAAACAACTAGTTCATGTTTGACTCGTAGTTTAGGTTCATATCTGACCTGGTTTCAAACAACAGGTTCATATTTGACTCGAAGTTTAGGTTCATATCCGACCTGGTTTCAAACAACGGGTTCATATTTGACTCGAAGTTTAGGTTCATATTTTACCTGTCTTTAAACAACAGGTTCATATTTGACTTGAAGTTTAAGTTCATATCTGACCTGGTTTCAAACAACGGGTTCGTATTTGACTCGAAGTTTAGGTTACAATTTGACCTGGGTTCAAACAACGGGTTCGTTTTTGACTCAAAGTTTAGGTTCATATATGTCCTGGTTTCAAACTAGGGGTTCATATTTGGCTCGAAGTTTAGGTTCACATTTGACCTGGGTTCAAACAACGGGTTCATATTTGACTCGAAGTTAAGGTTCACATTTGCCCTGGGTTCAAACAACGGGTTCATATTTGACTCGAAGTTTAGGTACACATTTGACCAGGGTTCAAACAACAAGTTCATGTTTGACTCGAAGTTTAGGTTCATATCTTACCTGGTTTCAAACAACAGGTTCATATTTGACTCCAAATTTAGGTTCATATCCGACCTGGTTTCAAACAACGGGTTCATATTTGACTCGAAGTTTAGGTTCACATTTGACCTGGGTTCAAACAACGGGTTCAAATTTGACTCGAAGTTTAGGTTCATATCTGACCTGGTTTCAAACAACGGGTTCATATTTTACTCGAAGTTTAGGTTCATATTTGACCTGGGTTCAAATAACGGCTTCATATTTGATTCGAAGTTTAGGTGCATATCTGACCAGGTTTCAAACAACGGGTTCATATTTGACTCGAAGTTTAGGTTCACATTTGACCTGGGTTCAAGAAACGGGTTCAAATTTGACTCGAAGTTTAGGTTCATATCTGACCTGGTTTCAAACAACGGGTTCATATTTTACTCGAGGTTTAGGTTCACATTTGACCTGGGTTCAAACAACGGGTTCATATTTGACTCGAAGTTTAGGTTCATATCTGACCTGGTTTCAAACAACGGGTTCATATTTTACTCGAAGTTTAGGTTCATATTTGACCTGGGTTCAAACAACGGGTTAATATTTGACTCGAAGTTTAGGTTCACATTTGACCTGGGTTCAAACAACGGGTTCATATTTGACTTGAAGTTTAGGTTCACATTTGACTTGGGTTCAACCAACGGGTTCATATTTGACTTGAAGTTTAGGTTCACATTTGACTTGGGTTCAAACAACGGGTTCATATTTGACTCTAAATTTAGGTTCATATTTGACCTGGGTTCAAACAACGAGTTTATATTTGACTCAAAGTTTAGGTTCATATCTGACCTGGTTTCAAACAACGGGTTCATATTTGACTCAAAGTTTAGGTTCACATTTGACCTGGGTTCAAACAACGGGTTCATGTTTGACTCGAAGTTTAGGTTCATATCTTACCTGGTTTCAAACAACGGGTTCATATTTGACTCGAAGTTTAGGTTCATATTTGACCTGGGTTCAAACAACGGGTTCAAATTTGACTCGAAGTTTAGGTTCATATCTGACTTGGTTTCAAACAACGGGTTCATATTTTACTCGAAGTTTAGGTTCATATTTGTCCTGGGTTAAAATAACGGGTTCATATTTGATTCGAAGTTTAGGTTCATATCTGACTAGGTTTCAGACAAAGGGTTCATATTTGACTCGAAGTTTAGGTTCACATTTGACCTGGGTTCAAACAACGGGTTCAAATTTAACTCGAAGTTTAGGTTCATATCTGACCTAGTTTCAAACAACAAGTTTGTATTTGACTCGAAGTTCACATTTGACCTGGGTTCAAACAATGAGTTCATGTTTGACTCGAAGTTTAGGTTCTTATCTGACCTGGGTTCAAACAACGGGTTCATATTTGACTCGAAGTTTAGGTTCACATTTGACCTGGGTTCAAACAACGGGTTCATAATTGACTCTAAATTTAGGTTCATATTTGACCTGGGTTCAAACAATGGGTTCATGTTTGACTCAAAGTTTAGGTTCATATCTGACCTGGTTTCAAACAACGGGTTCATATTTGACTCGAAGTTTAGGTTCATATTTGACCTGGTTTCAAACAACGGGTTTATATTTGACTCTAAGTTTAGGTTCATATCTGACCTGGTTTCAAATAACGGGTTCATATTTGACTTGAAGTTTAGGTTCACATTTGACCTGGGTTGAAACAACGGGTTCATATTTGACTTGAAGTTTAAGTTCACATTTGACTTGGGTTCAAACAATGGGTTCATATTTGACTCTAAATTTAGGTTCATATTTGACCTGGGTTCAAACAACGGGTTTATATTTGACTCAAAGTTTAGGTTCATATCTGACTTGGTTTCAAACAACGGGTTCATATTTGACTCAAAGTTTAGGTTCACATTTGACCTGGGTTCAAACAACGGGTTCATGTTTGACTCGAAGTTTAGGTTCATATCTTACCTGGTTTCAAACAACGGGTTCATATTTGACTCGAAGTTTAGGTTCATATTTGACCTGGGTTCAAACAACGGGTTCAAATTTGACTCGAAGTTTAGGTTCATATCTGACCTGGTTTCAAACAACGGGTTCATATTTTACTCGAAGTTTAGGTTCATATTTGTCCTGGGTTAAAATAACGGGTTCATATTTGATTCGAAGTTTAGGTTCATATCTGACTAGGTTTCAGACAACGGGTTCATATTTGACTCGAATTTTAGGTTCACATTTAACCTGGGTTCAAACAACGGGTTCTAATTTAACTCAAAGTTTAGGTTCATATCTGACCTAGTTTCAAACAACAAGTTCATATTTGACTCTAAGTTCACATTTGACCTGGGTTCAAACAATGAGTTCATGTTTGACTCGAAGTTTAGGTTCTTATCTGACCTGGGTTCAAACAACGGGTTCATATTTGACTCTAAATTTAGGTTCATATTTGACCTGGGTTCAAACAATGGGTTCATGTTTGACTCAAAGTTTAGGTTCATATCTGACCTGGTTTCAAACAACGGGTTCATATTTGACTCGAAGTTTAGGATCATATTTGACCTGGTTTCAAACAACGGGTTTATATTTGACTCTAAGTTTAGGTTCATATCTGACCTGGTTTCAAACAACGGGTTCATGTTTGACTCAAAGTTTAGGTTGATATCTGACCTGGTTTTAAACAACGGGTTCATATTTGACTCAAAGTTTAGGTTCACATTTGACCTGGGTTCAAACAACGGGTTCAAATTTGACTCAAAGTTTAGGTTCATATCTGACCTGGTTTCAAACAACGGGTTCAAATTTGACTCGAAGTTTAGGTTCACATTTGACCTGGGTTCAAACAACGGGTTCATATTTGACTCGAAGTTTAGGTTCATATCTTACCTGGTTACAAATAACGGGTTCATGTTTGACTCGAAGTTTAGGTTCACATTTGACCTGGGTTCAAACAACGGGTTGATATTTGACTCAAAGAATAGGTTCATATAACCTGGGTTCAAACAACGGGTTCATGTTTGACTCGAAGTTTAGGTTCATATCTTACCTGGTTTCAAACAACAGGTTCATATTTGACTCAAAGTTTAGGTTCATATCCGACCTGGGTTCAAACAACAGGTTCATATTTGACTCAAAGTTTAGGTTCACATTTGACCTGGGTTCAAACAACGGGTTCAAATTTGACTCAAAGTTTAGGTTTATGTCTGACCTGGTTTCAAACAACGGGTTCATGTTTGACTCAAAGTTTAGGTTCATATCTGACCTGGTTTTAAACAACGGGTTCATATTTGACTCAAAGTTTAGGTTCACATTTGACCTGGGTTCAAACAACGGGTTCAAATTTGACTCAAAGTTTAGGTTCATATCTGACCTGGTTTCAAACAACGGGTTCAAATTTGGCTCGAAGTTTAGGTTCACATTTGACCTGGGTTCAAACAACGGGTTCATGTTTGACTCGAAGTTTAGGTTCATATCTTACCTGGTTTCAAACAACAGGTTCATATTTGACTCGAAGTTTAGGTTCATATTTTACCCGGTTTCAAACAACGGGTTCAAATTTGACTCGAAGTTTAGGTTCACATTTGACCTGGGTTCAAACAACGGGTTCATATGTAACTCGAAGTTACGGTTCACATTTGCCCTGGGTTCAAACAACGGGTTCATATTTGACTCGAAGTTTAGGTTCACATTTGACCAGGGTTCAAACAACTAGTTCATGTTTGACTCGTAGTTTAGGTTCATATCTGACCTGGTTTCAAACAACAGGTTCATATTTGACTCGAAGTTTAGGTTCATATCCGACCTGGTTTCAAACAACGGGTTCATATTTGACTCGTAGTTTAGGTTCATATTTTACCTGTCTTTAAACAACAGGTTCATATTTGACTTGAAGTTTAAGTTCATATCTGACCTGGTTTCAAACAACGGGTTCGTATTTGACTCGAAGTTTAGGTTACAATTTGACCTGGGTTCAAACAACGGGTTCGTTTTTGACTCAAAGTTTAGGTTCATATATGTCCTGGTTTCAAACTAGGGGTTCATATTTGGCTCGAAGTTTAGGTTCACATTTGACCTGGGTTCAAACAACGGGTTCATATTTGACTCGAAGTTAAGGTTCACATTTGCCCTGGGTTCAAACAACGGGTTCATATTTGACTCGAAGTTTAGGTACACATTTGACCAGGGTTCAAACAACAAGTTCATGTTTGACTCGAAGTTTAGGTTCATATCTTACCTGGTTTCAAACAACAGGTTCATATTTGACTCCAAATTTAGGTTCATATCCGACCTGGTTTCAAACAACGGGTTCATATTTGACTCGAAGTTTAGGTTCACATTTGACCTGGGTTCAAACAACGGGTTCAAATTTGACTCGAAGTTTAGGTTCATATCTGACCTGGTTTCAAACAACGGGTTCATATTTTACTCGAAGTTTAGGTTCATATTTGACCTGGGTTCAAATAACGGCTTCATATTTGATTCGAAGTTTAGGTGCATATCTGACCAGGTTTCAAACAACGGGTTCATATTTGACTCGAAGTTTAGGTTCACATTTGACCTGGGTTCAAGAAACGGGTTCAAATTTGACTCGAAGTTTAGGTTCATATCTGACCTAGTTTCAAACAACAAGTTCATATTTGACTCAAAGTTTAGGTTCACATTTGACCTGGGTTCAACCAACGGGTTCATGTTTGACTCGAAGTTTAGGTTCATATTTGACCTGGGTTCAAACAACGGGTTCATATTTGACTTGATGTTTAGGTTCACATTTGACTTGGGTTCAAACAACGGGTTCATATTTGACTCTAAATTTAGGTTCATATTTTACCTGGGTTCAAACAACGGGTTCATGTTTGACTCAAAGTTTAGGTTCATATCTGACCTGGTTTCAAACAACGGGTTCATATTTGACTCGAAGTTTAGGTTCATATTTGACCTGGGTTCAAACAACGGGTTTATATTTGACTCAAAGTTTACGTTCATATCTGACCTGGTTTCAAACAACGGGTTCATATTTGACTCGAAGTTTAGGGTCACATTTGACCTGGGTTCAAATAACGGGTTCATGTTTGCCTCAAAGTTTAGGTTCATATCTGACCTGGTTTCAAACAACGGGTTCATATTTGACTCAAAGTTTAGGTTCATATCCGACCTGGTTTCCAACAACGGGTTCATATTTGACTCGAAGTTTAGGTTCACATTTGACCTGGGTTCAAACAACGGGTTCAAATTTGACACAAAGTTTAGGTTCATATCTGACCTGGTTTCAAACAACGGGTTCATGTTTGACTCAAAGTTTAGGTTCATATCTGACCTGGTTTTAAACAACGGGTTCATATTTGACTCGAAGTTTAGGTTCATATTTTACCTGGGTTCAAACAAAGGGTTTATATTTGACTCAAAGTTTAGGTTCATATCTGACCTGGTTTCAAACAACGGGTTCAAATTTGACTCGAAGTTTAGGTTCACATTTGACCTGGGTTCAAACAACGGGTTCATGTTTGACTCGAAGTTTAGGTTCATATCTTACCTGGTTTCAAACAACGGGTTCATATTTGACTCGAAGTTTAGGTTCATATTTTACCTGGTTTCAAACAACGGGTTCAAATTTGACTCGAAGTTTAGGTTCACATTTGACCAGGGTTCAAACAACGAGTTCATGTTTGACTCGAAGTTTAGGTTCATATCTGACCTGGTTTCAAACAACAGGTTCATATTTGACTCCAAGTTTAGGTTCATATCCGACCTTGTTTCAAACAACGGGTTCATATTTGACTCGAAGTTTAGGTTCATATTTTACCTGTCTTTAAACAACAGGTTCATATTTGACTCGAAGTTTAAGTTCATATCTGACTTGGTTTCAAACAACGGGTTCGTATTTGACTCAAAGTTTAGGTTACAATTTGACCTGGGTCCAAACAACGGGTTCATATTTGACTCGAAGTTTAGGTACACATTTGACCAGGGTTCAAACAACGAGTTCATGTTTGACTCGAAGTTTAGGTTCATATCTTACCTGGTTTCAAACAACAGGTTCATATTTGACTCGAAATTTAGGTTCATATCCGACCTGGTTTCAAACAACGGGTTCATATTTGACTCGAAGTTTAGGTTCACATTTGACCTGGGTTCAAACAACGGGTTCAAATTTGACTTGAAGTTTAGGTTCATATCTGACCTGGTTTCAAACAACGGGTTCATATTTTACTCGAAGTTTAGGTTCATATTTGACCTGGGTTCAAATAACGGCTTTATATTTGATTCGAAGTTTAGGTTCATATCTGACCAGGTTTCAAACAACGGGTTCATATTTGACTCGAAGTTTAGGTTCACATTTGACCTGGGTTCAAGAAACGGGTTCAAATTTGACTCGAAGTTTAGGTTCATATCTGACCTAGTTTCAAACAACAAGTTCATATTTGACTCAAAGTTTAGGTTCACATTTGACCTGGGTTCAACCAACGGGTTCATGTTTGACTCGAAGTTTAGGTTCATATTTGACCTGGGTTCAAACAACGGGTTCATATTTGACTTGATGTTTAGGTTCACATTTGACTTGGGTTCAAACAACGGGTTCATATTTGACTCTAAATTTAGGTTCATATTTTACCTGGGTTCAAACAACGGGTTCATGTTTGACTCCAAGTTTAGGTTCATATCTGACCTGGTTTCAAACAACGGGTTCATATTTGACTCGAAGTTTAGGTTCATATTTGACCTGGGTTCAAACAACGGGTTTATATTTGACTCAAAGTTTTCGTTCATATCTGACCTGGTTTCAAACAACGGGTTCATATTTGACTCGAAGTTTAGGGTCACATTTGACCTGGGTTCAAATAACGGGTTCATGTTTGACTCAAAGTTTAGGTTCATATCTGACCTGGTTTCAAACAACGGGTTCATATTTGACTCAAAGTTTAGGTTCATATCCGACCTGGTTTCCAACAACGGGTTCATATTTGACTCGAAGTTTAGGTTCACATTTGACCTGGGTTCAAACAACGGGTTCAAATTTGACACAAAGTTTAGGTTCATATCTGACCTGGTTTCAAACAACGGGTTCATGTTTGACTCAAAGTTTAGGTTCATATCTGACCTGGTTTTAAACAACGGGTTCATATTTGACTCGAAGTTTAGGTTCACATTTGACCTGGGTTCAAACAACGGGTTCATATTTGACTCGAAGTTACGGTTCACATTTGCCCTGGGTTCAAACAACGGGTTCATATTTGACTCGAAGTTTAGGTTCACATTTGACCAGGGTTCAAACAACGAGTTCATGTTTGACTCGAAGTTTAGGTTCATATCTGACCTGGTTTCAAACAACAGGTTCATATTTGACTCCAAGTTTAGGTTCATATCCGACCTTGTTTCAAACAACGGGTTCATATTTGACTCGAAGTTTAGGTTCATATTTTACTTGTCTTTAAACAACAGGTTCATATTTGACTCGAAGTTTAAGTTCATATCTGACCTGGTTTCAAACAACGGGTTCGTATTTGACTCAAAGTTTAGGTTACAATTTGACCTGGGTCCAAACAACGGGTTCGTGTTTGACTCAAAGTTTAGGTTCATATATGTCCTGGTTTCAAACTAGGGGTTCATATTTGGCTCGAAGTTTAGGTTCACATTTGACCTGGGTTCAAACAACGGGTTCATATTTGACTCGAAGTTAAGGTTCACATTTGCCCTGGGTTCAAACAACGGGTTCATATTTGACTCGAAGTTTAGGTACACATTTGACCAGGGTTCAAACAACGAGTTCATGTTTGACTCGAAGTTTAGGTTCATATCTTACTTGGTTTCAAACAACAGGTTCATATTTGACTCGAAATTTAGGTTCATATCCGACCTGGTTTCAAACAACGGGTTCATATTTGACTCGAAGTTTAGGTTCACATTTGACCTGGGTTCAAACAACGGGTTCAAATTTGACTCGAAGTTTAGGTTCATATCTGACCTGGTTTCAAACAACGGGTTCATATTTTACTCGAAGTTTAGGTTCATATTTGACCTGGGTTCAAATAACGGGTTCATATTTGATTCGAAGTTTAGGTTCATATCTGACCAGGTTTCAAACAACGGGTTCATATTTGACTCGAAGTTTAGGTTCACATTTGACCTAGGTTCAACAAACGGGTTCAAATTTGACTCGAAGTTTAGGTTCATATCTGACCTAGTTTCAAACCACAAGTTCATATTTGACTCGAAGTTTAGGTTCACATTTGACCTGGGTTCAAACAACGGGTTCAAATTTGACTCAAAGTTTAGGTTCATATCTGACCTGGTTTCAAACAACGGGTTCATGTTTGACTCAAAGTTTAGGTTCATATCTGACCTGGTTTTAAACAACGGGTTCATATTTGACTCGAAGTTTAGGTTCATATTTTACCTGGGTTCAAACAAAGGGTTTATATTTGACTCAAAGTTTAGGTTCATATCTGACCTGGTTTCAAACAACGGGTTCAAATTTGACTCGAAGTTTAGGTTCATATTTTACCTGTCTTTAAACAACAGGTTCATATTTGACTCGAAGTTTAAGTTAATATCTGACCTGGTTTCAAACAACGGGTTCGTATTTGACTCGAAGTTTAGGTTACAATTTGACCTGGGTCCAAACAACGGGTTCGTGTTTGACTCAAAGTTTAGGTTCATATCTGTCCTGGTTTCAAACTAGGGGTTCATATTTGGCTCGAAGTTTAGGTTCACATTTGACCTGGGTTCAAACAACGGGTTCATATTTGACTCGAAGTTAGGGTTCACATTTGCCCTGGGTTCAAACAACGGGTTCAAATTTGACACAAAGTTTAGGTTCATATCTGACCTGGTTTCAAACAATGGGTTCATGTTTGACTCAAAGTTTAGGTTCATATCTGACCTGGTTTTAAACAACGGGTTCATATTTGACTCGAAGTTTAGGTTCATATTTTACCTGGGTTCAAACAAAGGGTTTATATTTGACTCAAAGTTTAGGTTCATATCTGACCTGGTTTCAAACAACGGGTTCAAATTTGACTCGAAGTTTAGGTTCATATTTTACCTGTCTTTAAACAACAGGTTCATATTTGACTCGAAGTTTAAGTTCATATCTGACCTGGTTTCAAACAACGGGTTCGTATTTGACTCGAAGTTTAGGTTACAATTTGACCTGGGTCCAAACAACGGGTTCGTGTTTGACTCAAAGTTTAGGTTCATATCTGTCCTGGTTTCAAACTAGGGGTTCAAATTTGACTCAAAGTTTAGGTTCACATTTGACCTGGGTTCAAACAACGGGTTCATATTTGACTCGAAGTTACGGTTCACATTTGCCCTGGGTTCAAACAACGGGTTCATATTTGACTCGAAGTTTAGGTTCACATTTGACCAGGGTTCAAACAACGAGTTCATGTTTGACTCGAAGTTTAGGTTCATATCTGACCAGGTTTCAAACAACAGGTTCATATTTGACTCCAAGTTTAGGTTCATATCCGACCTTGTTTCAAACAACGGGTTCATATTTGACTCGAAGTTTAGGTTCATATTTTACCTGTCTTTAAACAACAGGTTCATATTTGACTCGAAGTTTAAGTTCATATCTGACCTGGTTTCAAACAACGGGTTCGTATTTGACTCAAAGTTTAGGATACAATTTGACCTGGGTCCAAACAACGGGTTCATATTTGACTCGAAGTTTAGGTACACATTTGACCAGGGTTCAAACAACGAGTTCATGTTTGACTCAAAGTTTAGGTTCATATCTTACCTGGTTTCAAACAACAGGTTCATATTTGACTCGAAATTTAGGTTCATATCCGACCTGGTTTCAAACAACGGGTTCATATTTGACTCGAAGTTTAGGTTCACATTTGACCTGGGTTCAAACAACGGGTTCAAATTTGACTCGAAGTTTAGGTTCATATCTGACCTGGTTTCAAACAACGGGTTCATATTTTACTCGAAGTTTAGGTTCATATTTGACCTGGGTTCAAATAACGGCTTTATATTTGATTCGAAGTTTAGGTTCATATCTGACCAAGTTTCAAACAACGGGTTCATATTTGACTCGAAGTTTAGGTTCACATTTGACCTGGGTTCAAGAAACGGGTTCAAATTTGACTCGAAGTTTAGGTTCATATCTGACCTAGTTTCAAACAACAAGTTCATATTTGACTCAAAGTTTAGGTTCACATTTGACCTGGGTTCAACCAACGGGTTCATGTTTGACTCGAAGTTTAGGTTCATATTTGACCTGGGTTCAAACAACGGGTTCATATTTGACTTGATGTTTAGGTTCACATTTGACTTGGGTTCAAACAACGGGTTCATATTTGACTCTAAATTTAGGTTCATATTTTACCTGGGTTCAAACAACGGGTTCATGTTTGACTCAAAGTTTAGGTTCATATCTGACCTGGTTTCAAACAACGGGTTCATATTTGACTCGAAGTTTAGGTTCATATTTGACCTGGGTTCAAACAACGGGTTTATATTTGACTCAAAGTTTTCGTTCATATCTGACCTGGTTTCAAACAACGGGTTCATATTTGACTCGAAGTTTAGGGTCACATTTGACCTGGGTTCAAATAACGGGTTCATGTTTGACTCAAAGTTTAGGTTCATATCTGACCTGGTTTCAAACAACGGGTTCATATTTGACTCAAAGTTTAGGTTCATATCCGACCTGGTTTCCAACAACGGGTTCATATTTGACTCGAAGTTTAGGTTCACATTTGACCTGGGTTCAAACAACGGGTTCAAATTTGACACAAAGTTTAGGTTCATATCTGACCTGGTTTCAAACAACGGGTTCATGTTTGACTCAAAGTTTAGGTTCATATCTGACCTGGTTTTAAACAACGGGTTCATATTTGACTCGAAGTTTAGGTTCATATTTTACCTGGGTTCAAACAAAGGGTTTATATTTGACTCAAAGTTTAGGTTCATATCTGACCTGGTTTCAAACAACGGGTTCAAATTTGACTCGAAGTTTAGGTTCACATTTGACCTGGGTTCAAACAACGGGTTCATGTTTGACTCGAAGTTTAGGTTCATATCTTACCTGGTTTCAAACAACGGGTTCATATTTGACTCGAAGTTTAGGTTCATATTTTACCTGGTTTCAAACAACGGGTTCAAATTTGACTCGAAGTTTAGGTTCACATTTGACCTGGGTTCAAACAACGGGTTCATATTTGACTCGAAGTTACGGTTCACATTTGCCCTGGGTTCAAACAACGGGTTCATATTTGACTCGAAGTTTAGGTTCACATTTGACCAGGGTTCGAACAACGAGTTCATGTTTGACTCGAAGTTTAGGTTCATATCTGACCTGGTTTCAAACAACAGGTTCATATTTGACTCCAAGTTTAGGTTCATATCCGACCTTGTTTCAAACAACGGGTTCATATTTGACTCGAAGTTTAGGTTCATATTTTACCTGTCTTTAAACAACAGGTTCATATTTGACTCGAAGTTTAAGTTCATATCTGACCTGGTTTCAAACAACGGGTTCGTATTTGACTCAAAGTTTAGGTTACAATTTGACCTGGGTCCAAACAACGGGTTCGTGTTTGACTCAAAGTTTAGGTTCATATATGTCCTGGTTTCAAACTAGGGGTTCATATTTGGCTCGAAGTTTAGGTTCACATTTGACCTGGGTTCAAACAACGGGTTCATATTTGACTCGAAGTTAAGGTTCACATTTGCCCTGGGTTCAAACAACGGGTTCATATTTGACTCGAAGTTTAGGTACACATTTGACCAGGGTTCAAACAACGAGTTCATGTTTGACTCGAAGTTTAGGTTCATATCTTACTTGGTTTCAAACAACAGGTTCATATTTGACTCGAAATTTAGGTTCATATCCGACCTGGTTTCAAACAACAGGTTCATATTTGACTCGAAGTTTAGGTTCACATTTGACCTGGGTTCAAACAACGGGTTAAAATTTGACTCGAAGTTTAGGTTCATATCTGACCTGGTTTCAAACAACGGGTTCATATTTTACTCGAAGTTTAGGTTCATATTTGACCTGGGTTCAAATAACGGGTTCATATTTGATTCGAAGTTTAGGTTCATATCTGACCAGGTTTCAAACAACGGGTTCATATATGACTCGAAGTTTAGGTTCACATTTGACCTGGGTTCAACAAACGGGTTCAAATTTGACTCGAAGTTTAGGTTCATATCTGACCTAGTTTCAAACCACAAGTTCATATTTGACTCGAAGTTTAGGTTCACATTTGACCTGGGTTCAAACAACGGGTTCAAATTTGACTCAAAGTTTAAGTTCATATCTGACCTGGTTTCAAACAACGGGTTCATGTTTGACTCAAAGTTTAGGTTCATATCTGACCTGGTTTTAAACAACGGGTTCATATTTGACTCGAAGTTTAGGTTCATATTTTACCTGGGTTCAAACAAAGGGTTTATATTTGACTCAAAGTTTAGGTTCATATCTGACCTGGTTTCAAACAACGGGTTCAAATTTGACTCGAAGTTTAGGTTCATATTTTACCTGTCTTTAAACAACAGGTTCATATTTGACTCGAAGTTTAAGTTCATATCTGACCTGGTTTCAAACAACGGGTTCGTATTTGACTCGAAGTTTAGGTTACAATTTGACCTGGGTCCAAACAACGGGTTCGTGTTTGACTCAAAGTTTAGGTTCATATCTGTCCTGGTTTCAAACTAGGGGTTCATATTTGGCTCGAAGTTTAGGTTCACATTTGACCTGGGTTCAAACAACGGGTTCATATTTGACTCGAAGTTAGGGTTCACATTTGCCCTGGGTTCAAACAACGGGTTCAAATTTGACACAAAGTTTAGGTTCATATCTTACCTGGTTTCAAACAACGGGTTCATGTTTGACTCAAAGTTTAGGTTCATATCTGACCTGGTTTTAAACAACGGGTTCATATTTGACTCGAAGTTTAGGTTCATATTTTACCTGGGTTCAAACAAAGGGTTTATATTTGACTCAAAGTTTAGGTTCATATCTGACCTGGTTTCAAACAACGGGTTCAAATTTGACTCGAAGTTTAGGTTCACATTTGACCTGGGTTCAAACAACGGGTTCATGTTTGACTCGAAGTTTAGGTTCATATCTTACCTGGTTTCAAACAACGGGTTCATATTTGACTCGAAGTTTAGGTTCATATTTTACCTGGTTTCAAACAACGGGTTCAAATTTGACTCGAAGTTTAGGTTCACATTTGACCTGGGTTCAAACAACGGGTTCATATTTGACTCGAAGTTACGGTTCACATTTGCCCTGGGTTCAATCAACGGGTTCATATTTGACTCGAAGTTTAGGTTCACATTTGACCAGGGTTCAAACAACGAGTTCATGTTTGACTCGAAGTTTAGGTTCATATCTGACCTGGTTTCAAACAACAGGTTCATATTTGACTCCAAGTTTAGGTTCATATCCGACCTTGTTTCAAACAACGGCTTCATATTTGACTCGAAGTTTAGGTTCATATTTTACCTGTCTTTAAACAACAGGTTCATATTTGACTCGAAGTTTAAGTTCATATCTGACCTGGTTTCAAACAACGGGTTCGTATTTGACTCAAAGTTTAGGTTAGAATTTGACCTGGGTCCAAACAACGGGTTCGTGTTTGACTCAAAGTTTAGGTTCATATATGTCCTGGTTTCAAACTAGGGGTTCATATTTGGCTCGAAGTTTAGGTTCACATTTGACCTGGGTTCAAACAACGGGTTCATATTTGACTCGAAGTTAAGGTTCACATTTGCCCTGGGTTCAAACAACGGGTTCATATTTGACTCGAAGTTTAGGTACACATTTGACCAGGGTTCAAACAACGAGTTCATGTTTGACTCGAAGTTTAGGTTCATATCTTACTTGGTTTCAAACAACAGGTTCATATTTGACTCGAAATTTAGGTTCATATCCGACCTGGTTTCAAACAACGGGTTCATATTTGACTCGAAGTTTAGGTTCACATTTGACCTGGGTTCAAACAACGGGTTCAAATTTGACTCGAAGTTTAGGTTCATATCTGACCTGGTTTCAAACAACGGGTTCATATTTTACTCGAAGTTTAGGTTCATATTTGACCTGGGTTCAAATAACGGGTTCATATTTGATTCGAAGTTTAGGTTCATATCTGACCAGGTTTCAAACAACGGGTTCATATTTGACTCGAAGTTTAGGTTCACATTTGACCTGGGTTCTACAAACGGGTTCAAATTTGACTCGAAGTTTAGGTTCATATCTGACATAGTTTCAAACCACAAGTTCATATTTGACTCGAAGTTTAGGTTCACATTTGACCTGGGTTCAAACAACGGGTTCAAATTTGACTCAAAGTTTAGGTTCATATCTGACCTGGTTTCAAACAACGGGTTCATGTTTGACTCAAAGTTTAGGTTCATATCTGACCTGGTTTTAAACAACGGGTTCATATTTGACTCGAAGTTTAGGTTCATATTTTACCTGGGTTCAAACAAAGGGTTTATATTTGACTCAAAGTTTAGGTTCATATCTGACCTGGTTTCAAACAACGGGTTCAAATTTGACTCGAAGTTTAGGTTCATATTTTACCTGTCTTTAAACAACAGGTTCATATTTGACTCGAAGTTTAAGTTAATATCTGACCTGGTTTCAAACAACGGGTTCGTATTTGACTCGAAGTTTAGGTTACAATTTGACCTGGGTCCAAACAACGGGTTCGTGTTTGACTCAAAGTTTAGGTTCATATCTGTCCTGGTTTCAAACTAGGGGTTCATATTTGGCTCGAAGTTTAGGTTCACATTTGACCTGGGTTCAAACAACGGGTTCATATTTGACTCGAAGTTAGGGTTCACATTTGCCCTGGGTTCAAACAACGGGTTCAAATTTGACACAAAGTTTAGGTTCATATCTGACCTGGTTTCAAACAACGGGTTCATGTTTGACTCAAAGTTTAGGTTCATATCTGACCTGGTTTTAAACAACGGGTTCATATTTGACTCGAAGTTTAGGTTCATATCCGACCTGGGTTCAAACAACGGGTTCATATTTGACTCGAAGTTTAGGTTCACATTTGACCTGGGTTCAAACAACGGGTTCAAATTTGACTCAAAGTTTAGGTTCATATCTGACCTGGTTTCAAACAACGGGTTCATATTTTACTCGAAGTTTAGGTTCATATTTGACCTGGGTTCAAATAACGGGTTCATATTTGATTCGAAGTTTAGGTTCATATCTGACCAGGTTTCAAACGACGGGTTCATATTTGACTCGAAGTTTAGGTTCACATTTGACCTGGGTTCAACAAACGGGTTCAAATTTGACTCGAAGTTTAGGTTCATATCTGACCTAGTTTCAAACCACAAGTTCATATTTGACTCGAAGTTTAGGTTCACATTTGACCTGGGTTCAAACAACGGGTTCAAATTTGACTCAAAGTTTAGGTTCATATCTGACCTGGTTTCAAACAACGGGTTCATGTTTGACTCAAAGTTTAGGTTCATATCTGACCTGGTTTTAAACAACGGGTTCATATTTGACTCGAAGTTTAGGTTCATATTTTACCTGGGTTCAAACAAAGGGTTTATATTTGACTCAAAGTTTAGGTTCATATCTGACCTGGTTTCAAACAACGGGTTCAAATTTGACTCGAAGTTTAGGTTCATATTTTACCTGTCTTTAAACAACAGGTTCATATTTGACTCGAAGTTTAAGTTCATATCTGACCTGGTTTCAAACAACGGGTTCGTATTTGACTCGAAGTTTAGGTTACAATTTGACCTGGGTCCAAACAACGGGTTCCTGTTTGACTCAAAGTTTAGGTTCATATCTGTCCTGGTTTCAAACTAGGGGTTCATATTTGGCTCGAAGTTTAGGTTCACATTTGACCTGGGTTCAAACAACGGGTTCATATTTGACTCGAAGTTAGGGTTCACATTTGCCCTGGGTTCAAACAACGGGTTCAAATTTGACACAAAGTTTAGGTTCATATCTGACCTGGTTTCAAACAACGGGTTCATGTTTGACTCAAAGTTTAGGTTCATATCTGACCTGGTTTTAAACAACGGGTTCATATTTGACTCGAAGTTTAGGTTCATATTTTACCTGGGTTCAAACAAAGGGTTTATATTTGACTCAAAGTTTAGGTTCATATCTGACCTGGTTTCAAACAACGGGTTCAAATTTGACTCGAAGTTTAGGTTCACATTTGACCTGGGTTCAAACAACGGGTTCATGTTTGACTCGAAGTTTAGGTTCATATCTTACCTGGTTTCAAACAACGGGTTCATATTTGACTCGAAGCTTAGGTTCATATTTTACCTGGTTTCAAACAACGGGTTCAAATTTGACTCGAAGTTTAGGTTCACATTTGACCTGGGTTCAAACAACGGGTTCATATTTGACTCGAAGTTACGGTTCACATTTGCCCTGGGTTCAAACAACGGGTTCATATTTGACTCGAAGTTTAGGTTCACATTTGACCAGGGTTCAAACAACGAGTTCATGTTTGACTCGAAGTTTAGGTTCATATCTGACCTGGTTTCAAACAACAGGTTCATATTTGACTCCAAGTTTAGGTTCATATCCGACCTTGTTTCAAACAACGGGTTCATATTTGACTCGAAGTTTAGGTTCATATTTTACCTGTCTTTAAACAACAGGTTCATATTTGACTCGAAGTTTAAGTTCATATCTGACCTGGTTTCAAACAACGGGTTCGTATTTGACTCAAAGTTTAGGTTACAATTTGACCTGGGTCCAAACAACGGGTTCGTGTTTGACTCAAAGTTTAGGTTCATATATGTCCTGGTTTCAAACTAGGGGTTCATATTTGGCTCGAAGTTTAGGTTCACATTTGACCTGGGTTCAAACAACGGGTTCATATTTGACTCGAAGTTAAGGTTCACATTTGCCCTAGGTTCAAACAACGGGTTCATATTTGACTCGAAGTTTAGGTACACATTTGACCAGGGTTCAAACAACGAGTTCATGTTTGACTCGAAGTTTAGGTTCATATCTTACTTGGTTTCAAACAACAGGTTCATATTTGACTCGAAATTTAGGTTCATATCCGACCTGGTTTCAAACAACGGGTTCATATTTGACTCGAAGTTTAGGTTCACATTTGACCTGGGTTCAAACAACGGGTTCAAATTTGACTCGAAGTTTAGGTTCATATCTGACCTGGTTTCAAACAACGGGTTCATATTTTACTCGAAGTTTAGGTTCATATTTGACCTAGGTTCAAATAACGGGTTCATATTAGATTCGAAGTTTAGGTTCATATCTGACCAGGTTTCAAACAACGGGTTCATATTTGACTCGAAGTTTAGGTTCACATTTGACCTGGGTTCAACAAACGGGTTCAAATTTGACTCGAAGTTTAGGTTCATATCTGACCTAGTTTCAAACCACAAGTTCATATTTGACTCGAAGTTTAGGTTCACATTTGACCTGGGTTCAAACAACGGGTTCAAATTTGACTCAAAGTTTAGGTTCATATCTGACCTGGTTTCAAACAACGGGTTCATGTTTGACTCAAAGTTTAGGTTCATATCTGACCTGGTTTTAAACAACGGGTTCATATTTGACTCAAAGTTTAGGTTCATATTTTACCTGGGTTCAAACAAAGGGTTTATATTTGACTCAAAGTTTAGGTTCATATCTGACCTGGTTTCAACAACGGGTTCAAATTTGACTCGAAGTTTAGGTTCATATTTTACCTGTCTTTAAACAACAGGTTCATATTTGACTCGAAGTTTAAGTTCATATCTGACCTGGTTTCAAACAACGGGTTCGTATTTGACTCGAAGTTTAGGTTACAATTTGACCTGGGTCCAAACAACGGGTTCGTGTTTGACTCAAAGTTTAGGTTCATATCTGTCCTGGTTTCAAACTAGGGGTTCATATTTGGCTCGAAGTTTAGGTTCACATTTGGCCTAGGTTCAAACAACGGGTTCATATTTGACTCGAAGTTAGGGTTCACATTTGCCCTGGGTTCAAACAACGGGTTCATATTTGACTCGAAGTTTAGGTACACATTTGACCAGGGTTCAAACAACGAGTTCATGTTTGACTCGAAGTTTAGGTTCATATCTTACTTGGTTTCAAACAACAGGTTCATATTTGACTCGAAATTTAGGTTCATATCCGACCTGGTTTCAAACAACGGGTTCATATTTGACTCGAAGTTTAGGTTCACATTTGACCTGGGTTCAAACAACGGGTTCAAATTTGACTCAAAGTTTAGGTTCATATCTGACCTGGTTTCAAACAACGGGTTCATATTTTACTCGAAGTTTAGGTTCATATTTGACCTGGGTTCAAATAACGGGTTCGTATTTGATTCGAAGTTTAGGTTCATATCTGACCAGGTTTCAAACGACGGGTTCATATTTGACTCGAAGTTTAGGTTCACATTTGACCTGGGTTCAACAAACGGGTTCAAATTTGACTCGAAGTTTAGGTTCATATCTGACCTAGTTTCAAACCACAAGTTCATATTTGACTCGAAGTTTAGGTTCACATTTGACCTGGGTTCAACCAATGGGTTCATGTTTGACTCGAAGTTTAGGTTCATATTTGACCTGGGTACAAACAACGGGTTCATATTTGACTCGAAGTTTAGGTTCACATTTGACATGGGTTCAAACAACGGGTTCATATTTGACTTGATGTTTAGTTTCACATTTGACTTGGGTTCAAACAACGGGTTAATATTTGACTCTAAATTTAGGTTCATATTTGACCTGGGTTCAAACAACGGGTTCATGTTTGACTCAAAGTTTAGGTTCATATCTGACGTGGTTTCAAACAACGGGTTCAAATTTGACTCGAAGTTTAGGTTCATATTTGACCTGGGTTCAAACAACGGGTTCAAATTTGACTCGAATTTTAGGTTCATATCTGACCTGACTTCAAACAACGGGTTCAGATTTTACTCTAAGTTTAGGTTCATATTTGTCCTGGGTTAAAATAATGGGTTCATATTTGATTCGAAGATTAGGTTCATATCTGACTAGGTTTCAGACAACGGGTTCATATTTGACTCGAAGTTTAGGTTCACATTTGACCTGGGTTCAAACAACGGGTTCAAATTTAACTCGAAGTTTAGGTTCATATCTGACCTAGTTTCAAACAACAAGTTCATATTTGACTCGAAGTTCACATTTGACCTGGGTTCAAACAATGAGTTCATTTTTGACTCGAAGTTAAGGTTCATATATGACCTGGGTTCAAACAACGGGTTCATATTTGACTCGAAGTTTAGTGTTCACATTTGACCTGGGTTCAAACAACGGGTTCATATTTGACTTGAAGTTTAGGTTCACATTTGACTTGGGTTCAGACAACGGGTTCATATTTGACTCTAAATTTAGGTTCATATTTGACATGGGTTCAAACAATGGGTTCATGTTTGAGTCAAAGTTTAGGTTCATATCTGACCTGGTTTCAAACAACGGGTTCATATTTGACTCGAAGTTTAGGTTCATATTTGACCTGGTTTCAAACAACGGGTTTATATTTGACTCAAAGTTTAGGTTCATATCAGACCTGGTTTCAAACAACGGGTTCATATTTGACTCGAAGTTTAGGTTCACATTTGACCTGGGTTCAAACAACGGGTTCATGTTTGACTCGAAGTTTAGGTTCATATCTTACCTGGTTTCAAACAACGGGTTCAAATTTGACTCGAAGTTTAGGTTCACATTTGATCTGGGTTCAACAAACGGGTTCAAATTTGACTCGAAGTTTAGGTTCATATCTGACCTAGTTTCAAACAATAAGTTCATATTTGACTCGATGTTTAGGTTCACATTTGACCTGGGTTCAACCAAAGGGTTCATGTTTGACTCGAAGTTTAGGTTCATATTTGACCTGGGTTCAAACAACGGGTTCATATTTGACTCGAAGTTTAGGTTCACATTTGACCTGGGTTCAAACAACGGGTTCATATTTGACTCGAAGTTTAGGGTCACATTTGACTTGGGATCAAACAACGGGTTCATATTTGACTCTAAATTTAGGTTCATATTTGACCGGGGTTCAAACAACGGGTTCATGTTTGACTCAAAGTTTAGGTTCATATTTGACCTGGTTTCAAACAACGGGTTCATATTTGACTCGAAGTTTAGGTTCATATTTGACCTGGGTTCAAACAACGGGTTTATATTTGACTCAAAGTTTAGGTTCATATCTGACCTGGTTTCAAACAACGGGTTCATATTTGACTCGAAGTTTAGGTTCACATTTGACCTGGGTTCAAACAACGGGTTCATGTTTGACTCGAAGTTTAGGTTCATATCTTACCTGGTTTCAAACAACGGGTTCATATTTGACTCGAAGTTTAGGTTCACATTTGATCTGGGTTCAACCAATGGGTTCATGTTTGACTCGAAGTTTAGGTTCATATTTGACCTGGGTTCAAACAACGGGTTCATATTTGACTCGAAGTTTAGGTTCACATTTGACCTGGGTTCAAACAACGGGTTCATATTTGACTCGAAGTTTAGGTTCACATTTGACTTGGGATCAAACAACTGGTTCATATTTGACTCTAAATTTAGGTTCATATTTGACCTGGGTTCAAACAACGGGTTCATGTTTGACTCAAAGTTTGGGTTCATATTTGACCTGGTTTCAAACAACGGGTTCATATTTGACTCGAAGTTTAGGTTCATATTTGACCTGGGTTCAAACAACGGGTTTATATTTGACTCAAAGTTTAGGTTCATATCTGACCTGGTTTCAAACAACGGGTTCATATTTGACTCGAAGTTTAGGTTCACATTTGACCTGGGTTCAAACAACGGGTTCATGTTTGACTCGAAGTTTAGGTTCATATCTTACCTAGTTTCAAACAACAAGTTCATATTTGACTCGAAGTTTAGGTTCACATTTGACCTGGGTTCAACCAATGGGTTCATGTTTGACTCGAAGTTTAGGTTCATATTTGACCTAGGTTCAAACAACGGGTTCATATTTGACTCGAAGTTTAGGTTCACATTTGACCTAGGTTCAAACAACGGGTTCATATTTGACTCGAAGTTTAGGTTCACATTTGACTTGGGATCAAACAACGGGTTCATATTTGACTCTAAATTTAGGTTCATATTTGACCTGGGTTCAAACAACGGGTTCATGTTTGACTCAAAGTTTAGGTTCATATTTGACCTGGTTTCAAACAACGGGTTCATATTTGACTCGAAGTTTAGGTTCATATTTGACCTGGGTTCAAACAACGGGTTTATATTTGACTCAAAGTTTAGGTTCATATCTGACCTGGTTTCAAACAACGGGTTCATATTTGACTCGAAGTTTAGGTTCACATTTGACCTGGGTTCAAACAACGGGTTCATGTTTGACTCGAAGTTTAGGTTCATATCTTACCTGGTTTCAAACAACGGGTTCATATTTGACTCGAAGTTTAGGTTCATATTTGACCTGGGTTCAAACAACGGGTTCAAATTTGACTCGAAGTTTAGGTTCATATCTGACCTGGTTTCAAACAACGGGTTCATATTTTACTCGAAGTTTAGGTTCATATTTGTCCTGGGTTAAAATAACGGGTTCATATTTGATTCGAAGTTTAGGTTCATATCTGACTAGGTTTCAGACAACGGGTTCATATTTGACTCGAAGTTTAGGTTCACATTTGACCTGGGTTCAAACAACGGGTTCAAATTTAACTCGAAGTCTAGGTTCATATCTGACCTAGTTTCAAACAATAAGTTCATATTTGACTCGAAGTTCACATTTGACCTGGGTTCAAACAATGAGTTCATGTTTGACTCGAAGTTTAGGTTCATATCTGACCTGGATTCAAACAACGGGTTCATATTTGACTCGATGTTTAGCTTCACATTTGACCTGGGTTCAAACAACGGGTTCATATTTGACTCTAAATTTAGGTTCATATTTGACCTGGGTTCAAACAATGGGTTCATGTTTGACTCAAAGTTTAGGTTCATATCTGACCTGGTTTCAAACAACGGGTTCATATTTGACTCGAAGTTTAGGTTCATATTTGACCTGGTTTCAAACAACGGGTTTATATTTGACTCAAAGTTTAGGTTCATATCTGACCTGGTTTCAAACAACGGGTTCATATTTGACTCGAAGTTTAGGTTCGCATTTGACCTGGGTTCAAACAACGGGTTCACGTTTGACTCGAAGTTTAGGTTCATATCTTACCTGGTTTCAAACAACGGGTTCATATTTGACTCGAAGTTTTGGTTCACATTTGATCTGGGTTCAACAAATGGGTTCAAATTTGACTCGAAGTTTAGGTTCATATCTGACCTAGTCTCAAACAACAAGTTCATATTTGACTCGAAGTTTAGGTTCACATTTGACCTGGGTTCAACCAATGGGTTCATGTTTGACTCGAAGTTTAGGTTCATATTTGACCTGGGTTCAAACAACGGGTTCATATTTGACTCGAAGTTTAGGTTCACATTTGACCTGGGTTCAAACAACGGGTTCATATTTGACTCGAAGTTTAGGTTCACATTTGACTTGGGATCAAACAACGGGTTCATATTTGACTCTAAATTTAGGTTCATATTTGACCTGGGTTCAAACAACGGGTTCATGTTTGACTCAAAGTTTAGGTTCATATTTGACCTGGTTTCAAACAACGGTTTCATATTTGACTCGAAGTTTAGGTTCATATTTGACTTGGGTTCAAACAACGGGTTTATATTTGACTCAAAGTTTAGGTTCATATCTGACCTGGTTTCAAACAATGGGTTCATATTTGACTCGAAGTTTAGGTTCACATTTGACCTGGGTTCAAACAACGGGTTCATGTTTGACTCGAAGTTTAGGTTCATATCTTACCTGGTTTCAAACAACGGGTTCATATTTGACTCGAAGTTTAGGTTCACATTTGATCTGGGTTCAACAAACGGGTTCAAATTTGACTCGAAGTTTAGGTTCATATCTGACCTAGTTTCAAACAACAAGTTCATATTTGACTCGAAGTTTAGGTTCACATTTGACCTGGGTTCAACCAATGGGTTCATGTTTGACTCGAAGTTTAGGTTCATATTTGGCCTGGGTTCAAACAACGGGTTCATATTTGACTCGAAGTTTAGGTTCACATTTGACCTGGGTTCAAACAACGGGTTCATATTTGACTCGAAGTTTAGGTTCACATTTGACTTGGGATCAAACAACGGGTTCATATTTGACTCTAAATTTAGGTTCATATTTGAACTGGGTTCGAACAACGGGTTCATGTTTGACTCAAAGTTTAGGTTCATATTTGACCTGGTTTCAAACAACGGGTTCATATTTGACTCGAAGCTTAGGTTCATATTTGACCTGGGTTCAAACAACGGGTTTATATTTGACTCAAAGTTTAGGTTCATATCTGACCTGGTTTCAAACAACGGGTTCATATTTGACTCGAAGTTTAGGTTCACATTTGACCTGGGTTCAAACAACGGGTTCATGTTTGACTAGAAGTTTAGGTTCATATCTTACCTGGTTTCAAACAACGGGTTCATATTTGACTCGAAGTTTAGGTTCATATTTGACCTGGGTTCAAACAACGGGTTCAAATTTGACTCGAAGTTTAGGTTCACATTTGACCTGGGTTCAAACAACGGGTTCATGTTTGACTCGAAGTTTAGGTTCATATCTTACCTGGTTTCAAACAACGGGTTCATATTTGACTCGAAGTTTAGGTTCACATTTGATCTGGGTTCAACAAACGGGTTCAAATTTGACTCGAAGTTTAGGTTCATATCTGACCTAGTTTCAAACAACAAGTTCATATTTGACTCGAAGTTTAGGTTCACATTTGACCTGGGTTCAACCAATGGGTTCATGTTTGACTCGAAGATTAGGTTCATATTTGACCTGGGTTCAAACAACGGGTTCATATTTGACTCGAAGTTTAGGTTCACATTTGACCTGGGTTCAAACAACGGGTTCATATTTGACTCGAAGTTTAGGTTCACATTTGACTTGGGATCAAACAACGGGTTCATATTTGACTCTAAATTTAGGTTCATATTTGAACTGGGTTCAAACAACGGGTTCATGTTTGACTCAAAGTTTAGGTTCATATTTGACCTGGTTTCAAACAACGGGTTCATATTTGACTCGAAGTTTAGGTTCATATTTGACCTGGTTTCAAACAACGGGTTTATATTTGACTCAAAGTTTAGGTTCATATCTGACCTGGTTTCAAACAACGGGTTCATATTTGACTCGAAGTTTAGGTTCGCATTTGACCTGGGTTCAAACAACGGGTTCACGTTTGACTCGAAGTTTAGGTTCATATCTTACCTGGTTTCAAACAACGGGTTCATATTTGACTCGAAGTTTTGGTTCACATTTGATCTGGGTTCAACAAATGGGTTCAAATTTGACTCGAAGTTTAGGTTCATATCTGACCTAGTTTCAAACAACAAGTTCATATTTGACTCGAAGTTTAGGTTCACATTTGACCTGGGTTCAACCAATGGGTTCATGTTTGACTCGAAGTTTAGGTTCATATTTGACCTGGGTTCAAACAACGGGTTCATATTTGACTCGAAGTTTAGGTTCACATTTGACCTGGGTTCAAACAACGGGTTCATATTTGACTCGAAGTTTAGGTTCACATTTGACTTGGGATCAAACAACGGGTTCATATTTGACTCTAAATTTAGGTTCATATTTGACCTGGGTTCAAACAACGGGTTCATGTTTGACTCAAAGTTTAGGTTCATATTTGACCTGGTTTCAAACAACGGTTTCATATTTGACTCGAAGTTTAGGTTCATATTTGACCTGGGTTCAAACAACGGGTTTATATTTGACTCAAAGTTTAGGTTCATATCTGACCTGGTTTCAAACAATGGGTTCATATTTGACTCGAAGTTTAGGTTCACATTTGACCTGGGTTCAAACAACGGGTTCATGTTTGACTCGAAGTTTAGGTTCATATCTTACCTGGTTTCAAACAACGGGTTCATATTTGACTCGAAGTTTAGGTTCACATTTGATCTGGGTTCAACAAACGGGTTCAAATTTGACTCGAAGTTTAGGTTCATATCTGACCTAGTTTCAAACAACAAGTTCATATTTGACTCGAAGTTTAGGTTCACATTTGACCTGGGTTCAACCAATGGGTTCATGTTTGACTCGAAGTTTAGGTTCATATTTGGCCTGGGTTCAAACAACGGGTTCATATTTGACTCGAAGTTTAGGTTCACATTTGACCTGGGTTCAAACAACGGGTTCATATTTGACTCGAAGTTTAGGTTCACATTTGACTTGGGATCAAACAACGGGTTCATATTTGACTCTAAATTTAGGTTCATATTTGAACTGGGTTCAAACAACGGGTTCATGTTTGACTCAAAGTTTAGGTTCATATTTGACCTGGTTTCAAACAACGGGTTCATATTTGACTCGAAGCTTAGGTTCATATTTGACCTGGGTTCAAACAACGGGTTTATATTTGACTCAAAGTTTAGGTTCATATCTGACCTGGTTTCAAACAACGGGTTCATATTTGACTCGAAGTTTAGGTTCACATTTGACCTGGGTTCAAACAACGGGTTCATGTTTGACTAGAAGTTTAGGTTCATATCTTACCTGGTTTCAAACAACGGGTTCATATTTGACTCGAAGTTTAGGTTCATATTTGACCTGGGTTCAAACAACGGGTTCAAATTTGACTCGAAGTTTAGGTTCACATTTGACCTGGGTTCAAACAACGGGTTCATGTTTGACTCGAAGTTTAGGTTCATATCTTACCTGGTTTCAAACAACGGGTTCATATTTGACTCGAAGTTTAGGTTCACATTTGATCTGGGTTCAACAAACGGGTTCAAATTTGACTCGAAGTTTAGGTTCATATCTGACCTAGTTTCAAACAACAAGTTCATATTTGACTCGAAGTTTAGGTTCACATTTGACCTGGGTTCAACCAATGGGTTCATGTTTGACTCGAAGATTAGGTTCATATTTGACCTGGGTTCAAACAACGGGTTCATATTTGACTCGAAGTTTAGGTTCACATTTGACCTGGGTTCAAACAACGGGTTCATATTTGACTCGAAGTTTAGGTTCACATTTGACTTGGGATCAAACAACGGGTTCATATTTGACTCTAAATTTAGGTTCATATTTGAACTGGGTTCAAACAACGGGTTCATGTTTGACTCAAAGTTTAGGTTCATATTTGACCTGGTTTCAAACAACGGGTTCATATTTGACTCGAAGTTTAGGTTCATATTTGACCTGGTTTCAAACAACGGGTTTATATTTGACTCAAAGTTTAGGTTCATATCTGACCTGGTTTCAAACAACGGGTTCATATTTGACTCGAAGTTTTGGTTCGCATTTGACCTGGGTTCAAACAACGGGTTCACGTTTGACTCGAAGTTTAGGTTCATATCTTACCTGGTTTCAAACAACGGGTTCATATTTGACTCGAAGTTTAGGTTCACATTTGATCTGGGTTCAACAAATGGGTTCAAATTTGACTCGAAGTTTAGGTTCATATCTGACCTAGTTTCAAACAACAAGTTCATATTTGACTCGAAGTTTAGGTTCACATTTGACCTGGGTTCAACCAATGGGTTCATGTTTGACTCGAAGTTTAGGTTCATATTTGGCCTGGGTTCAAACAACGGGTTCATATTTGACTCGAAGTTTAGGTTCACATTTGACCTGGGTTCAAACAACGGGTTCATATTTGACTCGAAGTTTAGGTTCACATTTGACTTGGGATCAAACAACGGGTTCATATTTGACTCTAAATTTAGGTTCATATTTGAACTGGGTTCAAACAACGGGTTCATGTTTGACTCAAAGTTTAGGTTCATATTTGACCTGGTTTCAAACAACGGGTTCATATTTGACTCGAAGCTTAGGTTCATATTTGACCTGGGTTCAAACAACGGGTTTATATTTGACTCAAAGTTTAGGTTCATATCTGACCTGGTTTCAAACAACGGGTTCATATTTGACTCGAAGTTTAGGTTCACATTTGACCTGGGTTCAAACAACGGGTTCATGTTTGACTAGAAGTTTAGGTTCATATCTTACCTGGTTTCAAACAACGGGTTCATATTTGACTCGAAGTTTAGGTTAATATTTGACCTGGGTTCAAACAACGGGTTCAAATTTGACTCGAAGTTTAGGTTCACATTTGACCTGGGTTCAAACAACGGGTTCATGTTTGACTCGAAGTTTAGGTTCATATCTTACCTGGTTTCAAACAACGGGTTCATATTTGACTCGAAGTTTAGGTTCACATTTGATCTGGGTTCAACAAACGGGTTCAAATTTGACTCGAAGTTTAGGTTCATATCTGACCTAGTTTCAAACAACAAGTTCATATTTGACTCGAAGTTTAGGTTCACATTTGACCTGGGTTCAACCAATGGGTTCATGTTTGACTCGAAGATTAGGTTCATATTTGACCTGGGTTCAAACAACGGGTTCATATTTGACTCGAAGTTTAGGTTCACATTTGACCTGGGTTCAAACAACGGGTTCATATTTGACTCGAAGTTTAGGTTCACATTTGACTTGGGATCAAACAACGGGTTCATATTTGACTCTAAATTTAGGTTCATATTTGAACTGGGTTCAAACAACGGGTTCATGTTTGACTCAAAGTTTAAGTTCATATTTGACCTGGTTTCAAACAACGGGTTCATATTTGACTCGAAGTTTAGGTTCATATTTGACCTGGTTTCAAACAACGGGTTTATATTTGACTCAAAGTTTAGGTTCATATCTGACCTGGTTTCAAACAACGGGTTCATATTTGACTCGAAGTTTAGGTTCGTATTTGACCTGGGTTCAAACAACGGGTTCACGTTTGACTCGAAGTTTAGGTTCATATCTTACCTGGTTTCAAACAACGGGTTCATATTTGACTCGAAGTTTAGGTTCACATTTGATCTGGGTTCAACAAACGGGTTCAAATTTGACTCGAAGTTTAGGTTCATATCTGACCTAGTTTCAAACAACAAGTTCATATTTGACTCGAAGTTTAGGTTCACATTTGACCTGGGTTCAACCAATGGGTTCATGTTTGACTCGAAGTTTAGGTTCATATTTGGCCTGGGTTCAAACAACGGGTTCATATTTGACTCGAAGTTTAGGTTCACATTTGACCTGGGTTCAAACAACGGGTTCATATTTGACTCGAAGTTTAGGTTCACATTTGACTTGGGATCAAACAACGGGTTCATATTTGACTCTAAATTTAGGTTCATATTTGAACTGGGTTCAAACAACGGGTTCATGTTTGACTCAAAGTTTAGGTTCATATTTGACCTGGTTTCAAACAACGGGTTCATATTTGACTCGAAGCTTAGGTTCATATTTGACCTGGGTTCAAACAACGGGTTTATATTTGACTCAAAGTTTAGGTTCATATCTGACCTGGTTTCAAACAACGGGTTCATATTTGACTCGAAGTTTAGGTTCACATTTGACCTGGGTTCAAACAACGGGTTCATGTTTGACTAGAAGTTTAGGTTCATATCTTACCTGGTTTCAAACAACGGGTTCATATTTGACTCGAAGTTTAGGTTCATATTTGACCTGGGTTCAAACAACGGGTTCAAATTTGACTCGAAGTTTAGGTTCACATTTGACCTGGGTTCAAACAACGGGTTCATGTTTGACTCGAAGTTTAGGTTCATATCTTACCTGGTTTCAAACAACGGGTTCATATTTGACTCGAAGTTTAGGTTCACATTTGATCTGGGTTCAACAAACGGGTTCAAATTTGACTCGAAGTTTAGGTTCATATCTGACCTAGTTTCAAACAACAAGTTCATATTTGACTCGAAGTTTAGGTTCACATTTGACCTGGGTTCAACCAATGGGTTCATGTTTGACTCGAAGATTAGGTTCATATTTGACCTGGGTTCAAACAACGGGTTCATATTTGACTCGAAGTTTAGGTTCACATTTGACCTGGGTTCAAACAACGGGTTCATATTTGACTCGAAGTTTAGGTTCACATTTGACTTGGGATCAAACAACGGGTTCATATTTGACTCTAAATTTAGGTTCATATTTGAACTGGGTTCAAACAACGGGTTCATGTTTGACTCAAAGTTTAGGTTCATATTTGACCTGGTTTCAAACAACGGGTTCATATTTGACTCGAAGTTTAGGTTCATATTTGACCTGGTTTCAAACAACGGGTTTATATTTGACTCAAAGTTTAGGTTCATATCTGACCTGGTTTCAAACAACGGGTTCATATTTGACTCGAAGTTTTGGTTCGCATTTGACCTGGGTTCAAACAACGGGTTCACGTTTGACTCGAAGTTTAGGTTCATATCTTACCTGGTTTCAAACAACGGGTTCATATTTGACTCGAAGTTTAGGTTCACATTTGATCTGGGTTCAACAAATGGGTTCAAATTTGACTCGAAGTTTAGGTTCATATCTGACCTAGTTTCAAACAACAAGTTCATATTTGACTCGAAGTTTAGGTTCACATTTGACCTGGGTTCAACCAATGGGTTCATGTTTGACTCGAAGTTTAGGTTCATATTTGGCCTGGGTTCAAACAACGGGTTCATATTTGACTCGAAGTTTAGGTTCACATTTGACCTGGGTTCAAACAACGGGTTCATATTTGACTCGAAGTTTAGGTTCACATTTGACCTGGGTTCAAACAACGGGTTCATATTTGACTCGAAGTTTAGGTTCACATTTGACTTGGGATCAAACAACGGGTTCATATTTGACTCTAAATTTAGGTTCATATTTGAACTGGGTTCAAACAACGGGTTCATGTTTGACTCAAAGTTTAGGTTCATATTTGACCTGGTTTCAAACAACGGGTTCATATTTGACTCGAAGCTTAGGTTCATATTTGACCTGGGTTCAAACAACGGGTTTATATTTGACTCAAAGTTTAGGTTCATATCTGACCTGGTTTCAAACAACGGGTTCATATTTGACTCGAAGTTTAGGTTCACATTTGACCTGGGTTCAAACAACGGGTTCATGTTTGACTAGAAGTTTAGGTTCATATCTTACCTGGTTTCAAACAACGGGTTCATATTTGACTCGAAGTTTAGGTTCATATTTGACCTGGGTTCAAACAACGGGTTCAAATTTGACTCGAAGTTTAGGTTCACATTTGACCTGGGTTCAAACAACGGGTTCATGTTTGACTCGAAGTTTAGGTTCATATCTTACCTGGTTTCAAACAACGGGTTCATATTTGACTCGAAGTTTAGGTTCACATTTGATCTGGGTTCAACAAACGGGTTCAAATTTGACTCGAAGTTTAGGTTCATATCTGACCTAGTTTCAAACAACAAGTTCATATTTGACTCGAAGTTTAGGTTCACATTTGACCTGGGTTCAACCAATGGGTTCATGTTTGACTCGAAGATTAGGTTCATATTTGACCTGGGTTCAAACAACGGGTTCATATTTGACTCGAAGTTTAGGTTCACATTTGACCTGGGTTCAAACAACGGGTTCATATTTGACTCGAAGTTTAGGTTCACATTTGACTTGGGATCAAACAACGGGTTCATATTTGACTCTAAATTTAGGTTCATATTTGAACTGGGTTCAAACAACGGGTTCATGTTTGACTCAAAGTTTAGGTTCATATTTGACCTGGTTTCAAACAACGGGTTCATATTTGACTCGAAGTTTAGGTTCATATTTGACCTGGTTTCAAACAACGGGTTTATATTTGACTCAAAGTTTAGGTTCATATCTGACCTGGTTTCAAACAACGGGTTCATATTTGACTCGAAGTTTAGGTTCGCATTTGACCTGGGTTCAAACAACGGGTTCACGTTTGACTCGAAGTTTAGGTTCATATCTTACCTGGTATCAAACAACGGGTTTATATTTGACTCGAAGTTTAGGTTCACATTTGATCTGGGTTCAACAAATGGGTTCAAATTTGACTCGAAGTTTAGGTTCATATCTGACCTAGTTTCAAACAACAAGTTCATATTTGACTCGAAGTTTAGGTTCACATTTGACCTGGGTTCAACCAATGGGTTCATGTTTGACTCGAAGTTTAGGTTCATATTTGACCTGGGTTCAAACAACGGGTTCATATTTGACTCGAAGTTTAGGTTCACATTTGACATGGGTTCAAACAACGGGTTCATATTTGACTCGAAGTTTAGGTTCACATTTGACTTGGGATCAAACAACGGGTTCATATTTGACTCTAAATTTAGGTTCATATTTGACCTGGGTTCAAACAACGGGTTCATGTTTGACTCAAAGTTTAGGTTCATATTTGACCTGGTTTCAAACAACGGGTTCATCTTTGACTCGAAGTTTAGGTTCATATTTGACCTGGGTTCAAACAACGGGTTTATATTTGACTCAAAGTTTAGGTTCATATCTGACCTGGTTTCAAACAATGGGTTCATATTTGACTCGAAGTTTAGGTTCACATTTGACCTGGGTTCAAACAACGGGTTCATGTTTGACTCGAAGTTTAGGTTCATATCTTACCTGGTTTCAAACAACGGGTTCATATTTGACTCGAAGTTTAGGTTCACATTTGATATGGGTTCAACAAACGGGTTCAAATTTGACTCGAAGTTTAGGTTCATATCTGACCTAGTTTCAAACAACAAGTTCATATTTGACTCGAAGTTTAGGTTCACATTTGACCTGGGTTCAACCAATGGGTTCATGTTTGACTCGAAGTTTAGGTTCATATTTGACCTGGGTTCAAACAACGGGTTCATATTTGACTCGAAGTTTAGGTTCACATTTGACCTGGGTTCAAACAACGGGTTCATATTTGACTCGAAGTTTAGGTTCACATTTGACTTGGGATCAAACAACGGGTTCATATTTGACTTTAAATTTAGGTTCATATTTGACCTGGGTTCAAACAACGGGTTCATGTTTGACTCAAAGTTTAGGTTCATATTTGACCTGGTTTCAAACAACGGTTTCATATTTGACTCGAAGTTTAGGTTCATATTTGACCTGGGTTCAAACAACGGGTTTATATTTGACTCAAAGTTTAGGTTCATATCTGACCTGGTTTCAAACAATGGGTTCATATTTGACTCGAAGTTTAGGTTCACATTTGACCTGGGTTCAAACAACGGGTTCATGTTTGACTCGAAGTTTAGGTTCATATCTTACCTGGTTTCAAACAACGGGTTCATATTTGACTCGAAGTTTAGGTTCACATTTGATCTGGGTTCAACAAACGGGTTCAAATTTGACTCGAAGTTTAGGTTCATATCTGACCTAGTTTCAAACAACAAGTTCATATTTGACTCGAAGTTTAGGTTCACATTTGACCTGGGTTCAACCAATGGGTTCATGTTTGACTCGAAGTTTAGGTTCATATTTGGCCTGGGTTCAAACAACGGGTTCATATTTGACTCGAAGTTTAGGTTCACATTTGACCTGGGTTCAAACAACGGGTTCATATTTGACTCGAAGTTTAGGTTCACATTTGACTTGGGATCAAACAACGGGTTCATATTTGACTCTAAATTTAGGTTCATATTTGAACTGGGTTCAAACAACGGGTTCATGTTTGACTCAAAGTTTAGGTTCATATTTGACCTGGTTTCAAACAACGGGTTCATATTTGACTCGAAGCTTAGGTTCATATTTGACCTGGGTTCAAACAACGGGTTTATATTTGACTCAAAGTTTAGGTTCATATCTGACCTGGTTTCAAACAACGGGTTCATATTTGACTCGAAGTTTAGGTTCACATTTGACCTGGGTTCAAACAACGGGTTCATGTTTGACTAGAAGTTTAGGTTCATATCTTACCTGGTTTCAAACAACGGGTTCATATTTGACTCGAAGTTTAGGTTCATATTTGACCTGGGTTCAAACAACGGGTTCAAATTTGACTCGAAGTTTAGGTTCACATTTGACCTGGGTTCAAACAACGGGTTCATGTTTGACTCGAAGTTTAGGTTCATATCTTACCTGGTTTCAAACAACGGGTTCATATTTGACTCGAAGTTTAGGTTCACATTTGATCTGGGTTCAACAAACGGGTTCAAATTTGACTCGAAGTTTAGGTTCATATCTGACCTAGTTTCAAACAACAAGTTCATATTTGACTCGAAGTTTAGGTTCACATTTGACCTGGGTTCAACCAATGGGTTCATGTTTGACTCGAAGATTAGGTTCATATTTGACCTGGGTTCAAACAACGGGTTCATATTTGACTCGAAGTTTAGGTTCACATTTGACCTGGGTTCAAACAACGGGTTCATATTTGACTCGAAGTTTAGGTTCACATTTGACTTGGGATCAAACAACGGGTTCATATTTGACTCTAAATTTAGGTTCATATTTGAACTGGGTTCAAACAACGGGTTCATGTTTGACTCAAAGTTTAGGTTCATATTTGACCTGGTTTCAAACAACGGGTTCATATTTGACTCGAAGTTTAGGTTCATATTTGACCTGGTTTCAAACAACGGGTTTATATTTGACTCAAAGTTTAGGTTCATATCTGACCTGGTTTCAAACAACGGGTTCATATTTGACTCGAAGTTTAGGTTCGCATTTGACCTGGGTTCAAACAACGGGTTCACGTTTGACTCGAAGTTTAGGTTCATATCTTACCTGGTTTCAAACAACGGGTTCATATTTGACTCGAAGTTTAGGTTCACATTTGATCTGGGTTCAACAAATGGGTTCAAATTTGACTCGAAGTTTAGGTTCATATCTGACCTAGTTTCAAACAACAAGTTCATATTTGACTCGAAGTTTAGGTTCACATTTGACCAGGGTTCAACCAATGGGTTCATGTTTGACTCGAAGTTTAGGTTCATATTTGACCTGGGTTCAAACAACGGGTTCATATTTGACTCGAAGTTTAGGTTCACATTTGACCTGGGTTCAAACAACGGGTTCATATTTGACTCGAAGTTTAGGTTCACATTTGACTTGGGATCAAACAACGGGTTCATATTTGACTCTAAATTTAGGTTCATATTTGACCTGGGTTCAAACAACGGGTTCATGTTTGACTCAAAGTTTAGGTTCATATTTGACCTGGTTTCAAACAACGGGTTCATCTTTGACTCGAAGTTTAGGTTCATATTTGACCTGGGTTCAAACAACGGGTTTATATTTGACTCAAAGTTTAGGTTCATATCTGGCCTGGTTTCAAACAATGGGTTCATATTTGACTCGAAGTTTAGGTTCACATTTGACCTGGGTTCAAACAACGGGTTCATGTTTGACTCGAAGTTTAGGTTCATATCTTACCTGGTTTCAAACAACGGGTTCATATTTGACTCGAAGTTTAGGTTCACATTTGATCTGGGTTCAACAAACGGGTTCAAATTTGACTCGAAGTTTAGGTTCATATCTGACCTAGTTTCAAACAACAAGTTCATATTTGACTCGAAGTTTAGGTTCACATTTGACCTGGGTTCAACCAATGGGTTCATGTTTGACTCGAAGTTTAGGTTCATATTTGACCTGGGTTCAAACAACGGGTTCATATTTGACTCGAAGTTTAGGTTCACATTTGACCTGGGTTCAAACAACGGGTTCATATTTGACTCGAAGTTTAGGTTCACATTTGACTTGGGATCAAACAACGGGTTCATATTTGACTCTAAATTTAGGTTCATATTTGAACTGGGTTCAAACAACGGGTTCATGTTTGACTCAAAGTTTAGGTTCATATTTGACCTGGTTTCAAACAACGGGTTCATATTTGACTCGAAGCTTAGGTTCATATTTGACCTGGGTTCAAACAACGGGTTTATATTTGACTCAAAGTTTAGGTTCATATCTGACCTGGTTTCAAACAACGGGTTCATATTTGACTCGAAGTTTAGGTTCACATTTGACCTGGGTTCAAACCACGGGTTCATGTTTGACTCGAAGTTTAGGTTCATATCTTACCTGGTTTCAAACAACGGGTTCATATTTGACTCGAAGTTTAGGTTCATATTTGACCTGGGTTCAAACAACGGGTTCAAATTTGACTCGAAGTTTAGGTTCACATTTGACCTGGGTTCAAACAACGGGTTCATGTTTGACTCGAAGTTTAGGTTCATATCTTACCTGGTTTCAAACAACGGGTTCATATTTGACTCGAAGTTTAGGTTCACATTTGACCTGGGTTCAAACAACGGGTTCATGTTTGACTCGACGTTTAGGTTCATATCTTACCTGGTTTCAAACAACGGGTTCATATTTGACTCGAAGTTTAGGTTCATATTTGACCTGGGTTCAAACAACGGGTTCAAATTTGACTCGAAGTTTAGGTTCACATTTGACCTGGGTTCAAACAACGGGTTCATGTTTGACTCGAAGTTTAGGTTCATATCTTACCTGGTTTCAAACAACGGGTTCATATTTGACTCGAAGTTTAGGTTCACATTTGACCTGGGTTCAAACAACGGGTTCATGTTTGACTCAAAGTTTAGGTTCATATTTGACCTGGTTTCAAACAACGGGTTCATTTTTGACTCGAAGCTTAGGTTCATATTTGACCTGGGTTCAAACAACGGGTTTATATTTGACTCAAAGTTTAGGTTCATATCTGACCTGGGTTCAAACAACGGGTTCATATTTGACTCGAAGTTTAGGTTCACATTTGACTTGGGATCAAACAACGGGTTCATATTTGACTCTAAATTTAGGTTCATATTTGAACTGGGTTCAAACAACGGGTTCATGTTTGACTCAAAGTTTAGGTTCATATTTGACCTGGTTTCAAACAACGGGTTCATATTTGACTCGAAGTTTAGGTTCATATTTGACCTGGTTTCAAACAACGGGTTTATATTTGACTCAAAGTTTAGGTTCATATCTGACCTGGTTTCAAACAACGGGTTCATATTTGACTCGAAGTTTAGGTTCGCATTTGACCTGGGTTCAAACAACGGGTTCACGTTTGACTCGAAGTTTAGGTTCATATCTTACCTGGTTTCAAACAACGGGTTCATATTTGACTCGAAGTTTAGGTTCACATTTGATCTGGGTTCAACAAATGGGTTCAAATTTGACTCGAAGTTTAGGTTCATATCTGACCTAGTTTCAAACAACAAGTTCATATTTGACTCGAAGTTTAGGTTCACATTTGACCAGGGTTCAACCAATGGGTTCATGTTTGACTCGAAGTTTAGGTTCATATTTGACCTGGGTTCAAACAACGGGTTCATATTTGACTCGAAGTTTAGGTTCACATTTGACCTGGGTTCAAACAACGGGTTCATATTTGACTCGAAGTTTAGGTTCACATTTGACTTGGGATCAAACAACGGGTTCATATTTGACTCTAAATTTAGGTTCATATTTGACCTGGGTTCAAACAACGGGTTCATGTTTGACTCAAAGTTTAGGTTCATATTTGACCTGGTTTCAAACAACGGGTTCATCTTTGACTCGAAGTTTAGGTTCATATTTGACCTGGGTTCAAACAACGGGTTTATATTTGACTCAAAGTTTAGGTTCATATCTGGCCTGGTTTCAAACAATGGGTTCATATTTGACTCGAAGTTTAGGTTCACATTTGACCTGGGTTCAAACAACGGGTTCATGTTTGACTCGAAGTTTAGGTTCATATCTTACCTGGTTTCAAACAACGGGTTCATATTTGACTCGAAGTTTAGGTTCACATTTGATCTGGGTTCAACAAACGGGTTCAAATTTGACTCGAAGTTTAGGTTCATATCTGACCTAGTTTCAAACAACAAGTTCATATTTGACTCGAAGTTTAGGTTCACATTTGACCTGGGTTCAACCAATGGGTTCATGTTTGACTCGAAGTTTAGGTTCATATTTGACCTGGGTTCAAACAACGGGTTCATATTTGACTCGAAGTTTAGGTTCACATTTGACCTGGGTTCAAACAACGGGTTCATATTTGACTCGAAGTTTAGGTTCACATTTGACTTGGGATCAAACAACGGGTTCATATTTGACTCTAAATTTAGGTTCATATTTGAACTGGGTTCAAACAACGGGTTCATGTTTGACTCAAAGTTTAGGTTCATATTTGACCTGGTTTCAAACAACGGGTTCATATTTGACTCGAAGCTTAGGTTCATATTTGACCTGGGTTCAAACAACGGGTTTATATTTGACTCAAAGTTTAGGTTCATATCTGACCTGGTTTCAAACAACGGGTTCATATTTGACTCGAAGTTTAGGTTCACATTTGACCTGGGTTCAAACCACGGGTTCATGTTTGACTCGAAGTTTAGGTTCATATCTTACCTGGTTTCAAACAACAGGTTCATATTTGACTCGAAGTTTAGGTTCATATTTGACCTGGGTTCAAACAACGGGTTCAAATTTGACTCGAAGTTTAGGTTCACATTTGACCTGGGTTCAAACAACGGGTTCATGTTTGACTCGAAGTTTAGGTTCATATCTTACCTGGTTTCAAACAACGGGTTCATATTTGACTCAAAGTTTAGGTTCACATTTGACCTGGGTTCAAACAACGGGTTCATGTTTGACTCGACGTTTAGGTTCATATCTTACCTGGTTTCAAACAACGGGTTCATATTTGACTCGAAGTTTAGGTTCATATTTGACCTGGGTTCAAACAACGGGTTCAAATTTGACTCGAAGTTTAGGTTCACATTTGACCTGGGTTCAAACAACGGGTTCATGTTTGACTCGAAGTTTAGGTTCATATCTTACCTGGTTTCAAACAACGGGTTCATATTTGACTCGAAGTTTAGGTTCACATTTGACCTGGGTTCAAACAACGGGTTCATGTTTGACTCAAAGTTTAGGTTCATATTTGACCTGGTTTCAAACAACGGGTTCATTTTTGACTCGAAGCTTAGGTTCATATTTGACCTGGGTTCAAACAACGGGTTTATATTTGACTCAAAGTTTAGGTTCATATCTGACCTGGGTTCAAACAACGGGTTCATATTTGACTCGAAGTTTAGGTTCACATTTGACTTGGGATCAAACAACGGGTTCATATTTGACTCTAAATTTAGGTTCATATTTGAACTGGGTTCAAACAACGGGTTCATGTTTGACTCAAAGTTTAGGTTCATATTTGACCTGGTTTCAAACAACGGGTTCATATTTGACTCGAAGTTTAGGTTCATATTTGACCTGGTTTCAAACAACGGGTTTATATTTGACTCAAAGTTTAGGTTCATATCTGACCTGGTTTCAAACAACGGGTTCATATTTGACTCGAAGTTTAGGTTCGCATTTGACCTGGGTTCAAACAACGGGTTCACGTTTGACTCGAAGTTTAGGTTCATATCTTACCTGGTTTCAAACAACGGGTTCATATTTGACTCGAAGTTTAGGTTCACATTTGATCTGGGTTCAACAAATGGGTTCAAATTTGACTCGAAGTTTAGGTTCATATCTGACCTAGTTTCAAACAACAAGTTCATATTTGACTCGAAGTTTAGGTTCACATTTGACCAGGGTTCAACCAATGGGTTCATGTTTGACTCGAAGTTTAGGTTCATATTTGACCTGGGTTCAAACAACGGGTTCATATTTGACTCGAAGTTTAGGTTCACATTTGACCTGGGTTCAAACAACGGGTTCATATTTGACTCGAAGTTTAGGTTCACATTTGACTTGGGATCAAACAACGGGTTCATATTTGACTCTAAATTTAGGTTCATATTTGACCTGGGTTCAAACAACGGGTTCATGTTTGACTCAAAGTTTAGGTTCATATTTGACCTGGTTTCAAACAACGGGTTCATCTTTGACTCGAAGTTTAGGTTCATATTTGACCTGGGTTCAAACAACGGGTTTATATTTGACTCAAAGTTTAGGTTCATATCTGGCCTGGTTTCAAACAATGGGTTCATATTTGACTCGAAGTTTAGGTTCACATTTGACCTGGGTTCAAACAACGGGTTCATGTTTGACTCGAAGTTTAGGTTCATATCTTACCTGGTTTCAAACAACGGGTTCATATTTGACTCGAAGTTTAGGTTCACATTTGATCTGGGTTCAACAAACAGGTTCAAATTTGACTCGAAGTTTAGGTTCATATCTGACCTAGTTTCAAACAACAAGTTCATATTTGACTCGAAGTTTAGGTTCACATTTGACCTGGGTTCAACCAATGGGTTCATGTTTGACTCGAAGTTTAGGTTCATATTTGACCTGGGTTCAAACAACGGGTTCATATTTGACTCGAAGTTTAGGTTCACATTTGACCTGGGTTCAAACAACGGGTTCATATTTGACTCGAAGTTTAGGTTCACATTTGACTTGGGATCAAACAACGGGTTCATATTTGACTCTAAATTTAGGTTCATATTTGAACTGGGTTCAAACAACGGGTTCATGTTTGACTCAAAGTTTAGGTTCATATTTGACCTGGTTTCAAACAACGGGTTCATATTTGACTCGAAGCTTAGGTTCATATTTGACCTGGGTTCAAACAACGGGTTTATATTTGACTCAAAGTTTAGGTTCATATCTGACCTGGTTTCAAACAACGGGTTCATATTTGACTCGAAGTTTAGGTTCACATTTGACCTGGGTTCAAACAACGGGTTCATGTTTGACTCGAAGTTTAGGTTCATATCTTACCTGGTTTCAAACAACGGGTTCATATTTGACTCGAAGTTTAGGTTCATATTTGACCTGGGTTCAAACAACGGGTTCAAATTTGACTCGAAGTTTAGGTTCACATTTGACCTGGGTTCAAACAACGGGTTCATGTTTGACTCGAAGTTTAGGTTCATATCTTACCTGGTTTCAAACAACGGGTTCATATTTGACTCGAAGTTTAGGTTCACATTTGACCTGGGTTCAAACAACGGGTTCATGTTTGACTCGACGTTTAGGTTCATATCTTACCTGGTTTCAAACAACGGGTTCATATTTGACTCGAAGTTTAGGTTCATATTTGACCTGGGTTCAAACAACGGGTTCAAATTTGACTCGAAGTTTAGGTTCACATTTGACCTGGGTTCAAACAACGGGTTCATGTTTGACTCGAAGTTTAGGTTCATATCTTACCTGGTTTCAAACAACGGGTTCATATTTGACTCGAAGTTTAGGTTCACATTTGACCTGGGTTCAAACAACGGGTTCATGTTTGACTCAAAGTTTAGGTTCATATTTGACCTGGTTTCAAACAACGGGTTCATTTTTGACTCGAAGCTTAGGTTCATATTTGACCTGGGTTCAAACAACGGGTTTATATTTGACTCAAAGTTTAGGTTCATATCTGACCTGGTTTCAAACAACGGGTTCATATTTGACTCGAAGTTTAGGTTCACATTTGACCTGGGTTCAAACAACGGGTTCATGTTTGACTCGAAGTTTAGGTTCATATCTTACCTGGTTTCAAACAACGGGTTCATATTTGACTCGAAGTTTAGGTTCATATTTGACCTGGGTTCAAACAACGGGTTCAAATTTGACTCGAAGTTTAGGTTCATATCTGACCTGGTTTCAAACAACGGGTTCATATTTTACTCGAAGTTTAGGTTCATATTTGTCCTGGGTTAAAATAATGGGTTCATATTTGATTCGAAGTTTAGGTTCATATCTGACTATGTTTCAGACAACGGGTTCATATTTGACTCGAAGCTTAGGTTCATATTTGACCTGGGTTCAAACAACGGGTTTATATTTGACTCAAAGTTTAGGTTCATATCTGACCTGGTTTCAAACAACGGGTTCGTATTTGACTCGAAGTTTAGGTTCACATTTGACCTGGGTTCAAACAACGGGTTCATGTTTGACTCGAAGTTTAGGTTCATATCTTACCTGGTTTCAAACAACGGGGTCATATTTGACTCGAAGTTTAGGTTCATATTTGACCTGGGTTCAAACAACGGGTTCAAATTTGACTCGAAGTTTAGGTTCACATTTGACCTGGGTTCAAACAACGGGTTCATGTTTGACTCGAAGTTTAGGTTCATATCTTACCTGGTTTCAAACAACGGGTTCATATTTGACTCGAAGTTTAGGTTCACATTTGACCTGGGTTCAAACAACGGGTTCATGTTTGACTCGACGTTTAGGTTCATATCTTACCTGGTTTCAAACAACGGGTTCATATTTGACTCGAAGTTTAGGTTCATATTTGACCTGGGTTCAAACAACGGGTTCAAATTTGACTCGAAGTTTAGGTTCACATTTGACCTGGGTTCAAACAACGGGTTCATGTTTGACTCGAAGTTTAGGTTCATATCTTACCTGGTTTCAAATAACGGGTTCATATTTGACTCGAAGTTTAGGTTCACATTTGACCTGGGTTCAAACAACGGGTTCATGTTTGACTCAAAGTTTAGGTTCATATTTGACCTGGTTTCAAACAACGGGTTCATTTTTGACTCGAAGCTTAGGTTCATATTTGACCTGGGTTCAAACAACGGGTTTATATTTGACTCAAAGTTTAGGTTCATATCTGACCTGGTTTCAAACAACGGGTTCATATTTGACTCGAAGTTTAGGTTCACATTTGACCTGGGTTCAAACAACGGGTTCATGTTTGACTCGAAGTTTAGGTTCATATCTTACCTGGTTTCAAACAACGGGTTCATATTTGACTCGAAGTTTAGGTTCATATTTGACCTGGGTTCAAACAACGGGTTCAAATTTGACTCGAAGTTTAGGTTCATATCTGACCTGGTTTCAAACAACGGGTTCATATTTTACTCGAAGTTTAGGTTCATATTTGTCCTGGGTTAAAATAACGGGTTCATATTTGATTCGAAGTTTAGGTTCCTATCTGACTATGTTTCAGACAACGGGTTCATATTTGACTCGAAGTTTAGGTTCACATTTGACCTGGGTTCAAACAACGGGTTCAAATTTAACTCGAAGTTTAGGTTCATATCTGACCTAGTTTCAAACAATAAGTTCATATTTGACTCGAAGTTCACATTTGACCTGGGTTCAAACAATGAGTTCATGTTTGACTCGAAGTTTAGGTTCACATTTGACTTGGGTTCAAACAACGGGTTCATATTTGACTCTAAATTTAGGTTCATATTTGACCTGGGTTCAAACAACGGGTTCATGTTTGACTCAAAGTTTAGGTTCATATTTGACCTGGTTTCAAACAACGGGTTAATATTTGACTCGAAGTTTAGGTTCATATTTGACCTGGGTTCAAACAACGGGTTTATATTTGACTCAAAGTTTAGGTTCATATCTGACCTGGTTTCAAACAACGGGCTCATATTTGACTCGAAGTTTAGGTTCACATTTGACCTGGGTTCAAACAACGGGTTCATGTTTGACTCGAAGTTTAGGTTCATATCTTACCTGGTTTCAAACAACGGGTTCATATTTGACTCGAAGTTTAGGTTCATATTTGACCTGGGTTCAAACAACGGGTTCAAATTTGACTCGAAGTTTAGGTTCATATCTGACCTGGTTTCAAACAACGGGTTCATATTTTACTCGAAGTTTAGGTTCATATTTGTCCTGGGTTAAAATAACGGGTTCATATTTGATTCGAAGTTTAGGTTCATATTTGACTAGGTTTCAGACAACGGGTTCATATTTGACTCGAAGTTTAGGTTCACATTTGACCTGCGTTCAAACAACGGGTTCAAATTTAACTCGAAGTTTAGGTTCATATCTGACCTAGTTTCAAACAATAAGTTCATATTTGACTCGAAGTTCATATTTGACCTGGGTTCAAACAATGAGTTCATGTTTGACTCGAAGTTTAGGTTCATATCTGACCTGGGTTCAAACAACGGGTTCATATTTGACTCGAAGTTTAGGTTCACATTTGACCAGGGTTCAAACAACGGGTTCATATTTGACTTGAAGTTTAGGTTCACATTTGACTTGGGTTCAAACAACGGGTTTATATTTGACTCTAAATTTAGGTTCATATTTGACCTGGGTTCAAACAATGGGTTCATGTTTGACTCAAAGTTTAGGTTCATATCTGACCTGGTTTCAAACAACGGGTTCATATTTGACTCGAAGTTTAGGTTCATATCTGACCTGGTTTCAAACAACGGGTTCATATTTTACTCGAAGTTTAGGTTCATATTTGTCCTGGGTTAAAATAACGGGTTCATATTTGATTCGAAGTTTAGGTTCATATCTGACTAGGTTTCAGACAACGGGTTCATATTTGACTCGAAGTTTAGGTTCACATTTGACCTGCGTTCAAACAACGGGTTCAAATTTAACTCGAAGTTTAGGTTCATATCTGACCTAGTTTCAAACAATAAGTTCATATTTGACTCGAAGTTCACATTTGACCTGGGTTCAAACAATGAGTTCATGTTTGACTCGAAGTTTAGGTTCACATTTGACTTGGGTTCAAACAACGGGTCCATATTTGACTCTAAATTTAGGTTCATATTTGACTCAAAGTTTAGGTTCATATTTGACCTGGTTTCAAACAACGGGTTCATATTTGACTCGAAGTTTAGGTTCATATTTGACCTGGGTTCAAACAACGGGTTTATATTTGACTCAAAGTTTAGGTTCATATCTGACCTGGTTTCCAACAACGGGTTCATATTTGACTCGAAGTTTAGGTTCACATTTCACCTGGGTTCAAACAACGGGTTCATGTTTGACTCGAAGTTTAGGTTCATATCTTACCTGGTTTCAAACAACGGGTTCATATTTGACTCGAAGTTTAGGTTCATATTTGACCTGGATTCAAACAACGGGTTCAAATTTGACTCGAAGTTTAGGTTCATAGCTGACCTGGTTTCAAACAACGAGTTCATATTTTACTCGAAGTTTAGGTTCATATTTGTCTTGGGTTAAAATAACGGGTTCATATTTGATTCGAAGTTTAGGTTCATATTTGACTAGGTTTCAGACAACGGGTTCATATTTGACTCGAAGTTTAGGTCACATTAGACCTGCGTTCAAACAACGGGTTCAAATTTAACTCGAAGTTTAGGTTCATATCTGACCTAGTTTCAAACAATAAGTTCATATTTGACTCGAAGTTCATATTTGACCTGGGTTCAAACAATGAGTTCATGTTTGACTCGAAGTTTAGGTTCATATCTGACCTGGGTTCAAACAACGGGTTCATATTTGACTCGAAGTTTAGGTTCACATTTGACCAGGGTTCAAACAACGGGTTCATATTTATATTGAAGTTTAGGTTCTCATTTGACTTGGGTTCAAACAACGGGTTTATATTTGACTCTAAATTTAGGTTCATATTTGACCTGGGTTCAAACAATGGGTTCATGTTAGACTCAAAGTTTAGGTTCATATCTGACCTGGTTTCAAACAACGGGTTCATATTTGACTCGAAGTTTAGGTTCACATTTGACCTGGGTTCAAACAACGGGTTCATGTTTGACTCGAAGTTTAGGTTCATATCTTACCTGGTTTCAAACAACGGGTTCATATTTGACTCGAAGTTTAGGTTCATATTTGACCTGGGTTCAAACAACGGGTTCAAATTTGACTCGAAGTTTAGGTTCATATCTGACCTGGTTTCAAACAACGGGTTCATATTTTACTCGAAGTTTAGGTTCATATTTGTCCTGGGTTAAAATAACGGGTTCATATTTGATTCGAAGTTTAGGTTCATATTTGACTAGGTTTCAGACAACGCGTTCATATTTGACTCGAAGTTTAGGTTCACATTTGACCTGCGTTCAAACAACGGGTTCAAATTTAACTCGAAGTTTAGGTTCATATCTGACCTAGTTTCAAACAACGGGTTCATATTTGACTCGAAGTTTAGGTTCATATTTGACCTGGGTTCAAACAACGGGTTCAAATTTGACTCGAAGTTTAGGTTCATATCTGACCTGGTTTCAAACAACGGGTTCATATTTTACTCGAAGTTTAGGTTCATATTTGTCCTTGGTTAAAATAACAGGTTCATATTTGATTCGAAGTTTAGGTTCATATTTGACTAGGTTTCAGACAACGGGTTCATATTTGACTCGAAGTTTAGGTTCACATTTGACCTGCGTTCAAACAACGGGTTCAAATTTAACTCGAAGTTTAGGTTCATATCTGACCTAGTTTCAAACAATAAGTTCATATTTGACTCGAAGTTCATATTTGACCTGGGTTCAAACAATGAGTTCATGTTTGACTCGAAGTTTAGGTTCATATCTGACCTGGGTTCAAACAACGGGTTCATATTTGACTCGAAGTTTAGGTTCACATTTGACCAGGGTTCAAACAATGGGTTCATGTTAGGCTCAAAGTTTAGGTTCATATCTGACCTGGTTTCAAACAACGGGTTTATATTTGACTCGAAGTTTAGGTTCATATCTGACCTGGTTTCAAACAACGGGTTCATATTTTACTCGAAGTTTAGGTTCATATTTGTCCTGGGTTAAAATAACAGGTTCATATTTGATTCGAAGTTTAGGTTCATATTTGACTAGGTTTCAGACAACGGGTTCATATTTGACTCGAAGTTTAGGTTCACATTTGACCTGCGTTTAAACAACGGGTTCAAATTTAACTCGAAGTGTAGGTTTATATCTGACCTAGTTTCAAACAATACGTTCATATTTGACTCGAAGTTCATATTTGACCTGGGTTCAAACAATGAGTTCATGTTTGACTCGAAGTTTAGGTTCATATCAGACCTGGGTTCAAACAACGGGTTCATATTTGACTCGAAGTTTAGGTTCACATTTGACCAGGGTTCAAACAATGGGTTCATATTTGACTTGAAGTTTAGGTTCACATTTGACTTGGGTTCAAACAACGGGTTTATATTTGACTCTAAATTTAGGTTCATATTAGACCTGGGTTCAAACAATGGGTTCATGTTTGACTCAAAGTTTAGGTTCATATCTGACCTGGTTTCAAACAACGGGTTCATATTTGACTCGAAGTTTAGGTTCATATTTGACCTGGTTTCAAACAACGGGTTTATATTTGACTCAAAGTTTAGGTTCATATCTGACCTGGTTTCAAACAATGGGTCATATTTGACTCGAAGTTTAGGTTCACATTTGAGCTGGGTTCAAACAACGGGTTCATATTTGACTCGAAGTTTAGGTTCACATTTGACCAGGGTTCAAACAACGGGTTCATATTTATATTGAAGTTTAGGTTCACATTTGACTTGGGTTCAAACAACGGGTTTATATTTGACTCTAAATTTAGGTTCATATTTGACCTGGGTTCAAACAATGGGTTCATGTTAGACTCAAAGTTTAGGTTCATATCTGACCTGGTTTCAAACAACGGGTTCATATTTGACTCGAAGTTTTGGTTCATATCTGACCTGGTTTCAAACAACGGGTTCATATTTTACTCGAAGTTTAGGTTCAAATTTGTCCTGGGTTAAAATAACGGGTTCATATTTGATTCGAAGTTTAGGTTCATATTTGACTAGGTTTCAGACAACGGGTTCATATTTGACTCGAAGTTTAGGTTCACATTTGACCTGCGTTCAAACAACGGGTTCAAATTTAACTCGAAGTTTAGGTTCATATCTGACCTAGTTTCAAACAATAAGTTCATATTTGACTCGAAGTTCATATTTGACCTGGGTTCAAACAATGAGTTCATGTTTGACTCGAAGTTTAGGTTCACATTTGACTTGGGTTCAAACAACGGGTTTATATTTGACTCTAAATTTAGGTTCATATTTGACCTGGGTTCAAACAATGGGTTCATGTTTGACTCAAAGTTTAGGTTCATATCTGACCTGGTTTCAAACAACGGGTTCATATTTGACTCGAAGTTTAGGTTCATATCTGACCTGGTTTCAAACAACGGGTTCATATTTTACTCGAAGTTTAGGTTCATATCAGACCTGGGTTCAAAACAACGGGTTCATATTTGACTCGAAGTTTAGGTTCACATTTGACCAGGGTTCAAACAAAGGGTTCATATTTGACTTGAAGTTTAGGTTCACATTTGACTTGGGTTCAAACAACGGGTTTATATTTGACTCTAAATTTAGGTTCATATTAGACCTGGGTTCAAACAATGGGTTCATGTTTGACTCAAAGTTTAGGTTCATATCTGACCTGGTTTCAAACAACGGGTTTCATATTTGACTCGAAGTTTAGGTTCATATTTGACCTGGTTTCAAACAACAGGTTTATATTTGACTCAAAGTTTAGGTTCATATCTGACCTGGTTTCAAACAACGGGTCATATTTGACTCGAAGTTTAGGTTCACATTTGAGCTGGGTTCAAACAACGGGTTCATGTTTGACTCGAAGTTTAGGTTCATATCTAACCTGGTTTCAAACAACGGGTTCATATTTGACTTGAAGTTTAGGTTCATATTTGACCTGGGTTCAAACAACGGGTTCAAATTTGACTCGAAGTTTAGGTTCATATCTGACCTGGTTTCAAACAACGGGTTCATATTTTACTCGAAGTTTAGGTTCATATTTGTCCTGGGTTAAAATAACGGGTTCATATTTGATTCGAAGTTTAGGTTCATATTTGACTAGGTTTCAGACAACGGGTTCATATTTGACTCGAAGTTTAGGTTCACATTTGACCTGGGTTCAAACAACGGGTTCAAATTTAACTCGAAGTTTAGGTTCATATCTGACCTAGTTTCAAACAATAAGTTCATATTTGACTCGAAGTTCACATTTGACCTGGGTTCAAACAATGAGTTCATGTTTGACTCGAAGTTTAGGTTCACATTTGACTTGGGTTAAAACAACGGGTTCATATTTGACTCTAAATTTAGGTTCATATTTGACCTGGGTTCAAACAACGGGTTCATGTTTGACTCAAAGTTTAGGTTCATATTTGACCTGGTTTCAAACAACGGGTTCATATTTGACTCGAAGTTTAGGTTCATATTTGACCTGGGTTCAAACAACGGGTTTATATTTGACTCAAAGTTTAGGTTCATATCTGACCTGGTTTCAAACAACGGGTTCATATTTGACTCGAAGTTTAGGTTCACATTTGACCTGGGTTCAAACAACGGGTTCATGTTTGACTCGATGTTTAGGTTCATATCTTACCTGGTTTCAAACAACGGGTTCATATTTGACTCGAAGTTTAGGTTCATATTTGACCTGGGTTCAAACAACGGGTTCAAATTTGACTCGAAGTTTAGGTTCATATCTGACCTGGTTTCAAACAACGAGTTCATATTTTACTCGAAGTTTAGGTTCATATTTGTCCTGGGTTAAAATAACGGGTTCATATTTGATTCGAAGTTTAGGTTCATATTTGACTAGGTTTCAGACAACGGGTTCATATTTGACTCAAAGTTTAGGTCACATTAGACCTGCGTTCAAACAACGGGTTCAAATTTAACTCGAAGTTTAGGTTCATATCTGACGTAGTTTCAAACAATAAGTTCATATTTGACTCGAAGTTCATATTTGACCTGGGTTCAAACAATGAGTTCATGTTTGACTCGAAGTTTAGGTTCATATCTGACATGGGTTCAAACAACGGGTTCATATTTGACTCGAAGTTTAGGTTCACATTTGACCAGGGTTCAAACAACGGGTTCATATTTATATTGAAGTTTAGGTTCACATTTGACTTGGGTTCAAACAACGGGTTTATATTTGACTCTAAATTTAGGTTCATATTTGACCTGGGTTCAAACAATGGGTTCATGTTAGACTCAAAGTTTAGGTTCATAACTGACCTGGTTTCAAACAACGGGTTCATATTTGGTTCATATCTGACCTGGTTTCAAACAACGGGTTCATATTTTACTCGAAGTTTAGGTTCAAATTTGTCCTGGGTTAAAATAACGGGTTCATATTTGATTCAAAGTTTAGGTTCATATTTGACTAGGTTTCAGACAACGGGTTCATATTTGACTCGAAGTTTAGGTTCACATTTGACCTGCGTTCAAACAACGGGTTCAAATTTAACTCGAAGTTTAGGTTCATATCTGACCTAGTTTCAAACAATAAGTTCATATTTGACTCGAAGTTCATATTTGACCTGGGTTCAAACAATGAGTTCATGTTTGACTCGAAGTTTAGGTTCATATCAGACCTGGGTTCAAACAACGGGTTCATATTTGACTCGAAGTTTAGGTTCACATTTGACCAGGGTTCAAACAACGAGTTCATATTTGACTTGAAGTTTAGGTTCACATTTGACTTGGGTTCAAACAACGGGTTTATATTTGACTCTAAATTTAGGTTCATATTTGGCCTGGGTTCAAACAATGGGTTCATGTTTGACTCAAAGTTTAGGTTCATATCTGACCTGGTTTCAAACAACGGGTTCATATTTGACTCGAAGTTTAGGTTCATATTTGACCTGGTTTCAAACAACGGGTTTATATTTGACTCAAAGTTTAGGTTCATATCTGACCTAGTTTCAAACAACGGGTCATATTTGACTCGAAGTTTAGGTTCACATTTGAGCTGGGTTCAAACAACGGGTTCATGTTTGACTCGAAGTTTAGGTTCATATCTTACCTGGTTTCAAACAACGGGTTCATATTTGACTTGAAGTTTAGGTTCATATTTGACCTGGGTTCAAACAACGGGTTCAAATTTGACTCGAAGTTTAGGTTCATATCTGACCTGGTTTCAAACAACGGGTTCATATTTTACTTAAAGTTTAGGTTCATATTTGACCTGGGTTAAAATAACGGGTTCATATTTGATTCGAAGTTTAGGTTCATATCTGACTAGGTTTCAGACAACGGGTTCATATTTGACTCGAAGTTTAGGTTCACATTTGACCTGGGTTCAAACAACGGGTTCAAATTTAACTCGAAGTTTAGGTTCATATTTGACCTAGTTTCAAACAACAAGTTCATATTTGACTCGAAGTTTAGGTTCATATTTGACCTGGGTTCAAACAATGGGTTCATGTTTGACTCGAAGATTAGGTTCATATCTGACCTGGGTTCCAACAACGGGTTCATATTTGACTCGAAGTTTAGGTTCACATTTGACCTGGGTTCAAACAACGGGTTCATATTTGACTCGAAGTTTAGGTTCACATTTGACTTGGGTTCAAACAACGGGTTCATATTTGACTCTAAATTTAGGTTCATATTTGACCTGGGTTCAAACAACGGGTTCATGTTTGACTCAAAGTTTAGGTTCATATTTGACCTGGTTTCAAACAACGGGTTCATATTTGACTCGAAGTTTAGGTTCATATTTGACCTGGGTTCAAACAACGGGTTTATATTTGACTCAAAGTTTAGGTTCATATCTGACCTGGTTTCAAACAACGGGTTCATATTTGACTTGAAGTTTAGGTTCACATTTGACCTGGGTTCAAACAACGGGTTCGTGTTTGATTCGAAGTTTAGGTTCATATCTTACCTGGTTTCAAACAACGGGTTCATATTTGACTCGAAGTTTAGGTTCATATTTGACCTGGGTTCAAACAATGGGTTCAAATTTGACTCGAAGTTTAGGTTCATATCTGACCTGGTTTAAAACAACGGGTCATATTTTACTCGAAGTTTAGGTTCATATTTGTCCTGGGTTAAAATAACGGGTTCATATTTGATTCGAAGTTTAGGTTCATATTTGACTAGGTTTCAAACAACGGGTTCATATTTGACTCGAAGTTTAGGTTCACATTTGACCTGCGTTCAAACAACGGGTTCAAATTTAACTCGAAGTTTAGGTTCATATCTGACCTAGTTTCAAACACTAAGTTCATATTTGACTCGAAGTTCATATTTGACCTGGTTTCAAACAACGGGTTTATATTTGACTCAAAGTTTAGGTTCATATCTGACCTGGTTTCAAACAACGGGTCATATTTGACTCGAAGTTTAGGTTCACATTTGAGCTGGGTTCAAACAACGGGTTCATGTTTGACTCGAAGTTTAGGTTCATATCTAACCTGGTTTCAAACAACGGGTTCATATTTGACTTGAAGTTTAGGTTCATATTTGACCTGGGTTCAAACAACGGGTTCAAATTTGACTCGAAGTTTAGGTTCATATCTGACCTGGTTTCAAACAACGGGTTCATATTTTACTCGAAGTTTAGGTTCATATTTGTCCTGGGTTTAAAATAACGGGTTCATATTTGATTCGAAGTTTAGGTTCATATCTGACTAGGTTTCAGACAACGGGTTCATATTTGACTCGAAGTTTAGGTTCACATTTGACCTGGGTTCAAACAACGGGTTCAAATTTAACTCGAAGTTTAGGTTCATATCTGACCTAGTTTCAAACAATAAGTTCATATTTGACTCGAAGTTCACATTTGACCTGGGTTCAAACAATGAGTTCATGTTTGACTCGAAGTTTAGGTTCACATTTGACTTGGGGTCAAACAACGGGTTCATATTTGACTCTAAATTTAGGTTCATATTTGACCTGGGTTCAAACAACGGGTTCATGTTTGACTCAAAGTTTAGGTTCATATTTGACCTGGTTTCAAACAACGGGTTCATATTTGACTCGAAGTTTAGGTTCATATTTGACCTGGGTTCAAACAACGGGTTTATATTTGACTCAAAGTTTAGGTTCATATCTGACCTGGTTTCAAACAACGGGTTCATATTTGACTCGAAGTTTAGGTTCACATTTGACCTGGGTTCAAACAACGGGTTCATGTTTGACTCGAAGTTTAGGTTCATATCTTACCTGGTTTCAAACAACGGGTTCATATTTGACTCGAAGTTTAGGTTCATATTTGACCTGGGTTCAAACAACGGGTTCAAATTTGACTCGAAGTTTAGGTTCATATCTGACCTGGTTTCAAACAACGAGTTCATATTTTACTCGAAGTTTAGGTTCATATTTGTCCTGGGTTAAAATAACGGGTTCATATTTGATTCGAAGTTTAGATTCATATTTGACTAGGTTTCAGACAACGGGTTCATATTTGACTCGAAGTTTAGGTCACATTAGACCTGCGTTCAAACAACGGGTTCAAATTTAACTCGAAGTTTAGGTTCATATCTGACCTAGTTTCAAACAATAAGTTCATATTTGACTCGAAGTTCATATTTGACCTGGGTTCAAACAATGAGTTCATGTTTGACTCGAAGTTTAGGTTCATATCTGACCTGGGTTCAAACAACGGGTTCATATTTGACTCGAAGTTTAGGTTCACATTTGACCAGGGTTCAAACAACGGGTTCATATTTATATTGAAGTTTAGGTTCACATTTGACTTGGGTTCAAACAACGGGTTTATATTTGACTCTAAATTTAGGTTCATATTTGACCTGGGTTCAAACAATGGGTTCATGTTAGACTCAAAGTTTAGGTTCATATCTGACCTGGTTTCAAACAACGGGTTCATATTTGACTCGAAGTTTTGGTTCATATCTGACCTGGTTTCAAACAACGGGTTCATATTTTACTCGAAGTTTAGGTTCAAATTTGTCCTGGGTTAAAATAACGGGTTCATATTTGATTCGAAGTTTAGGTTCATATTTGACTAGGTTTCAGACAACGGGTTCATATTTGACTCGAAGTTTAGGTTCACATTTGACCTGCGTTCAAACAACGGGTTCAAATTTAACTCGAAGTTTAGGTTCATATCTGACCTAGTTTCAAACAATAAGTTCATATTTGACTCGAAGTTCATATTTGACCTGGGTTCAAACAATGAGTTCATGTTTGACTCGAAGTTTAGGTTCATATCAGACCTGGGTTCAAACAACGGGTTCATATTTGACTTGAAGTTTAGGTTCACATTTGACCAGGGTTCAAACAACGAGTTCATATTTGACTTGAAGTTTAGGTTCACATTTGACTTGGGTTCAAACAACGGGTTTATATTTGACTCTAAATTTAGGTTCATATTTGGCCTGGGTTCAAACAATGGGTTCATGTTTGACTCAAAGTTTAGGTTCATATCTGACCTGGTTTCAAACAACGGGTTCATATTTGACTCGAAGTTTAGGTTCATATTTGACCTGGTTTCAAACAACGGGTTTATATTTGACTCAAAGTTTAGGTTCATATCTGACCTGGTTTCAAACAACGGGTCATATTTGACTCGAAGTTTAGGTTCACATTTGAGCTGGGTTCAAACAACGGGTTCATGTTTGACTCGAAGTTTAGGTTCATATCTTACCTGGTTTCAAACAACGGGTTCATATTTGACTTGAAGTTTAGGTTCATATTTGACCTGGGTTCAAACAACGGGTTCAAATTTGACTCGAAGTTTAGGTTCATATCTGACCTGGTTTCAAACAACGGGTTCATATTTTACTTAAAGTTTAGGTTCATATTTGACCTGGGTTAAAATAACGGGTTCATATTTGATTCGAAGTTTAGGTTCATATCTGACTAGGTTTCAGACAACGGGTTCATATTTGACTCGAAGTTTAGGTTCACATTTGACCTGGGTTCAAACAACGGGTTCAAATTTAACTCGAAGTTTAGGTTCATATTTGATCTAGTTTCAAACAACAAGTTCATATTTGACTCGAAGTTTAGGTTCATATTTGACCTGGGTTCAAACAATGGGTTCATGTTTGACTCGAAGATTAGGTTCATATCTGACCTGGGTTCCAACAACGGGTTCATATTTGACTCGAAGTTTAGGTTCACATTTGACCTGGGTTCAAACAACGGGTTCATATTTGACTCGAAGTTTAGGTTCACATTTGACTTGGGTTCAAACAACGGGTTCATATTTGACTCTAAATTTAGGTTCATATTTGACCTGGGTTCAAACAACGGGTTCATGTTTGACTCAAAGTTTAGGTTCATATTTGACCTGGTTTCAAACAACGGGTTCAAATTTGACTCGAAGTTTAGGTTCATATTTGACCTGGGTTCAAACAACGGGTTTATATTTGACTCAAAGTTTAGGTTCATATCTGACCTGGTTTCAAACAACGGGTTCATATTTGACTTGAAGTTTAGGTTCACATTTGACCTGGGTTCAAACAACGGGTTCGTGTTTGATTCGAAGTTTAGGTTCATATCTTACCTGGGTTCAAACAACGGGTTCATATTTGACTCGAAGTTTAGGTTCATATTTGACCTGGGTTCAAACAACGGGTTCAAATTTGACTCGAAGTTTAGGTTCATATCTGACCTGGTTTCAAACAACGAGTTCATATTTTACTCGAAGTTTAGGTTCATATTTGTCCTGGGTTAAAATAACGGGTTCATATTTGATTCGAAGTTTAGATTCATATTTGACTAGGTTTCAGACAACGGGTTCATATTTGACTCGAAGTTTAGGTCACATTAGACCTGCGTTCAAACAACGGGTTCAAATTTAACTCGAAGTTTAGGTTCATATCTGACCTAGTTTCAAACAATAAGTTCATATTTGACTCGAAGTTCATATTTGACCTGGGTTCAAACAATGAGTTCATGTTTGACTCGAAGTTTAGGTTCATATCTGACCTGGGTTCAAACAACGGGTTCATATTTGACTCGAAGTTTAGGTTCACATTTGACCAGGGTTCAAACAACGGGTTCATATTTATATTGAAGTTTAGGTTCACATTTGACTTGGGTTCAAACAACGGGTTTATATTTGACTCTAAATTTAGGTTCATATTTGACCTGGGTTCAAACAATGGGTTCATGTTAGACTCAAAGTTTAGGTTCATATCTGACCTGGTTTCAAACAACGGGTTCATATTTGACTCGAAGTTTTGGTTCATATCTGACCTGGTTTCAAACAACGGGTTCATATTTTACTCGAAGTTTAGGTTCAAATTTGTCCTGGGTTAAAATAACGGGTTCATATTTGATTCGAAGTTTAGGTTCATAGTTGACTAGGTTTCAGACAACGGGTTCATATTTGACTCGAAGTTTAGGTTCACATTTGACCTGCGTTCAAACAACGGGTTCAAATTTAACTCGAAGTTTAGGTTCATATCTGACCTAGTTTCAAACAATAAGTTCATATTTGACTCGAAGTTCATATTTGACCTGGGTTCAAACAATGAGTTCATGTTTGACTCGAAGTTTAGGTTCATATCAGACCTGGGTTCAAACAACGGGTTCATATTTGACTCGAAGTTTAGGTTCACATTTGACCAGGGTTCAAACAACGAGTTCATATTTGACTTGAAGTTTAGGTTCACATTTGACTTGGGTTCAAACAACGGGTTTATATTTGACTCTAAATTTAGGTTCATATTTGGCCTGGGTTCAAACAATGGGTTCATGTTTGACTCAAAGTTTAGGTTCATATCTGACCTGGTTTCAAACAACGGGTTCATATTTGACTCGAAGTTTAGGTTCATATTTGACCTGGTTTCAAACAACGGGTTTATATTTGACTCAAAGTTTAGGTTCATATCTGACCTGGTTTCAAACAACGGGTCATATTTGACTCGAAGTTTAGGTTCACATTTGAGCTGGGTTCAAACAACGGGTTCATGTTTGACTCGAAGTTTAGGTTCATATCTTACCTGGTTTCAAACAACGGGTTCATATTTGACTTGAAGTTTAGGTTCATATTTGACCTGGGTTCAAACAACGGGTTCAAATTTGACTCGAAGTTTAGGTTCATATCTGACCTGGTTTCAAACAACGGGTTCATATTTTACTTAAAGTTTAGGTTCATATTTGACCTGGGTTAAAATAACGGGTTCATATTTGATTCGAAGTTTAGGTTCATATCTGACTAGGTTTCAGACAACGGGTTCATATTTGACTCGAAGTTTAGGTTCACATTTGACCTGGGTTCAAACAACGGGTTCAAATTTAACTCGAAGTTTAGGTTCATATTTGACCTAGTTTCAAACAACAAGTTCATATTTGACTCGAAGTTTAGGTTCATATTTGACCTGGGTTCAAACAATGGGTTCATGTTTGACTCGAAGATTAGGTTCATATCTGACCTGGGTTCCAACAACGGGTTCATATTTGACTCGAAGTTTAGGTTCACATTTGACCTGGGTTCAAACAACGGGTTCATATTTGACTCGAAGTTTAGGTTCACATTTGACTTGGGTTCAAACAACGGGTTCATATTTGACTCTAAATTTAGGTTCATATTTGACCTGGGTTCAAACAACGGGTTCATGTTTGACTCAAAGTTTAGGTTCATATTTGACCTGGTTTCAAACAACGGGTTCATATTTGACTCGAAGTTTAGGTTCATATTTGACCTGGGTTCAAACAACGGGTTTATATTTGACTCAAAGTTTAGGTTCATATCAGACCTGGTTTCAAACAACGGGTTCATATTTGACTTGAAGTTTAGGTTCACATTTGACCTGGGTTCAAACAACGGGTTCGTGTTTGATTCGAAGTTTAGGTTCATATCTTACCTGGGTTCAAACAACGGGTTCATATTTGACTCGAAGTTTAGGTTCATATTTGACCTGGGTTCAAACAACGGGTTCAAATTTGACTCGAAGTTTAGGTTCATATCTGACCTGGTTTCAAACAACGAGTTCATATTTTACTCGAAGTTTAGGTTCATATTTGTCCTGGGTTAAAATAACGGGTTCATATTTGATTCGAAGTTTAGATTCATATTTGACTAGGTTTCAGACAACGGGTTCATATTTGACTCGAAGTTTAGGTCACATTAGACCTGCGTTCAAACAACGGGTTCAAATTTAACTCGAAGTTTAGGTTCATATCTGACCTAGTTTCAAACAATAAGTTCATATTTGACTCGAAGTTCATATTTGACCTGGGTTCAAACAATGAGTTCATGTTTGACTCGAAGTTTAGGTTCATATCTGACCTGGGTTCAAACAACGGGTTCATATTTGACTCGAAGTTTAGGTTCACATTTGACCAGGGTTCAAACAACGGGTTCATATTTATATTGAAGTTTAGGTTCACATTTGACTTGGGTTCAAACAACGGGTTTATATTTGACTCTAAATTTAGGTTCATATTTGACCTGGGTTCAAACAATGGGTTCATGTTAGACTCAAAGTTTAGGTTCATATCTGACCTGGTTTCAAACAACGGGTTCATATTTGACTCGAAGTTTTGGTTCATATCTGACCTGGTTTCAAACAACGGGTTCATATTTTACTCGAAGTTTAGGTTCAAATTTGTCCTGGGTTAAAATAACGGGTTCATATTTGATTCGAAGTTTAGGTTCATATTTGACTAGGTTTCAGACAACGGGTTCATATTTGACTCGAAGTTTAGGTTCACATTTGACCTGCGTTCAAACAACGGGTTCAAATTTAACTCGAAGTTTAGGTTCATATCTGACCTAGTTTCAAACAATAAGTTCATATTTGACTCGAAGTTCATATTTGACCTGGGTTCAAACAATGAGTTCATGTTTGACTCGAAGTTTAGGTTCATATCAGACCTGGTTTCAAACAACGGGTCATATTTGACTCGAAGTTTAGGTTCACATTTGAGCTGGGTTCAAACAACGGGTTCATGTTTGACTCGAAGTTTAGGTTCATATCTTACCTGGTTTCAAACAACGGGTTCATATTTGACTTGAAGTTTAGGTTCATATTTGACCTGGGTTCAAACAACGGGTTCAAATTTGACTCGAAGTTTAGGTTCATATCTGACCTGGTTTCAAACAACGGGTTCATATTTTACTTAAAGTTTAGGTTCATATTTGACCTGGGTTAAAATAACGGGTTCATATTTGATTCGAAGTTTAGGTTCATATCTGACTAGGTTTCAGACAACGGGTTCATATTTGACTCGAAGTTTAGGTTCACATTTGACCTGGGTTCAAACAACGGGTTCAAATTTAACTCGAAGTTTAGGTTCATATTTGACCTAGTTTCAAACAACAAGTTCATATTTGACTCGAAGTTTAGGTTCATATTTGACCTGGGTTCAAACAATGGGTTCATGTTTGACTCGAAGATTAGGTTCATATCTGACCTGGGTTCCAACAACGGGTTCATATTTGACTCGAAGTTTAGGTTCACATTTGACCTGGGTTCAAACAACGGGTTCATATTTGACTCGAAGTTTAGGTTCACATTTGACTTGTGTTCAAACAACGGGTTCATATTTGACTCTAAATTTAGGTTCATATTTGACCTGGGTTCAAACAACGGGTTCATGTTTGACTCAAAGTTTAGGTTCATATTTGACCTGGTTTCAAACAACGGGTTCATATTTGACTCGAAGTTTAGGTTCATATTTGACCTGGGTTCAAACAACGGGTTTATATTTGACTCAAAGTTTAGGTTCATATCTGACCTGGTTTCAAACAACGGGTTCATATTTGACTTGAAGTTTAGGTTCACATTTGACCTGGGTTCAAACAACGGGTTCGTGTTTGATTCGAAGTTTAGGTTCATATCTTACCTGGGTTCAAACAACGGGTTCATATTTGACTCGAAGTTTAGGTTCATATTTGACCTGGGTTCAAACAACGGGTTCAAATTTGACTCGAAGTTTAGGTTCATATCTGACCTGGTTTCAAACAACGAGTTCATATTTTACTCGAAGTTTAGGTTCATATTTGTCCTGGGTTAAAATAACGGGTTCATATTTGATTCGAAGTTTAGATTCATATTTGACTAGGTTTCAGACAACGGGTTCATATTTGACTCGAAGTTTAGGTCACATTAGACCTGCGTTCAAACAACGGGTTCAAATTTAACTCGAAGTTTAGGTTCATATCTGACCTAGTTTCAAACAATAAGTTCATATTTGACTCGAAGTTCATATTTGACCTGGGTTCAAACAATGAGTTCATGTTTGACTCGAAGTTTAGGTTCATATCTGACCTGGGTTCAAACAACGGGTTCATATTTGACTCGAAGTTTAGGTTCACATTTGACCAGGGTTCAAACAACGGGTTCATATTTATATTGAAGTTTAGGTTCACATTTGACTTGGGTTCAAACAACGGGTTTATATTTGACTCTAAATTTAGGTTCATATTTGACCTGGGTTCAAACAATGGGTTCATGTTAGACTCAAAGTTTAGGTTCATATCTGACCTGGTTTCAAACAACGGGTTCATATTTTACTCGAAGTTTAGGTTCAAATTTGTCCTGGGTTAAAATAACGGGTTCATATTTGATTCGAAGTTTAGGTTCATATTTGACTAGGTTTCAGACAACGGGTTCATATTTGACTCGAAGTTTAGGTTCACATTTGACCTGCGTTCAAACAACGGGTTCAAATTTAACTCGAAGTTTAGGTTCATATCTGACCTAGTTTCAAACAATAAGTTCATATTTGACTCGAAGTTCATATTTGACCTGGGTTCAAACAATGAGTTCATGTTTGACTCGAAGTTTAGGTTCATATCAGCCCTGGGTTCAAACAACGGGTTCATATTTGACTCGAAGTTTAGGTTCACATTTGACCAGGGTTCAAACAACGAGTTCATATTTGACTTGAAGTTTAGGTTCACATTTGACTTGGGTTCAAACAACGGGTTTATATTTGACTCTAAATTTAGGTTCATATTTGGCCTGGGTTCAAACAATGGGTTCATGTTTGACTCAAAGTTTAGGTTCATATCTGACCTGGTTTCAAACAACGGGTTCATATTTGACTCGAAGTTTAGGTTCATATTTGACCTGGTTTCAAACAACGGGTTTATATTTGACTCAAAGTTTAGGTTCATATCTGACCTGGTTTCAAACAACGGGTCATATTTGACTCGAAGTTTAGGTTCACATTTGAGCTGGGTTCAAACAACGGGTTCATGTTTGACTCGAAGTTTAGGTTCATATCTTACCTGGTTTCAAACAACGGGTTCATATTTGACTTGAAGTTTAGGTTCATATTTGACCTGGGTTCAAACAACGGGTTCAAATTTGACTCGAAGTTTAGGTTCATATCTGACCTGGTTTCAAACAACGGGTTCATATTTTACTTAAAGTTTAGGTTCATATTTGACCTGGGTTAAAATAACGGGTTCATATTTGATTCGAAGTTTAGGTTCATATCTGACTAGGTTTCAGACAACGGGTTCATATTTGACTCGAAGTTTAGGTTCACATTTGACCTGGGTTCAAACAACGGGTTCAAATTTAACTCGAAGTTTAGGTTCATATTTGACCTAGTTTCAAACAACAAGTTCATATTTGACTCGAAGTTTAGGTTCATATTTGACCTGGGTTCAAACAATGGGTTCATGTTTGACTCGAAGATTAGGTTCATATCTGACCTGGGTTCCAACAACGGGTTCATATTTGACTCGAAGTTTAGGTTCACATTTGACCTGGGTTCAAACAACGGGTTCATATTTGACTCGAAGTTTAGGTTCACATTTGACTTGGGTTCAAACAACGGGTTCATATTTGACTCTAAATTTAGGTTCATATTTGACCTGGGTTCAAACAACGGGTTCATGTTTGACTCAAAGTTTAGGTTCATATTTGACCTGGTTTCAAACAACGGGTTCATATTTGACTCGAAGTTTAGGTTCATATTTGACCTGGGTTCAAACAACGGGTTTATATTTGACTCAAAGTTTAGGTTCATATCTGACCTGGTTTCAAACAACGGGTTCATATTTGACTTGAAGTTTAGGTTCACATTTGACCTGGGTTCAAACAACGGGTTCGTGTTTGATTCGAAGGTTAGGTTCATATCTTACCTGGGTTCAAAGAACGGGTTCATATTTGACTCGAAGTTTAGGTTCATATTTGACCTGGGTTCAAACAACGGGTTCAAATTTGACTCGAAGTTTAGGTTCATATCTGACCTGGTTTCAAACAACGAGTTCATATTTTACTCGAAGTTTAGGTTCATATTTGTCCTGGGTTAAAATAACGGGTTCATATTTGATTCGAAGTTTAGATTCATATTTGACTAGGTTTCAGACAACGGGTTCATATTTGACTCGAAGTTTAGGTCACATTAGACCTGCGTTCAAACAACGGGTTCAAATTTAACTCGAAGTTTAGGTTCATATCTGACCTAGTTTCAAACAATAAGTTCATATTTGACTCGAAGTTCATATTTGACCTGGGTTCAAACAATGAGTTCATGTTTGACTCGAAGTTTAGGTTCATATCTGACCTGGGTTCAAACAACGGGTTCATATTTGACTCGAAGTTTAGGTTCACATTTGACCAGGGTTCAAACAACGGGTTCATATTTATATTGAAGTTTAGGTTCACATTTGACTTGGGTTCAAACAACGGGTTTATATTTGACTCTAAATTTAGGTTCATATTTGACCTGGTTTCAAACAATGGGTTCATGTTAGACTCAAAGTTTAGGTTCATATCTGACCTGGTTTCAAACAACGGGTTCATATTTGACTCGAAGTTTTGGTTCATATCTGACCTGGTTTCAAACAACGGGTTCATATTTTACTCGAAGTTTAGGTTCAAATTTGTCCTGGGTTAAAATAACGGGTTCATATTTGATTCGAAGTTTAGGTTCATATTTGACTAGGTTTCAGACAACGGGTTCATATTTGACTCGAAGTTTAGGTTCACATTTGACCTGCGTTCAAACAACGGGTTCAAATTTAACTCGAAGTTTAGGTTCATATCTGACCTAGTTTCAAACAATAAGTTCATATTTGACTCGAAGTTCATATTTGACCTGGGTTCAAACAATGAGTTCATGTTTGACTCGAAGTTTAGGTTCATATCAGACCTGGGTTCAAACAACGGGTTCATATTTGACTCGAAGTTTAGGTTCACATTTGACCTGGGTTCAAACAACGGGTTCATATTTGACTCAAAGATTAGGTTCATATAACCTGGGTTCAAACAACGGGTTCATGTTTGACTCGAAGTTTAGGTTCACATTTGACCAGGGTTCAAACAACGGGTTCATATTTGACTTGAAGTTTAGGTTCACATTTGACTTGGGTTCAAACAACGGGTTTATATTTGACTCTAAATTTAGGTTCATATTTGACCTGGGTTCAAACAATGGGTTCATGTTTGACTCAAAGTTTAGGTTCATATCTGACCTGGTTTCAAACAACGGGTTCATATTTGACTCGAAGTTTAGGTTCATATTTGACCTGGTTTCAAACAACGGGTTTATATTTGACTCAAAGTTTAGGTTCATATCTGACCTGGTTTCAAACAACGGGTCATATTTGACTCGAAGTTTAGGTTCATATTTGAGCTGGGTTCAAACAACGGGTTCATGTTTGACTCGAAGTTTAGGTTCATATCTTACCTGGTTTCAAACAACGGGTTCATATGTGACTTGAAGTTTAGGTTCATATTTGACCTGGGTTCAAACAACGGGTTCAAATTTGACTCGAAGTTTAGGTTCATATCTGACCTGGTTTCAAACAACGGGTTCATATTTTACTTAAAGTTTAGGTTCATATTTGACCTGGGATAAAATAACGGGTTCATATTTGATTCGAAGTTTAGGTTCATATCTGACTAGGTTTCAGACAACGGGTTCATATTTGACTCGAAGTTTAGGTTCACATTTGACCTGGGTTCAAACAACGGGTTCAAATTTAACTCGAAGTTTAGGTTCACATTTGACCTGGGTTCAAACAATGGGTTCATGTTTGACTCGAAGATTAGGTTCATATCTGACCTGGGTTCCAACAACGGGTTCATATTTGACTCGAAGTTTAGGTTCACATTTTACCTGGGTTCAAACAACGGGTTCATATTTGACTCGAAGTTTAGGTTCACATTTGACTTGGGTTCAAACAACGGGTTTATATTTGACTCAAAATTTAGGTTCATATTTGACCTGGGTTCAAACAAATGGTTCATGTTTGACTCAAAGTTTAGGTTCATATCTGACCTGGTTTTAAACAACGGGTTCATATTTGACTCGAAGTTTAGGTTCATATTTGACCTGGGTTCAAACAACGGGTTTATATTTGACTCAAAGTTTAGGTTCATATCTGACCTGGTTTCAAACAACGGGTTCATATTTGACTCGAAGTTTAGGTTCACATTTGACCTGGGTTCAAACAACGGGTTCATATTTGACTTGAAGTTTAGGTTCACATTTGACTTGGGTTCAAACAACGGGTTCATATTTGACTCTAAATTTAGGTTCATATTTGACCTGCGTTCAAACAATGGGTTTATATTTGACTCAAAGTTTAGGTTCATATCTGACCTGGTTTCAAACAACGGGTTCATATTTGACTCGAAGTTTAGGTTCATATTTTACCTGGGTTCAACAAACGGGTTCAAATTTGACTCAAAGTTTAGGTTCACATTTGACCTGTGTTCAAACAACGGGTTCATGTTTGACTCGAAGTTTAGGTTCATATCTTACCTGGTTTCAAACAACGGGTTCATATTTGACTCGAAGTTTAGGTTCACATTTGACCTGGGTTCAAACAACGGGTTCATATTTGACTCAAAGATTAGGTTCATATAACCTGGGTTCAAACAACGGGTTCATGTTTGACTCGAAGTTTAGGTTCATATCTTACCTGGTTTCAAACAACAGGTTCATATTTGACTGGAAGTTTAGGTTCACATTTGATCTGGGTTCAAACAACGGGTTAAAATTTGACTCGAAGTTTAGGTTCATATCTGACCTGGTTTCAAACAACGGGTTCATATTTGACTCAAAGTTTAGGTTCATATGTGACCTGGGTTCAAACAACGTGTTTATATTTGACTCAAAGTTTAGGTTCATATCTGACCTGGTTTCAAACAACGGGTTCATATTTGACCGAAGTTTAGGTTCACATTTGACCTGGGTTCAAACAACGGGTTCATATTTGACTCGAAGTTTAGGTTCACATTTGACTTGGGTTCAAACAACGGGTTCATATTTGACTCAAAATTTAGGTTCATATTTGACTCAAAGTTTAGGTTCATATCTGACCTGGTTTTAAACAACGGGTTCATATTTGACTCGAAGTTTAGGTTCACATTTGACCTGGGTTCAAACAATGGGTTCATGTTTGACTCGAAGATTAGGTTCATATCTGACCTGGGTTCCAACAACGGGTTCATATTTGACTCGAAGTTTAGGTTCACATTTGACCTGGGTTCAAACAACGGGTTCATATTTGACTCGAAGTTTAGGCTCACATTTGACCTGGGTTCAATCAATGGGTTCATGTTTGACTCGAAGATTAGGTTCATATCTGACCTGGGTTCCAACAACGGTTTCATATTTGACTCGAAGTTTAGGTTCACATTTGACCTGTGTTCAAACAACGGGTTCATATTTGACTCAAAATTTAGGTTCATATTTGACCTGGGTTCAAACAAATGGTTCATGTTTGACTCAAAGTTTAGGTTCATATCTGACCTGGGTTCAAACAACGGGTTCATATTTTACTTAAAGTTTAGGTTCATATTTGACCTGGGTTAAAATAACGGGTTCATATTTGATTCGAAGTTTAGGTTCATATCTGACTAGGTTTCAGACAACGGGTTCATATTTGACTCGAAGTTTAGGTTCACATTTGAACTGGGTTCAAACAACGGGTTCAAATTTAACTCGAAGTTTAGGTTCATATTTGACCTAGGTTCAAACAACGGGTTCAAATTTAACTCGAAGTTTAGGTTCACATTTGACCTGGGTTCAAACAATGGGTTCATGTTTGACTCGAAGATTAGGTTCATATCTGACCTGGGTTCCAACAACGGGTTCATATTTGACTCGAAGTTTAGGTTCACATTTTACCTGGGTTCAAACAACGGGTTCATATTTGACTCGAAGTTTAGGTTCACATTTGACTTGGGTTCAAACAACGGGTTTATATTTGACTCAAAATTTAGGTTCATATTTGACCTGGGTTCAAACAAATGGTTCATGATTGACTCAAAGTTTAGGTTCATATCTGACCTGGTTTTAAACAACGGGTTCATATTTGACTCGAAGTTTAGGTTCATATTTGACCTGGGTTCAAACAACGGGTTTATATTTGACTCAAAGTTTAGGTTCATATCTGACCTGGTTTCAAACAACGGGTTCATATTTGACTCGAAGTTTAGGTTCACATTTGACCTGGGTTCAAACAACGGGTTCATATTTGACTTGAAGTTTAGGTTCACATTTGACTTGGGTTCAAACAACGGGTTCATATTTGACTCTAAATTTAGGTTCATATTTGACCTGCGTTCAAACAACGGGTTTATATTTGACTCAAAGTTTAGGTTCATATCTGACCTGGTTTCAAACAACGGGTTCATATTTGACTCGAAGTTTAGGTTCATATTTTACCTGGGTTCAACAAACGGGTTCAAATTTGACTCAAAGTTTAGGTTCACATTTGACCTGTGTTCAAACAACGGGTTCATGTTTGACTCGAAGTTTAGGTTCATATCTTACCTGGTTTCAAACAACGGGTTCATATTTGACTCGAAGTTTAGGTTCACATTTGACCTGGGTTCAAACAACGGGTTCATATTTGACTCAAAGATTAGGTTCATATAACCTGGGTTCAAACAACGGGTTCATGTTTGACTCGAAGTTTAGGTTCATATCTTACCTGGTTTCAAACAACAGGTTCATATTTGACTGGAAGTTTAGGTTCACATTTGATCTGGGTTCAAACAACGGGTTAAAATTTGACTCGAAGTTTAGGTTCATATCTGACCTGGTTTCAAACAACGGGTTCATATTTGACTCAAAGTTTAGGTTCATATGTGACCTGGGTTCAAACAACGTGTTTATATTTGACTCAAAGTTTAGGTTCATATCTGACCTGGTTTCAAACAACGGGTTCATATTTGACCGAAGTTTAGGTTCACATTTGACCTGGGTTCAAACAACGGGTTCATATTTGACTCGAAGTTTAGGTTCACATTTGACTTGGGTTCAAACAACGGGTTCATATTTGACTCAAAATTTAGGTTCATATTTGACTCAAAGTTTAGGTTCATATCTGACCTGGTTTTAAACAACGGGTTCATATTTGACTCGAAGTTTAGGTTCACATTTGACCTGGGTTCAAACAATGGGTTCATGTTTGACTCGAAGATTAGGTTCATATCTGACCTGGGTTCCAACAACGGGTTCATATTTGACTCGAAGTTTAGGTTCACATTTGACCTGGGTTCAAACAACGGGTTCATATTTGACTCGAAGTTTAGGCTCACATTTGACCTGGGTTCAATCAATGGGTTCATGTTTGACTCGAAGATTAGGTTCATATCTGACCTGGGTTCCAACAACGGTTTCATATTTGACTCGAAGTTTAGGTTCACATTTGACCTGGGTTCAAACAACGGGTTCATATTTGACTCAAAATTTAGGTTCATATTTGACCTGGGTTCAAACAAATGGTTCATGTTTGACTCAAAGTTTAGGTTCATATCTGACCTGGGTTCAAACAACGGGTTCATATTTTACTTAAAGTTTAGGTTCATATTTGACCTGGGTTAAAATAACGGGTTCATATTTGATTCGAAGTTTAGGTTCATATCTGACTAGGTTTCAGACAACGGGTTCATATTTGACTCGAAGTTTAGGTTCACATTTGAACTGGGTTCAAACAACGGGTTCAAATTTAACTCGAAGTTTAGGTTCATATTTGACCTAGTTTCAAACAACAAGTTCATATTTGACTCGAAGTTTAGGTTCACATTTGACCTGGGTTCAAACAATGGGTTCATGTTTGACTCGAAGATTAGGTTCATATCTGACCTGGGTTCCAACAACGGGTTCATATTTGACTCGAAGTTTAGGTTCACATTTTACCTGGGTTCAAACAACGGGTTCATATTTGACTCGAAGTTTAGGTTCACATTTGACTTGGGTTCAAACAACGGGTTTATATTTGACTCAAAATTTAGGTTCATATTTGACCTGGGTTCAAACAAATGGTTCATGTTTGACTCAAAGTTTAGGTTCATATCTGACCTGGTTTTAAACAACGGGTTCATATTTGACTCCAAGTTTAGGTTCACATTTGACCTGGGTTCAAACAACGGGTTCATATTTGACTTGAAGTTTAGGTTCACATTTGATTTGGGTTCAAACAACGGGTTCATATTTGACTCTAAATTTAGGTTCATATTTGACCTGCGTTCAAACAACGGGTTTATATTTGACTCAAAGTTTAGGTTCATATCTGACCTGGTTTCAAACAACGGGTTCATATTTGACTCGAAGTTTAGGTTCACATTTGACCTGGGTTCAAACAACGGGTTCATATTTGACTCGAAGTTTAGGTTCACATTTGACTTGGGTTCAAACAACGGGTTCATATTTGACTCAAAATTTAGGTTCATATTTGACTCAAAGTTTAGGTTCATATCTGACCTGGTTTTAAACAACGGGTTCATATTTGACTCGAAGTTTAGGTTCACATTTGACCTGGGTTCAAACAATGGGTTCATGTTTGACTCGAAGATTAGGTTCATATCTGACCTGGGTTCCAACAACGGGTTCATATTTGACTCGAAGTTTAGGTTCACATTTGACCTGGGTTCAAACAACGGGTTCATATTTGACTCGAAGTTTAGGCTCACATTTGACCTGGGTTCAAACAATGGGTTCATGTTTGACTCGAAGATTAGGTTCATATCTGACCTGGGTTCCAACAACGGTTTCATATTTGACTCGAAGTTTAGGTTCACATTTGACCTGGGTTCAAACAACGGGTTCATATTTGACTCAAAATTTAGGTTCATATTTGACCTGGGTTCAAACAAATGGTTCATGTTTGACTCAAAGTTTAGGTTCATATCTGACCTGGGTTCAAACAACGGGTTCATATTTTACTTAAAGTTTAGGTTCATATTTGACCTGGGTTAAAATAACGGGTTCATATTTGATTCGAAGTTTAGGTTCATATCTGACTAGGTTTCAGACAACGGGTTCATATTTGACTCGAAGTTTAGGTTCACATTTGAACTGGGTTCAAACAACGGGTTCAAATTTAACTCGAAGTTTAGGTTCATATTTGACCTAGTTTCAAACAACAAGTTCATATTTGACTCGAAGTTTAGGTTGACATTTAACCTGGGTTCAAACAATGGGTTCATGTTTGACTCGAAGATTAGGTTCATATCTGACCTGGGTTCCAACAACGGGTTCATATTTGACTCGAAGTTTAGGTTCACATTTTACCTGGGTTCAAACAACGGGTTCATATTTGACTCGAAGTTTAGGTTCACATTTGACTTGGGTTCAAACAACGGGTTTATATTTGACTCAAAATTTAGGTTCATATTTGACCTGGGTTCAAACAAATGGTTCATGTTTGACTCAAAGTTTAGGTTCATATCTGACCTGGTTTTAAACAACGGGTTCATATTTGACTCGAAGTTTAGGTTCACATTTGACCTGGGTTCAAACAACGGGTTCATATTTGACTTGAAGTTTAGGTTCACATTTGATTTGGGTTCAAACAACGGGTTCATATTTGACTCTAAATTTAGGTTCATATTTGACCTGCGTTCAAACAACGGGTTTATATTTGACTCAAAGTTTAGGTTCATATCTGACCTTGTTTCAAACAACGGGTTCATATTTGACTCGAAGTTTAGGTTCACATTTTACCTGGGTTCAACAAACGGGTTCAAATTTGACTCAAAGTTTAGGTTCACATTTGACCTGTGTTCAAACAACGGGTTCATGTTTGACTCGAAGTTTAGGTTCATATCTTACCTGGTTTCAAACAACGGGTTCATATTTGACTCGAAGTTTAGGTTCACATTTGACCTGGGTTCAAACAACGGGTTCATATTTGACTCAAAGATTAGGTTCATATAACCTGGGTTCAAACAACGGGTTCATGTTTGACTCGAAGTTTAGGTTCATATCTTACCTGGTTTCAAACAACAGGTTCATATTTGACTCGAAGTTTAGGTTCATATCCGACCTGGTTTTAAACAACGGGTTCATATTTGACTCGAAGTTTAGGTTCACATTTGACCTGGGTTCAAACAACGGGTTCATATTTGACTTGAAGTTTAGGTTCACATTTGATTTGGGTTCAAACAACGGGTTCATATTTGACTCTAAATTTAGGTTCATATTTGACCTGCGTTCAAACAACGGGTTTATATTTGACTCAAAGTTTAGGTTCATATCTGACCTGGTTTCAAACAACGGGTTCATATTTGACTCGAAGTTTAGGTTCACATTTGACCTGGGTTCAAACAACGGGTTCATATTTGACTCGAAGTTTAGGTTCACATTTGACTTGGGTTCAAACAACGGGTTCATATTTGACTCAAAATTTAGGTTCATATTTGACTCAAAGTTTAGGTTCATATCTGACCTGGTTTTAAACAACGGGTTCATATTTGACTCGAAGTTTAGGTTCACATTTGACCTGGGTTCAAACAATGGGTTCATGTTTGACTCGAAGATTAGGTTCATATCTGACCTGGGTTCCAACAACGGGTTCATATTTGACTCGAAGTTTAGGTTCACATTTGACCTGGGTTCAAACAACGGGTTCATATTTGACTCGAAGTTTAGGCTCACATTTGACCTGGGTTCAAACAATGGGTTCATGTTTGACTCGAAGATTAGGTTCATATCTGACCTGGGTTCCAACAACGGTTTCATATTTGACTCGAAGTTTAGGTTCACATTTGACCTGGGTTCAAACAACGGGTTCATATTTGACTCAAAATTTAGGTTCATATTTGACCTGGGTTCAAACAAATGGTTCATGTTTGACTCAAAGTTTAGGTTCATATCTGACCTGGGTTCAAACAACGGGTTCATATTTTACTTAAAGTTTAGGTTCATATTTGACCTGGGTTAAAATAACGGGTTCATATTTGATTCGAAGTTTAGGTTCATATCTGACTAGGTTTCAGACAACGGGTTCATATTTGACTCGAAGTTTAGGTTCACATTTGAACTGGGTTCAAACAACGGGTTCAAATTTAACTCGAAGTTTAGGTTCATATTTGACCTAGTTTCAAACAACAAGTTCATATTTGACTCGAAGTTTAGGTTGACATTTAACCTGGGTTCAAACAATGGGTTCATGTTTGACTCGAAGATTAGGTTCATATCTGACCTGGGTTCCAACAACGGGTTCATATTTGACTCGAAGTTTAGGTTCACATTTTACCTGGGTTCAAACAACGGGTTCATATTTGACTCGAAGTTTAGGTTCACATTTGACTTGGGTTCAAACAACGGGTTTATATTTGACTCAAAATTTAGGTTCATATTTGACCTGGGTTCAAACAAATGGTTCATGTTTGACTCAAAGTTTAGGTTCATATCTGACCTGGTTTTAAACAACGGGTTCATATTTGACTCGAAGTTTAGGTTCACATTTGACCTGGGTTCAAACAACGGGTTCATATTTGACTTGAAGTTTAGGTTCACATTTGATTTGGGTTCAAACAACGGGTTCATATTTGACTCTAAATTTAGGTTCATATTTGACCTGCGTTCAAACAACGGGTTTATATTTGACTCAAAGTTTAGGTTCATATCTGACCTTGTTTCAAACAACGGGTTCATATTTGACTCGAAGTTTAGGTTCACATTTTACCTGGGTTCAACAAACGGGTTCAAATTTGACTCAAAGTTTAGGTTCACATTTGACCTGTGTTCAAACAACGGGTTCATGTTTGACTCGAAGTTTAGGTTCATATCTTACCTGGTTTCAAACAACGGGTTCATATTTGACTCGAAGTTTAGGTTCACATTTAACCTGGGTTCAAACAACGGGTTCATATTTGACTCAAAGATTAGGTTCATATAACCTGGGTTCAAACAACGGGTTCATGTTTGACTCGAAGTTTAGGTTCATATCTTACCTGGTTTCAAACAACAGGTTCATATTTGACTCGAAGTTTAGGTTCATATCCGACCTGGTTTCAAACAACGGGTTCATATTTGACTGGAAGTTTAGGTTCACATTTGACCTGGGTTCAAACAACGGGTTAAAATTTGACTCGAAGTTTAGGTTCATATCTGACCTGGTTTCAAACAACGGGTTCATATTTGTTCAAAGTTTAGGTTCATATTTGACCTGGGTTCAAACAACGGGTTTATATTTGACTCAAAGTTTAGGTTCATATCTGACCTGGTTTCAAACAACGGGTTCATATTTGACTCGAAGTTTAGGTTCACATTTGACCTGGGTTCAAACAACGGGTTCATATTTGACTCGAAGTTTAGGTTCACATTTGACTTGGGTTCAAACAACGGGTTCATATTTGACTCAAAATTTAGGTTCATATTTGACTCAAAGTTTAGGTTCATATCTGACCTGGTTTTAAACAACGGGTTCATATTTGACTCGAAGTTTAGGTTCACATTTGACCTGGGTTCAAACAATGGGTTCATGTTTGACTCGAAGATTAGGTTCATATCTGACCTGGGTTCCAACAACGGGTTCATATTTGACTCAAAGTTTAGGTTCACATTTGACCTGGGTTCAAACAACGGGTTCATATTTGACTCGAAGTTTAGGCTCACATTTGACCTGGGTTCAAACAATGGGTTCATGTTTGACTCGAAGATTAGGTTCATATCTGACCTGGGTTCCAACAACGGTTTCATATTTGACTCGAAGTTTAGGTTCACATTTAACCTGGGTTCAAACAACGGGTTCATATTTGACTCAAAATTTAGGTTCATATTTGACCTGGGTTCAAACAAATGGTTCATGTTTGACTCAAAGTTTAGGTTCATATCTGACCTGGTTTTAAACAACGGGTTCATATTTGACTCGAAGTTTAGGTTCATATTTGACCTGGGTTCAAACAACGGGTTTATATTTGACTCAAAGTTTAGGTTCATATCTGACCTGGTTTCAAACAACGCGTTCATATTTGACTCGAAGTTTAGGTTCACATTTGACCTGGGTTCAAACAACGGGTTCATATTTGACTTGAAGTTTAGGTTCACATTTGACTTGGGTTCAAACAACGGGTTCATATTTGACTCTAAATTTAGGTTCATATTTGACCAGCGTTCAAACAACGGGTTTATATTTGACTCAAAGTTTAGGTTCATATCTGACCTGGTTTCAAACAACGCGTTCATATTTGACTCGAAGTTTAGGTTCACATTTGACCTGGGTTCAAACAACGGGTTCATATTGGACTCAAAGATTAGGTTCATATAACCTAGGTTCAAACAACGGGTTCATGTTTGACTCGAAGTTTAGGTTCATATCTTACCTGGTTTCAAACACCAGGTTCATATTTGACTCGAAGTTTAGGTTCATATCCGACCTGGTTTCAAACAACGGGTTCATATTTGACTTGAAGTTTAGGTTCACATTTGACTTGGGTTCAAACAACGGGTTCATATTTGACTCTAAATTTAGGTTCATATTTGACCTGCGTTCAAACAACGGGTTTATATTTGACTCAAAGTTTAGGTTCATATCTGACCTGGTTTCAAACAACGGGTTCATATTTGACTCGAAGTTTAGGTTCACATTTTACCTGGGTTCAACAAACGGGTTCAAATTTGACTCAAAGTTTAGGTTCACATTTGACCTGTGTTCAAACAACTAGTTCATGTTTGACTCGAAGTTTAGGTTCATATCTTACCTGGTTTCAAACAACGGGTTCATATTTGACTCGAAGTTTAGGTTCACATTTGACCTGGGTTCAAACAACGGGTTCATATTGGACTCAAAGATTAGGTTCATATAACCTAGGTTCAAACAACGGGTTCATGTTTGACTCGAAGTTTAGGTTCATATCTTACCTGGTTTCAAACACCAGGTTCATATTTGACTCGAAGTTTAGGTTCATATCCGACCTGGTTTCAAACAACGGGTTCATATTTGACTTGAAGTTTAGGTTCACATTTGACTTGGGTTCAAACAACGGGTTCATATTTGACTCTAAATTTAGGTTCATATTTGACCTGCGTTCAAACAACGGGTTTATATTTGACTCAAAGTTTAGGTTCATATCTGACCTGGTTTCAAACAACGGGTTCATATTTGACTCGAAGTTTAGGTTCACATTTTACCTGGGTTCAACAAACGGGTTCAAATTTGACTCAAAGTTTAGGTTCACATTTGACCTGTGTTCAAACAACGGGTTCATGTTTGACTCGAAGTTTAGGTTCATATCTTACCTGGTTTCAAACAACGGGTTCAAATTTAACTCGAAGTTTAGGTTCATATTTGACCTAGTTTCAAACAACAAGTTCATATTTGACTCGAAGTTTAGGTTCACATTTAACCTGGGTTCAAACAATGGGTTCATGTTTGACTCGAAGATTAGGTTCATATCTGACCTGGGTTCCAACAACGGGTTCATATTTGACTCGAAGTTTAGGTTCACATTTTACCTGGGTTCAAACAACGGGTTCATATTTGACTCGAAGTTTAGGTTCACATTTGACTTGGGTTCAAACAACGGGTTTATATTTGACTCAAAATTTAGGTTCATATTTGACCTGGGTTCAAACAAATGGTTCATGTTTGACTCAAAGTTTAGGTTCATATCTGACCTGGTTTTAAACAACGGGTTCATATTTGACTCGATGTTTAGGTTCACATTTGACCTGGGTTCAAACAACGGGTTCATATTTGACTTGAAGTTTAGGTTCACATTTGATTTGGGTTCAAACAACGGGTTCATATTTGACTCTAAATTTAGGTTCATATTTGACCTGCGTTCAAACAACGGGTTTATATTTGACTCAAAGTTTAGGTTCATATCTGACCTGGTTTCAAACAACGGGTTCATATTTGACTCGAAGGTTAGGTTCACATTTTACCTGGGTTCAACAAACGGGTTCAAATTTGACTCAAAGTTTAGGTTCACATTTGACCTGTGTTCAAACAACGGGTTCATGTTTGACTCGAAGTTTAGGTTCATATCTTACCTGGTTTCAAACAACGGGTTCAAATTTAACTCGAAGTTTAGGTTCATATTTGACCTAGTTTCAAACAACAAGTTCATATTTGACTCGAAGTTTAGGTTCACATTTAACCTGGGTTCAAACAATGGGTTCATGTTTGACTCGAAGATTAGGTTCATATCTGACCTGGGTTCCAACAACGGGTTCATATTTGACTCGAAGTTTAGGTTCACATTTTACCTGGGTTCAAACAACGGGTTCATATTTGACTCGAAGTTTAGGTTCACATTTGACTTGGGTTCAAACAACGGGTTTATATTTGACTCAAAATTTAGGTTCATATTTGACCTGGGTTCAAACAAATGGTTCATGTTTGACTCAAAGTTTAGGTTCATATCTGACCTGGTTTTAAACAACGGGTTCATATTTGACTCGAAGTTTAGGTTCACATTTGACCTGGGTTCAAACAACGGGTTCATATTTGACTTGAAGTTTAGGTTCACATTTGATTTGGGTTCAAACAACGGGTTCATATTTGACTCTAAATTTAGGTTCATATTTGACCTGCGTTCAAACAACGGGTTTATATTTGACTCAAAGTTTAGGTTCATATCTGACCTGGTTTCAAACAACGGGTTCATATTTGACTCGAAGGTTAGGTTCACATTTTACCTGGGTTCAACAAACGGGTTCAAATTTGACTCAAAGTTTAGGTTCACATTTGACCTGTGTTCAAACAACGGGTTCATGTTTGACTCGAAGTTTAGGTTCATATCTTACCTGGTTTCAAACAACGGGTTCATATTTGACTCGAAGTTTAGGTTCACATTTGACCTGGGTTCAAACAACGGGTTCATATTTGACTCAAAGATTAGGTTCATATAACCTGGGTTCAAACAACGGGTTCATGTTTGACTCGAAGTTTAGGTTCATATCTTACCTGGTTTCAAACAACAGGTTCATATTTGACTCGAAGTTTAGGTTCATATCCGACCTGGTTTCAAACAACGGGTTCATATTTGACTGGAAGTTTAGGTTCACATTTGACCTGGGTTCAAACAACGGGTTAAAGTTTGACTCGAAGTTTAGGTTCATATCTGACCTGGTTTCAAACAACGGGTTCATATTTGACTCAAAGTTTAGGTTCACATTTGACCTGGGTTCAAACAACGGGTTCATATTTGACTCGAAGTTTAGGCTCACATTTGACCTGGGTTCAAACAATGGGTTCATGTTTGACTCGAAGATTAGGTTCATATCTGACCTGGGTTCCAACAACGGTTTCATATTTGACTCGAAGTTTAGGTTCACATTTGACCTGGGTTCAAACAACGGGTTCATATTTGACTCAAAATTTAGGTTCATATTTGACCTGGGTTCAAACAAATGGTTCATGTTTGACTCAAAGTTTAGGTTCATATCTGACCTGGTTTTAAACAACGGGTTCATATTTGACTCGAAGTTTAGGTTCATATTTGACCTGGGTTCAAACAACGGGTTTATATTTGACTCAAAGTTTAGGTTCATATCTGACCTGGTTTCAAACAACGCGTTCATATTTGACTCGAAGTTTAGGTTCACATTTGACCTGGGTTCAAACAACGGGTTCATATTTGACTTGAAGTTTAGGTTCACATTTGACTTGGGTTCAAACAACGGGTTCATATTTGACCCTAAATTTAGGTTCATATTTGACCAGCGTTCAAACAACGGGTTTATATTTGACTCAAAGTTTAGGTTCATATCTGACCTGGTTTCAAACAACGCGTTCATATTTGACTCGAAGTTTAGGTTCACATTTGACCTGGGTTCAACAAACGGGTTCAAATTTGACTCAAAGTTTAGGTTCACATTTGACCTGTGTTCAAACAACTAGTTCATGTTTGACTCGAAGTTTAGGTTCATATCTTACCTGGTTTCAAACAACGGGTTCATATTTGACTCGAAGTTTAGGTTCACATTTGACCTGGGTTCAAACAACGGGTTCATATTTGACTCGAAGTTTAGGCTCACATTTGACCTGGGTTCAAACAATGGGTTCATGTTTGACTCGAAGATTAGGTTCATATCTGACCTGGGTTCCAACAACGGTTTCATATTTGACTCGAAGTTTAGGTTCACATTTGACCTGGGTTCAAACAACGGGTTCATATTTGACTCAAAATTTAGGTTCATATTTGACCTGGGTTCAAACAAATGGTTCATGTTTGACTCAAAGTTTAGGTTCATATCTGACCTGGTTTTAAACAACGGGTTCATATTTGACTCGAAGTTTAGGTTCATATTTGACCTGGGTTCAAACAACGGGTTTATATTTGACTCAAAGTTTAGGTTCATATCTGACCTGGTTTCAAACAACGCGTTCATATTTGACTCGAAGTTTAGGTTCACATTTGACCTGGGTTCAAACAACGGGTTCATATTTGACTTGAAGTTTAGGTTCACATTTGACTTGGGTTCAAACAACGGGTTCATATTTGACTCTAAATTTAGGTTCATATTTGACCAGCGTTCAAACAACGGGTTTATATTTGACTCAAAGTTTAGGTTCATATCTGACCTGGTTTCAAACAACGCGTTCATATTTGACTCGAAGTTTAGGTTCACATTTGACCTGGGTTCAACAAACGGGTTCAAATTTGACTCAAAGTTTAGGTTCACATTTGACCTGTGTTCAAACAACTAGTTCATGTTTGACTCGAAGATTAGGTTCATATCTGACCTGGGTTCCAACAACGGGTTCATATTTGACTCAAAGTTTAGGTTCACATTTGACCTGGGTTCAAACAACGGGTTCATATTTGACTCGAAGTTTAGGCTCACATTTGACCTGGGTTCAAACAATGGGTTCATGTTTGACTCGAAGATTAGGTTCATATCTGACCTGGGTTCCAACAACGGTTTCATATTTGACTCGAAGTTTAGGTTCACATTTGACCTGGGTTCAAACAACGGGTTCATATTTGACTCAAAATTTAGGTTCATATTTGACCTGGGTTCAAACAAATGGTTCATGTTTGACTCAAAGTTTAGGTTCATATCTGACCTGGTTTTAAACAACGGGTTCATATTTGACTCGAAGTTTAGGTTCATATTTGACCTGGGTTCAAACAACGGGTTTATATTTGACTCAAAGTTTAGGTTCATATCTGACCTGGTTTCAAACAACGCGTTCATATTTGACTCGAAGTTTAGGTTCACATTTGACCTGGGTTCAAACAACGGGTTCATATTTGACTTGAAGTTTAGGTTCACATTTGACTTGGGTTCAAACAACGGGTTCATATTTGACTCTAAATTTAGGTTCATATTTGACCAGCGTTCAAACAACGGGTTTATATTTGACTCAAAGTTTAGGTTCATATCTGACCTGGTTTCAAACAACGCGTTCATATTTGACTCGAAGTTTAGGTTCACATTTGACCTGGGTTCAACAAACGGGTTCAAATTTGACTCAAAGTTTAGGTTCACATTTGACCTGTGTTCAAACAACTAGTTCATGTTTGACTCGAAGTTTAGGTTCATATCTTACCTGGTTTCAAACAACGGGTTCATATTTGACTCGAAGTTTAGGTTCACATTTGACCTGGGTTCAAACAACGGGTTCATATTGGACTCAAAGATTAGGTTCATATAACCTAGGTTCAAACAACGGGTTCATGTTTGACTCGAAGTTTAGGTTCATATCTTACCTGGTTTCAAACACCAGGTTCATATTTGACTCGAAGTTTAGGTTCATATCCGACCTGGTTTCAAACAACGGGTTCATATTTGACTTGAAGTTTAGGTTCACATTTGACTTGGGTTCAAACAACGGGTTCATATTTGACTCTAAATTTAGGTTCATATTTGACCTGCGTTCAAACAACGGGTTTATATTTGACTCAAAGTTTAGGTTCATATCTGACCTGGTTTCAAACAACGGGTTCATATTTGACTCGAAGTTTAGGTTCACATTTTACCTGGGTTCAACAAACGGGTTCAAATTTGACTCAAAGTTTAGGTTCACATTTGACCTGTGTTCAAACAACGGGTTCATGTTTGACTCGAAGTTTAGGTTCATATCTTACCTGGTTTCAAACAACGGGTTCAAATTTAACTCGAAGTTTAGGTTCATATTTGACCTAGTTTCAAACAACAAGTTCATATTTGACTCGAAGTTTAGGTTCACATTTAACCTGGGTTCAAACAATGGGTTCATGTTTGACTCGAAGATTAGGTTCATATCTGACCTGGGTTCCAACAACGGGTTCATATTTGACTCGAAGTTTAGGTTCACATTTTACCTGGGTTCAAACAACGGGTTCATATTTGACTCGAAATTTAGGTTCACATTTGACTTGGGTTCAAACAACGGGTTTATATTTGACTCAAAATTTAGGTTCATATTTGACCTGGGTTCAAACAAATGGTTCATGTTTGACTCAAAGTTTAGGTTCATATCTGACCTGGTTTTAAACAACGGGTTCATATTTGACTCGAAGTTTAGGTTCACATTTGACCTGGGTTCAAACAACGGGTTCATATTTGACTTGAAGTTTAGGTTCACATTTGATTTGGGTTCAAACAACGGGTTCATATTTGACTCTAAATTTAGGTTCATATTTGACCTGCGTTCAAACAACGGGTTTATATTTGACTCAAAGTTTAGGTTCATATCTGACCTGGTTTCAAACAACGGGTTCATATTTGACTCGAAGGTTAGGTTCACATTTTACCTGGGTTCAACAAACGGGTTCAAATTTGACTCAAAGTTTAGGTTCACATTTGACTTGGGTTCAAACAACGGGTTCATATTTGACTCTAAATTTAGGTTCATATTTGACCAGCGTTCAAACAACGGGTTTATATTTGACTCAAAGTTTAGGTTCATATCTGACCTGGTTTCAAACAACGCGTTCATATTTGACTCGAAGTTTAGGTTCACATTTGACCTGGGTTCAACAAACGGGTTCAAATTTGACTCAAAGTTTAGGTTCACATTTGACCTGTGTTCAAACAACTAGTTCATGTTTGACTCGAAGATTAGGTTCATATCTGACCTGGGTTCCAACAACGGGTTCATATTTGACTCAAAGTTTAGGTTCACATTTGACCTGGGTTCAAACAACGGGTTCATATTTGACTCGAAGTTTAGGCTCACATTTGACCTGGGTTCAAACAATGGGTTCATGTTTGACTCGAAGATTAGGTTCATATCTGACCTGGGTTCCAACAACGGTTTCATATTTGACTCGAAGTTTAGGTTCACATTTGACCTGGGTTCAAACAACGGGTTCATATTTGACTCAAAATTTAGGTTCATATTTGACCTGGGTTCAAACAAATGGTTCATGTTTGACTCAAAGTTTAGGTTCATATCTGACCTGGTTTTAAACAACGGGTTCATATTTGACTCGAAGTTTAGGTTCATATTTGACCTGGGTTCAAACAACGGGTTTATATTTGACTCAAAGTTTAGGTTCATATCTGACCTGGTTTCAAACAACGCGTTCATATTTGACTCGAAGTTTAGGTTCACATTTGACCTGGGTTCAAACAACGGGTTCATATTTGACTTGAAGTTTAGGTTCACATTTGACTTGGGTTCAAACAACGGGTTCATATTTGACTCTAAATTTAGGTTCATATTTGACCAGCGTTCAAACAACGGGTTTATATTTGACTCAAAGTTTAGGTTCATATCTGACCTGGTTTCAAACAACGCGTTCATATTTGACTCGAAGTTTAGGTTCACATTTGACCTGGGTTCAACAAACGGGTTCAAATTTGACTCAAAGTTTAGGTTCACATTTGACCTGTGTTCAAACAACTAGTTCATGTTTGACTCGAAGTTTAGGTTCATATCTTACCTGGTTTCAAACAACGGGTTCATATTTGACTCGAAGTTTAGGTTCACATTTGACCTGGGTTCAAACAACGGGTTCATATTGGACTCAAAGATTAGGTTCATATAACCTAGGTTCAAACAACGGGTTCATGTTTGACTCGAAGTTTAGGTTCATATCTTACCTGGTTTCAAACACCAGGTTCATATTTGACTCGAAGTTTAGGTTCATATCCGACCTGGTTTCAAACAACGGGTTCATATTTGACTTGAAGTTTAGGTTCACATTTGACTTGGGTTCAAACAACGGGTTCATATTTGACTCTAAATTTAGGTTCATATTTGACCTGCGTTCAAACAACGGGTTTATATTTGACTCAAAGTTTAGGTTCATATCTGACCTGGTTTCAAACAACGGGTTCATATTTGACTCGAAGTTTAGGTTCACATTTTACCTGGGTTCAACAAACGGGTTCAAATTTGACTCAAAGTTTAGGTTCACATTTGACCTGTGTTCAAACAACGGGTTCATGTTTGACTCGAAGTTTAGGTTCATATCTTACCTGGTTTCAAACAACGGGTTCAAATTTAACTCGAAGTTTAGGTTCATATTTGACCTAGTTTCAAACAACAAGTTCATATTTGACTCGAAGTTTAGGTTCACATTTAACCTGGGTTCAAACAATGGGTTCATGTTTGACTCGAAGATTAGGTTCATATCTGACCTGGGTTCCAACAACGGGTTCATATTTGACTCGAAGTTTAGGTTCACATTTTACCTGGGTTCAAACAACGGGTTCATATTTGACTCGAAGTTTAGGTTCACATTTGACTTGGGTTCAAACAACGGGTTTATATTTGACTCAAAATTTAGGTTCATATTTGACCTGGGTTCAAACAAATGGTTCATGTTTGACTCAAAGTTTAGGTTCATATCTGACCTGGTTTTAAACAACGGGTTCATATTTGACTCGAAGTTTAGGTTCACATTTGACCTGGGTTCAAACAACGGGTTCATATTTGACTTGAAGTTTAGGTTCACATTTGATTTGGGTTCAAACAACGGGTTCATATTTGACTCTAAATTTAGGTTCATATTTGACCTGCGTTCAAACAACGGGTTTATATTTGACTCAAAGTTTAGGTTCATATCTGACCTGGTTTCAAACAACGGGTTCATATTTGACTCGAAGGTTAGGTTCACATTTTACCTGGGTTCAACAAACGGGTTCAAATTTGACTCAAAGTTTAGGTTCACATTTGACCTGTGTTCAAACAACGGGTTCATGTTTGACTCGAAGTTTAGGTTCATATCTTACCTGGTTTCAAACAACGGGTTCAAATTTAACTCGAAGTTTAGGTTCATATTTGACCTAGTTTCAAACAACAAGTTCATATTTGACTCGAAGTTTAGGTTCACATTTAACCTGGGTTCAAACAATGGGTTCATGTTTGACTCGAAGATTAGGTTCATATCTGACCTGGGTTCCAACAACGGGTTCATATTTGACTCGAAGTTTAGGTTCACATTTTACCTGGGTTCAAACAACGGGTTCATATTTGACTCGAAGTTTAGGTTCACATTTGACTTGGGTTCAAACAACGGGTTTATATTTGACTCAAAATTTAGGTTCATATTTGACCTGGGTTCAAACAAATGGTTCATGTTTGACTCAAAGTTTAGGTTCATATCTGACCTGGTTTTAAACAACGGGTTCATATTTGACTCGAAGTTTAGGTTCACATTTGACCTGGGTTCAAACAACGGGTTCATATTTGACTTGAAGTTTAGGTTCACATTTGATTTGGGTTCAAACAACGGGTTCATATTTGACTCTAAATTTAGGTTCATATTTGACCTGCGTTCAAACAACGGGTTTATATTTGACTCAAAGTTTAGGTTCATATCTGACCTGGTTTCAAACAACGGGTTCATATTTGACTCGAAGGTTAGGTTCACATTTTACCTGGGTTCAACAAACGGGTTCAAATTTGACTCAAAGTTTAGGTTCACATTTGACCTGTGTTCAAACAACGGGTTCATGTTTGACTCGAAGTTTAGGTTCATATCTTACCTGGTTTCAAACAACGGGTTCATATTTGACTCGAAGTTTAGGTTCACATTTGACCTGGGTTCAAACAACGGGTCATATTTGACTCAAAGATTAGGTTCATATAACCTGGGTTCAAACAACGGGTTCATGTTTGACTCGAAGTTTAGGTTCATATCTTACCTGGTTTCAAACAACAGGTTCATATTTGACTCGAAGTTTAGGTTCATATCCGACCTGGTTTCAAACAACGGGTTCATATTTGACTGGAAGTTTAGGTTCACATTTGACCTGGGTTCAAACAACGGGTTAAAGTTTGACTCGAAGTTTAGGTTCATATCTGACCTGGTTTCAAACAACGGGTTCATATTTGTTCAAAGTTTAGGTTCATATTTGACCTGGGTTCAAACAACGGGTTTATATTTGACTCAAAGTTTAGGTTCATATCTGACCTGGTTTCAAACAACGGGTTCATATTTGACTCGAAGTTTAGGTTCACATTTGACCTGGGTTCAAACAACGGGTTCATATTTGACTCGAAGTTTAGGTTCACATTTGACTTGGGTTCAAACAACGGGTTCATATTTGACTCAAAATTTAGGTTCATATTTGACTCAAAGTTTAGGTTCATATCTGACCTGGTTTTAAACAACGGGTTCATATTTGACTCGAAGTTTAGGTTCACATTTGACCTGGGTTCAAACAATGGGTTCATGTTTGACTCGAAGATTAGGTTCATATCTGACCTGGGTTCCAACAACGGGTTCATATTTGACTCAAAGTTTAGGTTCACATTTGACCTGGGTTCAAACAACGGGTTCATATTTGACTCGAAGTTTAGGCTCACATTTGACCTGGGTTCAAACAATGGGTTCATGTTTGACTCGAAGATTAGGTTCATATCTGACCTGGGTTCCAACAACGGTTTCATATTTGACTCGAAGTTTAGGTTCACATTTGACCTGGGTTCAAACAACGGGTTCATATTTGACTCAAAATTTAGGTTCATATTTGACCTGGGTTCAAACAAATGGTTCATGTTTGACTCAAAGTTTAGGTTCATATCTGACCTGGTTTTAAACAACGGGTTCATATTTGACTCGAAGTTTAGGTTCATATTTGACCTGGGTTCAAACAACGGGTTTATATTTGACTCAAAGTTTAGGTTCATATCTGACCTGGTTTCAAACAACGCGTTCATATTTGACTCGAAGTTTAGGTTCACATTTGACCTGGGTTCAAACAACGGGTTCATATTTGACTTGAAGTTTAGGTTCACATTTGACTTAGGTTCAAACAACGGGTTCATATTTGACTCTAAATTTAGGTTCATATTTTACCAGCGTTCAAACAACGGGTTTATATTTGACTCAAAGTTTAGGTTCATATCTGACCTGGTTTCAAACAACGCGTTCATATTTGACTCGAAGTTTAGGTTCACATTTGACCTGGGTTCAACAAACGGGTTCAAATTTGACTCAAAGTTTAGGTTCACATTTGACCTGTGTTCAAACAACGGGTTCATGTTTGACTCGAAGTTTAGGTTCATATCTTACCTGGTTTCAAACAACGGGTTCAAATTTAACTCGAAGTTTAGGTTCATATTTGACCTAGTTTCAAACAACAAGTTCATATTTGACTCGAAGTTTAGGTTCACATTTAACCTGGGTTCAAACAATGGGTTCATGTTTGACTCGAAGATTAGGTTCATATCTGACCTGGGTTCCAACAACGGGTTCATATTTGACTCGAAGTTTAGGTTCACATTTTACCTGGGTTCAAACAACGGGTTCATATTTGACTCGAAGTTTAGGTTCACATTTGACTTGGGTTCAAACAACGGGTTTATATTTGACTCAAAATTTAGGTTCATATTTGACCTGGGTTCAAACAAATGGTTCATGTTTGACTCAAAGTTTAGGTTCATATCTGACCTGGTTTTAAACAACGGGTTCATATTTGACTCGAAGTTTAGGTTCACATTTGACCTGGGTTCAAACAACGGGTTCATATTTGACTTGAAGTTTAGGTTCACATTTGATTTGGGTTCAAACAACGGGTTCATATTTGACTCTAAATTTAGGTTCATATTTGACCTGCGTTCAAACAACGGGTTTATATTTGACTCAAAGTTTAGGTTCATATCTGACCTGGTTTCAAACAACGGGTTCATATTTGACTCGAAGGTTAGGTTCACATTTTACCTGGGTTCAACAAACGGGTTCAAATTTGACTCAAAGTTTAGGTTCACATTTGACCTGTGTTCAAACAACGGGTTCATGTTTGACTCGAAGTTTAGGTTCATATCTTACCTGGTTTCAAACAACGGGTTCAAATTTAACACGAAGTTTAGGTTCATATTTGACCTAGTTTCAAACAACAAGTTCATATTTGACTCGAAGTTTAGGTTCACATTTAACCTGGGTTCAAACAATGGGTTCATGTTTGACTCGAAGATTAGGTTCATATCTGACCTGGGTTCCAACAACGGGTTCATATTTGACTCGAAGTTTAGGTTCACATTTTACCTGGGTTCAAACAACGGGTTCATATTTGACTCGAAGTTTAGGTTCACATTTGACTTGGGTTCAAACAACGGGTTTATATTTTACTCAAAATTTAGGTTCATATTTGACCTGGGTTCAAACAAATGGTTCATGTTTGACTCAAAGTTTAGGTTCATATCTGACCTGGTTTTAAACAACGGGTTCATATTTGACTCGAAGTTTAGGTTCACATTTGACCTGGGTTCAAACAACGGGTTCATATTTGACTTGAAGTTTAGGTTCACATTTGATTTGGGTTCAAACAACGGGTTCATATTTGACTCTAAATTTAGGTTCATATTTGACCTGCGTTCAAACAACGGGTTTATATTTGACTCAAAGTTTAGGTTCATATCTGACCTGGTTTCAAACAACGGGTTCATATTTGACTCGAAGGTTAGGTTCACATTTTACCTGGGTTCAACAAACGGGTTCAAATTTGACTCAAAGTTTAGGTTCACATTTGACCTGTGTTCAAACAACGGGTTCATGTTTGACTCGAAGTTTAGGTTCATATCTTACCTGGTTTCAAACAACGGGTTCATATTTGACTCGAAGTTTAGGTTCACATTTGACCTGGGTTCAAACAACGGGTTCATATTTGACTCAAAGATTAGGTTCATATAACCTGGGTTCAAACAACGGGTTCATGTTTGACTCGAAGTTTAGGTTCATATCTTACCTGGTTTCAAACAACAGGTTCATATTTGACTCGAAGTTTAGGTTCATATCCGACCTGGTTTCAAACAACGGGTTCATATTTGACTGGAAGTTTAGGTTCACATTTGACCTGGGTTCAAACAACGGGTTAAAGTTTGACTCGAAGTTTAGGTTCATATCTGACCTGGTTTCAAACAACGGGTTCATATTTGTTCAAAGTTTAGGTTCATATTTGACCTGCGTTCAAACAACGGGTTTATATTTGACTCAAAGTTTAGGTTCATATCTGACCTGGTTTCAAACAACGGGTTCATATTTGACTCGAAGGTTAGGTTCACATTTTACCTGGGTTCAACAAACGGGTTCAAATTTGACTCAAAGTTTAGGTTCACATTTGACCTGTGTTCAAACAACGGGTTCATGTTTGACTCGAAGTTTAGGTTCATATCTTACCTGGTTTCAAACAACGGGTTCAAATTTAACTCGAAGTTTAGGTTCATATTTGACCTAGTTTCAAACAACAAGTTCATATTTGACTCGAAGTTTAGGTTCACATTTAACCTGGGTTCAAACAATGGGTTCATGTTTGACTCGAAGATTAGGTTCATATCTGACCTGGGTTCCAACAACGGGTTCATATTTGACTCGAAGTTTAGGTTCACATTTTACCTGGGTTCAAACAACGGGTTCATATTTGACTCGAAGTTTAGGTTCACATTTGACTTGGGTTCAAACAACGGGTTTATATTTGACTCAAAATTTAGGTTCATATTTGACCTGGGTTCAAACAAATGGTTCATGTTTGACTCAAAGTTTAGGTTCATATCTGACCTGGTTTTAAACAACGGGTTCATATTTGACTCGAAGTTTAGGTTCACATTTGACCTGGGTTCAAACAACGGGTTCATATTTGACTTGAAGTTTAGGTTCACATTTGATTTGGGTTCAAACAACGGGTTCATATTTGACTCTAAATTTAGGTTCATATTTGACCTGCGTTCAAACAACGGGTTTATATTTGACTCAAAGTTTAGGTTCATATCTGACCTGGTTTCAAACGACGGGTTCATATTTGACTCGAAGGTTAGGTTCACATTTTACCTGGGTTCAACAAACGGGTTCAAATTTGACTCAAAGTTTAGGTTCACATTTGACCTGTGTTCAAACAACGGGTTCATGTTTGACTCGAAGTTTAGGTTCATATCTTACCTGGTTTCAAACAACGGGTTCATATTTGACTCGAAGTTTAGGTTCACATTTGACCTGGGTTCAAACAACGGGTCATATTTGACTCAAAGATTAGGTTCATATAACCTGGGTTCAAACAACGGGTTCATGTTTGACTCGAAGTTTAGGTTCATATCTTACCTGGTTTCAAACAACAGGTTCATATTTGACTCGAAGTTTAGGTTCATATCCGACCTGGTTTCAAACAACGGGTTCATATTTGACTGGAAGTTTAGGTTCACATTTGACCTGGGTTCAAACAACGGGTTAAAGTTTGACTCGAAGTTTAGGTTCATATCTGACCTGGTTTCAAACAACGGGTTCATATTTGTTCAAAGTTTAGGTTCATATTTGACCTGGGTTCAAACAACGGGTTTATATTTGACTCAAAGTTTAGGTTCATATCTGACCTGGTTTCAAACAACGGGTTCATATTTGACTCGAAGTTTAGGTTCACATTTGACCTGGGTTCAAACAACGGGTTCATATTTGACTCGAAGTTTAGGTTCACATTTGACTTGGGTTCAAACAACGGGTTCATATTTGACTCAAAATTTAGGTTCATATTTGACTCAAAGTTTAGGTTCATATCTGACCTGGTTTTAAACAACGGGTTCATATTTGACTCGAAGTTTAGGTTCACATTTGACCTGGGTTCAAACAATGGGTTCATGTTTGACTCGAAGATTAGGTTCATATCTGACCTGGGTTCCAACAACGGGTTCATATTTGACTCAAAGTTTAGGTTCACATTTGACCTGGGTTCAAACAACGGGTTCATATTTGACTCGAAGTTTAGGCTCACATTTGACCTGGGTTCAAACAATGGGTTCATGTTTGACTCGAAGATTAGGTTCATATCTGACCTGGGTTCCAACAACGGTTTCATATTTGACTCGAAGTTTAGGTTCACATTTGACCTGGGTTCAAACAACGGGTTCATATTTGACTCAAAATTTAGGTTCATATTTGACCTGGGTTCAAACAAATGGTTCATGTTTGACTCAAAGTTTAGGTTCATATCTGACCTGGTTTTAAACAACGGGTTCATATTTGACTCGAAGTTTAGGTTCATATTTGACCTGGGTTCAAACAACGGGTTTATATTTGACTCAAAGTTTAGGTTCATATCTGACCTGGTTTCAAACAACGCGTTCATATTTGACTCGAAGTTTAGGTTCACATTTGACCTGGGTTCAAACAACGGGTTCATATTTGACTTGAAGTTTAGGTTCACATTTGACTTAGGTTCAAACAACGGGTTCATATTTGACTCTAAATTTAGGTTCATATTTTACCAGCGTTCAAACAACGGGTTTATATTTGACTCAAAGTTTAGGTTCATATCTGACCTGGTTTCAAACAACGCGTTCATATTTGACTCGAAGTTTAGGTTCACATTTGACCTGGGTTCAACAAACGGGTTCAAATTTGACTCAAAGTTTAGGTTCACATTTGACCTGTGTTCAAACAACGGGTTCATGTTTGACTCGAAGTTTAGGTTCATATCTTACCTGGTTTCAAACAACGGGTTCAAATTTAACTCGAAGTTTAGGTTCATATTTGACCTAGTTTCAAACAACAAGTTCATATTTGACTCGAAGTTTAGGTTCACATTTAACCTGGGTTCAAACAATGGGTTCATGTTTGACTCGAAGATTAGGTTCATATCTGACCTGGGTTCCAACAACGGGTTCATATTTGACTCGAAGTTTAGGTTCACATTTTACCTGGGTTCAAACAACGGGTTCATATTTGACTCGAAGTTTAGGTTCACATTTGACTTGGGTTCAAACAACGGGTTTATATTTGACTCAAAATTTAGGTTCATATTTGACCTGGGTTCAAACAAATGGTTCATGTTTGACTCAAAGTTTAGGTTCATATCTGACCTGGTTTTAAACAACGGGTTCATATTTGACTCGAAGTTTAGGTTCACATTTGACCTGGGTTCAAACAACGGGTTCATATTTGACTTGAAGTTTAGGTTCACATTTGATTTGGGTTCAAACAACGGGTTCATATTTGACTCTAAATTTAGGTTCATATTTGACCTGCGTTCAAACAACGGGTTTATATTTGACTCAAAGTTTAGGTTCATATCTGACCTGGTTTCAAACAACGGGTTCATATTTGACTCGAAGGTTAGGTTCACATTTTACCTGGGTTCAACAAACGGGTTCAAATTTGACTCAAAGTTTAGGTTCACATTTGACCTGTGTTCAAACAACGGGTTCATGTTTGACTCGAAGTTTAGGTTCATATCTTACCTGGTTTCAAACAACGGGTTCAAATTTAACACGAAGTTTAGGTTCATATTTGACCTAGTTTCAAACAACAAGTTCATATTTGACTCGAAGTTTAGGTTCACATTTAACCTGGGTTCAAACAATGGGTTCATGTTTGACTCGAAGATTAGGTTCATATCTGACCTGGGTTCCAACAACGGGTTCATATTTGACTCGAAGTTTAGGTTCACATTTTACCTGGGTTCAAACAACGGGTTCATATTTGACTCGAAGTTTAGGTTCACATTTGACTTGGGTTCAAACAACGGGTTTATATTTTACTCAAAATTTAGGTTCATATTTGACCTGGGTTCAAACAAATGGTTCATGTTTGACTCAAAGTTTAGGTTCATATCTGACCTGGTTTTAAACAACGGGTTCATATTTGACTCGAAGTTTAGGTTCACATTTGACCTGGGTTCAAACAACGGGTTCATATTTGACTTGAAGTTTAGGTTCACATTTGATTTGGGTTCAAACAACGGGTTCATATTTGACTCTAAATTTAGGTTCATATTTGACCTGCGTTCAAACAACGGGTTTATATTTGACTCAAAGTTTAGGTTCATATCTGACCTGGTTTCAAACAACGGGTTCATATTTGACTCGAAGGTTAGGTTCACATTTTACCTGGGTTCAACAAACGGGTTCAAATTTGACTCAAAGTTTAGGTTCACATTTGACCTGTGTTCAAACAACGGGTTCATGTTTGACTCGAAGTTTAGGTTCATATCTTACCTGGTTTCAAACAACGGGTTCATATTTGACTCGAAGTTTAGGTTCACATTTGACCTGGGTTCAAACAACGGGTTCATATTTGACTCAAAGATTAGGTTCATATAACCTGGGTTCAAACAACGGGTTCATGTTTGACTCGAAGTTTAGGTTCATATCTTACCTGGTTTCAAACAACAGGTTCATATTTGACTCGAAGTTTAGGTTCATATCCGACCTGGTTTCAAACAACGGGTTCATATTTGACTGGAAGTTTAGGTTCACATTTGACCTGGGTTCAAACAACGGGTTAAAGTTTGACTCGAAGTTTAGGTTCATATCTGACCTGGTTTCAAACAACGGGTTCATATTTGTTCAAAGTTTAGGTTCATATTTGACCTGGGTTCAAACAACGGGTTTATATTTGACTCAAAGTTTAGGTTCATATCTGACCTGGTTTCAAACAACGGGTTCATATTTGACTCGAAGTTTAGGTTCACATTTGACCTGGGTTCAAACAACGGGTTCATATTTGACTCGAAGTTTAGGTTCACATTTGACTTGGGTTCAAACAACGGGTTCATATTTGACTCAAAATTTAGGTTCATATTTGACTCAAAGTTTAGGTTCATATCTGACCTGGTTTTAAACAACGGGTTCATATTTGACTCGAAGTTTAGGTTCACATTTGACCTGGGTTCAAACAATGGGTTCATGTTTGACTCGAAGATTAGGTTCATATCTGACCTGGGTTCCAACAACGGGTTCATATTTGACTCAAAGTTTAGGTTCACATTTGACCTGGGTTCAAACAACGGGTTCATATTTGACTCGAAGTTTAGGCTCACATTTGACCTGGGTTCAAACAATGGGTTCATGTTTGACTCGAAGATTAGGTTCATATCTGACCTGGGTTCCAACAACGGTTTCATATTTGACTCGAAGTTTAGGTTCACATTTGACCTGGGTTCAAACAACGGGTTCATATTTGACTCAAAATTTAGGTTCATATTTGACCTGGGTTCAAACAAATGGTTCATGTTTGACTCAAAGTTTAGGTTCATATCTGACCTGGTTTTAAACAACGGGTTCATATTTGACTCGAAGTTTAGGTTCATATTTGACCTGGGTTCAAACAACGGGTTTATATTTGACTCAAAGTTTAGGTTCATATCTGACCTGGTTTCAAACAACGCGTTCATATTTGACTCGAAGTTTAGGTTCACATTTGACCTGGGTTCAAACAACGGGTTCATATTTGACTTGAAGTTTAGGTTCACATTTGACTTGGGTTCAAACAACGGGTTCATATTTGACTCTAAATTTAGGTTCATATTTGACCAGCGTTCAAACAACGGGTTTATATTTGACTCAAAGTTTAGGTTCATATCTGACCTGGTTTCAAACAACGCGTTCATATTTGACTCGAAGTTTAGGTTCACATTTGACCTGGGTTCAACAAACGGGTTCAAATTTGACTCAAAGTTTAGGTTCACATTTGACCTGTGTTCAAACAACTAGTTCATGTTTGACTCGAAGATTAGGTTCATATCTGACCTGGGTTCCAACAACGGGTTCATATTTGACTCAAAGTTTAGGTTCACATTTGACCTGGGTTCAAACAACGGGTTCATATTTGACTCGAAGTTTAGGCTCACATTTGACCTGGGTTCAAACAATGGGTTCATGTTTGACTCGAAGATTAGGTTCATATCTGACCTGGGTTCCAACAACGGTTTCATATTTGACTCGAAGTTTAGGTTCACATTTGACCTGGGTTCAAACAACGGGTTCATATTTGACTCAAAATTTAGGTTCATATTTGACCTGGGTTCAAACAAATGGTTCATGTTTGACTCAAAGTTTAGGTTCATATCTGACCTGGTTTTAAACAACGGGTTCATATTTGACTCGAAGTTTAGGTTCATATTTGACCTGGGTTCAAACAACGGGTTTATATTTGACTCAAAGTTTAGGTTCATATCTGACCTGGTTTCAAACAACGCGTTCATATTTGACTCGAAGTTTAGGTTCACATTTGACCTGGGTTCAAACAACGGGTTCATATTTGACTTGAAGTTTAGGTTCACATTTGACTTGGGTTCAAACAACGGGTTCATATTTGACTCTAAATTTAGGTTCATATTTGACCAGCGTTCAAACAACGGGTTTATATTTGACTCAAAGTTTAGGTTCATATCTGACCTGGTTTCAAACAACGCGTTCATATTTGACTCGAAGTTTAGGTTCACATTTGACCTGGGTTCAACAAACGGGTTCAAATTTGACTCAAAGTTTAGGTTCACATTTGACCTGTGTTCAAACAACTAGTTCATGTTTGACTCGAAGTTTAGGTTCATATCTTACCTGGTTTCAAACAACGGGTTCATATTTGACTCAAAGTTTAGGTTCACATTTGACCTGGGTTCAAACAACGGGTTCATATTGGACTCAAAGATTAGGTTCATATAACCTAGGTTCAAACAACGGGTTCATGTTTGACTCGAAGTTTAGGTTCATATCTTACCTGGTTTCAAACACCAGGTTCATATTTGACTCGAAGTTTAGGTTCATATCCGACCTGGTTTCAAACAACGGGTTCATATTTGACTTGAAGTTTAGGTTCACATTTGACTTGGGTTCAAACAACGGGTTCATATTTGACTCTAAATTTAGGTTCATATTTGACCTGCGTTCAAACAACGGGTTTATATTTGACTCAAAGTTTAGGTTCATATCTGACCTGGTTTCAAACAACGGGTTCATATTTGACTCGAAGTTTAGGTTCACATTTTACCTGGGTTCAACAAACGGGTTCAAATTTGACTCAAAGTTTAGGTTCACATTTGACCTGTGTTCAAACAACGGGTTCATGTTTGACTCGAAGTTTAGGTTCATATCTTACCTGGTTTCAAACAACGGGTTCAAATTTAACTCGAAGTTTAGGTTCATATTTGACCTAGTTTCAAACAACAAGTTCATATTTGACTCGAAGTTTAGGTTCACATTTAACCTGGGTTCAAACAATGGGTTCATGTTTGACTCGAAGATTAGGTTCATATCTGACCTGGGTTCCAACAACGGGTTCATATTTGACTCGAAGTTTAGGTTCACATTTTACCTGGGTTCAAACAACGGGTTCATATTTGACTCGAAGTTTAGGTTCACATTTGACTTGGGTTCAAACAACGGGTTTATATTTGACTCAAAATTTAGGTTCATATTTGACCTGGGTTCAAACAAATGGTTCATGTTTGACTCAAAGTTTAGGTTCATATCTGACCTGGTTTTAAACAACGGGTTCATATTTGACTCGAAGTTTAGGTTCACATTTGACCTGGGTTCAAACAACGGGTTCATATTTGACTTGAAGTTTAGGTTCACATTTGATTTGGGTTCAAACAACGGGTTCATATTTGACTCTAAATTTAGGTTCATATTTGACCTGCGTTCAAACAACGGGTTTATATTTGACTCAAAGTTTAGGTTCATATCTGACCTGGTTTCAAACAACGGGTTCATATTTGACTCGAAGGTTAGGTTCACATTTTACCTGGGTTCAACAAACGGGTTCAAATTTGACTCAAAGTTTAGGTTCACATTTGACCTGTGTTCAAACAACGGGTTCATGTTTGACTCGAAGTTTAGGTTCATATCTTACCTGGTTTCAAACAACGGGTTCAAATTTAACTCGAAGTTTAGGTTCATATTTGACCTAGTTTCAAACAACAAGTTCATATTTGACTCGAAGTTTAGGTTCACATTTAACCTGGGTTCAAACAATGGGTTCATGTTTGACTCGAAGATTAGGTTCATATCTGACCTGGGTTCCAACAACGGGTTCATATTTGACTCGAAGTTTAGGTTCACATTTTACCTGGGTTCAAACAACGGGTTCATATTTGACTCGAAGTTTAGGTTCACATTTGACTTGGGTTCAAACAACGGGTTTATATTTGACTCAAAATTTAGGTTCATATTTGACCTGGGTTCAAACAAATGGTTCATGTTTGACTCAAAGTTTAGGTTCATATCTGACCTGGTTTTAAACAACGGGTTCATATTTGACTCGAAGTTTAGGTTCACATTTGACCTGGGTTCAAACAACGGGTTCATATTTGACTTGAAGTTTAGGTTCACATTTGATTTGGGTTCAAACAACGGGTTCATATTTGACTCTAAATTTAGGTTCATATTTGACCTGCGTTCAAACAACGGGTTTATATTTGACTCAAAGTTTAGGTTCATATCTGACCTGGTTTCAAACAACGGGTTCATATTTGACTCGAAGGTTAGGTTCACATTTTACCTGGGTTCAACAAACGGGTTCAAATTTGACTCAAAGTTTAGGTTCACATTTGACCTGTGTTCAAACAACGGGTTCATGTTTGACTCGAAGTTTAGGTTCATATCTTACCTGGTTTCAAACAACGGGTTCATATTTGACTCGAAGTTTAGGTTCACATTTGACCTGGGTTCAAACAACGGGTTCATATTTGACTCAAAGATTAGGTTCATATAACCTGGGTTCAAACAACGGGTTCATGTTTGACTCGAAGTTTAGGTTCATATCTTACCTGGTTTCAAACAACAGGTTCATATTTGACTCGAAGTTTAGGTTCATATCCGACCTGGTTTCAAACAACGGGTTCATATTTGACTGGAAGTTTAGGTTCACATTTGACCTGGGTTCAAACAACGGGTTAAAGTTTGACTCGAAGTTTAGGTTCATATCTGACCTGGTTTCAAACAACGGGTTCATATTTGTTCAAAGTTTAGGTTCATATTTGACCTGGGTTCAAACAACGGGTTTATATTTGACTCAAAGTTTAGGTTCATATCTGACCTGGTTTCAAACAACGGGTTCATATTTGACTCGAAGTTTAGGTTCACATTTGACCTGGGTTCAAACAACGGGTTCATATTTGACTCGAAGTTTAGGTTCACATTTGACTTGGGTTCAAACAACGGGTTCATATTTGACTCAAAATTTAGGTTCATATTTGACTCAAAGTTTAGGTTCATATCTGACCTGGTTTTAAACAACGGGTTCATATTTGACTCGAAGTTTAGGTTCACATTTGACCTGGGTTCAAACAATGGGTTCATGTTTGACTCGAAGATTAGGTTCATATCTGACCTGGGTTCCAACAACGGGTTCATATTTGACTCAAAGTTTAGGTTCACATTTGACCTGGGTTCAAACAACGGGTTCATATTTGACTCGAAGTTTAGGCTCACATTTGACCTGGGTTCAAACAATGGGTTCATGTTTGACTCGAAGATTAGGTTCATATCTGACCTGGGTTCCAACAACGGTTTCATATTTGACTCGAAGTTTAGGTTCACATTTGACCTGGGTTCAAACAACGGGTTCATATTTGACTCAAAATTTAGGTTCATATTTGACCTGGGTTCAAACAAATGGTTCATGTTTGACTCAAAGTTTAGGTTCATATCTGACCTGGTTTTAAACAACGGGTTCATATTTGACTCGAAGTTTAGGTTCATATTTGACCTGGGTTCAAACAACGGGTTTATATTTGACTCAAAGTTTAGGTTCATATCTGACCTGGTTTCAAACAACGCGTTCATATTTGACTCGAAGTTTAGGTTCACATTTGACCTGGGTTCAAACAACGGGTTCATATTTGACTTGAAGTTTAGGTTCACATTTGACTTGGGTTCAAACAACGGGTTCATATTTGACTCTAAATTTAGGTTCATATTTGACCAGCGTTCAAACAACGGGTTTATATTTGACTCAAAGTTTAGGTTCATATCTGACCTGGTTTCAAACAACGCGTTCATATTTGACTCGAAGTTTAGGTTCACATTTGACCTGGGTTCAACAAACGGGTTCAAATTTGACTCAAAGTTTAGGTTCACATTTGACCTGTGTTCAAACAACTAGTTCATGTTTGACTCGAAGTTTAGGTTCATATCTTACCTGGTTTCAAACAACGGGTTCATATTTGACTCGAAGTTTAGGTTCACATTTGACCTGGGTTCAAACAACGGGTTCATATTGGACTCAAAGATTAGGTTCATATAACCTAGGTTCAAACAACGGGTTCATGTTTGACTCGAAGTTTAGGTTCATATCTTACCTGGTTTCAAACACCAGGTTCATATTTGACTCGAAGTTTAGGTTCATATCCGACCTGGTTTCAAACAACGGGTTCATATTTGACTTGAAGTTTAGGTTCACATTTGACTTGGGTTCAAACAACGGGTTCATATTTGACTCTAAATTTAGGTTCATATTTGACCTGCGTTCAAACAACGGGTTTATATTTGACTCAAAGTTTAGGTTCATATCTGACCTGGTTTCAAACAACGGGTTCATATTTGACTCGAAGTTTAGGTTCACATTTTACCTGGGTTCAACAAACGGGTTCAAATTTTACTCAAAGTTTAGGTTCACATTTGACCTGTGTTCAAACAACGGGTTCATGTTTGACTCGAAGTTTAGGTTCATATCTTACCTGGTTTCAAACAACGGGTTCATATTTGACTCGAAGTTTAGGTTCACATTTGACCTGGGTTCAAACAACGGGTTCATATTTGACTCAAAGATTAGGTTCACATAACCTGGGTTCAAACAACGGGTTCATGTTTGACTCGAAGTTTAGGTTCATATCTTACCTGGTTTCAAACAACAGGTTCATATTTGACTCGAAGTTTAGGTTCATATCCGACCTGGTTTCAAACAATGGGTTCATATTTGACTGGAAGTTTAGGTTCACATTTGACCTGGGTTCAAACAACGGGTTAAAATTTGACTCGAAGTTTAGGTTCATATCTGACCTGGTTTCAAACAACGGGTTCATATTTGTTCAAAGTTTAGGTTCATATTTGACCTGGGTTCAAACAACGGGTTTATATTTGACTCAAAGTTTAGGTTCATATCTGACCTGGTTTCAAACAACGGGTTCATATTTGACTCGAAGTTTAGGTTCACATTTGACCTGGGTTCAAACAACGGGTTCATATTTGACTCGAAGTTTAGTTTCACATTTGACTTGGGTTCAAACAACGGGTTCATATTTGACTCAAAATTTAGGTTCATATTTGACTCAAAGTTTAGGTTCATATCTGACCTGGTTTTAAACAACGGGTTCATATTTGACTCGAAGTTTAGGTTCACATTTGACCTGGGTTCAAACAATGGGTTCATGTTTGACTCGAAGATTAGGTTCATATCTGACCTGGGTTCCAACAACGGGTTCATATTTGACTCAAAGTTTAGGTTCACATTTGACCTGGGTTCAAACAACGGGTTCATATTTGACTCGAAGTTTAGGCTCACATTTGACCTGGGTTCAAACAATGGGTTCATGTTTGACTCGAAGATTAGGTTCATATCTGACCTGGGTTCCAACAACGGTTTCATATTTGACTCGAAGTTTAGGTTCACATTTGACCTGGGTTCAAACAACGGGTTCATATTTGACTCAAAATTTAGGTTCATATTTGACCTGGGTTCAAACAAATGGTTCATGTTTGACTCAAAGTTTAGGTTCATATCTGACCTGGTTTTAAACAACGGGTTCATATTTGACTCGAAGTTTAGGTTCATATTTGACCTGGATTCAAACAACGGGTTTATATTTGACTCAAATTTTAGGTTCATATCTGACCTGGTTTCAAACAACGCGTTCATATTTGACTCGAAGTTTAGGTTCACATTTGACCTGGGTTCAAACAACGGGTTCATATTTGACTTGAAGTTTAGGTTCACATTTGACTTGGGTTCAAACAACGGGTTCATATTTGACTCTAAATTTAGGTTCATATTTGACCTGCGTTCAAACAACGGGTTTATATTTGACTCAAAGTTTAGGTTCATATCTGACCTGGTTTCAAACAACGCGTTCATATTTGACTCGAAGTTTAGGTTCACATTTGACCTGGGTTCAACAAACGGGTTCAAATTTGACTCAAAGTTTAGGTTCACATTTGACCTGTGTTCAAACAACTGGTTCATGTTTGACTCGAAGTTTAGGTTCATATCTTACCTGGTTTCAAACAACGGGTTCATATTTGACTCGAAGTTTAGGTTCACATTTGACCTGGGTTCAAACAACGGGTTCATATTTGACTCAAAGATTAGGTTCATATAACCTAGGTTCAAACAACGGGTTCATGTTTGACTCGAAGTTTAGGTTCATATCTTACCTGGTTTCAAACACCAGGTTCGTATTTGACTCGAAGTTTAGGTTCATATCCGACCTGGTTTCAAACAACGGGTTCATATTTGACTTGAAGTTTAGGTTCACATTTGACCTGGGTTCAAACAACGGGTTCAAATTTGACTCGAAGTTTAGGTTCATATCTGACCTGGTTTCAAACAACGGGTTCATGTTTGACTCAAAGTTTAGGTTCATATCTGACCTGGTTTCAAACAACGGGTTCATGTTTGACTCAAAGTTTAGGTTCATATCTGACCTGGTTTCAAACAACGGGTTCATATTTGACTCGAAGTTTAGGTTCATATTTGACCTGGGCTCAAACAACGGGTTCATATTTGACTTGAAGTTTAGGTTCACATTTGACTTGGGTTCAAACAACGGATTCATATTTGCCTCTAAATTTAGGTTCATATTTGACCTGCATTCAAACAACGGGTTTATATTTGACTCAAAGTTTAGGTTCATATCTGACCTGGTTTCAAACAACAGGTTCATATTTGACTCGATGTTTAGGTTCACATTTTACCTGGGTTCAACAAACGGGTTCAAATTTGACTCAAAGTTTAGGTTCACATTTGACCTGTGTTCAAACAACGGGTTCATATTTGACTCGAAGTTTAGGTTCACATTTGACCTGGGTTCAAACAACGGGTTCATATTTGACTCGAAGTTTAGGTTCACATTTGACTTGGGTTCAAACAATGGGTTCATATTTGACTCTAAATTTAGGTTCATATTTGACCTGGGTTCAAACAACGGGTTCATGTTTGACTCAAAGTTTAGGTTCATATTTGACCTGGTTTCAAACAACGGGTTCATATTTGACTCGAAGTTTAGGTTCATATTTGACCTGGGTTGAAACAACGGGTTTATATTTGACTCAAAGTTTAGGTTCATATCTGACCTGGTTTCAAACAACGGGTTCATATTTGACTCGAAGTTTAGGTTCACATTTGACCTGGGTTCAAACAACGGGTTCATGTTTGATTCGAAGTTTAGGTTCATATCTTACCTGGTTTCAAACAACGGGTTCATATTTGACTCGAAGTTTAGGTTCATATTTGACCTGGGTTCAAACAACGGGTTCAAATTTGACTCGAAGTTTAGGTTCATATCTGACCTGGTTTCAAACAACGGGTTCATATTTTACTCGAAGTTTAGGTTCATATTTGTCCTGGGTTAAAATAACGGGTTCATATTTGATTCGAAGTTTAGGTTCATATTTGACTAGGTTTCAGACAACGGGTTCATATTTAACTCGAAGTTTAGGTTCACATTTGACCTGCGTTCAAACAACGGGTTCAAATTTAACTCGAAGTTTAGGTTCATATCTGACCTAGTTTCAAACAATAAGTTCATATTTGACTCGAAGTTCATATTTGACCTGGGTTCAAACAATGAGTTCATGTTTGACTCGAAGTTTAGGTTCATATCTGACCTGGGTTCAAACAACGGGTTCATATTTGACTCGAAGTTTAGGTTCACATTTGACCAGGGTTCAAACAACGGGTTCATATTTGACTTGAAGTTTAGGTTCACATTTGACTTGGGTTCAAACAACGGGTTTATATTTGACTCTAAATTTAGGTTCATATTTGACCTGGGTTCAAACAATAGGTTCATGTTTGACTCAAAGTTTAGGTTCATATCTGACCTGGTTTCAAACAACGGGTTCATATTTGACTCGAAGTTTAGGTTCATATTTGACCTGGTTTCAAACAACGGGTTTATATTTGACTCAAAGTTTAGGTTCATATCTGACCTGGTTTCAAACAACGGGTCATATTTGACTCGAAGTTTAGGTTCACATTTGAGCTGGGTTCAAACAACGGGTTCATGTTTGACTCGAAGTTTAGGTTCATATCTTACCTGGTTTCAAACAACGGGTTCATATTTGACTCAAAATTTAGGTTCATATTTGACCTGGGTTCAAACAAATGGTTCATGTTTGACTCAAAGTTTAGGTTCATATCTGACCTGGTTTTAAACAACGGGTTCATATTTGACTCGAAGTTTAGGTTCATATTTGACCTGGATTCAAACAACGGGTTTATATTTGACTCAAATTTTAGGTTCATATCTGACCTGGTTTCAAACAACGCGTTCATATTTGACTCGAAGTTTAGGTTCACATTTGACCTGGGTTCAAACAACGGGTTCATATTTGACTTGAAGTTTAGGTTCACATTTGACTTGGGTTCAAACAACGGGTTCATATTTGACTCTAAATTTAGGTTCATATTTGACCTGCGTTCAAACAACGGGTTTATATTTGACTCAAAGTTTAGGTTCATATCTGACCTGGTTTCAAACAACGCGTTCATATTTGACTCGAAGTTTAGGTTCACATTTGACCTGGGTTCAACAAACGGGTTCAAATTTGACTCAAAGTTTAGGTTCACATTTGACCTGTGTTCAAACAACTGGTTCATGTTTGACTCGAAGTTTAGGTTCATATCTTACCTGGTTTCAAACAACGGGTTCATATTTGACTCGAAGTTTAGGTTCACATTTGACCTGGGTTCAAACAACGGGTTCATATTTGACTCAAAGATTAGGTTCATATAACCTAGGTTCAAACAACGGGTTCATGTTTGACTCGAAGTTTAGGTTCATATCTTACCTGGTTTCAAACACCAGGTTCGTATTTGACTCGAAGTTTAGGTTCATATCCGACCTGGTTTCAAACAACGGGTTCATATTTGACTTGAAGTTTAGGTTCACATTTGACCTGGGTTCAAACAACGGGTTCAAATTTGACTCGAAGTTTAGGTTCATATCTGACCTGGTTTCAAACAACGGGTTCATGTTTGACTCAAAGTTTAGGTTCATATCTGACCTGGTTTCAAACAACGGGTTCATGTTTGACTCAAAGTTTAGGTTCATATCTGACCTGGTTTCAAACAACGGGTTCATATTTGACTCGAAGTTTAGGTTCATATTTGACCTGGGCTCAAACAACGGGTTCATATTTGACTTGAAGTTTAGGTTCACATTTGACTTGGGTTCAAACAACGGATTCATATTTGCCTCTAAATTTAGGTTCATATTTGACCTGCATTCAAACAACGGGTTTATATTTGACTCAAAGTTTAGGTTCATATCTGACCTGGTTTCAAACAACAGGTTCATATTTGACTCGATGTTTAGGTTCACATTTTACCTGGGTTCAACAAACGGGTTCAAATTTGACTCAAAGTTTAGGTTCACATTTGACCTGTGTTCAAACAACGGGTTCATATTTGACTCGAAGTTTAGGTTCACATTTGACCTGGGTTCAAACAACGGGTTCATATTTGACTCGAAGTTTAGGTTCACATTTGACTTGGGTTCAAACAATGGGTTCATATTTGACTCTAAATTTAGGTTCATATTTGACCTGGGTTCAAACAACGGGTTCATGTTTGACTCAAAGTTTAGGTTCATATTTGACCTGGTTTCAAACAACGGGTTCATATTTGACTCGAAGTTTAGGTTCATATTTGACCTGGGTTGAAACAACGGGTTTATATTTGACTCAAGGTTTAGGTTCATATCTGACCTGGTTTCAAACAACGGGTTCATATTTGACTCGAAGTTTAGGTTCACATTTGACCTGGGTTCAAACAACGGGTTCATGTTTGATTCGAAGTTTAGGTTCATATCTTACCTGGTTTCAAACAACGGGTTCATATTTGACTCGAAGTTTAGGTTCATATTTGACCTGGGTTCAAACAACGGGTTCAAATTTGACTCGAAGTTTAGGTTCATATCTGACCTGGTTTCAAACAACGGGTTCATATTTTACTCGAAGTTTAGGTTCATATTTGTCCTGGGTTAAAATAACGGGTTCATATTTGATTCGAAGTTTAGGTTCATATTTGACTAGGTTTCAGACAACGGGTTCATATTTAACTCGAAGTTTAGGTTCACATTTGACCTGCGTTCAAACAACGGGTTCAAATTTAACTCGAAGTTTAGGTTCATATCTGACCTAGTTTCAAACAATAAGTTCATATTTGACTCGAAGTTCATATTTGACCTGGGTTCAAACAATGAGTTCATGTTTGACTCGAAGTTTAGGTTCATATCTGACCTGGGTTCAAACAACGGGTTCATATTTGACTCGAAGTTTAGGTTCACATTTGACCAGGGTTCAAACAACGGGTTCATATTTGACTTGAAGTTTAGGTTCACATTTGACTTGGGTTCAAACAACGGGTTTATATTTGACTCTAAATTTAGGTTCATATTTGACCTGGGTTCAAACAATAGGTTCATGTTTGACTCAAAGTTTAGGTTCATATCTGACCTGGTTTCAAACAACGGGTTCATATTTGACTCGAAGTTTAGGTTCATATTTGACCTGGTTTCAAACAACGGGTTTATATTTGACTCAAAGTTTAGGTTCATATCTGACCTGGTTTCAAACAACGGGTCATATTTGACTCGAAGTTTAGGTTCACATTTGAGCTGGGTTCAAACAACGGGTTCATGTTTGACTCGAAGTTTAGGTTCATATCTTACCTGGTTTCAAACAACGGGTTCATATTTGACTTGAAGTTTAGGTTCATATTTGACCTGGGTTCAAACAACGGGTTCAAATTTGACTCGAAGTTTAGGTTCATATCTGACCTGGTTTCAAACAACGGGTTCATATTTTACTTAAAGTTTAGGTTCATATTTGACCTGGGTTAAAATAACGGGTTCATATTTGATTCGAAGTTTAGGTTCATATCTGACTAGGTTTCAGACAACGGGTTCATATTTGACTCGAAGTTTAGGTTCACATTTGACCCAGGTTCAAACAACGGGTTCAAATTTAACTCGAAGTTTAGGTTCATATTTGACCTAGTTTCAAACAACAAGTTCATTTTTGACTCGAAGTTTAGGTTCACATTTGACCTGGGTTCAAACAATGGGTTCATGTTTGACTCGAAGATTAGGTTCATATCTGACCTAGGTTCCAACAACGGGTTCATATTTGACTCAAAGTTTAGGTTCACATTTGACCTGGGTTCAAACAACGGGTTCATATTTGACTCGAAGTTTAGGTTCACATTTGACTTGGGTTCAAACAACGGGTTTATATTTGACTCAAAATTTAGGTTCATATTTGACCTGGGTTCAAACAAATGGTTCATGTTTGACTCAAAGTTTAGGTTCATATCTGACCTGGTTTTAAACAACGGGTTCATATTTGACTCGAAGTTTAGGTTCATATTTGACCTGGGTTCAAACAACGGGTTTATATTTGACTCAAAGTTTAGGTTCATATCTGACCTGGTTTCAAACAACGGGTTCATATTTGACTCGAAGTTTAGGTTCACATTTGACCTGGGTTCAAACAACGGGTTCATATTTGACTTGAAGTTTAGGTTCACATTTAACTTGGGTTCAAACAACGGGTTCATATTTGACTCTAAATTTAGGTTCATATTTGACCTGCGTTCAAACAACGGGTTTATATTTGACTCAAAGTTTAGGTTCATATCTGACTTGGTTTCAAACAACGGGTTCATATTTGACTCGAAGTTTAGGTTCACATTTTACCGGGGTTCAACAAACGGGTTCAAATTTGACTCAAAGTTTAGGTTCACATTTGACCTGTGTTCAAACAACGGGTTCATGTTTGACTCAAAGTTTAGGTTCATATCTTACCTGGTTTCGAACAACGGGTTCATATTTGACTCGAAGTTTAGGTTCACATTTGACCTGGGTTCAAACAACGGGTTCATATTTGACTCAAAGATTAGGTTCATATAACCTGGGTTCAAACAACGGGTTCATGTTTGACTCGAAGTTTAGGTTCATATCTTACCTGGTTTCAAATAATAGGTTCATATTTGACTCGAAGTTTAGGTTCATATCTGACCTGGTTTCAAACAACTGGTTCATATTTGACTGGAAGTTTAGGTTCACATTTGACCTGGGTTCAAACAACGGGTTCAAATTTGACTCGAAGTTTTGGTTCATATCTGACCTGGTTTCAAACAACGGGTTCATATTTGACTCAAAGTTTAGGTTCATATTTGACCTGGGTTCAAACAACGGGTTTATATTTGACTCAAAGTTTAGGTTCATATCTGACCTGGTTTCAAACAACGGGTTCATATTTGACTCGATGTTTAGGTTCACATTTGACCTGGGTTCAAACAACGGGTTCATATTTGACTCGAAGTTTAGGTTCACATTTAACTTTGGTTCAAACAACGGGTTCATATTTGACTCAAAATTTAGGTTCATATTTGACTCAAAGTTTAGGTTCATATCTGACCTGGTTTTAAACAACGGGTTCATATTTGACTCGAAGTTTAGCTTCACATTTGACCTGGGTTCAAACAATGGGTTCATGTTTGACTCGAAGATTAGGTTCATATATGACCTGGGTTCCAACAACGGGTTCATATTTGACTCGAAGTTTAGGTTCACATTTGACCTGGGTTCAAACAACGGGTTCATATTTGACTCGAAGTTTAGGTTCACATTTGACCTGGGTTCAAACAATGGGTTCATGTTTGACTCGAAGATTAGGTTCATATCTGACCTGGGTTCCAACAACGGTTTCATATTTGACTCGAAGTTTAGGTTCACATTTGACCTGGGTTCAAACAATGGTTTCATATTTGACTCAAAGTTTAGGTTCATATCTGACCTGGTTTTAAACAACGGGTTCATATTTGACTCGAAGTTTAGGTTCATATTTGACCTGGGTTCAAACAACGGGTTTATATTTGACTCAAAGTTTAGGTTCATATCTGACCTGGTTTCAAACAACGCGTTCATATTTGACTCGAAGTTTAGGTTCACATTTGACCTGGGTTCAAACAACGGGTTCATATTTGACTTGAAGTTTAGGTTCACATTTGACCTGCGTTCAAACAACGGGTTCAAATTTAACTCGAAGTTTAGGTTCATATCTGACCTAGTTTCAAACAATAAGTTCATATTTAACTCGAAGTTCATATTTGACCTGGGTTCAAACAATGAGTTCATGTTTGACTCGAAGTTTAGGTTCATATGTGACCTGGGTTCAAACAACGGGTTCATATTTGACTCGAAGTTTAGGTTCACATTTGACCAGGGTTCAAACAACGGGTTCATATTTGACTTGAAGTTTAGGTTCACATTTGACTTGGGTTCAAACAACGGGTTTATATTTGACTCTAAATTTAGGTTCATATTTGACCTGGGTTCAAACAATGGGTTCATGTTTGACTCAAAGTTTAGGTTCATATCTGACCTGGTTTCAAACAACGGGTTCATATTTGACTCGAAGTTTAGGTTCATATTTGACCTGGTTTCAAACAACGGGTTTATATTTGACTCAAAGTTTAGGTTCATATCTGACCTGGTTTCAAACAACGGGTCATATTTGACTCGAAGTTTAGGTTCACATTTGAGCTGGGTTCAAACAACGGGTTCATGTTTGACTCGAAGTTTAGGTTCATATCTTACCTGGTTTCAAACAACGGGTTCATATTTGACTTGAAGTTTAGGTTCATATTTGACCTGGGTTCAAACAACGGGTTCAAATTTGACTCGAAGTTTAGGTTCATATCTGACCTGGTTTCAAACAACGGGTTCATATTTTACTTAAAGTTTAGGTTCATATTTGACCTGGGTTAAAATAACGGGTTCATATTTGATTCGAAGTTTAGGTTCATATCTGACTAGGTTTCAGACAACGGGTTCATATTTGACTCGAAGTTTAGGTTCACATTTGACCTGGGTTCAAACAACGGGTTCAAACAACGGGTTCAAATTTAACTCGAAGTTTAGGTTCATATTTGACCTAGTTTCAAACAACAAGTTCATTTTTGACTCGAAGTTTAGGTTCACATTTGACCTGGGTTCAAACAATGGGTTCATGTTTGACTCGAAGATTAGGTTCATATCTGACCTGGGTTCCAACAACGGGTTCATATTTGACTCGAAGTTTAGGTTCACATTTTACCTGGGTTCAACAAACGGGTTCAAATTTGACTCAAAGTTTAGGTTCACATTTGACCTGTGTTCAAACAACGGGTTCATGTTTGACTCAAAGTTTAGGTTCATATCTTACCTAGTTTCAAACAACGGGTTCATATTTGACTCGAAGTTTAGGTTCATATCTTACCTGGTTTCAAACAACGGGTTCATATTTGACTCGAAGTTTAGGTTCATATTTGACCTGGGTTCAAACAACGGGTTTATATTTGACTCAAAGTTTAGGTTCATATCTGACCTGGTTTCAAACAACGGGTTCATATTTGACTCGAAGTTTAGGTTCACATTTGACCTGGGTTCAAACAACGGGTTCATATTTGACTTGAAGTTTAGGTTCACATTTGACTTGGGTTCAAACAACGGGTTCATATTTGACTCTAAATTTAGGTTCATATTTGACCTGCGTTCAAACAACGGGTTTATATTTGACTCAAAGTTTAGGTTCATATCTGACCTGGTTTCAAACAACGGGTTCATATTTGACTCGAAGTTTAGGTTCACATTTTACCTGGGTTCAACAAACGGGTTCAAATTTGACTCAAAGTTTAGGTTCACATTTGACCTGTGTTCAAACAACGGGTTCATGTTTGACTCAAAGTTTAGGTTCATATCTTACCTGGTTTCAAACAACGGGTTCATATTTGACTCGAAGTTTAGGTTCATATCCGACCTGGTTTCAAACAACGGGTTCATATTTGACTGGAAGTTTAGGTTCACATTTGACCTGGGTTCAAACAACGGGTTCAAATTTGACTCGAAGTTTAGGTTCATATCTGACCTGGTTTCAAACAACGGGTTCATATTTGACTCAAAGTTTAGGTTCATATTTGACCTGGGTTCAAACAACGGGTTTATATTTGACTCAAAGTTTAGGTTCATATCTGACCTGGTTTCAAACAACGGGTTCATATTTGACTCGAAGTTTAGGTTCACATTTGACCTGGGTTCAAACAACGGGTTCATATTTGACTCGAAGTTTAGGTTCACATTTGACTTGGGTTCAAACAACGGGTTCATATTTGACTCAAAATTTAGGTTCATATTTGACTCAAAGTTTAGGTTCATATCTGACCTGGTTTTAAACAACGGGTTCATATTTGACTCGAAGTTTAGCTTCACATTTGACCTGGGTTCAAACAATGGGTTCATGTTTGACTCGAAGATTAGGTTCATATATGACCTGGGTTCCAACAACGGGTTCATATTTGACTCGAAGTTTAGGTTCACATTTGACCTGGGTTCAAACAACGGGTTCATATTTGACTCGAAGTTTAGGTTCACATTTGACCTGGGTTCAAACAATGGGTTCATGTTTGACTCGAAGATTAGGTTCATATCTGACCTGGGTTCCAACAACGGTTTCATATTTGACTCGAAGTTTAGGTTCACATTTGACCTGGGTTCAAACAACGGGTTCATATTTGACTCAAAATTTAGGTTCATATTTGACCTGGGTTCAAACAAATGGTTCATGTTTGACTCAAAGTTTAGGTTCATATCTGACCTGGTTTTAAACAACGGGTTCATATTTGACTCGAAGTTTAGGTTCATATTTGACCTGGGTTCAAACAACGGGTTTATATTTGACTCAAAGTTTAGGTTCATATCTGACCTGGTTTCAAACAACGCGTTCATATTTGACTCGAAGTTTAGGTTCACATTTGACCTAGGTTCAAACAACGGGTTCATATTTGACTTGAAGTTTAGGTTCACATTTGACTTGGGTTCAAACAACGGGTTCATATTTGACTCTAAATTTAGGTTCATATTTGACCTGCGTTCAAACAACGGGTTTATATTTGACTCAAAGTTTAGGTTCATATCTGACCTGGTTTCAAACAACGCATTCATATTTGACTCGAAGTTTAGGTTCACATTTGACCTGGGTTCAACAAACGGGTTCAAATTTGACTCAAAGTTTAGGTTCACATTTGACCTGTGTTCAAACAACGGGTTCATGTTTGACTCGAAGTTTAGGTTCATATCTTCCCTGGTTTCAAACAACGGCTTCATATTTGACTCGAAGTTTAGGTTCACATTTGACCTGGGTTCAAACAACGGGTTCATATTTGACTCAAAGATTAGGTTCATATAACCTAGGTTCAAACAACGGGTTCATGTTTGACTCGAAGTTTAGGTTCATATCTTACCTGGTTTCAAACACCAGGTTCATATTTGACTCGAAGTTTAGGTTCATATCCGACCTGGTTTCAAACAACGGGTTCATATTTGACTGGAAGTTTAGGTTCACATTTGACCTGGGTTCAAACAACGGGTTCAAATTTGACTCGAAGTTTAGGTTCATATCTGACCTGGTTTAAAACAACGGGTTCATGTTTGACTCAAAGTTTAGGTTCATATCTGACCTGGTTTCAAACAACGGGTTCATGTTTGACTCAAAGTTTAGGTTCATATCTGACCTGGTTTCAAACAACGGGTTCATATTTGACTCGAAGTTTAGGTTCACATTTGAACTGGGTTCAAACAACGGGTTCATATTTGACTTGAAGTTTAGGTTCACATTTGACTTGGGTTCAAACAAAGGGTTCATATTTGACTCTAAATTTAGGTTCATATTTGACCTGCGTTCAAACAACGGGTTTATATTTGACTCAAAGTTTAGGTTCATATCTGACCTGGTTTCAAACAACGGGTTCATATTTGACTCGAAGTTTAGGTTCACATTTTACCTAGGTTCAACAAACGGGTTCAAATTTGACTTAAAGTTTAGGTTCACATTTGACCTGTGTTCAAACAACGGGTTCATGTTTGACTCGAAGTTTAGGTTCATATCTTACCTGGTTTCAAACAACGGGTTCATATTTGACTCGAAGTTTAGGTTCACATTTGACCTGGGTTCAAACAACGGGTTCATCTTTGACTCAAAGATTAGGTTCATATAACCTGGGTTCAAACAACGGGTTCATGTTTGACTCGAAGTTTAGGTTCATATCTTACCTGGTTTCAAACAACGGGTTCATATTTGACTCGAAGTTTAGGTTCACATTTGACCTGGGTTCAAACAACGGGTTCATATTTGACTCAAAGATTAGGTTCATATAACTTGGGTTCAAACAACGGGTTCATGTTTGACTCGAAGTTTAGGTTCATATCTGACCTGGTTTCAAACAACGGGTTCATATTTGACTGGAAGTTTAGGTTCACATTTGACCTGGGTTCAAACAACGGGTTCAAATTTGACTCGAAGTTTAGGTTCATATCTGACCTGGTTTCAAACAACGGGTTCATATTTGACTCAAAGCTTAGGTTCATATTTGACCTGGGTTCAAACAACGGGTTTATATTTGACTCAAAGTTTAGGTTCATATCTGACCTGGTTTCAAACAACGGGTTCATATTTGACTCGAAGTTTAGGTTCACATTTGACCTGGGTTCAAACATCGGGTTCATATTTGACTCGAAGTTTAGGTTCACATTTGACTTGGGTTCAAACAACGGGTTCATATTTGACTCAAAATTTAGGTTCATATTTGACTCAAAGTTTAGGTTCATATCTGACCTGGTTTTAAACAACGGGTTCATATTTGACTCGAAGTTTAGGTTCACATTTGACCTGGGTTCAAACAATGGGTTCATGTTTGACTCGAAGATTAGGTTCATATCTGACCTGGGTTCCAACAATGGGTTCATATTTGACTCGAAGTTTAGGTTCACATTTGACCTGGGTTCAAACAACGGGTTCATATTTGACTCGAAGTTTAGGTTCACATTTGACCTGGGTTCAAACAATGGGTTCATGTTTGACTCGAAGATTAGGTTCATATCAGACCTGGGTTCCAACAACGATTTCATATTTGACTCAAAGTTTAGGTTCACATTTGACCTGTGTTCAAACAACGGGTTCATGTTTGACTCGAAGTTTAGGTCCATATCTTACCTGGTTTCAAACAACGGTTTCATATTTGACTCGAAGTTTAGGTTCACATTTGACCTGGGTTCAAACAACGGGTTCATATTTGACTCAAAGATTAGGTTCACATAACCTAGGTTCAAACAACGGGTTCATGTTTGACTCGAAGTTTAGGTTCATATCTTACCTCGTTTCAAACACCAGGTTCATATTTGACTCGAAGTTTAGGTTCATATCCGACCTGGTTTCAAACAACGGGATCATATTTGACTGGAAGTTTAGGTTCACATTTGACCTGGGTTCAAACAACGGGTTCAAATTTGACTCGAAGTTTAGGTTCATATCTGACCTGGTTTCAAACAACGGGTTCATGTTTGACTCAAAGTTTAGGTTCATATCTGACCTGGTTTCAAACAACGAGTTCATGTTTGACTCAAAGTTTAGGTTCATATCTGACCTGGTTTCAAACAACGGGTTCATATTTGACTCGAAGTTTAGGTTCACATTTGACCTGGGTTCAAACAACGGGTTCATATTTGACTCGAAGTTTAGGTTCACATTTGACTTGGGTTCAAACAACGGGTTCATATTTGACTCAAAATTTAGGTTCATATTTGACTCAAAGTTTAGGTTCATATCTGACCTGGTTTTAAACAACGGGTTCATATTTGACTCGAAGTTTAGGTTCACATTTGACCTGGGTTCAAACAATGGGTTCATGTTTGACTCGAAGATTAGGTTCATATCTGACCTGGGTTCCAACAATGGGTTCATATTTGACTCGAAGTTTAGGTTCACATTTGACCTGCGTTCAAACAACGGGTTTATATTTGACTCAAAGTTTAGGTTCATATCTGACCTGGTTTCAAACAACGCGTTCATATTTGACTCGAAGTTTAGGTTCACATTTGACCTGGGTTCAACAAACAGGTTCAAATTTGACTCAAAGTTTAGGTTCACATTTGACCTGTGTTCAAACAACGGGTTCATGTTTGACTCGAAGTTTAGGTTCATATCTTACCTGGTTTCAAACAACGGGTTCATATTAGACTCGAAGTTTAGGTTCACATTTAACCTGGGTTCAAACAACGGGTTCATATTTGACTCAAAGATTAGGTTCACATAACCTAGGTTCAAACAACGGGTTCATGTTTGACTCGAAGTTTAGGTTCATATCTTACCTGGTTTCAAACACCAGGTTCATATTTGACTCGAAGTTTAGGTTCATATCCGACCTGGTTTCAAACAACGGGATCATATTTGACTGGAAGTTTAGGTTCACATTTGACCTGGGTTCAAACAACGGGTTCAAATTTGACTCGAAGTTTAGGTTCATATCTGACCTGGTTTCAAACAACGGGTCCATGTTTGACTCAAAGTTTAGGTTCATATCTGACCTGGTTTCAAACAACGGGTTCATGTTTGACTCAAAGTTTAGGTTCATATCTGACCTGGTTTCAAACAACGGGTTCATATTTGACTCGAAGTTTAGGTTCACATTTGACCTGGGTTCAAACAACGGGTTCATATTTGACTTGAAGTTTAGGTTCACATTTGACTTGGGTTCAAACAACGGGTTCATATTTGACTCAAAATTTAGGTTCATATTTGACTCAAAGTTTAGGTTCATATCTGACCTGGTTTTAAACAACGGGTTCATATTTGACTCGAAGTTTAGGTTCACATTTGACCTGGGTTCAAACAATGGGTTCATGTTTGACTCGAAGATTAGGTTCATATCTGACCTGGGTTCCAACAACGGGTTCATATTTGACTCGAAGTTTAGGTTCACATTTGACCTGGTTCAAACAACGGGTTCATATTTGACTCGAAGTTTAGGTTCACATTTGACCTGGGTTCAAACAATGGGTTCATGTTTGACTCGAAGATTAGGTTCATATCTGACCTGGGTTCCAACAACGGTTTCATATTTGACTCGAAGTTTAGGTTCACATTTGACCTGGGTTCAAACAACGGGTTCATATTTGACTCAAAATTTAGGTTCATATTTGACCTGGGTTCAAACAAATGGTTCATGTTTGAATCAAAGTTTAGGTTCATATCTGACATGGTTTTAAACAACGGGTTCATATTTGACTCGAAGTTTAGGTTCATATTTGACCTGGGTTCAAACAACGGGTTTATATTTGACTCAAAGTTTAGGTTCATATCTGACCTGGTTTCAAACAACGCGTTCATATTTGACTCGAAGTTTAGGTTCATATCCGACCTGGTTTCAAACAACGGGATCATATTTGACTGGAAGTTTAGGTTCACATTTGACCTGGGTTCAAACAACGGGTTCAAATTTGACTCGAAGTTTAGGTTCATATCTGACCTGGTTTCAAACAACGGGTTCATGTTTGACTCAAAGTTTAGGTTCATATCTGACCTGGTTTCAAACAACGAGTTCATGTTTGACTCAAAGTTTAGGTTCATATCTGACCTGGTTTCAAACAACGGGTTCATATTTGACTCGAAGTTTAGGTTCACATTTGACCTGGGTTCAAACAACGGGTTCATATTTGACTCGAAGTTTAGGTTCACATTTGACTTGGGTTCAAACAACGGGTTCATATTTGACTCAAAATTTAGGTTCATATTTGACTCAAAGTTTAGGTTCATATCTGACCTGGTTTTAAACAACGGGTTCATATTTGACTCGAAGTTTAGGTTCACATTTGACCTGGGTTCAAACAATGGGTTCATGTTTGACTCGAAGATTAGGTTCATATCTGACCTGGGTTCCAACAATGGGTTCATATTTGACTCGAAGTTTAGGTTCACATTTGACCTGCGTTCAAACAACGGGTTTATATTTGACTCAAAGTTTAGGTTCATATCTGACCTGGTTTCAAACAACGCGTTCATATTTGACTCGAAGTTTAGGTTCACATTTGACCTGGGTTCAACAAACAGGTTCAAATTTGACTCAAAGTTTAGGTTCACATTTGACCTGTGTTCAAACAACGGGTTCATGTTTGACTCGAAGTTTAGGTTCATATCTTACCTGGTTTCAAACAACGGGTTCATATTAGACTCGAAGTTTAGGTTCACATTTAACCTGGGTTCAAACAACGGGTTCATATTTGACTCAAAGATTAGGTTCACATAACCTAGGTTCAAACAACGGGTTCATGTTTGACTCGAAGTTTAGGTTCATATCTTACCTGGTTTCAAACACCAGGTTCATATTTGACTCGAAGTTTAGGTTCATATCCGACCTGGTTTCAAACAACGGGATCATATTTGACTGGAAGTTTAGGTTCACATTTGACCTGGGTTCAAACAACGGGTTCAAATTTGACTCGAAGTTTAGGTTCATATCTGACCTGGTTTCAAACAACGGGTCCATGTTTGACTCAAAGTTTAGGTTCATATCTGACCTGGTTTCAAACAACGGGTTCATGTTTGACTCAAAGTTTAGGTTCATATCTGACCTGGTTTCAAACAACGGGTTCATATTTGACTCGAAGTTTAGGTTCACATTTGACCTGGGTTCAAACAACGGGTTCATATTTGACTTGAAGTTTAGGTTCACATTTGACTTGGGTTCAAACAACGGGTTCATATTTGACTCAAAATTTAGGTTCATATTTGACTCAAAGTTTAGGTTCATATCTGACCTGGTTTTAAACAACGGGTTCATATTTGACTCGAAGTTTAGGTTCACATTTGACCTGGGTTCAAACAATGGGTTCATGTTTGACTCGAAGATTAGGTTCATATCTGACCTGGGTTCCAACAACGGGTTCATATTTGACTCGAAGTTTAGGTTCACATTTGACCTGGTTCAAACAACGGGTTCATATTTGACTCGAAGTTTAGGTTCACATTTGACCTGGGTTCAAACAATGGGTTCATGTTTGACTCGAAGATTAGGTTCATATCTGACCTGGGTTCCAACAACGGTTTCATATTTGACTCGAAGTTTAGGTTCACATTTGACCTGGGTTCAAACAACGGGTTCATATTTGACTCAAAATTTAGGTTCATATTTGACCTGGGTTCAAACAAATGGTTCATGTTTGAATCAAAGTTTAGGTTCATATCTGACATGGTTTTAAACAACGGGTTCATATTTGACTCGAAGTTTAGGTTCATATTTGACCTGGGTTCAAACAACGGGTTTATATTTGACTCAAAGTTTAGGTTCATATCTGACCTGGTTTCAAACAACGCGTTCATATTTGACTCGAAGTTTAGGTTCACATTTGACCTGGGTTCAAACAACGGGTTCATATTTGACTTGAAGTTTAGGTTCACATTTGACTTGGGTTCAAACAACGGGTTCATATTTGACTCTAAATTTAGGTTCATATTTGACCTGCGTTCAAACAACGGGTTTATATTTGACTCAAAGTTTAGGCTCATATCTGACCTGGTTTCAAACAACTCGTTCATATTTGACTCGAAGTTTAGGTTCACATTTGACCTGGGTTCAACAAACGGGTTCAAATTTGACTCAAAGTTTAGGTTCACATTTGACCTGAGTTCAAACAACGGGTTCATGTTTGACTCGAAGTTTAGGTTCATATCTTACCTGGTTTCAAACAACGGGTTCATATTTGACTCGAAGTTTAGGTTCACATTTGACCTGGGTTCAAACAACGGGTTCATATTTGACTCAAAGATTAGGTTCATATAACCTAGGTTCAAACAACGGGTTCATGTTTGACTCGAAGTTTAGGTTCATATCTTACCTGGTTTCAAACACCAGGTTCATATTTGACTCGAAGTTTAGGTTCATATCCGACCTGGTTTCAAACAACGGGATCATATTTGACTGGAAGTTTAGGTTCACATTTGACCTGGGTTCAAACAACGGGTTCAAATTTGACTCGAAGTTTAGGTTCATATCTGACCTGGTTTCAAACAACGGGTCCATGTTTGACTCAAAGTTTAGGTTCATATCTGACCTGGTTTCAAACAACGGGTTCATGTTTGACTCAAAGTTTAGGTTCATATCTGACCTGGTTTCAAACAACGGGTTCATATTTGACTCGAAGTTTAGGTTCACATTTGACCTGGGTTCAAACAACGGGTTCATATTTGACTTGAAGTTTAGGTTCACATTTGACTTGGGTTCAAACAACGGGTTCATATTTGACTCAAAATTTAGGTTCATATTTGACTCAAAGTTTAGGTTCATATCTGACCTGGTTTTAAACAACGGGTTCATATTTGACTCGAAGTTTAGGTTCACATTTGACCTGGGTTCAAACAATGGGTTCATGTTTGACTCGAAGATTAGGTTCATATCTGACCTGGGTTCCAACAACGGGTTCATATTTGACTCGAAGTTTAGGTTCACATTTGACCTGGTTCAAACAACGGGTTCATATTTGACTCGAAGTTTAGGTTCACATTTGACCTGGGTTCAAACAATGGGTTCATGTTTGACTCGAAGATTAGGTTCATATCTGACCTGGGTTCCAACAACGGTTTCATATTTGACTCGAAGTTTAGGTTCACATTTGACCTGGGTTCAAACAACGGGTTCATATTTGACTCAAAATTTAGGTTCATATTTGACCTGGGTTCAAACAAATGGTTCATGTTTGAATCAAAGTTTAGGTTCATATCTGACATGGTTTTAAACAACGGGTTCATATTTGACTCGAAGTTTAGGTTCATATTTGACCTGGGTTCAAACAACGGGTTTATATTTGACTCAAAGTTTAGGTTCATATCTGACCTGGTTTCAAACAACGCGTTCATATTTGACTCGAAGTTTAGGTTCACATTTGACCTGGGTTCAAACAACGGGTTCATATTTGACTTGAAGTTTAGGTTCACATTTGACTTGGGTTCAAACAACGGGTTCATATTTGACTCTAAATTTAGGTTCATATTTGACCTGCGTTCAAACAACGGGTTTATATTTGACTCAAAGTTTAGGCTCATATCTGACCTGGTTTCAAACAACGCGTTCATATTTGACTCGAAGTTTAGGTTCACATTTGACCTGGGTTCAACAAACGGGTTCAAATTTGACTCAAAGTTTAGGTTCACATTTGACCTGAGTTCAAACAACGGGTTCATGTTTGACTCGAAGTTTAGGTTCATATCTTACCTGGTTTCAAACAACGGGTTCATATTTGACTCGAAGTTTAGGTTCACATTTGACCTGGGTTCAAACAACGGGTTCATATTTGACTCAAAGATTAGGTTCATATAACCTAGGTTCAAACAACGGGTTCATGTTTGACTCGAAGTTTAGGTTCATATCTTACCTGGTTTCAAACACCAGGTTCATATTTGACTCGAAGTTTAGGTTCATATCCGACCTGGTTTCAAACAACGGGATCATATTTGACTGGAAGTTTAGGTTCACATTTGACCTGGGTTCAAACAACGGGTTCAAATTTGACTCGAAGTTTAGGTTCATATCTGACCTGGTTTCAAACAACGGGTCCATGTTTGACTCAAAGTTTGGGTTCATATCTGACCTGGTTTCAAACAACGGGTTCATGTTTGACTCAAAGTTTAGGTTCATATCTGACCTGGTTTCAAACAACGGGTTCATATTTGACTCGAAGTTTAGGTTCACATTTGACCTGGGTTCAAACAACGGGTTCATATTTGACTTGAAGTTTAGGTTCACATTTGACTTGGGTTCAAACAACGGGTTCATATTTGACTCAAAATTTAGGTTCATATTTGACTCAAAGTTTAGGTTCATATCTGACCTGGTTTTAAACAACGGGTTCATATTTGACTCGAAGTTTAGGTTCACATTTGACCTGGGTTCAAACAATGGGTTCATGTTTGACTCGAAGATTAGGTTCACATCTGACCTGGGTTCCAACAACGGGTTCATATTTGACTCGAAGTTTAGGTTCACATTTGACCTGGTTCAAACAACGGGTTCATATTTGACTCGAAGTTTAGGTTCACATTTGACCTGGGTTCAAACAATGGGTTCATGTTTGACTCGAAGATTAGGTTCATATCTGACCTGGGTTCCAACAACGGTTTCATATTTGACTCGAAGTTTAGGTTCACATTTGACCTGGGTTCAAACAACGGGTTCATATTTGACTCAAAATTTAGGTTCATATTTGACCTGGGTTCAAACAAATGGTTCATGTTTGAATCAAAGTTTAGGTTCATATCTGACATGGTTTTAAACAACGGGTTCATATTTGACTCGAAGTTTAGGTTCATATTTGACCTGGGTTCAAACAACGGGTTTATATTTGACTCAAAGTTTAGGTTCATATCTGACCTGGTTTCAAACAACGCGTTCATATTTGACTCGAAGTTTAGGTTCACATTTGACCTGGGTTCAAACAACGGGTTCATATTTGACTTGAAGTTTAGGTTCACATTTGACTTGGGTTCAAACAACGGGTTCATATTTGACTCTAAATTTAGGTTCATATTTGACCTGCGTTCAAACAACGGGTTTATATTTGACTCAAAGTTTAGGCTCATATCTGACCTGGTTTCAAACAACGCGTTCATATTTGACTCGAAGTTTAGGTTCACATTTGACCTGGGTTCAACAAACGGGTTCAAATTTGACTCAAAGTTTAGGTTCACATTTGACCTGAGTTCAAACAACGGGTTCATGTTTGACTCGAAGTTTAGGTTCATATCTTACCTGGTTTCAAACAACGGGTTCATATTTGACTCGAAGTTTAGGTTCACATTTGACCTGGGTTCAAACAACGGGTTCATATTTGACTCAAAGATTAGGTTCATATAACCTAGGTTCAAACAACGGGTTCATGTTTGACTCGAAGTTTAGGTTCATATCTTACCTGGTTTCAAACACCAGGTTCATATTTGACTCGAAGTTTAGGTTCATATCCGACCTGGTTTCAAACAACGGGATCATATTTGACTGGAAGTTTAGGTTCACATTTGACCTGGGTTCAAACAACGGGTTCAAATTTGACTCGAAATTTAGGTTCATATCTGACCTGGTTTCAAACAACGGGTCCATGTTTGACTCAAAGTTTGGGTTCATATCTGACCTGGTTTCAAACAACGGGTTCATGTTTGACTCAAAGTTTAGGTTCATATCTGACCTGGTTTCAAACAACGGGTTCATATTTGACTCGAAGTTTAGGTTCACATTTGACCTGGGTTCAAACAACGGGTTCATATTTGACTTGAAGTTTAGGTTCACATTTGACTTGGGTTCAAACAACGGGTTCATATTTGACTCAAAATTTAGGTTCATATTTGACTCAAAGTTTAGGTTCATATCTGACCTGGTTTTAAACAACGGGTTCATATTTGACTCGAAGTTTAGGTTCACATTTGACCTGGGTTCAAACAATGGGTTCATGTTTGACTCGAAGATTAGGTTCACATCTGACCTGGGTTCCAACAACGGGTTCATATTTGACTCGAAGTTTAGGTTCACATTTGACCTGGTTCAAACAACGGGTTCATATTTGACTCGAAGTTTAGGTTCACATTTGACCTGGGTTCAAATAATGGGTTCATGTTTGACTCGAAGATTAGGTTCATATCTGACCTGGGTTCCAACAACGGTTTCATATTTGACTCGAAGTTTAGGTTCACATTTGACCTGGGTTCAAACAACGGGTTCATATTTGACTCAAAATTTAGGTTCATATTTGACCTGGGTTCAAACAAATGGTTCATGTTTGAATCAAAGTTTAGGTTCATATCTGACATGGTTTTAAACAACGGGTTCATATTTGACTCGAAGTTTAGGTTCATATTTGACCTGGGTTCAAACAACGGGTTTATATTTGACTCAAAGTTTAGGTTCATATCTGACCTGGTTTCAAACAACGCGTTCATATTTGACTCGAAGTTTAGGTTCACATTTGACCTGGGTTCAAACAACGGGTTCATATTTGACTTGAAGTTTAGGTTCACATTTGACTTGGGTTCAAACAACGGGTTCATATTTGACTCTAAATTTAGGTTCATATTTGACCTGCGTTCAAACAACGGGTTTATATTTGACTTAAAGTTTAGGCTTATATCTGACCTGGTTTCAAACAACGCGTTCATATTTGACTCGAAGTTTAGGTTCACATTTGACCTGGGTTCAACAAACGGGTTCAAATTTGACTCAAAGTTTAGGTTCACATTTGACCTGAGTTCAAACAACGGGTTCATGTTTGACTCAAAGTTTAGGTTCATATCTTACCTGGTTTCAAACAACGGGTTCATATTTGACTCGAAGTTTAGGTTCACATTTGACCTGGGTTCAAACAACGGGTTCATATTTGACTCAAAGATTAGGTTCATATAACCTAGGTTCAAACAACGGGTTCATGTTTGACTCGAAGTTTAGGTTCATATCTTACCTGGTTTCAAACACCAGGTTCATATTTGACTCGAAGTTTAGGTTCATATCCGACCTGGTTTCAAACAACGGGATCATATTTGACTGGAAGTTTAGGTTCACATTTGACCTGGGTTCAAACAACGGGTTCAAATTTGACTCGAAGTTTAGGTTCATATCTGACCTGGTTTCAAACAACGGGTCCATGTTTGACTCAAAGTTTAGGTTCATATCTGACCTGGTTTCAAACAACGGGTTCATGTTTGACTCAAAGTTTAGGTTCATATCTGACCTGGTTTCAAACAACGGGTTCATATTTGACTCGAAGTTTAGGTTCACATTTGACCTGGGTTCAAACAACGGGTTCATATTTGACTTGAAGTTTAGGTTCACATTTGACTTGGGTTCAAACAACGGGTTCATATTTGACTCAAAATTTAGGTTCATATTTGACTCAAAGTTTAGGTTCATATCTGACCTGGTTTTAAACAACGGGTTCATATTTGACTCGAAGTTTAGGTTCACATTTGACCTGGGTTCAAACAATGGGTTCATGTTTGACTCGAAGATTAGGTTCATATCTGACCTGGGTTCCAACAACGGGTTCATATTTGACTCGAAGTTTAGGTTCACATTTGACCTGGTTCAAACAACGGGTTCATATTTGACTCGAAGTTTAGGTTCACATTTGACCTGGGTTCAAACAATGGGTTCATGTTTGACTCGAAGATTAGGTTCATATCTGACCTGGGTTCCAACAACGGTTTCATATTTGACTCGAAGTTTAGGTTCACATTTGACCTGGGTTCAAACAACGGGTTCATATTTGACTCAAAATTTAGGTTCATATTTGACCTGGGTTCAAACAAATGGTTCATGTTTGAATCAAAGTTTAGGTTCATATCTGACATGGTTTTAAACAACGGGTTCATATTTGACTCGAAGTTTAGGTTCATATTTGACCTGGGTTCAAACAACGGGTTTATATTTGACTCAAAGTTTAGGTTCATATCTGACCTGGTTTCAAACAACGCGTTCATATTCGACTCGAAGTTTAGGTTCACATTTGACCTGGGTTCAAACAACGGGTTCATATTTGACTTGAAGTTTAGGTTCACATTTGACTTGGGTTCAAACAACGGGTTCATATTTGACTCTAAATTTAGGTTCATATTTGACCTGCGTTCAAACAACGGGTTTATATTTGACTCAAAGTTTAGGCTCATATCTGACCTGGTTTCAAACAACGCGTTCATATTTGACTCGAAGTTTAGGTTCACATTTGACCTGGGTTCAACAAACGGGTTCAAATTTGACTCAAAGTTTAGGTTCACATTTGACCTGAGTTCAAACAACGGGTTCATGTTTGACTCGAAGTTTAGGTTCATATCTTACCTGGTTTCAAACAACGGGTTCATATTTGACTCGAAGTTTAGGTTCACATTTGACCTGGGTTCAAACAACGGGTTCATATTTGACTCAAAGATTAGGTTCATATAACCTAGGTTCAAACAACGGGTTCATGTTTGACTCGAAGTTTAGGTTCATATCTTACCTGGTTTCAAACACCAGGTTCATATTTGACTCGAAGTTTGGGTTCATATCCGACCTGGTTTCAAACAACGGGTTCATATTTGACTGGAAGTTTAGGTTCACATTTGACCTGGGTTCAAACAACGGGTTCAAATTTGACTCGAAGTTTAGGTTCATATCTGACCTGGTTTCAAACAACGGGTTCATGTTTGACTCAAAGTTTAGGTTCATATCTGACCTGGTTTCAAACAACGGGTTCATGTTTGACTCAAAGTTTAGGTTCATATCTGACCTGGTTTCAAACAACGGGTTCATATTTGACTCGAAGTTTAGGTTCACATTTGACCTGGGTTCAAACAACGGGTTCATATTTGACTTGAAGTTTAGGTTCACATTTGACTTGGGTTCAAACAACGGGTTCATATTTGACTCTAAATTTAGGTTCATATTTGACCTGCGTTCAAACAACGGGTTTATATTTGACTCAAAGTTTAGGTTCATATCTGACCTGGTTTCAAACAACGGGTTCATATTTGACTCGAAGTTTAGGTTCACATTTTACCTGGGTTCAACAAACGGGTTCAAATTTGACTCAAAGTTTAGGTTCACATTTGACCTGTGTTCAAACAACGGGTTCATGTTTGACTCGAAGTTTAGGTTCATATCTTACCTAGTTTCAAACAACGGGTTCATATTTGACTCGAAGTTTAGGTTCACATTTGACCTGGGTTCAAACAACGGGTTCATATTTGACTGAAAGATTAGGTTCATATAACCTGGGTTCAAATAACGGGTTCATGTTTGACTCGAAGGTTAGGTTCATATCTTACCTGGTTTCAAACAACAGGTTCATATTTGACTCGAAGTTTAGGTTCATATCCGACCTGGTTTCAAACAACGGGTTCATATTTGACTGGAAGTTTAGGTTCACATTTGACCTGGGTTCAAACAACGGGTTCAGATTTGACTCGAAGTTTAGGTTCAAATCTGACCTGGTTTCAAACAACGGGTTCATATTTGACTCAAAGTTTAGGTTCATATTTGACCTGGGTTCAAACAACGGGTTTATATTTGACTCAAAGTTTAGGTTCATATCTGACCTGGTTTCAAACAATGGGTTCATATTTGACTCGAAGTTTAGATTCACATTTGACCTGGGTTCAAACAACGGGTTCATATTTGACTCGAAGTTTAGGTTCACATTTGACTTGGGTTCAAACAACGGGTTCATATTTGACTCAAAATTTAGGTTCATATTTGACTCAAAGTTTAGGTTCATATCTGACCTGGTTTTAAACAACGGGTTCATATTTGACTCGAAGTTTAGGTTCACATTTGACCTGGGTTCAAACAATGGGTTCATGTTTGACTCGAAGATTAGGTTCACATTTGACCTGGGTTCAAACAATGGGTTCATGTTTGACTCGAAGATTAGGTTCATATCTGACCTGGGTTCCAACAACGGGTTCATATTTGACTCGAAGTTTAGGTTCATATTTGACCTGGGTTCAAACAACGGGTTTATATTTGACTCAAAGTTTAGGTTCATATCTGACCTGGTTTCAAACAACGCGTTCATATTCGACTCGAAGTTTAGGTTCCCATTTGACCTGGGTTCAAACAACGGGTTCATATTTGACTCTAAATTTAGGTTCATATTTGACCTGCGTTCAAAAAACGGGTTTATATTTGACTCAAAGTTTAGGTTCATATCTGACCTGGTTTCAAACAACGCGTTCATATTTGACTCGAAGTTTAGGTTCACATTTGACCTGGGTTCAACAAACGGGTTCAAATTTGACTCAAAGTTTAGGTTCACATTTGACCTGTGTTCAAACAACGGGTTCATGTTTGACTCGAAGTTTAGGTTCATATCTTACCTGGTTTCAAACAACGGGTTCATATTTGACTCGAAGTTTAGGTTCACATTTGACCTGGGTTCAAACAACGGGTTCATATTTGACTCAAAGATTAGGTTCATATAACCTAGGTTCAAACAACGGGTTCATGTTTGACTCGAAGTATAGGTTCATATCTTACCTGGTTTCAAACACCAGGTTCATATTTGACTCGAAGTTTAGGTTCATATCCGACCTGGTTTCAAACAACGGGTTCATATTTGACTGGAAGTTTAGGTTCACATTTGACCTGGGTTCAAACAACGGGTTCAAATTTGACTCGAAGTTTAGGTTCATATCTGACCTGGTTTCAAACAACGGGTTCATGTTTGACTCAAAGTTTAGGTTCATATCTGACCTGGTTTCAAACAACGGGTTCATGTTTGACTCAAAGTTTAGGTTCATATCTGACCTGGTTTCAAATAACGGGTTCATATTTGACACGAAGTTTAGGTTCACATTTGACCTGGGTTCAACAAACGGGTTCAAATTTGACTCAAAGTTTAGGTTCATATTTGACCTGGGTTCAAACAACGGGTTCATGTTTGACTCGAAGTTTAGGTTCATATCTTACCTGGTTTCAAACAACGGGTTTATATTTGACTCGAAGTTTAGGTTCACATTTGACCTGGGTTCAAAAAACGGGTTCATATTTGACTCGAAGTTTAGGTTCATATAACCTAGGTTCAAACAACGGGTTCATGTTTGACCCGAAGTTTAGGTTCATATCTTACCTGGATTCAAACACCAGGTTCATATTTGACTCGAAGTTTAGGTTCATATCCGACCTGGTTTCAAACAACGGGTTCATATTTGACTCGAAGTTTAGGTTCACATTTGACCTGGGTTCAAACAACGGGTTCATATTTGACTCGAAGATTAGGTTCATATCTGACCTGGTTTCAAACAATGGGTTCAGGTTTGACTCAAAGTTTAGGTTCATATCTGACCTGGTTTCAAACAACGGGTTCATGTTTGACTCAAAGTTTAGGTTCATATCTGACCTGGTTTCAAACAACGGGTTCATATTTGACTCGAAGTTTAGGTTCACATTTGACCTGGGTTCAAACAACGGGTTCATATTTGACTTGAAGTTTAGGTTCACATTTAACTTGGGTTCAAACAACGGGTTCATATTTGACTCTAAATTTAGGTTCATATTTGACCTGCGTTCAAACAACGGGTTTATATTTGACTCAAAGTTTAGGTTCATATCTGACCTGGTTTCAAACAACGGGTTCATATTTGACTCGAAGTTTAGGTTCACATTTGACCTGGGTTCAACAAACGGGTTCATATTTGACTCAAAGTTTAGGTTCACATTTGACTTGGGTTCAAACAACGGGTTCATGTTTGCCTCGAAGTTTAGGTTCATATCTTACCTGGTTTCAAACAACGGGTTCATATTTGACTCGAAGTTTAGGTTCACATTTAACCTGGGTTCAAACAACGGGTTCATATTTGACTCAAAGATTAGGTTCATATAACCTGGGTTCAAACAACGGGTTCATGTTTGACTCGAAGTTTAGGTTCATATCTTACCTGGTTTCAAACAACAGGTTCATATTTGACTCGAAGTTTAGGTTCATATCCGACCTGGTTTCAAACAACGGGTTCATATTTGACTGGAAGTTTAGGTTCACATTTGACCTGGGTTTAAACAACGGGTTCAAATTTGACTCGAAGTTTAGGTTCATATCTGACCTGGTTTCAAACAACGGGTTAATATTTGACTCAAAGTTTAGGTTCATATTTGACCTGGGTTCAAACAACGGGTTTATATTTGACTCAAAGTTTAGGTTCATATCTGACATGGTTTCAAACAACGGGTTCATATTTGACTCGAAGTTTAGGTTCACATTTGACCTGGGTTCAAACAACGGGTTCATATTTGACTCGAAGTTTAGGTTCACATTTGACTTGGGTTCAAACAACGGGTTCATATTTGACTCAAAATTTAGGTTCATATTTGACTCAAAGTTTAGGTTCATATCTGACCTGGTTTTAAACAACGGGTTCATATTTGACTCGAAGTTTAGGTTCACATTTGACCTGCGTTCAAACAATGGGTTCATGTTTGACTCGAAGATTAGGTTCACATTTGACCTGGGTTCAAACAATGGGTTCATGTTTGACTCGAAGATTAGGTTCATATCTGACCTGGGTTCCAACAACGGTTTCATATTTGACTCGAAGTTTAGGTTCACATTTGACCTGGGTTCAAACAACGGGTTCATATTTGACTCAAAATATAGGTTCATATTTGACCTGGGTTCAAACAAATGGTTCATGTTTGACTCAAAGTTTAGGTTCATATCTGACCTGGTTTTAAACAACGGGTTCATATTTGACTCGAAGTTTAGGTTCATATTTGACCTGGGTTCAAACAACGGGTTTATATTTGACTCAAAGTTTAGGTTCATATCTGACCTGGTTTCAAACAACGCGTTCATATTTGACTCGAAGTTTAGGTTCACATTTGACCTGGGTTCAAACAACGGGTTCATATTTGACTTGAAGTTTAGGTTCACATTTGACTTGGGTTCAAACAACGGGTTCATATTTGACTCTAAATTTAGGTTCATATTTGACCTGCGTTCAAACAACGGGTTTATATTTGACTCAAAGTTTAGGTTCATATCTTACCTGGTTTCAAACAACGCGTTCATATTTGACTCGAAGTTTAGGTTCACATTTGACCTGGGTTCAACAAACGGGTTCAAATTTGACTCAAATTTAGGTTCACATTTGACCTGTGTTCAAACAACGGGTTCATGTTTGACTCGAAGTTTAGGTTCATATCTTACCTGGTTTCAAACAACGGGTTCATATTTGACTCGAAGTTTAGGTTCACATTTGACCTGGGTTCAAACAACGGGTTCATATTTGACTCAAAGATTAGGTTCATATAACCTAGGTTCAAACAACGGGTTCATGTTTGACTCGAAGTTTAGGTTCATATCTTACTTGGTTTCAAACACCAGGTTCATATTTGACTCGAAGTTTAGGTTCATATCCGACATGGTTTCAAAAAACGGGTTCATATTTGACTGGAAGTTTAGGTTCACATTTGACCTGGGTTCAAACAACGGGTTCAAATTTGACTCGAAGTTTAGGTTCATATCTGACCTGGTTTCAAACAACGGGTTCATGTTTGACTCAAAGTTTAGGTTCATATCTGACCTGGTTTCAAACAACGGGTTCATGTTTGACTCAAAGTTTAGGTTCATATCTGACCTGGTTTCAAACAACGGGTTCATATTTGACTCGAAGTTTAGGTTCACATTTGACCTGGGTTCAAACAACGGGTTCATATTTGACTTGAAGTTTAGGTTCACATTTGACTTGGGTTCAAACAACGGGTTCATATTTGACTCGAAGTTTAGGTTCACATTTGACCTGGGTTCAACAAACGGGTTCATATTTGACTCAAAGTTTAGGTTCACATTTGACCTGGGTTCAAACAACGGGTTCATGTTTGCCTCGAAGTTTAGGTTCATATCTTACCTGGTTTCAAACAACGGGTTCATATTTGACTCAAAGTTTAGGTTCACATTTGACCTGGGTTCAAACAACGGGTTCATATTTGACTCAAAGATTAGGTTCATATAACCTGGGTTCAAACAACGGGTTCATGTTTGACTCGAAGTTTAGGTTCATATCTTACCTGGTTTCAAACAACAGGTTCATATTTGACTCGAAGTTTAGGTTCATATCCGACCTGGTTTCAAACAACGGGTTCATATTTGACTCGAAGTTTAGGTTCACATTTGACCTGGGTTCAAACAACGGGTTCATATTTGACTCGAAGATTAGGTTCATATCTGACCTGGTTTCAAACAACGGGTTCAGGTTTGACTCAAAGTTTAGGTTCATATCTGACCTGGTTTCAAACAACGGGTTCATGTTTGACTCAAAGTTTAGGTTCATATCTGACCTGGTTTCAAACAACGGGTTCATATTTGACTCGAAGTTTAGGTTCACATTTGACCTGGGTTCAAACAACGGGTTCATATTTGACTTGAAGTTTAGGTTCACATTTAACTTGGGTTCAAACAACGGGTTCATATTTGACTCTAAATTTAGGTTCATATTTGACCTGCGTTCAAACAACGGGTTTATATTTGACTCAAAGTTTAGGTTCATTTCTGACCTGGTTTCAAACAACGGGTTCATATTTGACTCGAAGTTTAGGTTCACATTTGACCTGGGTTCAAAAAACGGGTTCATATTTGACTCGAAGTTTAGGTTCATATAACCTAGGTTCAAACAACGGGTTCATGTTTGACCCGAAGTTTAGGTTCATATCTTACCTGGATTCAAACACCAGGTTCATATTTGACTCGAAGTTTAGGTTCATATCCGACCTGGTTTCAAACAACGGGTTCATATTTGACTCGAAGTTTAGGTTCACATTTGACCTGGGTTCAAACAACGGGTTCATATTTGACTCGAAGATTAGGTTCATATCTGACCTGGTTTCAAACAACGGGTTCAGGTTTTACTCAAAGTTTAGGTTCATATCTGACCTGGTTTCAAACAACGGGTTCATGTTTGACTCAAAGTTTAGGTTCATATCTGACCTGGTTTCAAACAACGGGTTCATATTTGACTCGAAGTTTAGGTTCACATTTGACCTGGGTTCAAACAACGGGTTCATATTTGACTTGAAGTTTAGGTTCACATTTAACTTGGGTTCAAACAACGGGTTCATATTTGACTCTAAATTTAGGTTCATATTTGACCTGCGTTCAAACAACGGGTTTATATTTGACTCAAAGTTTAGGTTCATATCTGACCTGGTTTCAAACAACGGGTTCATATTTGACTCGAAGTTTAGGTTCACATTTGACCTGGGTTCAACAAACGGGTTCATATTTGACTCAAAGTTTAGGTTCACATTTGACCTGGGTTCAAACAACGGGTTCATGTTTGCCTCGAAGTTTAGGTTCATATCTTACCTGGTTTCAAACAACGGGTTCATATTTGACTCGAAGTTTAGGTTCACATTTAACCTGGGTTCAAACAACGGGTTCATATTTGACTCAAAGATTAGGTTCATATAACCTGGGTTCAAACAACGGGTTCATGTTTGACTCGAAGTTTAGGTTCATATCTTACCTGGTTTCAAACAACAGGTTCATATTTGACTCGAAGTTTAGGTTCATATCCGACCTGGTTTCAAACAACGGGTTCATATTTGACTGGAAGTTTAGGTTCACATTTGACCTGGGTTTAAACAACGGGTTCAAATTTGACTCGAAGTTTAGGTTCATATCTGACCTGGTTTCAAACAACGGGTTAATATTTGACTCAAAGTTTAGGTTCATATTTGACCTGGGTTCAAACAACGGGTTTATATTTGACTCAAAGTTTAGGTTCATATCTGACATGGTTTCAAACAACGGGTTCATATTTGACTCGAAGTTTAGGTTCACATTTGACCTGGGTTCAAACAACGGGTTCATATTTGACTCGAAGTTTAGGTTCACATTTGACTTGGGTTCAAACAACGGGTTCATATTTGACTCAAAATTTAGGTTCATATTTGACTCAAAGTTTAGGTTCATATCTGACCTGGTTTTAAACAACGGGTTCATATTTGACTCGAAGTTTAGGTTCACATTTGACCTGCGTTCAAACAATGGGTTCATGTTTGACTCGAAGATTAGGTTCACATTTGACCTGGGTTCAAACAATGGGTTCATGTTTGACTCGAAGATTAGGTTCATATCTGACCTGGGTTCCAACAACGGTTTCATATTTGACTCGAAGTTTAGGTTCACATTTGACCTAGGTTCAAACAACGGGTTCATATTTGACTCAAAATATAGGTTCATATTTGACCTGGGTTCAAACAAATGGTTCATGTTTGACTCAAAGTTTAGGTTCATATCTGACCTGGTTTTAAACAACGGGTTCATATTTGACTCGAAGTTTAGGTTCATATTTGACCTGGGTTCAAACAACGGGTTTATATTTGACTCAAAGTTTAGGTTCATATCTGACCTGGTTTCAAACAACGCGTTCATATTTGACTCGAAGTTTAGGTTCACATTTGACCTGGGTTCAAACAACGGGTTCATATTTGACTTGAAGTTTAGGTTCACATTTGACTTGGGTTCAAACAACGGGTTCATATTTGACTCTAAATTTAGGTTCATATTTGACCTGCGTTCAAACAACGGGTTTATATTTGACTCAAAGTTTAGGTTCATATCTGACCTGGTTTCAAACAACGCGTTCATATTTGACTCGAAGTTTAGGTTCACATTTGACCTGGGTTCAACAAACGGGTTCAAATTTGACTCAAATTTTAGGTTCACATTTGACCTGTGTTCAAACAACGGGTTCATGTTTGACTCGAAGTTTAGGTTCATATCTTACCTGGTTTCAAACAACGGGTTCATATTTGACTCGAAGTTTAGGTTCACATTTGACCTGGGTTCAAACAACGGGTTCATATTTGACTCAAAGATTAGGTTCATATAACCTAGGTTCAAACAACGGGTTCATGTTTGACTCGAAGTTTAGGTTCATATCTTACCTGGTTTCAAACACCAGGTTCATATTTGACTCGAAGTTTAGGTTCATATCCGACATGGTTTCAAAAAACGGGTTCATATTTGACTAGAAGTTTAGGTTCACATTTGACCTGGGTTCAAACAACGGGTTCAAATTTGACTCGAAGTTTAGGTTCATATCTGACCTGGTTTCAAACAACGGGTTCATGTTTGACTCAAAGTTTAGGTTCATATCTGACCTGGTTTCAAACAACGGGTTCATGTTTGACTCAAAGTTTAGGTTCATATCTGACCTGGTTTCAAACAACGGGTTCATATTTGACTCGAAGTTTAGGTTCACATGTGACCTGCGTTCAAACAACGGGTTCATATTTGACTTGAAGTTTAGGTTCACATTTGACTTGGGTTCAAACAACGGGTTCATATTTGACTCGAAGTTTAGGTTCACATTTGACCTGGGTTCAACAAACGGGTTCATATTTGACTCAAAGTTTAGGTTCACATTTGACCTGGGTTCAAACAACGGGTTCATGTTTGCCTCGAAGTTTAGGTTCATATCTTACCTGGTTTCAAACAACGGGTTCATATTTGACTCGAAGTTTAGGTTCACATTTGACCTGGGTTCAAACAACGGGTTCATATTTGACTCAAAGATTAGGTTCATATAACCTGGGTTCAAACAACGGGTTCATGTTTGACTCGAAGTTTAGGTTCATATCTTACCTGGTTTCAAACAACAGGTTCATATTTGACTCGAAGTTTAGGTTCATATCCGACCTGGTTTCAAACAACGGGTTCATATTTGACTGGAAGTTTAGGTTCACATTTGACCTGGGTTTAAACAACGGGTTCAAATTTGACTCGAAGTTTAGGTTCATATCTGAACTGGTTTCAAACAACGGGTTCATATTTGACTCAAAGTTTAGGTTCATATTTGACCTGGGTTCAAACAACGGGTTTATATTTGACTCAAAGTTTAGGTTCATATCTGACATGGTTTCAAACAACGGGTTCATATTTGACTCGAAGTTTAGGTTCACATTTGACCTGGGTTCAAACAACGGGTTCATATTTGACTCGAAGTTTAGGTTCACATTTGACTTGGGTTCAAACAACGGGTTCATATTTGACTCAAAATTTAGGTTCATATTTGACTCAAAGTTTAGGTTCATATCTGACCTGGTTTTAAACAACGGGTTCATATTTGACTCGAAGTTTAGGTTCACATTTGACCTTCGTTCAAACAATGGGTTCATGTTTGACTCAAAGATTAGGTTCACATTTGACCTGGGTTCAAACAATGGGTTCATGTTTGACTCGAAGATTAGGTTCATATCTGACCTGGGTTCCAACAACGGTTTCATATTTGACTCGAAGTTTAGGTTCACATTTGACCTGGGTTCAAACAACGGGTTCATATTTGACTCAAAATATAGGTTCATATTTGACATGGGTTCAAACAAATGGTTCATGTTTGACTCAAAGTTTAGGTTCATATCTGACCTGGTTTTAAACAACGGGTTCATATTTGACTCGAAGTTTAGGTTCATATTTGACCTGGGTTCAAACAATGGGTTTATATTTGACTCAAAGTTTAGGTTCATATCTGACCTGGTTTCAAACAACGCGTTCATATTTGACTCGAAGTTTAGGTTCACATTTGACCTGGGTTCAAACAACGGGTTCATATTTGACTTGAAGTTTAGGTTCACATTTGACTTGGGTTCAAACAACGGGTTCATATTTGACTCTAAATTTAGGTTCATATTTGACCTGCGTTCAAACAACGGGTTTATATTTGACTCAAAGTTTAGGTTCATATCTGACCTGGTTTCAAACAACGCGTTCATATTTGACTCGAAGTTTAGGTTCACATTTGACCTGGGTTCAACAAACGGGTTCAAATTTGACTCAAATTTTAGGTTCACATTTGACCTGTGTTCAAACAACGGGTTCATGTTTGACTCGAAGTTTAGGTTCATATCTTACCTGGTTTCAAACAACGGGTTCATATTTGACTCGAAGTTTAGGTTCACATTTGACCTGGGTTCAAACAACGGGTTCATATTTGACTCAAAGATTAGGTTCATATAACCTAGGTTCAAACAACGGGTTCATGTTTGACTCGAAGTTTAGGTTCATATCTTACCTGGTTTCAAACACCAGGTTCATATTTGACTCGAAGTTTAGGTTCATATCCGACATGGTTTCAAAAAACGGGTTCATATTTGACTGGAAGTTTAGGTTCACATTTGACCTGGGTTCAAACAACGGGTTCAAATTTGACTCGAAGTTTAGGTTCATATCTGACCTGGTTTCAAACAACGGGTTCATGTTTGACTCAAAGTTTAGGTTCATATCTGACCTGGTTTCAAACAACGGGTTCATGTTTGACTCAAAGTTTAGGTTCATATCTGACCTGGTTTCAAACAACGGGTTCATATTTGACTCGAAGTTTAGGTTCACATTTGACCTGGGTTCAAACAACGGGTTCATATTTGACTTGAAGTTTAGGTTCACATTTGACTTGGGTTCAAACAACGGGTTCATATTTGACTCGAAGTTTAGGTTCACATTTGACCTGGGTTCAACAAACGGGTTCATATTTGACTCAAAGTTTAGGTTCACATTTGACCTGGGTTCAAACAACGGGTTCATGTTTGCCTCGAAGTTTAGGTTCATATCTTACCTGGTTTCAAACAACGGGTTCATATTTGACTCGAAGTTTAGGTTCACATTTGACCTGGGTTCAAACAACGGGTTCATATTTGACTCAAAGATTAGGTTCATATAACCTAGGTTCAAACAACGGGTTCATGTTTGACTCGAAGTTTAGGTTCATATCTTACCTGGTTTCAAACACCAGGTTCATATTTGACTCGAAGTTTAGGTTCATATCCGACATGGTTTCAAAAAACGGGTTCATATTTGACTGGAAGTTTAGGTTCACATTTGACCTGGGTTCAAACAACGGGTTCAAATTTGACTCGAAGTTTAGGTTCATATCTGACCTGGTTTCAAACAACGGGTTCATGTTTGACTCAAAGTTTAGGTTCATATCTGACCTGGTTTCAAATAACGGGTTCATGTTTGACTCAAAGTTTAGGTTCATATCTGACCTGGTTTCAAACAACGGGTTCATATTTGACTCGAAGTTTAGGTTCACATTTGACCTGGGTTCAAACAACGGGTTCATATTTGACTTGAAGTTTAGGTTCACATTTGACTTGGGTTCAAACAACGGGTTCTTATTTGACTCTAAATTTAGGTTCATATTTGACCTGCGTTCAAACAACGGGTTTATATTTGACTCAAAGTTTAGGTTCATATCTGACCTGGTTTCAAACAACGGGTTCATATTTGACTCGAAGTTTAGGTTCACATTTTACCTGGGTTCAACAAACGGGTTCAAATTTGACTCAAAGTTTAGGTTCACATTTGACCTGTGTTCAAACAACGGGTTCATGTTTGACTCGAAGTTTAGGTTCATATCTTACCTGGTTTCAAACAACGGGTTCATATTTGACTCGAAGTTTAGGTTCACATTTGACCAGGGTTCAAACAACGGGTTCATATTTGACTCAAAGATTAGGTTCATATAACCTGGGTTCAAACAACGGGTTCATGTTTGACTCGAAGTTTAGGTTCATATCTTACTTGGTTTCAAACAACAGGTTCATATTTGACTCGAAGTTTAGGTTCATATCCGACCTGGTTTCAAACAACGGGTTCATATTTGACTGGATGTTTAGGTTCACATTTGACCTGGGTTCAAACAACGGGTTCAAATTTGACTCGAAGTTTAGGTTCATATCTGACCTGGTTTCAAACAACGGGTTCATATTTGACTCAAAGTTTAGGTTCATATTTGACCTGGGTTCAAACAACGGGTTTATATTTGACTCAAAGTTTAGGTTCATATCTGACCTGGTTTCAAACAACGGGTTCATATTTGACTCGAAGTTTAGGTTCACATTTAACCTGGGTTCAAACAACGGGTTCATATTTGACTCGAAGTTTAGGTTAACATTTGACTTGGGTTCAAACAACGGGTTCATATTTGACTCAAAATTTAGGTTCATATTTGACTCAAAGTTTAGGTTCATATCTGACCTGGTTTTAAACAACGGGTTCATATTTGACTTGAAGTTTAGGTTCACATTTGACCTGCGTTCAAACAATGGGTTCATGTTTGACTCGAAGATTAGGTTCATATCTGACCTGGGTTCCAACAACGGGTTCATATTTGACTCGAAGTTTAGGTTCACATTTGACCTGGGTTCAAACAACGGGTTCATATTTGACTCGAAGTTTAGGTTCACATTTGACTTGGGTTCAAACAACGGGTTCATATTTGACTCAAAATTTAGGTTCATATTTGGCATGGGTTCAAACAAATGGTTCATGTTTGACTCAAAGTTTAGGTTCATATCTGACCTGGTTTTAAACAACGGGTTCATATTTGACTCGATGTTTAGGTTCATTTTTGACCTGGGTTCAAACAACGGGTTTATATTTGACTCAAAGTTTAGGTTCATATCTGACCTGGTTTCAAACAACGCGTTCATATTTGACTCGAAGTTTAGGTTCACATTTGACCTGGGTTCAAACAACGGGTTCATATTTGACTTGAAGTTTAGGTTCACATTTGACTTGGGTTCAAACAACGGGTTCATATTTGACTCTAAATTTAGGTTCATATTTGACCTGCGTTCAAACAACGGGTTTATATTTTACTCAAAGTTTAGGTTCATATCTGACCTGGTTTCAAACAACGGGTTCATATTTGACTCGAAGTTTAGGTTCACATTTGACCTGGGTTCAACAAACGGGTTCAAATTTGACTCAAAGTTTAGGTTCACATTTGACCTGTGTTCAAACAACGGGTTCATGTTTGACTCGAAGTTTAGGTTCATATCTTACCTGGTTTCAAACAACGGGTTCATATTTGACTCGAAGTTTAGGTTCACATTTGACCTGGGTTCAAACAACGGGTTCATATTTGACTCAAAGATTAGGTTCATATAACCTAGGTTCAAACAACGGGTTCATGTTTGACTCGAAGTTTAGGTTCATATCTTACCTGGTTTCAAACACCAGGTTCATATTTGACTCGAAGTTTAGGTTCATATCCGACTTGGTTTCAAACAACGGGTTCATATTTGACTGGAAGATTAGGTTCACATTTGACCTGGGTTCAAACAACGGGTTCAAATTTGACTCAAAGTTTAGGTTCATATCTGACCTGGTTTCAAACAACGGGTTCATGTTTGACTCAAAGTTTAGGTTCATATCTGACCTGGTTTTAAACAACGGGTTCATATTTGACTCAAAGTTTAGGTTCATATTTGACCTGGGTTCAAACAATGGGTTTATATTTGACTCAAAGTTTAGGTTCATATCTGACCTGGTTTCAAACAACGGGTTCATATTTGACTCGAAGTTTAGGTTCACATTTCACCTGGGTTCAAACAACGGGTTCATGTTTGACTCGAAGTTTAGGTTCATATCTTACCTGGTTTCAAACAACGGGTTCAAATTTGACTCGAAGTTTAGGTTCACATTTGACCTGGGTTCAAACAACGGGTTCATATTTGACTCGAAGTTACGGTTCACATTTGCCCTGGGTTCAAACAACGGGTTCATATTTGACTCGAAGTTTAGGTTCACATTTGACCATGGTTCAAACAACGAGTTCGTGTTTGACTCGATGTTTAGGTTCATATCTGACCTGGTTTCAAACAACAGGTTCATATTTGACTCGAAGTTTAGGTTCATATCCAACCTGGTTTCAAACAACGGGTTCATATTTGACTCGATGTTTAGGTTCATATTTTACCTATCTTTAAACAACAGGTTCATATTTGACTCGAAGTTTAAGTTCATATCTGACCTGGTTTCAAACAACGGGTTCGTATTTGACTCGAAGTTTAGGTTACAATTTAACATGGGTTCAAACAACGGGTTCATGTTTGACTCAAAGTTTAGGTTCATATCTGTCCTGGTTTCAAACTAGGGGTTCATATTTGGCTCGAAGTTTAGGTTCACATTTGACCGGTGTTCAAACAACGGGTTCATATTTGACTCGAAGTTAAGGTTCACATTTGCCCAGGGTTCAGACAACTAGTTCATGTTTGACTCGAAGTTTAGGTTCATATCTTACCTGGTTTCAAACAACGGGTTCATATTTGACTCGAAGTTTAGGTTCACATTTGACCTGGGTTCAAACAACGGGTTCAAATTTGACTCGAAGTTTAGGTTCATATCTGACCTGGTTTCAAACAACGGGTTCATATTTTACTCGAAGTTTAGGTTCATATTTGACCTGGGTTCAAATAACGGGTTCATGTTTGATTCGAAGTTTAAGTTCATATCTGACCAGGTTTCAAACAACGGGTTCATATTTGACTCAAAGTTTAGGTTCACATTTGACCTGGGTTCAACAAACGGGTTCAAATTTAACTCGAAGTTTAGGTTCATATCTGACCTAGTTTCAAACAACAAGTTCATATTTGACTCGAAGTTTAGGTTCACATTTGACCTGGGTTCAAACAATGGGTTCATGTTTGACTCGAAGTTTAGGTTCATATTTGACATGGGTTCAAACAACGGGTTCATATTTGACTCGAAGTTTAGGTTCACATTTGACCTGGGTTCAAACAACGGGTTCATATTTGATTTGAAGTTTAGGTTCACATTTGACTTGGGTTCAAACAACGGGTTCATATCTGACTCTAAATTTAGGTTCATATTTGACCTGGGTTCAAACAACGGGTTCATGTTTGACTCAAAGTTTAGGTTCATATCTGACCTGGTTTCAAACAACGGGTTCATATTTGACTCGAAGTTTAGGTTCATATTTGACCTGGGTTCAAACAACGGGTTTATATTTGACTCAAAGTTTAGGTTCATTTCTGACCCGGTTTCAAACAACGGGTTCATATTTGACTCGAAGTTTAGGTTCACATTTGACCTGGGTTCAAACAACGGGTTCATGTTTGACTCGAAGTTTAAGTTCATATCTTACCTGGTTTCAAACAACGGATTCATATTTGACTCGGAGTTTAGGTTCATATTTGACCTGGGTTCAAACAACGGGTTCAAATTTGACTCGAAGTTTAGGTTCATATCTGACCTGGTTTCAAACAACGGGTTCATATTTTACTCGAAGTTTAGGTTCATATTTGACCTGGGTTAAAATAACGGGTTCATATTTAATTCGAAGTTTAGGTTCATATCTGACTAGGTTTCAGACAACGGGTTCATATTTGACTCGAAGTTTAGGTTCACATTTGACCTGGGTTCAAACAACGGGTTCAAATTTAACTCGAAGTTTAGGTTCATATCTGACCTAGTTTCAAACAACAAGTTCATATTTGACTCGAAGTTCACATTTAACCTGGGTTCAAACAATGGGTTCATGTTTGACTCGAAGTTTAGGTTCATATCTGACCTGGGTTCAAACAACGGGTTCATATTTGACTAGAAGTTTAGGTTTACATTTGACTTGGGTTCAAACATCGGGTTCATATTTGACTCAAAATTTAGGTTCATATTTGACCTGGGTTCAAACAACGGGTTCATGTTTGACTCAAAGTTTAGGTTCATATCTGACCTGGTTTCAAACAACAGGTTCATATTTAACTCGAAGTTTACGTTCATATTTGACTTGGGTTCAAACAACGGGTTTATATTTGACTCAAAGTTTAGGTTCATATCTGACCTGGTTTCAAACAACGGGTTCATATTTGACTCGAAGTTTAGGTTCACATTTGACCGGGGTTCAAACAACGGGTTCATATTTAACTCGAAGTTAAGGTTCACATTTGCCCAGGGTTCAGACAACTAGTTCATGTTTGACTCGAAGTTTAGGTTCATATCTTACCTGGTTTCAAACAACGGGTTCATATTTGACTCGAAGTTTAGGTTCACATTTGACCTGGGTTCAAACAACGGGTTCAAATTTGACTCGAAGTTTAGGTTCATATCTGACCTGGTTTCAAACAACGGGTTCATATTTTACTCGAAGTTTAGGTTCATATTTGACCTGGGTTCAAATAACGGGTTCATATTTGATTCGAAGTTTAAGTTCATATCTGACCAGGTTTCAAACAACGGGTTCATATTTGACTCAAAGTTTAGGTTCACATTTGACCTGGGTTCAACAAACGGGTTCAAATTTGACTCGAACTTTAGGTTCATATCTGACCTAGTTTCAAACAACAAGTTCATATTTGACTCGAAGTTTAGGTTCACATTTGACCTGGGTTCAAACAATGGGTTCATGTTTGACTCGTAGTTTAGGTTCATATTTGACATGGGTTCAAACAACGGGTTCATATTTGACTCGAAGTTTAGGTTCACATTTGACCTGGGTTCAAACAACGGGTTCATATTTGACTTGAAGTTTAGGTTCACATTTGACTTGGGTTCAAACAACGGGTTCATATCTGACTCTAAATTTAGGTTCATATTTGACCTGGGTTCAAACAACGGGTTCATGTTTGACTCAAAGTTTAGGTTCATATCTGACCTGGTTTCAAACAACGGGTTCATATTTGACTCGAAGTTTAGGTTCATATTTGACCTGGGTTCAAACAACGGGTTTATATTTGACTCAAAGTTTAGGTTCATTTCTGACCTGGTTTCAAACAACGGGTTCATATTTGACTCGAAGTTTAGGTTCACATTTGACCTGGGTTCAAACAACGGGTTCATGTTTGACTCGAAGTTTAGGTTCATATCTTACCTGGTTTCAAACAACGGATTCATATTTGACTCGGAGTTTAGGTTCATATTTGACCTGGGTTCAAACAACAGGTTCAAATTTGACTCGAAGTTTAGGTTCATATCTGACCTGGTTTCAAACAACGGGTTCATATTTTACTCGAAGTTTAGGTTCATATTTGACCTGGGTTAAAATAACGGGTTCATATTTAATTCGAAGTTTAGGTTCATATCTGACTATGTTTCAGACAACGGGTTCATATTTGACTCGAAGTTTAGGTTCACATTTGACCTGGGTTCAAACAACGGGTTCAAATTTAACTCGAAGTTTAGGTTCATATCTGACCTAATTTCAAACAAAAAGTTCATATTTGACTCGAAGTTCACATTCAACCAGGGTTCAAACAATGGGTTCATGTTTGACTCGAAGTTTAGGTTCATATCTGACCTGGGTTCAAACAACGGGTTCATATTTGACTCGAAGTTTAGGTTCACATTTGACCTGGGTTCAAACAACGGGTTCATATTTGACTCGAAGTTTAGGTTCACATTTGACTTGGGTTCAAACAATGGGTTCATATTTGACTCAAAATTTAGGTTGATATTTGACCTGGGTTCAAACAACGGGTTCATGTTTGACTCAAAGTTTAGGTTCATATCTGACCTGGTTTCAAACAACAGGTTCATATTTAACTCGAAGTTTAGGTTCATATTTGACCTGGGTTCAAACAACGGGTTTATATATGACTCAAAGTTTAGGTTCATATCTGACCTGGTTTCAAACAACGGGTTCATATTTGACTCGAAGTTTAGGTTCATATTTGACCTGGGTTCAACAAACGGGTTCAAATTTGACTCGAAGTTTAGGTTCATATCTGACCTAATTTCAAATAACAAGTTCATATTTGACTCGAAGTTTAGGTTCACATTTGACCTGGGTTCAAACAATGGGTTCATGTTTGACTCGAAGTTTAGGTTCATATTTGACCTGGGTTCAAACAACGGGTTCATATTTGACTCGAAGTTTAGGTTCACATTTGACCTGGGTTCAAACAACGGGTTCATATTTGACTCGAAGTTTAGGTTCACATTTGACCTGGGTTCAAACAACGGGTTCATATTTGACTCGAAGTTTAGGTTCACATTTGAGTTGGGTTCAAACAACGGGTTCATATTTGACTCAAAATTTAGGTTCATATTTGACCTGGGTTCAAACAACGGGTTCGTGTTTGACTCAAAGTTTAGGTTCATATCTGACCTGGTTTCAAACAACGGGTTCATATTTAACTCGAAGTTTAGGTTCATATTTGACCTGGGTTCAAACAACGGGTTTATATTTGACTCAAAGTTTAGGTTCATATCTGACCTGGTTTCAAACAACGGGTTCATATTTGACTCGAAGTTTAGGTTCACATTTGACCTGGGTTCAAACAACGGGTTCATGTTTGACTCGAAGTTTAGGTTCATATCTTACCTGCTTTCAAACAACGGGTTCATATTTGACTCGAAGTTTAGGTTCATATTTGACCTGCGTTCAAACAACGTGTTTATATTTGACACAAAGTTTAGGTTCATATCTGACCTGGTTTCAAACAACGGGTTCATATTTGACTCGAAGTTTAGGTTCACATTTGACCTGGGTTCAACAAACGGGTTCGAATTTGACTCGATGTTTAGGTTCATATCTGACCTAGTTTCAAACAACAAGTTCATATTTGACTCGAAGTTTAGGTTCACATTTGACCTGGGTTCAAACAACGGGTTCATATTTGACTCGAAGTTTAGGTTCACATTTGACCTGGGTTCAAACAACGGGTTCATATTTGACTTGAAGTTTAGGTTCACATTTGACTTTGGTTCAAACAACGGGTTCATGTCTGACTCAAAGTTTAGGTTCATATCTGACCTGGTTTCAAACAACGGGTTCATATTTGACTCGAAGTTTAGGTTCATATTTGGCCTGGGTTCAAACAACGGGTTTATATTTGACTCAAAGTTTAGGTTCATATCTGACCTGGTTTCAAACAACGGGTTCATATTTGACTCGAAGTTTAGGTTCATATTTGACGTGGGTTCAAACAACGGGTTTATATTTGATTCAAAGTTTAGGTTCATATCTGACCTGGTTTCAAACAATGGGTTCATATTTGACTCGAAGTTTAGGTTCACATTTGACCTGGGTTCAAAAAACGGGTTCAAGTTTGACTCGAAGTTTAGGTTCACATTTGCCCAGGGTTCAAACAACTAGTTCATGTTTGACTTGAAGTTTAGGTTCATATCTTACCTGGTTTCAAACAACGGGTTCATATTTGACTCGAAGTTTAGGTTCACATTTGACCTGGGTTCAAACAACGGGTTCAAATTTGACTCGAAGTTTAGATTCATATCTGACCTGGTTTCAAACAACTGGTTCATATTTTACTCGAAGTTTAGGTTCATATTTGACCTGGGTTCAAATAACGGGTTCATATTTGATTCGAAGTTTAAGTTCATATCTGACCAGGTTTCAAACAACGGGTTCATATTTGACTCGAAGTTTAGGTTCACATTTGACCTGGGTTCAACAAACGGGTTCAAATTTGACTCGAAGTTTAGGTTCATATCTAACCTAGTTTCAAATAACAAGTTCATCTTTGACTCGAAGTTTAGGTTCACATTTGACCTGGGTTCAAACAACGGGTTCAAATTTGACTCGAAGTTTAGTTTCATATCTGACCTGGTTTCAAACAACGGGTTCATATTTTACTCGAAGTTTAGGTTCATATTTGACCTGGGTTCAAATAACGGGTTCATATTTGATTCGAAGTTTAAGTTCATATCTGACCAGGTTTCAAACAACGGGTTCATATTTGACTCAAAGTTTAGGTTCACATTTGACCTGGGTTCAACAAACGGGTTCAAATTTGACTCGAAGTTTAGGTTCATATCTGACCTAGTTTCAAACAACAAGTTCATATTTGACTCGAAGTTTAGGTTCACATTTGACCTGGGTTCAAACAATGGGTTCTTGTTTGACTCGTAGTTTAGGTTCATATTTGACATGGGTTCAAACAACGGGTTCATATTTGACTCGAAGTTTAGGTTCACATTTGACCTGGGTTCAAATAACGGGTTCATATTTGACTTGAAGTTTAGGTTCACATTTGACTTGGGTTCAAACAACGGGTTCATATCTGACTCTAAATTTAGGTTCATATTTGACCTTGGTTCAAACAACGGGTTCATGTTTGACTCAAAGTTTAGGTTCATTTCTGACCTGGTTTCAAACAACGGGTTCATATTTGACTCTAAGTTTAGGTTCACATTTGACCTGGGTTCAAAGAACGGGTTCATGTTTGACTCGAAGTTTAGGTTCATATCTTACCTGGTTTCAAACAACGGATTCATATTTGACTCGGAGTTTAGGTTCATATTTGACCTGGGTTCAAACAACGGGTTCAAATTTGACTCGAAGTTTAGGTTCATATCTGACCTGGTTTCAAACAACGGGTTCATATTTTACTCGAAGTTTAGGTTCATATTTGACCTGGGTTAAAATAACGGGTTTATATTTGATTCGAAGTTTAGGTTCATATCTGACTAGGTTTCAGACAACGGGTTCATATTTGACTCGAAGTTTAGGTTCACATTTGACCTGGGTTCAAACAACGGGTTCAAATTTAACTCGAAGTTTAGGTTCATATCTGACCTAGTTTCAAACAACAAGTTCATATTTGACTCGAAGTTCACATTTAACCTGGGTTCAAACAATGGGTTCATGTTTGACTCGAAGTTTAGGTTCATATCTGACCTGGGTTCAAACAACGGGTTCATATTTGACTAGAAGTTTAGGTTCACATTTGACCTGGGTTCAAACAACGGGTTCATATTTGACTCGAAGTTTAGGTTTACATTTGACTTGGGTTCAAACAACGGGTTCATATTTGACTCAAAATTTAGGTTCATATTTGACCTGGGTTCAAACAACGGGTTCATGTTTGACTCAAAGTTTAGGTTCATATCTGACCTGGTTTCAAACAACAGGTTCATATTTAACTCGAAGTTTACGTTCATATTTGACTTGGGTTCAAACAACGGGTTTATATTTGACTCAAAGTTTAGGTTCATATCTGACCTGGTTTCAAACAACGGGTTCATATTTGACTCGAAGTTTAGGTTCACATTTGACCGGGGTTCAAACAACGGGTTCATATTTAACTCGAAGTTAAGGTTCACATTTGCCCAGGGTTCAGACAACTAGTTCATGTTTGACTCGAAGTTTAGGTTCATATCTTACCTGGTTTCAAACAACGGGTTCATATTTGACTCGAAGTTTAGGTTCACATTTGACCTGGGTTCAAACAACGGGTTCAAATTTGACTCGAAGTTTAGGTTCATATCTGACCTGGTTTCAAACAACGGGTTCATATTTTACTCGAAGTTTAGGTTCATATTTGACCTGGGTTCAAATAACGGGTTCATATTTGATTCGAAGTTTAAGTTCATATCTGACCAGGTTTCAAACAACGGGTTCATATTTGACTCAAAGTTTAGGTTCACATTTGACCTGGGTTCAACAAACGGGTTCAAATTTGACTCGAACTTTAGGTTCATATCTGACCTAGTTTCAAACAACAAGTTCATATTTGACTCGAAGTTTAGGTTCACATTTGACCTGGGTTCAAACAATGGGTTCATGTTTGACTCGTAGTTTAGGTTCATATTTGACATGGGTTCAAACAACGGGTTCATATTTGACTCGAAGTTTAGGTTCACATTTGACCTGGGTTCAAACAACGGGTTCATATTTGACTTGAAGTTTAGGTTCACATTTGACTTGGGTTCAAACAACGGGTTCATATCTGACTCTAAATTTAGGTTCATATTTGACCTGGGTTCAAACAACGGGTTCATGTTTGACTCAAAGTTTAGGTTCATATCTGACCTGGTTTCAAACAACGGGTTCATATTTGACTCGAAGTTTAGGTTCATATTTGACCTGGGTTCAAACAACGGGTTTATATTTGACTCAAAGTTTAGGTTCATTTCTGACCTGGTTTCAAACAACGGGTTCATATTTGACTCGAAGTTTAGGTTCACATTTGACCTGGGTTCAAACAACGGGTTCATGTTTGACTCGAAGTTTAGGTTCATATCTTACCTGGTTTCAAACAACGGATTCATATTTGACTCGGAGTTTAGGTTCATATTTGACCTGGGTTCAAACAACAGGTTCAAATTTGACTCGAAGTTTAGGTTCATATCTGACCTGGTTTCAAACAACGGGTTCATATTTTACTCGAAGTTTAGGTTCATATTTGACCTGGGTTAAAATAACGGGTTCATATTTAATTCGAAGTTTAGGTTCATATCTGACTATGTTTCAGACAACGGGTTCATATTTGACTCGAAGTTTAGGTTCACATTTGACCTGGGTTCAAACAACGGGTTCAAATTTAACTCGAAGTTTAGGTTCATATCTGACCTAATTTCAAACAAAAAGTTCATATTTGACTCGAAGTTCACATTCAACCTGGGTTCAAACAATGGGTTCATATTTGACTCGAAGTTTAGGTTCACATTTGACCTGGGTTCAAACAAGGGGTTCATATTTGACTTGAAGTTTAGGTTCACATTTGACTTTGGTTCAAACAACGGGTTCATGTCTGACTCAAAGTTTAGGTTCATATCTGACCTGGTTTCAAACAACGGGTTCATATTTGACTCGAAGTTTAGGTTCATATTTGACCTGGGTTCAAACAACGGGTTTATATTTGACTCAAAGTTTAGGTTCATATCTGACCTGGTTTCAAACAACGGGTTCATATTTGACTCGAAGTTTAGGTTCATATTTGACGTGGGTTCAAACAACGGGTTTATATTTGATTCAAAGTTTAGGTTCATATCTGACCTGGTTTCAAACAATGGGTTCATATTTGACTCGAAGTTTAGGTTCACATTTGACCTGGGTTCAAACAACGGGTTCAAGTTTGACTCGAAGTTTAGGTTCACATTTGCCCAGGGTTCAAACAACTAGTTCATGTTTGACTTGAAGTTTAGGTTCATATCTTACCTGGTTTCAAACAACGGGTTCATATTTGACTCGAAGTTTAGGTTCACATTTGACCTGGGTTCAAACAACGGGTTCAAATTTGACTCGAAGTTTAGATTCATATCTGACCTGGTTTCAAACAACTGGTTCATATTTTACTCGAAGTTTAGGTTCATATTTGACCTGGGTTCAAATAACGGGTTCATATTTGATTCGAAGTTTAAGTTCATATCTGACCAGGTTTCAAACAACGGGTTCATATTTGACTCGAAGTTTAGGTTCACATTTGACCTGGGTTCAACAAACGGGTTCAAATTTGACTCGAAGTTTAGGTTCATATCTGACCTAGTTTCAAATAACAAGTTCATCTTTGACTCGAAGTTTAGGTTCACATTTGACCTGGGTTCAAACAACGGGTTCAAATTTGACTCGAAGTTTAGTTTCATATCTGACCTGGTTTCAAACAACGGGTTCATATTTTACTCGAAGTTTAGGTTCATATTTGACCTGGGTTCAAATAACGGGTTCATATTTGATTCGAAGTTTAAGTTCATATCTGACCAGGTTTCAAACAACGGGTTCATATTTGACTCAAAGTTTAGGTTCACATTTGACCTGGGTTCAACAAACGGGTTCAAATTTGACTCGAAGTTTAGGTTCATATCTGACCTAGTTTCAAACAACAAGTTCATATTTGACTCGAAGTTTAGGTTCACATTTGACCTGGGTTCAAACAATGGGTTCATGTTTGACTCGTAGTTTAGGTTCATATTTGACATGGGTTCAAACAACGGGTTCATATTTGACTCGAAGTTTAGGTTCACATTTGACCTGGGTTCAAATAACGGGTTCATATTTGACTTGAAGTTTAGGTTCACATTTGACTTGGGTTCAAACAACGGGTTCATATCTGACTCTAAATTTAGGTTCATATTTGACCTTGGTTCAAACAACGGGTTCATGTTTGACTCAAAGTTTAGGTTCATTTCTGACCTGGTTTCAAACAACGGGTTCATATTTGACTCTAAGTTTAGGTTCACATTTGACCTGGGTTCAAAGAACGTGTTCATGTTTGACTCGAAGTTTAGGTTCATATCTTACCTGGTTTCAAACAACGGATTCATATTTGACTCGGAGTTTAGGTTCATATTTGACCTGGGTTCAAACAACGAGTTCAAATTTGACTCGAAGTTTAGGTTCATATCTGACCTGGTTTCAAACAACGGGTTCATATTTTACTCGAAGTTTAGGTTCATATTTGACCTGGGTTAAAATAACGGGTTTATATTTGATTCGAAGTTTAGGTTCATATCTGACTAGGTTTCAGACAACGGGTTCATATTTGACTCGAAGTTTAGGTTCACATTTGACCTGGGTTCAAACAACGGGTTCAAATTTAACTCGAAGTTTAGGTTCATATCTGACCTAGTTTCAAACAAGAAGTTCATATTTGACTCGAAGTTCACATTTAACCTGGGTTCAAACAATGGGTTCATGTTTGACTCGAAGTTTAGGTTCATATCTGACCTGGGTTCAAACAACGGGTTCATATTTGACTAGAAGTTTAGGTTCACATTTGACCTGGGTTCAAACAACGGGTTCATATTTGACTCGAAGTTTAGGTTTACATTTGACTTGGGTTCAAACAACGGGTTCATATTTGACTCAAAATTTAGGTTCATATTTGACCTGGGTTCAAACAACGGGTTCATGTTTGACTCAAAGTTTAGGTTCATATCTGACCTGGTTTCAAACAACAGGTTCATATTTAACTCGAAGTTTACGTTCATATTTGACTTGGGTTCAAACAACGGGTTTATATTTGACTCAAAGTTTAGGTTCATATCTGACCTGGTTTCAAACAACGGGTTCATATTTGACTCGAAGTTTAGGTTCACATTTGACCGGGGTTCAAACAACGGGTTCATATTTAACTCGAAGTTAAGGTTCACATTTGCCCAGGGTTCAGACAACTAGTTCATGTTTGACTCGAAGTTTAGGTTCATATCTTACCTGGTTTCAAACAACGGGTTCATATTTGACTCGAAGTTTAGGTTCACATTTGACCTGGGTTCAAACAACGGGTTCAAATTTGACTCGAAGTTTAGGTTCATATCTGACCTGGTTTCAAACAACGGGTTCATATTTTACTCGAAGTTTAGGTTCATATTTGACCTGGGTTCAAATAACGGGTTCATATTTGATTCGAAGTTTAAGTTCATATCTGACCAGGTTTCAAACAACGGGTTCATATTTGACTCAAAGTTTAGGTTCACATTTGACCTGGGTTCAACAAACGGGTTCAAATTTGACTCGAACTTTAGGTTCATATCTGACCTAGTTTCAAACAACAAGTTCATATTTGACTCGAAGTTTAGGTTCACATTTGACCTGGGTTCAAACAATGGGTTCATGTTTGACTCGTAGTTTAGGTTCATATTTGACATGGGTTCAAACAACGGGTTCATATTTGACTCGAAGTTTAGGTTCACATTTGACCTGGGTTCAAACAACGGGTTCATATTTGACTTGAAGTTTAGGTTCACATTTGACTTGGGTTCAAACAACGGGTTCATATCAGACTCTAAATTTAGGTTCATATTTGACCTGGGTTCAAACAACGGGTTCATGTTTGACTCAAAGTTTAGGTTCATATCTGACCTGGTTTCAAACAACGGGTTCATATTTGACTCGAAGTTGAGGTTCATATTTGACCTGGGTTCAAACAACGGGTTTATATTTGACTCAAAGTTTAGGTTCATTTCTGACCTGGTTTCAAACAACGGGTTCATATTTGACTCGAAGTTTAGGTTCACATTTGACCTGGGTTCAAACAACGGGTTCATGTTTGACTCGAAGTTTAGGTTCATATCTTACCTGGTTTCAAACAACGGATTCATATTTGACTCGGAGTTTAGGTTCATATTTGACCTGGGTTCAAACAACAGGTTCAAATTTTACTCGAAGTTTAGGTTCATATCTGACCTGGTTTCAAACAACGGGTTTATATTTTACTCGAAGTTTAGGTTCATATTTGACCTGGGTTAAAATAACGGGTTCATATTTAATTCGAAGTTTAGGTTCATATCTGACTATGTTTCAGACAACGGGTTCATATTTGACTCGAAGTTTAGGTTCACATTTGACCTGGGTTCAAACAACGGGTTCAAATTTAACTCGAAGTTTAGGTTCATATCTGACCTAATTTAAAACAAAAAGTTCATATTTGACTCGAAGTTCACATTCAACCTGGGTTCAAACAATGGGTTCATGTTTGACTCGAAGTTTAGGTTCATATCTGACCTGGGTTCAAACAACGGGTTCATATTTGACTCGAAGTTTAGGTTCACATTTGACCTGGGTTCAAACAACGGGTTCATATTTGACTCGAAGTTTAGGTTCACATTTGACTTGGGTTCAAACAATGGGTTCATATTTGACTCAAAATTTAGGTTCATATTTGACCTGGGTTCAAACAACGGGTTCATGTTTGACTCAAAGTTTAGGTTCATATCTGACCTGGTTTCAAACAACAGGTTCATATTTAACTCGAAGTTTAGGTTCATATTTGACCTGGGTTCAAACAACGGGTTTATATATGACTCAAAGTTTAGGTTCATATCTGACCTGGTTTCAAACAACGGGTTCATATTTGACTCGAAGTTTAGGTTCATATTTGACCTGGGTTCAACAAACGGGTTCAAATTTGACTCGAAGTTTAGGTTCATATCTGACCTAATTTCAAATAACAAGTTCATATTTGACTCGAAGTTTAGGTTCACATTTGACCTGGGTTCAAACAATGGGTTCATGTTTGACTCGAAGTTTAGGTTCATATTTGACCTGGGTTCAAACAACGGGTTCATATTTGACTCGAAGTTTAGGTTCACATTTGACCTGGGTTCAAACAACGGGTTCATATTTGACTCGAAGTTTAGGTTCACATTTGACCTGGGTTCAAACAACGGGTTCATATTTGACTCGAAGTTTAGGTTCACATTTGAGTTGGGTTCAAACAACGGGTTCATATTTGACTCAAAATTTAGGTTCATATTTGACCTGGGTTCAAACAACGGGTTCGTGTTTGACTCAAAGTTTAGGTTCATATCTGACCTGGTTTCAAACAACGGGTTCATATTTAACTCGAAGTTTAGGTTCATATTTGACCTGGGTTCAAACAACGGGTTTATATTTGACTCAAAGTTTAGGTTCATATCTGACCTGGTTTCAAACAACGGGTTCATATTTGACTCGAAGTTTAGGTTCACATTTGACCTGGGTTCAAACAACGGGTTCATGTTTGACTCGAAGTTTAGGTTCATATCTTACCTGCTTTCAAACAACGGGTTCATATTTGACTCGAAGTTTAGGTTCATATTTGACCTGCGTTCAAACAACGTGTTTATATTTGACACAAAGTTTAGGTTCATATCTGACCTGGTTTCAAACAACGGGTTCATATTTGACTCGAAGTTTAGGTTCACATTTGACCTGGGTTCAACAAACGGGTTCGAATTTGACTCGATGTTTAGGTTCATATCTGACCTAGTTTCAAACAACAAGTTCATATTTGACTCGAAGTTTAGGTTCACATTTGACCTGGGTTCAAACAACGGGTTCATATTTGACTCGAAGTTTAGGTTCACATTTGACCTGGGTTCAAACAACGGGTTCATATTTGACTTGAAGTTTAGGTTCACATTTGACTTTGGTTCAAACAACGGGTTCATGTCTGACTCAAAGTTTAGGTTCATATCTGACCTGGTTTCAAACAACGGGTTCATATTTGACTCGAAGTTTAGGTTCATATTTGACCTGGGTTCAAACAACGGGTTTATATTTGACTCAAAGTTTAGGTTCATATCTGACCTGGTTTCAAACAACGGGTTCATATTTGACTCGAAGTTTAGGTTCATATTTGACGTGGGTTCAAACAACGGGTTTATATTTGATTCAAAGTTTAGGTTCATATCTGACCTGGTTTCAAACAATGGGTTCATATTTGACTCGAAGTTTAGGTTCACATTTGACCTGGGTTCAAACAACGGGTTCAAGTTTGACTCGAAGTTTAGGTTCACATTTGCCCAGGGTTCAAACAACTAGTTCATGTTTGACTTGAAGTTTAGGTTCATATCTTACCTGGTTTCAAACAACGGGTTCATATTTGACTCGAAGTTTAGGTTCACATTTGACCTGGGTTCAAACAACGGGTTCAAATTTGACTCGAAGTTTAGATTCATATCTGACCTGGTTTCAAACAACTGGTTCATATTTTACTCGAAGTTTAGGTTCATATTTGACCTGGGTTCAAATAACGGGTTCATATTTGATTCGAAGTTTAAGTTCATATCTGACCAGGTTTCAAACAACGGGTTCATATTTGACTCGAAGTTTAGGTTCACATTTGACCTGGGTTCAACAAACGGGTTCAAATTTGACTCGAAGTTTAGGTTCATATCTGACCTAGTTTCAAATAACAAGTTCATCTTTGACTCGAAGTTTAGGTTCACATTTGACCTGGGTTCAAATAACGGGTTCAAATTTGACTCGAAGTTTAGTTTCATATCTGACCTGGTTTCAAACAACGGGTTCATATTTTACTCGAAGTTTAGGTTCATATTTGACCTGGGTTCAAATAACGGGTTCATATTTGATTCGAAGTTTAAGTTCATATCTGACCAGGTTTCAAACAACGGGTTCATATTTGACTCAAAGTTTAGGTTCACATTTGACCTGGGTTCAACAAACGGGTTCAAATTTGACTCGAAGTTTAGGTTCATATCTGACCTAGTTTCAAACAACAAGTTCATATTTGACTCGAAGTTTAGGTTCACATTTGACCTGGGTTCAAACAATGGGTTCATGTTTGACTCGTAGTTTAGGTTCATATTTGACATGGGTTCAAACAACGGGTTCATATTTGACTCGAAGTTTAGGTTCACATTTGACCTGGGTTCAAATAACGGGTTCATATTTGACTTGAAGTTTAGGTTCACATTTGACTTGGGTTCAAACAACGGGTTCATATCTGACTCTAAATTTAGGTTCATATTTGACCTTGGTTCAAACAACGGGTTCATGTTTGACTCAAAGTTTAGGTTCATTTCTGACCTGGTTTCAAACAACGGGTTCATATTTGACTCTAAGTTTAGGTTCACATTTGACCTGGGTTCAAAGAACGGGTTCATGTTTGACTCGAAGTTTAGGTTCATATCTTACCTGGTTTCAAACAACGGATTCATATTTGACTCGGAGTTTAGGTTCATATTTGACCTGGGTTCAAACAACGGGTTCAAATTTGACTCGAAGTTTAGGTTCATATCTGACCTAGTTTCAAACAAAAAGTTCATATTTGACTCGAAGTTCACATTCAACCTGGGTTCAAACAATGGGTTCATGTTTGACTCGAAGTTTAGGTTCATATCTGACCTGGGTTTAAACAACGGGTTCATATTTGACTCGAAGTTTAGGTTCACATTTGACTTGGGTTCAAACAACGGGTTCATATTTGACTCAAAATTTAGGTTCATATTTGACCTGGGTTCAAACAACGGGTTCATGTTTGACTCAAAGTTTAGGTTCATATCTGACCTGGTTTCAAACAATAGGTTCATATTTAACTCGAAGTTTAGGTTCATATTTGACCTGGGTTCAAACAACGGGTTTATATTTGACTCAAAGTTTAGGTTCATATCTGACCTGGTTTCAAACAACGGGTTCATATTTGACTCGAAGTTTAGGTTCATATTTGACCTGGGTTCAACAAACGGGTTCAAATTTGACTCGAAGTTTAGGTTCATATCTGACCTAATTTCAAATAACAAGTTCATACTTGACTCGAAGTTTAGGTTCACATTTGACCTGGGTTCAAACAATGGGTTCATGTTTGACTCGAAGTTTAGGTTCATATTTGACCTGGGTTCAAACAACGGGTTCATATTTGACTCGAAGTTTAGGTTCACATTTGACCTGGGTTCAAACAACGGGTTCATATTTGACTCGAAGTTTAGGTTCACATTTGACCTGGGTTCAAACAACGGGTTCATATTTGACTCGAAGTTTAGGTTCACATTTGACTTGGGTTCAAACAACGGGTTCATATTTGACTCAAAATTTAGGTTCATATTTGACCTGGGTTCAAACAACGGGTTCGTGTTTGACTCAAAGTTTAGGTTCATATCTGACCTGGTTTCAAACAACGGGTTCATATTTAACTCGAAGTTTAGGTTCATATTTGACCTGGGTTCAAACAACGGGTTTATATTTGACTCAAAGTTTAGGTTCATATCTGACCTGGTTTCAAACAACGGGTTCATATTTGACTCGAAGTTTAGGTTCACATTTGACCTGGGTTCAAACAACGGGTTCATGTTTGACTCGAAGTTTAGGTTCATATCTTACCTGGTTTCAAACAACGGGTTCATATTTGACTCGAAGTTTAGGTTCATATTTGACCTGCGTTCAAACAACGGGTTTATATTTGACACAAAGTTTAGGTTCATATCTGACCTGGTTTCAAACAACGGGTTCATATTTGACTCGAAGTTTAGGTTCACATTTGACCTGGGTTCAACAAACGGGTTCGAATTTGACTCGATGTTTAGGTTCATATCTGACCTAGTTTCAAACAACAAGTTCATATTTGACTCGAAGTTTAGGTTCACATTTGACCTGGGTTCAAACAACGGGTTCATATTTGACTCGAAGTTTAGGTTCACATTTGACCTGGGTTCAAACAACGGGTTCATATTTGACTTGAAGTTTAGGTTCACATTTGACTTTGGTTCAAACAACGGGTTCATGTCTGACTCAAAGTTTAGGTTCATATCTGACCTGATTTCAAACAACGGGTTCATATTTGACTCGAAGTTTAGGTTCATATTTGACCTGGGTTCAAACAACGGGTTTATATTTGACTCAAAGTTTAGGTTCATATCTGACCTGGTTTCAAACAACGGGTTCATATTTGACTCGAAGTTTAGGTTCATATTTGACCTGGGTTAAAATAACGGGTTCATATTTAATTCGAAGTTTAGGTTCATATCTGACTAGGTTTCAGACAACGGGTTCATATTTGACTCGAAGTTTAGGTTCACATTTGACCTGGGTTCAAACAACGGGTTCAAATTTAACTCGAAGTTTAGGTTCATATCTGACCTAGTTTCAAACAAAAAGTTCATATTTGACTCGAAGTTCACATTCAACCTGGGTTCAAACAATGGGTTCATGTTTGACTCGAAGTTTAGGTTCATATCTGACCTGGGTTTAAACAACGGGTTCATATTTGACTCGAAGTTTAGGTTCACATTTGACTTGGGTTCAAACAACGGGTTCATATTTGACTCAAAATTTAGGTTCATATTTGACCTGGGTTCAAACAACGGGTTCATGTTTGACTCAAAGTTTAGGTTCATATCTTACCTGGTTTCAAACAATAGATTCATATTTAACTCGAAGTTTAGGTTCATATTTGACCTGGGTTCAAACAACGGGTTTATATTTGACTCAAAGTTTAGGTTCATATCTGACCTGGTTTCAAACAACGGGTTCATATTTGACTCGAAGTTTAGGTTCATATTTGACCTGGGTTCAACAAACGGGTTCAAATTTGACTCGAAGTTTAGGTTCATATCTGACCTAATTTCAAATAACAAGTTCATACTTGACTCGAAGTTTAGGTTCACATTTGACCTGGGTTCAAACAATGGGTTCATGTTTGACTCGAAGTTTAGGTTCATATTTGACCTGGGTTCAAACAACGGGTTCATATTTGACTCGAAGTTTAGGTTCACATTTGACCTGGGTTCAAACAACGGGTTCATATTTGACTCGAAGTTTAGGTTCACATTTGACCTGGGTTCAAACAACGGGTTCATATTTGACTCGAAGTTTAGGTTCACATTTGACTTGGGTTCAAACAACGGGTTCATATTTGACTCAAAATTTAGGTTCATATTTGACCTGGGTTCAAACAACGGGTTCGTGTTTGACTCAAAGTTTAGGTTCATATCTGACCTGGTTTCAAACAACGGGTTCATATTTAACTCGAAGTTTAAGTTCATATTTGACCTGGGTTCAAACAACGGGTTTATATTTGACTCAAAGTTTAGGTTCATATCTGACCTGGTTTCAAACAACGGGTTCATATTTGACTCGAAGTTTAGGTTCACATTTGACCTGGGTTCAAACAACGGGTTCATGTTTGACTCGAAGTTTAGGTTCATATCTTACCTGGTTTCAAACAACGGGTTCATATTTGACTCGAAGTTTAGGTTCATATTTGACCTGCGTTCAAACAACGGGTTTATATTTGACACAAAGTTTAGGTTCATATCTGACCTGGTTTCAAACAACGGGTTCATATTTGACTCGAAGTTTAGGTTCACATTTGACCTGGGTTCAACAAACGGGTTCGAATTTGACTCGATGTTTAGGTTCATATCTGACCTAGTTTCAAACAACAAGTTCATATTTGACTCGAAGTTTAGGTTCACATTTGACCTGGGTTCAAACAACGGGTTCATATTTGACTCGAAGTTTAGGTTCACATTTGACCTGGGTTCAAACAACGGGTTCATATTTGACTTGAAGTTTAGGTTCACATTTGACTTTGGTTCAAACAACGGGTTCATGTCTGACTCAAAGTTTAGGTTCATATCTGACCTGATTTCAAACAACGGGTTCATATTTGACTCGAAGTTTAGGTTCATATTTGACCTGGGTTCAAACAACGGGTTTATATTTGACTCAAAGTTTAGGTTCATATCTGACCTGGTTTCAAACAACGGGTTCATATTTGACTCGAAGTTTAGGTTCATATTTGACCTGGGTTAAAATAACGGGTTCATATTTAATTCGAAGTTTAGGTTCATATCTGACTAGGTTTCAGACAACGGGTTCATATTTGACTCGAAGTTTAGGTTCACATTTGACCTGGGTTCAAACAACGGGTTCAAATTTAACTCGAAGTTTAGGTTCATATCTGACCTAGTTTCAAACAAAAAGTTCATATTTGACTCGAAGTTCACATTCAACCTGGGTTCAAACAATGGGTTCATGTTTGACTCGAAGTTTAGGTTCATATCTGACCTGGGTTTAAACAACGGGTTCATATTTGACTCGAAGTTTAGGTTCACATTTGACTTGGGTTCAAACAACGGGTTCATATTTGACTCAAAATTTAGGTTCATATTTGACCTGGGTTCAAACAACGGGTTCATGTTTGACTCAAAGTTTAGGTTCATATCTTACCTGGTTTCAAACAATAAGTTCATATTTAACTCGAAGTTTAGGTTCATATTTGACCTGGGTTCAAACAACGGGTTTATATTTGACTCAAAGTTTAGGTTCATATCTGACCTGGTTTCAAACAACGGGTTCATATTTGACTCGAAGTTTAGGTTCATATTTGACCTGGGTTCAACAAACGGGTTCAAATTTGACTCGAAGTTTAGGTTCATATCTGACCTAATTTCAAATAACAAGTTCATACTTGACTCGAAGTTTAGGTTCACATTTGACCTGGGTTCAAACAATGGGTTCATGTTTGACTCGAAGTTTAGGTTCATATTTGACCTGGGTTCAAACAACGGGTTCATATTTGACTCGAAGTTTAGGTTCACATTTGACCTGGGTTCAAACAACGGGTTCATATTTGACTCGAAGTTTAGGTTCACATTTGACCTGGGTTCAAACAACGGGTTCATATTTGACTCGAAGTTTAGGTTCACATTTGACTTGGGTTCAAACAACGGGTTCATATTTGACTCAAAATTTAGGTTCATATTTGACCTGGGTTCAAACAACGGGTTCGTGTTTGACTCAAAGTTTAGGTTCATATCTGACCTGGTTTCAAACAACGGGTTCATATTTAACTCGAAGTTTAAGTTCATATTTGACCTGGGTTCAAACAACGGGTTTATATTTGACTCAAAGTTTAGGTTCATATCTGACCTGGTTTCAAACAACGGGTTCATATTTGACTCGAAGTTTAGGTTCACATTTGACCTGGGTTCAAACAACGGGTTCATGTTTGACTCGAAGTTTAGGTTCATATCTTACCTGGTTTCAAACAACGGGTTCATATTTGACTCGAAGTTTAGGTTCATATTTGACCTGCGTTCAAACAACGGGTTTATATTTGACACAAAGTTTAGGTTCATATCTGACCTGGTTTCAAACAACGGGTTCATATTTGACTCGAAGTTTAGGTTCACATTTGACCTGGGTTCAACAAACGGGTTCGAATTTGAGTCGATGTTTAGGTTCATATCTGACCTAGTTTCAAACAACAAGTTCATATTTGACTCGAAGTTTAGGTTCACATTTGACCTGGGTTCAAACAACGGGTTCATATTTGACTCGAAGTTTAGGTTCACATTTGACCTGGGTTCAAACAACGGGTTCATATTTGACTTGAAGTTTAGGTTCACATTTGACTTTGGTTCAAACAACGGGTTCATGTCTGACTCAAAGTTTAGGTTCATATCTGACCTGATTTCAAACAACGGGTTCATATTTGACTCGAAGTTTAGGTTCATATTTGACCTGGGTTCAAACAACGGGTTTATATTTGACTCAAAGTTTAGGTTCATATCTGACCTGGTTTCAAACAACGGGTTCATATTTGACTCGAAGTTTAGGTTCATATTTGACCTGGGTTAAAATAACGGGTTCATATTTAATTCGAAGTTTAGGTTCATATCTGACTAGGTTTCAGACAACGGGTTCATATTTGACTCGAAGTTTAGGTTCACATTTGACCTGGGTTCAAACAACGGGTTCAAATTTAACTCGAAGTTTAGGTTCATATCTGACCTAGTTTCAAACAAAAAGTTCATATTTGACTCGAAGTTCACATTCAACCTGGGTTCAAACAATGGGTTCATGTTTGACTCGAAGTTTAGGTTCATATCTGACCTGGGTTTAAACAACGGGTTCATATTTGACTCGAAGTTTAGGTTCACATTTGACTTGGGTTCAAACAACGGGTTCATATTTGACTCAAAATTTAGGTTCATATTTGACCTGGGTTCAAACAACGGGTTCATGTTTGACTCAAAGTTTAGGTTCATATCTTACCTGGTTTCAAACAATAGGTTCATATTTAACTCGAAGTTTAGGTTCATATTTGACCTGGGTTCAAACAACGGGTTTATATTTGACTCAAAGTTTAGGTTCATATCTGACCTGGTTTCAAACAACGGGTTCATATTTGACTCGAAGTTTAGGTTCATATTTGACCTGGGTTCAACAAACGGGTTCAAATTTGACTCGAAGTTTAGGTTCATATCTGACCTAATTTCAAATAACAAGTTCATACTTGACTCGAAGTTTAGGTTCACATTTGACCTGGGTTCAAACAATGGGTTCATGTTTGACTCGAAGTTTAGGTTCATATTTGACCTGGGTTCAAACAACGGGTTCATATTTGACTCGAAGTTTAGGTTCACATTTGACCTGGGTTCAAACAACGGGTTCATATTTGACTCGAAGTTTAGGTTCACATTTGACCTGGGTTCAAACAACGGGTTCATATTTGACTCGAAGTTTAGGTTCACATTTGACTTGGGTTCAAACAACGGGTTCATATTTGACTCAAAATTTAGGTTCATATTTGACCTGGATTCAAACAACGGGTTCGTGTTTGACTCAAAGTTTAGGTTCATATCTGACCTGGTTTCAAACAACGGGTTCATATTTAACTCGAAGTTTAGGTTCATATTTGACCTGGGTTCAAACAACGGGTTTATATTTGACTCAAAGTTTAGGTTCATATCTGACCTGGTTTCAAACAACGGGTTCATATTTGACTCGAAGTTTAGGTTCACATTTGACCTAGTTTCAAACAACGGGTTCATGTTTGACTCGAAGTTTAGGTTCATATCTTACCTGGTTTCAAACAACGGGTTCATATTTGACTCAAAGTTTAGGTTCATATTTGACCTGCGTTCAAACAACGGGTTTATATTTGACACAAAGTTTAGGTTCATATCTGACCTGGTTTCAAACAACGGGTTCATATTTGACTCGAAGTTTAGGTTCACATTTGACCTGGGTTCAACAAACGGGTTCGAATTTGACTCGATGTTTAGGTTCATATCTGACCTAGTTTCAAACAACAAGTTCATATTTGACTCGAAGTTTAGGTTCACATTTGACCTAGGTTCAAACAACGGGTTCATATTTGACTCGAAGTTTAGGTTCACATTTGACCTGGGTTCAAACAACGGGTTCATATTTGACTTGAAGTTTAGGTTCACATTTGACTTTGGTTCAAACAACGGGTTCATGTCTGACTCAAAGTTTAGGTTCATATCTGACCTGATTTCAAACAACGGGTTCATATTTGACTCGAAGTTTAGGTTCATATTTGACCTGGGTTCAAACAACGGGTTTATATTTGACTCAAAGTTTAGGTTCATATCTGACCTGGTTTCAAACAACGGGTTCATATTTGACTCGAAGTTTAGGTTCATATTTGACCTGGGTTCAAACAACGGGTTTATATTTGACTCAAAGTTTAGGTTCATATCTGACCTGGTTTCAAACAATGGGTTCATATTTGACTCGAAGTTTAGGTTCACATTTGACCTGGGTTCAAACAACGGGTTCAAGTTTGACTCGAAGTTTAGGTTCACATTTGCCCAGGGTTCAAACAAGTAGTTCATGTTTGACTTGAAGTTTAGGTTCATATATTACCTGGTTTCAAACAACGGGTTCATATTTGACTCGAAGTTTAGGTTCACATTTGACCTGGGTTCAAACAACGGGTTCAAATTTGACTCGAAGTTTAGGTTCATATCTGACCTGGTTTCAAACAACTGGTTCATATTTTACTCGAAGTTTAGGTTCATATTTGACCTGGGTTCAAATAACGGGTTCATATTTGATTCGAAGTTTAAGTTCATATCTGACCAGGTTTCAAACAACGGGTTCATATTTGACTCGAAGTTTAGGTTCACATTTGACCTGGGTTCAACAAACGGGTTCAAATTTGACTCGAAGTTTAGGTTCATATCTGACCTAGTTTCAAATAACAAGTTCATATTTGACTCGAAGTTTAGGTTCACATTTGACCTGGGTTCAAACAATGGGTTCATGTTTGAATCGAAGTTTAGGTTCATATTTGACCTGGGTTCAAACAACGGGTTCATATTTGACTCGAAGTTTAGGTTCACATTTGACCTGGGTTCAAATAACGGGTTCATATTTGACTTGAAGTTTAGGATCACATTTGACTTGGGTTCAAACAACGGGTTCATATTTGACTCTAAATTTAGGTTCATATTTGACCTGGGTTCAAACAACGGGTTCATGTTTGACTCAAACTTTAGGTTCATATCTGACCTGGTTTCAGACAACGTGTTCATATTTGACTCAAAGTTTAGGTTCATATTTGACCTGGGTTCAAACAACGGGTTTATATTTGACTCAAAGTTTAAGTTCATTTCTGACCTGGTTTCAAACAACGGGTACATATTTGATTCGAAGTTTAGATTCACATTTAACCTGGGTTCAAACAACGGGTTCATGTTTGACTCGAAGTTTAAGTTCATATCTTACCTGGTTTCAAACAACGGGTTCATATTTGACTCGAAGTTTAGGTTCATATTTGACCTGGGTTCAAACAACGGGTTCAAATTTGACTCGAAATTTAGGTTCATATATGACCTGGTTTCAAACAACGGGATCATACTTTACTCGAAGTTTAGGTTCATATTTGACCTGGGTTAAAATAACGGGTTCATATTTGATTCAAAGTTTAGGTTCATATCTAACTAGGTTTCAGACAACGGGTTCATATTTGACTCGAAGTTTAGGTTCACATTTGACCTGGGTTCAAACAACGGGTTCAAATTTAACTCGAAGTTTAGGTTCATATCTGACCTAGTTTCAAACAACAAGTTCATATTTGACTCGAAGTTCACATTTGACCTGGGTTCAAACAATGGGTTCATGTTTGACTCGAAGTTTAGGTTCATATCTGACCTGGTTTCAAACAACGGGTTCATATGTGACTCGAAGCTTAGGTTCATATTTGACCTGGGTTCAAACAACGGGTTTATATTTGACTCAAAGTTTAGGTTCATATCTGACCTGGTTTCAAACAACGGGTTCATATTTGACTCGAAGTTTAGGTTCATATTTGACCTGGGTTCAAACAACGGGTTTATATTTGACTCAAAGTTTAGGTTCATATCTGACCTGGTTTCAAACAACGTGTTCATATTTGACTCGAAGTTTAGGTTCACATTTGATCTGGGTTCAAACAACGGGTTCAAGTTTGACTCGAAGTTTAGGTTCACATTTGCCCAGGGTTCAAACAACTAGTTCATGTTTGACTCGAAGTTTAGGTTCATATCTTACCTGGTTTCAAACAACGGGTTCATATTTGACTCGAAGTTTAGGTTCACATTTGACCTGGGTTCAAACAACGGGTTCAAATTTGACTCGAAGTTTAGGTTCATATCTGAGCTTGTTTCAAACAACGGGTTCATATTTTACTCGAAGTTTAGGTTCATATTTGACCTGGGTTCAAATAACGGGTTCATATTTGATTCGAAGTTTAAGTTCATATCTGACCAGGTTTCAAACAACGGGTCCATATTTAACTCGAAGTTTAGGTTCACATTTGACCTGGGTTCAACAAACGGGTTCAAATTTGACTCGAAGTTTAGGTTCATATCTGACCTAGTTTCAAACAACAAGTTCATATTTGACTCGAAGTTTAGGTTCACATTTGACCTGGGTTCAAACAATGGGTTCATGTTTGACTCGAAGTTTAGGTTCATATTTGACCTGGGTTCAAACAACGGGTTCATATTTGACTCAAAGTTTAGGTTCACATTTGACCTGGGTTCAAACAACGGGTTCATATTTGACTTGAAGTGTAGGTTCACATTTGACTTGGGTTCAAACAACGGGTTCATATTTGACTCTAAATTTAGGTTCATATTTGACCTGGGTTCAAACAACGGGTTCATGTTTGACTCAAACTTTAGGTTCATATCTGACCTGGTTTCAAACAACGGGTTCATATTTGACTCGAAGTTTAGGTTCATATTTGACCTGGGTTCAAACAACGGGTTTATATTTGACTCAAAGTTTAGGTTCATTTCTGACCTGGTTTCAAACAACGAATTCATATTTGATTCGAAGTTTAGGTTCACATTTGACCTGGGTTCAAACAACGGGTTCATGTTTGACTCGAAGTTTAGGTTCATATCTTACCTGGTTTCAAACAACGGGTTCATATTTGACTCGAAGTTTAGGTTCATATTTGACCTGGGTTCAAACAACGGGTTCATGTTTGACTCAAACTTTAGGTTCATATCTGACCTGGTTTTAGACAACGGGTTCATATTTAACTCGAAGTTTAGGTTCATATTTGACCTGGGTTCAAACAACGGGTTTATATTTGACTCAAAGTTTAAGTTCATTTCTGACCTGGTTTCAAACAACGGGTTCATATTTGATTCGAAGTTTAGGTTCACATTTGACCTGGGTTCAAACAACGGGTTCATGTTTGACTCAAAGTTTAGGTTCATATCTTACCTGGTTTCAAACAACGGGTTCATATTTGACTCGAAGTTTAGGTTCATATTTGACCTGGGTTCAAACAACGGGTTTATATTTGACTCAAAGTTTAGGTTCATATCTGACCTGGTTTCAAACAACGGGTTCATATTTGACTCGAAGTTTAGGTTCACATTTGACCTGGGTTCAAACAACGGGTTCATGTTTGACTCGAAGTTTAGGTTCATATCTTACCTGGTTTCAAACAACGGGTTCATATTTGACTCGAAGTTTAGGTTCATATTTGACCTGCGTTCAAACAACGGGTTTATATTTGACACAAAGTTTAGGTTCATATCTGACCTGGTTTCAAACAACGGGTTCATATTTTACTCGAAGTTTAGGTTCACATTTGACCTGGGTTCAACAAACGGGTTCGAATTTGACTCGATGTTTAGGTTCATATCTGACCTAGTTTCAAACAACAAGTTCATATTTGACTCGAAGTTTAGGTTCACATTTGACCTGGGTTCAAACAACGGGTTCATATTTGACTCGAAGTTTAGGTTCACATTTGACCTGGGTTCAAACAACGGGTTCATATTTGACTTGAAGTTTAGGTTCACATTTGACTTTGGTTTAAACAACGGGTTCATGTCTGACTCAAAGTTTAGGTTCATATCTGACCTGGTTTCAAACAACGGGTTCATATTTGACTCGAAGTTTAGGTTCATATTTGACCTGGTTTCAAACAACGGGTTTATATTTGACTCAAAGTTTAGGTTCATATCTGACCTGGTTTCAAACAACGGGTTCATATTTGACTCGAAGTTTAGGTTCATATTTGACCTGGGTTCAAACAACGGGTTTATATTTGACTCAAAGTTTAGGTTCATATCTGACCTGGTTTCAAACAATGGGTTCATATTTGACTCGAAGTTTAGGTTCACATTTGACCTGGGTTCAAACAACGGGTTCAAGTTTGACTCGAAGTTTAGGTTCACATTTGCCCAGGGTTCAAACAACTAGTTCATGTTTGACTTGAAGTTTAGGTTCATATATTACCTGGTTTCAAACAACAGGTTCATATTTGACTCGAAGTTTAGGTTCACATTTGACCTGGGTTCAAACAACGGGTTCAAATTTCACTCGAACTTTAGGTTCATATCTGACCTGGTTTCAAACAACTGGTTCATATTTTACTCGAAGTTTAGGTTCATATTTGACCTGGGTTCAAATAACGGGTTCATATTTGATTCGAAGTTTAAGTTCATATCTGACCAGGTTTCAAACAACGGGTTCATATTTGACTCGAAGTTTAGGTTCACATTTGACCTGGGTTCAACAAACGGGTTCAAATTTGACTCGAAGTTTAGGTTCATATCTGACCTAGTTTCAAATAACAAGTTCATATTTGACTCGAAGTTTAGGTTCACATTTGACCTGGGTTCAAACAATGGGTTCATGTTTGACTCGAAGTTTAGGTTCATATTTGACCTGGGTTCAAACAACGGGTTCATATTTGACTCGAAGTTTAGGTTCACATTTGACCTGGGTTCAAATAACGGGTTCATATTTGACTTGAAGTTTAGGATCACATTTGACTTGGGTTCAAACAACGGGTTCATATTTGACTCTAAATTTAGGTTCATATTTGACCTGGGTTCAAACAACGGGTTCATGTTTGACTCAAACTTTAGGTTCATATCTGACCTGGTTTCAGACAACGGGTTCATATTTAACTCGAAGTTTAGGTTCATATTTGACCTGGGTTCAAACAACGGGTTTATATTTGACTCAAAGTTTAAGTTCATTTCTGACCTGGTTTCAAACAACGGGTTCATATTTGATTCGAAGTTTAGGTTCACATTTGACCTGGGTTCAAACAACGGGTTCATGTTTGACTCGAAGTTTAGGTTCATATCTTACCTGGTTTCAAACAACGGGTTCATATTTGACTCGAAGTTTAGGTTCATATTTGACCTGGGTTCAAACAACGGGTTCAAATTTGACTCGAAATTTAGGTTCATATCTGACCTGGTTTCAAACAACGGGATCATATTTTACTCGAAGTTTAGGTTCATATTTGACCTGGGTTAAAATAACGGGTTCATATTTGATTCAAAGTTTAGGTTCATATCTAACTAGGTTTCAGACAACGGGTTCATATTTTACTCGAAGTTTAGGTTCACATTTGACCTGGGTTCAAACAACGGGTTCAAATTTAACTCGAAGTTTAGGTTCATATCTGACCTAGTTTCAAACAACAAGTTCATATTTGACTCGAAGTTCACATTTGACCGGGTTTCAAACAATGGGTTCATGTTTGACTCGAAGTTTAGGTTCATATCTGACCTGGTTTCAAACAACGGGTTCATATTTGACTCGAAGTTTAGGTTCATATTTGACCTGGGTTCAAACAACGGGTTTATATTTGACTCAAAGTTTAGGTTCATATCTGACCTGGTTTCAAACAACGGGTTCATATTTGACTCGAAGTTTAGGTTCATATCTGACCTGGTCTCAAACAACGGGTTCATATTTGACTCGAAGTTTAGGTTCACATTTGACCTGGGTTCAAACAACGGGTTCAAGTTTGACTCGAAGTTTAGGTTCACATTTGCCCAGGGTTCAAACAACTAGTTCATGTTTGACTCGAAGTTTAGGTTCATATCTTACCTGGTTTCAAACAACAGGTTCATATTTGACTCGAAGTTTAGGTTCACATTTGACCTGGGTTCAAACAACGGGTTTAAATTTGACTCGAAGTTTAGGTTCATATCTGAGCTGGTTTCAAACAACGGGTTCATATTTTACTCGAAGTTTAGGTTCATATTTGACCTGGGTTCAAATAACGGGTTCATATTTGATTCGAAGTTTAAGTTCATATCTGACCAGGTTTCAAACAACGGGTCCATATTTGACTTGAAGTTTAGGTTCACATTTGACCTGGGTTCAACAAACGGGTTCAAATTTGACTCGAAGTTTAGGTTCATATCTGACCTAGTTTCAAACAACAAGTTCATATTTGACTCGAAGTTTAGGTTCACATTTGACCTGGGTTCAAACAACGGGTTCATATTTGACTCGAAGTTTAGGTTCACATTTGACCTGGGTTCAAACAACGGGTTCATATTTGACTCGAAGTTTAGGTTCACATTTGACTTGGGTTCAAACAACGGGTTCATATTTGACTCAAAATTTAGGTTCATATTTGACCTGGGTTCAAACAACGGGTTCGTGTTTGACTCAAAGTTTAGGTTCATATCTGACCTAATTTCAAATAACAAGTTCATACTTGACTCGAAGTTTAGGTTCACATTTGACCTGGGTTCAAACAATGGGTTCATGTTTGACTCGAAGTTTAGGTTCATATTTGACCTGGGTCCAAACAACGGGTTCATATTTGACTCGAAGTTTAGGTTCACATTTGACCTGGGTTCAAACAACGGGTTCATATTTGACTCGAAGTTTAGGTTCACATTTGACCTGGGTTCAAACAACGGGTTCATATTTGACTCGAAGTTTAGGTTCACATTTGACTTGGGTTCAAACAACGGGTTCATATTTGACTCAAAATTTAGGTTCATATTTGACCTGGGTTCAAACAACGGGTTCGTGTTTGACTCAAAGTTTAGGTTCATATCTGACCTGGTTTCAAACAACGGGTTCATATTTAACTCGAAGTTTAGGTTCATATTTGACCTGGGTTCAAACAACGGGTTTATATTTGACTCAAAATTTAGGTTCATATCTGACCTGGTTTCAAACAACGGGTTCATATTTGACTCGAAGTTTAGGTTCACATTTGACCTGGGTTCAAACAACGGGTTCATGTTTGACTCGAAGTTTAGGTTCATATCTTACCTGGTTTCAAACAACGGGTTCATATTTGACTCGAAGTTTAGGTTCATATTTGACCTGCGTTCAAACAACGGGTTTATATTTGACACAAAGTTTAGGTTCATATCTGACCTGGTTTCAAACAACGGGTTCATATTTGACTCGAAGTTTAGGTTCACATTTGACCTGGGTTCAACAAACGGGTTCGAATTTGACTCGATGTTTAGGTTCATATCTGACCTAGTTTCAAACAACAAGTTCATATTTGACTCGAAGTTTAGGTTCACATTTGACCTGGGTTCAAACAACGGGTTCATATTTGACTCGAAGTTTAGGTTCACATTTGACCTGGGTTCAAACAACGGGTTCATATTTGACTTGAAGTTTAGGTTCACATTTGACTTTGGTTCAAACAACGGGTTCATGTCTGACTCAAAGTTTAGGTTCATATCTGACCTGGTTTCAAACAACGGGTTCATATTTGACTCGAAGTTTAGGTTCATATTTGACCTGGGTTCAAACAACGGGTTTATATTTGACTCAAAGTTTAGGTTCATATCTGACCTGGTTTCAAACAACGGGTTCATATTTGACTCGAAGTTTAGGTTCATATTTGACCTGGGTTCAAACAACGGGTTTATATTTGACTCAAAGTTTAGGTTCATATCTGACCTGGTTTCAAACAATGGGTTCATATTTGACTCGAAGTTTAGGTTCACATTTGACCTGGGTTCAAACAACGGGTTCAAGTTTGACTCGAAGTTTAGGTTCACATTTGCGCAGGGTTCAAACAACTAGTTCATGTTTGACTTGAAGTTTAGGTTCATATATTACCTGGTTTCAAACAACGGGTTCATATTTGACTCGAAGTTTAGGTTCACATTTGACCTGGGTTCAAACAACGGGTTCAAATTTGACTCGAAGTTTAGGTTCATATCTGACCTGGTTTCAAACAACTGGTTCATATTTTACTCGAAGTTTAGGTTCATATTTGACCTGGGTTCAAATAACGGGTTCATATTTGATTCGAAGTTTAAGTTCATATCTGACCAGGTTTCAAACAACGGGTTCATATTTGACTCGAAGTTTAGGTTCACATTTGACCTGGGTTCAACAAACGGGTTCAAATTTGACTCGAAGTTTAGGTTCATATCTGACCTAGTTTCAAATAACAAGTTCATATTTGACTCGAAGTTTAGGTTCACATTTGACCTGGGTTCAAACAATGGGTTCATGTTTGAATCGAAGTTTAGGTTCATATTTGACCTGGGTTCAAACAACGGGTTCATATTTGACTCGAAGTTTAGGTTCACATTTGACCTGGGTTCAAATAACGGGTTCATATTTGACTTGAAGTTTAGGATCACATTTGACTTGGGTTCAAACAACGGGTTCATATTTGACTCTAAATTTAGGTTCATATTTGACCTGGGTTCAAACAACGGGTTCATGTTTGACTCAAACTTTAGGTTCATATCTGACCTGGTTTCAGACAACGGGTTCATATTTAACTCGAAGTTTAGGTTCATATTTGACCTGGGTTCAAACAACGGGTTTATATTTGACTCAAAGTTTAAGTTCATTTCTGCCCTGGTTTCAAACAACGGGTACATATTTGATTCGAAGTTTAGATTCACATTTAACCTGGGTTCAAACAACGGGTTCATGTTTGACTCGAAGTTTAGGTTCATATCTTACCTGGTTTCAAACAACGGGTTCATATTTGACTCGAAGTTTAGGTTCATATTTGACCTGGGTTCAAACAACGGGTTCAAATTTGACTCGAAATTTAGGTTCATATCTGACCTGGTTTCAAACAACGGGATCATACTTTACTCGAAGTTTAGGTTCATATTTGACCTGGGTTAAAATAACGGGTTCATATTTGATTCAAAGTTTAGGTTCATATCTAACTAGGTTTCAGACAACGGGTTCATATTTGACTCGAAGTTTAGGTTCACATTTGACCTGGGTTCAAACAACGGGTTCAAATTTAACTCGAAGTTTAGGTTCACATTTGATCTGGGTTCAAACAATGGGTTCATGTTTGACTCGAAGTTTAGGTTCATATCTGACCTGGTTTCAAACAACGGGTTCATATGTGACTCGAAGCTTAGGTTCATATTTGACCTGGGTTCAAACAACGGGTTTATATTTGACTCAAAGTTTAGGTTCATATCTGACCTGGTTTCAAACAACGGGTTCATATTTGACTCGAAGTTTAGGTTCATATTTGACCTGGGTTCAAACAACGGGTTTATATTTGACTCAAAGTTTAGGTTCATATCTGACCTGGTTTCAAACAACGGGTTCATATTTGACTCGAAGTTTAGGTTCACATTTGATCTGGGTTCAAACAACGGGTTCAAGTTTGACTCGAAGTTTAGGTTCACATTTGCCCAGGGTTCAAACAACTAGTTCATGTTTGACTCGAAGTTTAGGTTCATATCTTACCTGGTTTCAAACAACGGGTTCATATTTGACTCGAAGTTTAGGTTCACATTTGACCTGGGTTCAAACAACGGGTTCAAATTTGACTCGAAGTTTAGGTTCATATCTGAGCTTGTTTCAAACAACGGGTTCATATTTTACTCGAAGTTTAGGTTCATATTTGACCTGGGTTCAAATAACGGGTTCATATTTGATTCGAAGTTTAAGTTCATATCTGACCAGGTTTCAAACAACGGGTCCATATTTAACTCGAAGTTTAGGTTCACATTTGACCTGGGTTCAACAAACGGGTTCAAATTTGACTCGAAGTTTAGGTTCATATCTGACCTAGTTTCAAACAACAAGTTCATATTTGACTCGAAGTTTAGGTTCACATTTGACCTGGGTTCAAACAATGGGTTCATGTTTGACTCGAAGTTTAGGTTCATATTTGACCTGGGTTCAAACAACCGGTTCATATTTGACTCGAAGTTTAGGTTCACATTTGACCTGGGTTCAAACAACGGGTTCATATTTGACTTGAAGTGTAGGTTCACATTTGACTTGGGTTCAAACAACGGGTTCATATTTGACTCTAAATTTAGGTTCATATTTGACCTGGGTTCAAACAACGGGTTCATGTTTGACTCAAACTTTAGGTTCATATCTGACCTGGTTTCAAACAACGGGTTCATATTTGACTCGAAGTTTAGGTTCATATTTGACCTGGGTTCAAACAACGGGTTTATATTTGACTCAAAGTTTAGGTTCATTTCTGACCTGGTTTCAAACAACGAATTCATATTTGATTCGAAGTTTAGGTTCACATTTGACCTGGGTTCAAACAACGGGTTCATGTTTGACTCGAAGTTTAGGTTCATATCTTACCTGGTTTCAAACAACGGGTTCATATTTGACTCGAAGTTTAGGTTCATATTTGACCTGGGTTCAAACAACGGGTTCATGTTTGACTCAAACTTTAGGTTCATATCTGACCTGGTTTTAGACAACGGGTTCATATTTAACTCGAAGTTTAGGTTCATATTTGACCTGGGTTCAAACAACGGGTTTATATTTGACTCAAAGTTTAAGTTCATTTCTGACCTAGTTTCAAACAACGGGTTCATATTTGATTCGAAGTTTAGGTTCACATTTGACCTGGGTTCAAACAACGGGTTCATGTTTGACTCAAAGTTTAGGTTCATATCTTACCTGGTTTCAAACAACGGGTTCATATTTGACTCGAAGTTTAGGTTCATATTTGACCTGGGTTCAAACAACGGGTTTATATTTGACTCAAAGTTTAGGTTCATATCTGACCTGGTTTCAAACAACGGGTTCATATTTGACTCGAAGTTTAGGTTCACATTTGACCTGGGTTCAAACAACGGGTTCATGTTTGACTCGAAGTTTAGGTTCATATCTTACCTGGTTTCAAACAACGGGTTCATATTTGACTCGAAGTTTAGGTTCATATTTGACCTGGGTTCAAACAACGGGTTCATATTTGACTCGAAGTTTAGGTTCACATTTGACCTGGGTTCAACAAACGGGTTCGAATTTGACTCGATGTTTAGGTTCATATCTGACCTAGTTTCAAACAACAAGTTCATATTTGACTCGAAGTTTAGGTTCACATTTGACCTGGGTTCAAACAACGGGTTCATATTTGACTCGAAGTTTAGGTTCACATTTGAACTGGGTTCAAACAACGGGTTCATATTTGACTTGAAGTTTAGGTTCACATTTGACTTTGGTTCAAACAACGGGTTCATGTCTGACTCAAAGTTTAGGTTCATATCTGACCTGGTTTCAAACAACGGGTTCATATTTGACTCGAAGTTTAGGTTCATATTTGACCTGGTTTCAAACAACGGGTTTATATTTGACTCAAAGTTTAGGTTCATATCTGACCTGGTTTCAAACAACGGGTTCATATTTGACTCGAAGTTTAGGTTCATATTTGACCTGGGTTCAAACAACGGGTTTATATTTGACTCAAAGTTTAGGTTCATATCTGACCTGGTTTCAAACAATGGGTTCATATTTGACTCGAAGTTTAGGTTCACATTTGACCTGGGTTCAAACAACGGGTTCAAGTTTGACTCGAAGTTTAGGTTCACATTTGCCCAGGGTTCAAACAACTAGTTCATGTTTGACTTGAAGTTTAGGTTCATATATTACCTGGTTTCAAACAACGGGTTCATATTTGACTCGAAGTTTAGGTTCACATTTGACCTGGGTTCAAACAACGGGATCAAATTTCACTCGAAGTTTAGGTTCATATCTGACCTGGTTTCAAACAACTGGTTCATATTTTACTCGAAGTTTAGGTTCATATTTGACCTGGGTTCAAATAACGGGTTCATATTTGATTCGAAGTTTAAGTTCATATCTGACCAGGTTTCAAACAACGGGTTCATATTTGACTCGAAGTTTAGGTTCACATTTGACCTGGGTTCAACAAACGGGTTCAAATTTGACTCGAAGTTTAGGTTCATATCTGACCTAGTTTCAAATAACAAGTTCATATTTGACTCGAAGTTTAGGTTCACATTTGACCTGGGTTCAAACAATGGGTTCATGTTTGACTCGAAGTTTAGGTTCATATTTGACCTGGGTTCAAACAACGGGTTCATATTTGACTCGAAGTTTAGGTTCACATTTGACCTGGGTTCAAATAACGGGTTCATATTTGACTTGAAGTTTAGGATCACATTTGACTTGGGTTCAAACAACGGGTTCATATTTGACTCTAAATTTAGGTTCATATTTGACCTGGGTTCAAACAACGGGTTCATGTTTGACTCAAACTTTAGGTTCATATCTGACCTGGTTTCAGACAACGGGTTCATATTTAACTCGAAGTTTAGGTTCATATTTGACCTGGGTTCAAACAACGGGTTTATATTTGACTCAAAGTTTAAGTTCATTTCTGACCTGGTTGTAAACAACGGGTTCATATTTGATTTGAAGTTTAGGTTCACATTTGACCTGGGTTCAAACAACGGGTTCATGTTTGACTCGAAGTTTAGGTTCATATCTTACCTGGTTTCAAACAACGGGTTCATATTTGACTCGAAGTTTAGGTTCATATTTGACCTGGGTTCAAACAACGGGTTCAAATTTGACTCGAAATTTAGGTTCATATCTGACCTGGTTTCAAACAACGGGATCATATTTTACTCGAAGTTTAGGTTCATATTTGACCTGGGTTAAAATAACGGGTTCATATTTGATTCAAAGTTTAGGTTCATATCTAACTAGGTTTCAGACAACGGGTTCATATTTTACTCGAAGTTTAGGTTCACATTTGACCTGGGTTCAAACAACGGGTTCAAATTTAACTCGAAGTTTAGGTTCATATCTGACCTAGTTTCAAACAACAAGTTCATATTTGACTCGAAGTTCACATTTGACCTGGTTTCAAACAATGGGTTCATGTTTGACTCGAAGTTTAGGTTCATATCTGACCTGGTTTCAAACAACGGGTTCATATTTGACTCGAAGTTTAGGTTCATATTTGACCTGGGTTCAAACAACGGGTTTATATTTGACTCAAAGTTTAGGTTCATATCTGACCTGGTTTCAAACAACGGGTTCATATTTGACTCGAAGTTTAGGTTCATATCTGACCTGGTTTCAAACAACGGGTTCATATTTGACTCGAAGTTTAGGTTCACATTTGACCTGGGTTCAAACAACGGGTTCAAGTTTGACTCGAAGTTTAGGTTCACATTTGCCCAGGGTTCAAACAACTAGTTCATGTTTGACTCGAAGTTTAGGTTCATATCTTTCCTGGTTTCAAACAACGGGTTCATATTTGACTCGAAGTTTAGGTTCACATTTGACCTGGGTTCAAACAACGGGTTTAAATTTGACTCGAAGTTTAGGTTCATATCTGAGCTGGTTTTAAACAACGGGTTCATATTTTACTCGAAGTTTAGGTTCATATTTGACCTGGGTTCAAATAACGGGTTCATATTTGATTCGAAGTTTAAGTTCATATCTGACCAGGTTTCAAACAACGGGTCCATATTTGACTTGAAGTTTAGGTTCACATTTGACCTGGGTTCAACAAACGGGTTCAAATATGACTCGAAGTTTAGGTTCATATCTGACCTAGTTTCAAACAACAAGTTCATATTTGACTCGAAGTTTAGGTTCACATTTGACCTGGGTTCAAACAATGGGTTCATGTTTGACTCGAAGTTTAGGTTCATATTTGACCTGGGTTCAAACAACGGGTTCATATTTGACTCGAAGTTTAGGTTCACATTTGACCTGGGTTCAAACAACGGGTTCATATTTGACTTGAAGTGTAGGTTCACATTTGACTTGGGTTCAAACAACGGGTTCATATTTGACTCTAAATTTATGTTCATATTTGACCTGGGTTCAAACAACGGGTTCATGTTTGACTCAAACTTTAGGTTCATATCTGACCTGGTTTCAAATAACGGGTTCATATTTGACTCGAAGTTTAGGTTCATATTTGACCTGGGTTCAAACAACGGGTTTATATTTGACTCAAAGTTTAGGTTCATTTCTGACCTGGTTTCAAACAACGAGTTCATATTTGATTCGAAGTTTAGGTTCACATTTGACCTGGGTTCAAACAACGGGTTCATGTTTGACTCGAAGTTTAGGTTCATATCTTACCTGGTTTCAAACAACGGGATCATATTTGACTCGAAGTTTAGGTTCATATTTGACCTGGGTTCAAACAACGGGTTTATATTTGACTCAAAGTTTAAGTTCATTTCTGACCTGGTTTCAAACAACGGGTTCATATTTGACTCGAAGTTTAGGTTCACATTTGACCTGGGTTCAAACAATGGGTTCATGTTTGACTCGAAGTTTAGGTTCATATTTGACCTGGGTTCAAACAACGGGTTCATATTTGACTCGAAGTTTAGGTTCACATTTGACCTGGGTTCAAATAACGGGTTCATATTTGACTTGAAGTTTAGGATCACATTTGACTTGGGTTCAAACAACGGGTTCATATTTGACTCTAAATTTAGGTTCATATTTGACCTGGGTTCAAACAACGGGTTCTTGTTTGACTCAAACTTTAGGTTCATATCTGACCTGGTTTCAGACAACGGGTTCATATTTAACTCGAAGTTTAGGTTCATATTTGACCTGGGTTCAAACAACGGGTTTATATTTGACTCAAAGTTTAAGTTCATTTCTGACCTGGTTTCAAACAACGGGTTCATATTTGATTCGAAGTTTAGGTTCACATTTGACCTGGGTTCAAACAACGGGTTCATGTTTGACTCGAAGTTTAGGTTCATATCTTACCTGGTTTCAAACAACGGGTTCATATTTGACTCGAAGTTTAGGTTCATATTTGACCTGGGTTCAAACAACGGGTTCAAATTTGACTCGAAATTTAGGTTCATATCTGACCTGGTTTCAAACAACGGGATCATATTTTACTCGAAGTTTAGGTTCATATTTGACCTGGGTTAAAATAACGGGTTCATATTTGATTCAAAGTTTAGGTTCATATCTAACTAGGTTTCAGACAACGGGTTCATATTTTACTCGAAGTTTAGGTTCACATTTGACCTGGGTTCAAACAACGGGTTCAAATTTAACTCGAAGTTTAGGTTCATATCTGACCTAGTTTCAAACAACAAGTTCATATTTGACTCGAAGTTCACATTTGACCTGGTTTCAAACAATGGGTTCATGTTTGACTCGAAGTTTAGGTTCATATCTGACCTGGTTTCAAACAACGGGTTCATATTTGACTCGAAGTTTAGGTTCATATTTGACCTGGGTTCAAACAACGGGTTTATATTTGACTCAAAGTTTAGGTTCATATCTGACCTGGTTTCAAACAACGGGTTCATATTTGACTCGAAGTTTAGGTTCATATCTGACCTGGTTTCAAACAACGGGTTCATATTTGACTCGAAGTTTAGGTTCACATTTGACCTGGGTTCAAACAACGGGTTCAAGTTTGACTCGAAGTTTAGGTTCACATTTGCCCAGGGTTCAAACAACTAGTTCATGTTTGACTCGAAGTTTAGGTTCATATCTTACCTGGTTTCAAACAACGGGTTCATATTTGACTCGAAGTTTAGGTTCACATTTGACCTGGGTTCAAACAACGGGTTTAAATTTGACTCGAAGTTTAGGTTCATATCTGAGCTGGTTTCAAACAACGGGTTCATATTTTACTCGAAGTTTAGGTTCATATTTGACCTGGGTTCAAATAACGGGTTCATATTTGATTCGAAGTTTAAGTTCATATCTGACCAGGTTTCAAACAACGGGTCCATATTTGACTTGAAGTTTAGGTTCACATTTGACCTGGGTTCAACAAACGGGTTCAAATATGACTCGAAGTTTAGGTTCATATCTGACCTAGTTTCAAACAACAAGTTCATATTTGACTCGAAGTTTAGGTTCACATTTGACCTGGGTTCAAACAATGGGTTCATGTTTGACTCGAAGTTTAGGTTCATATTTGACCTGGGTTCAAACAACGGGTTCATATTTGACTCGAAGTTTAGGTTCACATTTGACCTGGGTTCAAACAACGGGTTCATATTTGACTTGAAGTGTAGGTTCACATTTGACTTGGGTTCAAACAACGGGTTCATATTTGACTCTAAATTTATGTTCATATTTGACCTGGGTTCAAACAACGGGTTCATGTTTGACTCAAACTTTAGGTTCATATCTGACCTGGTTTCAAATAACGGGTTCATATTTGACTCGAAGTTTAGGTTCATATTTGACCTGGGTTCAAACAACGGGTTTATATTTGACTCAAAGTTTAGGTTCATTTCTGACCTGGTTTCAAACAACGAGTTCATATTTGATTCGAAGTTTAGGTTCACATTTGACCTGGGTTCAAACAACGGGTTCATGTTTGACTCGAAGTTTAGGTTCATATCTTACCTGGTTTCAAACAACGGGATCATATTTGACTCGAAGTTTAGGTTCATATTTGACCTGGGTTCAAACAACGGGTTTATATTTGACTCAAAGTTTAAGTTCATTTCTGACCTGGTTTCAAACAACGGGTTCATATTTGACTCGAAGTTTAGGTTCACATTTGACCTGGGTTCAAACAATGGGTTCATGTTTGACTCGAAGTTTAGGTTCATATTTGACCTGGGTTCAAACAACGGGTTCATATTTGACTCGAAGTTTAGGTTCACATTTGACCTGGGTTCAAATAACGGGTTCATATTTGACTTGAAGTTTAGGATCACATTTGACTTGGGTTCAAACAACGGGTTCATATTTGACTCTAAATTTAGGTTCATATTTGACCTGGGTTCAAACAACGGGTTCTTGTTTGACTCAAACTTTAGGTTCATATCTGACCTGGTTTCAGACAACGGGTTCATATTTAACTCGAAGTTTAGGTTCATATTTGACCTGGGTTCAAACAACGGGTTTATATTTGACTCAAAGTTTAAGTTCATTTCTGACCTGGTTTCAAACAACGGGTTCATATTTGATTCGAAGTTTAGGTTCACATTTGACCTGGGTTCAAACAACGGGTTCATGTTTGACTCGAAGTTTAGGTTCATATCTTACCTGGTTTCAAACAACGGGTTCATATTTGACTCGAAGTTTAGGTTCATATTTGACCTGGGTTCAAACAACGGGTTCAAATTTGACTCGAAATTTAGGTTCATATCTGACCTGGTTTCAAACAACAGGATCATATTTTACTCGAAGTTTAGGTTCATATTTGACCTGGGTTAAAATAACGGGTTCATATTTGATTCAAAGTTTAGGTTCATATCTAACTAGGTTTCAGACAACGGGTTCATATTTTACTCGAAGTTTAGGTTCACATTTGACCTGGGTTCAAACAACGGGTTCAAATTTAACTCGAAGTTTAGGTTCATATCTGACCTAGTTTCAAATAACAAGTTCATATTTGACTCGAAGTTCACATTTGACCTGGTTTCAAACAATGGGTTCATGTTTGACTCGAAGTTTAGGTTCATATCTGACCTGGTTTCAAACAACGGGTTCATATTTGACTCGAAGTTTAGGTTCATATTTGACCTGGGTTCAAACAACGGGTTTATATTTGACTCAAAGTTTAGGTTCATATCTGACCTGGTTTCAAACAACGGGTTCATATTTGACTCGAAGTTTAGGTTCATATCTGACCTGGTTTCAAACAACGGGTTCATATTTGACTCGAAGTTTAGGTTCACATTTGACCTGGGTTCAAACAACGGGTTCAAGTTTGACTCGAAGTTTAGGTTCACATTTGCCCAGGGTTCAAACAACTAGTTCATGTTTGACTCGAAGTTTAGGTTCATATCTTACCTGGTTTCAAACAACGGGTTCATATTTGACTCGAAGTTTAGGTTCACATTTGACCTGGGTTCAAACAACGGGTTTAAATTTGACTCGAAGTTTAGGTTCATATCTGAGCTGGTTTCAAACAACGGGTTCATATTTTACTCGAAGTTTAGGTTCATATTTGACCTGGGTTCAAATAACGGGTTCATATTTGATTCGAAGTTTAAGTTCATATCTGACCAGGTTTCAAACAACGGGTCCATATTTGACTTGAAGTTTAGGTTCACATTTGACCTGGGTTCAACAAACGGGTTCAAATATGACTCGAAGTTTAGGTTCATATCTGACCTAGTTTCAAACAACAAGTTCATATTTGACTCGAAGTTTAGGTTCACATTTGACCTGGGTTCAAACAATGGGTTCATGTTTGACTCGAAGTTTAGGTTCATATTTGACCTGGGTTCAAACAACGGGTTCATATTTGACTCGAAGTTTAGGTTCACATTTGACCTGGGTTCAAACAACGGGTTCATATTTGACTTGAAGTGTAGGTTCACATTTGACTTGGGTTCAAACAACGGGTTCATATTTGACTCTAAATTTATGTTCATATTTGACCTGGGTTCAAACAACGGGTTCATGTTTGACTCAAACTTTAGGTTCATATCTGACCTGGTTTCAAATAACGGGTTCATATTTGACTCGAAGTTTAGGTTCATATTTGACCTGGGTTCAAACAACGGGTTTATATTTGACTCAAAGTTTAGGTTCATTTCTGACCTGGTTTCAAACAACGAGTTCATATTTGATTCGAAGTTTAGGTTCACATTTGACCTGGGTTCAAACAACGGGTTCATGTTTGACTCGAAGTTTAGGTTCATATCTTACCTGGTTTCAAACAACGGGTTCATATTTGACTCGAAGTTTAGGTTCATATTTGACCTGGGTTCAAACAACGGGTTTATATTTGACTCAAAGTTTAAGTTCATTTCTGACCTGGTTTCAAACAACGGGTTCATATTTGATTCGAAGTTTAGGTTCACATTTGACCTGGGTTCAAACAACGGGTTCATGTTTGACTCAAAGTTTAGGTTCATATCTTACCTGGTTTCAAACAACGGGTTCATATTTGACTCGAAGTTTAGGTTCATATTTGACCTGGGTTCAAACAACGGGTTCAAATTTGACTCGAAGTTTAGGTTCATATCTGACCTGGTTTCAAACAACGGGATCATATTTTACTCGAAGTTTAGGTTCATATTTGACCTGGGTTAAAATAACGGGTTCATATTTGATTCAAAGTTTAGGTTCATATCTGAGTAGGTTTCAGACAACGGGTTCATATTTGACTCGAAGTTTAGGTTCACATTTGACCTGGGTTCAAACAACGGGTTCAAATTTAACTCGAAGTTTAGGTTCATATCTGACCTAGTTTCAAACAACAAGTTCATATTTGACTCGAAGTTCACATTTGACCTGGGTTCAAACAATGGGTTCATGTTTGACTCGAAGTTTAGGTTCATATCTGACCTGGTTTCAAACAACGGGTTCATATTTGACTCGAAGTTTAGGTTCATATTTGACCTGGGTTCAAACAACGGGTTCATATTTGACTCGAAGTTTAGGTTCACATTTGACCTGGGTTCAAACAACGGGTTCAAATTTGACTCGAAGTTTAGGTTCATATCTGACCTGGTTTCAAACAACGGGTTCATATTTTACTCGAAGTTTAGGATTATATTTGACCTGGGTTCAAATAACGGGTTCATATTTGATTCGAAGTTTAAGTTCATATCTGACCAGGTTTCAAACAACGGGTTCATATTTGACTCGAAGTTTAGGTTCACATTTGACCTGGGTTCAACAAACGGGTTCAAATTTGACTCGAAGTTTAGGTTCATATCTGACCTAGTTTCAAACAACAAGTTCATATTTGACTCGAAGTTTAGGTTCACATTTGACCTGGGTTCAAACAATGAGTTCTTGTTTGACTCGAAGTTTAGGTTTATATTTGACTTGGGTTCAAACAACGGGTTCAAATTTAACTCGAAGTTTAGGTTCATATCTGACCTAGTTTCAAACAACAAGTTCATATTTGACTCGAAGTTCACATTTGACCTGGGTTCAAACAATGGGTTCATGTTTGACTCGAAGTTTAGGTTCATATCTGACCTGGTTTCAAACAACGGGTTCATATTTGACTCGAAGTTTAGGTTCATATCTGACCTGGTTTCAAACAACGGGTTCATATTTGACTCGAAGTTTAGGTTCATATTTGACCTGGGTTCAAACAACGGGTTTATATTTGACTCAAAGTTTAGGTTCATATCTGACCTGGTTTCAAACAACGGGTTCATATTTGACTCGAAGTTTAGGTTCATATTTGACCTGGGTTCAAACAACGGGTTTATATTTGACTCAAAGTTTAGGTTCATATCTGACCTGGTTTCAAACAACGGGTTCATATTTGACTCGAAGTTTAGGTTCATATCTGACCTGGTTTCAAACAACGGGTTCATATTTGACTCGAAGTTTAGGTTCATATTTGACCTGGGTTCAAACAACGGGTTTATATTTGACTCAAAGTTTAGGTTCATATCTGACCTGGTTTCAAACAACGGGTTCAAATTTGACTCGAAGTTTAGGTTCATATCTGACCTGGTTTCAAACAACGGGTTCATATTTTACTCGAAGTTTAGGATTATATTTGACCTGGGTTCAAATAACGGGTTCATATTTGATTCGAAGTTTAAGTTCATATCTGACCAGGTTTCAAACAACGGGTTCATATTTGACTCGAAGTTTAGGTTCACATTTGACCTGGGTTCAACAAACGGGTTCAAATTTGACTCGAAGTTTAGGTTCATATCTGACCTAGTTTCAAACAACAAGTTCATATTTGACTCGAAGTTTAGGTTCACATTTGACCTGGGTTCAAACAATGGGTTCTTGTTTGACTCGAAGTTTAGGTTCATATTTGACTTGGGTTCAAACAACGGGTTCAAATTTAACTCGAAGTTTAGGTTCATATCTGACCTAGTTTCAAACAACAAGTTCATATTTGACTCGAAGTTCACATTTGACCTGGGTTCAAACAATGGGTTCATGTTTGACTCGAAGTTTAGGTTCATATCTGACCTGGTTTCAAACAACGGGTTCATATTTGACTCGAAGTTTAGGTTCATATCTGACCTGGTTTCAAACAACGGGTTCATATTTGACTCGAAGTTTAGGTTCATATTTGACCTGGGTTCAAACAACGGGTTTATATTTGACTCAAAGTTTAGGTTCATATCTGACCTGGTTTCAAACAACGGGTTCATATTTGACTCGAAGTTTAGGTTCATATTTGACCTGGGTTCAAACAACGGGTTTATATTTGACTCAAAGTTTAGGTTCATATCTGACCTGGTTTCAAACAACGGGTTCATATTTGACTCAAAGTTTAGGTTCACATTTGACCTGGGTTCAAACAACGGGTTCAAGTTTGACTCGAAGTTTAGGTTCACATTTGCCCAGGGTTCAAACAACTAGTTCATGTTTGACTCGAAGTTTAGGTTTATATCTTACCTGGTTTCAAACAATGGGTTCATATTTGACTCGAAGTTTAGGTTCACATTTGACCTGGGTTCAAACAACGGGTTCAAATTTGACTCGAAGTTTAGGTTCATATCTGACCTGGTTTCAAACAACGGGTTCATATTTTACTCAAAGTTTAGGTTCATATTTGACCTGGGTTCAAATAACGGGTTCATATTTGATTCGAAGTTTAAGTTCATATCTGACCAGGTTTCAAACAACGGGTCCATATTTGACTCGAAGTTTAGGTTCACATTTGACCTGGGTTCAACAAACGGGTTCAAATTTGACTCGAAGTTTAGGTTCATATCTGACCTAGTTTCAAACAACAAGTTCATATTTGACTAGAAGTTTAGGTTCACATTTGACCTGGGTTCAAATAATGGGTTCATGTTTGACTCGAAGTTTAGGTTCATATTTGACCTGGGTTCAAACAACGGGTTCATATTTGACTCGAAGTTTAGGTTCACATTTGACCTGGGTTCAAACAACGGGTTCATATTTGACTTGAAGTTTAGGTTCACATTTGACTTGGGTTCAAACAACGGGTTCATATTGACTCTAAATTTAGGTTCATATTTGACCTGGGTTCAAACAACGGGTTCATGTTTGACTCAAACTTTAGGTTCATATCTGACCTGGTTTCAAACAACGTGTTCATATTTGACTCGAAGTTTAGGTTCATATTTGACCTGGGTTCAAACAACGGGTTTATATTTGACTCAAAGTTTAGGTTCATTTTTGACCTGGTTTCAAACAACGGGTTCATATTTGATTCGAAGTTTAGGTTCACATTTGACCTGGGTTCAAACAACGGGTTCATGTTTGACTCGAAGTTTAGGTTCATATCTTACCTGGTTTCAAACAACGGGTTCATATTTGACTCGAAGTTTAGGTTCATATTTGACCTGGGTTCAAACAACGGGTTCAAATTTGACTCGAAGTTTAGGTTCATATCTGACCTGGTTTCAAACAACGGGATCATATTTTACTCGAAGTTTAGGTTCATATTTGACCTGGGTTAAAATAACGGGTTCATATTTGATTCGAAGTTTAGGTTCATATCTGACTAGGTTTCAGACAACGGGTTCATATTTGACTCGAAGTTTAGGTTCACATTTGACCTGGGTTCAAACAACGGGTTCAAATTTAACTCGAAGTTTAGGTTCATATCTGACCTAGTTTCAAACAATAAGTTCATATTTGACTCGAAGTTCACATTTGACCTGGGTTCAAACAATGGGTTCATGTTTGACTCGAATTTTAGGTTCATATCTGACCTGGTTTCAAACAACGGGTTCATATTTGACTCGAAGTTTAGGTTCACATTTGACCTGGGTTTAAACAACGGGTTCAAATTTGACTCGAAGTTTAGGTTCGTATCGGACCTGGTTTCAAACAACGGGTTCATATTTTACTCGAAGTTTAGGTTAATATTTGACCTGGGTTCAAATAACGGGTTCATATTTGATTCGAAGTTTAAGTTCATATCTGACCAGGTTTCAAACAACGGGTTCATCTTTGACTCGAAGTTTAGGTTTACATTTGACCTGGGTTCAACAAACGGGTTCAAATTTGACTCGAAGTTTAGGTTCATATTTGACCTAGTTTCAAACAACAAGTTCATATTTGACTCGAAGTTTAGGTTCACATTTGACCTGGGTTCAAACAATGGGTTCATGTTTGACTCGAAGTTTAGGTTCATATTTGACCTAGGTTCAAACAACGGGTTCATATTTGACTCGAAGTTTAGGTTCACATTTGACTTGGGTTCAAACAAAGGGTTCGTATTTGACTTGAAGTTTAGGTTCACATTTGACTTGGGTTCAAACAACGGGTTCATATTTGACTCTAAATTTATGTTCATATTTGACCCGGGTTCAAACAACGGGTTCATGTTTGACTCAAACTTTAGGTTCATATCTGACCTGCTTTCAAACAACGGGTTCATATTTGACTCGAAGTTTAGGTTCATATTTGACCTGGGTTCAAACAACGGGCTTATATTTGACTCAAAGTTTAGGTTCATTTCTGACCTGGTTTCAAACAACGGGTTCATATTTGACTCGAAGTTTAGGTTCATATTTGACCTGCGTTCAAACAACGGATTTATATTTGACACAAAGTTTAGGTTCATATCTGACCTGGTTTCAAACAACAGGTTCATATTTGACTCGAAGTTTAGGTTCACATTTGACCTGGGTTCAACAAACGGGTTCGAATTTGACTCGATGTTTAGGTTCATATCTGACCTAGTTTCAAACAATAAGTTCATATTTGACTCGAAGTTTAGGTTCACATTTGACCTGGGTTCAAACAACGGGTTCATATTTGACTCGAAGTTTCGGTTCACATATGACCTGGGTTCAAACAATGGGTTCATATTTGACTTGAAGTTTAGGTTCACATTTGACTTTGGTTCAAACAACGGGTTCATGTCTCACTCAAAGTTTAGGTTCATATCTGACTTGGTTTCAAACAACGGGTTCATATTTGACTCGAAGTTTAGGTTCATATTTGACCTGGGTTCAAACAACGGGTGTATATTTGACTAAAAGTTTAGGTTCATATCTGACCTGGTTTCAAACAACGGGTTCATATTTGACTCGAAGTTTAGGTTCATATTTGACCTGGGTTCAAACAACGGGTTTATATTTGACTCAAAGTTTAGGTTCATATCTGACCTGGTTTCAAACAACGGGTTCATATTTTACTCGAAGTTTAGGTTCACATTTGACCTGGGTTCAAACAACGGGTTCAAGTTTGACTCCAAGTTTAGGTTCACATTTGCCCAGGGTTCAAACAACTAGTTCATGTTTGACTCGAAGTTTAGGTTCATATCTTACCTGGTTTCAAACAACGGGTTCATATTTGACTCGAAGTTTAGGTTCACATTTGACCTGGGTTCAAACAACGGGTTCAAATTTGACTCGAAGTTTAGGTTCATATCTGACTTGGTTTCAAACAACGGGTTCATATTTTACTCGAAGTTTAGGTTCATATTTGACCTGGGTTCAAATAACGGGTTCATATTTGATTCGAAGTTTAAGTTCATATCTGACCAGGTTTCAAACAACGGGTTCATATTTGACCTGAAGTTTAGGTTCACATTTGACCTGGGTTCAATAAACGGGTTCAAATTTGACTCGAAGTTTAGGTTCATATCTGACCTAGTTTCAAACAACAAGTTCATATTTGACTCGAAGTTTAGGTTCACATTTGACCTGGGTTCAAACAATGGGTTCATGTTTGACTCGAAGTTTAGGTTCATATCTGACCTGGTTTCAAACAACGGGTTCATATATGACTCGAAGTTTAGGTTCATATTTGACCTGGGTTCAAACAACGGGTTTATATTGGACTCAAAGTTTAGGTTCATATCTGACCTGGTTTCAAACAACGGGTTCATATTTGACTCGAAGTTTAGGTTCACATTTGACCTGGGTTCAAACAACGGGTTCAAGTTTGACTCGAAGTTTAGGTTCACATTTGCCCAGGGTTCAAACAACTATTTCATGTTTGACTCGAAGTTAAGGTTCATATCTTACCTGGTTTCAAACAACGGGTTCATATTTGACTCGAAGTTTAGGTTCACATTTGACCTGGGTTCAAACAACGGGTTCAAATTTGACTCGAAGTTTAGGTTCATATCTGACCTGGTTTCAAACAACGGGTTCATATTTTACTCGAAGTTTAGGATTATATTTGACCTGGGTTCAAATAACGGGTTCATATTTGATTCGAAGTTTAAGTTCATATCTGACCAGGTTTCAAACAACGGGTTCATATTTGACTCGAAGTTTAGGTTCACATTTGACCTGGGTTCAACAAACGGGTTCAAATTTGACTCGAAGTTTAGGTTCATATCTGACCTAGTTTCAAACAACAAGTTCATATTTGACTCGAAGTTTAGGTTCACATTTGACCTGGGTTCAAACAATGGGTTCTTGTTTGACTCGAAGTTTAGGTTCATATTTGACTTGGGTTCAAACAACGGGTTCAAATTTAACTCGAAGTTTAGGTTCATATCTGACCTAGTTTCAAACAACAAGTTCATATTTGACTCGAAGTTCACATTTGACCTGGGTTCAAACAATGGGTTCATGTTTGACTCGAAGTTTAGGTTCATATCTGACCTGGTTTCAAACAACGGGTTCATATTTGACTCGAAGTTTAGGTTCATATCTGACCTGGTTTCAAACAACGGGTTCATATTTGACTCGAAGTTTAGGTTCATATTTGACCTGGGTTCAAACAACGGGTTTATATTTGACTCAAAGTTTAGGTTCATATCTGACCTGGTTTCAAACAACGGGTTCATATTTGACTCGAAGTTTAGGTTCATATTTGACCTGGGTTCAAACAACGGGTTTATATTTGACTCAAAGTTTAGGTTCATATCTGACCTGGTTTCAAACAACGGGTTCATATTTGACTCGAAGTTTAGGTTCACATTTGACCTGGGTTCAAACAACGGGTTCAAGTTTGACTCGAAGTTTAGGTTCACATTTGCCCAGGGTTCAAACAACTATTTCATGTTTGACTCGAAGTTAAGGTTCATATCTTACCTGGTTTCAAACAACGGGTTCATATTTGACTCGAAGTTTAGGTTCACATTTGACCTGGGTTCAAACAACGGGTTCAAATTTGACTCGAAGTTTAGGTTCATATCTGACCTGGTTTCAAACAACGGGTTCATATTTTACTCGAAGTTTAGGATTATATTTGACCTGGGTTCAAATAACGGGTTCATATTTGATTCGAAGTTTAAGTTCATATCTGACCAGGTTTCAAACAACGGGTTCATATTTGACTCGAAGTTTAGGTTCACATTTGACCTGGGTTCAACAAACGGGTTCAAATTTGACTCGAAGTTTAGGTTCATATCTGACCTAGTTTCAAACAACAAGTTCATATTTGACTCGAAGTTTAGGTTCACATTTGACCTGGGTTCAAACAATGGGTTCTTGTTTGACTCGAAGTTTAGGTTCATATTTGACTTGGGTTCAAACAACGGGTTCAAATTTAACTCGAAGTTTAGGTTCATATCTGACCTAGTTTCAAACAACAAGTTCATATTTGACTCGAAGTTCACATTTGACCTGGGTTCAAACAATGGGTTCATGTTTGACTCGAAGTTTAGGTTCATATCTGACCTGGTTTCAAACAACGGGTTCATATTTGACTCGAAGTTTAGGTTCATATCTGACCTGGTTTCAAACAACGGGTTCATATTTGACTCGAAGTTTAGGTTCATATTTGACCTGGGTTCAAACAACGGGTTTATATTTGACTCAAAGTTTAGGTTCATATCTGACCTGGTTTCAAACAACGGGTTCATATTTGACTCGAAGTTTAGGTTCATATTTGACCTGGGTTCAAACAACGGGATTATATTTGACTCAAAGTTTAGGTTCATATCTGACCTGGTTTCAAACAACGGGTTCATATTTGACTCGAAGTTTAGGTTCACATTTGACCTGGGTTCAAACAACGGGTTCAAGTTTGACTCGAAGTTTAGGTTCACATTTGCCCAGGGTTCAAACAACTAGTTCATGTTTGACTCGAAGTTTAGGTTTATATCTTACCTGGTTTCAAACAATGGGTTCATATTTGACTCGAAGTTTAGGTTCACAATTAACCTGGGTTCAAACAACGGGTTCAAATTTGACTCGAAGTTTAGGTTCATATCTGACCTGGTTTCAAACAACGGGTTCATATTTTACTCAAAGTTTAGGTTCATATTTGACCTGGGTTCAAATAACGGGTTCATATTTGATTCGAAGTTTAAGTTCATATCTGACCAGGTTTCAAACAACGGGTCCATATTTGACTCGAAGTTTAGGTTCACATTTGACCTGGGTTCAACAAACGGGTTCAAATTTGACTCGAAGTTTAGGTTCATATCTGACCTAGTTTCAAACAACAAGTTCATATTTGACTAGAAGTTTAGGTTCACATTTGACCTGGGTTCAAATAATGGGTTCATGTTTGACTCGAAGTTTAGGTTCATATTTGACCTGGGTTCAAACAACGGGTTCATATTTGACTCGAAGTTTAGGTTCACATTTGACCTGGGTTCAAACAACGGGTTCATATTTGACTTGAAGTTTAGGTTCACATTTGACTTGGGTTCAAACAACGGGTTCATATTGACTCTAAATTTAGGTTCATATTTGACCTGGGTTCAAACAACGGGTTCATGTTTGACTCAAACTTTAGGTTCATATCTGACCTGGTTTCAAACAACGTGTTCATATTTGACTCGAAGTTTAGGTTCATATTTGACCTGGGTTCAAACAACGGGTTTATATTTGACTCAAAGTTTAGGTTCATTTTTGACCTGGTTTCAAACAACGGGTTCATATTTGATTCGAAGTTTAGGTTCACATTTGACCTGGGTTCAAACAACGGGTTCATGTTTGACTCGAAGTTTAGGTTCATATCTTACCTGGTTTCAAACAACGGGTTCATATTTGACTCGAAGTTTAGGTTCATATTTGACCTGGGTTCAAACAACGGGTTCAAATTTGACTCGAAGTTTAGGTTCATATCTGACCTGGTTTCAAACAACGGGATCATATTTTACTCGAAGTTTAGGTTCATATTTGACCTGGGTTAAAATAACGGGTTCATATTTGATTCGAAGTTTAGGTTCATATCTGACTAGGTTTCAGACAACGGGTTCATATTTGACTCGAAGTTTAGGTTCACATTTGACCTGGGTTCAAACAACGGGTTCAAATTTAACTCGAAGTTTAGGTTCATATCTGACCTAGTTTCAAACAATAAGTTCATATTTGACTCGAAGTTCACATTTGACCTGGGTTCAAACAATGGGTTCATGTTTGACTCGAATTTTAGGTTCATATCTGACCTGGTTTCAAACAACGGGTTCATATTTGACTCGAAGTTTAGGTTCACATTTGACCTGGGTTTAAACAACGGGTTCAAATTTGACTCGAAGTTTAGGTTCATATCGGACCTGGTTTCAAACAACGGGTTCATATTTTACTCGAAGTTTAGGTTAATATTTGACCTGGGTTCAAATAACGGGTTCATATTTGATTCGAAGTTTAAGTTCATATCTGACCAGGTTTCAAACAACGGGTTCATCTTTGACTCGAAGTTTAGGTTTACCTTTGACCTGGGTTCAACAAACGGGTTCAAATTTGACTCGAAGTTTAGGTTCATATTTGACCTAGTTTCAAACAACAAGTTCATATTTGACTCGAAGTTTAGGTTCACATTTGACCTGGGTTCAAACAATGGGTTCATGTTTGACTCGAAGTTTAGGTTCATATTTGACCTAGGTTCAAACAACGGGTTCATATTTGACTCGAAGTTTAGGTTCACATTTGACTTGGGTTCAAACAAAGGGTTCGTATTTGACTTGAAGTTTAGGTTCACATTTGACTTGGGTTCAAACAACGGGTTCATATTTGACTCTAAATTTATGTTCATATTTGACCCGGGTTCAAACAACGGGTTCATGTTTGACTCAAACTTTAGGTTCATATCTGACCTGGTTTCAAACAACGGGTTCATATTTGACTCGAAGTTTAGGTTCATATTTGACCTGGGTTCAAACAACGGGCTTATATTTGACTCAAAGTTTAGGTTCATTTCTGACCTGGTTTCAAACAACGGGTTCATATTTGACTCGAAGTTTAGGTTCATATTTGACCTGCGTTCAAACAACGGATTTATATTTGACACAAAGTTTAGGTTCATATCTGACCTGGTTTCAAACAACAGGTTCATATTTGACTCGAAGTTTAGGTTCACATTTGACCTGGGTTCAACAAACGGGTTCGAATTTGACTCGATGTTTAGGTTCATATCTGACCTAGTTTCAAACAATAAGTTCATATTTGACTCGAAGTTTAGGTTCACATTTGACCTGGGTTCAAACAACGGGTTCATATTTGACTCGAAGTTTAGGTTCACATATGACCTGGGTTCAAACAATGGGTTCATATTTGACTTGAAGTTTAGGTTCACATTTGACTTGGGTTCAAACAACGGGTTCATATTGACTCTAAATTTAGGTTCATATTTGACCTGGGTTCAAACAACGGGTTCATGTTTGACTCAAACTTTAGGTTCATATCTGACCTGGTTTCAAACAACGTGTTCATATTTGACTCGAAGTTTAGGTTCATATTTGACCTGGGTTAAAATAACGGGTTCATATTTGATTCGAAGGTTAGGTTCATATCTGACTAGGTTTCAGACAACGGGTTCATATTTGACTCGAAGTTTAGGTTCACATTTGACCTGGGTTCAAACAACGGGTTCAAATTTAACTCGAAGTTTAGGTTCATATCTGACCTAGTTTCAAACAATAAGTTCATATTTGACTCGAAGTTCACATTTGACCTGGGTTCAAACAATGGGTTCATGTTTGACTCGAATTTTAGGTTCATATCTGACCTGGTTTCAAACAACGGGTTCATATTTGACTCGAAGTTTAGGTTCACATTTGACCTGGGTTTAAACAACGGGTTCAAATTTGACTCGAAGTTTAGGTTCATATCGGACCTGGTTTCAAACAACGGGTTCATATTTTACTCGAAGTTTAGGTTAATATTTGACCTGGGTTCAAATAACGGGTTCATATTTGATTCGAAGTTTAAGTTCATATCTGACCAGGTTTCAAACAACGGGTTCATCTTTGACTCGAAGTTTAGGTTTACATTTGACCTGGGTTCAACAAACGGGTTCAAATTTGACTCGAAGTTTAGGTTCATATTTGACCTAGTTTCAAACAACAAGTTCATATTTGACTCGAAGTTTAGGTTCACATTTGACCTGGGTTCAAACAATGGGTTCATGTTTGACTCGAAGTTTAGGTTCATATTTGACCTAGGTTCAAACAACGGGTTCATATTTGACTCGAAGTTTAGGTTCACATTTGACTTGGGTTCAAACAAAGGGTTCGTATTTGACTTGAAGTTTAGGTTCACATTTGACTTGGGTTCAAACAACGGGTTCATATTTGACTCTAAATTTATGTTCATATTTGACCCGGGTTCAAACAACGGGTTCATGTTTGACTCAAACTTTAGGTTCATATCTGACCTGGTTTCAAACAACGGGTTCATATTTGACTCGAAGTTTAGGTTCATATTTGACCTGGGTTCAAACAACGGGCTTATATTTGACTCAAAGTTTAGGTTCATTTCTGACCTGGTTTCAAACAACGGGTTCATATTTGACTCGAAGTTTAGGTTCATATTTGACCTGCGTTCAAACAACGGATTTATATTTGACACAAAGTTTAGGTTCATATCTGACCTGGTTTCAAACAACAGGTTCATATTTGACTCGAAGTTTAGGTTCACATTTGACCTGGGTTCAACAAACGGGTTCGAATTTGACTCGATGTTTAGGTTCATATCTGACCTAGTTTCAAACAATAAGTTCATATTTGACTCGAAGTTTAGGTTCACATTTGACCTGGGTTCAAACAACGGGTTCATATTTGACTCGAAGTTTAGGTTCACATATGACCTGGGTTCAAACAATGGGTTCATATTTGACTTGAAGTTTAGGTTCACATTTGACTTTGGTTCAAACAACGGGTTCATGTCTCACTCAAAGTTTAGGTTCATATCTGACCTGGTTTCAAACAACGGGTTCATATTTGACTCGAAGTTTAGGTTCATATTTGACCTGGGTTCAAACAACGGGTGTATATTTGACTAAAAGTTTAGGTTCATATCTGACCAGGTTTCAAACAACGGGTTCATATTTGACTCGAAGTTTAGGTTCATATTTGACCTGGGTTCAAACAACGGGTTTATATTTGACTCAAAGTTTAGGTTCATATCTGACCTGGTTTCAAACAACGGGTTCATATTTTACTCGAAGTTTAGGTTCACATTTGACCTGGGTTCAAACAACGGGTTCAAGTTTGACTCCAAGTTTAGGTTCACATTTGCCCAGGGTTCAAACAACTAGTTCATGTTTGACTCGAAGTTTAGGTTCATATCTTACCTGGTTTCAAACAACGGGTTCATATTTGACTCGAAGTTTAGGTTCACATTTGACCTGGGTTCAAACAACGGGTTCAAATTTGACTCGAAGTTTAGGTTCATATCTGACTTGGTTTCAAACAACGGGTTCATATTTGACTCGAAGTTTAGGTTCACATTTGACCTGGGTTCAATAAACGGGTTCAAATTTGACTCGAAGTTTAGGTTCATATCTGACCTAGTTTCAAACAACAAGTTCATATTTGACTCGAAGTTTAGGTTCACATTTGACCTGGGTTCAAACAATGGGTTCATGTTTGACTCGAAGTTTAGGTTCATATATGACCTGGTTTCAAACAACGGGTTCATATTTGACTCGAAGTTTAGGTTCACATTTGACCTGGGTTCAAACAACGGGTTCAAATTTGACTCGATGTTTAGGTTCATATCTGACCTGGTTTCAAACAACGGGTTCATATTTTACTCGAAGTTTAGGTTAATATTTGACCTGGGTTCAAATAACGGGTTCATATTTGATTCGAAGTTTAAGTTCATATCTGACCAGGTTTCAAACAACGGGTTCATATTTGACTCGAAGTTTAGGTTCACATTTGACCTGGGTTCAAACAACGGGTTCATATTTGACTCGAAGTTTAGGTTCACATATGACCTGGGTTCAAACAATGGGTTCATATTTGACTTGAAGTTTAGGTTCACATTTGACTTGGGTTCAAACAACGGGTTCATATTGACTCTAAATTTAGGTTCATATTTGACCTGGGTTCAAACAACGGGTTCATGTTTGACTCAAACTTTAGGTTCATATCTGACCTGGTTTCAAACAACGTGTTCATATTTGACTCGAAGTTTAGGTTCATATTTGACCTGGGTTAAAATAACGGGTTCATATTTGATTCGAAGGTTAGGTTCATATCTGACTAGGTTTCAGACAACGGGTTCATATTTGACTCGAAGTTTAGGTTCACATTTGACCTGGGTTCAAACAACGGGTTCAAATTTAACTCGAAGTTTAGGTTCATATCTGACCTAGTTTCAAACAATAAGTTCATATTTGACTCGAAGTTCACATTTGACCTGGGTTCAAACAATGGGTTCATGTTTGACTCGAATTTTAGGTTCATATCTGACCTGGTTTCAAACAACGGGTTCATATTTGACTCGAAGTTTAGGTTCACATTTGACCTGGGTTTAAACAACGGGTTCAAATTTGACTCGAAGTTTAGGTTCATATCGGACCTGGTTTCAAACAACGGGTTCATATTTTACTCGAAGTTTAGGTTAATATTTGACCTGGGTTCAAATAACGGGTTCATATTTGATTCGAAGTTTAAGTTCATATCTGACCAGGTTTCAAACAACGGGTTCATCTTTGACTCGAAGTTTAGGTTTACATTTGACCTGGGTTCAACAAACGGGTTCAAATTTGACTCGAAGTTTAGGTTCATATTTGACCTAGTTTCAAACAACAAGTTCATATTTGACTCGAAGTTTAGGTTCACATTTGACCTGGGTTCAAACAATGGGTTCATGTTTGACTCGAAGTTTAGGTTCATATTTGACCTAGGTTCAAACAACGGGTTCATATTTGACTCGAAGTTTAGGTTCACATTTGACTTGGGTTCAAACAAAGGGTTCGTATTTGACTTGAAGTTTAGGTTCACATTTGACTTGGGTTCAAACAACGGGTTCATATTTGACTCTAAATTTATGTTCATATTTGACCCGGGTTCAAACAACGGGTTCATGTTTGACTCAAACTTTAGGTTCATATCTGACCTGGTTTCAAACAACGGGTTCATATTTGACTCGAAGTTTAGGTTCATATTTGACCTGGGTTCAAACAACGGGCTTATATTTGACTCAAAGTTTAGGTTCATTTCTGACCTGGTTTCAAACAACGGGTTCATATTTGACTCGAAGTTTAGGTTCATATTTGACCTGCGTTCAAACAACGGATTTATATTTGACACAAAGTTTAGGTTCATATCTGACCTGGTTTCAAACAACAGGTTCATATTTGACTCGAAGTTTAGGTTCACATTTGACCTGGGTTCAACAAACGGGTTCGAATTTGACTCGATGTTTAGGTTCATATCTGACCTAGTTTCAAACAATAAGTTCATATTTGACTCGAAGTTTAGGTTCACATTTGACCTGGGTTCAAACAACGGGTTCATATTTGACTCGAAGTTTAGGTTCACATATGACCTGGGTTCAAACAATGGGTTCATATTTGACTTGAAGTTTAGGTTCACATTTGACTTTGGTTCAAACAACGGGTTCATGTCTCACTCAAAGTTTAGGTTCATATCTGACCTGGTTTCAAACAACGGGTTCATATTTGACTCGAAGTTTAGGTTCATATTTGACCTGGGTTCAAACAACGGGTGTATATTTGACTAAAAGTTTAGGTTCATATCTGACCAGGTTTCAAACAACGGGTTCATATTTGACTCGAAGTTTAGGTTCATATTTGACCTGGGTTCAAACAACGGGTTTATATTTGACTCAAAGTTTAGGTTCATATCTGACCTGGTTTCAAACAACGGGTTCATATTTTACTCGAAGTTTAGGTTCACATTTGACCTGGGTTCAAACAACGGGTTCAAGTTTGACTCCAAGTTTAGGTTCACATTTGCCCAGGGTTCAAACAACTAGTTCATGTTTGACTCGAAGTTTAGGTTCATATCTTACCTGGTTTCAAACAACGGGTTCATATTTGACTCGAAGTTTAGGTTCACATTTGACCTGGGTTCAAACAACGGGTTCAAATTTGACTCGAAGTTTAGGTTCATATCTGACTTGGTTTCAAACAACGGGTTCATATTTGACTCGAAGTTTAGGTTCACATTTGACCTGGGTTCAATAAACGGGTTCAAATTTGACTCGAAGTTTAGGTTCATATCTGACCTAGTTTCAAACAACAAGTTCATATTTGACTCGAAGTTTAGGTTCACATTTGACCTGGGTTCAAACAATGGGTTCATGTTTGACTCGAAGTTTAGGTTCATATATGACCTGGTTTCAAACAACGGGTTCATATTTGACTCGAAGTTTAGGTTCACATTTGACCTGGGTTCAAACAACGGGTTCAAATTTGACTCGATGTTTAGGTTCATATCTGACCTGGTTTCAAACAACGGGTTCATATTTTACTCGAAGTTTAGGTTAATATTTGACCTGGGTTCAAATAACGGGTTCATATTTGATTCGAAGTTTAAGTTCATATCTGACCAGGTTTCAAACAACGGGTTCATATTTGACTCGAAGTTTAGGTTCACATTTGACCTGGGTTCAACAAACGGGTTCAAATTTGACTCGAAGTTTAGGTTCATATCTGACCTAGTTTCAAACAACAAGTTCATATTTGACTCGAAGTTTAGGTTCACATTTGACCTGGGTTCAAACAATGGGTTCATGTTTGACTCGAAGTTTAGGTTCATATTTGACCTGGGTTCAAACAACGGGTTCATATTTGACTCGAAGTTTAGGTTCACATTTGACCTGGGTTCAAACAACGGGTTCATATTTGACTTGAAGTTTAGGTTCACATTTGACTTAGGTTCAAACAACGGGTTCATATTTGACTCTAAATTTAGCTTCATATTTGACCTGGGTTCAAACAACGGGTTCATGTTTGACTCAAACTTTAGGTTCATATCTGACCTGGTTTCAAACATAGGGTTCATATTTGACTCGAAGTTTAGGTTCATATTTGACCTGGGTTCAAACAACGGGTTTATATTTGACTCAAAGTTTAGGTTCATTTCTGACCTGGTTTCAAACAACGGGTTCATATTTGAGTCGAAGTTTAGGTTCACATTTGACCTGGGTTCAAACAAAGGGTTCATGTTTGACTCGAAGTTTAGGTTCATATCTTACCTGGTTTCAAACAACGGGTTCATATTTGACTCGAAGTTTAGGTTCATATTTGACCTGGGTTCAAACAACGGGTTCAAATTTGACTCGAAGTTTAGGTTCATATCTGACCTGGTTTCAAACAATGGGATCATATTTTACTCGAAGTTTAGGTTCATATTTGACCTGGGTTAAAATAACGGGTTCATATTTGATTCGAAGTTTAGGTTCATATCTGACTAGGTTTCAGACAACGGGTTCATATTTGACTCGAAGTTTAGGTTCACATTTGACCTGGGTTCAAACAACGGGTTCATATTTGACTCGAAGTTTAGGTTCACATTTGACCTGGGTTCAAACAACGGGTTCATATTTGACTTGAAGTTTAGGTTCACATTTGACTTGGGTTCAAACAACGGGTTCATATTTGACTCTAAATTTAGGTTCATATTTGACTTGGGTTCAAACAACGGGTTCATGTTTGACTCAAACTTTAGGTTCATATCTGACCTGCTTCCAAACAACGGGTTCATATTTGACTCGAAGTTTAGGTTTACATTTGACCTGGGTTCAACAAACGGGTTCAAATTTGACTCGAAGTTTAGGTTCATATTTGACCTAGTTTCAAACAACAAGTTCATATTTGACTCGAAGTTTAGGTTCACATTTGACCTGGGTTCAAACAATGGGTTCATGTTTGACTCGAAGTTTAGGTTCATATTTGACCTAGGTTCAAACAACGGGTTCATATTTGACTCGAAGTTTAGGTTCACATTTGACTTGGGTTCAAACAAAGGGTTCGTATTTGACTTGAAGTTTAGGTTCACATTTGACTTGGGTTCAAACAACGGGTTCATATTTGACTCTAAATTTATGTTCATATTTGACCCGGGTTCAAACAACGGGTTCATGTTTGACTCAAACTTTAGGTTCATATCTGACCTGGTTTCAAACAACGGGTTCATATTTGACTCGAAGTTTAGGTTCATATTTGACCTGGGTTCAAACAACGGGCTTATATTTGACTCAAAGTTTAGGTTCATTTCTGACCTGGTTTCAAACAACGGGTTCATATTTGACTCGAAGTTTAGGTTCATATTTGACCTGCGTTCAAACAACGGATTTATATTTGACACAAAGTTTAGGTTCATATCTGACCTGGTTTCAAACAACAGGTTCATATTTGACTCGAAGTTTAGGTTCACATTTGACCTGGGTTCAACAAACGGGTTCGAATTTGACTCGATGTTTAGGTTCATATCTGACCTAGTTTCAAACAATAAGTTCATATTTGACTCGAAGTTTAGGTTCACATTTGACCTGGGTTCAAACAACGGGTTCATATTTGACTCGAAGTTTAGGTTCACATATGACCTGGGTTCAAACAATGGGTTCATATTTGACTTGAAGTTTAGGTTCACATTTGACTTTGGTTCAAACAACGGGTTCATGTCTCACTCAAAGTTTAGGTTCATATCTGACCTGGTTTCAAACAACGGGTTCATATTTGACTCGAAGTTTAGGTTCATATTTGACCTGGGTTCAAACAACGGGTGTATATTTGACTAAAAGTTTAGGTTCATATCTGACCTGGTTTCAAACAACGGGTTCATATTTGACTCGAAGTTTAGGTTCATATTTGACCTGGGTTCAAACAACGGGTTTATATTTGACTCAAAGTTTAGGTTCATATCTGACCTGGTTTCAAACAACGGGTTCATATTTTACTCGAAGTTTAGGTTCACATTTGACCTGGGTTCAAACAACGGGTTCAAGTTTGACTCCAAGTTTAGGTTCACATTTGCCCAGGGTTCAAACAACTAGTTCATGTTTGACTCGAAGTTTAGGTTCATATCTTACCTGGTTTCAAACAACGGGTTCATATTTGACTCGAAGTTTAGGTTCACATTTGACCTGGGTTCAAACAACGGGTTCAAATTTGACTCGAAGTTTAGGTTCATATCTGACTTGGTTTCAAACAACGGGTTCATATTTGACTCGAACTTTAGGTTCACATTTGACCTGGGTTCAATAAACGGGTTCAAATTTGACTCGAAGTTTAGGTTCATATCTGACCTAGTTTCAAACAACAAGTTCATATTTGACTCGAAGTTTAGGTTCACATTTGACCTGGGTTCAAACAATGGGTTCATGTTTGACTCGAAGTTTAGGTTCATATCTGACCTGGTTTCAAACAACGGGTTCATATTTGACTCGAAGTTTAGGTTCACATTTGACCTGGGTTCAAACAACGGGTTCAAATTTGACTCGATGTTTAGGTTCATATCTGACCTGGTTTCAAACAACGGGTTCATATTTTACTCGAAGTTTAGGTTAATATTTGACCTGGGTTCAAATAACGGGTTCATATTTGATTCGAAGTTTAAGTTCATATCTGACCAGGTTTCAAACAACGGGTTCATATTTGACTCGAAGTTTAGGTTCATATTTGACCTGGGTTCAAACAACGGGCTTATATTTGACTCAAAGTTTAGGTTCATTTCTGACCTGGTTTCAAACAACGGGTTCATATTTGACTCGAAGTTTAGGTTCATATTTGACCTGCGTTCAAACAACGGATTTATATTTGACACAAAGTTTAGGTTCATATCTGACCTGGTTTCAAACAACAGGTTCATATTTGACTCGAAGTTTAGGTTCACATTTGACCTGGGTTCAACAAACGGGTTCGAATTTGACTCGATGTTTAGGTTCATATCTGACCTAGTTTCAAACAATAAGTTCATATTTGACTCGAAGTTTAGGTTCACATTTGACCTGGGTTCAAACAACGGGTTCATATTTGACTCGAAGTTTAGGTTCACATATGACCTGGGTTCAAACAATGGGTTCATATTTGACTTGAAGTTTAGGTTCACATTTGACTTTGGTTCAAACAACGGGTTCATGTCTCACTCAAAGTTTAGGTTCATATCTGACCTGGTTTCAAACAACGGGTTCATATTTGACTCGAAGTTTAGGTTCATATTTGACCTGGGTTCAAACAACGGGTGTATATTTGACTAAAAGTTTAGGTTCATATCTGACCTGGTTTCAAACAACGGGTTCATATTTGACTCGAAGTTTAGGTTCATATTTGACCTGGGTTCAAACAACGGGTTTATATTTGACTCAAAGTTTAGGTTCATATCTGACCTGGTTTCAAACAACGGGTTCATATTTTACTCGAAGTTTAGGTTCACATTTGACCTGGGTTCAAACAACGGGTTCAAGTTTGACTCCAAGTTTAGGTTCACATTTGCCCAGGGTTCAAACAACTAGTTCATGTTTGACTCGAAGTTTAGGTTCATATCTTACCTGGTTTCAAACAACGGGTTCATATTTGACTCGAAGTTTAGGTTCACATTTGACCTGGGTTCAAACAACGGGTTCAAATTTGACTCGAAGTTTAGGTTCATATCTGACTTGGTTTCAAACAACGGGTTCATATTTGACTCGAACTTTAGGTTCACATTTGACCTGGGTTCAATAAACGGGTTCAAATTTGACTCGAAGTTTAGGTTCATATCTGACCTAGTTTCAAACAACAAGTTCATATTTGACTCGAAGTTTAGGTTCACATTTGACCTGGGTTCAAACAATGGGTTCATGTTTGACTCGAAGTTTAGGTTCATATCTGACCTGGTTTCAAACAACAGGTTCATATTTGACTCGAAGTTTAGGTTCACATTTGACCTGGGTTCAAACAACGGGTTCAAATTTGACTCGATGTTTAGGTTCATATCTGACCTGGTTTCAAACAACGGGTTCATATTTTACTCGAAGTTTAGGTTAATATTTGACCTGGGTTCAAATAACGGGTTCATATTTGATTCGAAGTTTAAGTTCATATCTGACCAGGTTTCAAACAACGGGTTCATATTTGACTCGAAGTTTAGGTTCACATTTGACCTGGGTTCAACAAACGGGTTCAAATTTGACTCGAAGTTTAGGTTCATATCTGACCTAGTTTCAAACAACAAGTTCATATTTGACTCGAAGTTTAGGTTCACATTTGACCTGGGTTCAAACAATGGGTTCATGTTTGACTCGAAGTTTAGGTTCATATTTGACCTGGGTTCAAACAACGGGTTCATATTTGACTCGAAGTTTAGGTTCACATTTGACCTGGGTTCAAACAACGGGTTCATATTTGACTTGAAGTTTAGGTTCACATTTGACTTAGGTTCAAACAACGGGTTCATATTTGACTCTAAATTTAGCTTCATATTTGACCTGGGTTCAAACAACGGGTTCATGTTTGACTCAAACTTTAGGTTCATATCTGACCTGGTTTCAAACATAGGGTTCATATTTGACTCGAAGTTTAGGTTCATATTTGACCTGGGTTCAAACAACGGGTTTATATTTGACTCAAAGTTTAGGTTCATTTCTGACCTGGTTTCAAACAACGGGTTCATATTTGAGTCGAAGTTTAGGTTCACATTTGACCTGGGTTCAAACAAAGGGTTCATGTTTGACTCGAAGTTTAGGTTCATATCTTACCTGGTTTCAAACAACGGGTTCATATTTGACTCGAAGTTTAGGTTCATATTTGACCTGGGTTCAAACAACGGGTTCAAATTTGACTCGAAGTTTAGGTTCATATCTGACCTGGTTTCAAACAATGGGATCATATTTTACTCGAAGTTTAGGTTCATATTTGACCTGGGTTAAAATAACGGGTTCATATTTGATTCGAAGTTTAGGTTCATATCTGACTAGGTTTCAGACAACGGGTTCATATTTGACTCGAAGTTTAGGTTCACATTTGACCTGGGTTCAAACAACGGGTTCATATTTGACTCGAAGTTTAGGTTCACATTTGACCTGGGTTCAAACAACGGGTTCATATTTGACTTGAAGTTTAGGTTCACATTTGACTTGGGTTCAAACAACGGGTTCATATTTGACTCTAAATTTAGGTTCATATTTGACTTGGGTTCAAACAACGGGTTCATGTTTGACTCAAACTTTAGGTTCATATCTGACCTGCTTCCAAACAACGGGTTCATATTTGACTCGAAGTTTAGGTTCATATTTGACCTGGGTTCAAACAACGGGTTTATATTTGACTCAAAGTTTAGGTTCATTTCTGACCTGGTTTCAAACAACGGGTTCATATTTGACTCGAAGTTTAGGTTCACATTTGACCTGGGTTCAAACAATGGGTTCATGTTTGACTCGAAGTTTAGGTTCATATTTGACCTGGGTTCAAACAACGGGTTTATATTTGACTCGAAGTTTAGGTTCACATTTGATCTGGGTTCAAACAACGGGTTCATATTTGACTTGAAGTTTAGGTTCACATTTGACTTGGGTTCAAACAACGGGTTCATATTTGACTTTAAATTTAGGTTCATATTTGACCTGGGTTCAAACAACGGGGTAATGTTTGACTCAAACTTTAGGTTCATATCTGACCTGGTTTCAAACAACGGGTTCATATTCGACTCGAAGTTTAGGTTCATATTTGACCTGGGTTCAAACAACGGGTTTATATTTGACTCAAAGTTTAGGTTCATTTCTGACCTGGTTTCAAACAACGGGTTCATATTTGATTCGAAGTTTAGGTTCACATTTGACCTGGGTTCAAACAACGGGTTCATGTTTGACTCGAAGTTTAGGTTCATATCTTACCTGGTTTCAAACAACGGGTTCATATTTGACTCGAAGTTTAGGTTCATATTTGACCTGGGTTCAAACAACGGGTTCAAATTTGACTCGAAGTTTAGGTTCATATCTGACCTGGTTTCAAACAATGGGATCATATTTTACTCGAAGTTTAGTTTCATATTTGACCTGGGTTTAAAATAACGGGTTCATATTTGATTCGAAGTTTAAGTTCATATCTGACCAGGTTTCAAACAACGGGTTCATATTTGACTCGAAGTTTAGGTTCACATTTGACCTGGGTTCAACAAACGGGTTCAAATTTGACTCGAAGTTTAGGTTCATATCTGACCTAGTTTCAAACAACAAGTTCATATTTGACTCGAAGTTAGGTTCACATTTGACCTGGGTTCAAACAATGCGTCATGTTTGACTCGAAGTTTAGGGTCATATTTGACCTGGGTTCAAACAACGGGTTCATATTTGACTCGAAGTTAGGTTCACATTAGACATGGGTTCAAACAACGGGTTCATATTTGACTTGAAGTTTAGGTTCACATTTGACTTGGGTTCAAACAACGGGTTCATATTTGACTCTAAATTTTAGGTTCATATTTGACTTGGGTTCAAACAACGGGTTCATGTTTGACTCAAACTTTAGGTTCATATCTGACCTGCTTTCAAACAACGGGTTCATATTTGACTCGAAGTTTAGGTTCATATTTGACCTGGGTTCAAACAACGGGTTTATATTTGACTCAAAGTTTAGGTTCATTTCTGACCTGGTTTCAAACAACGGGTTCATATTTGACTCGAAGTTTAGGTTCACATTTGACCTGGGTTCAAACAATGGGTTCATGTTTAACTCGAAGTTTAGGTTCATATTTGACCTGGGTTCAAACAACGGGTTTATATTTGACTCGAAGTTTAGGTTCACATTTGATCTGGGTTCAAACAACGGTTCATATTTGACTTGAAGTTTAGGTTCACATTGACTTGGGTTCAAACAACGGGTTCATATTTGACTCTAAATTTAGGTTCATATTTGACCTGGGTTCAAACAACGGGTCATGTTTGACTCAAACTTTAGGTTCATATCTGACCTGGTTTCAAACAACGGTTTCATATTCGACTCGAAGTTTAGGTTCATATTTGACCTGGGTTCAAACAACGGGTTTATATTTGACTCAAAGTTTAGGTTCATTTCTGACCTGGTTTCAAACAACGGGTTCATATTTGATTCGAAGTTTAGGTTCACATTTGACCTGGGTTCAAACAACGGGTTCATGTTTGACTCGAAGTTTAGGTTCATATCTTACCTGGTTTCAAACAACGGGTTCATATTTGACTCAAAGTTTAGGTTCATATTTGACCTGGGGTTCAAACAAACGGGTTCAAATTTGACTCGAAGTTTAGGTTCATATCTGACCTGGTTTCAAACAATGGGATCATATTTTACTCAGAAGTTTAGTTTCATATTTGACCTGGGTTAAAATAACGGGTTCATATTTGATTCGAAGTTTAAGTTCATATCTGACCAGGTTTCAAACAACGGGTTCATATTTGACTCGAAGTTTAGGTTCACATTTGACCTGGGTTCAACAAACGGGTTCAAATTTGACTCGAAGTTTAGGTTCATATCTGACCTAGTTTCAAACAACAAGTTCATATTTGACTCAAAATTTAGGTTCACATTTGACCTGGGTTCAAACAATGGGGTTCATGTTTGACTCGAAGTTTAGGTTCATATTTGACCAGGGTTCAAACAACGGGTTCATATTTGACTCGAAGTTAGGTTCACATTTGACCTGGGTTCAAACAACGGGTTCATATTTGACTTGAAGTTTAGGTTCACATTTGACTTGGGTTCAAACAACGGGTTCATATTTGACTCTAAATTTAGGTTCATATTTGACCTGGGTTCAAACAACGGGTTCATGTTTGACTCAAACTTTAGGTTCATATCTGACCTGGTTTCAAACAACGGGTTCATATTTGACTCGAAGTTTAGGTTCATATTTGACCTGGGTTCAAACAACGGGTTTATATTTGACTCAAAGTTTAGGTTCATTTCTGACCTGGTTTCAAACAACGGGTTCATATTTGACTCGAAGTTTAGGTTCACATTTGACCTGGGTTCAAACAACGGGTTCATGTTTGACTCGAAGTTTAGGTTCATATCTTACCTGGTTTCAAACAACGGGTTCATATTTGACTCAAAGTTTAGGTTCATATTTGACCTGGGTTCAAACAACGGGTTTCAAATTTGACTCGAAGTTTAGGTTCATATCTGACCTGGTTTCAAACAATGGGATCATATTTTACTCGAAGTTTAGTTTTCATATTTGACCTGGGTTAAAATAACGGGTTCATATTTGATTCGAAGTTTAAGTTCATATCTGACCAGGTTTCAAACAACGGGTTCATATTTGACTCGAAGTTTAGGTTCACATTTGACCTGGGTTCAACAAACGGGTTCAAATTTGACTCGAAGTTTAGGTTCATATCTGACCTAGTTTCAAACAACAAGTTCATATTTGACTCAAAATTTAGGTTCACATTTGACCTGGGTTCAAACAATGGGTTCATGTTTGACTCGAAGTTTAGGTTCATATTTGACCAGGTTCAAACAACGGGTTCATATTTGACTCGAAGTTTAGGTTCACATTTGACCTGGGTTCAAACAACGGGTTCATATTTGACTTGAAGTTTAGGTTCACATTTGACTTGGGTTCAAACAACGGGTTCATATTTGACTCTAAATTTAGGTTCATATTTGACCTGGGTTCAAACAACGGGTTCATGTTTGACTCAAACTTTAGGTTTCATATCTGACCTGGTTTCAAACAACGGGTTCATATTTGACTCGAAGTTTAGGTTCATATTTGACCTGGGTTCAAACAACGGGTTTATATATGACTCAAAGTTTAGGTTCATATCTGACCTGGTTTCAAACAACGGGTTCATATTTGACTCGAAGTTTAGGTTCATATTTGACCTGGGTTCAAACAACGGGTTTATATTTGACTCAAAGTTTAGGTTCATTTCTGACCTGGTTTCAAACAACGGGTTCATATTTGACTCGAAGTTTAGGTTCACATTTGACCTGGGTTCAAACAACGGGTTCAAATTTGACTTGAAGTTTAGGTTCATATCTGACCTGGTTTCAAACACACGGGTTCATATTTTACTCGAAGTTTAGGTTAATATTTGACCTGGGTTCAAATAACGGGTTCATATTTGATTCGAAGTTTAAGTTCATATCTGACTAGGTTTCAAACAACGGGTTCATATTTGACTCGAAGTTTAGGTTCACATTAGACCTGGGTTCAACAACGGGTTCAAATTTGTCTCGAAGTTTAGGTTCATATCTGACCTAGTTTCAAACAACAAGTTCATATTTGACTCGAAGTTTAGGTTCACATTTGACTTGGGTTCAAACAATGGGTTCATGTTTGACTCGAAGTTTAGGTTCATATTTGACCTGGGTTCAAACAATGGGTTCATATTTGACTCGAAGTTTAGGTTCACATTTGACATGGGTTCAAACAACGGGTTCATATTTGACTTGAAGTTTAGGTTCACATTTGACTTGGGTTCAAACAAAGGGTTCATATTTGACTCTAAATTTAGGTTCATATTTGACCTGGGTTCAAACAACGGTTCATGTTTGACTCAAACTTTAGGTTCATATCTGACCTGGTTTCAAACAACGGGTTCATATTTGACTCGAAGTTTTAGGTTCATATTTGACCTGGGTTCAAACAACGGGTTTATATTTGACTCAAAGTTTAGGTTCATTTCTGACCTGGTTTCAAACAACGGGTTCATATTTGATTCGAAGTTTAGGTTCACATTTGACCTGGGTTCAAACAACAGGTTCATGTTTGACTCGAAGTTTAGGTTCATATCTTACCTGGTTTCAAACAACGGGTTCATATTTGACTCGAAGTTTAGGTTCATATTTGACCTGGTTCAAACAACGGGTTCAAATTTGACTCGAAGTTTAGGTTCATATCTGACCTGGTTTCAAACAACGGGTTCATATTTTTACTCGAAGTTTAGGTTCATATTTGACCTGGTTAAAATAACGGGTTCATATTTGATTCGAAGTTTAGGTTCATATCTGACTAGGTTTCAGACAACAGGTTCATATTTGACTCGAAGTTTAGGTTCGCATTTGACCTGGGTTCAAACAACGGGTTCAAATTTAACTAGAAGTTTAGGTTCATATCTGACCTAGTTTCAAACAACAAGTTCATATTTGACTTGAAGTTCACATTTGACCTGGGTTCAAACAATGGGTTCATGTTTGACTCGAAGTTTAGGTTCATATCTGACCTGGTTTCAAACAACGGGTTCATATTTGACTCGAAGTTTAGGTTCACATTTGACCTGGGTTCAAACAAACGGGTTCATGTTTGACTCGAAGTTTAGGGTTCATATTTGACCTGGGTTCAAACAACGGGTTCATGTTTGACTCGAAGTTTAGGTTCATATCCTTACCTGGTTTCAAACAACGGGTTCATATTTGACTCGAAGTTTAGGTTCATATTTGACCTGGGTTCAAACAACGGGTTCAAAATTTGACTCGAAGTTTAGGTTCATATCTGACCTGGATTCAAACAACGGGTTCATATTTTACTCGAAGTTTAGGTTCATATTTGACCTGGTTAAAATAACGGGTTCATATTTGATTCGAAGTTTAGGTTCATATCTGACTAGGTTTCAGACAACAGGTTCATATTTGACTCGAAGTTTAGGTTCGCATTTGACCTGGGTTCAAACAACGGGTTCAAATTTAACTAGAAGTTTAGGTTCATATCTGACCTAGTTTCAAACAACAAGTTCATATTTGACTTGAAGTTCACATTTGACCTGGGTTCAAACAATGGGTTCATGTTTGACTCGAAGTTTAGGTTCATATCTGACCTGGTTTCAAACAACGGGTTCATATTTGACTCGAAGTTTAGGTTCACATTTGACCTGGGTTCAAACAACGGGTTCATGTTTGACTCGAAGTTTAGGTTCATATTTGACCTGGGTTCAAACAACGGGTTCATGTTTGACTCGAAGTTTAGGTTCATATCTTACCTGGTTTCAAACAACGAGTTCATATTTGACTCGAAGTTTAGGTTCATATTTGACCTGGTTTCAAACAACGGGTTCAAATTTGACTCGAAGTTTAGGTTCATATCTGACCTGGTTTCAAACAACGGGTTCATATTTTACTCGAAGTTTAGGTTCATATTTGACCTGGGTTAAAATAACGGGTTCATATTTGATTCGAAGTTTAGGTTCATATCTGACTAGGTTTCAGACAATAGGTTCATATTTGACTCGAAGTTTAGGTTCGCATTTGACCTGGGTTCAAACAACGGGTTCAAATTTAACTAGAAGTTTAGGTTCATATCTGACCTAGTTTCAAACAACAAGTTCATATTTGACTTGAAGTTCACATTTGACCTGGGTTCAAACAATGGGTTCATGTTTGACTCGAAGTTTAGGTTCATATCTGACCTGGTTTCAAACAACGGGTTCATATTTGACTCGAAGTTTAGGTTCACATTTGACCTGGGTTCAAACAACGGGTTCATGTTTGACTCGAAGTTTAGGTTCATATTTGACCTGGGTTCAAACAACGGGTTCATGTTTGACTCGAAGTTTAGGTTCATATCTTACCTGGTTTCAAACAACGGGTTCATATTTGACTCGAAGTTTAGGTTCATATTTGACCTGGGTTCAAACAACGGGTTCAAATTTGACTCGAAGTTTAGGTTCATATCTGACCTGGATTCAAACAACGGGTTCATATTTTACTCGAAGTTTAGGTTCATATTTGACCTGGGTTAAAATAACGGGTTCATATTTGATTCGAAGTTTAGGTTCATATCTGACTAGGTTTCAGACAACAGGTTCATATTTGACTCGAAGTTTAGGTTCGCATTTGACCTGGGTTCAAACAACGGGTTCAAATTTAACTAGAAGTTTAGGTTCATATCTGACCTAGTTTCAAACAACAAGTTCATATTTGACTTGAAGTTCACATTTGACCTGGGTTCAAACAATGGGTTCATGTTTGACTCGAAGTTTAGGTTCATATCTGACCTGGTTTCAAACAACGGGTTCATATTTGACTCGAAGTTTAGGTTCACATTTGACCTGGGTTCAAACAACGGGTTCATGTTTGACTCGAAGTTTAGATTCATATTTGACCTGGGTTCAAACAACGGGTTCATGTTTGACTCGAAGTTTAGGTTCATATCTTACCTGGTTTCAAACAACGGGTTCATATTTGACTCGAAGTTTAGGTTCATATTTGACCTGGTTTCAAACAACGGGTTCAAATTTGACTCGAAGTTTAGGTTCATATCTGACCTGGTTTCAAACAACGGGTTCATATTTTACTCGAAGTTTAGGTTCATATTTGACCTGGGTTAAAATAACGGGTTCATATTTGATTCGAAGTTTAGGTTCATATCTGACTAGGTTTCAGACAACAGGTTCATATTTGACTCGAAGTTTAGGTTCGCATTTGACCTGGGTTCAAACAACGGGTTCAAATTTAACTAGAAGTTTAGGTTCATATCTGACCTAGTTTCAAACAACAAGTTCATATTTGACTCGAAGTTCACATTTGACCTGGGTTCAAACAATGGGTTCATGTTTGACTCGAAGTTTAGGTTCATATCTGACCTGGTTTCAAACAACGGGTTCATATTTGACTCGAAGTTTAGGTTCACATTTGACTTGGGTTCAAACAACGGGTTCAAATTTGACTCGAAGTTTAGGTTCATATCTGACCTGGTTTCAAACAACGGGTTCATATTTTACTCTAAGTTTAGGTTAATATTTGACCTGGGTTCAAATAATGGGTTCATATTTGATTCGAAGTTTAAGTTCATATCTGACCAGGTTTCAAACAACGGGTTCATATTTGACTCGAAGTTTAGGTTCACATTTGACCTGGGTTCAACAAACGGGTTCAAATTTGACTCGAAGTTTAGGTTCATATCTGACCTAGTTTCAAACAACAAGTTCATATTTGACTCGATGTTTAGGTTCACATTTGACCTGGGTTCAAACAACGGGTTCATATTTGACTCGAAGTTTAGGTTCACATCTGACCTGGTTTCAAACAACGGGTTCATATTTGATTCGAAGTTTAGGTTCACATTTGACCTGGGTTCAAACAACGGGTTCATGTTTGACTCGAAGTTTAGGTTCATATCTTACCTGGTTTCAAACAACGGGTTGATATTTGACTCGAAGTTTAGGTTCATATTTGACCTAGGTTCAAACAACGGGTTCAAATTTGACTCGAAGTTTAGGTTCATATCTGACCTAGTTTCAAACAACGGGTTCATATTTTACTCGAAGTTTAGGTTCATATTTGACCTGGGTTAAAATAATGGGTTCATATTTGATTCGAAGTTTAGGTTCATTTCTGACCTGGTTTCAAACAACGGGTTCATATTTGATTCGAAGTTTAGGTTCACATTTGACCTGGGTTCAAACAACAGGTTCATGTTTGACTCGAAGTTTAGGTTCATATCTTACCTGGTTTCAAACAACGGGTTCATATTTGACTCGAAGTTTAGGTTCATATTTGACCTGGTTTCAAACAACGGGTTCAAATTTGACTCGAAGTTTAGGTTCATATCTGACCTGGTTTCAAACAACGGGTTCATATTTTACTCGAAGTTTAGGTTCATATTTGACCTGGGTTAAAATAACGGGTTCATATTTGATTCGAAGTTTAGGTTCATATCTGACTAGGTTTCAGACAACAGGTTCATATTTGACTCGAAGTTTAGGTTCGCATTTGACCTGGGTTCAAACAACGGGTTCAAATTTAACTAGAAGCTTAGGTTCATATCTGACCTAGTTTCAAACAACAAGTTCATATTTGACTTGAAGTTCACATTTGACCTGGGTTCAAACAATGGGTTCATGTTTGACTCGAAGTTTAGGTTCATATCTGACCTGGTTTCAAACAACGGGTTCATATTTGACTCGAAGTTTAGGTTCACATTTGACCTGGGTTCAAACAACGGGTTCATGTTTGACTCGAAGTTTAGGTTCATATTTGACCTGGGTTCAAACAACGGGTTCATGTTTGACTCGAAGTTTAGGTTCATATCTTACCTGGTTTCAAACAACGGGTTCATATTTGACTCGAAGTTTAGGTTCATATTTGACCTGGGTTCAAACAACGGGTTCCAATTTGACTCGAAGTTTAGGTTCATATCTGACCTGGATTCAAACAACGGGTTCATATTTTACTCGAAGTTTAGGTTCATATTTGACCTGGGTTAAAATAACGGGTTCATATTTGATTCGAAGTTTAGGTTCATATCTGACTAGGTTTCAGACAACAGGTTCATATTTGACTCGAAGTTTAGGTTCGCATTTGACCTGGGTTCAAACAACGGGTTCAAATTTAACTAGAAGTTTAGGTTCATATCTGACCTAGTTTCAAACAACAAGTTCATATTTGACTTGAAGTTCACATTTGACCTGGGTTCAAACAATGGGTTCATGTTTGACTCGAAGTTTAGGTTCATATCTGACCTGGTTTCAAACAACGGGTTCATATTTGACTCGAAGTTTAGGTTCACATTTGACCTGGGTTCAAACAACGGGTTCATGTTTGACTCGAAGTTTAGGTTCATATTTGACCTGGGTTCAAACAACGGGTTCATGTTTGACTCGAAGTTTAGGTTCATATCTTACCTGGTTTCAAACAACGGGTTCATATTTGACTCGAAGTTTAGGTTCATATTTGACCTGGTTTCAAACAACGGGTTCAAATTTGACTCGAAGTTTAGGTTCATATCTAACCTGGTTTCAAACAACGGGTTCATATTTTACTCGAAGTTTAGGTTCATATTTGACCTGGGTTAAAATAACGGGTTCATATTTGATTCGAAGTTTAGGTTCATATCTGACTAGGTTTCAGACAACAGGTTCATATTTGACTCGAAGTTTAGGTTCGCATTTGACCTGGGTTCAAACAACGGGTTCAAATTTAACTAGAAGTTTAGGTTCATATCTGACCTAGTTTCAAACAACAAGTTCATATTTGACTCGAAGTTCACATTTGACCTGGGTTCAAACAATGGGTTCATGTTTGACTCGAAGTTTAGGTTCATATCTGACCTGGTTTCAAACAACGGGTTCATATTTGACTCGAAGTTTAGGTTCACATTTGACTTGGGTTCAAACAACGGGTTCAAATTTGACTCGAAGTTTAGGTTCATATCTGACCTAGTTTCAAACAACGGGTTCATATTTTACTCTAAGTTTAGGTTAATATTTGACCTGGGTTCAAATAATGGGTTCATATTTGATTCGAAGTTTAAGTTCATATCTGACCAGGTTTCAAACAACGGGTTCATATTTGACTCGAAGTTTAGGTTCACATTTGACCTGGGTTCAACAAACGGGTTCAAATTTGACTCGAAGTTTAGGTTCATATCTGACCTAGTTTCAAACAACAAGTTCATATTTGACTCGATGTTTAGGTTCACATTTGACCTGGGTTCAAACAACGGGTTCATATTTGACTCGAAGTTTAGGTTCACATCTGACCTGGTTTCAAACAACGGGTTCATATTTGATTCGAAGTTTAGGTTCACATTTGACCTGGGTTCAAACAACGGGTTCATGTTTGACTCGAAGTTTAGGTTCATATCTTACCTGGTTTCAAACAACGGGTTGATATTTGACTCGAAGTTTAGGTTCATATTTGACCTAGGTTCAAACAACGGGTTCAAATTTGACTCGAAGTTTAGGTTCATATCTGACCTGGTTTCAAAAACGGGTTCATATTTTACTCGAAGTTTAGGTTCATATTTGACCTGGGTTAAAATAATGGGTTCATATTTGATTCGAAGTTTAGGTTCATATCTGACTAGGTTTCAGACAACAGGTTCAAATTTGACTCGAAGTTTAGGTTCATATCTGACCTAGTTTCAAACAACAAGTTCATATTTGACTCGAAGTTTAGGTTCACATTTGACCTGGGTTCAAACAATGGGTTCATGTTTGACTCGAAGTTTAGGTTCATATTTGACCTGGGTTCAAACAACGGGTTCATATTTGACTCGAAGTTTAGGTTCACATTTGACATGGGTTCAAACAACAGGTTCATATTTGACTTGAAGTTTAGGTTCACATTTGACTTGGGTTCAAACAACGGGTTCATATTTGACTCTAAATTTAGGTTCATATTTGACCTGGGTTCAAACAACGGGTTCATATTTGACTCAAACTTTAGGTTCATATCTGACCTGGTTTCAAACAACGGGTTCATATTTGACTCGAAGTTTAGGTTCATATTTGACCTGGGTTCAAACAACGGGTTTATATTTGACTCAAAGTTTAGGTTCATTTCTGACCTGGTTTCAAACAACGGGTTCATATTTGATTCGAAGTTTAGGTTCACATTTGACCTGGGTTCAAACAACGGGTCCATGTTTGACTCGAAGTTTAGGTTCATATCTTACCTGGTTTCAAACAACGGGTTCATATTTGACTCGAAGTTTAGGTTCATATTTGACCTGGTTTCAAACAACGGGTTCAAATTTGACTCGAAGTTTAGGTTCATATCTGACCTGGTTTCAAACAACGGGTTCATATTTTACTCGAAGTTTAGGTTCATATTTGACCTGGGTTAAAATAACGGGTTCATATTTGATTCGAAGTTTAGGTTCATATCTGACTAGGTTTCAGACAACAGGTTCATATTTGACTCGAAGTTTAGGTTCGCATTTGACCTGGGTTCAAACAACGGGTTCAAATTTAACTAGAAGTTTAGGTTCATATCTGACCTAGTTTCAAACAACAAGTTCATATTTGACTTGAAGTTCACATTTGACCTGGGTTCAAACAATGGGTTCATGTTTGACTCGAAGTTTAGGTTCATATCTGACCTGGTTTCAAACAACGGGTTCATATTTGACTCGAAGTTTAGGTTCACATTTGACCTGGGTTCAAACAACGGGTTCATGTTTGACTCGAAGTTTAGGTTCATATTTGACCTGGGTTCAAACAACGGGTTCATGTTTGACTCGAAGTTTAGGTTCATATCTGACCTGGTTTCAAACAACGGGTTCATATTTTACTCGAAGTTTAGGTTCATATTTGACCTGGGTTAAAATAACGGGTTCATATTTGATTCGAAGTTTAGGTTCATATCTGACTAGGTTTCAGACAACAGGTTCATATTTGACTCGAAGTTTAGGTTCGCATTTGACCTGGGTTCAAACAACGGGTTCAAATTTAACTAGAAGTTTAGGTTCATATCTGACCTAGTTTCAAACAACAAGTTCATATTTGACTCGAAGTTCACATTTGACCTGGGTTCAAACAATGGGTTCATGTTTGACTCGAAGTTTAGGTTCATATCTGACCTGGTTTCATACAACGGGTTCATATTTGACTCGAAGTTTAGGTTCACATTTGACTTGGGTTCAAACAACGGGTTCAAATTTGACTCGAAGTTTAGGTTCATATCTGACCTGGTTTCAAACAACCGGTTCATATTTTACTCTAAGTTTAGGTTAATATTTGACCTGGGTTCAAATAATGGGTTCATATTTGATTCGAAGTTTAAGTTCATATCTGACCAGGTTTCAAACAACGGGTTCATATTTGACTCGAAGTTTAGGTTCACATTTGACCTGGGTTCAACAAACGGGTTCAAATTTGACTCGAAGTTTAGGTTCATATCTGACCTAGTTTCAAACAACAAGTTCATATTTGACTCGAAGTTTAGGTTCACATTTGACCTGGGTTCAAACAACGGGTTCATATTTGACTCGAAGTTTAGGTTCACATCTGACCTGGTTTCAAACAACGGGTTCATATTTGATTCGAAGTTTAGGTTCACATTTGACCTGGGTTCAAACAACGGGTTCATGTTTGACTCGAAGTTTAGGTTCATATCTTACCTGGTTTCAAACAACGGGTTGATATTTGACTCGAAGTTTAGGTTCATATTTGACCTAGGTTCAAACAACGGGTTCAAATTTGACTCGAAGTTTAGGTTCATATCTGACCTGGTTTCAAACAACGGGTTCATATTTTACTCGAAGTTTAGGTTCATATTTGACCTGGGTTAAAATAACGGGTTCATATTTGATTCGAAGTTTAGGTTCATATCTGACTAGGTTTCAGACAACAGGTTCATATTTGACTCGAAGTTTAGGTTCGCATTTGACCTGGGTTCAAACAACGGGTTCAAATTTAACTAGAAGTTTAGGTTCATATCTGACCTAGTTTCAAACAACAAGTTCATATTTGACTCGAAGTTCACATTTGACCTGGGTTCAAACAATGGGTTCATGTTTGACTCGAAGTTTAGGTTCATATCTGACCTGGTTTCAAACAACGGGTTCATATTTGACTCGAAGTTTAGGTTCACATTTGACTTGGGTTCAAACAACGGGTTCAAATTTGACTCGAAGTTTAGGTTCATATCTGACCTGGTTTCAAACAAGGGGTTCATATTTTACTCTAAGTTTAGGTTAATATTTGACCTGGGTTCAAATAATGGGTTCATATTTGATTCGAAGTTTAAGTTCATATCTGACCAGGTTTCAAACAACGGGTTCATATTTGACTCGAAGTTTAGGTTCACATTTGACCTGGGTTCAACAAACGGGTTCAAATTTGACTCGAAGTTTAGGTTCATATCTGACCTAGTTTCAAACAACAAGTTCATATTTGACTCGAAGTTTAGGTTCACATTTGACCTGGGTTCAAACAACGGGTTCATATTTGACTCGAAGTTTAGGTTCACATCTGACCTGGTTTCAAACAACGGGTTCATATTTGATTCGAAGTTTAGGTTCACATTTGACCTGGGTTCAAACAACGGGTTCATGTTTGACTCGAAGTTTAGGTTCATATCTTACCTGGTTTCAAACAACGGGTTGATATTTGACTCGAAGTTTAGGTTCATATTTGACCTAGGTTCAAACAACGGGTTCAAATTTGACTCGAAGTTTAGGTTCATATCTGACCTGGTTTCAAACAACGGGTTCATATTTTACTCGAAGTTTAGGTTCATATTTGACCTGGGTTAAAATAACGGGTTCATATTTGATTCGAAGTTTAGGTTCATATCTGACTAGGTTTCAGACAACAGGTTCATATTTGACTCGAAGTTTAGGTTCGCATTTGACCTGGGTTCAAACAACGGGTTCAAATTTAACTAGAAGTTTAGGTTCATATCTGACCTAGTTTCAAACAACAAGTTCATATTTGACTCGAAGTTCACAATTGACCTGGGTTCAAACAACAGGTTCAAATTTGACTCGAAGTTTAGGTTCATATCTGACCTAGTTTCAAACAACAAGTTCATATTTGACTCGAAGTTTAGGTTCACATTTGACCTGGGTTCAAACAATGGGTTCATGTTTGACTCGAAGATTAGGTTCATATTTGACCTGGGTTCAAACAACGGGTTCATATTTGACTCGAAGTTTAGGTTCACATTTGACATGGGTTCAAACAACGGGTTCATATTTGACTTGAAGTTTAGGTTCACATTTGACTTGGGTTCAAACAACGGGTTCATATTTGACTCTAAATTTAGGTTCATATTTGACCTGGGTTCAAACAACGGGTTCATGTTTGACTCAAACTTTAGGTTCATATCTGACCTGGTTTCAAACAACGGGTTCATATTTGACTCGAAGTTTAGGTTCATATTTGACCTGGGTTCAAACAAAGGGTTTATATTTGACTCAAAGTTTAGGTTCATTTCTGACCTGGTTTCAAACAACGGGTTCATATTTGATTCGAAGTTTAGGTTCACATTTGACCTGGGTTCAAACAACGGGTTCATGTTTGACTCGAAGTTTAGGTTCATATCTTACCTGGTTTCAAACAACGGGTTCATATTTGACTCGAAGTTTAGGTTCATATTTGACCTGGTTTCAAACAACGGGTTCAAATTTGACTCGAAGTTTAGGTTCATATCTGACCTGGTTTCAAACAACGGGTTCATATTTTACTCGAAGTTTAGGTTCATATTTGACCTGGGTTAAAATAACGGGTTCATATTTGATTCGAAGTTTAGGTTCATATCTGACTAGGTTTCAGACAACAGGTTCATATTTGACTCGAAGTTTAGGTTCGCATTTGACCTGGGTTCAAACAACGGGTTCAAATTTAACTAGAAGTTTAGGTTCATATCTGACCTAGTTTCAAACAACAAGTTCATATTTGACTTGAAGTTCACATTTGACCTGGGTTCAAACAATGGGTTCATGTTTGACTCGAAGTTTAGGTTCATATCTGACCTGGTTTCAAACAACGGGTTCATATTTGACTCGAAGTTTAGGTTCACATTTGACCTGGGTTCAAATAACGGGTTCATGTTTGACTCGAAGTTTAGGTTCATATTTGACCTGGGTTCAAACAACGGGTTCATGTTTGACTCGAAGTTTAGGTTCATATCTTACCTGGTTTCAAACAACGGGTTCATATTTGACTCGAAGTTTAGGTTCATATTTGACCTGGGTTCAAACAACGGGTTCAAATTTGACTCGAAGTTTAGGTTCATATCTGACCTGGTTTCAAACAACGGGTTCATATTTTACTCGAAGTTTAGGTTCATATTTGACCTGGGTTAAAATAACGGGTTCATATTTGATTCGAAGTTTAGGTTCATATCTGACTAGGTTTCAGACAACAGGTTCATATTTGACTCGAAGTTTAGGTTCGCATTTGACCTGGGTTCAAACAACGGGTTCAAATTTAACTAGAAGTTTAGGTTCATATCTGACCTAGTTTCAAACAACAAGTTCATATTTGACTCGAAGTTCACATTTGACCTGGGTTCAAACAATGGGTTCATGTTTGACTCGAAGTTTAGGTTCATATCTGACCTGGTTTCAAACAACGGGTTCATATTTGACTCGAAGTTTAGGTTCACATTTGACTTGGGTTCAAACAACGGGTTCAAATTTGACTCGAAGTTTAGGTTCATATCTGACCTGGTTTCAAACAACGGGTTCATATTTTACTCTAAGTTTAGGTTAATATTTGACCTGGGTTCAAATAATGGGTTCATATTTGATTCGAAGTTTAAGTTCATATCTGACCAGGTTTCAAACAACGGGTTCATATTTGACTCGAAGTTTAGGTTCACATTTGACCTGGGTTCAACAAACGGGTTCAAATTTGACTCGAAGTTTAGGTTCATATCTGACCTAGTTTCAAACAACAAGTTCATATTTGACTCGAAGTTTAGGTTCACATTTGACCTGGGTTCAAACAACGGGTTCATATTTGACTCGAAGTTTAGGTTCACATCTGACCTGGTTTCAAACAACGGGTTCATATTTGATTCGAAGTTTATGTTCACATTTGACCTGGGTTCAAACAACGGGTTCTTGTTTGACTCGAAGTTTAGGTTCATATCTTACCTGGTTTCAAACAACGGGTTCATATTTGACTCGAAGTTTAGGTTCACATTTGACCTGGGTTCAAATAACGGGTTCATGTTTGACTCGAAGTTTAGGTTCATATTTGACCTGGGTTCAAACAACGGGTTCATGTTTGACTCGAAGTTTAGGTTCATATCTTACCTGGTTTCAAACAACGGGTTCATATTTGACTCGAAGTTTAGGTTCATATTTGACCTGGGTTCAAACAACGGGTTCAAATTTGACTCGAAGTTTAGGTTCATATCTGACCTGGTTTCAAACAACGGGTTCATATTTTACTCGAAGTTTAGGTTCATATTTGACCTGGGTTAAAATAACGGGTTCATATTTGATTCGAAGTTTAGGTTCATATCTGACTATGTTTCAGACAACAGGTTCATATTTGACTCGAAGTTTAGGTTCGCATTTGACCTGGGTTCAAACAACGGGTTCAAATTTAACTAGAAGTTTAGGTTCATATCTGACCTAGTTTCAAACAACAAGTTCATATTTGACTCGAAGTTCACATTTGACCTGGGTTCAAACAATGGGTTCATGTTTGACTCGAAGTTTAGGTTCATATCTGACCTGGTTTCAAACAACGGGTTCATATTTGACTCGAAGTTTAGGTTCACATTTGACTTGGGTTCAAACAACGGGTTCAAATTTGACTCGAAGTTTAGGTTCATATCTGACCTGGTTTCAAACAACGGGTTCATATTTTACTCTAAGTTTAGGTTAATATTTGACCTGGGTTCGAATAATGGGTTCATATTTGATTCGAAGTTTAAGTTCATATCTGACCAGGTTTCAAACAACGGGTTCATATTTGACTCGAAGTTTAGGTTCACATTTGACCTGGGTTCAACAAACGGGTTCAAATTTGACTCGAAGTTTAGGTTCATATCTGACCTAGTTTCAAACAACAAGTTCATATTTGACTCGAAGTTTAGGTTCACATTTGACCTGGGTTCAAACAACGGGTTCATATTTGACTCGAAGTTTAGGTTCACATCTGACCTGGTTTCAAACAACGGGTTCATATTTGATTCGAAGTTTAGGTTCACATTTGACCTGGGTTCAAACAACGGGTTCATGTTTGACTCGAAGTTTAGGTTCATATCTTACCTGGTTTCAAACAACGGGTTGATATTTGACTCGAAGTTTAGGTTCATATTTGACCTAGGTTCAAACAACGGGTTCAAATTTGACTCGAAGTTTAGGTTCATATCTGACCTGGTTTCAAACAACGGGTTCATATTTTACTCGAAGTTTAGGTTCATATTTGACCTGGGTTAAAATAACGGGTTCATATTTGATTCGAAGTTTAGGTTCATATCTGACTAGGTTTCAGACAACAGGTTCATATTTGACTCGAAGTTTAGGTTCGCATTTGACCTGGGTTCAAACAACGGGTTCAAATTTAACTAGAAGTTTAGGTTCATATCTGACCTAGTTTCAAACAACAAGTTCATATTTGACTCGAAGTTCACATTTGACCTGGGTTCAAACAATGGGTTCATGTTTGACTCGAAGTTTAGGTTCATATCTGACCTGGTTTCAAACAACGGGTTCATATTTGACTCGAAGTTTAGGTTCACATTTGACTTGGGTTCAAACAACGGGTTCAAATTTGACTCGAAGTTTAGGTTCATATCTGACCTGGTTTCAAACAACGGGTTCATATTTTACTCTAAGTTTAGGTTAATATTTGACCTGGGTTCAAATAAAGGGTTCATATTTGATTCGAAGTTTAAGTTCATATCTGACCAGGTTTCAAACAACGGGTTCATATTTGACTCGAAGTTTAGGTTCACATTTGACCTGGGTTCAACAAACGGGTTCAAATTTGACTCGAAGTTTAGGTTCATATCTGACCTAGTTTCAAACAACAAGTTCATATTTGACTCGAAGTTTAGGTTCACATTTGACCTGGGTTCAAACAACGGGTTCATATTTGACTTGAAGTTTAGGTTCACATTTGACTTGGGTTCAAACAACGGGTTCATATTTGACTCTAAATTTAGGTTCATATTTGATCTGGGTTCAAACAACGGGTTCATGTTTGACTCAAACTTTAGGTTCATATCTGACCTGGTTTCAAACAACGGGTTCATATTTGACTCAAAGTTTAGGTTCATATTTGACTTGGGTTCAAACAACGGGTTTATATTTGACTCAAAGTTTAGGTTCATTTCTGACCTGGTTTCAAACAACGGGTTCATATTTGACTCGAAGTTTAGGTTCACATTTGACCTGGGTTCAAACAACGGGTTCAAATTTGACTCGAAGTTTAGGTTCATATCTGACCTGGTTTCAAACAACGGGTTCATATTTTACTCGAAGTTTAGGTTAATATTTGACCTGGGTTCAAAAAACGGGTTCATATTTGATTCAAAGTTTAAGTTCATATCTGACCAGATTTCAAACAACGGGTTCATATTTGACTCGAAGTTTAGGTTCACATTTGACCTGGGTTCAACAAACGGGTTCAAATTTGACTCGAAGTTTAGGTTCATATCTGACCTAGATTCAAATAACAAGTTCATATTTGACTCGAAGTTTAGGTTCACATTTGACCTGGGTTCAAACAATGGGTTTATGTTTGACTCGAAGTTTAGGTTCATATTTGACCTGGGTTCAAACAACGGGTTCATATTTGACTCGAAGTTTAGGTTCACATTTGACCTGGGTACAAACAACGGGTTCATATTTGACTTGAAGTTTAGGTTCACATTTGACTTGGGTTCAAACAACGGGTTTATATTTGACTCTAAATTTAGGTTCATATTTGACCTGGGTTCAAACAACGGGTTCATATTTGACTCAAAGTTTAGGTTCACATTTGACCTGGGTTCAAACAACGGGTTCATATTTGACTTGAAGTTTAGGTTCACATTTGACTTGGGTTCAAACAACGGGTTCATATTTGACTCTAAATTTAGGTTCATATTTGACCTGGGTTCAAACAACGGGTTCATGTTTGCCTCAAACTTTAGGTTCATATCTGACCTGGTTTCAAACAACGGGTTCATATTTGACTCGAAGTTTAGGTTCATATTTGACCTGGGTTCAAACAACGAGTTTATATTTGACTCAAAGTTTAGGTTCATTTCTGACCTGGTTTCAAACAACGGGTTCATATTTGACTCGAAGTTTAGGTTCACATTTGACCTGGGTTCAAACAGCGGGTTCAAATTTGACTCGAAGTTTAGGTTCATATCTGACCTGGTTTCAAACAACGGGTTCATATTTTACTCGAAGTTTAGGTTAATATTTGACCTGGGTTCAAATAACGGGTTCATATTTGATTCAAAGTTTAAGTTCATATCTGACCAGGTTTCAAATAACGGGTTCATATTTGACTCGAAGTTTAGGTTCACATTTGACCTGGGTTCAACAAACGGGTTCAAATTTGACTCGAAGTTTAGGTTCATATCTGACCTAGTTTCAAATAACAAGTTCATATTTGACCTGGGTTCAAACAACGGGTTCATATTTGACTCGAAGTTTAGGTTCACATTTGACCTGGGTACAAACAACGGGTTCATATTTGACTCGAAGTTTAGGTTCACATTTGACCTGGGTTCAAACAATGGGTTTATGTTTGACTCGAAGTTTAGGTTCATATTTGACCTGGGTTCAAACAACGGGTTCATATTTGACTCGAAGTTTAGGTTCACATTTGACATGGGTTCAAACAACGGGTTCATATTTGACTTGAAGTTTAGGTTCACATTTGACTTGGGTTCAAACAACGGGTTCATATTTGACTCTAAATTTAGGTTCACATTTGACCTGGGTTCAAACAATGGGTTTATGTTTGACTCGAAGTTTAGGTTCATATTTGACCTGGGTTCAAACAACGGGTTCATATTTGACTCGAAGTTTAGGTTCACATTTGACATGGGTTCAAACAACGGGTTCATATTTGACTTGAAGTTTAGGTTCACATTTGACTTGGGTTCAAACAACGGGTTCATATTTGACTCTAAATTTAGGTTCATATTTGACCTGGGTTCAAACAACGGGTTCATGTTTGACTCAAACTTTGGGTTCATATATGACCTGGTTTCAAACAACGGGTTCATATTTGACTCGAAGTTTAGGTTCATATTTGACCTGGGTTCAAACAACGGGTTTATATTTGACTCAAAGTTTAGGTTCATTTCTGACCTGGTTTCAAACAACGGGTTCATATTTGACTCGAAGTTTAGGTTCACATTTGACCTGGGTTCAAACAACGGGTTCATGTTTGACTCGAAGTTTAGGTTCATATCTTACCTGGTTTCAAACAACGGGTTCATATTTGACTCGAAGTTTAGGTTCATATTTGACCTGGGTTCAAACAACGGGTTCAAATTTGACTCGAAGTTTAGGTTCATATCTGACCTGGTTTCAAACAACGGGTTCATATTTTACTCGACGTTTAGGTTCATATTTGACCTGGGGAAAATAACGGGTTCATATTTGATTCGAAGTTTAGGTTCATATCTGACTAGGTTTCAGACAACGGGTTCATATTTGACTCGAAGTTTAGGTTCACATTTGACCTGGGTTCAAACAACGGGTTCAAATTTAACTCGAAGTTTAGGTTCATATCTGACCTAGTTTCAAACAACAAGTTCATATTTGACTCGAAGTTCACATTTGACCTGGGTTCAAATAATGGGTTCATGTTTGACTCGAAGTTTAGGTTCATATCTGACCTGGTTTCAAACAACGGGTTCATATTTGACTCGAAGTTTAGGTTCACATTTGACTTGGGTTCAAACAACGGGTTCAAATTTGACTCGAAGTTTAGGTTCATATCTGACCTGGTTTCAAACAACGGGTTCATATTTTACTCAAAGTTTAGGTTAATATTTGACCTGGGTTCAAATAACGGGTTCATATTTGATTCGAAGTTTAAGTTCATATCTGACCAGGTTTCAAACAACGGGTTCATATTTGACTTGAAGTTTAGGTTCACATTTGACCTGGGTTCAACAAACGGGTTCAAATTTGACTCGAAGTTTAGGTTCATATCTGACCTAGTTTCAAACAACAAGTTCATATTTGACTCGAAGTTTAGGTTCACATTTGACCTGGGTTCAAACAATGGGTTCATGTTTGACTCGAAGTTTAGGTTCATATTTGACCTGGGTTCAAACAACGGGTTCATATTTGACTCGAAGTTTAGGTTCACATTTGACCTGGGTTCAAACAACGGGTTCATATTTGACTTGAAGTTTAGGTTCACATTTGACTCGGGTTCAAACAACGGGTTCATATTTGACTCTAAATTTAGGTTCATATTTGACCTGGGTTCAAACAACGGGTTCATGTTTGACTCAAACTTTAGGTTCATATCTGACCTGGTTTCAAACAACGGGTTCATATTTGACTCGAAGTTTAGGTTCATATTTGACCTTGGTTCAAACAACGGGTTTCTATTTGACTCAAAGTTTAGGTTCATTTCTGACCTGGTTTCAAACAACGGGTTCATATTTGACTCGAAGTTTAGGTTCACATTTGACCTGGGTTCAAACAACGGGTTCAGATTTGACTCGAAGTTTTGGTTCATATCTGACCTGGTTTCAAACAACGGGTTCATATTTTACTCGAAGTTTCGGTTAATATTTGACCTGGGTTCAAATAACGGGTTCATATTTGATTCGAAGTTTAAGTTCATATCTGACCAGGTTTCAAACAACGGGCTCATATTTGACTCGAAGTTTAGGTTCACATTTGACCTGGGTTCAACAAACGGGTTCAAATTTGACTCGAAGTTTAGGTTCATATCTGACCTAGTTTCAAACAACAAGTTCATATTTGACTCGAAGTTTAGGTTCACATTTGACCTGGGTTCAAACAATGGGTTCATGTTTGACTCGAAGTTTAGGTTCATATTTGACCTGGGTTCAAACAACGGGTTCATGTTTGACTCAAACTTTAGGTTCATATCTGACCTGGTTTCAAACAACGGGTTCATATTTGACTCGAAGTTTAGGTTCATATTTGACCTGGGTTCAAACAACGGGTTTATATTTGACTCAAAGTTTAGGTTCATTTCTGACCTGGTTTCAAACAACGGGTTCATATTTGACTCGAAGTTTAGGTTCATATTTGACCTGGGTTCAAACAACGGGTTTATATTTGACTCAAAGTTTAGGTTCATATCTGACCTGGGTTCAAACAACGGGCTCATATTTGACTCGAAGTTTAGGTTCATATTTGACCTGGGTTCAAACAACGGGTTCAAATTTGACTCGAAGTTTAGGTTCATATCTGACCTGGTTTCAAACAACGGGTTCATATTTTACTCGAAGTTTAGGTTCATATTTGACCTGGGTTAAAATAACGGGTTCATATTTGATTCGAAGTTTAGGTTCATATCTTACTAGGTTTCAGACAACGGGTTCATATTTGACTCCAAGTTTAGGTTCACATTTGACCTGGGTTCAAACAACGGGTTCAAATTTAACTCGAAGTTTAGGTTCATATCTGACCTAGTTTCAAACAACAAGTTCATATTTGACTCGAAGTTCACATTTGACCTGGGTTCAAACAATGGGTTCATGTTTGACTCGATGTTTAGGTTCATATCTGACCTGGTTTCAAACAACGGGTTCATATTTGACTCGAAGTTTAGGTTCACATTTGACTTGGGTTCAAACAACGGGTTCAAATTTGACTCGAAGTTTAGGTTCATATCTGACCTGGTTTCAAACAACGGGTTCATATTTTACTCAAAGTTTAGGTTAATATTTGACCTGGGTTCAAATAACGGGTTCATATTTGATTCGAAGTTTAAGTTCATATCTGACCAGGTTTCAAACAACGGGTTCATATTTGACTCTAAGTTTAGGTTCACATTTGACCCGGGTTCAACAAACGGGTTCAAATTTGACTCGAAGTTTAGGTTCATATCTGACCTAGTTTCAAACAACAAGTTCATATTTGACTCGAAGTTTAGGTTCACATTTGACCTGGGTTCAAACAATGGGTTCATGTTTGACTCGAAGTTTAGGTTCATATTTGACCTGGGTTCAAACAACGGGTTCATATTTGACTCAAAGTTTAGGTTCACATTTGACCTGGGTTCAAACAACGGGTTCATATTTGACTTGAAGTTTAGGTTCACATTTGACTTGGGTTCAAACAACGGGTTCATATTTGACTCTAAATTTAGGTTCATATTTGACCTGGGTTCAAACAACGGGTTCATGTTTGACTCAAACTTTAGGTTCATATCTGACTTGGTTTCAAACAACGGGTTCATATTTGACTCGAAGTTTAGGTTCATATTTGACCTGGGTTCAAACAACGGGTTTATATTTGACTCAAAGTTTAGGTTCATTTCTGACCTGGTTTCAAACAACGGGTTCATATTTGACTCGAAGTTTAGGTTCACATTTGACCTGGGTTCAAACAACGGGTTCAAATTTGACTCGAAGTTTAGGTTCATATCTGACCTGGTTTCAAACAACGGGTTCATATTTTACTCGACGTTTAGGTTCATATTTGACCTGGGGAAAATAACGGGTTCATATTTGATTCGAAGTTTAGGTTCATATCTGACTAGGTTTCAGACAACGGGTTCATATTTGACTCGAAGTTTAGGTTCACATTTGACCTGGGTTCAAACAACGGGTTCAAATTTAACTCGAAGTTTAGGTTCATATCTGACCTAGTTTCAAACAACAAGTTCATATTTGACTCGAAGTTCACATTTGACCTGGGTTCAAATAATGGGTTCATGTTTGACTCGAAGTTTAGGTTCATATCTGACCTGGTTTCAAACAACGGGTTCATATTTGACTCGAAGTTTAGGTTCACATTTGACTTGGGTTCAAACAACGGGTTCAAATTTGACTCGAAGTTTAGGTTCATATCTGACCTGGTTTCAAACAACGGGTTCATATTTTACTCAAAGTTTAGGTTAATATTTGACCTGGGTTCAAATAACGGGTTCATATTTGATTCGAAGTTTAAGTTCATATCTGACCAGGTTTCAAACAACGGGTTCATATTTGACTTGAAGTTTAGGTTCACATTTGACCTGGGTTCAACAAACGGGTTCAAATTTGACTCGAAGTTTAGGTTCATATCTGACCTAGTTTCAAACAACAAGTTCATATTTGACTCGAAGTTTAGGTTCACATTTGACCTGGGTTCAAACAATGGGTTCATGTTTGACTCGAAGTTTAGGTTCATATTTGACCTGGGTTCAAACAACGGGTTCATATTTGACTCGAAGTTTAGGTTCACATTTGACCTGGGTTCAAACAACGGGTTCATATTTGACTTGAAGTTTATGTTCACATTTGACTCGGGTTCAAACAACGGGTTCATATTTGACTCTAAATTTAGGTTCATATTTGACCTGGGTTCAAACAACGGGTTCATGTTTGACTCAAACTTTAGGTTCATATCTGACCTGGTTTCAAACAACGGGTTCATATTTGACTCGAAGTTTAGGTTCATATTTGACCTTGGTTCAAACAACGGGTTTATATTTGACTCAAAGTTTAGGTTCATTTCTGACCTGGTTTCAAACAACGGGTTCATATTTGACTCGAAGTTTAGGTTCACATTTGACCTGGGTTCAAACAACGGTTTCAAATTTGACTCGAAGTTTTGGTTCATATCTGACCTGGTTTCAAACAACGGGTTCATATTTTACTCGAAGTTTCGGTTAATATTTGACCTGGGTTCAAATAACGGGTTCATATTTGATTCGAAGTTTAAGTTCATATCTGACCAGGTTTCAAACAACGGGCTCATATTTGACTCGAAGTTTAGGTTCACATTTGACCTGGGTTCAACAAACGGGTTCAAATTTGACTCGAAGTTTAGGTTCATATCTGACCTAGTTTCAAACAACAAGTTCATATTTGACTCGAAGTTTAGGTTCACATTTGACCTGGGTTCAAACAATGGGTTCATGTTTGACTCGAAGTTTAGGTTCATATTTGACCTGGGTTCAAACAACGGGTTCATGTTTGACTCAAACTTTAGGTTCATATCTGACCTGGTTTCAAACAACGGGTTCATATTTGACTCGAAGTTTAGGTTCATATTTGACCTGGGTTCAAACAACGGGTTTATATTTGACTCAAAGTTTAGGTTCATTTCTGACCTGGTTTCAAACAACGGGTTCATATTTGACTCGAAGTTTAGGTTCATATTTGACCTGGGTTCAAACAACGGGTTTATATTTGACTCAAAGTTTAGGTTCATATCTGACCTGGGTTCAAACAACGGGCTCATATTTGACTCGAAGTTTAGGTTCATATTTGACCTGGGTTCAAACAACGGGTTCAAATTTGACTCGAAGTTTAGGTTCATATCTGACCTGGTTTCAAACAACGGGTTCATATTTTACTCGAAGTTTAGGTTCATATTTGACCTGGGTTAAAATAACGGGTTCATATTTGATTCGAAGTTTAGGTTCATATCTGACTAGGTTTCAGACAACGGGTTCATATTTGACTCCAAGTTTAGGTTCACATTTGACCTGGGTTCAAACAACGGGTTCAAATTTAACTCGAAGTTTAGGTTCATATCTGACCTAGTTTCAAACAACAAGTTCATATTTGACTCGAAGTTCACATTTGACCTGGGTTCAAACAATGGGTTCATGTTTGACTCGATGTTTAGGTTCATATCTGACCTGGTTTCAAACAACGGGTTCATATTTGACTCGAAGTTTAAGTTCACATTTGACTTGGGTTCAAACAACGGGTTCAAATTTGACTCGAAGTTTAGGTTCATATCTGACCTGGTTTCAAACAACGGGTTCATATTTTACTCAAAGTTTAGGTTAATATTTGACCTGGGTTCAAATAACGGGTTCATATTTGATTCGAAGTTTAAGTTCATATCTGACCAGGTTTCAAACAACGGGTTCATATTTGACTCTAAGTTTAGGTTCACATTTGACCTGGGTTCAACAAACGGGTTCAAATTTGACTCGAAGTTTAGGTTCATATCTGACCTAGTTTCAAACAACAAGTTCATATTTGACTCGAAGTTTAGGTTCACATTTTACCTGGGTTCAAACAATGGGTTCATGTTTGACTCGAAGTTTAGGTTCATATTTGACCTGGGTTCAAACAACGGGTTCATATTTGACTCAAAGTTTAGGTTCACATTTGACCTGGGTTCAAACAACGGGTTCATATTTGACTTGAAGTTTAGGTTCACATTTGACTTGGGTTCAAACAACGGGTTCATATTTGACTCTAAATTTAGGTTCATATTTGACCTGGGTTCAAACAACGGGTTCATGTTTGACTCAAACTTTAGGTTCATATCTGACTTGGTTTCAAACAACGGGTTCATATTTGACTCGAAGTTTAGGTTCATATTTGACCTGGGTTCAAACAATGGGTTTATATTTGACTCAAAGTTTAGGTTCATTTCTGACCTGGTTTCAAACAACGGGTTCATATTTGACTCGAAGTTTAGGTTCACATTTGACCTGGGTTCAAACAACGGGTTCAAATTTGACTCGAAGTTTAGGTTCATATCTGACCTGGTTTCAAACAACGGGTTCATATTTTACTCGAAGTTTAGGTTAATATTTGACCTGGGTTCAAATAACGGGTTCATATTTGATTCAAAGTTTAAGTTCATATCTGACCAGGTTTCAAACAACGGGTTCATATTTGACTCGAAGTTTAGGTTCACATTTGTCCTGGGTTCAACAAACGGGTTCAAATTTGACTCGAAGTTTAAGTTCATATCTGACCTAGTTTCAAATAACAAGTTCATATTTGACTCGAAGTTTAGGTTGACATTTGACCTGGTTTCAAACAATGGGTTTATGTTTGACTCGAAGTTTAGGTTCATATTTGACCTGGGTTCAAACAACGGGTTCATATTTGACTCGAAGTTTAGGTTCACATTTGACATGGGTTCAAACAACGGGTTCATATTTGACTTGAAGTTTAGGTTCTCATTTGACTTGGGTTCAAACAACGGGTTCATATTTGACTCTAAATTTAGGTTCATATTTGACCTGGGTTCAAACAACGGGTTCATGTTTGACTCAAACTTTAGGTTCATATCTGACCTGGTTTCAAACAACGGGTTCATATTTGACTCGAAGTTTAGGTTCATATTTGACCTGGGTTCAAACAACGGGTTTATATTTGACTCAAAGTTTAGGTTCATTTCTGACCTGGTTTCAAACAACGGGTTCATATTTGACTCGAAGTTTAGGTTCACATTTGACCTGGGTTCAAACAACGGGTTCATGTTTGACTCGAAGTTTAGGTTCATATCTGACCTGGTTTCAAACAACGGGTTCATATTTTACTCGAAGTTTAGGTTAATATTTGACCTGGGTTCAAATAACGGGTTCATATTTGATTCAAAGTTTAAGTTCATATCTGACCAGGTTTCAAACAACGGGTTCATATTTGACTCGAAGTTTAGGTTCACATTTGTCCTGGGTTCAACAAACGGGTTCAAATTTGACTCGAAGTTTAAGTTCATATCTGACCTAGTTTCAAATAACAAGTTCATATTTGACTCGAAGTTTAGGTTGACATTTGACCTGGTTTCAAACAATGGGTTTATGTTTGACTCGAAGTTTAGGTTCATATTTGACCTGGGTTCAAACAACGGGTTCATATTTGACTCGAAGTTTAGGTTCACATTTGACATGGGTTCAAACAACGGGTTCATATTTGACTTGAAGTTTAGGTTCTCATTTGACTTGGGTTCAAACAACGGGTTCATATTTGACTCTAAATTTAGGTTCATATTTGACCTGGGTTCAAACAACGGGTTCATGTTTGACTCAAACTTTAGGTTCATATCTGACCTGGTTTCAAACAACGGGTTCATATTTGACTCGAAGTTTAGGTTCATATTTGACCTGGGTTCAAACAACGGGTTTATATTTGACTCAAAGTTTAGGTTCATTTCTGACCTGGTTTCAAACAACGGGTTCATATTTGACTCGAAGTTTAGGTTCACATTTGACCTGGGTTCAAACAACGGGTTCATGTTTGACTCGAAGTTTAGGTTCATATCTTACCTGGTTTCAAACAACGGGTTCATATTTGACTCGAAATTTAGGTTCATATTTGACCTGGCTTCAAACAACGGGTTCAAATTTGACTCGAAGTTTAGGTTCATATCTGACCTGGTTTCAAACAACGGGTTCATATTTTACTCGACGTTTAGGTTCGTATTTGACCTGGGTTAAATTAACGGGTTCATATTTGATTCGAAGTTTAGGTTCATATCTGACTAGGTTTTAGACAACGGGTTCATATTTGACTCGAAGTTTAGGTTCACATTTGACCTGGGTTCAAACAACGGGTTCAAATTTAACTCGAAGTTTAGGATCATATCTGACCTAGTTTCAAACAACAAGTTCATATTTGACTCGAAGTTCACATTTGACCTGGGTTCAAATAATGGGTTCATGTTTGACTCGAAGTTTAAGTTCATATCTGACCTGGTTTCAAACAACGGGTTCATATTTGACTCGAAGTTTAGGTTCACATTTGACTTGGGTTCAAACAACGGGTTCAAATTTGACTCGAAGTTTAGGTTCATATCTGACCTGGTTTCAAACAACGGGTTCATATTTTACTCAAAGTTTAGGTTAATATTTGACCTGGGTTCAAATAACGGGTTCATATTTGATTCTAAGTTTAAGTTCATATCTGACCAGGTTTCAAACAACGGGTTCATATTTGACTCGAAGTTTAGGTTCACATTTGACCTGGGTTCAACAAACGGGTTCAAATTTGACTCGAAGTTTAGGTTCATATCTGACCTAGTTTCAAACAACATGTTCATATTTGACTCGAAGTTTAGGTTCACATTTGACCTGGGTTCAAACAATGGGTTCATGTTTGACTCGAAGTTTAGGTTCATATTTGACCTGGGTTCAAACTACGGGTTCATATTTGACTCGAAGTTTAGGTTCACATTTGACCTGGGTTCAAACAACGGGTTCATATTTGACTCTAAATTTAGGTTCATATTTGACCTGGGTTCAAACAACGGGTTCATGTTTGACTCAAACATTAGGTTCATTTCTGACCTGGTTTCAAACAACGGGTTCATATTTGACTCGAAGTTTAGGTTCACATTTGACCTGGGTTCAAACAACGGGTTAAAATTTGACTCGAAGTTTAGGTTCATATCTGACCTGGTTTCAAACAACGGGTTCATATTTTACTCGAAGTTTAGGTTAATATTTGACCTGGGTTCAAATAACGGGTTCATATTTGATTCGAAGTTTAAGTTCATATCTGACCAGGTTTCAAACAACGGGTTCATATTTGACTCGAAGTTTAGGTTCACATTTGACCTGGGTTCAACAAACGGGTTCAAATTTGACTCGAAGTTTAGGTTCATATCTGACCTAGTTTCAAACAACAAGTTCGTATTTGACTCGAAGTTTAGGTTCACATTTGACCAGGGTTCAAACAATGGGTTCATGTTTGACTCGAAGTTTAGGTTCATATTTGACCTGGGTTCAAACAACGGGTTCATGTTTGACTCAAACTTTAGGTTCATATCTGACCTGGTTTCAAACAACGGGTTCATATTTGACTCGAAGTTTAGGTTCATATTTGACCTGGGTTCAAACAACGGGTTTATAATTGACTTAAAGTTTAGGTTCATTTCTGACCTGGTTTCAAACAACGGGTTCATATTTGACTCGAAGTTTAGGTTCACATTTGACCTGGGTTCAAACAACGGGTTCATATTTGACTCGAAGTTTAGGTTCATATTTGACCTGGGTTCAAACAACGGGTTCAAATTTGACTCGAAGTTTAGGTTCATATCTGACCTGGTTTCAAACAACGGGTTCATATTTTACTCGAAGTTTAGGTTAATATTTGACCTGGGTTCAAATAACGGGTTCATATTTGATTCAAAGTTTAAGTTCATATCTGACCAGGTTTCAAACAACGGGTTCATATTTGACTCGAAGTTTAGGTTCACATTTGTCCTGGGTTCAACAAACGGGTTCAAATTTGACTCGAAGTTTAGGTTCATATCTGACCTAGTTTCAAATAACAAGTTCATATTTGACTCGAAGTTTAGGTTGACATTTGACCTGGGTTCAAACAATGGGTTTATGTTTGACTCGAAGTTTAGGTTCATATTTGACCTGGGTTCAAACAACGGGTTCATATTTGACTCGAAGTTTAGGTTCACATTTGACATGGGTTCAAACAACGGGTTCATATTTGACTTGAAGTTTAGGTTCACATTTGACTTGGGTTCAAACAACGGGTTCATATTTGACTCTAAATTTAGGTTCATATTTGACCTGGGTTCAAACAACGGGTTCATGTTTGACTCAAACTTTAGGTTCATATCTGACCTGGTTTCAAACAACGGGTTCATATTTGACTCGAAGTTTAGGTTCATATTTGACCTGGGTTCAACAAACGGGTTCAAATTTGACTCGAAGTTTAGGTTCATATCTGACCTAGTTTCAAACAACATGTTCATATTTGACTCGAAGTTTAGGTTCACATTTGACCTGGGTTCAAACAATGGGTTCATGTTTGACTCGAAGTTTAGGTTCATATTTGACCTGGGTTCAAACTACGGGTTCATATTTGACTCGAAGTTTAGGTTCACATTTGACCTGGGTTCAAACAACGGGTTCATATTTGACTCTAAATTTAGGTTCATATTTGACCTGGGTTCAAACAACGGGTTCATGTTTGACTCAAACTTTAGGTTCATTTCTGACCTGGTTTCAAACAACGGGTTCATATTTGACTCGAAGTTTAGGTTCACATTTGACCTGGGTTCAAACAACGGGTTAAAATTTGACTCGAAGTTTAGGTTCATATCTGACCTGGTTTCAAACAACGGGTTCATATTTTACTCGAAGTTTAGGTTAATATTTGACCTGGGTTCAAATAACGGGTTCATATTTGATTCGAAGTTTAAGTTCATATCTGACCAGGTTTCAAACAACGGGTTCATATTTGACTCGAAGTTTAGGTTCACATTTGACCTGGGTTCAACAAACGGGTTCAAATTTGACTCGAAGTTTAGGTTCATATCTGACCTAGTTTCAAACAACAAGTTCGTATTTGACTCGAAGTTTAGGTTCACATTTGACCTGGGTTCAAACAATGGGTTCATGTTTGACTCGAAGTTTAGGTTCATATTTGACCTGGGTTCAAACAACGGGTTCATGTTTGACTCAAACTTTAGGTTCATATCTGACCTGGTTTCAAACAACGGGTTCATATTTGACTCGAAGTTTAGGTTCATATTTGACCTGGGTTCAAACAACGGGTTTATAATTGACTTAAAGTTTAGGTTCATTTCTGACCTGGTTTCAAACAACGGGTTCATATTTGACTCGAAGTTTAGGTTCACATTTGACCTGGGTTCAAACAACGGGTTCATATTTGACTCGAAGTTTAGGTTCATATTTGACCTGGGTTCAAACAACGGGTTCAAATTTGACTCGAAGTTTAGGTTCATATCTGACCTGGTTTCAAACAACGGGTTCATATTTTACTCGAAGTTTAGGTTAATATTTGACCTGGGTTCAAATAACGGGTTCATATTTGATTCAAAGTTTAAGTTCATATCTGACCAGGTTTCAAACAACGGGTTCATATTTGACTCGAAGTTTAGGTTCACATTTGTCCTGGGTTCAAACAACGGGTTCAAATTTAACTCGAAGTTTAGGATCATATCTGACCTAGTTTCAAACAACAAGTTCATATTTGACTCGAAGTTCACATTTGACCTGGGTTCAAATAATGGGTTCATGTTTGACTCGAAGTTTAGGTTCATATTTGACCTGGGTTCAAACAACGGGTTCATATTTGACTCGAAGTTTAGGTTCACATTTGACATGGGTTCAAACAACGGGTTCATATTTGACTTGAAGTTTAGGTTCACATTTGACTTGGGTTCAAACAACGGGTTCATATTTGACTCTAAATTTAGGTTCATATTTGACCTGGGTTCAAACAACGGGTTCATGTTTGACTCAAACTTTAGGTTCATATCTGACCTGGTTTCAAACAACGGGTTCATATTTGACTCGAAGTTTAGGTTCATATTTGACCTGGGTTCAACAAACGGGTTCAAATTTGACTCGAAGTTTAGGTTCATATCTGACCTAGTTTCAAACAACATGTTCATATTTGACTCGAAGTTTAGGTTCACATTTGACCTGGGTTCAAACAATGGGTTCATGTTTGACTCGAAGTTTAGGTTCATATATGACCTGGGTTCAAACTACGGGTTCATATTTGACTCGAAGTTTAGGTTCACATTTGACCTGGGTTCAAACAACGGGTTCATATTTGACTCTAAATTTAGGTTCATATTTGACCTGGGTTCAAACAACGGGTTCATGTTTGACTCAAACTTTAGGTTCATTTCTGACCTGGTTTCAAACAACGGGTTCATATTTGACTCGAAGTTTAGGTTCACATTTGACCTGGGTTCAAACAACGGGTTAAAATTTGACTCGAAGTTTAGGTTCATATCTGACCTGGTTTCAAACAACGGGTTCATATTTTACTCGAAGTTTAGGTTAATATTTGACCTGGGTTCAAATAACGGGTTCATATTTGATTCGAAGTTTAAGTTCATATCTGACCAGGTTTCAAACAACGGGTTCATATTTGACTCGAAGTTTAGGTTCACATTTGACCTGGGTTCAACAAACGGGTTCAAATTTGACTCGAAGTTTAGGTTCATATCTGACCTAGTTTCAAACAACAAGTTCGTATTTGACTCGAAGTTTAGGTTCACATTTGACCTGGGTTCAAACAATGGGTTCATGTTTGACTCGAAGTTTAGGTTCATATTTGACCTGGGTTCAAACAACGGGTTCATGTTTGACTCAAACTTTAGGTTCATATCTGACCTGGTTTCAAACAACGGGTTCATATTTGACTCGAAGTTTAGGTTCATATTTGACCTGGGTTCAAACAACGGGTTTATAATTGACTTAAAGTTTAGGTTCATTTCTGACCTGGTTTCAAACAACGGGTTCATATTTGACTCGAAGTTTAGGTTCACATTTGACCTGGGTTCAAACAACGGGTTCATATTTGACTCGAAGTTTAGGTTCATATTTGACCTGGGTTCAAACAACGGGTTCAAATTTGACTCGAAGTTTAGGTTCATATCTGACCTGGTTTCAAACAACGGGTTCATATTTTACTCGAAGTTTAGGTTAATATTTGACCTGGGTTCAAATAACGGGTTCATATTTGACTCGAAGTTTAGGTTCACATTTGTCCTGGGTTCAACAAACGGGTTCAAATTTGACTCGAAGTTTAGGTTCATATCTGACCTAGTTTCAAATAACAAGTTCATATTTGACTCGAAGTTTAGGTTGACATTTGACCTGGGTTCAAACAATGGGTTTATGTTTGACTCGAAGTTTAGGTTCATATTTGACCTGGGTTCAAACAACGGGTTCATATTTGACTCGAAGTTTAGGTTCACATTTGACATGGGTTCAAACAACGGGTTCATATTTGACTTGAAGTTTAGGTTCACATTTGACTTGGGTTCAAACAACGGGTTCATATTTGACTCTAAATTTAGGTTCATATTTGACCTGGGTTCAAACAACGGGTTCATGTTTGACTCAAACTTTAGGTTCATATCTGACCTGGTTTCAAACAACGGGTTCATATTTGACTCGAAGTTTAGGTTCATATTTGACCTGGGTTCAAACAACGGGTTTATATTTGACTCAAAGTTTAGGTTCATTTCTGACCTGGTTTCAAACAACGGGTTCATATTTGACTCGAAGTTTAGGTTCACATTTGACCTGGGTTCAAACAACGGGTTCAAATTTGACTCGAAGTTTAGGTTCATATCTGACCTGGTTTCAAACAACGGGTTCATATTTTACTCGAAGTTTAGGTTAATATTTGACCTGGGTTCAAATAACGGGTTCATATTTGATTCAAAGTTTAAGTTCATATCTGACCAGGTTTCAAACAACGGGTTCATATTTGACTCGAAGTTTAGGTTCACATTTGTCCTGGGTTCAACAAACGGGTTCAAATTTGACTCGAAGTTTAGGTTCATATCTGACCTAGTTTCAAATAACAAGTTCATATTTGACTCGAAGTTCACATTTGACCTGGGTTCAAATAATGGGTTCATGTTTGACTCGAAGTTTAAGTTCATATCTGACCTGGTTTCAAACAACGGGTTCATATTTGACTCGAAGTTTAGGTTCACATTTGACTTGGGTTCAAACAACGGGTTCAAATTTGACTCGAAGTTTAGGTTCATATCTGACCTGGTTTCAAACAACGGGTTCATATTTTACTCGACGTTTAGGTTCATATTTGACCTGGGTTAAATTAACGGGTTCATATTTGATTCGAAGTTTAGGTTCATATCTGACTAGGTTTTAGACAACGGGTTCATATTTGACTCGAAGTTTAGGTTCACATTTGACCTGGGTTCAAACAACGGGTTCAAATTTAACTCGAAGTTTAGGATCATATCTGACCTAGTTTCAAACAACAAGTTCATATTTGACTCGAAGTTCACATTTGACCTGGGTTCAAATAATGGGTTCATGTTTGACTCGAAGTTTAAGTTCATATCTGACCTGGTTTCAAACAACGGGTTCATATTTGACTCGAAGTTTAGGTTCACATTTGACTTGGGTTCAAACAACGGGTTCAAATTTGACTCGAAGTTTAGGTTCATATCTGACCTGGTTTCAAACAACGGGTTCATATTTTACTCAAAGTTTAGGTTAATATTTGACCTGGGTTCAAATAACGGGTTCATATTTGATTCTAAGTTTAAGTTCATATCTGACCAGGTTTCAAACAACGGGTTCATATTTGACTCGAAGTTTAGGTTCACATTTGACCTGGGTTCAACAAACGGGTTCAAATTTGACTCGAAGTTTAGGTTCATATCTGACCTAGTTTCAAACAACATGTTCATATTTGACTCGAAGTTTAGGTTCACATTTGACCTGGGTTCAAACAATGGGTTCATGTTTGACTCGAAGTTTAGGTTCATATTTGACCTGGGTTCAAACTACGGGTTCATATTTGACTCGAAGTTTAGGTTCACATTTGACCTGGGTTCAAACAACGGGTTCATATTTGACTCTAAATTTAGGTTCATATTTGACCTGGGTTCAAACAACGGGTTCATGTTTGACTCAAACATTAGGTTCATTTCTGACCTGGTTTCAAACAACGGGTTCATATTTGACTCGAAGTTTAGGTTCACATTTGACCTGGGTTCAAACAACGGGTTAAAATTTGACTCGAAGTTTAGGTTCATATCTGACCTGGTTTCAAACAACGGGTTCATATTTTACTCGAAGTTTAGGTTAATATTTGACCTGGGTTCAAATAACGGGTTCATATTTGATTCGAAGTTTAAGTTCATATCTGACCAGGTTTCAAACAACGGGTTCATATTTGACTCGAAGTTTAGGTTCACATTTGACCTGGGTTCAACAAACGGGTTCAAATTTGACTCGAAGTTTAGGTTCATATCTGACCTAGTTTCAAACAACAAGTTCGTATTTGACTCGAAGTTTAGGTTCACATTTGACCAGGGTTCAAACAATGGGTTCATGTTTGACTCGAAGTTTAGGTTCATATTTGACCTGGGTTCAAACAACGGGTTCATGTTTGACTCAAACTTTAGGTTCATATCTGACCTGGTTTCAAACAACGGGTTCATATTTGACTCGAAGTTTAGGTTCATATTTGACCTGGGTTCAAACAACGGGTTTATAATTGACTTAAAGTTTAGGTTCATTTCTGACCTGGTTTCAAACAACGGGTTCATATTTGACTCGAAGTTTAGGTTCACATTTGACCTGGGTTCAAACAACGGGTTCATATTTGACTCGAAGTTTAGGTTCATATTTGACCTGGGTTCAAACAACGGGTTCAAATTTGACTCGAAGTTTAGGTTCATATCTGACCTGGTTTCAAACAACGGGTTCATATTTTACTCGAAGTTTAGGTTAATATTTGACCTGGGTTCAAATAACGGGTTCATATTTGATTCAAAGTTTAAGTTCATATCTGACCAGGTTTCAAACAACGGGTTCATATTTGACTCGAAGTTTAGGTTCACATTTGTCCTGGGTTCAACAAACGGGTTCAAATTTGACTCGAAGTTTAGGTTCATATCTGACCTAGTTTCAAATAACAAGTTCATATTTGACTCGAAGTTTAGGTTGACATTTGACCTGGGTTCAAACAATGGGTTTATGTTTGACTCGAAGTTTAGGTTCATATTTGACCTGGGTTCAAACAACGGGTTCATATTTGACTCGAAGTTTAGGTTCACATTTGACATGGGTTCAAACAACGGGTTCATATTTGACTTGAAGTTTAGGTTCACATTTGACTTGGGTTCAAACAACGGGTTCATATTTGACTCTAAATTTAGGTTCATATTTGACCTGGGTTCAAACAACGGGTTCATGTTTGACTCAAACTTTAGGTTCATATCTGACCTGGTTTCAAACAACGGGTTCATATTTGACTCGAAGTTTAGGTTCATATTTGACCTGGGTTCAACAAACGGGTTCAAATTTGACTCGAAGTTTAGGTTCATATCTGACCTAGTTTCAAACAACATGTTCATATTTGACTCGAAGTTTAGGTTCACATTTGACCTGGGTTCAAACAATGGGTTCATGTTTGACTCGAAGTTTAGGTTCATATTTGACCTGGGTTCAAACTACGGGTTCATATTTGACTCGAAGTTTAGGTTCACATTTGACCTGGGTTCAAACAACGGGTTCATATTTGACTCTAAATTTAGGTTCATATTTGACCTGGGTTCAAACAACGGGTTCATGTTTGACTCAAACTTTAGGTTCATTTCTGACCTGGTTTCAAACAACGGGTTCATATTTGACTCGAAGTTTAGGTTCACATTTGACCTGGGTTCAAACAACGGGTTAAAATTTGACTCGAAGTTTAGGTTCATATCTGACCTGGTTTCAAACAACGGGTTCATATTTTACTCGAAGTTTAGGTTAATATTTGACCTGGGTTCAAATAACGGGTTCATATTTGATTCGAAGTTTAAGTTCATATCTGACCAGGTTTCAAACAACGGGTTCATATTTGACTCGAAGTTTAGGTTCACATTTGACCTGGGTTCAACAAACGGGTTCAAATTTGACTCGAAGTTTAGGTTCATATCTGACCTAGTTTCAAACAACAAGTTCGTATTTGACTCGAAGTTTAGGTTCACATTTGACCTGGGTTCAAACAATGGGTTCATGTTTGACTCGAAGTTTAGGTTCATATTTGACCTGGGTTCAAACAACGGGTTCATGTTTGACTCAAACTTTAGGTTCATATCTGACCTGGTTTCAAACAACGGGTTCATATTTGACTCGAAGTTTAGGTTCATATTTGACCTGGGTTCAAACAACGGGTTTATAATTGACTTAAAGTTTAGGTTCATTTCTGACCTGGTTTCAAACAACGGGTTCATATTTGACTCGAAGTTTAGGTTCACATTTGACCTGGGTTCAAACAACGGGTTCATATTTGACTCGAAGTTTAGGTTCATATTTGACCTGGGTTCAAACAACGGGTTCAAATTTGACTCGAAGTTTAGGTTCATATCTGACCTGGTTTCAAACAGCGGGTTCATATTTTACTCGAAGTTTAGGTTAATATTTGACCTGGGTTCAAATAACGGGTTCATATTTGATTCAAAGTTTAAGTTCATATCTGACCAGGTTTCAAACAACGGGTTCATATTTGACTCGAAGTTTAGGTTCACATTTGTCCTGGGTTCAACAAACGGGTTCAAATTTGACTCGAAGTTTAGGTTCATATCTGACCTAGTTTCAAATAACAAGTTCATATTTGACTCGAAGTTTAGGTTGACATTTGACCTGGGTTCAAACAATGGGTTTATGTTTGACTCGAAGTTTAGGTTCATATTTGACCTGGGTTCAAACAACGGGTTCATATTTGACTCGAAGTTTAGGTTCACATTTGACATGGGTTCAAACAACGGGTTCATATTTGACTTGAAGTTTAGGTTCACATTTGACTTGGGTTCAAACAACGGGTTCATATTTGACTCTAAATTTAGGTTCATATTTGACCTGGGTTCAAACAACGGGTTCATGTTTGACTCAAACTTTAGGTTCATATCTGACCTGGTTTCAAACAACGGGTTCATATTTGACTCGAAGTTTAGGTTCATATTTGACCTGGGTTCAACAAACGGGTTCAAATTTGACTCGAAGTTTAGGTTCATATCTGACCTAGTTTCAAACAACATGTTCATATTTGACTCGAAGTTTAGGTTCACATTTGACCTGGGTTCAAACAATGGGTTCATGTTTGACTCGAAGTTTAGGTTCATATATGACCTGGGTTCAAACTACGGGTTCATATTTGACTCGAAGTTTAGGTTCACATTTGACCTGGGTTCAAACAACGGGTTCATATTTGACTCTAAATTTAGGTTCATATTTGACCTGGGTTCAAACAACGGGTTCATGTTTGACTCAAACTTTAGGTTCATTTCTGACCTGGTTTCAAACAACGGGTTCATATTTGACTCGAAGTTTAGGTTCACATTTGACCTGGGTTCAAACAACGGGTTAAAATTTGACTCGAAGTTTAGGTTCATATCTGACCTGGTTTCAAACAACGGGTTCATATTTTACTCGAAGTTTAGGTTAATATTTGACCTGGGTTCAAATAACGGGTTCATATTTGATTCGAAGTTTAAGTTCATATCTGACCAGGTTTCAAACAACGGGTTCATATTTGACTCGAAGTTTAGGTTCACATTTGACCTGGGTTCAACAAACGGGTTCAAATTTGACTCGAAGTTTAGGTTCATATCTGACCTAGTTTCAAACAACAAGTTCGTATTTGACTCGAAGTTTAGGTTCACATTTGACCTGGGTTCAAACAATGGGTTCATGTTTGACTCGAAGTTTAGGTTCATATTTGACCTGGGTTCAAACAACGGGTTCATGTTTGACTCAAACTTTAGGTTCATATCTGACCTGGTTTCAAACAACGGGTTCATATTTGACTCGAAGTTTAGGTTCATATTTGACCTGGGTTCAAACAACGGGTTTATAATTGACTTAAAGTTTAGGTTCATTTCTGACCTGGTTTCAAACAACGGGTTCATATTTGACTCGAAGTTTAGGTTCACATTTGACCTGGGTTCAAACAACGGGTTCATATTTGACTCGAAGTTTAGGTTCATATTTGACCTGGGTTCAAACAACGGGTTCAAATTTGACTCGAAGTTTAGGTTCATATCTGACCTGGTTTCAAACAACGGGTTCATATTTTACTCGAAGTTTAGGTTAATATTTGACCTGGGTTCAAATAACGGGTTCATATTTGACTCGAAGTTTAGGTTCACATTTGTCCTGGGTTCAACAAACGGGTTCAAATTTGACTCGAAGTTTAGGTTCATATCTGACCTAGTTTCAAATAACAAGTTCATATTTGACTCGAAGTTTAGGTTGACATTTGACCTGGGTTCAAACAATGGGTTTATGTTTGACTCGAAGTTTAGGTTCATATTTGACCTGGGTTCAAACAACGGGTTCATATTTGACTCGAAGTTTAGGTTCACATTTGACATGGGTTCAAACAACGGGTTCATATTTGACTTGAAGTTTAGGTTCACATTTGACTTGGGTTCAAACAACGGGTTCATATTTGACTCTAAATTTAGGTTCATATTTGACCTGGGTTCAAACAACGGGTTCATGTTTGACTCAAACTTTAGGTTCATATCTGACCTGGTTTCAAACAACGGGTTCATATTTGACTCGAAGTTTAGGTTCATATTTGACCTGGGTTCAAACAACGGGTTTATATTTGACTCAAAGTTTAGGTTCATTTCTGACCTGGTTTCAAACAACGGGTTCATATTTGACTCGAAGTTTAGGTTCACATTTGACCTGGGTTCAAACAACGGGTTCAAATTTGACTCGAAGTTTAGGTTCATATCTGACCTGGTTTCAAACAACGGGTTCATATTTTACTCGAAGTTTAGGTTAATATTTGACCTGGGTTCAAATAACGGGTTCATATTTGATTCAAAGTTTAAGTTCATATCTGACCAGGTTTCAAACAACGGGTTCATATTTGACTCGAAGTTTAGGTTCACATTTGTCCTGGGTTCAACAAACGGGTTCAAATTTGACTCGAAGTTTAGGTTCATATCTGACCTAGTTTCAAATAACAAGTTCATATTTGACTCGAAGTTTAGGTTGACATTTGACCTGGGTTCAAACAATGGGTTTATGTTTGACTCGAAGTTTAGGTTCATATTTGACCTGGGTTCAAACAACGGGTTCATATTTGACTCGAAGTTTAGGTTCACATTTGACATGGGTTCAAACAACGGGTTCATATTTGACTTGAAGTTTAGGTTCACATTTGACTTGGGTTCAAACAACGGGTTCATATTTGACTCTAAATTTAGGTTCATATTTGACCTGGGTTCAAACAACGGGTTCATGTTTGACTCAAACTTTAGGTTCATATCTGACCTGGTTTCAAACAACGGGTTCATATTTGACTCGAAGTTTAGGTTCATATTTGACCTGGGTTCAAACAACGGGTTTATATTTGACTCAAAGTTTAGGTTCATTTCTGACCTGGTTTCAAACAACGGGTTCATATTTGACTCGAAGTTTAGGTTCACATTTGACCTGGGTTCAAACAACGGGTTCATGTTTGACTCGAAGTTTAGGTTCATATCTTACCTGGTTTCAAACAACGGGTTCATATTTGACTCGAAATTTAGGTTCATATTTGACCTGGGTTCAAACAACGGGTTCAAATTTGACTCGAAGTTTAGGTTCATATCTGACCTGGTTTCAAACAACGGGTTCATATTTTACTCGACGTTTAGGTTCATATTTGACCTGGGTTAAAATAACGGGTTCATATTTGATTCTAAGTTTAAGTTCATATCTGACCAGGTTTCAAACAACGGGTTCATATTTGACTCGAAGTTTAGGTTCACATTTGACCTGGGTTCAACAAACGGGTTCAAATTTGACTCGAAGTTTAGGTTCATATCTGACCTAGTTTCAAACAACATGTTCATATTTGACTCGAAGTTCACATTTGACCTGGGTTCATGTTTGACTCGAAGTTTAAGTTCATATCTGACCTGGTTTCAAACAACGGGTTCATATTTGACTCGAAGTTTAGGTTCACATTTGACTTGGGTTCAAACAACGGGTTCAAATTTGACTCGAAGTTTAGGTTCATATCTGACCTGGTTTCAAACCACGGGTTCATATTTTACTCAAAGTTTAGGTTAATATTTGACCTGGGTTCAAATAACGGGTTCATATTTGATTCTAAGTTTAAGTTCATATCTGACCAGGTTTCAAACAACGGGTTCATATTTGACTCGAAGTTTAGGTTCACATTTGACCTGGGTTCAACAAACGGGTTCAAATTTGACTCGAAGTTTAGGTTCATATCTGACCTAGTTTCAAACAACATGTTCATATTTGACTCGAAGTTTAGGTTCACATTTGACCTGGGTTCAAACAATGGGTTCATGTTTGACTCGAAGTTTAGGTTCATATTTGACCTGGGTTCAAACTACGGGTTCATATTTGACTCGAAGTTTAGGTTCACATTTGACCTGGGTTCAAACAACGGGTTCATATTTGACTCTAAATTTAGGTTCATATTTGACCTGGGTTCAAACAACGGGTTCATGTTTGACTCAAACTTTAGGTTCATTTCTGACCTGGTTTCAAACAACGGGTTCATATTTGACTCGAAGTTTAGGTTCACATTTGACCTGGGTTCAAACAACGGGTTAAAATTTGACTCGAAGTTTAGGTTCATATCTGACCTGGTTTCAAACAACGGGTTCATATTTTACTCGAAGTTTAGGTTAATATTTGACCTGGGTTCAAATAACGGGTTCATATTTGATTCGAAGTTTAAGTTCATATCTGACCAGGTTTCAAACAACGGGTTCATTTTTGACTCGAAGTTTAGGTTCACATTTGACCTGGGTTCAACAAACGGGTTCAAATTTGACTCGAAGTTTAGGTTCATATCTGACCTAGTTTCAAACAACAAGTTCGTATTTGACTCGAAGTTTAGGTTCACATTTGACCTGGGTTCAAACAATGGGTTCATGTTTGACTCGAAGTTTAGGTTCATATTTGACCTGGGTTCAAACAACGGGTTCATGTTTGACTCAAACTTTAGGTTCATATCTGACCTGGTTTCAAACAACGGGTTCATATTTGACTCGAAGTTTAGGTTCATATTTGACCTGGGTTCAAACAACGGGTTTATATTTGACTCAAAGTTTAGGTTCATTTCTGACCTGGTTTCAAACAACGGGTTCATATTTGACTCGAAGTTTAGGTTCACATTTGACCTGGGTTCAAACAATGGGTTCATGTTTGACTCAAAATTTAGGTTCATATCTTACCTGGTTTCAAACAACGGGTTCATATTTGACTCGAAGTTTAGGTTCATATTTGACCTGGGTTCAAACAACGGGTTCAAATTTGACTCGAAGTTTAGGTTCATATCTGACCTGGTTTCAAACAACGGGTTCATATTTTAGTCGACGTTTAGGTTCATATTTGACCTGGGTTAAAATAACGGGTTCATATTTGATTCGAAGTTTAGGTTCATATCTGACTGGGTTTCAGACAACGGGTTCATATTTGACTCGAAGTTTAGGTTCACATTTGACCTGGGTTCAAACAACGGGTTAAAATTTGACTCGAAGTTTAGGTTCATAACTAACCTAGTTTCAAACAACGGGTTCATATTTGACTCGAAGTTCACATTTGACCTGGGTTCAAACAATGGGTTCATGTTTGACTCGAAGTTTAGGTTCATATCTGACCTGGTTTCAAACAACGGGTTCATATTTGACTCGAAGTTTAGGTTCACATTTGACCTGGGTTCAAACAATGGGTTCATGTTTGACTCGAAGTTTAGGTTCATATCTGACCTAGTTTCAAACAACAAGTTCATATTTGACTCGAAGTTTAGGTTCACATTTGACCTGGGTTCAAACAATGGGTTCATGTTTGACTCGAAGTTTAGGTTCATATTTGACCTGGGTTCAAACAACGGGTTCATGTTTAACTCAAACTTTAGGTTCATATCTGACCTGGTTTCAAACAACGGGTTCATATTTGACTCGAAGTTTAGGTTCATATTTGACCTGGGTTCAAACAACGGGTTTATATTTGACTCAAAGTTTAGGTTCATTTCTGACCTGGTTTCAAACAACGGGTTCATATTTGACTCGAAGTTTAGGTTCACATTTGACCTGGGTTCAAACAACGGGTTCATGTTTGACTCGAAGTTTAGGTTCATATCTTACCTGGTTTCAAACAACGGGTTCATATTTGACTCGAAGTTTAGGTTCATATTTGACCTGGGTTCAAACAACGGGTTCAAATTTGACTCGAAGTTTTGGTTCATATCTGACCTGGTTTCAAACAACGGGTTCATATTTTACTCGACGTTTAGGTTCATATTTGACCTGGGTTAAAATAACGGGTTCATATTTGATTCGAAGTTTAGGTTCATATCTGACTGGGTTTCAGACAACGGGTTCATATTTGACTCGAAGTTTAGGTTCACATTTGACCTGGGTTCAAACAACGGGTTCAAATTTAACTCGAAGTTTAGGTTCATATCTGACCTAGTTTCAAACAACAAGTTCATATTTGACTCGAAGTTCACATTTGACCTGGGTTCAAACAATGGGTTCATGTTTGACTCGAAGTTTAGGTTCATATCTGACCTAGTTTCAAACAACAAGTTCATATTTGACTCGAAGTTTAGGTTCACATTTGACCTGGGTTCAAACAATGGGTTCATGTTTGACTCGAAGTTTAGGTTCATATTTGACCTGGGTTCAAACAACGGGTTCATGTTTGACTCAAACTTTAGGTTCATATCTGACCTGGTTTCAAACAACGGGTTCATATTTGACTCGAAGTTTAGGTTCATATTTGACCTGGGTTCAAACAACGGGTTTATATTTGACTCAAAGTTTAGGTTCATTTCTGACCTGGTTTCAAACAACGGGTTCATATTTGACTCGAAGTTTAGGTTCACATTTGACCTGGGTTCAAACAACGGGTTCATGTTTGACTCGAAGTTTAGGTTCATATCTTACCTGGTTTCAAACAACGGGTTCATATTTGACTCGAAGTTTAGGTTCATATTTGACCTGGGTTCAAACAACGGGTTCAAATTTGACTCGAAGTTTAGGTTCATATCTGACCTGGTTTCAAACAACGGGTTCATATTTTACTCGACGTTTAGGTTCATATTTGACCTGGGTTAAAATAACGGGTTCATATTTGATTCGAAGTTTAGGTTCATATCTGACTGGGTTTCAGACAACGGGTTCATATTTGACTCGAAGTTTAGGTTCACATTTGACCTGGGTTCAAACAACGTGTTCAAATTTAACTCGAAGTTTAGGTTCATATCTGACCTAGTTTCAAACAACAAGTTCATATTTGACTCGAAGTTCACATTTGACCTGGGTTCAAACAATGGGTTCATGTTTGACTCGAAGTTTAGGTTCATATCTGACCTGGTTTCAAACAACGGGTTCATATTTGACTCGAAGTTTAGGTTCACATTTGACTTGGGTTCAAACAACGGGTTCAAATTTGACTCAAAGTTTAGGTTCATATCTGACCTGGTTTCAAACAACGGGTTCATATTTTACTCGAAGTTTAGGTTAATATTTGACCTGGGTTCAAATAACGGGTTCATATTTGATTCGAAGTTTAAGTTCATATCTGACCAGGTTTCAAACAACGGGTTCATATTTGACTCGAAGTTTAGGTTCACATTTGACCTGGGTTCAACAAACGGGTTCATATTTGACTTGAAGTTTAGGTTCACATTTGACTTGGGTTCAAACAACGGGTTCATATTTGACTCTAAATTTAGGTTCATATTTGACCTGGGTTCAAACAACGGGTTCATGGTTGACTCAAACTTTAGGTTCATATCTGACCTGGTTTCAAACAACGGGTTCATATTTGACTCGAAGTTTAGGTTCATATTTGACCTGGGTTCAAACAACGGGTTTATAATTGACTTAAAGTTTAGGTTCATTTCTGACCTGGTTTCAAACAACGGGTTCATATTTGACTCGAAGTTTAGGTTCACATTTGACCTGGGTTCAAACAACGGGTTCATGTTTGACTCGAAGTTTAGGTTCATATCTTACCTGGTTTCAAACAACGGGTTCATATTTGACTCGAAGTTTAGGTTCATATTTGACCTGGGTTCAAACAACGGGTTCAAATTTGACTCGAAGTTTAGATTCATATCTGACCTGGTTTCAAACAACGGGTTCATATTTTACTCGAAGTTTAGGTTAATATTTGACCTGGGTTCAAATAACGGGTTCATATTTGATTCGAAGTTTAGCTTCATATCTGACCAGGTTTCAAACAATGGGTTCATATTTGACTCGAAGTTTAGGTTCACATTTGACCTGGGTTCAAACAACGTGTTCAAATTTAACTCGAAGTTTAGGTTCATATCTGACCTAGTTTCAAACAACAAGTTCATATTTGACTCGAAGTTCACATTTGACCTGGGTTCAAACAATGGGTTCATGTTTGACTCGAAGTTTAGGTTCATTTCTGACCTGGTTTCAAACAACGGGTTCATATTTGACTCGAAGTTTAGGTTCACATTTGACCTGGGTTCAAACAACGGGTTCATGTTTGACTCGAAGTTTAGGTTCATATCTTACCTGGTTTCAAACAACGGGTTCATATTTGACTCGAAGTTTAGGTTCATATTTGACCTGGGTTCAAACAACGGGTTCAAATTTGACTCGAAGTTTAGGTTCATATCTGACCTGGTTTCAAACAACGGGTTCATATTTTACTCGACGTTTAGGTTCATATTTGACCTGGGTTAAAATAACGGGTTCATATTTGATTCGAAGTTTAGGTTCATATCTGACTGGGTTTCAGACAACGGGTTCATATTTGACTCGAAGTTTAGGTTCACATTTGACCTGGGTTCAAACAACGTGTTCAAATTTAACTCGAAGTTTAGGTTCATATCTGACCTAGTTTCAAACAACAAGTTCATATTTGACTCGAAGTTCACATTTGACCTGGGTTCAAACAATGGGTTCATGTTTGACTCGAAGTTTAGGTTCATATCTGACCTGGTTTCAAACAACGGGTTCATATTTGACTCGAAGTTTAGGTTCACATTTGACTTGGGTTCAAACAACGGGTTCAAATTTGACTCAAAGTTTAGGTTCATATCTGACCTGGTTTCAAACAACGGGTTCATATTTTACTCGAAGTTTAGGTTAATATTTGACCTGGGTTCAAATAACGGGTTCATATTTGATTCGAAGTTTAAGTTCATATCTGACCAGGTTTCAAACAACGGGTTCATATTTGACTCGAAGTTTAGGTTCACATTTGACCTGGGTTCAACAAACGGGTTCATATTTGACTTGAAGTTTAGGTTCACATTTGACTTGGGTTCAAACAACGGGTTCATATTTGACTCTAAATTTAGGTTCATATTTGACCTGGATTCAAACAACGGGTTCATGGTTGACTCAAACTTTAGGTTCATATCTGACCTGGTTTCAAACAACGGGTTCATATTTGACTCGAAGTTTAGGTTCATATTTGACCTGGGTTCAAACAACGGGTTTATAATTGACTTAAAGTTTAGGTTCATTTCTGACCTGGTTTCAAACAACGGGTTCATATTTGACTCGAAGTTTAGGTTCACATTTGACCTGGGTTCAAACAACGGGTTCATGTTTGACTCGAAGTTTAGGTTCATATCTTACCTGGTTTCAAACAACGGGTTCATATTTGACTCGAAGTTTAGGTTCATATTTGACCTGGGTTCAAACAACGGGTTCAAATTTGACTCGAAGTTTAGATTCATATCTGACCTGGTTTCAAACAACGGGTTCATATTTTACTCGAAGTTTAGGTTAATATTTGACCTGGGTTCAAATAACGGGTTCATATTTGATTCGAAGTTTAGCTTCATATCTGACCAGGTTTCAAACAATGGGTTCATATTTGACTCGAAGTTTAGGTTCACATTTGACCTGGGTTCAAACAACGTGTTCAAATTTAACTCGAAGTTTAGGTTCATATCTGACCTAGTTTCAAACAACAAGTTCATATTTGACTCGAAGTTCACATTTGACCTGGGTTCAAACAATGGGTTCATGTTTGACTCGAAGTTTAGGTTCATATCTGACCTGGTTTCAAACAACGGGTTCATATTTGACTCGAAGTTTAGGTTCACATTTGACTTGGGTTCAAACAACGGGTTCAAATTTGACTCAAAGTTTAGGTTCATATCTGACCTGGTTTCAAACAACGGGTTCATATTTTACTCAAAGTTTAGGTTAATATTTGACCTGGGTTCAAATAACGGGTTTATATTTGATTCGAAGTTTAAGTTCATATCTGACCCGGTTTCAAACAATGGGTTCATATTTGACTCGAAGTTTAGGTTCACATTTGACCTGGGTTCAACAAACGGGTTCAAATTTGACTCAAAGTTTAGGTTCATATCTGACCTAGTTTCAAACAACAAGTTCATATTTGACTCGAAGTTTAGGTTCACATTTGACCTGGGTTCAAACAATGGGTTCATGTTTGACTCGAAGTTTAGGTTCATATTTGACCTGGGTTCAAACAACGGGTTCATATTTGACTCGAAGTTTAGGTTCACATTTGACCTGGGTTCAAACAACGGGTTCATATTTGACTTGAAGTTTAGGTTCATATTTGACTTGGGTTCAAACAACTGGTTCATATTTGACTCTAAATTTAGGTTCATATTTGACCTGGGTTCAAACAACGGGTTCATGTTTGACTCAAACTTTAGGTTCATATCTGATCTAGTTTCAAACAACGGGTTCATATTTAACTCGAAGTTTAGGTTCATATTTGACCTGGGTTCAAACAACGGGTTTATATTTGACTCAAAGTTTAGGTTCATTTCTGACCTGGTTTCAAACAACGGGTTCATATTTGACTCGAAGTTTAGGTTCACATTTGACCTGGGTTCAAACAACGGGTTCAAATTTAACTCGAAGTTTAGATTCATATCTGACCTGGTTTCAAACAACGGGTTCATATTTTACTCGAAGTTTAGGTTAATATTTGACCTGGGTTCAAATAACGGGTTCATATTTGATTCGAAGTTTAAGTTCATATCTGACCAGGTTTCAAACAACGGGTTCATATTTGACTCGAAGTTTAGGTTCACATTTGACCTGGGTTCAACAAACGGGTTCATATTTGACTTGAAGTTTAGGTTCACATTTGACTTGGGTTCAAACAACGGGTTCATATTTGACTCTAAATTTAGGTTCATATTTGACCTGGGTTCAAACAACGGGTTCATGGTTGACTCAAACTTTAGGTTCATATCTGACCTGGTTTCAAACAACGGGTTCATATTTGACTCGAAGTTTAGGTTCATATTTGACCTGGGTTCAAACAACGGGTTTATAATTGACTTAAAGTTTAGGTTCATTTCTGACCTGGTTTCAAACAACGGGTTCATATTTGACTCGAAGTTTAGGTTCACATTTGACCTGGGTTCAAACAACGGGTTCAAGTTTGACTCGAAGTTTAGGTTCATATCTTACCTGGTTTCAAACAACGGGTTCATATTTGACTCGAAGTTTAGGTTCATATTTGACCTGGGTTCAAACAACGGGTTCAAATTTGACTCGAAGTTTAGATTCATATCTGACCTGGTTTCAAACAACGGGTTCATATTTTACTCGAAGTTTAGGTTAATATTTGACCTGGGTTCAAATAACGGGTTCATATTTGATTCGAAGTTTAGCTTCATATCTGACCAGGTTTCAAACAATGGGTTCATATTTGACTCGAAGTTTAGGTTCACATTTGACCTGGGTTCAAACAACGTGTTCAAATTTAACTCGAAGTTTAGGTTCATATCTGACCTAGTTTCAAACAACAAGTTCATATTTGACTCGAAGTTCACATTTGACCTAGGTTCAAACAATGGGTTCATGTTTGACTCGAAGTTTAGGTTCATATCTGACCTGGTTTCAAACAACGGGTTCATATTTGACTCGAAGTTTAGGTTCACATTTGACTTGGGTTCAAACAACGGGTTCAAATTTGACTCAAAGTTTAGGTTCATATCTGACCTGGTTTCAAACAACGGGTTCATATTTTACTCAAAGTTTAGGTTAATATTTGACCTGGGTTCAAATAACGGGTTTATATTTGATTCGAAGTTTAAGTTCATATCTGACCCGGTTTCAAACAATGGGTTCATATTTGACTCGAAGTTTAGGTTCACATTTGACCTGGGTTCAACAAACGGGTTCAAATTTGACTCAAAGTTTAGGTTCATATCTGACCTAGTTTCAAACAACAAGTTCATATTTGACTCGAAGTTTAGGTTCACATTTGACCTGGGTTCAAACAATGGGTTCATGTTTGACTCGAAGTTTAGGTTCATATTTGACCTGGGTTCAAACAACGGGTTCATATTTGACTCGAAGTTTAGGTTCACATTTGACCTGGGTTCAAACAACGGGTTCATATTTGACTTGAAGTTTAGGTTCATATTTGACTTGGGTTCAAACAACTGGTTCATATTTGACTCTAAATTTAGGTTCATATTTGACCTGGGTTCAAACAACGGGTTCATGTTTGACTCAAACTTTAGGTTCATATCTGATCTAGTTTCAAACAACGGGTTCATATTTAACTCGAAGTTTAGGTTCATATTTGACCTGGGTTCAAACAACGGGTTTATATTTGACTCAAAGTTTAGGTTCATTTCTGACCTGGTTTCAAACAACGGGTTCATATTTGACTCGAAGTTTAGGTTCACATTTGACCTGGGTTCAAACAACGGGTTCAAATTTAACTCGAAGTTTAGATTCATATCTGACCTGGTTTCAAACAACGGGTTCATATTTTACTCGAAGTTTAGGTTAATATTTGACCTGGGTTCAAATAACGGGTTCATATTTGATTCGAAGTTTAAGTTCATATCTGACCAGGTTTCAAACAACGGGTTCATATTTGACTCGAAGTTTAGGTTCACATTTGACCTGGGTTCAACAAACGGGTTCATATTTGACTTGAAGTTTAGGTTCACATTTGACTTGGGTTCAAACAACGGGTTCATATTTGACTCTAAATTTAGGTTCATATTTGACCTGGGTTCAAACAACGGGTTCATGGTTGACTCAAACTTTAGGTTCATATCTGACCTGGTTTCAAACAACGGGTTCATATTTGACTCGAAGTTTAGGTTCATATTTGACCTGGGTTCAAACAACGGGTTTATAATTGACTTAAAGTTTAGGTTCATTTCTGACCTGGTTTCAAACAACGGGTTCATATTTGACTCGAAGTTTAGGTTCACATTTGACCTGGGTTCAAACAACGGGTTCATGTTTGACTCGAAGTTTAGGTTCATATCTTACCTGGTTTCAAACAACGGGTTCATATTTGACTCGAAGTTTAGGTTCATATTTGACCTGGGTTCAAACAACGGGTTCAAATTTGACTCGAAGTTTAGATTCATATCTGACCTGGTTTCAAACAACGGGTTCATATTTTACTCGAAGTTTAGGTTAATATTTGACCTGGGTTCAAATAACGGGTTCATATTTGATTCGAAGTTTAGCTTCATATCTGACCAGGTTTCAAACAATGGGTTCATATTTGACTCGAAGTTTAGGTTCACATTTGACCTGGGTTCAACAAACGGGTTCAAATTTGACTCGAAGTTTAGGATCATATCTGACCTAGTTTCAAACAACAAGTTCATATTTGACTCGAAGTTTAGGTTCACATTTGACCTGGGTTCAAACAATGGGTTCATGTTTGACTTGAAGTTTAGGTTCATTTCTGACCTGGTTTCAAACAACGGGTTCATATTTGACTCGAAGTTTAGGTTCACATTTGACCTGGGTTCAAACAACGGGTTCATGTTTGACTCGAAGTTTAGGTTCATATCTTACCTGGTTTCAAACAACGGGTTCATATTTGACTCGAAGTTTAGGTTCATATTTGACCTGGGTTCAAACAACTGGTTCAAATTTGACTCGAAGTTTACGTTCATATCTGACCTGGTTTCAAACAACGGGTTCATATTTGACTCGAAGTTTAGGTTCATATTTGACCTGGGTTAAAATAACGGGTTCATATTTGATTCAAAGTTTAGGTTCATATCTGACTAGGTTTCAGGCAACGGGTTCATATTTGACTCGAAGTTTAGGTTCACATTTAACCTGGGTTCAAACAACGGGTTCAAATTTAACTCGAAGTTTAGGTTCATATCTGACCTAGTTTCAAACAACAAGTTCATATTTGACTCGAAGTTCACATTTGACCTGGGTTCAAACAATGGGTTCCTGTTTGACTCGAAGTTTAGGTTCATATCTGACCTGGTTTCAAACAACGGGTTCATATTTGACTCGAAGTTTAGGTTCACATTTGACCTGGGTTCAAACAACGGGTTCAAATTTGACTCGAAGTTTAGGTTCATATTTGACCTGGTTTCAAACAACGAGTTTATATTTTACTCGAAGTTTAGGTTAATATTTGACCTGGGTTCAAATAACGGGTTCATATTTGATTCGAAGTTTAGCTTCATATCTGGCCAGGTTTCAAACAACGGGTTCATATTTGACTCGAAGTTTAGGTTCACATTTGACCTGGGTTCAACAAACGGGTTCAAATTTGACTCGAAGTTTAGGTTCATATCTGACCTAGTTTCAAACAACAAGTTCATATTTGACTCGAAGTTTAGGTTCACATTTGACCTGGGTTCAAACAATGGGTTCATGTTTGACTCGAAGTTTAGGTTCATATTTGACTTGGGTTCAAACAACGGGTTCATATTTGACTCGAAGTTTAGGTTCACATTTGACCTGGGTTCAAACAACGGGTTCATATTTGACTTGAAGTTTAGGTTCACATTTGACTTGGGTTCAAACAACGGGTTCATATTTGACTCTAAATGTAGGTTCATATTTGACCTGGGTTCAAACAACGGGTTCATGTTTGACTCAAAGTTTAGGTTCATATTTGACCTGGTTTCAAACAACGGGTTCATATTTGACTCGATGTTTAGGTTCATATTTGACCTGGGTTCAAACAACGGGTTTATATTTGACTCAAAGTTTAGGTTCATATCTGACCTGGTTTCAAACAACGGGTTCATATTTGACTCGAAGTTTAGGTTCACATTTGACCTGGGTTCAAACAACGGGTTCATGTTTGACTCAAACTTTAGGTTCATATCTGACCTGGTTTCAAACAACGGGTTCATATTTGACTCGAAGTTTAGGTTCATATTTGACCTGGGTTCAAACAACGGGTTTATATTTGACTCAAAGTTTAGGTTCATATCTGACCTGGTTTCAAACAACGGGTTCATATTTTACTCGAAGTTTAGGTTCACATTTGACCTGGGTTCAAACAACGGGTTCAAATTTAACTCGAAGTTTAGGTTCATATCTGACCTAGTTTCAAACAACAAGTTCATATTTGACTCGAAGATCACATTTGACCTGGGTTCAAACAATGGGTTCATGTTTGACTCGAAGTTTAGGTTCATATCTGACCTGGTTTCAAACAACGGGTTCATATTTGACTCGAAGTTTAGGTTCACATTTGACCTGGGTTCAAACAACGGGTTCAAATTTGACTCGAAGTTTAGGTTCATATTTGACCTGGTTTCAAACAACGAGTTCATATTTTACTCGAAGTTTAGGTTAATATTTGACCTGGGTTAAAATAACGGGTTCATATTTGATTCGAAGTTTAGGTTCATATCTGACTAGGTTTCAGACAACGGGTTCATGTTTGACTCGAAGTTTAGGTTCATATCTGACCTGGTTTCAAACAACGGGTTCATATTTGACTCGAAGTTTAGGTTCACATTTGACCTGGGTTCAAACAACGGGTTCAAATTTGACTCGAAGTTTAGGTTCATATTTGACCTGGTTTCAAACAACGAGTTCATATTTTACTCGAAGTTTAGGTTAATATTTGACCTGGGTTCAAATAACGGGTTCATATTTGATTCGAAGTTTAGCTTCATATCTGACCAGGTTTCAAACAACGGGTTCATATTTGACTCGAAGTTTAGGTTCACATTTGACCTGGGTTCAACAAACGGGTTCAAATTTGACTCGAAGTTTAGGTTCATATCTGACCTAGTTTCAAACAACAAGTTCATATTTGACTCGAAGTTTAGGTTCACATTTGACCTGGGTTCAAACAATGGGTTCATGTTTGACTCGAAGTTTAGGTTCATTTCTGACCTGGTTTCAAACAACGGGTTCATATTTGACTCGAAGTTTATGTTCACATTTGACCTGGGTTCAAACAACGGGTTCATGTTTGACTCGAAGTTTAGGTTCATATCTTACCTGGTTTCAAACAACGGGTTCATATTTGACTCGAAGTTTGGGTTCATATTTGACCTGGGTTCAAACAACGGGTTCAAATTTGACTCGAAGTTTAGGTTCATATCTGACCTGGTTTCAAACAACGGGTTCATATTTTACTCGAAGTTTAGGTTCATATTTGACCTGGGTTAAAATTACGGGTTCATATTTGATTCGAAGTTTAGGTTCATATCTGACTAGGTTTCAGACAACGGGTTCATATTTGACTCGAAGTTTAGGTTCACATTTGACCTGGGTTCAAACTACGGGTTCAAATTTAACTCGAAGTTTAGGTTCATATCTGACCTAGTTTCAAACAACAAATTCATATTTGACTCGAAGTTCACATTTGACCTGGGTTCAAACAATGGGTTCATGTTTGACTCGAAGTTTAGGTTCATATCTGACCTGGTTTCAAACAACGGGTTCATATTTGACTCGAAGTTTAGGTTCACATTTGACCTGGGTTCAAACAACGGGTTCAAATTTGACTCGAAGTTTAGGTTCATATTTGACCTAGTTTCAAACAACGAGTTCATATTTTACTCGAAGTTTAGGTTAATATTTGACCTGGGTTCAAATAAAGGGTTCATATTTGATTCGAAGTTTAGCTTCATATCTGACCAGGTTTCAAACAACGGGTTCATATTTGACTCGAAGTTTAGGTTCACATTTGACCTGGGTTCAACAAACGGGTTCAAATTTGACTCGAAGTTTAGGTTCATATCTGACATAGTTTCAAACAACAAGTTCATATTTGACTCGAAGTTTAGGTTCACATTTGACCTGGGTTCAAACAATGGGTTCATGTTTGACTCGAAGTTTAGGTTCATTTCTGACCTGGTTTCAAACAACGGGTTCATATTTGACTCGAAGTTTAGGTTCACATTTGACCTGGGTTCAAACAACGGGTTCATGTTTGACTCGAAGTTTAGGTTCATATCTTACCTGGTTTCAAACAACGGGTTCATATTTGACTCGAAGTTTGGGTTCATATTTGACCTGGGTTCAAACAACGGGTTCAAATTTGACTCGAAGTTTAGGTTCATATCTGACCTGGTTTCAAACAACGGGTTCATATTTTACTCGAAGTTTAGATTCATATTTGACCTGGGTTAAAATAACGGGTTCATCTTTGATTCGAAGTTTAGGTTCATATCTGACTAGGTTTCAGACAACGGGTTCATATTTGACTCGAAGTTTAGGTTCACATTTGACCTGGGTTCAAACAACGGGTTCAAATTTAACTCGAAGTTTAGGTTCATATCTGACCTAGTTTCAAACAACAAGTTCATATTTGACTCGAAGTTCACATTTGACCTGGGTTCAAACAATGGGTTCATGTTTGACTCGAAGTTTAGGTTCATATCTGACCTGGTTTCAAACAACGGGTTCATATTTGACTCGAAGTTTAGGTTCACATTTGACCTGGGTTCAAACAACGGGTTCAAATTTGACTCGAAGTTTAGGTTCATATTTGACCTGGGTTCAAACAACGAGTTCATATTTTACTCGAAGTTTAGGTTAATATTTGACCTGGGTTCAAATAAAGGGTTCATATTTGATTCGAAGTTTAGCTTCATATCTGACCAGGTTTCAAACAACGGGTTCATATTTGACTCGAAGTTTAGGTTCACATTTGACCTGGGTTCAACAAACGGGTTCAAATTTGACTCGAAGTTTAGGTTCATATCTGACATAGTTTCAAACAACAAGTTCATATTTGACTCGAAGTTTAGGTTCACATTTGACCTGGGTTCAAACAATGGGTTCATGTTTGACTCGAAGTTTAGGTTCATTTCTGACCTGGTTTCAAACAACGGGTTCATATTTGACTCGAAGTTTAGGTTCACATTTGACCTGGGTTCAAACAACGGGTTCATGTTTGACTCGAAGTTTAGGTTCATATCTTACCTGGTTTCAAACAACGGGTTCATATTTGACTCGAAGTTTGGGTTCATATTTGACCTGGGTTCAAACAACGGGTTCAAATTTGACTCGAAGTTTAGGTTCATATCTGACCTGGTTTCAAACAACGGGTTCATATTTTACTCGAAGTTTAGATTCATATTTGACCTGGGTTAAAATAACGGGTTCATATTTGATTCGAAGTTTAGGTTCATATCTGACTAGGTTTCAGACAACGGGTTCATATTTGACTCGAAGTTTAGGTTCACATTTGACCTGGGTTCAAACAACGGGTTCAAATTTAACTCGAAGTTTAGGTTCATATCTGACCTAGTTTCAAACAACAAGTTCATATTTGACTCGAAGTTCACATTTGACCTGGGTTCAAACAATGGGTTCATGTTTGACTCGAAGTTTAGGTTCATATCTGACCTGGTTTCAAACAACGGGTTCATATTTGACTCGAAGTTTAGGTTCACATTTGACCTGGGTTCAAACAACGGGTTCAAATTTGACTCGAAGTTTAGGTTCATATTTGACCTGGTTTCAAACAACGAGTTCATATTTTACTCGAAGTTTAGGTTAATATTTGACCTGGGTTCAAATAACGGGTTCATATTTGATTCGAAGTTTAGCTTCATATCTGACCAGGTTTCAAAAACCGGGTTCATATTTGACTCGAAGTTTAGGTTCACATTTGACCTGGGTTCAACAAACGGGTTCAAATTTGACTCGAAGTTTAGGTTCATATCTGACCTAGTTTCAAACAACAAGTTCATATTTGACTCGAAGTTTAGGTTCATATTTGACCTGGGTTCAAACAATGGGTTCATGCTTGACTCGAAGTTTAGGTTCATATTTGACTTGGGTTCAAACAACGGGTTCATATTTGACTCGAAGTTTAGGTTCACATTTGACCTGGGTTCAAACAACGGGTTCATATTTGACTTGAAGTTTAGGTTCACATTTGACTTGGGTTCAAACAACGGGTTCATATTTGACTCTAAATTTAGGTTCATATTTGACCTGGGTTCAAACAACGGGTTCATGTTTGACTCAAACTTTAGGTTCATATCTGACTGGTTTCAAACAACGGGTTCATATTTGACTCGAAGTTTAGGTTCATATTTGACCTGGGTTCAAACAACGGGTTTATATTTGACTCAAAGTTTAGGTTCATATCTGACCTGGTTTCAAACAACGGGTTCATATTTTACTCGAAGTTTAGGTTCATATTTGACCTGGGTTAAAATAACGGGTTCATATTTGATTCGAAGTTTAGGTTCATATCTGACTAGGTTTCAGACAACGGGTTCATATTTGACTCGAAGTTTAGGTTCACATTTGACCTGGGTTCAAACAACGGGTTCAAATTTAACTCGAAGTTTAGGTTCATATCTGACCTAGTTTCAAACAACAAGTTCATATTTGACTCGAAGTTCACATTTGACCTGGGTTCAAACAATGGGTTCATGTTTGACTCGAAGTTTAGGTTCATATCTGACCTGGTTTCAAACAACGGGTTCATATTTGACTCGAAGTTTAGGTTCACATTTGACCTGGGTTCAAACAACGGGTTCAAATTTGACTCGAAGTTTAGGTTCATATTTGACCTGGTTTCAAACAACGAGTTCATATTTTACTCGAAGTTTAGGTTAATATTTGACCTGGGTTCAAATAACGGGTTCATATTTGATTCGAAGTTTAGCTTCATATCTAACCAGGTTTCAAACAACGGGTTCATATTTGACTCGAAGTTTAGGTTCACATTTGACCTGGGTTCAACAAACGGGTTCAAATTTGACTCGAAGTTTAGGTTCATATCTGACCTAGTTTCAAACAACAAGTTCATATTTGACTCGAAGTTTAGGTTCACATTTGACCTGGGTTCAAACAATGGGTTCGTGTTTGACTCGAAGTTTAGGTTCATATTTGACCCAGGTTTCAAACAACGGGTTCATATTTGACTCGAAGTTTAGGTTCACATTTGACCTGGGTTCAAACAACGGGTTCATATTTGACTTGAAGTTTAGGTTCACATTTGACTTGGGTTCAAACAACGGGTTCATATTTGACTCTAAATTTAGGTTCATATTTGACCTGGGTTCAAACAACGGGTTCATGTTTGACTCAAACTTTAGGTTCATATCTGACCTGGTTTCAAACAACGGGTTCATATTTGACTCGAAGTTTAGGTTCATATTTGACCTGGGTTCAAACAACGGGTTTATATTTGACTCAAAGTTTAGGTTCATTTCTGACCTGGTTTCAAACAACGGGTTCATATTTAACTCAAAGTTTAGGTTCACATTTGACCTGGGTTCAAACAACGGGTTCATGTTTGACTCGAAGTTTAGGTTAATATCTTACCTGGTTTCAAACAACGGGTTCATATTTGACTCGAAGTTTAGGTTCATATTTGACCTGGGTTCAAACAACGGGTTCAAATTTGACTCGAAGTTTAGGTTCATATCTGACCTGGTTTCAAACAACGGGTTCATATTTTACTCGAAGTTTAGGTTCATATTTGACATGGGTTAAAATAACGGGTTCATATTTGATTCGAAGTTTAGGTTCATATCTGACTAGGTTTCAGACAACGGGTTCATATTTGACTCGAAGTTTAGGTTCACATTTGACCTGGGTTCAAACAACGGGTTCAAATTTAACTCGAAGTTTAGGTTCATATCTGACCTAGTTTCAAACAACAAGTTCATATTTGACTCGAAGTTCACATTTGACCTGGGTTCAAACAATGGGTTCATGTTTGACTCGAAGTTTAGGTTCATATCTGACCTGGTTTCAAACAACGGGTTCATATTTGACTCGAAGTTTAGGTTCACATTTGACCTGGGTTCAAACAACGGGTTCAAATTTGACTCGAAGTTTAGGTTCATATTTGACCTGGTTTCAAACAACGGGTTCATATTTTACTCGAAGTTTAGGTTAATATTTGACCTGGGTTCAAATAACGGGTTCATATTTGATTCGAAGTTTAGCTTCATATCTGACCAGGTTTCAAACAACGGGTTCATATTTGACTCGAAGTTTAGGTTCACATTTGACCTGGGTTCAACAAACGGGTTCAAATTTGACTCGAAGTTTAGGTTCATATCTGACCTAGTTTCAAACAACAAGTTCATATTTGACTCGAAGTTTAGGTTCACATTTGACCTGGTTTAAAACAATGGGTTCATGTTTGACTCGAAGTTTAGGTTCATATTTGACCTGGGTTCAAACAACGGGTTCATATTTGACTCGAAGTTTAGGTTCACATTTGACCTGGGTTCAAACAACGGGTTCATATTTGACTTGAAGTTTAGGTTCACATTTGACTTGGGTTCAAACAACGGGTTCATATTTGACTCTAAATTTAGGTTCATATTTGACCTCGGTTCAAACAACGGGTTCATGTTTGACTCAAAGTTTAGGTTCATATCTGACCTGGTTTCAAACAACGGGTTCATATTTGACTCGAAGTTTAGGTTCATATTTGACCTGGGTTTAAACAACGGGTTTATATTTGACTCAAAGTTTAGGTTCATTTCTGACCTGGTTTCAAACAACGGGTTCATATTTGACTCGAAGTTTAGGTTCACATTTGACCTGGGTTCAAACAACGGGTTCATGTTTGACTCGAAGTTTAGGTTCATATCTTACCTGGTTTCAAACAACGGGTTCATATTTGATTCGAAGTTTAGGTTCATATTTGACCTGGGTTCAAACAACGGGTTCAAATTTGACTCGAAGTTTAGGTTCATATCTGTCCTGGTTTCAAACAACGGGTTCATATTTTACTCGAAGTTTAGGTTCATATTTGACCTGGGTTAAAATAACGGGTTCATATTTGATTCGAAGTTTAGGTTCATATCTGACTAGGTTTCAGACAACGGGTTCATATTTGACTCGAAGTTTAGGTTCACATTTGACCTGGGTTCAAACAACGGGTTCAAATTTAACTCGAAGTTTAGGTTCATATCTGACCTAGTTTCAAACAACAAGTTCATATTTGACTCGAAGTTCACATTTGACCTGGGTTCAAACAATGGGTTCATGTTTGACTCGAAGTTTAGGTTCATATCTGACCTTGTTTCAAACAACGGGTTCATATTTGACTCGAAGTTTAGGTTCACATTTGACCTGGGTTCAAACAACGGGCTCATGTTTAACTCGAAGTTTAGGGTCATATCTTACCTGGTTTCAAACAATGGGTTCATATTTGATTCGAAGTTTAGGTTCACATTTGACCTGGGTTCAAACAACGGGTTCAAATTTGACTCGAAGTTTAGGTTCATATCTGTCCTGGTTTCAAACAACGGGTTCATATTTTACTCGAAGTTTAGGTTCATATTTGACCTGGGTTAAAATAACGGGTTCATATTTGATTCGAAGTTTAGGTTCATATCTGACTAGGTTTCAGACAACGGGTTCAAATTTAACTCGAAGTTTAGGTTCATATCTGACCTAGTTTCAAACAACAAGTTCATATTTGACTCGAAGTTTAGGTTCACATTTGACCTGGGTTCAACAAACGGGTTCAAATTTGACTCGAAGTTTAGGTTCATATCTGACCTAGTTTCAAACAACAAGTTCATATTTGACTCGAAGTTTAGGTTCACATTTGACCTGGGTTCAAACAATGGGTTCATGTTTGACTCGAAGTTTAGGTTCATATTTGACCTGGGTTCAAACAACGGGTTCATTTGACCTGGGTTCAAACAACGGGTTCATATTTGACTCGAAGTTTAGGTTCACATTTGACTTGGGTTCAAACAACGGGTTCATATTTGACTCTAAATTTAGGTTCATATTTGACCTGGGTTCAAACAACGGGTTCATGTTTGACTCAAACTTTAGGTTCATATCTCACCTGGTTTCAAACAACGGGTTCATATTTGACTCGAAGTTTAGGTTCATATTTGACCTGGTTTCAAACAACGGGTTCATATTTTACTCGAAGTTTAGGTTAATATTTGACCTGGGTTCAAATAACGGGTTCATATTTGATTCGAAGTTTAGCTTCATATCTGACCAGGTTTCAAACAACGGGTTCATATTTGACTCGAAGTTTAGGTTCACATTTGACCTGGGTTCAACAAACGGGTTCAAATTTGACTCGAAGTTTAGGTTCATATCTGACCTAGTTTCAAACAACAAGTTCATATTTGACTCGAAGTTTAGGTTCACATTTGACCTGGGTTAAAACAATGGGTTCATGTTTGACTCGAAGTTTAGGTTCATATTTGACCTGGGTTCAAACAACGGGTTCATATTTGACTCGAAGTTTAGGTTCATATTTGACCTGGGTTCAAACAACGGGTTCATGTTTGACTCGAAGTTTAGGTTCATATCTGACCTGGTTTCAAACAACGGGTTCATATTTGACTCGAAGTTTAGGTTCACATTTGACCTGGGTTCAAACAACGGGTTCAAATTTGACTCGAAGTTTAGGTTCATATTTGACCTGGTTTCAAACAACGGGTTCATATTTTACTCGAAGTTTAGGTTAATATTTGACCTGGGTTCAAATAACGGGTTCATATTTGATTCGAAGTTTAGCTTCATATCTGACCAGGTTTCAAACAACGGGTTCATATTTGACTCGAAGTTTAGGTTCACATTTGACCTGGGTTCAACAAACGGGTTCAAATTTGACTCGAAGTTTAGGTTCATATCTGACCTAGTTTCAAACAACAAGTTCATATTTGACTCGAAGTTTAGGTTCACATTTGACCTGGTTTAAAACAATGGGTTCATGTTTGACTCGAAGTTTAGGTTCATATTTGACCTGGGTTCAAACAACGGGTTCATATTTGACTCGAAGTTTAGGTTCACATTTGACCTGGGTTCAAACAACGGGTTCATATTTGACTTGAAGTTTAGGTTCACATTTGACTTGGGTTCAAACAACGGGTTCATATTTGACTCTAAATTTAGGTTCATATTTGACCTCGGTTCAAACAACGGGTTCATGTTTGACTCAAAGTTTAGGTTCATATCTGACCTGGTTTCAAACAACGGGTTCATATTTGACTCGAAGTTTAGGTTCATATTTGACTTGGGTTTAAACAACGGGTTTATATTTGACTCAAAGTTTAGGTTCATTTCTGACCTGGTTTCAAACAACGGGTTCATATTTGACTCGAAGTTTAGGTTCACATTTGACCTGGGTTCAAACAACGGGTTCATGTTTGACTCGAAGTTTAGGTTCATATCTTACCTGGTTTCAAACAACGGGTTCATATTTGATTCGAAGTTTAGGTTCATATTTGACCTGGGTTCAAACAACGGGTTCAAATTTGACTCGAAGTTTAGGTTCATATCTGTCCTGGTTTCAAACAACGGGTTCATATTTTACTCGAAGTTTAGGTTCATATTTGACCTGGGTTAAAATAACGGGTTCATATTTGATTCGAAGTTTAGGTTCATATCTGACTAGGTTTTAGACAACGGGTTCATATTTGACTCGAAGTTTAGGTTCACATTTGACCTGGGTTCAAACAACGGGTTCAAATTTAACTCGAAGTTTAGGTTCATATCTGACCTAGTTTCAAACAACAAGTTCATATTTGACTCGAAGTTCACATTTGACCTGGGTTCAAACAATGGGTTCATGTTTGACTCGAAGTTTAGGTTCATATCTGACCTTGTTTCAAACAACGGGTTCATATTTGACTCGAAGTTTAGGTTCACATTTGACCTGGGTTCAAACAACGGGCTCATGTTTAACTCGAAGTTTAGGGTCATATCTTACCTGGTTTCAAACAATGGGTTCATATTTGATTCGAAGTTTAGGTTCATATTTGACCTGGGTTCAAACAACGGGTTCAAATTTGACTCGAAGTTTAGGTTCATATCTGTCCTGGTTTCAAACAACGGGTTCATATTTTACTCGAAGTTTAGGTTCATATTTGACCTGGGTTAAAATAACGGGTTCATATTTGATTCGAAGTTTAGGTTCATATCTGACTAGGTTTCAGACAACGGGTTCAAATTTAACTCGAAGTTTAGGTTCATATCTGACCTAGTTTCAAACAACAAGTTCATATTTGACTCGAAGTTTAGGTTCACATTTGACCTGGGTTCAACAAACGGGTTCAAATTTGACTCGAAGTTTAGGTTCATATCTGACCTAGTTTCAAACAACAAGTTCATATTTGACTCGAAGTTTAGGTTCACATTTGACCTGGGTTCAAACAATGGGTTCATGTTTGACTCGAAGTTTAGGTTCATATTTGACCTGGGTTCAAACAACGGGTTCATTTGACCTGGGTTCAAACAACGGGTTCATATTTGACTCGAAGTTTAGGTTCACATTTGACTTGGGTTCAAACAACGGGTTCATATTTGACTCTAAATTTAGGTTCATATTTGACCTGGGTTCAAACAACGGGTTCATGTTTGACTCAAACTTTAGGTTCATATCTCACCTGGTTTCAAACAACGGGTTCATATTTGACTCGAAGTTTAGGTTCATATTTGACCTGGTTTCAAACAACGGGTTCATATTTTACTCGAAGTTTAGGTTAATATTTGACCTGGGTTCAAATAACGGGTTCATATTTGATTCGAAGTTTAGCTTCATATCTGACCAGGTTTCAAACAACGGGTTCATATTTGACTCGAAGTTTAGGTTCACATTTGACCTGGGTTCAACAAACGGGTTCAAATTTGACTCGAAGTTTAGGTTCATATCTGACCTAGTTTCAAACAACAAGTTCATATTTGACTCGAAGTTTAGGTTCACATTTGACCTGGGTTAAAACAATGGGTTCATGTTTGACTCGAAGTTTAGGTTCATATTTGACCTGGGTTCAAACAACGGGTTCATATTTGACTCGAAGTTTAGGTTCACATTTGACCTGGGTTCAAACAACGGGTTCATATTTGACTTGAAGTTTAGGTTCACATTTGACTTGGGTTCAAACAACGGGTTCATATTTGACTCTAAATTTAGGTTCATATTTGACCTCGGTTCAAACAACGGGTTCATGTTTGACTCAAAGTTTAGGTTCATATCTGACCTGGTTTCAAACAACGGGTTCATATTTGACTCGAAGTTTAGGTTCATATTTGACCTGGGTTTAAACAACGGGTTTATATTTGACTCAAAGTTTAGGTTCATTTCTGACCTGGTTTCAAACAACGGGTTCATATTTGACTCGAAGTTTAGGTTCACATTTGACCTGGGTTCAAACAACGGGTTCATGTTTGACTCGAAGTTTAGGTTCATATCTTACCTGGTTTCAGACAACGGGTTCATATTTGATTCGAAGTTTAGGTTCATATTTGACCTGGGTTCAAACAACGGGTTCAAATTTGACTCGAAGTTTAGGTTCATATCTGTCCTGGTTTCAAACAACGGGTTCATATTTTACTCGAAGTTTAGGTTCATATTTGACCTGGGTTAAAATAACGGGTTCATATTTGATTCGAAGTTTAGGTTCATATCTGACTAGGTTTCAGACAACGGGTTCATATTTGACTCGAAGTTTAGGTTCACATTTGACCTGGGTTCAAACAACGGGTTCAAATTTAACTCGAAGTTTAGGTTCATATCTGACCTAGTTTCAAACAACAAGTTCATATTTGACTCGAAGTTCACATTTGACCTGGGTTCAAACAATGGGTTCATGTTTGACTCGAAGTTTAGGTTCATATCTGACCTGGTTTCAAACAACGGGTTCATATTTGACTCGAAGTTTAGGTTCACATTTGACCTGGGTTCAAACAACGGGCTCATGTTTAACTCGAAGTTTAGGTTCATATCTTACCTGGTTTCAAACAATGGGTTCATATTTGATTCGAAGTTTAGGTTCATATTTGACCTGGGTTCAAACAACGGGTTCAAATTAGACTCGAAGTTTAGGTTCATATCTGTCCTGGTTTCAAACAACGGGTTCATATTTTACTCGAAGTTTAGGTTCATATTTGACCTGGGTTAAAATAACGGGTTCATATTTGATTCGAAGTTTAGGTTCATATCTGACTAGGTTTCAGACAACGGGTTCAAATTTAACTCGAAGTTTAGGTTCATATCTGACCTAGTTTCAAACAACAAGTTCATATTTGACTCGAAGTTTAGGTTCACATTTGACCTGGGTTCAACAAACGGGTTCAAATTTGACTCGAAGTTTAGGTTCATATCTGACCTAGTTTCAAACAACAAGTTCATATTTGACTCGAAGTTTAGGTTCACATTTGACCTGGGTTCAAACAATGGGTTCATGTTTGACTCGAAGTTTAGGTTCATATTTGACCTGGGTTCAAACAACGGGTTCATTTGACCTGGGTTCAAACAACGGGTTCATATTTGACTCGAAGTTTAGGTTCACATTTGACTTGGGTTCAAACAACGGGTTCATATTTGACTCTAAATTTAGGTTCATATTTGACCTGGGTTCAAACAACGGGTTCATGTTTGACTCAAACTTTAGGTTCATATCTAACCTGGTTTCAAACAACGGGTTCATATTTGACTCGAAGTTTAGGTTCATATTTGACCTGGGTTCAAACAACGGGTTTATATTTGACTCAAAGTTTAGGTTCATTTCTGACCTGGTTTTAAACAACGGGTTCATATTTGACTCGAAGTTTAGGTTCACATTTGACCTGGGTTCAAACAACGGGTTCATGTTTGACTCGAAGTTTAGGTTCATATCTTACCTGGTTTCAAACAACGGGTTCATATTTGACTCGAAGTTTAGGTTCATATTTGACCTGGGTTCAAACAACGGGTTTATATTTGACTCAAAGTTTAGGTTCATATCTGACCTGGTTTCAAACAACGGGTTCATATTTTACTCGAAGTTTAGGTTCATATTTGACCTGGGTTAAAATAACGGGTTCATATTTGATTCGAAGTTTAGGTTCATATCTGACTAGATTTCAGACAACGGGTTCATATTTGACTCGAAGTTTAGGTTCACATTTGACCTGGGTTCAAACAACGGGTTCAAATTTAACTCGAAGTTTAGGTTCATATCTGACCTAGTTTCAAACAACAAGTTCATATTTGACTCGAAGTTCACATTTGACCTGGGTTCAAACAATGGGTTCATGTTTGACTCGAAGTTTAGGTTCATATCTGACCTAGTTTCAAACAACGGGTTCATATTTGACTCGAAGTTTAGGTTCACATTTGACCTGGGTTCAAACAACGGGTTCAAATTTGACTCGAAGTTTAGGTTCATATTTGACCTGGTTTCAAACAACGGGTTCATATTTTACTCGAAGTTTAGGTTAATATTTGACCTGGGTTCAAATAACGGGTTCATATTTGATTCGAAGTTTAGCTTCATATCTGACCAGGTTTCAAACAACGGGTTCATATTTGACTCGAAGTTTAGGGTCACATTTGACCTGGGTTCAACAAACGGGTTCAAATTTGACTCGAAGTTTAGGTTCATATCTGACCTAGTTTCAAACAACAAGTTCATATTTGACTCGAAGTTTAGGTTCACATTTGACCTGGGTTAAAACAATGGGTTCATGTTTGACTCGAAGTTTAGGTTCATATTTGACCTGGGTTCAAACAACGGGTTCATATTTGACTCGAAGTTTAGGTTCACATTTGACCTGGGTTCAAACAACGGGTTCATATTTGACTTGAAGTTTAGGTTCACATTTGACTTGGGTTCAAACAACGGGTTCATATTTGACTCTAAATTTAGGTTCATATTTGACCTGGGTTCAAACAACGGGTTCATGTTTGACTCAAACTTTAGGTTCATATCTGACCTGGTTTCAAACAACGGGTTCATATTTGACTCGAAGTTTAGGTTCATATTTGACCTGGGTTCAAACAACGGGTTTATATTTGACTCAAAGTTTAGGTTCATTTCTGATCTGGTTTCAAACAACGGGTTCATATTTGACTCGAACTTTAGGTTCACATTTGACCTGGGTTCAAACAACGGGTTCATGTTTGACTCGAAGTTTAGGTTCATATCTTACCTAGTTTCAAACAACGGGTTCATATTTGACTCGAAGTTTAGGTTCACATTTGACCTGGGTTCAAACAACGGGCTCATGTTTAACTCGAAGTTTAGGTTCATATCTTACCTGGTTTCAAACAATGGGTTCATATTTGATTCGAAGTTTAGGTTCATATTTGACCTGGGTTCAAACAACGGGTTCAAATTTGACTCGAAGTTTAGGTTCATATCTGTCCTGGTTTCAAACAACGGGTTCATATTTTACTCGAAGTTTAGGTTCATATTTGACCTGGGTTAAAATAACGGGTTCATATTTGATTCGAAGTTTAGGTTCATATCTGACTAGGTTTCAGACAACGAGTTCATATTTGACTCGAAGTTTAGGTTCACATTTGACCTGGGTTCAAACAACGGGTTCAAATTTAACTCGATGTTTAGGTTCATATCTGACCTAGTTTCAAACAACAAGTTCATATTTGACTCGAAGTTCACATTTGACCTGGGTTCAAACAATGGGTTCATGTTTGACTCGAAGTTTAGGTTCATATCTGACCTGGTTTCAAACAACGGGTTCATATTTGACTCGAAGTTTAGGTTCACATTTGACCTGGGTTCAAACAACGGGCTCATGTTTAACTCGAAGTTTAGGTTCATATCTTACCTGGTTTCAAACAATGGGTTCATATTTGATTCGAAGTTTAGGTTCATATTTGACCTGGGTTCAAACAACGGGTTCAAATTTGACTCGAAGTTTAGGTTCATATCTGTCCTGGTTTCAAACAACGGGTTCATATTTTACTCGAAGTTTAGGTTCATATTTGACCTGGGTTAAAATAACGGGTTCATATTTGATTCGAAGTTTAGGTTCATATCTGACTAGGTTTCAGACAACGGGTTCAAATTTAACTCGAAGTTTAGGTTCATATCTGACCTAGTTTCAAACAACAAGTTCATATTTGACTCGAAGTTTAGGTTCACATTTGACCTGGGTTCAACAAACGGGTTCAAATTTGACTCGAAGTTTAGGTTCATTTCTGACCTAGTTTCAAACAACAAGTTCATATTTGACTCGAAGTTTAGGTTCACATTTGACCTGGGTTCAAACAATGGGTTCATGTTTGACTCGAAGTTTAGGTTCATATTTGACCTAGGTTCAAACAACGGGTTCATTTGACCTGGGTTCAAACAACGGGTTCATATTTGACTCGAAGTTTAGGTTCACATTTGACTTGGGTTCAAACAACGGGTTCATATTTGACTCTAAATTTAGGTTCATATTTGACCTGGGTTCAAACAACGGGTTCATGTTTGACTCAAACTTTAGGTTCATATCTGACCTGGTTTCAAACAACGGGTTCATATTTGACTCGAAGTTTAGGTTCATATTTGACCTGGGTTCAAACAACGGGTTTATATTTGACTCAAAGTTTAGGTTCATTTCTGACCTGGTTTCAAACAACGGGTTCATATTTGACTCGAAGTTTAGGTTCACATTTGACCTGGGTTCAAACAACGGGTTCATGTTTGACTCGAAGTTTAGGTTCATATCTTACCTGGTTTCAAACAACGGGTTCATATTTGACTCGAAGTTTAGGTTCATATTTGACCTGGGTTCAAACAACGGGTTCAAATTTGACTCGAAGTTTAGGTTCATATCTGACCTGGTTTCAAACAACGAGTTCATATTTTACTCGAAGTTTAGGTTCATATTTGACCTGGGTTAAAATAACGGGTTCATATTTGATTCGAAGTTTAGGTTCATATCTGACTAGATTTCAGACAACGGGTTCATATTTGACTCGAAGTTTAGGTTCACATTTGACCTGGGTTCAAACAACGGGTTCAAATTTAACTCGAAGTTTAGGTTCATATCTGACCTAGTTTCAAACAACAAGTTCATATTTGACTCGAAGTTCACATTTGACCTGGGTTCAAACAATGGGTTCATGTTTGACTCGAAGTTTAGGTTCATATCTGACCTAGTTTCAAACAACGGGTTCATATTTGACTCGAAGTTTAGGTTCACATTTGACCTGGGTTCAAACAACGGGTTCAAATTTGACTCGAAGTTTAGGTTCATATTTGACCTGGTTTCAAACAACGGGTTCATATTTTACTCGAAGTTTAGGTTAATATTTGACCTGGGTTCAAATAACGGGTTCATATTTGATTCGAAGTTTAGCTTCATATCTGACCAGGTTTCAAACAACGGGTTCATATTTGACTCGAAGTTTAGGGTCACATTTGACCTGGGTTCAACAAACGGGTTCAAATTTGACTCGAAGTTTAGGTTCATATCTGACCTAGTTTCAAACAACAAGTTCATATTTGACTCGAAGTTTAGGTTCACATTTGACCTGGGTTAAAACAATGGGTTCATGTTTGACTCGAAGTTTAGGTTCATATTTGACCTGGGTTCAAACAACGGGTTCATATTTGACTCGAAGTTTAGGTTCACATTTGACCTGGGTTCAAACAACGGGTTCATATTTGACTTGAAGTTTAGGTTCACATTTGACTTGGGTTCAAACAACGGGTTCATATTTGACTCTAAATTTAGGTTCATATTTGACCTGGGTTCAAACAACGGGTTCATGTTTGACTCAAACTTTAGGTTCATATCTGACCTGGTTTCAAACAACGGGTTCATATTTGACTCGAAGTTTAGGTTCATATTTGACCTGGGTTCAAACAACGGGTTTATATTTGACTCAAAGTTTAGGTTCATTTCTGACCTGGTTTCAAACAACGGGTTCATATTTGACTCAAAGTTTAGGTTCACATTTGACCTGGGTTCAAACAACGGGTTCATGTTTGACTCGAAGTTTAGGTTCATATCTTACCTAGTTTCAAACAACGGGTTCATATTTGACTCGAAGTTTAGGTTCACATTTGACCTGGGTTCAAACAACGGGCTCATGTTTAACTCGAAGTTTAGGTTCATATCTTACCTGGTTTCAAACAATGGGTTCATATTTGATTCGAATTTTAGGTTCATATTTGACCTGGGTTCAAACAACGGGTTCAAATTTGACTCGAAGTTTAGGTTCATATCTGTCCTGGTTTCAAACAACGGGTTCATATTTTACTCGAAGTTTAGGTTCATATTTGACCTGGGTTAAAATAACGGGTTCATATTTGATTCGAAGTTTAGGTTCATATCTGACTAGGTTTCAGACAACGGGTTCAAATTTAACTCGAAGTTTAGGTTCATATCTGACCTAGTTTCAAACAACAAGTTCATATTTGACTCGAAGTTTAGGTTCACATTTGACCTGGGTTCAACAAACGGGTTCAAATTTGACTCGAAGTTTAGGTTCATATCTGACCTAGTTTCAAACAACAAGTTCATATTTGACTCGAAGTTTAGGTTCACATTTGACCTGGGTTCAAACAATGGGTTCATGTTTGACTCGAAGTTTAGGTTCATATTTGACCTAGGTTCAAACAACGGGTTCATTTGACCTGGGTTCAAACAACGGGTTCATATTTGACTCGAAGTTTAGGTTCACATTTGACTTGGGTTCAAACAACGGGTTCATATTTGACTCTAAATTTAGGTTCATATTTGACCTGGGTTCAAACAACGGGTTCATGTTTGACTCAAACTTTAGGTTCATATCTGACCTGGTTTCAAACAACGGGTTCATATTTGACTCGAAGTTTAGGTTCATATTTGACCTGGGTTCAAACAACGGGTTTATATTTGACTCAAAGTTTAGGTTCATTTCTGACCTGGTTTCAAACAACGGGTTCATATTTGACTCGAAGTTTAGGTTCATGTTTGACCTGGGTTCAAACAACGGGTTCATGTTTGACTCGAAGTTTAGGTTCATATCTTACCTGGTTTCAAACAACGGGTTCATATTTGACTCGAAGTTTAGGTTCATATTTGACCTGGGTTCAAACAACGGGTTCAAATTTGACTCGAAGTTTAGGTTCATATCTGACCTGGTTTCAAACAACGGGTTCATATTTTACTCGAAGTTTAGGTTCATATTTGACCTGGGTTAAAATAACGGGTTCATATTTGATTCGAAGTTTAGGTTCATATCTGACTAGATTTCAGACAACGGGTTCATATTTGACTCGAAGTTTAGGTTCACATTTGACCTGGGTTCAAACAACGGGTTCAAATTTAACTCGAAGTTTAGGTTCATATCTGACCTAGTTTCAAACAACAAGTTCATATTTGACTCGAAGTTCACATTTGACATGGGTTCAAACAATGGGTTCATGTTTGACTCCAAGTTTAGGTTCATATCTGACCTAGTTTCAAACAACGGGTTCATATTTGACTCGAAGTTTAGGTTCACATTTGACCTGGGTTCAAACAACGGGTTCAAATTTGACTCGAAGTTTAGGTTCATATTTGACCTGGTTTCAAACAACGGGTTCATATTTTACTCGAAGTTTAGGTTAATATTTGACCTGGGTTCAAATAACGGGTTCATATTTGATTCGAAGTTTAGCTTCATATCTGACCAGGTTTCAAACAACGGGTTCATATTTGACTCGAAGTTTAGGGTCACATTTGACCTGGGTTCAACAAACGGGTTCAAATTTGACTCGAAGTTTAGGTTCATATCTGACCTAGTTTCAAACAACAAGTTCATATTTGACTCGAAGTTTAGGTTCACATTTGACCTGGGTTAAAACAATGGGTTCATGTTTGACTCGAAGTTTAGGTTCATATTTGACCTGGGTTCAAACAACGGGTTCATATTTGACTCGAAGTTTAGGTTCACATTTGACCTGGGTTCAAACAACGGGTTCATATTTGACTTGAAGTTTAGGTTCACATTTGACTTGGGTTCAAACAACGGGTTCATATTTGACTCTAAATTTAGGTTCATATTTGACCTGGGTTCAAACAACGGGTTCATGTTTGACTCAAACTTTAGGTTCATATCTGACCTGGTTTCAAACGACGGGTTCATATTTGACTCGAAGTTTAGGTTCATATTTGACCTGGGTTCAAACAACGGGTTTATATTTGACTCAAAGTTTAGGTTCATTTCTGACCTGGTTTCAAACAACGGGTTCATATTTGACTCGAAGTTTAGGTTCACATTTGACCTGGGTTCAAACAACGGGTTCATGTTTGACTCGAAGTTTAGGTTCATATCTTACCTAGTTTCAAACAACGGGTTCATATTTGACTCGAAGTTTAGGTTCATATTTGACCTGGGTTCAAACAACGGGTTCAAATTTGACTCGAAGTTTAGGTTCATATCTGACCTGGTTTCAAACAACGGGTTCATATTTTACTCGAAGTTTAGGTTCATATTTGACCTGGGTTAAAATAACGGGTTCATATTTGATTCGAAGTTTAGGTTCATATCTGAATAGGTTTCAGACAACGGGTTCATGTTTGACTCGATGTTTAGGTTCACATTTGACCTGGGTTCAAACAACGGGTTCAAATTTAACTCGAAGTTTAGGTTCATATCTGACCTAGTTTCAAACAACAAGTTCATATTTGACTCGAAGTTCACATTTGACCTGGGTTCAAAAATTGGGTTCATGTTTGACTCGAAGTTTAGGTTCATATCTGACCTGGTTTCAAACAACGGGTTCATATTTGACTCGAAGTTTAGGTTCACATTTGACCTGGGTTCAAACAACGGGTTCATGTTTGACTCGAAGCTTAGGTTCATATCTTACCTGGTTTCAAACAACGGGTTCATATTTGACTCAAAGTTTAGGTTCATATTTGACCTGGGTTCAAACAAAGGGTTCATATTTGACTAAAAGTTTAGGTTCATATAACCTGGGTTCAAACAACGGGTTCATGTTTGACTCGAAGTTTAGGTTCATATCTTACCTGGTTTCAAACAACAGGTTCATATTTGACTCGAAGTTTAGGTTCATATCCGACTTGGTTTCAAACAACGAGTTCATATTTGACTCGAAGTTTACGTTCACATTTGACCTGGGTTCAAACAACGGGTTCATGTTTAACTCGAAGTTTAGGTTCATATCTTACCTGGTTTCAAACAACGGGTTCATATTTGACTCGAAGTTTTGGTTCATATTTGACCTGCGTTCAAACAACGGGTTTATATTTGACACAAAGTTTAGGTTCATATCTGACCTGGTTTCAAACAACGGGTTCATATTTGACTCGAAGTTTAGGTTCACATTTGACCTGGGTTCAACAAACGGGTTCGAATTTGACTCGAAGTTTAGGTTCATATCTGACCTAGTTTCAAACAACAAGTTCATATTTGACTCGAAGTTTTGGTTCATATTTGACCTGCGTTCAAACAATGGGTTTATATTTGACACAAAGTTTAGGTTGATATCTGACCTGGTTTCAAACAACGGGTTCATATTTGACTCGAAGTTTTGGTTCACATTTGACCTAGGTTCAACAAACGGGTTCAAATTTGACTCGAAGTTTAGGTTATATCTGACCTAGTTTCAAACAACAAGTTCATATTTGACTCGTAGTTTAGGTTCACATTTGACCTGGGTTAAAACAATGGGTTCATGTTTGACTCGAGGTTTAGGTTCATATTTGACCTGGGTTCAAACAACGGGTTCATATTTGACTCGAAGTTTAGGTTCACATTTGACCTGGGTTCAAACAACGGGTTCATATTTGACTTGAAGTTTAGGTTCATATTCGACCTGGGTTCAAACAACGGGTTCAAATTTGACTCGAAGTTTAGGTTCATATCTGACCTGGTTTCAAACAACGGGTTCATATTTTACTCGAAGTTTAGGTTCATATTTGACCTGGATTAAAATAACGGGTTCATATTTGATTCGAAGTTTAGGTTCATATCTGAATAGGTTTCAGACAACGGGTTCATATTTGACTCGAAGTTTAGGTTCACATTTGACCTGGGTTCAAACAACGGGTTCAAATTTAACTCGAAGTTTAGGTTCATATCTGACCTAGTTTCAAACAACAAGTTCATATTTGACTCGAAGTTCACATTTGACCTGGGTTCAAACAATGGGTTCATGTTTGACTCGAAGTTTAGGTTCATATCTGACCTGGTTTCAAACAACGGGTTCATATTTGACTCGAAGTTTAGGTTCACATTTGACCTGGGTTCAAACAACGGGTTCATGTTTGACTCGAAGCTTAGGTTCATATCTTACCTGGTTTCAAACAACGGGTTCATATTTGACTCAAAGTTTAGGTTCATATTTGACCTGGGTTCAAACAAAGGGTTCATATTTGACTAAAAGTTTAGGTTCATATAACCAGGGTTCAAACAACGGGTTCATGTTTGACTCGAAGTTTAGGTTCATATCTTACCTGGTTTCAAACAACAGGTTCATATTTGACTCGAAGTTTAGGTTCATATCCGACTTGGTTTCAAACAACGGGTTCATATTTGACTCGAAGTTTACGTTCACATTTGACCTGGGTTCAAACAACGGGTTCATGTTTGACTCGAAGTTTAGGTTCATATCTTACCTGGTTTCAAACAACGGGTTCATATTTGACTCGAAGTTTTGGTTCATATTTGACCTGCGTTCAAACAACGGGTTTATATTTGACACAAAGTTTAGGTTCATATCTGACCTGGTTTCAAACAACGGGTTCATATTTGACTCGAAGTTTAGGTTCACATTTGACCTGGGTTCAACAAACGGGTTCGAATTTGACTGGAAGTTTAGGTTCATATCTGACCTAGTTTCAAACAACAAGTTCATATTTGACTCGAAGTTTTGGTTCATATTTGACCTGCGTTCAACAAATGGGTTTATATTTGACACAAAGTTTAGGTTCATATCTGACCTGGTTTCAAACAACGGGTTCATATTTGACTCGAAGTTTTGGTTCACATTTGACCTAGGTTCAACAAACGGGTTCAAATTTGACTCGAAGTTTAGGTTCATATCTGACCTAGTTTCAAACAACAAGTTCATATTTGACTCGAAGTTTAGGTTCACATTTGACCTGGGTTAAAACAATGGGTTCATGTTTGACTCGAAGTTTAGGTTCATATTTGACCTGGGTTCAAACAACGGGTTCATATTTGACTCGAAGTTTAGGTTCACATTTGACCTGGGTTCAAACAACGGGTTCATATTTGACTTGAAGTTTAGGTTCACATTTGACTTGGGTTCAAACAACGGGTTCATATTTGACTCTAAATTTAGGTTCATATTTGACATGGGTTCAAACAACGAGTTCATGTTTGACTCAAAGTTTAGGTTCATATTGTCGCTCCCGGGATTTTCATCCAAGTACAAACGCGAAAGTGGCACCGAAACAGAGTCGCCAGCAATGTGTATTTATCCCAAGAGAGGGAAAGGAAACACCGCGTAAACCTGAGAGAAAGGAAAAGCATGGTCTTACGACCAATAGAACTGGGTTCGGGAGTCGGTTACGCGCGGGGAAGGTATTAGCACCCCCACGCGTCCATCGTACCCGATGGGATCCACGCTTGCTTGTCTCGATCAAAGGGTGATAGAAAAGATACTGGAAAAAGGAACTGAAAGAAAGAAAGGAGAAAGAATGGAAAGAGAAAGAGAAACAAATGTAGGGGAAAATAAAAGAAGTGCTCGCATGGGCCCTACCCCACTGCCTACGTATCTCATCGGGAACATGAGAATCAGAGCGACGTAGTTCCCCTCACTAGGGATGGATTGTTTTTTTTTAGAGAACGGCTTACGTTCTAGCTCAGGTGTTGCAGGCTCGCTGGTCCGAGTGCGTTACCATCTTGCAAGAGAACGAGTAGAAGCGCGTTCGTACGCTAAGAGTGAATGAGGTGAGAAAAGAATTCCCGAAGGAAAGACGTTATTGTTTGTTTTTGTCTTTTAGAAGGAAGTGTTTTGGATTTGTTTGCATATGACAGTGTATCTGGATCTTAGTCATTGGAATGTGTACATTCTCACATTCCAAGATGGAATGGGTAAGAAAGCACACTAAGAGTGAAGAAGACCCCCACCCTTAGTTCCAATTGTCAAGGTTCAAACACACTAGCATACTTGTGTTTATTAAGTGTTTTTGTTAATTAAGAAATGAAGAAGTGTTTTTTATTTGTACCTTCAACAAGTATTGCATTTAAGTCCCTCATACAAGATCAAATGTCTAACACATTGACCCAAGATGGGCTATATGCTATACATTTTAAGATTACAAGAGAAGACCCCTTATAATCTTTTCTTTATATGAAAGGCCTAAATGCAATAAGTGTTTACCTTTATTATATGTTTTGAATTTTCTTTGAGAGATGAGAAGAGAGACTCAAGAGAGGAGAAAAGGTAAAACCTATATGTACTAAGACTCAATCCTAATTGAAGATTAAAGGGAGTGATCCTAATGGTTTGTGAGGTTTAAAACCTAAAGTCTAAAGAAAGAAAGAATTAAACAATTCACTTCCAAAGTAGAAGATGAATTGTAATTCAAAAAGGGAAAGTGATGAGTTATTAAAGGAAAGCACACAAGTGCTTAACACAACATAGAATGGAATTGTAAAAGAGAAAGGATAGAAGTTGAATGTGGATTCCTTATCCACACTCAATTGAAACTTACCAAAGCCCCTACATGGTTAGTGAACAAGTATAAGAAGTATAAGAAGTAGAAGAACATGTAATGCATCATAAAACTCAAAAGAATTAAATGAGAAATTAATCCTAGAACCACAACCAGAATGTACATCATATGGAAAACAAATTATTATTACCATGCAAGTCCAAGTGGATAGGCAACAAACATCACCCATTAGCATTTAAACATGTTACAAGAAGAAGGGGTAGATGAAAGATGGAAAGAAATGAAGAGGACATGCATAAATGGAACATGTAAATCAACAACCAGAATTGAAACTAAATGGAAAATGGTTTATAAACATCTCAAAAGTATTTATGAATCAACTTCAAGACATTCAAGAAGTAATATAAGAAGAATTGAAATGAAAGTTCAAAAAGAAAGTGCAAACAATACATGTTAATGATGCACAAAGTTCAAATTGAAATGAACATGTAAAGATGACCTATAATGTGTATCAAAGACCTATAATATCATATGAATGGCTCATAACATATGCAAATGCTCATACAAATGTGCACAAAAGAATTCATATAAACATGCACTAAAGTTGTAATGACATGCCATGGATTATACATCCAATGTGATGCATCAAACAAAGACCAAATGGATTCATGAAAATTATGCCAGCATATTATTGGAATGCCTAGGTCATAAATGCATCATACATCAAGATAGCATGTAAAAATTCAGAGCAAAATGACTTCAAACAAAGCAATTAGGTCAAATTGAAACATCATGCAAAGTGGTGCAAATATAGGCATCAAGACATGTGATAAAGTGACCTAAAAAATCAAACAAAAATCATCTAACATGCTTCAATGTATTAGTGAATCAATGCAAAAAGAATCATGTCAAAACAGTTGGTAATGAGCAAGAACAAAATTAAACAAATTCATGTATCATGCTTAGAATGCATCTAAATGGAAATTCAAAGAAAATTATGGATCAGGGGTAAAAAGGTCATAAAATCAGAAAATAAAATCATCAAAAATTTTCTAAATGTTTTAATGATGCTCATGAATTTTTTTGGAATTTTATGATGCTATTTAGTATTTTTAAAAATTAAAAAGTAAACGTGTAGAAAAATGAAAAAAAGAAATGAAATGTGAATGTGAATGGGGGTGTGAACATAGCAAATGATCAGTTCAAAATCATTGGGCTTTAAAAAATAGGAGGTGTGAATATCAATCAGGTTAGGTCCATTAAGCACGCAGAACATGATAATAAGCATGGAATCTCAGTCAACAAAATTGACTTACTCATGGCCATTGGATCAAGTCACAGTCAAACCATAGTCAAAGTAATTGAAATCAATGCATGTGCATGAAGGACCACACCACATACAGTGTACCACACCACATAATGTTTAAATGAAATTCAGCAAACACGCACGTGAGGAGCACATGAATTTTAATGTGCTGTCATCATACAAGCCTTACGATCTTAGAAAATGGACGGACATGATTAAAACAAGACAAACCCTAGCAATTACAGTCACCGGCCGGAGGTGACCTCCGGTCACACCGCCACCGTCTGCAACCTCAATTCTCACCAAAATGCACAAATGTGGTATCAAAATGAAGCTCACGCTATGCACATCGTGAATCTACCATCATTTTCCACATAACAATCACACACAGAGAAAACAGAGGAGATTAAAGCAAGCCCTAAGTTGTGCACTATACCTCTAAAGGCCTATCAACTAGCCGGACAAGTTCTTGAGCTTGTAAGAAGCTTCAAGAACCTGAAAACAACTTCACATTAGGTCTATAATGGTGGAGATTCGTACCTGAAGTTTTGAAACTTTGAAGTGTTCTTCAGAAAACCAGAGGTCTTGTCTCTTCTACAATCTTCACTTGGCCAAATAAAGGCTGAGATGTAGAACTTGATGATGATTCAATGGAAGTGAGTAATCCAAGCTTCAAGAACAAATGCACTGTTGTGAAATTGAGAGAATCAAGGAAAGTGTTGAAGTGGAATGAGCAAGATGAGCTCGAAAATTCTTGGCAATGGTGATGTTGAGAGTAAAGCAGAGAGAGTTCTTTGGAGAGAATGTGAAAGAATGAAGTTGACAATGAAATTAGAGAGTGAGGTTTGGTTTTATAGTAAACTCTAACCATGGTTTAATGAGTGAGTTAACTGAGTTATGTGGAGTTAAGTGAGTCATCCCTAACTAACTGAGTCAAGTTAGTTAGGGAGAGCCATGATATGGTGTGGCTGGTTCATAATGTGTTACCATGTTCTTGCTGCTAAACTTCTATAGCAAGCTTCCAACCTTTCCCTCTTCATGTATAATTCGAGCAAGGGTGTGAGAGGTGCAGATATGTGTTGGTCTTAATGAGGCAGCACACATAAAACCTCTGTCATGTATTTGATGTATGTTTGAACCAAAATATTATGCAGCAAATCATCATGGTAACAGTGGGTGTTTGAGGGTGAATTTCTTCATGGTTAGTGAATGAAACAATGAAACATTGATGTCATTAGAAAGATGGTACATTGGGGAACAACATTGGTTTGCAAGCTGAAGTGAAATGAGGTCTCAAATATGCCTAAAAACAGCTATGAATGCATTGGTTCAAAACTGGTTGATGGGCATGGCCAGAGGTTGGCTGGCATGGCAACTTGGCACACAAAATTTCAGCACAAACAACATGACTTTGAACCCTCCAAACTATCTCATAACTTGGTTAAATCAAAATTTTCACAACATCAACATTGAAGATGACACTACAAGGAACAACTTTGATGTTGGAAACTTTTCCATTTGAGGCTTTTATCTTGATGAAAAAATAGGTGTACATTTGGCCCACCACATGCTTGTAAAAATGACTGCGCGCGTGCCCTGAAAATCTTGGTCCTGACCTAGTTTTGAACCTACTTTGCTCAAACTTTGATCAATCATATCTCACTCAATTTTTATCCAATGGAGATGTTCCACACATGGATTTGAAGCTTAAAGCAAGACCTTTCATTGAGGCAGAGTGGATTTTTCATTTGGTGCTCCAAATTTGAATGGCCTTGGTTCAAACTCTGATGCAAAATGGCCAAAACTTGCTATTTTTAGTAACCCTTCTTCATCCAAAAATGGCAACTTTCCCCATCTTGATTTTTTCATGATTCCTTTGGAGTTTCTTGACCAAATTTTGCACATTGGACACATATAACATGAATTTTATGAATTTGGCCTCAAAAAGTCAAGAGTTGACTTTTTCCTCTGATTATTTGACTTTGCCCCAAATTTCCTGATTTTTTATCTTTCTTCCAATTGAACCACCTCCAAAACCAATTGAGGGGCAATTCTCCATACACATACACTTAAGAACATGTAGAATACCATGACATCAAGTTTTGTCCAAAAAATCAAAGATTCCCTGATTTAATGGGAAACCCTAGTTTTGGTGCCCACCTCCTAGGAGAAAAATGTGCAGTTTTCAATTTCAAATTCCTCAGAGTATGTTGTGTATCCTCTTAAAGGATGATGAGATATACCATTTGAGGATGATTTTGGATGAATGAGCTATCTCTTTTGAGGGTTTTCCTTCAGTTTTTGAACCTCTTGCATAGTGAAAGATGTAATGCTTCAATCTCCCATTGAATCTCACTTCCTTGAGGTTTTGGATGATCAATTGAGATAGTATGATACATGAGAGACCTCTTGGCTTGCCTAGAGCCAACTTGATTGACCTTTTTGTGCTTTGAATGATTCCTTGATTGTCCACCTTCCACCTGATCACATGCCCTGATGGTAAGAAGGATGCCATGCTTCATTTTTCTATGTTGAATGCAATGTAATGTTAATGAGGTGGATATGATATGATAAATGATAATGCCATGCTATGATGCCAAAAGGGGAGAGCAAATTTTGGGGTATTACAGCTGCCCCTATTCAAGCGCTGTAGACCTGAATGCCCGAAAGCAATCGCTTTCGGACTTTCAAGGTATATAGTGATTGAATACCAAATATAACCAAAAATTTGCTCTGGATGATGAAGAAGAAACTTCCACGACATTGCTGGCTTGAATCTTCAATGACACATTGTCGGAGAAAACTGTCTTTTGAATGACGCCAGACGACTACTGGCTTGCCACACTGCTGGTGAACTTTAATAATGTCTTTTATGCAATTCCAGACGACTACTGGCCTGCCACACAGCTGGTGGACTTTAGAAATGTCTTTTTGAATGACGCCAGACGACTACTGGCTTGCCACACTACTGGTAGACTTTAATAATGTCTTTTATGCAACTCCAGACGACTACTGGCCTGCCACACTACTGGTGGACTTTGCAGCTTCGTGCCACCCGAAGATGGACTTTTGCCAATCCACTGTTGGACTTTTGCCACCCGAAGACGGACTTTTGCCAATCCACTGTTGGACTTTTAGAATATGCCACCCTTAGATGGACCTTTCGCCAATCCACTGTTGGACTTTTGCCACCCGAAGACGGACTTTTGCCAATCCACTGTTGGACTTTTAGCTGCTTTGCCACCCGAAGATGGACTTTTTCCAATCCACTGTTGGACTTTTGCCACCCGAAGACGGACTTTTGCCAATCCACTGTTGGACTTTTGCCACCCGAAGACAGACTTTTGCCAATCCACTGTTGGACTTTTAGCTGCTTTGCCACCCGAAGATGGACTTTTGCCAATCCACTGTTGGACTTTTGGAATATGCCACCCTTAGATGGACCTTTCGCCAATCCACTGTTGGACTTTTGCCACCCGAAGACGGACTTTTGCCAATCCACTGTTGGACTTTTGCCACCCGAAGACGGACTTTTGCCAATCCACTGTTGGACTTTTGCCACCCGAAGACGGACTTTTGCCAATCCACTGTTGGACTTTTAGCTACTTTGCCACCCGAAGATGGACTTTTGCCAATCCACTGTTGGACTTTTGGAATATGCCACCCTTAGATGGACCTTTCGCCAATCCACTGTTGGACTTTTGCCACCCGAAGACGGACTTTTGCCAATCCACTGTTGGACTTTTGCCACCCGAAGACGGACTTTTGCCAATCCACTGTTGGACTTTTACCACCCGAAGACAGACTTTTGCCAATCCACTGTTGGACTTTTGGAATATTCCACCCTTAGATGGACCTTTCGCCAATCCACTGTTGGACTTTTGCCACCCGAAGACGGACTTTTGCCAATCCACTGTTGGACTTTTGCCACCCGAAGACGGACTTTTGCCAATCCACTGTTGGACTTTTGCCACCCGAAGACGGACTTTCGCCAATCCACTGTTGGACTTTTGCCACCCGAAGACGGACTTTTGCCAATCCACTGTTGGACTTTTGCCACCCGAAGACGGACTTTTGCCAATCCACTGTTGGACTTTTAGAATTTGCAAAATTGTATTACTCTCTGCATCTGTGTCAGACATCTCTGCTGACTCTGCTGAGGAGCATAGACCAATGATTTGACTTTGGAGACTCCTGAAAGGATAACCTCTCCACTGGAGAATGAATGAACAATCCGTCTGCTTCGAATTGTCAAGCTTGCCAAAAATAAATTGGACTTGAAGAATAATAAATCTGCCAGGAATCACTTCATCTGTTAGGGGAATGAATTCTGGTCACAGCGATTCTGCTGGGGATGAGAATTTCTTTGCATGGCGTCTTGCTAGGGAGGAAGAGTCATAAAAAACTCTGCTTGAGGATCTATCCAATCCAAGACCCTTTGTAGGGGTTATCCACCTTCTGACCCGGCTGGGGAAAGGCTGTACCATCCTCGTTGAGGAATAGATTTTGTCGATCTGATAAACCTCTGCGGGAAGAACAACAACTCAGCTGGGAGTTGCTGACAAGATTCGATGCTGACCTCTGTGGGGATACCACGACCAGAGATACGATCTTGCTGGGTATCAGGGCTACTCTGCCAGGGATATGCAAATCCTGGTTAGAACATTCCACTGCAACTTGCTAGAAAGAGTCCTTAGAGATCTGTTGGGGAAACCCAAAGCAAATCCATAGTAGTCTGCTGAAGAATATGACTGTCGAGCTTAGGATAAGTACTACAATGCCCCATGTTAGGCGAGCTTTCCTTTAGACAATTCCGTTGGGGATGACGAGTTTATAACAAACTCTGCTGGAGAAAACTGCTTTAAAGCGTCTCGTGTTGGGGAATGCCTTTTGAGAGGATTTTACAGAAGACCAACTGTCCTCAAACTCTACTGGGGATTGTCAACACTTCATGCTGGGGAAACAAACATGCCCCATGCTTGGACAACACAACAATTCGTCCCCGAAGAGGATGTCATAAGAGGATTTTACAGAAGATCTAGCCTCTTCAAACTCTTGTGACTTCTCTGGGGATAATGACCATCAGTTTCGGTGTCGACGAGACCACTCTTTTGGGGAACCTGTGACCGTTATCGACATAGAAAAGCTTGTAGGTGTTGGAAGTACTGTATGAGAGAATCGACTTAATAAGATACAACGGTACCCAGTCGAACTTAATTCACTGATATCGAACCGTTATGAACAATCGTCGAACGAACGATGAACGCCGATCTCCTTACCCGTAATTGCCCCAGTCTTTTGCGTGGGGTGATTTATTGCTAGTCTTGTGCTTAAAATCATCTGTACCTGCTACCTGCAACAAAAGACTATGCCCACATGCCCCGAATATTGCGTGGCTAGAATCCACCATCCGGGAGTATTCAACATTCGAAGTAATTTCAAATGTTTTTTCTGCGCATGTTATTGCAAGGCTGCCATGTTTTCAAATGCAATGTTTTATCAAAAATTAGGACGTTTTTGCAAACAAAGCAATAAAACAAAAATAGAAAGCTTTTTTATTGAAATTCAATTTATTGACTGAGAGCCCAGAATAGGCAATTACATCCGGAAGCAATCCCTGGAAAGAGGTGACCGCTGAAAATTGAGAAAAGAAACTATCCTAATGGCAATGTGAAAACGGAATTCCACTGAGTTTCCATTCTGTTATGACCAGTATGTCTTCAAAACTCCCCGACCTTGCCTTCTGAAGAATGATCAGACCGATTCCTATCTTTCAGAACGTCAGTTGTTCAAACGATAATGGGGTACAGATAACTCAAACCGTAGTCATTCGCTTAAATCCCTCTTTTGTGTGGACCGCCCTTTCAGGTTTTCGATCCACCAGGATACCCTTTTTTGCCTAAGTTGCCCTTTCGGGTTTTCAACTTACCGGGTGTACAATTTTTTCAATTATATCCCTAATTTTTGCCCGAACCTTATTCTGTTTTTGGTTCGCCGGGATGCCCTTTTTTGCCTGGATTTTTTTTATTCTTATTATCCAGCGGGTCTATTCATGCGAAGTATTTTTTGACTACGTCCGAGTTGACAGGGGATGAAAAGTCTTCGCCATCCATGGTTGTAAGCAATAAAGCTCCACCCGAAAAGACCTTTCTAACCACGAATGGACCTTCATAGTTAGGAGTCCATTTGCCCCTATGATCTGTATTGGGAGGAAGGATCCTTTTGAGTACCACATCTCCGACTTTATAAACCCGAGGACGCACCTTCTGGTCAAATGCCCGTTTCATTCTGCGCTGATATAGTTGCCCATGACATACAGCCGCCAATCGCTTTTCCTCAATAAGGCTCAGCTGATCAAATCTGGCTCGTACCCATTCAGCTTCATCTAGCTTAACATCCATCATAACTCTGAGGGACGGAATCTCTACTTCAACCGGTAGCACTGCCTCCATACCATATACAAGTGAGAATGGGGTTGCCCCAGTGGACGTGCGTACCGACGTTCGATACCCATGCAAAGCAAATGGTAACATCTCATGCCAATCTTTGTACGTGACAACCATCTTCTGCACAATCTTCTTGATATTTTTGTTGGCCGCTTCGACCGCGCCATTCATCTTTGGGCGGTACGGAGAAGAATTGTGATGTTCGATTTTGAAGTCCCGGCATAACTCAGCCATCATCTTATTGTTCAAATTAGAACCATTATCAGTAATGATTCTTTCGGGAACTCCATATCGGCAAATGATATCCCGTTTTAAGAAACGAGCGACCACTTGTTTTGTAACATTGGCATAGGATGCGGCTTCAACCCATTTGGTGAAGTAATCAATTGCCACCAAGATGAAACGATGACCATTGGAAGCTGTAGGCTCAATCTTTCCGATCATATCAATGCCCCACATGGCAAACGGCCAAGGCGACGACATGATACTCAACGGATTTGGAGGCACATGCACCTTGTCTGCATAGATCTGGCATTTATGGCATTTGCGGGCATATTTGCAACAATCTGACTCCCTAGTCAACCAATAATATCCCGATCTTAACAACTTTTTAGCCATTGCATGTCCTCCGGCATGGGTACCGAAAGAGCCTTCGTGCACTTCAATCATCAACAAGTCTGCTTCATGTCTATCCACACATCTAAGCAGGACCGTGTCAAAATTTCTTTTATACAGCACGCCATCTTTGTTCAAGAAGAAACTACCGGCTAACCTTCTCAACGTTTTCAAGAAACACTTAATGTCATAAAACCATGGCTTGTCATCGGACGCTGCATCGACCGCAAACACAAATGCTGGTCTGTCAAGGCGGGATACCTCAATCTTAGGTACATGGTTCCATCCTTGCACTTTGATCATGGAAGACAAAGTGGCCAAGGCATCAGCGAACCTATTCTCATCTCGAGGAATATGGTACAGTTTCACTGTTGTGAAAAATGTCAGCAATCTCCTCGTATAATCTCTATATGGCACTAGATTTGCTTGGTGCGTGTACCAACTCCCTTTCACTTGATTGATTACCAAAGCTGAATCACCAAATATATCAAGGGTCTTAATCCGTAGATTAATCGCCTCCTCGATCCCCATTATACAAGCTTCGTACTCTGCTTCATTGTTGGTGCATCCGAAAGTTATTCGTGCAGTGAAAGGCATATGAACACCTTCCGGCGTGATAAGAACTGCTCTAACTCCACACCCATTCATATTGACAGCCCCATCAAACATCAGACTCCATTTGGATTCAGGGTCTGGCCCCTCCTCCGGAAGTGGTTCCTCGCAGTCTTTAGCTTTGAGAAACATGATGTCCTCATCAGGGAAGTCAAATTTCATGGGTTGGTAATCATCAATCGGCTGTTGCGCAAGATAGTCGGACAAGATACTTCCTTTGATGGCCTTTTGTGAAGTGTACTGAATGTCATACTCTGTCAAGACCATTTGCCACCGTGCAACTCTGCCTGTCAATGCTGGTTTCTCGAAAATGTACTTGATAGGATCCATTTTTGAAATCAACAAGGTTGTGTGCCTAACCATATATTGCCTCAATCACTTAGCGGCCCATGCAAGCGCACAGCATGTCTTTTCAAGCATTGAGTATCGGGACTCACAATCATTGAACTTTTTGCTCAGGTAGTAAATAGCATGCTCCTTCCTACCTGTCTCGTCATGTTGACCGAGAACACAACCCATGGAACCTTCAAGCACTGTCAGATACATTATCAGCGGTCTCCCTTCAACTGGAGGCATTAGAATCGGAGGTTCCTGCAAGTATTCTTTTATCTTATCGAATGCCAATTGGCAATCGTCATTCCACCTGACCGTTTGATCTTTCCTTAGCAATTTAAATATTGGCTCACACGTGGCTGTTAGGTGAGATATGAACCTTGCAATGTAGTTCAATCTACCCAAGAAACCACGAACCTCTTTTTCTGTTCTCGGTTCAGGCATTTCTTGTATTGCTTTCACCTTGGCAGGATCAACCTCGATTCCTCTTTCGCTCACAATGAAACCTAGCAACTTTCCAGAACGCACCCCAAACGTGCACTTGTTTGGATTTAATCTCAGACGAAACTTTCTCAACCTTTCAAACAGCTTTTTCAGGTTAACCAGATGTTCCTCTTCTGTTCTCGACTTGGCAATCATATCATCTACATAACATTCGATCTCCTTATGAATCAAGTCATGAAACAATGTCACCATCGCCCGCTGGTACGTTGCCCCTGCGTTTTTCAACCCAAAAGGCATTACTTTATAACAATATGTACCCCACGGAGTAATGAACGTGGTCTTCTCCATATCTTCAGGTGCCATCTTGATCTGGTTGTACCCGGAGAAACCGTCCATAAATGAGAACACTGAAAACTGAGCTGTATTATCGACCAGCACATCAATATGAGGTAGTGGAAAATCATCTTTCGGGCTAGCTTTATTAAGATCTCGATAATCCACACACATTCTCACTTTTCCATCCTTCTTCGGTACTGGCACGATGTTGGCTACCCACGGAGGATACTTTGTCACAGCAAGAAACCCAGCATCCCACTGCTTCTGGACTTCCTCCTTAATCTTTAAAGCCATGTCGGGGTGAGTCCGACGAAGTTTCTGCTTGACTGGCGGACATTCTTCTCTCAATGGTAGCCTGTGCACGACAATATCCGCATCCAACCCCGGCATGTCTTGATACGACCAGGCGAAGATGTCAACATACTCGCGCAACATTTCCGTCAAAGTTTGCTTCACATCTGCTTGCAAGCTGGCACCAATCCTGATCTCTTTCTTGGCATCCTTGGTACCAATATTGATGATTTCTACGGTCTCCTGATGAGGCTGGATGACCCTTTCCTCTTGTTTCAACAATCTGGCCAGTTCTTCAGAAAGTTCACAATCTTTCTCATCCCCTTCTTCGGCTTGATAAATCGGATTGTCAAAGTCATACATGGCCATATCAAAATCGTTATCAGTGGTATCCGGAGGATCAAGTCTGCATGAATGGGTTCATGCCTTATTTTAGAATTTATTTTTAAGCAAAACAAAAGAAAATGAAACATTGCCATTCTTTTTGTGCAAAAATAAAAACTGAAAGACAGAGAACAAAATTTGATTGCAAAACGTCCTTTATTAATGATTAAACATTGCAAATGCAACCATGGTGGCCCTACAAATGAATCTATACGCCTTGGGCAGAGCGCAAGATTTTGACATGCATTATGGTTAGAAAAAACAAAGAAAAATTACTCTGTCTGAAGAGTAACCCGGATGACTTCTTCAACGAACCAGTTCTGCACCTGTTGTCCCGGAGCATGAGGGCGTACCCAGTTGTCCAGGTCACAATCACTGTCAACACTATCCTCTGTGGCCGCACAAGACTGGTCCGTGTAGATAATTCCCCCACTATTGAAAGTAATGGGTCCCCTGCTCCCCGCATCTGAAGTTGTAGAGGGATGATAACCAATACCAAATTTGTCTTCCTTCATTGGGGTCTCTATCAACCTGCCCCAACCTTGGGCGTTGCCTGCCCTGACGACTTCGACAGCTTGTTTGTAAGATGAAATGGAGGTACCAGCCCCAACTGGTACAGAAGAAGACTCAGGTGCATCGTCAATATTGACTGCTTCAAATGATTGGCACAGCATCTCATGAATTTCCCCATCCATTTCAATGTACTTGAACGTAGACAAGTGACTCACAAAGATGTCTTCTTCCCCGCACACCGTCACAACCTGCCCTTCAAACTCATACTTCAGCTTTTGGTGTAAGGTGGAAGTAACAGCCCCTGCTCCGTGAATCCAAGGGCGTCCCAATAGGCAGCTATATGCAGGTTGTATGTCCATTACATGGAACGTGGATTTGAATACCTGTGGTCCAATTTGTACGGGCAATTCCACCTCACCAAACACAGATCGTCTGGTCCCATCGAATGCTCTGACCACCAATTCACTAGGCCTTAAGATCAAACCGTCAACTTCCAGCTTCATTAATGCCTTCTTGGGCAAGACATTGAGTGATGAACCAGTGTCTACCAGTACATGAGATAACACTGCGCCCTTACACTCCATCGTGATATGCAAAGCCTTATTAGGGTTTCTTCCTTCAACAGTCAAATCTCTACTTGTAAAGCCCAAGCCATGGCTAACATTAACGTTGGAGATTACGCCCTCGAGCTGATTAACAGTAATTTCTTGTGGCACGTATGCACTCTTCAATACTTTCAACAACGCCTGCCGGTGCGCATCAGAGCACATCAATAGTGACAAGATTGAAATCTTTGAAGGGGTCTGATTCAGTTGGTCCACAATCTTATAATCGCTTTTCTTGATTATCTTCATAAATTCTTCCATTTCCTTATCAAAAGTAATCTTTGTCTCTGCTTCAGGTGTAGGCGCACTTTCAACCACCTGTTTACCCTTAGCCTTTGCTGCAGCTTCTGCCTCTTTATCACTTCTCAAGGTTTGGGGAGCGAACAACCTCCCACTCCTTGTAAAGCCCCCTACACCCCCTACGTTATCAATATTTGGGCTGACTGACGACTCAACTTCTTGCTTTTTACCTTCGTAATATACATCTGCCCCATAGTGCCATGGGATAGCCTTCGTAGACGTGAACGGAATTGGTCCTGGCACCGTGATAGTGACAGGACTGGGCCCTTCTGGCGCAACACTCGCCACAGGAACTGCATTGACCGGCATTTGAATCTCAGCGGGAGTGTAATAGATGGTCACGGTTGATATCTCATCAGTGTCTTTCACGACTCTGTCGAACTGTAGACATCCTTCATCGATCAGATTCTGTAAACCCATCTTCAACTTATCACAGCCGTTCTCTTGATTCATACACTCAGAGCAATCTTGATTACAGCCCGGGAACACCTGTCCCTTCAATAAACGATCTTTTACAACCAACAAAGAAGTTTTCACTTGATGAACGTCTAACACCAAATTCAATCTCCTCCCATCTTCAATAGCGTACACACTTGCTGCACTATGATCAGGCATGGGATGCTGAGTAATATTAGGAGCGGGAGAGAAATTGATGGCTTTAGCATCAATCAAATCTTGTACTTTATGATGGAAAGCCCAGCATTTTTCAATGGAGTGTCCCTGAGCACCTGAGTGGAACTCACAACGAGCATTAGCATCGAAGTTAGGTGGCAGGTTTCCAGCAACCGGAGCTTTCATAGTACGGAGTTCTACCAACTTTAACTCGAGTAGCCGGGGCAACAGCGCGGCATAAGTCATAGGGAGAGGATCCATCTTACGATCCCTCTGTCTAGACCTTTGCTGGAAAAAAGGTTGTTGCTGTTGAACTTGTTGTTGGGGTTGTTGTTTCTGAACAGACGGTGTGGGGATTGTTACAGCATCTACCTGATAATAAGCTCGAGAACGCCCTCTGCCTCGTCCTCTAAACACAGCATTCGTATCACCTTCTCTTCTTTTCTGGTTACTAGCAAACGGTTTCTTCGTCCCCGAAGAGCCAGCCCCACTCACATCCTGGATCTTTCCAAGCTTTAACAGACTTTCTATTCTTTCTCCCGCAATCACAATATCAGCAAATCCAGTTGACGGACAAGCAGCTAATCTATCCAGATAGGCCCCTTGCAAGGTGCCCATGAACATATCTGCCATTTCTCTGTCTGACAAGGGAGGTTGGACCTGGGCAGCCATTTCCCTCCACCTCTGTGCATATTCTTTGAAACTCTCCTTGGCATTCTGGGACAATCCCTGCAATTGGGTGCGGTTGGGCGCCATGTCAATATTATACTGGTATTGCTTCAGGAACGCTTCTGCCAGATCTTTCCAATTCTTCACAGCAGCTCTATTCAACTTCATGTACCAGGTCAAGGACGCCCCAGCCAGACTGTCCTGAAAATAGTGCATCCATAGCTTCTCGTCATCCATATGGGCTGAAATCTTCCCAAAGTAAGCTTGAAGATGCGTTTGGGGACACGCATTGCCGTGATACTTATCAAAAGTGGGAGGTTTGAATTTAGGGGGAATTCTGACTCCTGAGACCAGCCCCAGGCTGGTAACATCAATACCCATAGAGTTCTTGCATTCTATGGCCCTGATCTTTTCTGCTAACTCCTCATACCTTCGATCACCTTGATTAACCACATCAGCATCCAGCAGAGTAAATTGGTCTTCTAGAGTATCTTCAAGAGTAACACCAGCATGCCTACCATTTCCATTACCCCGATTGTTACCACCAGGAGGAGGGTTGCCACCGGGAGGAGGAATGCCATGTCCCTGTGAATTGTCATGCTGATCACCTTCGGGCCCATTGTTTGGACGCTCTACCAGAAGCCTCAATCTCTCCTGATTCTGCGCCATGCCAGTCATGAGAGTCATGAACTGGTCCATACGCGCCCTCATTTCAGCCAAATCACTTTGCACTTGATCCATGATTCTTACTTGATTCCTTCGCGTCGAATATCGGTGAATATGACTTCCCGCTATACTGCCTGAAACCAAGTAAAGGTTAGAGTCCCTGCAACGAGTACCTGAAAAGCAAGTAACAAAAATGCAAAATGATATGCAATGCCATGCAATGCCATGTTTGTCATTTCCGAGGTGCTTTATACCCTGATTCCAATCCAACCACAGAAATCTGAAGACCAGAAATTGTGATATAAAGAGACGTGTCGTGGTCATGTGCTTGTGTGCAGCTATCTGATAAGGAATAATTCTAGATAAAACTGCTCATACTCATTCAACGAAGTATTCAAGTACATTTAAGAAAGGTTCAACCGCAAATGCAATACAAGGAAAAATGGATCCATCAACAAGCCTGATGGTAACCATTAACAACAAAATATAAGGAAAAGAACATCAGTCTGACAATTCCACACCCTTCAGCTTATCACTTGAGTATTTGATCTCCTCAAAAAGTATACGGGTACGCTGATGATTCGGCTTTTCAATCATTTCTTTGATCAAGACATCCCTTTTCTCAAGAGCTTCAGTTAAAGAACCCATATGCAGCATCAGAGCCTCGTCATCACACACTCCTTTGTGTCTCTTTATGCCAGCTTGCGTCTTGAGTATCTCCCTTTCTATCATGACTTCCTCAAGCTCTTTCTTGGTATTCCTCAGCTCACCTCTAGCTTCTTCTAGGTGTTCTTGATTCTTACCGAGGCTTTCCCGATACTTTCTCCTCTGCTCATGCGCCTTTTCAAGCTCTTCGTCCTTAATCTGCAACTGTTCCTGTAATTCAGCATTCTCTATCCTAACTTCGTCCCAAGCGTGCTGAAACTTTGTTAACTTTTCTTTGGTCTGTGCTAACGCCTGTTTGGTTTGCTTGTGGGCTTGAGTAGCATCATCAGCACCTTTACTAATCTTCCGGAAATGTTGGGCTCTTCCAGCAAAGTCTTTTTCTTTTGCAGTTTGGATTTGTTCAGCATCTTGGGCTTTCCGCTCCAGCTCTTTGTTGGCATGTAGAGCATTCTGAAGACGGCTACTCAACTCGGAATTCTCTCCTTGGAGCTTTTCCACCAAGGCTTGCAACTTGTCAACTTCTTCCACAGTAGCAGTGCTTCTTGCTTTCTCATTCTCCGGATACAAAAGGGGTGCCTTACCAAAAGGCAAGAGAAAATCTTCACCTCTTTTCTTCACCCACTCTTCATATGCTGGATAAACCCGGTTGTTAGGCTTTCCTAGAGTAACTTTCCCCTTTTTCAGTATGCTACCCCAGCTTTCAGAAGCTTTCTGTGCTGCTTCCCAACCATCTGATGTATGAAAATAGAGGGACTCCTCCACATCTCTCTTAATAGGCGGACCTGTCAGGGCATACCCAAATTGTCGAATGGCCAAAGAAGGATTGTAGTTAATCCCACCCAGCCTTCCTATTAGTGGAACGTTAGGGAACTTACCACAGCTGTGGATAATATTCTTGCCAATCAGCCCATGATCTACCCATACGATGTCCTTGGCCACCAATCCCATTAAACGCTGTTTCCACTCTAGAGAATCTTTGGAATCCACAAAAGCCCCTGATTGTGGTAAACGGCCTACAAACCACTTATAGAACAAGGGTGCACAACAACGAATTATCCCTCCTCTTTTCTTTTCGTTTCGGTTGTACAACGAGTAGTGAAGATCTCCCAGTAGCGTTGGCACCGGGTTCTTCATCATGAATATTCGTATAGCGTCCGTATCAATAAAATCCGGCTCGTTGGGAAACAACACTATGCCGTATATACAAAGGGCTAACAAAGCATTAAAAACAAGCCAATTCTCGCCTTTAGCTGCTTCCTGGGCCTTCTTAATCAAATATTCCAGCTTGTAACCACGAATCTTTCCTTTGTTGGAGACATTGGCGTCCAACTCTGATTTGCTCAAATAAAGAGCACCAGCCACCTTTCCAAAGTCAAGATCCCCCACCGATCCAAAGAAAGGGGGCTCCTCCTTGATAGCAATCCCCAACATGTTGGAATACTCCTCCAAGGTAGGAACCAACACATAGTCTGGAAATACAAAACATCTCAGAGGCGGATCATAGAACTGCATCAACGTATGGAGACCTCTGGCTTCATAATCACTGACATTACGGACCATAGATAAAATCCACCCATATTTCTCTTCAAAAGCTTCTCGTACTACAGGACTCGCCATTCCCTTCAGCATAATAATAGGGCCTAAAGTAGGCGTAAGGAACTTATAGCTGATGATATTCTTCCTCTCTTTAGTGTTCATCTTTGCAGGGACCTGATGACTGGAATCAAGGGTAATATATGCACCTGGAAATGAATAAACATGTATGTTAGGATATGATAATGCAATGCAAAGGGCAATATGATCAGGTAGTCAGGTGTCTGTGCTGAACTGTGAACGGTGTCAGTGTAGCTCTGAGACTAATATAGAACCATAGATAAGAACCATCTGAATACAATAGGATGAAACTTCCTTTTTGTGCAATGATGATAGAAAACCGGGTATGTAGGAGGTCATGGTTACCTGCAAACCTGTAAACAACCCGCCCTTCTCACATGTGGGTACTAGGATGTTCAGTATCCCGGGCTCTCAGGTCGAGAAATGATGATACGTTCACCATTTCTGGTTTGGCATCATCATCAATCGAGGAGGCCTCAACTGATTCTCCAAAACAAAAGGTACTCAGCTTCTGGCACTGAGGTCGAGAAGCAATAGTACATTCATCCCTCAGGGTACAGTACTATCGCCAATCGAGGAGTGCCTCCGCTGACTCTCTTTCAAAAAGGGATGTCCTATAGCAAGTTCCCAGCATTGGGTCCTCGGATCGAGAATGTGCAATGGGTTTGCCACGGAATGTGGTCTGCCACTGTCACATCTCGGGAGGAGTGCCGCAACTGAGTCCTCGGGAATGGTCACCGGAGTCGACAGTCCCTCAAGAGAATAACCACTGGCCTGCATAACATGCAGTAGCAGAAAGCTCCTGATAGAACCTCGTCTGGTTGTGGGTCTCATGAACAACAATACGTGGTCACCACCACGCAAGCGTCATGACTATCCACTCTAATACCTATGTATGTACTCAAGCCTTGGTAGTGGGCTTATCTCTCAGAACACCCATCCCGCCAAACAGAAAACAACACAGTCCAGTATAGCATAATATATCATGTGAAATGAAAATGCTAAAATGCGGTAAATACAGTAATGTACAATAAAGCAGTAAATAACCATACAATAAAACAGTAAATACAGCACAACAGTAAACACCCAATGAAAGAAAAACAGACAAGCGCTAGGGTTGACTCGCTTAGGGATGGACCAGCAATAGGTCAATCTGTCCCCAGCAGAGTCGCCAGCTGTCGCTCCCGGGATTTTCATCCAAGTACAAACGCGAAAGTGGCACCGAAACAGAGTCGCCAGCAATGTGTATTTATCCCAAGAGAGGGAAAGGAAACACCGCGTAAACCTGAGAGAAAGGAAAAGCATGGTCTTACGACCAATAGAACTGGGTTCGGGAGTCGGTTACGCGCGGGGAAGGTATTAGCACCCCCACGCGTCCATCGTACCCGATGGGATCCACGCTTGCTTGTCTCGATCAAAGGGTGATAGAAAAGATACTGGAAAAAGGAACTGAAAGAAAGAAAGGAGAAAGAATGGAAAGAGAAAGAGAAACAAATGTAGGGGAAAATAAAAGAAGTGCTCGCATGGGCCCTACCCCACTGCCTACGTATCTCATCGGGAACATGAGAATCAGAGCGACGTAGTTCCCCTCACTAGGGATGGATTGTTTTTTTTTAGAGAACGGCTTACGTTCTAGCTTAGGTGTTGCAGGCTCGCTGGTCCGAGTGCGTTACCATCTTGCAAGAGAACGAGTAGAAGCGCGTTCGTACGCTAAGAGTGAATGAGGTGAGAAAAGAATTCCCGAAGGAAAGACGTTATTGTTTGTTTTTGTCTTTTAGAAGGAAGTGTTTTGGATTTGTTTGCATATGACAGTGTATCTGGATCTTAGTCATTGGAATGTGTACATTCTCACATTCCAAGATGGAATGGGTAAGAAAGCACACTAAGAGTGAAGAAGACCCCCACCCTTAGTTCCAATTGTCAAGGTTCAAACACACTAGCATACTTGTGTTTATTAAGTGTTTTTGTTAATTAAGAAATGAAGAAGTGTTTTTTATTTGTACCTTCAACAAGTATTGCATTTAAGTCCCTCATACAAGATCAAATGTCTAACACATTGACCCAAGATGGGCTATATGCTATACATTTTAAGATTACAAGAGAAGACCCCTTATAATCTTTTCTTTATATGAAAGGCCTAAATGCAATAAGTGTTTACCTTTATTATATGTTTTGAATTTTCTTTGAGAGATGAGAAGAGAGACTCAAGAGAGGAGAAAAGGTAAAACCTATATGGACTAAGACTCAATCCTAATTGAAGATTAAAGGGAGTGATCCTAATGGTTTGTGAGGTTTAAAACCTAAAGTCTAAAGAAAGAAAGAATTAAACAATTCACTTCCAAAGTAGAAGATGAATTGTAATTCAAAAAGGGAAAGTGATTAGTTATTAAAGGAAAGCACACAAGTGCTTAACACAACATAGAATGGAATTGTAAAAGAGAAAGGATAGAAGTTGAATGTGGATTCCTTATCCACACTCAATTGAAACTTACCAAAGCCCCTACATGGTTAGTGAACAAGTATAAGAAGTATAAGAAGTAGAAGAACATGTAATGCATCATAAAACTCAAAAGAATTAAATGAGAAATTAATCCTAGAACCACAACCAGAATGTACATCATATGGAAAACAAATTATTATTACCATGCAAGTCCAAGTGGATAGGCAACAAACATCACCCATTAGCATTTAAACATGTTACAAGAAGAAGGGGTAGATGAAAGATGGAAAGAAATGAAGAGGACATGCATAAATGGAACATGTAAATCAACAACCAGAATTGAAACTAAATGGAAAATGGTTTATAAACATCTCAAAAGTATTTATGAATCAACTTCAAGACATTCAAGAAGTAATATAAGAAGAATTGAAATGAAAGTTCAAAAAGAAAGTGCAAACAATACATGTTAATGATGCACAAAGTTCAAATTGAAATGAACATGTAAAGATGACCTATAATGTGTATCAAAGACCTATAATATCATATGAATGGCTCATAACATATGCAAATGCTCATACAAATGTGCACAAAAGAATTCATATAAACATGCACTAAAGTTGTAATGACATGCCATGGATTATACATCCAATGTGATGCATCAAACAAAGACCAAATGGATTCATGAAAATTATGCCAGCATATTATTGGAATGCCTAGGTCAGAAATGCATCATACATCAAGATAGCATGTAAAAATTCAGAGCAAAATGACTTCAAACAAAGCAATTAGGTCAAATTGAAACATCATGCAAAGTGGTGCAAATATAGGCATCAAGACATGTGATAAAGTGACCTAAAAAATCAAACAAAAATCATCTAACATGCTTCAATGTATTAGTGAATCAATGCAAAAAGAATCATGTCAAAACAGTTGGTAATGAGCAAGAACAAAATTAAACAAATTCATGTATCATGCTTAGAATGCATCTAAATGGAAATTCAAAGAAAATTATGGATCAGGGGTAAAAATGTCATAAAATCAGAAAATAAAATCATCAAAAATTTTCTAAATGTTTTAATGATGCTCATGAATTTTTTTGGAATTTTATGATGCTATTTAGTATTTTTAAAAATTAAAAAGTAAACGTGTAGAAAAATGAAAAAAAGAAATGAAATGTGAATGTGAATGGGGGTGTGAACATAGCAAATGATCAGTTCAAAATCATTGGGCTTTAAAAAATAGGAGGTGTGAATATCAATCAGGTTAGGTCCATTAAGCACGCAGAACATGATAATAAGCATGGAATCTCAGTCAACAAAATTGACTCACTCATGGCCATTGGATCAAGTCACAGTCAAACCATAGTCAAAGTAATTGAAATCAATGCATGTGCATGAAGGACCACGCCACATACAGTGTACCACACCACATAATGTTTAAATGAAATTCAGCAAACACGCACGTGAGGAGCACATGGATTTTAATGTGCTGTCATCATACAGGCCTTACGATCTTAGAAAATGGACGGACATGATTAAAACAAGACAAACCCTAGCAATTACAGTCACCGGCCGGAGGTGACCTCCGGTCACCTTCTCCGGTCACACCGCCACCGTCTGCAACCTCAATTCTCACCAAAATGCACAAATGTGGTATCAAAATGAAGCTCACGCTATGCACATCGTGAATCTACCATCATTTTCCACATAACAATCACACACAGAGAAAACAGAGGAGATTAAAGCAAGCCCTAAGTTGTGCACTATACCTCTAAAGGCCTATCAACTAGCCGGACAAGTTCTTGAGCTTGTAAGAAGCTTCAAGAACCTGAAAACAACTTCACATTAGGTCTATAATGGTGGAGATTCGTACCTGAAGTTTTGAAACTTTGAAGTGTTCTTCAGAAAACCAGAGGTCTTGTCTCTTCTACAATCTTCACTTGGCCAAATAAAGGCTGAGATGTAGAACTTGATGATGATTCAATGGAAGTGAGTAATCCAAGCTTCAAGAACAAATGCACTGTTGTGAAATTGAGAGAATCAAGGAAAGTGTTGAAGTGGAATGAGCAAGATGAGCTCGAAAATTCTTGGCAATGGTGATGTTGAGAGTAAAGCAGAGAGAGTTCTTTGGAGAGAATGTGAAAGAATGAAGTTGACAATGAAATTAGAGAGTGAGGTTTGGTTTTATAGTAAACTCTAACCATGGTTTAATGAGTGAGTTAACTGAGTTATGTGGAGTTAAGTGAGTCATCCCTAACTAACTGAGTCAAGTTAGTTAGGGAGAGCCATGATATGGTGTGGCTGGTTCATAATGTGTTACCATGTTCTTGCTGCTAAACTTCTATAGCAAGCTTCCAACCTTTCCCTCTTCATGTATAATTCGAGCAAGGGTGTGAGAGGTGCAGATATGTGTTGGTCTTAATGAGGCAGCACACATAAAACCTTTGTCATGTATTTGATGTATGTTTGAACCAAAATATTATGCAGCAAATCATCATGGTAACAGTGGGTGTTTGAGGGTGAATTTCTTCATGGTTAGTGAATGAAACAATGAAACATTGATGTCATTAGAAAGATGGTACATTGGGGAACAACATTGGTTTGCAAGCTGAAGTGAAATGAGGTCTCAAATATGCCTAAAAACAGCTATGAATGCATTAGTTCAAAACTGGTTAATGGGCATGGCCAGAGGTTGGCTGGCATGGCAACTTGGCACACAAAATTTCAGCACAAACAACATGACTTTGAACCCTCCAAACTATCTCATAACTTGGTTAAATCAAAATTTTCACAACATCAACATTGAAGATGACACTACAAGGAACAACTTTGATGTTGGAAACTTTTCCATTTGAGGCTTTTATCTTGATGAAAAAATAGGTGTACATTTGGCCCACCACATGCTTGTAAAAATGACTGCGCGCGTGCCCTGAAAATCTTGGTCCTGACCTAGTTTTGAACCTACTTTGCTCAAACTTTGATCAATCATATCTCACTCAATTTTTATCCAATGGAGATGTTCCACACATGGATTTGAAGCTTAAAGCAAGACCTTTCATTGAGGCAGAGTGGATTTTTCATTTGGTGCTCCAAATTTGAATGGCCTTGGTTCAAACTCTGATGCAAAATGGCCAAAACTTGCTATTTTTAGTAACCCTTCTTCATCCAAAAATGGAAACTTTCCCCATCTTGATTTTTTCATGATTCCTTTGGAGTTTCTTGACCAAATTTTGCACATTGGACACATATAACATGAATTTTATGAATTTGGCCTCAAAAAGTCAAGAGTTGACTTTTTCCTCTGATTATTTGACTTTGCCCCAAATTTCCTGATTTTTGATCTTTCTTCCAATTGAACCACCTCCAAAACCAATTGAGGGGCAATTCTCCATACACATACACTTAAGAACATGTAGAATACCATGACATCAAGTTTTGTCCAAAAAATCAAAGATTCCCTGATTTAATGGGAAACCCTAGTTTTGGTGCCCACCTCCTAGGAGAAAAATGTGCAGTCTTCAATTTCAAATTCCTCAGAGTATGTTGTGTATCCTCTTAAAGGATGATGAGATATACCATTTGAGGATGATTTTGGATCAATGAGCTATCTCTTTTGAGGGTTTTCCTTCAGTTTTTGAACCTCTTGCATAGTGAAAGATGTAATGCTTCAATCTCCCATTGAATCTCACTTCCTTGAGGTTTTGGATGATCAATTGAGATAGTATGATACATGAGAGACCTCTTGGCTTGCCTAGAGCCAACTTGATTGACCTTTTTGTGCTTTGAATGATTCCTTGATTGTCCACCTTCCACCTGATCACATGCCCTGATGGTAAGAAGGATGCCATGCTTCATTTTTCTATGTTGAATGCAATGTAATGTTAATGAGGTGGATATGATATGATAAATGATAATGCCATGCTATGATGCCAAAAGGGGAGAGCAAATTTTGGGGTATTACACATATCTGACCTGGTTTCAAACAACGGGTTCATATTTGACTCGAAGTTTAGGTTCATATTTGACCTGGGTTCAAACAACGGGTTTATATTTGACTCAAAGTTTAGGTTCATTTCTGACCTGGTTTCAAACAACGGGTTCATATTTGACTCGAAGTTTAGGTTCATATTTGACCTGGGTTCAAACAACGGGTTTATATTTGACTCAAAGTTTAGGTTCATTTCTGACCTGGTTTCAAACAACGGGTTCATATTTGACTCGAAGTTTAGGTTCACATTTGACCTGGGTTCAAACAACGGGTTCAAATTTGACTCAAAGTTTAGGTTCATTTCTGACCTGGTTTCAAACAACGGGTTCATATTTGACTCGAAGTTTAGGTTCACATTTGACCTGGGTTCAAACAACGGGTTTATATTTGACTCAAAGTTTAGGTTCATTTCTGACCTGGTTTCAAACAACGGGTTCATATTTGACTCGAAGTTTAGGTTGATATTTGACCTGGGTTCAAACAACGGGTTTATATTTGACTCAAAGTTTAGGTTCATTTCTGACCTGGTTTCAAACAACGGGTTCATATTTGACTCGAAGTTTAGGTTCACATTTGACCTGGGTTCAAACAACGGGTTCAAATTTGACTCAAAGTTTAGGTTCATTTCTGACCTGGTTTCAAACAACAGGTTCATATTTGACTCGAAGTTTAGGTTCACATTTGACCTGGGTTCAAACAACGGGTTCAAATTTGACTCGAAGTTTAGGTTCATATCTGGCCTGGTTTCAAACAACGGGTTCATATTTGACTCGAAGTTTAGGTTCATATTTGACCTGGGTTCAAACAACGGGTTTATATTTGACTCAAAGTTTAGGTTCATATCTGACCTGGTTTCAAACAACGGGTTCATATTTGACTCGAAGTTTAGGTTCATATTTGACCTGGGTTCAAACAACGGGTTTATATTTGACTCAAAGTTTAGGTTCATTTCTGACCTGGTTTCAAACAACGGGTTCATATTTGACTCGAAGTTTAGGTTCACATTTGACCTGGGTTCAAACAACGGGTTCAAATTTGACTCGAAGTTTAGGTATATATCTGTCCTGGTTTCAAACAACGGGTTCATATTTTACTCGAAGTTTTGGTTCATATTTGACCTGGGTTAAAATAACGGGTTCATATTTGATTTGAAGTTTAGGTTCATATCTGACTAGGTTTCAGACAACGGGTTCAAATTTAACTCGATGTTTAGGTTCATATCTGACCTAGTTTCAAACAACAAGTTCATATTTGACTCGAAGTTTAGGTTCACATTTGACCTGGGTTAAAACAATGGGTTCATGTTTGACTCGAAGTTTAGGTTCATATTTGACCTGGGTTCAAACAACGGGTTCATATTTGACTCGAAGTTTAGGTTCACATTTGACCTGGGTTCAAACAACGGGTTCATATTTGACTTGAAGTTTAGGTTCACATTTGACTTGGGTTCAAACAACGGGTTCATATTTGACTCTAAATTTAGGTTCATATTTGACCTGGGTTCAAACAACGGGTTCATGTTTGACTCAAACTTTAGGTTCATATCTGACCTGGTTTCAAACAACGGGTTCATATTTGACCTGGGTTCAAACAACGGGTTTATATTTGACTCAAAGTTTAGGTTCATTTCTGACCTGGTTTCAAACAACGGGTTCATATTTGATTCGAAGTTTAGGTTCATATTTGACCTGGGTTCAAACAACGGGTTCAAATTTGACTCGAAGTTTAGGTTCATATCTGACCTGGTTTCAAACAACGGGTTCATATTTTACTCGAAGTTTAGGTTCATATTTGACCTGGGTTCAACAAACGGGTTCGAATTTGACTCGAAGTTTATGTTCATATCTGACCTAGTTTCAAACAACAAGTTCATATTTGACTCGAAGTTTAGGTTCACATTTGACCTGGGTTCAAACAACGGGTTCATATTTGACTCGAAGTTTAGGTTCACATTTGACCTGGGTTCAAACAATGGGTTCATATTTGACTTGATGCTTAGGTTCACATTTGACTTGGGTTCAAACAATGGGTTCATGTTTGACTCAAAGTTTAGGTTCATATCTGACCTAGTTTCAAACAACGGGTTCATATTTGACTCGAAGTTTAGGTTCATATTTGACCTGGGTTCAAACAACGGGTTTATATTTGACTCAAAGTTTAGGTTCATATCTGACCTAGTTTCAAACAACGGGTTCATATTTGACTCGAAGTTTAGGTTCACAATTTACCTGGGTTCAAACAACGGGTTCATGTTTGACTCGAAGTTTAGGTTCATATCTTACCTGGTTTCAAACAACGGGTTCATATTTGACTCGAAGTTTAGGTTCATATTTGACCTGGGTTCAAATAACGGGTTCATATTTGACTCGAAGTTTAGGTTCATATCTGACTAGGTTTCAGACAACGGGTTCATATTTGACTCGAAGTTTAGGTTCACATTTGACCTGGGTTCAAACAACGGGTTCAAATTTAACTCGAAGTTTAGGTTCATATCTGACCTAGTTTCAAACAACAAGTTCATATTTGACTCGAAGTTCACATTTGACCTGGGTTCAAACAATGGGTTCATGTTTGACACGAAGTTTAGGTTCATATCTGACCTGGTTTCAAACAACGGGTTCATATTTGACTCGAAGTTTAGGTTCACATTTGACCTGGGTTCAAACAACGGGTTCATGTTTGACTCGAAGCTTAGGTTCATATTTGACCTGGGTTCAAACAAAGGGTTCATATTTGACTCAAAGTTTAGGTTCATATAACCTGGGTTCAAACAACGGGTTCATGTTTGACTCGAAGTTTAGGTTCATATCTTACCTGGTTTCAAACAACAGGTTCATATTTGACTCGAAGTTTAGGTTCATATCCGACTTGGTTTCAAATAACCGTTTCATATTTGATTCGAAGTTTAGGTTCACATTTGACCTGGGTTCAAACAACGGGTTCATGTTTGACTCGAAGTTTAGGTTCATATCTTACCTGGTTTCAAACAACGGGTTCATATTTGACTCGAAGTTTTGGTTCATATTTGACCTGCGTTCAAACAACGGGTTTATATTTGACTCGAAGTTTAGGTTCATATCTTACCTGGTTTCAAACAACGGGTTCATATTTGACTCGAAGTTTAGGTTCACATTTGACCTGGGTTCAACAAACGGGTTCGAATTCGACTCGAAGTTTAGGTTCATATCTGACCTAGTTTCAAACAACAAGTTCATATTTGACTCGAAGTTTAGGTTCACATTTGACCTGGGTTCAAACAACGGGTTCATATTTGACTCGAAGTTTAGGTTCACATTTGACCTGGGTTCAAACAATGGGTTCATATTTGACTTGAAGTTTAGGTTCACATTTGACTTGGGTTCAAACAATGGGTTCATGTTTGACTCAAAGTTTAGGTTCATATCTGACCTAGTTTCAAACAACGGGTTCATATTTGACTCGAAGTTTAGGTTCATATTTGACCTGGGTTCAAACAACGGGTTTATATTTGACGCAAAGTTTAGGTTCATATCTGACCTGATTTCAAACAACGGGTTCATATTTGACTCGAAGTTTAGGTTCACATTTGACCTGGGTTCAAACAACGGGTTCAAATTTAACTCGAAGTTTAGGTTCATATCTGACCTAGATTCAAACAACAAGTTCATATTTGACTCGAAGTTCACATTTGACCTGGGTTCAAACAACGGGTTCGTGTTTGACTCGAAGCTTAGGTTCATATCTTACCTGGTTTCAAACAACGGGTTCATATTTGACGCAAAGTTTAGGTTCATATTTGACCTGGGTTCAAACAAAGGGTTCATATTTGACTCAAAGTTTAGGTTCATATAACCGGGGTTCAAACAACGGGTTCATGTTTGACTCGAAGTTTAGGTTCATATCTTACCTGGTTTCAAACAACAGGTTCATATTTGACTCGAAGTTTAGGTTCATATCCGACTTGGTTTCAAACAACGGGTTCATATTTGACTCGAAGTTTAGGTTCACATTTGACCTGGGTTCAAACAACGGGTTCATGTTTGACTCGAAGTTTAGGTTCATATCTGACCTGGTTTCAAACAACGGGTTCATATTTGACTCGAAGTTTAGGTTCACATTTGACCTGGGTTCAACAAACGGGTTCGAATTTGACTCGAAGTTTTGGTTCATATCTGACCTAGTTTCAAACAACAAGTTCATATTTGACTCAAAGTTTAGGTTCACATTTGACCTGGGTTCAAACAACGGGTTCATATTTGACTCGAAGTTTAGGTTCACATTTGACCTGGGTTCAAACAATGGGTTCATATTTGACTTGAAGTTTAGGTTCACATTTGACTTGGGTTCAAACAATGGGTTCATGTTTGACTCAAAGTTTAGGTTCAAATCTGACCTAGTTTCAAACAACGGGTTCATATTTGACTCGAAGTTTAGGTTCATATTTGACCTGGGCTCAAACAACGGGTTTATATTTGACTCAAAGTTTAGGTTCATATCTGACCTGATTTCAAACAACGGGTTCATATTTGACTCGAAGTTTAGGTTCATATTTGACCTGGGTTCAAACAACGGGTTTATATTTGACTCAAAGTTTAGGTTCATATCTGGCCTAGTTTCAAACAACGGGTTCATTTTGACTCGAAGTTTAGGTTCACATTTTACCTGGGTTCAAACAACGGGTTCATGTTTGATTCGAAGTTTAGGTTCATATCTGACCTGGTTTCAAACAATGGGTTCATATTTGACTCGAAGTTTAGGTTCATATCTGACTAGGTTTCAGACAACGGGTTCATATTTGACTCGAAGTTTAGGTTCACATTTGACCTGGGTTCAAACAACGGGTTCAAATTTAACTCGAAGTTTAGGTTCACATCCGACTTGGTTTCAAACAACGGGTTCATATTTGACTCGAAGTTTAGGTTCACATTTGACCTGGGTTCAAACAACGGGTTCATGTTTGACTCGAAGTTTAGGTTCATATCATACCTGGTTTCAAACAACGGGTTCATATTTGACTCGAAGTTTTGGTTCATATTTGACCTGCGTTCAAACAACGGGTTTATATTTGACACAAAGTTTAGGTTCATATCTGACCTGGTTTCAAACAACGGGTTCATATTTGACTCGAAGTTTAGGTTCACATTTGACCTGGGTTCAACAAACGGGTTCGAATTTGACTCGAAGTTTAGGTTCATATCTGACCTAGTTTCAAACAACAAGTTCATATTTGACTCGAAGTTTAGGTTCACATTTTACCTGGGTTCAAACAACGGGTTCATATTTGACTCGAAGTTTAGGTTCACATTTGACCTGGGTTTAAACAATGGGTTCATATTTGACTTGAAGTTTAGGTTCACATTTGACTTGGGTTCAAACAATGGGTTCATGTTTGACTCAAAGTTTAGGTTCATATCTGACCTAGTTTCAAACAACGGGTTCATATTTGACTCGAAGTTTAGGTTCACATTTTACCTGGGTTCAAACAACGGGTTCAAATTTAACTCGAAGTTTAGGTTCATATCCGACTTAGTTTCAAACAACGGGTTCATATTTGACTCGAAGTTTAGGTTCACATTTGACCTGGGTTCAAACAACGGGTTCATGTTTGACAAGAAGTTTAGGTTCATATCTTACCTGGTTTCAAACAACGGGTTCATATTTGACTCGAAGTTTTGGTTCATATTTGACCTGCGTTCAAACAACGGGTTTATAGTTGACACAAAGTTTAGGTTCATATCTGACCTGGTTTCAAACAACGGGTTCATATTTGACTCGAAGTTTAGGTTCACATTTGACCTGGGTTCAACAAACGGGTTCGAATTTGACTCGAAGTTTAGGTTCATATCTGACCTAGTTTCAAACAACAAGTTCATATTTGACTCGAAGTTTAGGTTCACATTTGACCTGGGTTCAAACAACGGGTTCATATTTGACTCGAAGTTTAGGTTCACATTTGACCTGGGTTCAAACAATGGGTTCATATTTGACTTGAAGTTTAGGTTCACATTTGACTTGGGTTCAAACAATGGGTTCATGTTTGACTCAAAGTTTAGGTTCATATCTGACCTAGTTTCAAACAACGGGTTCATATTTGACTCGAAGTTTAGGTTCACATTTGACCTGGGTTCAACAAACGGGTTCGAATTTGACTCGAAGTTTAGGTTCATATCTGCCCTAGTTTCAAACAACAAGTTCATATTTGACTCGAAGTTTAGGTTCACATTTGACCTGGGTTCAAACAACGGGTTTATATTTGACTCGAAGTTTAGGTTCATATTTGACCTGGGTTCAAACAACGGGTTTATATTTGACTCAAAGTTTAGGTTCATATCTGACCTAGTTTCAAACAACGGGTTCATATTTGACTCGAAGTTTAGGTTCACATTTTACCTGGGTTCAAACAACGGGTTCATGTTTGATTCGAAGTTTAGGTTCATATCTGACCTGGTTTCAAACAACGGGTTCATATTTGACTCGAAGTTTAGGTTCACATTTTACTTGGGTTCAAACAACGGGTTCATGTTTGATTCGAAGTTTAGGTTCATATCTGACCTGGTTTCAAACAACGGGTTCATATTTGACTCGAAGTTTAGGTTCATATTTGACCTGGGTTCAAACAACGGGTTTATATTTGACTCAAAGTTTAGGTTCATATCTGACCTAATTTCAAACAACGGGTTCATATTTGACTCGAAGTTTAGGTTCATATTTGACCTGGGTTCAAACAACGGGTTTATATTTGACTCAAAGTTTAGGTTCATATCTGACCTAGTTTCAAACAACGGGTTCATATTTGACTCGAAGTTTAGGTTCACATTTTACCTGGGTTCAAACAACGGGTTCATGTTTGATTCGAAGTTTAGGTTCATATCTGACCTGGTTTCAAACAACGGGTTCATATTTGACTCGAAGTTTAGGTTCATATTTGACCTGGGTTCAAATAACGGGTTCATATTTGACTCGAAGTTTAGGTTCATATCTGACTAGGTTTCAGACAACGGGTTCATATTTCACTCGAAGTTTAGGTTCACATTTGACCTGGGTTCAAACAACGGGTTCAAATTTAACTCGAAGTATAGGTTCATATCCGACTTGGTTTCAAACAACGGGTTCATATTTGACTCGAAGTTTAGGTTCACATTTGACCTGGGTTCAAACAACGGGTTCATGTTTGACTCGAAGTTTAGGTTCACATCTGACTTGGTTTCAAACAACGGGTTCATATTTGACTCGAAGTTTAGGTTCACATTTGACCTGGGTTCAACAAACGGGTTCGAATTTGACTCGAAGTTTAGGTTCATATCTGACCTAGTTTCAAACAACAAGTTCATATTTGACTCGAAGTTTAGGTTCACATTTTACCTGGGTTCAAACAACGGGTTCATATTTGACTCGAAGTTTAGGTTCACATTTGACCTGGGTTCAAACAATGGGTTCATATTTGACTTGAAGTTTAGGTTCACATTTGACTTGGGTTCAAACAATGGGTTCATGTTTGACTCAAAGTTTAGGTTCATATCTGACCTAGTTTCAAACAACGGGTTCATATTTGACTCGAAGTTTAGGTTCATATTTGACCTGGGTTCAAACAACGGGTTTATATTTGACTCAAAGTTTAGGTTCATATCTGACCTGATTTCAAACAACGGGTTCATATTTGACTCGAAGTTTAGGTTCATATTTGACCTGGGTTCAAACAACGGGTTTATATTTGACTCAAAGTTTAGGTTCATATCTGACCTAGTTTCAAACAACGGGTTCATATTTGACTCGAAGTTTAGGTTCACATTTTACCTGGGTTCAAACAACGGGTTCATGTTTGATTCGAAGTTTAGGTTCACATTTGACCTGGGTTCAACAAACGGGTTCGAATTTGACTCGAAGTTTAGGTTCATATCTGACCTAGTTTCAAACAACAAGTTCATATTTGACTCGAAGTTTAGGTTCACATTTTACCTGGGTTCAAACAACGGGTTCATATTTGACTCGAAGTTTAGGTTCACATTTGACCTGGGTTCAAACAACGGGTTCAAATTTAACTCGAAGTTTAGGTTCATATCCGACTTGGTTTCAAACAACGGGTTCATATTTGACTCGAAGTTTAGGTTCACATTTGACCTGGGTTCAAACAACGGGTTCATGTTTGACAAGAAGTTTAGGTTCATATCTTACCTGGTTTCAAACAACGGGTTCATATTTGACTCGAAGTTTTGGTTCATATTTGACCTGCGTTCAAACAACGGGTTTATAGTTGACACAAAGTTTAGGTTCATATCTGACCTGGTTTCAAACAACGGGTTCATATTTGACTCGAAGTTTAGGTTCACATTTGACCTGGGTTCAACAAACGGGTTCGAATTTGACTCGAAGTTTAGGTTCATATCTGACCTAGTTTCAAACAACAAGTTCATATTTGACTCGAAGTTTAGGTTCACATTTGACCTGGGTTCAAACAACGGGTTCATATTTGACTCGAAGTTTAGGTTCACATTTGACCTGGGTTCAAACAATGGGTTCATATTTGACTTGAAGTTTAGGTTCACATTTGACTTGGGTTCAAACAATGGGTTCATGTTTGACTCAAAGTTTAGGTTCATATCTGACCTAGTTTCAAACAACGGGTTCATATTTGACTCGAAGTTTAGGTTCACATTTGACCTGGGTTCAACAAACGGGTTCGAATTTGACTCGAAGTTTAGGTTCATATCTGCCCTAGTTTCAAACAACAAGTTCATATTTGACTCGAAGTTTAGGTTCACATTTGACCTGGGTTCAAACAACGGGTTTATATTTGACTCGAAGTTTAGGTTCATATTTGACCTGGGTTCAAACAACGGGTTTATATTTGACTCAAAGTTTAGGTTCATATCTGACCTAGTTTCAAACAACGGGTTCATATTTGACTCGAAGTTTAGGTTCACATTTTACCTGGGTTCAAACAACGGGTTCATGTTTGATTCGAAGTTTAGGTTCATATCTGACCTGGTTTCAAACAACGGGTTCATATTTGACTCGAAGTTTAGGTTCACATTTTACTTGGGTTCAAACAACGGGTTCATGTTTGATTCGAAGTTTAGGTTCATATCTGACCTGGTTTCAAACAACGGGTTCATATTTGACTCGAAGTTTAGGTTCATATTTGACCTGGGTTCAAACAACGGGTTTATATTTGACTCAAAGTTTAGGTTCATATCTGACCTAATTTCAAACAACGGGTTCATATTTGACTCGAAGTTTAGGTTCATATTTGACCTGGGTTCAAACAACGGGTTTATATTTGACTCGAAGTTTAGGTTCATATTTGACCTGGGTTCAAACAACGGGTTTATATTTGACTCAAAGTTTAGGTTCATATCTGACCTAATTTCAAACAACGGGTTCATATTTGACTCGAAGTTTAGGTTCATATTTGACCTGGGTTCAAACAACGGGTTTATATTTGACTCAAAGTTTAGGTTCATATCTGACCTAGTTTCAAACAACGGGTTCATATTTGACTCGAAGTTTAGGTTCATATTTGACCTGGGTTCAAACAACGGGTTTATATTTGACTCAAAGTTTAGGTTCATATCTGACCTAGTTTCAAACAACGGGTTCATATTTGACTCGAAGTTTAGGTTCACATTTTACCTGGGTTCAAACAACGGGTTCATGTTTGATTCGAAGTTTAGGTTCATATCTGACCTGGTTTCAAACAACGGGTTCATATTTGACTCGAAGTTTAGGTTCATATTTGACCTGGGTTCAAATAACGGGTTCATATTTGACTCGAAGTTTAGGTTCATATCTGACTAGGTTTCAGACAACGGGTTCATATTTCACTCGAAGTTTAGGTTCACATTTGACCTGGGTTCAAACAACGGGTTCAAATTTAACTCGAAGTATAGGTTCATATCCGACTTGGTTTCAAACAACGGGTTCATATTTGACTCGAAGTTTAGGTTCACATTTGACCTGGGTTCAAACAACGGGTTCATGTTTGACTCGAAGTTTAGGTTCACATCTGACTTGGTTTCAAACAACGGGTTCATATTTGACTCGAAGTTTAGGTTCACATTTGACCTGGGTTCAACAAACGGGTTCGAATTTGACTCGAAGTTTAGGTTCATATCTGACCTAGTTTCAAACAACAAGTTCATATTTGACTCGAAGTTTAGGTTCACATTTTACCTGGGTTCAAACAACGGGTTCATATTTGACTCGAAGTTTAGGTTCACATTTGACCTGGGTTCAAACAATGGGTTCATATTTGACTTGAAGTTTAGGTTCACATTTGACTTGGGTTCAAACAATGGGTTCATGTTTGACTCAAAGTTTAGGTTCATATCTGACCTAGTTTCAAACAACGGGTTCATATTTGACTCGAAGTTTAGGTTCATATTTGACCTGGGTTCAAACAACGGGTTTATATTTGACTCAAAGTTTAGGTTCATATCTGACCTGATTTCAAACAACGGGTTCATATTTGACTCGAAGTTTAGGTTCATATTTGACCTGGGTTCAAACAACGGGTTTATATTTGACTCAAAGTTTAGGTTCATATCTGACCTAGTTTCAAACAACGGGTTCATATTTGACTCGAAGTTTAGGTTCACATTTTACCTGGGTTCAAACAACGGGTTCATGTTTGATTCGAAGTTTAGGTTCACATTTGACCTGGGTTCAACAAACGGGTTCGAATTTGACTCGAAGTTTAGGTTCATATCTGACCTAGTTTCAAACAACAAGTTCATATTTGACTCGAAGTTTAGGTTCACATTTTACCTGGGTTCAAACAACGGGTTCATATTTGACTCGAAGTTTAGGTTCACATTTGACCTGGGTTCAAACAACGGGTTCAAATTTAACTCGAAGTTTAGGTTCATATCCGACTTGGTTTCAAACAACGGGTTCATATTTGACTCGAAGTTTAGGTTCACATTTGACCTGGGTTCAAACAACGGGTTCATGTTTGACAAGAAGTTTAGGTTCATATCTTACCTGGTTTCAAACAACGGGTTCATATTTGACTCGAAGTTTTGGTTCATATTTGACCTGCGTTCAAACAACGGGTTTATAGTTGACACAAAGTTTAGGTTCATATCTGACCTGGTTTCAAACAACGGGTTCATATTTGACTCGAAGTTTAGGTTCACATTTGACCTGGGTTCAACAAACGGGTTCGAATTTGACTCGAAGTTTAGGTTCATATCTGACCTAGTTTCAAACAACAAGTTCATATTTGACTCGAAGTTTAGGTTCACATTTGACCTGGGTTCAAACAACGGGTTCATATTTGACTCGAAGTTTAGGTTCACATTTGACCTGGGTTCAAACAATGGGTTCATATTTGACTTGAAGTTTAGGTTCACATTTGACTTGGGTTCAAACAATGGGTTCATGTTTGACTCAAAGTTTAGGTTCATATCTGACCTAGTTTCAAACAACGGGTTCATATTTGACTCGAAGTTTAGGTTCACATTTGACCTGGGTTCAACAAACGGGTTCGAATTTGACTCGAAGTTTAGGTTCATATCTGCCCTAGTTTCAAACAACAAGTTCATATTTGACTCGAAGTTTAGGTTCACATTTGACCTGGGTTCAAACAACGGGTTTATATTTGACTCGAAGTTTAGGTTCATATTTGACCTGGGTTCAAACAACGGGTTTATATTTGACTCAAAGTTTAGGTTCATATCTGACCTAGTTTCAAACAACGGGTTCATATTTGACTCGAAGTTTAGGTTCACATTTTACCTGGGTTCAAACAACGGGTTCATGTTTGATTCGAAGTTTAGGTTCATATCTGACCTGGTTTCAAACAACGGGTTCATATTTGACTCGAAGTTTAGGTTCACATTTTACTTGGGTTCAAACAACGGGTTCATGTTTGATTCGAAGTTTAGGTTCATATCTGACCTGGTTTCAAACAACGGGTTCATATTTGACTCGAAGTTTAGGTTCATATTTGACCTGGGTTCAAACAACGGGTTTATATTTGACTCAAAGTTTAGGTTCATATCTGACCTAATTTCAAACAACGGGTTCATATTTGACTCGAAGTTTAGGTTCATATTTGACCTGGGTTCAAACAACGGGTTTATATTTGACTCAAAGTTTAGGTTCATATCTGACCTAGTTTCAAACAACGGGTTCATATTTGACTCGAAGTTTAGGTTCACATTTTACCTGGGTTCAAACAACGGGTTCATGTTTGATTCGAAGTTTAGGTTCATATCTGACCTGGTTTCAAACAAAGGGTTCATATTTGACTCGAAGTTTAGGTTCATATTTGACCTGGGTTCAAATAACGGGTTCATATTTGACTCGAAGTTTAGGTTCATATCTGACTAGGTTTCAGACAACGGGTTCATATTTCACTCGAAGTTTAGGTTCACATTTGACCTGGGTTCAAACAACGGGTTCAAATTTAACTCGAAGTATAGGTTCATATCCGACTTGGTTTCAAACAACGGGTTCATATTTGACTCGAAGTTTAGGTTCACATTTGACCTGGGTTCAAACAACGGGTTCATGTTTGACTCGAAGTTTAGGTTCATATCTGACTTGGTTTCAAACAACGGGTTCATATTTGACTCGAAGTTTAGGTTCATATTTGACCTGGGTTCAAACAACGGGTTTATATTTGACTCAAAGTTTAGGTTCATATCTGACCTAATTTCAAACAACGGGTTCATATTTGACTCGAAGTTTAGGTTCATATTTGACCCGGGTTCAAACAACGGGTTTATATTTGACTCAAAGTTTAGGTTCATATCTGACCTAGTTTCAAACAACGGGTTCATATTTGACTCGAAGTTTAGGTTCACATTTTACCTGGGTTCAAACAATGGGTTCATGTTTGATTCGAAGTTTAGGTTCATATCTGACCTGGTTTCAAACAACGGGTTCATATTTGACTCGAAGTTTAGGTTCATATTTGACCTGGGTTCAAATAACGGGTTCATACTTGACTCGAAGTTTAGGTTCATATCTGACTAGGTTTCAGACAACGGGTTCATATTTGACTCGAAGTTTAGGTTCACATTTGACCTGGGTTCAAACAACGGGTTCAAATTTATCTCGAAGTTTAGGTTCATATCCGACTTGGTTTCAAACAACGGGTTCATATTTGACTCGAAGTTTAGGTTCACATTTGACCTGGGTTCAAACAACGGGTTCATGTTTGACTCGAAGTTTAGGTTCATATCTTACCTGGTTTCAAACAACGGGTTCATATTCGACTCGAAGTTTTGGTTCATATTTGACCTGCGTTCAAACAACGGGTTTATATTTGACACAAAGTTTAGGTTCATATCTGACCTGGTTTCAAACAACGGGTTCATATTTGACTCGAAGTTTAGGTTCACATTTGACCTGGGTTCAACAAACGGGTTCGAATTTGACTCGAAGTTTAGGTTCATATCTGACCTAGTTTCAAACAACAAGTTCATATTTGACTCGAAGTTTAGGTTCACATTTGACCTGGGTTCAAACAATGGGTTCATATTTGACTTGAAGTTTAGGTTCACATTTGACTTGGGTTCAAACAATGGGTTCATGTTTGACTCAAAGTTTAGGTTCATATCTGACCTAGTTTCAAACAACGGGTTCAGATTTGACTCGAAGTTTAGGTTCACATTTGACCTGGGTTCAACAAACGGGTTCGAATTTGACTCGAAGTTTAGGTTCATATCTGCCCTAGTTTCAAACAACAAGTTCATATTTGACTCGAAGTTTAGGTTCACATTTGACCTGGGTTCAAACAACGGGTTTATATTTGACTCGAAGTTTAGGTTCATATTTGACCTGGGTTCAAACAACGGGTTTATATTTGACTCAAAGTTTAGGTTCATATCTGACCTAGTTTCAAACAACGGGTTCATATTTGACTCGAAGTTTAGGTTCACATTTTACCTGGGTTCAAACAACGGGTTCATGTTTGATTCGAAGTTTAGGTTCATATCTGACCTGGTTTCAAACAACGGGTTCATATTTGACTCGAAGTTTAGGTTCACATTTTACTTGGGTTCAAACAACGGGTTCATGTTTGATTCGAAGTTTAGGTTCATATCTGACCTGGTTTCAAACAACGGGTTCATATTTGACTCGAAGTTTAGGTTCATATTTGACCTGGGTTCAAACAACGGGTTTATATTTGACTCAAAGTTTAGGTTCATATCTGACCTAATTTCAAACAACGGGTTCATATTTGACTCGAAGTTTAGGTTCATATTTGACCTGGGTTCAAACAACGGGTTTATATTTGACTCAAAGTTTAGGTTCATATCTGACCTAGTTTCAAACAACGGGTTCATATTTGACTCGAAGTTTAGGTTCACATTTTACCTGGGTTCAAACAACGGGTTCATGTTTGATTCGAAGTTTAGGTTCATATCTGACCTGGTTTCAAACAAAGGGTTCATATTTGACTCGAAGTTTAGGTTCATATTTGACCTGGGTTCAAATAACGGGTTCATATTTGACTCGAAGTTTAGGTTCATATCTGACTAGGTTTCAGACAACGGGTTCATATTTCACTCGAAGTTTAGGTTCACATTTGACCTGGGTTCAAACAACGGGTTCAAATTTAACTCGAAGTATAGGTTCATATCCGACTTGGTTTCAAACAACGGGTTCATATTTGACTCGAAGTTTAGGTTCACATTTGACCTGGGTTCAAACAACGGGTTCATGTTTGACTCGAAGTTTAGGTTCATATCTGACTTGGTTTCAAACAACGGGTTCATATTTGACTCGAAGTTTAGGTTCATATTTGACCTGGGTTCAAACAACGGGTTTATATTTGACTCAAAGTTTAGGTTCATATCTGACCTAATTTCAAACAACGGGTTCATATTTGACTCGAAGTTTAGGTTCATATTTGACCCGGGTTCAAACAACGGGTTTATATTTGACTCAAAGTTTAGGTTCATATCTGACCTAGTTTCAAACAACGGGTTCATATTTGACTCGAAGTTTAGGTTCACATTTTACCTGGGTTCAAACAATGGGTTCATGTTTGATTCGAAGTTTAGGTTCATATCTGACCTGGTTTCAAACAACGGGTTCATATTTGACTCGAAGTTTAGGTTCATATTTGACCTGGGTTCAAATAACGGGTTCATACTTGACTCGAAGTTTAGGTTCATATCTGACTAGGTTTCAGACAACGGGTTCATATTTGACTCGAAGTTTAGGTTCACATTTGACCTGGGTTCAAACAACGGGTTCAAATTTATCTCGAAGTTTAGGTTCATATCCGACTTGGTTTCAAACAACGGGTTCATATTTGACTCGAAGTTTAGGTTCACATTTGACCTGGGTTCAAACAACGGGTTCATGTTTGACTCGAAGTTTAGGTTCATATCTTACCTGGTTTCAAACAACGGGTTCATATTCGACTCGAAGTTTTGGTTCATATTTGACCTGCGTTCAAACAACGGGTTTATATTTGACACAAAGTTTAGGTTCATATCTGACCTGGTTTCAAACAACGGGTTCATATTTGACTCGAAGTTTAGGTTCACATTTGACCTGGGTTCAACAAACGGGTTCGAATTTGACTCGAAGTTTAGGTTCATATCTGACCTAGTTTCAAACAACAAGTTCATATTTGACTCGAAGTTTAGGTTCACATTTGACCTGGGTTCAAACAACGGGTTCATATTTGACTCGAAGTTTAGGTTCACATTTGACCTGGGTTCAAACAATGGGTTCATATTTGACTTGAAGTTTAGGTTCACATTTGACTTGGGTTCAAACAATGGGTTCATGTTTGACTCAAAGTTTAGGTTCATATCTGACCTAGTTTCAAACAACGGGTTCATATTTGACTCGAAGTTTAGGTTCACATTTGACCTGGGTTCAACAAACGGGTTCGAATTTGACTCGAAGTTTAGGTTCATATCTGCCCTAGTTTCAAACAACAAGTTCATATTTGACTCGAAGTTTAGGTTCACATTTGACCTGGGTTCAAACAACGGGTTTATATTTGACTCAAAGTTTAGGTTCATATCTGACCTAGTTTCAAACAACGGGTTCATATTTGACTCGAAGTTTAGGTTCACATTTTACTTGGGTTCAAACAACGGGTTCATGTTTGATTCGAAGTTTAGGTTCATATCTGACCTGGTTTCAAACAACGGGTTCATATTTGACTCGAAGTTTAGGTTCATATTTGACCTGGGTTCAAACAACGGGTTTATATTTGACTCAAAGTTTAGGTTCATATCTGACCTAATTTCAAACAACGGGTTCATATTTGACTCGAAGTTTAGGTTCATATTTGACCTGGGTTCAAACAACGGGTTTATATTTGACTCAAAGTTTAGGTTCATATCTGACCTAGTTTCAAACAACGGGTTCATATTTGACTCGAAGTTTAGGTTCACATTTTACCTGGGTTCAAACAACGGGTTCATGTTTGATTCGAAGTTTAGGTTCATATCTGACCTGGTTTCAAACAACGGGTTCATATTTGACTCGAAGTTTAGGTTCATATTTGACCTGGGTTCAAATAACGGGTTCATATTTGACTCGAAGTTTAGGTTCATATCTGACTAGGTTTCAGACAACGGGTTCATATTTCACTCGAAGTTTAGGTTCACATTTGACCTGGGTTCAAACAACGGGTTCAAATTTAACTCGAAGTATAGGTTCATATCCGACTTGGTTTCAAACAACGGGTTCATATTTGACTCGAAGTTTAGGTTCACATTTGACCTGGGTTCAAACAACGGGTTCATGTTTGACTCGAAGTTTAGGTTCATATCTTACCTGGTTTCAAACAACGGGTTCATATTTGACTCGAAGTTTTGGTTCATATTTGACCTGCGTTCAAACAACGGGTTTATATTTGACACAAAGTTTAGGTTCATATCTGACCTGGTTTCAAACAACGGGTTCATATTTGACTCGAAGTTTAGGTTCACATTTGACCTGGGTTCAAACAACGGGTTCATATTTGACTCGAAGTTTAGGTTCACATTTGACCTAGGTTCAAACAATGGGTTCATATTTGACTTGAAGTTTAGGTTCACATTTGACTTGGGTTCAAACAATGGGTTCATGTTTGACTCAAAGTTTAGGTTCATATCTAACCTAGTTTCAAACAACGGGTTCATATTTGACTCGAAGTTTAGGTTCACATTTGACCTGGGTTCAACAAACGGGTTCGAATTTGACTCGAAGTTTAGGTTCATATCTGACCTAGTTTCAAACAACAAGTTCATATTTGACTCGAAGTTTAGGTTCACATTTGACCTGGGTTCAAACAACGGGTTCATATTTGACTCGAAGTTTAGGTTCACATTTGACCTGGGTTCAAACAATGGGTTCATATTTGACTTGAAGTTTAGGTTCACATATGACTTGGGTTCAAACAATGGGTTCATGTTTGACTCAAAGTTTAGGTTCATATCTGACCTAGTTTCAAACAACGGGTTCATATTTGACTCGAAGTTTAGGTTCATATTTGACCTGGGTTCAAACAACGGGTTTATATTTGACTCAAAGTTTAGGTTCATATCTGACCTGATTTCAAACAACGGGTTCATATTTTACTCGAAGTTTAGGTTCATATTTGACCTGGGTTCAAACAACGGGTTTATATTTAACTCAAAGTTTAGGTTCATATCTGACCTAGTTTCAAACAACGGGTTCATATTTGACTCGAAGTTTAGGTTCACATTTTACATGGGTTCAAACAACGGGTTCATGTTTGATTCGAAGTTTAGGTTCATATCAGACCTGGTTTCAAACAACGGGTTCATATTTAACTCGAAGTTTAGGTTCATATTTGACCTGGGTTCAAATAACAGGTTCATATTTGACTCGAAGTTTAGGTTCATATCTGACTAGGTTTCAGACAACGGGTTCATATTTGACTCGAAGTTTAGGTTCACATTTGACCTGGGTTCAAACAACGGGTTCAAATTTAACTCGAAGTTTAGGTTCATATCCGACTTGGTTTCAAACAACGGGTTCATATTTGACTCGAAGTTTAGGTTCACATTTGACCTGGGTTTAAACAACGGGTTCATGTTTGACTCGAAGTTTAGGTTCATATCTTACCTGGTTTCAAACAACGGGTTCATATTTGACTCGAAGTTTTGGTTCATATTTGACCTGCGTTCAAACAACGGGTTTATATTTGACACAAAGTTTAGGTTCATATCTGACCTGGTTTCAAACAACGGGTTCATATTTGACTCGAAGTTTAGGTTCACATTTGACCTGGGTTCAACAAACGGGTTCGAATTTGACTCGAAGTTTAGGTTCATATCTGACCTAGTTTCAAACAACAAGTTCATATTTGACTCGAAGTTTAGGTTCACATTTGACCTGGGTTCAAACAACGGGTTCATATTTGACTCGAAGTTTAGGTTCACATTTGACCTGGGTTCAAACAATGGGTTCATATTTGACTTGAAGTTTAGGTTCACATTTGACTTGGGTTCAAACAATGGGTTCATGTTTGACTCAAAGTTTAGGTTCATATCTGACCTAGTTTCAAACAACGGGTTCATATTTGACTCGAAGTTTAGGTTCATATTTGACCTGGGTTCAAACAACGGGTTTATATTTGACTCAAAGTTTAGGTTCATATCTGACCTGATTTCAAACAACGGGTTCATATTTGACTCGAAGTTTAGGTTCATATTTGACCTGGGTTCAAACAACGGGTTTATATTTGACTCAAAGTTTAGGTTCATATCTGACCTAGTTTCAAACAACGGGTTCATATTTGACTCGAAGTTTAGGTTCACATTTTACCTGGGTTCAAACAACGGGTTCATGTTTGACTCGAAGTTTAGGTTCATATCTTACCTGGTTTCAAACAACGGGTTCATATTTGACTCGAAGTTTAGGTTCATATTTGACCTGGGTTCAAATAACGGGTTCATATTTGACTCGAAGTTTAGGTTCATATCTGACTAGGTTTCAGACAACGGGTTCATATTTTACTCGAAGTTTAGGTTCACATTTGACCTGGGTTCAAACAACGGGTTCAAATTTAAGTCGAAGTTTAGGTTCATATCTGACCTAGTTTCAAACAACAAGTTCATATTTGACTCGAAGTTCACATTTGACCTGGGTTCAAACAATGGGTTCATGTTTGACACGAAGTTTAGGTTCATATCTGACCTGGTTTCAAACAACGGGTTCATATTTGACTCGAAGTTTAGGTTCACATTTGACCTGGGTTCAAACAACGGGTTCATGTTTGACTCGAAGCTTAGGTTCATATCTTACCTCGTTTCAAACAACGGGTTCATATTTGACTCAAAGTTTAGGTTCATATTTGACCTGGGTTCAAACAAAGGGTTCATATTTGACTCAAAGTTTAGGTTCGTATAACCTGGGATCAAACAACGGGTTCATGTTTGACTCGAAGTTTAGGTTCATATCTTACCTAGTTTCAAACAACAGGTTCATATTTGACTCGAAGTTTAGGTTCATATCCGACTTGGTTTCAAACAATCGTTTCAAATTTGACTCGAAGTTTAGGTTCACATTTGACCTGGGTTCAAACAACGGGTTCATGTTTGACTCGAAGTTTAGGTTAATATCTTACCTGGTTTCAAACAACGGGTTCATATTAGACTCGAAGTTTTGGTTCATATTTTACCTGCGTTCAAACAACGGGTTTATATTTGACTCGAAGTTTAGGTTCATATCTTAACTGGTTTCAAACAACGGGTTCATATTTGACTCGAAGTTTAGGTTCACATTTGACCTGGGTTCAACAAACGGGTTCGAATTTGACTCGAAGTTTAGGTTCATATCTGACCTGGTTTCAAACAACGGGTTCATATTTGACTCGAAGTTTAAGTTCACATTTGACCTGGGTTCAAACAACGGGTTCATATTTGACTCGAAGTTTAGGTTCACATTTGACCTGGGTTCAAACAATGGGTTCATATTTGACTTGAAGTTTAGGTTCACATTTGACTTGGGTTCAAACAATGGGTTCATGTTTGACTCAAAGTTTAGGTTCATATCTGACCTAGTTTCAAACAACGGGTTCATATTTGACTCGAAGTTTAGGTTCATATTTGACCTGGGTTCAAACAACGGGTTTATATTTGACTCAAAGTTTAGGTTCATATCTGACCTGATTTCAAACAACGGGTTCATATTTGACTCGAAGTTTAGGTTCATATTTGACCTGGGTTCAAACAACGGGTTTATATTTGACTCAAAGTTTAGGTTCATATCTGACCTAGTTTCAAACAACGGTTTCATATTTGACTCGAAGTTTAGGTTCATATTTGACCTGGGTTCAAATAACGGGTTCATATTTGACTCGAAGTTTAGGTTCATATCTGACTAGGTTTCAGACAACGGGTTCATATTTTACTCGAAGTTTAGGTTCACATTTGACCTGGGTTCAAACAACGGGTTCAAATTTAAGTCGAAGTTTAGGTTCATATCTGACCTAGTTTCAAACAACAAGTTCATATTTGACTCGAAGTTCACATTTGACCTGGGTTCAAACAATGGGTTCATGTTTGACACGAAGTTTAGGTTCATATCTGACCTGGTTTCAAACAACGGGTTCATATTTGACTCGAAGTTTAGGTTCACATTTGACCTGGGTTCAAACAACGGGTTCATGTTTGACTCGAAGCTTAGGTTCATATCTTACCTGGTTTCAAACAACGGGTTCATATTTGACTCAATGTTTAGGTTCATATTTGACCTGGGTTCAAACAAAGGGTTCATATTTAACTCAAAGTTTAGGTTCATATAACCTGGGTTCAAACAACGGGTTCATGTTTGACTCGAAGTTTAGGTTCATATCTTACCTGGTTTCAAACAACAGGTTCATATTTGACTCGAAGTTTAGGTTCATATCCGACCTGGTTTCAAACAACGGGTTCATATTTGAAAAGAAGTTTAGGTTCACATTTGACCTGGGTTCAAACAACGGGTTCATGTTTGACTCGAGGTTTAGGTTCATATCTTACCTGGTTTCAAACAACAGGTTCATATTTGACTCGAAGTTTGGGTTCATATTTGACCTGCGTTCAAACAACGGGTTTATATTTTACACAAAGTTTAGGTTCATATCTGACCTGGTTTCAAACAACGGGTTCATATTTGACTCGAAGTTTAGGTTCACATTTGACTTCGGTTCAACAAACGGGTTCGAATTTGACTCGAAGTTTAGGTTCATATCTGACCTAGTTTCAAACAACAAGTTCATATTTGACTCGAAGTTTAGGTTCACATTTGACCTGGGTTCAAACAACGGGTTCATATTTGACTCGAAGTTTAGGTTCACATTTGACCTGGGTTCAAACAATGGGTTCATATTTGACTTGAAGTTTAGGTTCACATTTGACTTGGGTTCAAACAATGGGTTCATGTTTGACTCAAAGTTTAGGTTCATATCTGACCTAGTTTCAAACAACGGGTTCATATTTGACTCAAAGTTTAGGTTCATATTTGACCTGGGTTCAAACAACGGGTTTATATTTGACTCAAAGTTTAGGTTCATATCTGACCTGATTTCAAACAACGGGTTCATATTTGACTCGAAGTTTAGGTTCATATTTGACCTGGGTTCAAACAACGGGTTTATATTTGACTCAAAGTTTAGGTTCATATCTGACCTAGTTTCAAACAACGGGTTCATATTTGACTCGAAGTTTAGGTTCACATTTTACCTGGGTTCAAACAACGGGTTCATGTTTGACTCGAAGTTTAGGTTCATATCTTACCTGGTTTCAAACAACGGGTTCATATTTGACTCGAAGTTTAGGTTCATATTTGACCTGGGTTCAAATAACGGGTTCATATTTGACTCGAAGTTTAGGTTCATATCTGACTAGGTTTCAGACAACGGGTTCATATTTTACTCGAAGTTTAGGTTCACATTTGACCTGGGTTCAAAAAACGGGTTCAAATTTAAGTCGAAGTTTAGGTTCATATCTGACCTAGTTTCAAACAACAAGTTCATATTTGACTTGAAGTTCACATTTGACCTGGGTTCAAACAAGGGGTTCATGTTTGACACGAAGTTTAGGTTCATATCTGACCTGGTTTCAAACAACGGGTTCATATTTGACTCGAAGTTTAGGTTCACATTTGACCTGGGTTCAAACAACGGGTTCATGTTTGACTCGAAGCTTAGGTTCATATCTTACCTCGTTTCAAACAACAGGTTCATATTTGACTCAAAGTTTAGGTTCATATTTGACCTGGGTTCAAACAAAGGGTTCATATTTGACTCAAAGTTTAGGTTCGTATAACCTGGGATCAAACAACGGGTTCATGTTTGACTCGAAGTTTAGGTTCATATCTTACCTAGTTTCAAACAACAGGTTCATATTTGACTCGAAGTTTAGGTTCATATCCGACTTGGTTTCAAACAATCGTTTCATATTTGACTCGAAGTTTAGGTTCACATTTGACCTGGGTTCAAACAACGGGTTCATGTTTGACTCGAAGTTTAGGTTAATATCTTACCTGGTTTCAAACAACGGGTTCATATTTGACTCGAAGTTTTGGTTCATATTTTACCTGCGTTCAAACAACGGGTTTATATTTGACTCGAAGTTTAGGTTCATATCTTACCTGGTTTCAAACAACGGGTTCATATTTGACTCGAAGTTTAGGTTCACATTTGACCTGGGTTCAACAAACGGGTTCGAATTTGACTCGAAGTTTAGGTTCATATCTGACCTGGTTTCAAACAACGGGTTCATATTTGACTCGAAGTTTAGGTTCACATTTGACCTGGGTTCAAACAACGGGTTCATATTTGACTCGAAGTTTAGGTTCACATTTGACCTGGGTTCAAACAATGGGTTCATATTTGACTTGAAGTTTAGGTTCACATTTGACTTGGGTTCAAACAATGGGTTCATGTTTGACTCAAAGTTTAGGTTCATATCTGACCTAGTTTCAAACACCGGGTTCATATTTGACTCGAAGTTTAGGTTCATATTTGACCTGGGTTCAAACAACGGGTTTATATTTGACTCAAAGTTTAGGTTCATATCTGACCTGATTTCAAACAACGGGTTCATATTTGACTCGAAGTTTAGGTTCATATTTGACCTGGGTTCAAACAACGGGTTTATATTTGACTCAAAGTTTAGGTTCATATCTGACCTAGTTTCAAACAACGGGTTCATATTTGACTCGAAGTTTAGGTTCACATTTTACTTGGGTTCAAACAACGGGTTCATGTTTGACTCGAAGCTTAGGTTCATATCTTACCTGGTTTCAAACAACGGGTTCATATTTGACTCAATGTTTAGGTTCATATTTGACCTGGGTTCAAACAAAGGGTTCATATTTAACTCAAAGTTTAGGTTCATATAACCTGGGTTCAAACAACGGGTTCATGTTTGACTCGAAGTTTAGGTTCATATCTTACTTGGTTTCAAACAACAGGTTCATATTTGACTCGAAGTTTAGGTTCATATCCGACCTGGTTTCAAACAACGGGTTCATATTTGAAAAGAAGTTTAGGTTCACATTTGACCTGGGTTCAAACAACGGGTTCATGTTTGACTCGAAGTTTAGGTTCATATCTTACCTGGTTTCAAACAACGGGTTCATATTTGACTCGAAGTTTGGGTTCATATTTGACCTGCGTTCAAACAACGGGTTTATATTTGACACAAAGTTTAGGTTCATATCTGACCTGGTTTCAAACAACGGGTTCATATTTGACTCGAAGTTTAGGTTCACATTTGACTTCGGTTCAACAAACGGGTTCGAATTTGAATCGAAGTTTAGGTTCATATCTGTCCTAGTTTCAAACAACAAGTTCATATTTGACTCGAAGTTTAGGTTCACATTTGACCTGGGTTCAAACAACGGGTTCATATTTGACTCGAAGTTTAGGTTCACATTTGACCTGGGTTCAAACAATGGGTTCATATTTGACTTGAAGTTTAGGTTCACATTTGACTTGGGTTCAAACAATGGGTTCATGTTTGACTCAAAGTTTAGGTTCATATCTGACCTAGTTTCAAACAACGGGTTCATATTTGACTCGAAGTTTAGGTTCATATTTGACCTGGGTTCAAACAATGGGTTTAGATTTGACTCAAAGTTTAGGGTCATATCTGACCTGATTTCAAACAACGGGTTCATATTTGACTCGAAGTTTAGGTTCATATTTGACCTGGGTTCAAACAACGGGTTTATATTTGACTCAAAGTTTAGGTTCATATCTGACCTAGTTTCAAACAACGGGTTCATATTTGACTCGAAGTTTAGGTTCACATTTTACCTGGGTTCAAACAACGGGTTCATGTTTGACTCGAAGTTTAGGTTCATATCTTACCTGGTTTCAAACAACGGGTTCATATTTGACTCGAAGTTCACATTTGACCTGGGTTCAAACAACGGGTTCATGTTTGACTCGAAGCTTAGTTTCATATCTTACCTGGTTTCAAACAACGGGTTCATATTTGACTCAAAGTTTAGGTTCATATTTGACCTGGGTTCAAACAAAGGGTTCATATTTGACTCATAGTTTAGGTTCATATAATCGGGGTTCAAACAACGGGTTCATGTTTGACTCGAAGTTTAGGTTCATATCTTACCTGGTTTCAATCAACAGGTTCATATTTGACTCGAAGTTTAAGTTCATATCCGACTTGGTTTCAAACAACGGGTTCATATTTGACTCGAAGTTTAGGTTCACATTTGACCTGGGTTCAAACAACGGGTTCATATTTGACTCGAAGTTTAGGTTCACATTTGACCTGGGTTCAAACAATGGGTTCATATTTGACTTGAAGTTTAGGTTCACATTTGACTTGGGTTCAAACAATGGGTTCATGTTTGACTCAAAGTTTAGGTTCATATCTGACCTAGTTTCAAACAACGGGTTCATATTTGACTCGAAGTTTAGGTTCATATTTGACCTGGGTTCAAACAACGGGTTTATATTTGACTCAAAGTTTAGGTTCATATCTGACCTGATTTCAAACAACGGGTTCATATTTGACTCGAAGTTTAGGTTCATATTTGACCTGGGTTCAAACAACGGGTTTATATTTGACTCAAAGTTTAGGTTCATATCTGACCTAGTTTCAAACAACGGGTTCATATTTGACTCGAAGTTTAGGTTCACATTTTACTTGGGTTCAAACAACGGGTTCATGTTTGACTCGAAGCTTAGGTTCATATCTTACCTGGTTTCAAACAACGGGTTCATATTTGACTCAATGTTTAGGTTCATATTTGACCTGGGTTCAAACAAAGGGTTCATATTTAACTCAAAGTTTAGGTTCATATAACCTGGGTTCAAACAACGGGTTCATGTTTGACTCGAAGTTTAGGTTCATATCTTACTTGGTTTCAAACAACAGGTTCATATTTGACTCGAAGTTTAGGTTCATATCCGACCTGGTTTCAAACAACGGGTTCATATTTGAAAAGAAGTTTAGGTTCACATTTGACCTGGGTTCAAACAACGGGTTCATGTTTGACTCGAAGTTTAGGTTCATATCTTACCTGGTTTCAAACAACGGGTTCATATTTGACTCGAAGTTTGGGTTCATATTTGACCTGCGTTCAAACAACGGGTTTATATTTGACACAAAGTTTAGGTTCATATCTGACCTGGTTTCAAACAACGGGTTCATATTTGACTCGAAGTTTAGGTTCACATTTGACTTGGGTTCAAACAATGGGTTCATGTTTGACTCAAAGTTTAGGTTCATATCTGACCTAGTTTCAAACAACGGGTTCATATTTGACTCGAAGTTTAGGTTCATATTTGACCTGGGTTCAAACAACGGGTTTATATTTGACTCAAAGTTTAGGTTCATATCTGACCTGATTTCAAACAACGGGTTCATATTTGACTCGAAGTTTAGGTTCATATTTGACCTGGGTTCAAACAACGGGTTTATATTTGACTCAAAGTTTAGGTTCATATCTGACCTAGTTTCAAACAACGGGTTCATATTTGACTCGAAGTTTAGGTTCACATTTTACTTGGGTTCAAACAACGGGTTCATGTTTGACTCGAAGCTTAGGTTCATATCTTACCTGGTTTCAAACAACGGGTTCATATTTGACTCAATGTTTAGGTTCATATTTGACCTGGGTTCAAACAAAGGGTTCATATTTAACTCAAAGTTTAGGTTCATATAACCTGGGTTCAAACAACGGGTTCATGTTTGACTCGAAGTTTAGGTTCATATCTTACTTGGTTTCAAACAACAGGTTCATATTTGACTCGAAGTTTAGGTTCATATCCGACCTGGTTTCAAACAACGGGTTCATATTTGAAAAGAAGTTTAGGTTCACATTTGACCTGGGTTCAAACAACGGGTTCATGTTTGACTCGAAGTTTAGGTTCATATCTTACCTGGTTTCAAACAACGGGTTCATATTTGACTCGAAGTTTGGGTTCATATTTGACCTGCGTTCAAACAACGGGTTTATATTTGACACAAAGTTTAGGTTCATATCTGACCTGGTTTCAAACAACGGGTTCATATTTGACTCGAAGTTTAGGTTCACATTTGACTTCGGTTCAACAAACGGGTTCGAATTTGACTCGAAGTTTAGGTTCATATCTGTCCTAGTTTCAAACAACAAGTTCATATTTGACTCGAAGTTTAGGTTCACATTTGACCTGGGTTCAAACAACGGGTTCATATTTGACTCGAAGTTTAGGTTCACATTTGACCTGGGTTCAAACAATGGGTTTATATTTGACTTGAAGTTTAGGTTCACATTTGACTTGGGTTCAAACAATGGGTTCATGTTTGACTCAAAGTTTAGGTTCATATCTGACCTAGTTTCAAACAACGGGTTCATATTTGACTCGAAGTTTAGGTTCATATTTGACCTGGGTTCAAACAATGGGTTTAGATTTGACTCAAAGTTTAGGGTCATATCTGACCTGATTTCAAACAACGGGTTCATATTTGACTCGAAGTTTAGGTTCATATTTGACCTGGGTTCAAACAACGGGTTTATATTTGACTCAAAGTTTAGGTTCATATCTGACCTAGTTTCAAACAACGGGTTCATATTTGACTCGAAGTTTAGGTTCACATTTTACCTGGGTTCAAACAACGGGTTCATGTTTGACTCGAAGTTTAGGTTCATATCTTACCTGGTTTCAAACAACGGGTTCATATTTGACCCGAAGTTTAGGTTCATATTTGACCTGGGTTCAAATAACGGGTTCATATTTGACTCGAAGTTTAGGTTCATATCTGACTAGGTTTCAGACAACGGGTTCATATTTGACTCGAAGTTTAGGTTCACATTTGACCTGGGTTCAAACAACGGGTCCAAATTTAACTCGAAGTTTAGGTTCATATCTGACCTAGTTTCAAACAACAAGTTCATATTTGACTCGAAGTTCACATTGGACCTGGGTTCAAACAACGGGTTCATGTTTGACTCGAAGCTTAGTTTCATATCTTACCTGGTTTCAAACAACGGGTTCATATTTGACTCAAAGTTTAGGTTCATATTTGACCTGGGTTCAAACAAAGGGTTCATATTTGACTCATAGTTTAGGTTCATATAACCGGGGTTCAAACAACGGGTTCATGTTTGACTCGAAGTTTAGGTTCATATCTTACCTGGTTTCAATCAACAGGTTCATATTTGACTCGAAGTTTAGGTTCATATCTGACCTGGTTTCAAACAACGGGTTCATATTTGACTCGAAGTTTAGGTTCACATTTGACCTGGGTTCAAACAACGGGTTCATATTTGACTCGAAGTTTAGGTTCACATTTGACCTGGGTTCAAACAATGGGTTCATATTTGACTTGAAGTTTAGGTTCACATTTGACTTGGGTTCAAACAATGGGTTCATGTTTGACTCAAAGTTTAGGTTCATATCTGACCTAGTTTCAAACAACGGGTTCATATTTGACTCGAAGTTTAGGTTCATATTTGACCTGGGTTCAAACAACGGGTTTATATTTGACTCAAAGTTTAGGTTCATATCTGACCTGATTTCAAACAACGGGTTCATATTTGACTCGAAGTTTAGGTTCATATTTGACCTGGGTTCAAACAACGGGTTTATATTTGACTCAAAGTTTAGGTTCATATCTGACCTAGTTTCAAACAACGGGTTCATATTTGACTCGAAGTTTAGGTTCACATTTTACTTGGGTTCAAACAACGGGTTCATGTTTGACTCAAAGCTTAGGTTCATATCTTACCTGGTTTCAAACAACGGGTTCATATTTGACTCAATGTTTAGGTTCATATTTGACCTGGGTTCAAACAAAGGGTTCATATTTAACTCAAAGTTTAGGTTCATATAACCTGGGTTCAAACAACGGGTTCATCTTTGACTCGAAGTTTAGGTTCATATCTTACTTGGTTTCAAACAACAGGTTCATATTTGACTCGAAGTTTAGGTTCATATCCGACCTGGTTTCAAACAACGGGTTCATATTTGAAAAGAAGTTTAGGTTCACATTTGACCTGGGTTCAAACAACGGGTTCATGTTTGACTCGAAGTTTAGGTTCATATCTTACCTGGTTTCAAACAACGGGTTCATATTTGACTCGAAGTTTGGGTTCATATTTGACCTGCGTTCAAACAACGGGTTTATATTTGACACAAAGTTTAGGTTCATATCTGACCTGGTTTCAAACAACGGGTTCATATTTGACTCGAAGTTTAGGTTCACATTTGACTTCGGTTCAACAAACGGGTTCGAATTTGACTCGAAGTTTAGGTTCATATCTGTCCTAGTTTCAAACAACAAGTTCATATTTGACTCGAAGTTTAGGTTCACATTTGACCTGGGTTCAAACAACGGGTTCATATTTGACTCGAAGTTTAGGTTCACATTTGACCTGGGTTCAAACAATGGGTTCATATTTGACTTGAAGTTTAGGTTCACATTTGACTTGGGTTCAAACAATGGGTTCATGTTTGACTCAAAGTTTAGGTTCATATCTGACCTAGTTTCAAACAACGGGTTCATATTTGACTCGAAGTTTAGGTTCATATTTGACCTGGGTTCAAACAATGGGTTTAGATTTGACTCAAAGTTTAGGGTCATATCTGACCTGATTTCAAACAACGGGTTCATATTTGACTCGAAGTTTAGGTTCATATTTGACCTGGGTTCAAACAACGGGTTTATATTTGACTCAAAGTTTAGGTTCATATCTGACCTAGTTTCAAACAACGGGTTCATATTTGACTCGAAGTTTAGGTTCACATTTTACCTGGGTTCAAACAACGGGTTCATGTTTGACTCGAAGTTTAGGTTCATATCTTACCTGGTTTCAAACAACGGGTTCATATTTGACCCGAAGTTTAGGTTCATATTTGACCTGGGTTCGAATAACGGGTTCATATTTGACTCGAAGTTTAGGTTCATATCTGACTAGGTTTCAGACAACGGGTTCATATTTGACTCGAAGTTTAGGTTCACATTTGACCTGGGTTCAAACAACGGGTTCAAATTTAACTCGAAGTTTAGGTTCATATCTGACCTAGTTTCAAACAACAAGTTCATATTTGACTCGAAGTTCACATTTGACCTGGGTTCAAACAACGGGTTCATGTTTGACTCGAAGCTTAGTTTCATATCTTACCTGGTTTCAAACAACGGGTTCATATTTGACTCAAAGTTTAGGTTCATATTTGACCTGGGTTCAAACAAAGGGTTCATATTTGACTCATAGTTTAGGTTCATATAACCGGGGTTCAAACAACGGGTTCATGTTTGACTCGAAGTTTAGGTTCATATCTTACCTGGTTTCAATCAACAGGTTCATATTTGACTCGAAGTTTAAGTTCATATCCGACTTGGTTTCAAACAACGGGTTCATATTTGACTCGAAGTTTAGGTTCACATTTGACCTGGGTTCAAACAACGCGTTCATATTTGACTCGAAGTTTAGGTTCACATTTGACCTGGGTTCAAACAATGGGTTCATATTTGACTTGAAGTTTAGGTTCACATTTGACTTGGGTTCAAACAATGGGTTCATGTTTGACTCAAAGTTTAGGTTCATATCTGACCTAGTTTCAAACAACGGGTTCATATTTGACTCGAAGTTTAGGTTCATATTTGACCTGGGTTCAAACAACGGGTTTATATTTGACTCAAAGTTTAGGTTCATATCTGACCTGATTTCAAACAACGGGTTCATATTTGACTCGAAGTTTAGGTTCATATTTGACCTGGGTTCAAACAACGGGTTTATATTTGACTCAAAGTTTAGGTTCATATCTGACCTAGTTTCAAACAACGGGTTCATATTTGACTCGAAGTTTAGGTTCACATTTTACTTGGGTTCAAACAACGGGTTCATGTTTGACTCGAAGCTTAGGTTCATATCTTACCTGGTTTCAAACAACGGGTTCATATTTGACTCAATGTTTAGGTTCATATTTGACCTGGGTTCAAACAAAGGGTTCATATTTAACTCAAAGTTTAGGTTCATATAACCTGGGTTCAAACAACGGGTTCATGTTTGACTCGAAGTTTAGGTTCATATCTTACTTGGTTTCAAACAACAGGTTCATATTTGACTCGAAGTTTAGGTTCATATCCGACCTGGTTTCAAACAACGGGTTCATATTTGAAAAGAAGTTTAGGTTCACATTTGACCTGGGTTCAAACAACGGGTTCATGTTTGACTCGAAGTTTAGGTTCATATCTTACCTGGTTTCAAACAACGGGTTCATATTTGACTCGAAGTTTATGTTCATATTTGACCTGCGTTCAAACAACGGGTTTATATTTGACACAAAGTTTAGGTTCATATCTGACCTGGTTTCAAACAACGGGTTCATATTTGACTCGAAGTTTAGGTTCACATTTGACTTCGGTTCAACAAACGGGTTCGAATTTGACTCGAAGTTTAGGTTCATATCTGTCCTAGTTTCAAACAACAAGTTCATATTTGACTCGAAGTTTAGGTTCACATTTGACCTGGGTTCAAACAACGGGTTCATATTTGACTCGAAGTTTAGGTTCACATTTGACCTGGGTTCAAACAATGGGTTCATATTTGACTTGAAGTTTAGGTTCACATTTGACTTGGGTTCAAACAATGGGTTCATGTTTGACTCAAAGTTTAGGTTCATATCTGACCTAGTTTCAAACAACGGGTTCATATTTGACTCGAAGTTTAGGTTCATATTTGACCTGGGTTCAAACAATGGGTTTAGATTTGACTCAAAGTTTAGGGTCATATCTGACCTGATTTCAAACAACGGGTTCATATTTGACTCGAAGTTTAGGTTCATATTTGACCTGGGTTCAAACAACGGGTTTATATTTGACTCAAAGTTTAGGTTCATATCTGACCTAGTTTCAAACAACGGGTTCATATTTGACTCGAAGTTTAGGTTCACATTTTACCTGGGTTCAAACAACGGGTTCATGTTTGACTCGAAGTTTAGGTTCATATCTTACCTGGTTTCAAACAACGGGTTCATATTTGACCCGAAGTTTAGGTTCATATTTGACCTGGGTTCAAATAACGGGTTCATATTTGACTCGAAGTTTAGGTTCATATCTGACTAGGTTTCAGACAACGGGTTCATATTTGACTCGAAGTTTAGGTTCACATTTGACCTGGGTTCAAACAACGGGTTCAAATTTAACTCGAAGTTTAGGTTCATATCTGACCTAGTTTCAAACAACAAGTTCATATTTGACTCGAAGTTCACATTTGACCTGGGTTCAAACAACGGGTTCATGTTTGACTCGAAGCTTAGTTTCATATCTTACCTGGTTTCAAACAACGGGTTCATATTTGACTCAAAGTTTAGGTTCATATTTGACCTGGGTTCAAACAAAGGGTTCATATTTGACTCATAGTTTAGGTTCATATAACCGGGGTTCAAACAACGGGTTCATGTTTGACTCGAAGTTTAGGTTCATATCTTACCTGGTTTCAATCAACAGGTTCATATTTGACTCGAAGTTTAAGTTCATATCCGACTTGGTTTCAAACAACGGGTTCATATTTGACTCGAAGTTTAGGTTCACATTTGACCTGGGTTCAAACAACGGGTTCATGTTTGACTCGAAGTTTAGGTTCATATCTTACCTGGTTTCAAACAACGGGTTCATATTTGACTCGAAGTTTTGGTTCATATTTGACCTGCGTTCAAACAATGGGTTTATATTTGACACAAAGTTTAGGTTCATATCTGACCTGGTTTCAAACAACGGGTTCATATTTGACTCGAAGTTTAGGTTCACATTTGACCTGGGTTCAACAAACGGGTTCGAATTTGACTCGAAGTTTAGGTTCATATCTGAGGTAGTTTCAAACAACAATTTCATATTTGACTCGAAGTTTAGGTTCACATTTGACCTGGGTTCAAACAACGGGTTCATATTTGACTCGAAGTTTAGGTTCACATTTGACCTGGGTTCAAACAATGGGTTCATATTTGACTTGAAGTTTTGGTTCACATTTGACTTGGGTTCAAACAATGGGTTCATGTTTGACTCAAAGTTTAGGTTCATATCTGACCTAGTTTCAAACAACGGGTTCATATTTGACTCGAGGTTTAGGTTCATATTTGACCTGGGTTCAAACAACGGGTTTATATTTGACTCAAAGTTTAGGTTCATATCTGACCTGATTTCAAACAACGGGTTCATATTTGACTCGAAGTTTAGGTTCATATTTGACCTGGGTTCAAACAACGGGATTATATTTGACTCAAAGTTTAGGTTCATATCTGACCTAGTTTCAAACAACGGGTTCATATTTGACTCGAAGTTTAGGTTCACATTTTACCTGGGTTCAAACAACAGGTTCATGTTTGACTCGAAGTTTAGGTTCATATCTGACCTGGTTTCAAACAACGGGTTCATATTTGACTCGAAGTTTAGGTTCATATTTGACCTGGGTTCAAATAACCGGTTCATATTTGACACAAAGTTTAGGTTCATATCTGACCTGGTTTCAGACAACGGGTTCATATTTGACTCGAAGTTTAGGTTCACATTTGACCTGGGTTCAAACAACGGGTTCAAATTTAACTCAAAGTTTAGGTTCATATCTGACCTAGTTTCAAACAACAAGTTCTTATTTGACTCGAAGTTCACATTTGACCTGGGTTCAAACAATGGGTTCATGTTTGACTCGAAGTTTAGGTTCATATCTGACCTGGTTTCAAACAACGGGTTCATATTTGACTCGAAGTTTAGGTTCACATTTGACCTGGGGTCAAACAACGGGTTCATGTTTGACTCGAAGCTTAGGTTCATATCTTACCTGGTTTCAAACAACGGGTTCATATTTGACTCAAAGTTTAGGTTCATATTTGACCTGGGTTCAAACAAAGGGTTCATATTTGACTCAAAGTTTAGGTTCATATAACCTGGGTTCAAACAACGGGTTCATCTTTGACTCGAAGTTTAGGTTCACATCTTACCTGGTTTCAAACAACAGGTTCATATCCGACCTGGTTTCAAACAACGGGTTCATATTTGAAAAGAAGTTTAGGTTCACATTTGACCTGGGTTCAAACAACGGGTTCATGTTTGACTCGAAGTTTAGGTTCATATCTTACCTGGTTTCAAACAACGGGTTCATATTTGACTCGAAGTTTTGGTTCATATTTGACCTGCGTTCAAACAACGGGTTTATATTTGACACAAAGTTTAGGTTCATATCTGACCTGGTTTCAAACAACGGGTTCATATTTGACTCGAAGTTTAGGTTCACATTTGACCTGGGTTCAACAAACGGGTTCGAATTTAACTCGAAGTTTAGGTTCATATCTGACCTAGTTTCAAACAACAAGTTCATATTTGACTCGAAGTTTAGGTTCACATTTGACCTGGGTTCAAACAACGGGTTCATATTTGACTCGAAGTTTAGGTTCACATTTGACCTGGGTTCAAACAATGGGTTCATATTTGACTTGAAGTTTAGGTTCACATTTGACTTGGGTTCAAACAATGGGTTCATGTTTGACTCAAAGTTTAGGTTCATATCTGACCTAGTTTCAAACAACGGGTTCATATTTGACTCGAAGTTTAGGTTCATATTTGACCTGGGTTCAAACAATGGGTTTATATTTGACTCAAAGTTTAGGTTCATATCTGACCTGATTTCAAACAACGGGTTCATATTTGACTCGAAGTTTAGGTTCATATTTGACCTGGGTTCAAACAACGGATTTATATTTGACTCAAAGTTTTGGTTCATATCTGACCTAGTTTCAAACAACGGGTTCATATTTGACTCGAAGTTTAGGTTCATATTTGACCTGGGTTCAAACAAAGGGTTCATATTTGACTCAAAGTTTAGGTTCATATAACCGGGGTTCAAACAACGGGTTCATGTTTGACTCGAAGTTTAGGTTCATATCTTACCTGGTTTCAATCAACAGGTTCATATTTGACTCGAAGTTTAAGTTCATATCCGACTTGGTTTCAAACAACGGGTTCATATTTGACTCGAAGTTTAGGTTCACATTTGACCTGGGTTCAAACAACGGGTTCATGTTTGACTCGAAGTTTAGGTTCATATCTTACCTGGTTTCAAACAACGGGTTCATATTTGACTCGAAGTTTTGGTTCATATTTGACCTGCGTTCAAACAATGGGTTTATATTTGACACAAAGTTTAGGTTCATATCTGACCTGGTTTCAAACAACGGGTTCATATTTGACTCGAAGTTTAGGTTCACATTTGACCTGGGTTCAACAAACGGGTTCGAATTTGACTCGAAGTTTAGGTTCATATCTGAGCTAGTTTCAAACAACAATTTCATATTTGACTCGAAGTTTAGGTTCACATTTGACCTGGGTTCAAACAACGGGTTCATATTTGACTCGAAGTTTAGGTTCACATTTGACCTGGGTTCAAACAATGGGTTCATATTTGACTTGAAGTTTTGGTTCACATTTGACTTGGGTTCAAACAATGGGTTCATGTTTGACTCAAAGTTTAGGTTCATATCTGACCTAGTTTCAAACAACGGGTTCATATTTGACTCGAAGTTTAGGTTCATATTTGACCTGGGTTCAAACAACGGGTTTATATTTGACTCAAAGTTTAGGTTCATATCTGACCTGATTTCAAACAACGGGTTCATATTTGACTCGAAGTTTAGGTTCATATTTGACCTGGGTTCAAACAACGGGATTATATTTGACTCAAAGTTTAGGTTCATATCTGACCTAGTTTCAAACAACGGGTTCATATTTGACTCGAAGTTTAGGTTCACATTTTACCTGGGTTCAAACAACGGGTTCATGTTTGACTCGAAGTTTAGGTTCATATCTGACCTGGTTTCAAACAACGGGTTCATATTTGACTCGAAGTTTAGGTTCATATTTGACCTGGGTTCAAATAACCGGTTCATATTTGACACAAAGTTTAGGTTCATATCTGACCTGGTTTCAGACAACGGGTTCATATTTGACTCGAAGTTTAGGTTCACATTTGACCTGGGTTCAAACAACGGGTTCAAATTTAACTCGAAGTTTAGGTTCATATCTGACCTAGTTTCAAACAACAAGTTCTTATTTGACTCGAAGTTCACATTTGACCTGGGTTCAAACAATGGGTTCATGTTTGACTCGAAGTTTAGGTTCATATCTGACCTGGTTTCAAACAACGGGTTCATATTTGACTCGAAGTTTAGGTTCACATTTGACCTGGGGTCAAACAACGGGTTCATGTTTGACTCGAAGCTTAGGTTCATATCTTACCTGGTTTCAAACAACGGGTTCATATTTGACTCAAAGTTTAGGTTCATATTTGACCTGGGTTCAAACAAAGGGTTCATATTTGACTCAAAGTTTAGGTTCATATAACCTGGGTTCAAACAACGGGTTCATCTTTGACTCGAAGTTTAGGTTCACATCTTACCTGGTTTCAAACAACAGGTTCATATCCGACCTGGTTTCAAACAACGGGTTCATATTTGAAAAGAAGTTTAGGTTCACATTTGACCTGGGTTCAAACAACGGGTTCATGTTTGACTCGAAGTTTAGGTTCATATCTTACCTGGTTTCAAACAACGGGTTCATATTTGACTCGAAGTTTTGGTTCATATTTGACCTGCGTTCAAACAACGGGTTTATATTTGACACAAAGTTTAGGTTCATATCTGACCTGGTTTCAAACAACGGGTTCATATTTGACTCGAAGTTTAGGTTCACATTTGACCTGGGTTCAACAAACGGGTTCGAATTTAACTCGAAGTTTAGGTTCATATCTGACCTAGTTTCAAACAACAAGTTCATATTTGACTCGAAGTTTAGGTTCACATTTGACCTGGGTTCAAACAACGGGTTCATATTTGACTCGAAGTTTAGGTTCACATTTGACCTGGGTTCAAACAATGGGTTCATATTTGACTTGAAGTTTAGGTTCACATTTGACTTGGGTTCAAACAATGGGTTCATGTTTGACTCAAAGTTTAGGTTCATATCTGACCTAGTTTCAAACAACGGGTTCATATTTGACTCGAAGTTTAGGTTCATATTTGACCTGGGTTCAAACAATGGGTTTATATTTGACTCAAAGTTTAGGTTCATATCTGACCTGATTTCAAACAACGGGTTCATATTTGACTCGAAGTTTAGGTTCATATTTGACCTGGGTTCAAACAACGGATTTATATTTGACTCAAAGTTTTGGTTCATATCTGACCTAGTTTCAAACAACGGGTTCATATTTGACTCGAAGTTTAGGTTCATATTTGACCTGGGTTCAAACAAAGGGTTCATATTTGACTCAAAGTTTAGGTTCATATAACCGGGGTTCAAACAACGGGTTCATGTTTGACTCGAAGTTTAGGTTCATATCTTACCTGGTTTCAATCAACAGGTTCATATTTGACTCGAAGTTTAAGTTCATATCCGACTTGGTTTCAAACAACGGGTTCATATTTGACTCGAAGTTTAGGTTCACATTTGACCTGGGTTCAAACAACGGGTTCATGTTTGACTCGAAGTTTAGGTTCATATCTTACCTGGTTTCAAACAACGGGTTCATATTTGACTCGAAGTTTTGGTTCATATTTGACCTGCGTTCAAACAATGGGTTTATATTTGACACAAAGTTTAGGTTCATATCTGACCTGGTTTCAAACAACGGGTTCATATTTGACTCGAAGTTTAGGTTCACATTTGACCTGGGTTCAACAAACGGGTTCGAATTTGACTCGAAGTTTAGGTTCATATCTGAGCTAGTTTCAAACAACAATTTCATATTTGACTCGAAGTTTAGGTTCACATTTGACCTGGGTTCAAACAACGGGTTCATATTTGACTCGAAGTTTAGGTTCACATTTGACCTGGGTTCAAACAATGGGTTCATATTTGACTTGAAGTTTTGGTTCACATTTGACTTGGGTTCAAACAATGGGTTCATGTTTGACTCAAAGTTTAGGTTCATATCTGACCTAGTTTCAAACAACGGGTTCATATTTGACTCGAAGTTTAGGTTCATATTTGACCTGGGTTCAAACAACGGGTTTATATTTGACTCAAAGTTTAGGTTCATATCTGACCTGATTTCAAACAACGGGTTCATATTTGACTCGAAGTTTAGGTTCATATTTGACCTGGGTTCAAACAACGGGATTATATTTGACTCAAAGTTTAGGTTCATATCTGACCTAGTTTCAAACAACGGGTTCATATTTGACTCGAAGTTTAGGTTCACATTTTACCTGGGTTCAAACAACGGGTTCATGTTTGACTCGAAGTTTAGGTTCATATCTGACCTGGTTTCAAACAACGGGTTCATATTTGACTCGAAGTTTAGGTTCATATTTGACCTGGGTTCAAATAACCGGTTCATATTTGACACAAAGTTTAGGTTCATATCTGACCTGGTTTCAGACAACGGGTTCATATTTGACTCGAAGTTTAGGTTCACATTTGACCTGGGTTCAAACAACGGGTTCAAATTTAACTCGAAGTTTAGGTTCATATCTGACCTAGTTTCAAACAACAAGTTCTTATTTGACTCGAAGTTCACATTTGACCTGGGTTCAAACAATGGGTTCATGTTTGACTCGAAGTTTAGGTTCATATCTGACCTGGTTTCAAACAACGGGTTCATATTTGACTCGAAGTTTAGGTTCACATTTGACCTGGGGTCAAACAACGGGTTCATGTTTGACTCGAAGCTTAGGTTCATATCTTACCTGGTTTCAAACAACGGGTTCATATTTGACTCAAAGTTTAGGTTCATATTTGACCTGGGTTCAAACAAAGGGTTCATATTTGACTCAAAGTTTAGGTTCATATAACCTGGGTTCAAACAACGGGTTCATGTTTGACTCGAAGTTTAGGTTCACATCTTACCTGGTTTCAAACAACAGGTTCATATTTGACTCGAAGTTTAGGTTCATATCCGACCTGGTTTCAAACAACGGGTTCATATTTGAAAAGAAGTTTAGGTTCACATTTGACCTGGGTTCAAACAACGGGTTCATGTTTGACTCGAAGTTTAGGTTCATATCTTACCTGGTTTCAAACAACGGGTTCATATTTGACTCGAAGTTTTGGTTCATATTTGACCTGCGTTCAAACAACGGGTTTATATTTGACACAAAGTTTAGGTTCATATCTGACCTGGTTTCAAACAACGGGTTCATATTTGACTCGAAGTTTAGGTTCACATTTGACCTGGGTTCAACAAACGGGTTCGAATTTAACTCGAAGTTTAGGTTCATATCTGACCTAGTTTCAAACAACAAGTTCATATTTGACTCGAAGTTTAGGTTCACATTTGACTTGGGTTCAAACAACGGGTTCATATTTGACTCGAAGTTTAGGTTCACATTTGACCTGGGTTCAAACAATGGGTTCATATTTGACTTGAAGTTTAGGTTCACATTTGACTTGGGTTCAAACAATGGGTTCATGTTTGACTCAAAGTTTAGGTTCATATCTGACCTAGTTTCAAACAACGGGTTCATATTTGACTCGAAGTTTAGGTTCATATTTGACCTGGGTTCAAACAATGGGTTTATATTTGACTCAAAGTTTAGGTTCATATCTGACCTGATTTCAAACAACGGGTTCATATTTGACTCGAAGTTTAGGTTCATATTTGACCTGGGTTCAAACAACGGGTTTATATTTGACTCAAAGTTTTGGTTCATATCTGACCTAGTTTCAAACAACGGGTTCATATTTGACTCGAAGTTTAGGTTCATATTTGACCTGGGTTCAAACAAAGGGTTCATATTTGACTCAAAGTTTAGGTTCATATAACCGGGGTTCAAACAACGGGTTCATGTTTGACTCGAAGTTTAGGTTCATATCTTACCTGGTTTCAATCAACAGGTTCATATTTGACTCGAAGTTTAAGTTCATATCCGACTTGGTTTCAAACAACGGGTTCATATTTGACTCGAAGTTTAGGTTCACATTTGACCTGGGTTCAAACAACGGGTTCATGTTTGACTCGAAGTTTAGGTTCATATCTTACCTGGTTTCAAACAACGGGTTCATATTTGACTCGAAGTTTTGGTTCATATTTGACCTGCGTTCAAACAATGGGTTTATATTTGACACAAAGTTAAGGTTCATATCTGACCTGGTTTCAAACAACGGGTTCATATTTGACTCGAAGTTTAGGTTCACATTTGACCTGGGTTCAACAAACGGGTTCGAATTTGACTCGAAGTTTAGGTTCATATCTGAGCTAGTTTCAAACAACAATTTCATATTTGACTCGAAGTTTAGGTTCACATTTGACCTGGGTTCAAACAACGGGTTCATATTTGACTCGAAGTTTAGGTTCACATTTGACCTGGGTTCAAACAATGGGTTCATATTTGACTTGAAGTTTAGGTTCACATTTGACTTGGGTTCAAACAATGGGTTCATGTTTGACTCAAAGTTTAGGTTCATATCTGACCTAGTTTCAAACAACGGGTTCATATTTGACTCGAAGTTTAGGTTCATATTTGACCTGGGTTCAAACAACGGGTTTATATTTGACTCAAAGTTTAGGTTCATATCTGACCTGATTTCAAACAACGGGTTCATATTTGACTCGAAGTTTAGGTTCATATTTGACCTGGGTTCAAAAAACGGGATTATATTTGACTCAAAGTTTAGGTTCATATCTGACCTAGTTTCAAACAACGGGTTCATATTTGACTCGAAGTTTAGGTTCACATTTTACCTGGGTTCAAACAACGGGTTCATGTTTGACTCGAAGTTTAGGTTCATATCTGACCTGGTTTCAAACAACGGGTTCATATTTGACTCGAAGTTTAGGTTCATATTTGACCTGGGTTCAAATAACCGGTTCATATTTGACACAAAGTTTAGGTTCATATCTGACCTGGTTTCAGACAACGGGTTCATATTTGACTCGAAGTTTAGGTTCACATTTGACCTGGGTTCAAACAACGGGTTCAAATTTAACTCGAAGTTTAGGTTCATATCTGACCTAGTTTCAAACAACAAGTTCTTATTTGACTCGAAGTTCACATTTGACCTGGGTTCAAACAATGGGTTCATGTTTGACTCGAAGTTTAGGTTCATATCTGACCTGGTTTCAAACAACGGGTTCATATTTGACTCGAAGTTTAGGTTCACATTTGACCTGGGGTCAAACAACGGGTTCATGTTTGACTCGAAGCTTAGGTTCATATCTTACCTGGTTTCAAACAACGGGTTCATATTTGACTCAAAGTTTAGGTTCATATTTGACCTGGGTTCAAACAAAGGGTTCATATTTGACTCAAAGTTTAGGTTCATATAACCTGGGTTCAAACAACGGGTTCATGTTTGACTCGAAGTTTAGGTTCACATCTTACCTGGTTTCAAACAACAGGTTCATATTTGACTCGAAGTTTAGGTTCATATCCGACCTGGTTTCAAACAACGGGTTCATATTTGAAAAGAAGTTTAGGTTCACATTTGACCTGGGTTCAAACAACGGGTTCATGTTTGACTCGAAGTTTAGGTTCATATCTTACCTGGTTTCAAACAACGGGTTCATATTTGACTCAAAGTTTTGGTTCATATTTGACCTGCGTTCAAACAACGGGTTTATATTTGACATAAAGTTTAGGTTCATATCTGACCTGGTTTCAAACAACGGGTTCATATTTGACTCGAAGTTTAGGTTCACATTTGACCTGGGTTCAACAAACGGGTTCGAATTTGACTCGAAGTTTAGGTTCATATCTGACCTAGTTTCAAACAACAAGTTCATATTTGACTCGAAGTTTAGGTTCACATTTGACCTGGGTTCAAACAACGGGTTCATATTTGACTCGAAGTTTAGGTTCACATTTGACCTGGGTTCAAACAATGGGTTCATATTTGACTTGAAGTTTAGGTTCACATTTGACTTGGGTTCTAACAATGGGTTCATGTTTGACTCAAAGTTTAGGTTCATATCTGACCTAGTTTCAAACAACGAGTTCATATTTGACTCGAAGTTTAGGTTCATATTTGACCTGGGTTCAAACAACGGGTTTATATTTGACTCAAAGTTTTGGTTCATATCCGACCTGATTTCAAACAACGGGTTCATATTTGACTCAAAGTTTAGGTTCATATTTGACCTGGGTTCAAACAACGGGTTTATATTTGACTCAAAGTTTAGGTTCATATCTGACCTAGTTTCAAACAACGGGTTCATATTTGACTCGAAGTTTAGGTTCACATTTTACCTGGGTTCAAACAACGGGTTCATGTTTGACTCAAAGTTTAGGTTCATATCTTACCTGGTTTCAAACAACGGGTTCATATTTGACTCGAAGTTTAGGTTCATATTTGACCTGGGTTCAAATAACGGGTTCATATTTGACTCGAAGTTTAGGTTCATATCTGACTAGGTTTCAGACAACGGGTTCATATTTGACTCGAAGTTTAGGTTCACATTTGACCTGGGTTCAAACAACGGGTTCAAATTTAACTCGAAGTTTAGGTTCATATCTGACCTAGTTTCAAACAACAAGTTCTTATTTGACTCGAAGTTCACATTTGACCTGGGTTCAAACAATGGGTTCATGTTTGACTCGAAGTTTAGGTTCATATCTGACCTGGTTTCAAACAACGGGTTCATATTTGACTCGAAGTTTAGGTTCACATTTGACCTGGGGTCAAACAACGGGTTCATGTTTGACTCGAAGCTTAGGTTCATATCTTACCTGGTTTCAAACAACAGGTTCATATTTGACTCAAAGTTTAGGTTCATATTTGACCTGGGTTCAAACAAAGGGTTCATATTTGACTCAAAGTTTAGGTTCATATAACCTGGGTTCAAACAACGGGTTCATGTTTGACTCGAAGTTTAGGTTCACATCTTACCTGGTTTCAAACAACAGGTTCATATTTGACTCGAAGTTTAGGTTCATATCCGACCTGGTTTCAAAAACGGGTTCATATTTGAAAAGAAGTTTAGGTTCACATTTGACCTGGGTTCAAACAACGGGTTCATGTTTGACTCGAAGTTTAGGTTCATATCTTACCTGGTTTCAAACAACGGGTTCATATTTGACTCGAAGTTTTGGTTCATATTTGACCTGCGTTCAAACAACGGGTTTATATTTGACATAAAGTTTAGGTTCATATCTGACCTGGTTTCAAACAACGGGTTCATATTTGACTCGAAGTTTAGGTTCATATTTGACCTGGGTTCAACAAACGGGTTCGAATTTGACTCGAAGTTTAGGTTCATATCTGACCTAGTTTCAAACAACAAGTTCATATTTGACTCGAAGTTTAGGTTCACATTTGACCTGGGTTCAAACAACGGGTTCATATTTGACTCGAAGTTTAGGTTCACATTTGACCTGGGTTCAAACAATGGGTTCATATTTGACTTGAAGTTTAGGTTCACATTTGACTTGGGTTCTAACAATGGGTTCATGTTTGACTCAAAGTTTAGGTTCATATCTGACCTAGTTTCAAACAACGAGTTCATATTTGACTCGAAGTTTAGGTTCATATTTGACCTGGGTTCAAACAACGGGTTTATATTTGACTCAAAGTTTAGGTTCATATCCGACCTGATTTCAAACAACGGGTTCATATTTGACTCGAAGTTTAGGTTCATATTTGACCTGGGTTCAAACAACGGGTTTATATTTGACTCAAAGTTTAGGTTCATATCTGACCTAGTTTCAAACAACGGGTTCATATTTGACTCGAAGTTTAGGTTCACATTTTACCTGGGTTCAAACAACGGGTTCATGTTTGACTCAAAGTTTAGGTTCATATCTTACCTGGTTTCAAACAACGGGTTCATATTTGACTCGAAGTTTAGGTTCATATTTGACCTGGGTTCAAATAACGGGTTCATATTTGACTCGAAGTTTAGGTTCATATCTGACTAGGTTTCAGACAACGGGTTCATATTTGACTCGAAGTTTAGGTTCACATTTGACCTGGGTTCAAACAACGGGTTCAAATTTAACTCGAAGTTTAGGTTCATATCTGACCTAGTTTCAAACAACAAGTTCTTATTTGACTCGAAGTTCACATTTGACCTGGGTTCAAACAATGGGTTCATGTTTGACTCGAAGTTTAGGTTCATATCTGACCTGGTTTCAAACAACGGGTTCATATTTGACTCGAAGTTTAGGTTCACATTTGACCTGGGGTCAAACAACGGGTTCATGTTTGACTCGAAGCTTAGGTTCATATCTTACCTGGTTTCAAACAACAGGTTCATATTTGACTCAAAGTTTAGGTTCATATTTGACCTGGGTTCAAACAAAGGGTTCATATTTGACTCAAAGTTTAGGTTCATATAACCTGGGTTCAAACAACGGGTTCATGTTTGACTCGAAGTTTAGGTTCACATCTTACCTGGTTTCAAACAACAGGTTCATATTTGACTCGAAGTTTAGGTTCATATCCGACCTGGTTTCAAACAACGGGTTCATATTTGAAAAGAAGTTTAGGTTCACATTTGACCTGGGTTCAAACAACGGGTTCATGTTTGACTCGAAGTTTAGGTTCATATCTTACCTGGTTTCAAACAACGGGTTCATATTTGACTCGAAGTTTTGGTTCATATTTGACCTGCGTTCAAACAACGGGTTTATATTTGACATAAAGTTTAGGTTCATATCTGACCTGGTTTCAAACAACGGGTTCATATTTGACTCGAAGTTTAGGTTCATATTTGACCTGGGTTCAACAAACGGGTTCGAATTTGACTCGAAGTTTAGGTTCATATCTGACCTAGTTTCAAACAACAAGTTCATATTTGACTCGAAGTTTAGGTTCACATTTGACCTGGGTTCAAACAACGGGTTCATATTTGACTCGAAGTTTAGGTTCACATTTGACCTGGGTTCAAACAATGGGTTCATATTTGACTTGAAGTTTAGGTTCACATTTGACTTGGGTTCTAACAATGGGTTCATGTTTGACTCAAAGTTTAGGTTCATATCTGACCTAGTTTCAAACAACGAGTTCATATTTGACTCGAAGTTTAGGTTCATATTTGACCTGGGTTCAAACAACGGGTTTATATTTGACTCAAAGTTTAGGTTCATATCCGACCTGATTTCAAACAACGGGTTCATATTTGACTCGAAGTTTAGGTTCATATTTGACCTGGGTTCAAACAACGGGTTTATATTTGACTCAAAGTTTAGGTTCATATCTGACCTAGTTTCAAACAACGGGTTCATATTTGACTCGAAGTTTAGGTTCACATTTTACCTGGGTTCAAACAACGGGTTCATGTTTGACTCAAAGTTTAGGTTCATATCTTACCTGGTTTCAAACAACGGGTTCATATTTGACTCGAAGTTTAGGTTCATATTTGACCTGGGTTCAAATAACGGGTTCATATTTGACTCGAAGTTTAGGTTCATATCTGACTAGGTTTCAGACAACGGGTTCATATTTGACTCGAAGTTTAGGTTCACATTTGACCTGGGTTCAAACAACGGGTTCAAATTTAACTCGAAGTTTAGGTTCATATCTGACCTAGTTTCAAACAACAAGTTCATATTTGACTCGAAGTTCACATTTGACCTGGGTTCAAACAATGGGTTCATGTTTGACTCGAAGTTTAGGGTCATATCTGACCTGGTTTCAAACAACGGGTTCATATTTGACTCGAAGTTAAGGTTCACATTTGACCTGGGGTCAAACAACGGGTTCATGTTTGACTCGAAGCTTAGGTTCATATCTTACCTGGTTTCAAACAACGGGTTCATATTTGACTCAAAGTTTAGGTTCATATTTGACCTGGGTTCAAACAAAGGGTTCATATTTGACTCAAAGTTTAGGTTCATATAACCTGGGTTCAAACAACGGGTTCATGTTTGACTCGAAGTTTAGGTTCATATCATACCTTGTTTCAAACAACAGGTTCATAGTTGACTCGAAGTTTAGGTTCATATCCGACCTGGTTTCAAACAACGGGTTCATGTTTGACTCGAAGTTTAGGTTCACATTTGACCTGGGTTCAAACAACGGGTTCATGTTTGACTCGAAGTTTAGGTTCATATCTTACCTGGTTTCAAACAACGGGTTCATATTTGACTCGAAGTTTTGGTTCATATTTGACCTGCGTTAAAACAACAGGTTTATATTTGACACAAAGTTTAGGTTCATATCTGACCTGGTTTGAAACAACGGGTTCATATTTGACTCGAAGTTTAGGTTCACATTTGACCTGGGTTCAACAAACGGGTTCGAATTTGACTCGAAGTTTAGGTTCATATCTGACCTAGTTTCAAACAACAAGTTCATATTTGACTCGAAGTTTAGGTTCACATTTGACCTGGGTTCAAACAACGGGTTCATATTTGACTCGAAGTTTAGGTTCACATTTGACCTGGGTTCAAACAATGGGTTCATATTTGACTTGAAGTTTAGGTTCACATTTGACTTGGGTTCAAACAACGGGTTCATGTTTGACTCAAAGTTTAGGTTCATATCCGACCTGGTTTCAAACAACGGGTTCATATTTGACTCGAAGTTTAGGTTCATATTTGACCTGGGTTCAAACAATGGGTTTATATTTGACTCAAAGTTTAGGTTCATATCTGACCTGGTTTCAAACAACGGGTTCATATTTGACTCGAAGTTTAGGTTCATATTTGACCTGGGTTCAAACAACGGGTTTATATTTGACTCAAAGTTTAGGTTCATATCTGACCTGGTTTCAAACAAAGGGTTCATATTTGACTCGAAGTTTAGGTTCACATTTGACCCGGTTTCAAACAACGGGTTCATGTTTGACTCGAAGTTTAGGTTCATATCTTACCTGGTTTCAAACAACGGGTTCATATTTGACTCGAAGTTTAGGTTCATATTTGACCTGCGTTCAAACAACGGGTTTATATTTGACTCAAAGTTTAGGTTCATATCTGACCTGGTTTCAAACAACGGGTTCATATTTGACTCGAAGTTTAGGTTCACATTTGTCCTGGGTTCAAACAACGGGTTCATGTTTGACTCGAAGTTTAGGTTCATATCTTACCTGGTTTCAAACAACAGGTTCATATTTGACTCGAAGTTTAGGTTCATATTTGACCTGGGTTCAAACAACGAGTTCATATTTGACTCAAAGTTTAGGTTCATATAAACTGGGTTCAAACAACGGGTTCATGTTTGACTCGTAGTTTAAGTTCATATCTTACCTGGTTTCAAACAACAGGTTCATATTTGACTCAAGTTTAGGTTCATATCCGACCTGGTTTCAAACAACGGGTTCATATTTGACTCGAAGTTTAGGTTCACATTTGACCTGGGTTCAAACAACGGGTTCATGTTTGACTCGAAGTTTAGGTTCATATCTTACCTGGTTTCAAACAACAAGTTCATATTTGACTCGAAGTTTAGGTTCATATTTGACCTGCGTTCAAATAACCGGTTTATATTTGACACAAAGTTTAGGTTCATATCTGACCTGGTTTCAAACAACGGGTTCATATTTGACTCGAAGTTTAGGTTCGCATTTGACCTGGGTTTAACAAACGGGTTCGAATTTGACTCGAAGTTTAGGTTCATATCTTACCTAGTTTCAAACAACAAGTTCATATTTGACTCGAAGTTTAGGTTCACATTTGACCTGGGTTCAAACAACGGGTTCATATTTGACTCGAAGTTTAGGTTCACATTTGACCTGGGTTCAAACAACGGGTTCATATTTGACTCGAAGTTTAGGTTCACATTTGACCTGGGTTCAAACAATGGGTTCATATTTGACTTGAAGTTTAGGTTCACATTTGACTTGGGTTCAACCAACGGGTTCATGTTTGACTCAAAGTTTAGGTTCATATCTGACCTGGTTTCAAACAACGGGTTCATATTTGACTCGAAGTTTAGGTTCATATTTGACCTGGGTTCAAACAACGGGTTTAGATTTGACTCAAAGTTTAGGTTCATATCTGACCTGGTTTCAAACAACGGGTTCATATTTGACTCGAAGTTTAGGTTCATATTTGACCTGGGTTCAAACAACGGGTTTATATTTGACTCAAAGTTTAGGTTCATATCTGACCTGGTTTCAAACAACGGGTTCATATTTGACTCGAAGTTTAGGTTCACATTTGACCTGGGTTCAAACAACGGGTTCATGTTTGACTCGAAGTTTAGGTTCATATCTTACCTGGTTTCAAACAACGGGTTCATATTTGACTCAAAGTTTAGGTTCATATTTGACCCGCGTTCAAACAACGGGTTTATATTTGACTCAAAGTTTAGGTTCATATCTGACCTGGTTTCAAACAACGGGTTCATATTTGACTCGAAGTTTAGGTTCACATTTGAACTGGGTTCAAACAACGGGTTCATGTTTGACTCGAAGTTTAGGTTCATATCTTACCTGGTTTCAAACAACGGGTTCATATTTGACTCGAAGTTTAGGTTCACATTTGACCTGGGTTCAAACAACGGGTTCATATTTGACTCGAAGTTTATTTTCACATTTGACTTGGGTTCAAACAACGGGTTCATATTTGACTAAAAATTTAGGTTCATATTTGACCTGGGTTCAAACAACGGGTTCATGTTTGACTCAAAATTTAGGTTCATATCTGACCTGGTTTCAAACAACGGGTTCATATTTAACTCGAAGTTTAGGTTCATATTTGACCTGGGTTCAAACAACGGGTTTATATTTGACTCAAAGTTTAGGTTCATATCTGACCTGGTTTCAAACAACGGGTTCATATTTGACTCGAAGTTTAGGTTCATATTTGACCTGGTTTCAAAAAACGGGTTCATATTTGACTCAAAGTTTAGGTTCATATAAACTGGGTTCAAACAATGAGTTCATGTTTGACTCGAAGTTTAGGTTCATATCTTACCTGGTTTCAAACAACAGGTTCATATTTGACTCAAAGTTTAGGTTCATATCCGACCTGGTTTCAAACAACGGGTTCATATTTGACTCGAAGTTTAGGTTCACATTTGACCTGGGTTCAAACAACGGGTTCATGTTTGACTCGAAGTTTAGGTTCATATCTTACCTGGTTTCAAACAACGGGTTCATATTTGACTCGAAGTTTAGGTTCATATTTGACCTGCGTTCAAACAACGGGTTTATATTTGACACAAAGGTTAGGTTCATATCTGACCTGGTTTCAAACAACGGGTTCATATTTGACTCGAAGTTTAGGTTCACATTTGACCTGGGTTCAAACAATGGGTTCATATTTGACTTGAAGTTTAGGTTCACATTTGACTTGGGTTCAAACAACGGGTTCATGTTTGACTCAAAGTTTAGGTTCATATCCGACCTGGTTTCAAACAACGGGTTCATATTTGACTCGAAGTTTAGGTTCATATTTGACCTGGGTTCAAACAATGGGTTTATATTTGACTCAAAGTTTAGGTTCATATCTGACCTGGTTTCAAACAACGGGTTCATATTTGACTCGAAGTTTAGGTTCATATTTGACCTGGGTTCAAACAACGGGTTTATATTTGACTCAAAGTTTAGGTTCATATCTGACCTGGTTTCAAACAAAGGGTTCATATTTGACTCGAAGTTTAGGTTCACATTTGACCCGGTTTCAAACAACGGGTTCATGTTTGACTCGAAGTTTAGGTTCATATCTTACCTGGTTTCAAACAACGGGTTCATATTTGACTCGAAGTTTAGGTTCATATTTGACCTGCGTTCAAACAACGGGTTTATATTTGACTCAAAGTTTAGGTTCATATCTGACCTGGTTTCAAACAACGGGTTCATATTTGACTCGAAGTTTAGGTTCACATTTGTCCTGGGTTCAAACAACGGGTTCATGTTTGACTCGAAGTTTAGGTTCATATCTTACCTGGTTTCAAACAACAGGTTCATATTTGACTCGAAGTTTAGGTTCATATTTGACCTGGGTTCAAACAACGGGTTCATATTTGACTCAAAGTTTAGGTTCATATAAACTGGGTTCAAACAACGGGTTCATGTTTGACTCGTAGTTTAAGTTCATATCTTACCTGGTTTCAAACAACAGGTTCATATTTGACTCAAGTTTAGGTTCATATCCGACCTGGTTTCAAACAACGGGTTCATATTTGACTCGAAGTTTAGGTTCACATTTGACCTGGGTTCAAACAACGGGTTCATGTTTGACTCGAAGTTTAGGTTCATATCTTACCTGGTTTCAAACAACAAGTTCATATTTGACTCGAAGTTTAGGTTCATATTTGACCTGCGTTCAAATAACCGGTTTATATTTGACACAAAGTTTAGGTTCATATCTGACCTGGTTTCAAACAACGGGTTCATATTTGACTCGAAGTTTAGGTTCGCATTTGACCTGGGTTTAACAAACGGGTTCGAATTTGACTCGAAGTTTAGGTTCATATCTGACCTAGTTTCAAACAACAAGTTCATATTTGACTCGAAGTTTAGGTTCACATTTGACCTGGGTTCAAACAACGGGTTCATATTTGACTCGAAGTTTAGGTTCACATTTGACCTGGGTTCAAACAACGGGTTCATATTTGACTCGAAGTTTAGGTTCACATTTGACCTGGGTTCAAACAATGGGTTCATATTTGACTTGAAGTTTAGGTTCACATTTGACTTGGGTTCAACCAACGGGTTCATGTTTGACTCAAAGTTTAGGTTCATATCTGACCTGGTTTCAAACAACGGGTTCATATTTGACTCGAAGTTTAGGTTCATATTTGACCTGGGTTCAAACAACGGGTTTAGATTTGACTCAAAGTTTAGGTTCATATCTGACCTGGTTTCAAACAACGGGTTCATATTTGACTCGAAGTTTAGGTTCATATTTGACCTGGGTTCAAACAACGGGTTTATATTTGACTCAAAGTTTAGGTTCATATCTGACCTGGTTTCAAACAACGGGTTCATATTTGACTCGAAGTTTAGGTTCACATTTGACCTGGGTTCAAACAACGGGTTCATGTTTGACTCAAAGTTTAGGTTCATATCTTACCTGGTTTCAAACAACGGGTTCATATTTGACTCAAAGTTTAGGTTCATATTTGACCCGCGTTCAAACAACGGGTTTATATTTGACTCAAAGTTTAGGTTCATATCTGACCTGGTTTCAAACAACGGGTTCATATTTGACTCGAAGTTTAGGTTCACATTTGAACTGGGTTCAAACAACGGGTTCATGTTTGACTCGAAGTTTAGGTTCATATCTTACCTGGTTTCAAACAACGGGTTCATATTTGACTCGAAGTTTAGGTTCACATTTGACCTGGGTTCAAACAACGGGTTCATATTTGACTCGAAGTTTATTTTCACATTTGACTTGGGTTCAAACAACGGGTTCATATTTGACTAAAAATTTAGGTTCATATTTGACCTGGGTTCAAACAACGGGTTCATGTTTGACTCAAAGTTTAGGTTCATATCTGACCTGGTTTCAAACAACGGGTTCATATTTAACTCGAAGTTTAGGTTCATATTTGACCTGGGTTCAAACAACGGGTTTATATTTGACTCAAAGTTTAGGTTCATATCTGACCTGGTTTCAAACAACGGGTTCATATTTGACTCGAAGTTTAGGTTCATATTTGACCTGGTTTCAAAAAACGGGTTCATATTTGACTCAAAGTTTAGGTTCATATAAACTGGGTTCAAACAATGAGTTCATGTTTGACTCGAAGTTTAGGTTCATATCTTACCTGGTTTCAAACAACAGGTTCATATTTGACTCAAAGTTTAGGTTCATATCCGACCTGGTTTCAAACAACGGGTTCATATTTGACTCGAAGTTTAGGTTCACATTTGACCTGGGTTCAAACAACGGGTTCATGTTTGACTCGAAGTTTAGGTTCATATCTTACCTGGTTTCAAACAACGGGTTCATATTTGACTCGAAGTTTAGGTTCATATTTGACCTGCGTTCAAACAACGGGTTTATATTTGACACAAAGGTTAGGTTCATATCTGACCTGGTTTCAAACAACGGGTTCATATTTGACTCGAAGTTTAGGTTCACATTTGACCTGGGTTTAACAAACGGGTTCGAATTTGACTCGAAGTTTAGGTTCATATCTGACCTAGTTTCAAACAACAAGTTCATATTTGACTCGAAGTTTAGGTTCACATTTGACCTGGGTTCAAACAATGGGTTCATATTTGACTTGAAGTTTAGGTTCACATTTGACTTGGGTTCAAACAACGGGTTTATATTTGACTCAAAGTTTAGGTTCATATCTGACCTTGTTTCGAACAACGGGTTCATATTTGACTCGAAGTTTAGGTTCACATTTGACCTGGGTTCAAACAACGGGTTCATGTTTGACTCGAAGTTTAGGTTCATATCTTACCTGGTTTCAAACAACGGGTTCATATTTGACTCGAAGTTTAGGTTCATATTTGACCTGCGTTCAAACAACGGGTTTATATTTAACTCAAAGTTTAGGTTCATATCTGACCTGGTTTCAAACAACGGGTTCATATTTGACTCGAAGTTTAGGTTCACATTTGACCTGGGTTCAAACAACGGGTTCATGTTTGACTCAAAGTTTAGGTTCATATCTTACCTGGTTTCAAACAACGGGTTCATATCTGACTCGAAGTTTAGGTTCATATTTGACCTGGGTTCAAACAATGGGTTCATATTTGACTCAAAGTTTAGGTTCATATAAACTGGGTTCAAACAACGGGTTCATGTTTGACTCGAAGTTTAGGTTCATATCTTACCTGGTTTCAAACAACAGGTTCATATTTGACTCAAAGTTTAGGTTCATATCCGACCTGGTTTCAAACAACGGGTTCATCTTTGACTCGAAGTTTAGGTTCACATTTGACCTGGGTTCAAACAACGGGTTCATGTTTGACTCGAAGTTTAGGTTCATATCTTACCTGGTTTCAAACAACAGGTTCATATTTGACCTGCGTTCAAACAACGGGTTTATATTTGACACAAAGTTTAGGTTCATATCTGACCTGGTTTCAAACAACGGGTTCATATTTGACTCGAAGTTTAGGTTCACATTTGACCAGGGTTTAACAAACGGGTTCATATTTGACTCGAAGTTTAGGTTCATATTTGACCTGGGTTCAAACAACGGGTTTATATTTGACTCAAAGTTTAGGTTCATATCTGACTTGGTTTCAAACAAAGGGTTCATATTTGACTCGAAGTTTAGGTTCACATTTGACCCGGTTTCAAACAACGGGTTCATGTTTGACTCGAAGTTTAGGTTCATATCTTACCTGGTTTCAAACAACGGGTTCATATTTGACTCGAAGTTTAGGTTCATATTTGACCTGCGTTCAAACAACGGGTTTATATTTGACTCAAAGTTTAGGTTCATATCTGACCTGGTTTCAAACAACGGGTTCATATTTGACTCGAAGTTTAGGTTCACATTTGTCCTGGGTTCAAACAACGGGTTCATGTTTGACTCGAAGTTTAGGTTCATATCTTACCTGGTTTCAAACAACAGGTTCATATTTGACTCGAAGTTTAGGTTCATATTTGACCTGGGTTCAAACAACGGGTTCATATTTGACTCAAAGTTTAGGTTCATATAAACTGGGTTCAAACAACGGGTTCATGTTTGACTCGTAGTTTAAGTTCATATCTTACCTGGTTTCAAACAACAGGTTCATATTTGACTCAAGTTTAGGTTCATATCCGACCTGGTTTCAAACAACGGGTTCATATTTGACTCGAAGTTTAGGTTCACATTTGACCTGGGTTCAAACAACGGGTTCATGTTTGACTCGAAGTTTAGGTTCATATCTTACCTGGTTTCAAACAACAAGTTCATATTTGACTCGAAGTTTAGGTTCATATTTGACCTGCGTTCAAATAACCGGTTTATATTTGACACAAAGTTTAGGTTCATATCTGACCTGGTTTCAAACAACGGGTTCATATTTGACTCGAAGTTTAGGTTCGCATTTGACCTGGGTTTAACAAACGGGTTCGAATTTGACTCGAAGTTTAGGTTCATATCTGACCTAGTTTCAAACAACAAGTTCATATTTGACTCGAAGTTTAGGTTCACATTTGACCTGGGTTCAAACAACGGGTTCATATTTGACTCGAAGTTTAGGTTCACATTTGACCTGGGTTCAAACAACGGGTTCATATTTGACTCGAAGTTTAGGTTCACATTTGACCTGGGTTCAAACAATGGGTTCATATTTGACTTGAAGTTTAGGTTCACATTTGACTTGGGTTCAACCAACGGGTTCATGTTTGACTCAAAGTTTAGGTTCATATCTGACCTGGTTTCAAACAACGGGTTCATATTTGACTCGAAGTTTAGGTTCATATTTGACCTGGGTTCAAACAACGGGTTTAGATTTGACTCAAAGTTTAGGTTCATATCTGACCTGGTTTCAAACAACGGGTTCATATTTGACTCGAAGTTTAGGTTCATATTTGACCTGGGTTCAAACAACGGGTTTATATTTGACTCAAAGTTTAGGTTCATATCTGACCTGGTTTCAAACAACGGGTTCATATTTGACTCGAAGTTTAGGTTCACATTTGACCTGGGTTCAAACAACGGGTTCATGTTTGACTCAAAGTTTAGGTTCATATCTTACCTGGTTTCAAACAACGGGTTCATATTTGACTCAAAGTTTAGGTTCATATTTGACCCGCGTTCAAACAACGGGTTTATATTTGACTCAAAGTTTAGGTTCATATCTGACCTGGTTTCAAACAACGGGTTCATATTTGACTCGAAGTTTAGGTTCACATTTGAACTGGGTTCAAACAACGGGTTCATGTTTGACTCGAAGTTTAGGTTCATATCTTACCTGGTTTCAAACAACGGGTTCATATTTGACTCGAAGTTTAGGTTCACATTTGACCTGGGTTCAAACAACGGGTTCATATTTGACTCGAAGTTTATTTTCACATTTGACTTGGGTTCAAACAACGGGTTCATATTTGACTAAAAATTTAGGTTCATATTTGACCTGGGTTCAAACAACGGGTTCATGTTTGACTCAAAGTTTAGGTTCATATCTGACCTGGTTTCAAACAACGGGTTCATATTTAACTCGAAGTTTAGGTTCATATTTGACCTGGGTTCAAACAACGAGTTTATATTTGACTCAAAGTTTAGGTTCATATCTGACCTGGTTTCAAACAACGGGTTCATATTTGACTCGAAGTTTAGGTTCATATTTGACCTGGTTTCAAAAAACGGGTTCATATTTGACTCAAAGTTTAGGTTCATATAAACTGGGTTCAAACAATGAGTTCATGTTTGACTCGAAGTTTAGGTTCATATCTTACCTGGTTTCAAACAACAGGTTCATATTTGACTCAAAGTTTAGGTTCATATCCGACCTGGTTTCAAACAACGGGTTCATATTTGACTCGAAGTTTAGGTTCACATTTGACCTGGGTTCAAACAACGGGTTCATGTTTGACTCGAAGTTTAGGTTCATATCTTACCTGGTTTCAAACAACGGGTTCATATTTGACTCGAAGTTTAGGTTCATATTTGACCTGCGTTCAAACAACGGGTTTATATTTGACACAAAGGTTAGGTTCATATCTGACCTGGTTTCAAACAACGGGTTCATATTTGACTCGAAGTTTAGGTTCACATTTGACCTGGGTTTAACAAACGGGTTCGAATTTGACTCGAAGTTTAGGTTCATATCTGACCTAGTTTCAAACAACAAGTTCATATTTGACTCGAAGTTTAGGTTCACATTTGACCTGGGTTCAAACAATGGGTTCATATTTGACTTGAAGTTTAGGTTCACATTTGACTTGGGTTCAAACAACGGGTTTATATTTGACTCAAAGTTTAGGTTCATATCTGACCTTGTTTCGAACAACGGGTTCATATTTGACTCGAAGTTTAGGTTCACATTTGACCTGGGTTCAAACAACGGGTTCATGTTTGACTCGAAGTTTAGGTTCATATCTTACCTGGTTTCAAACAACGGGTTCATATTTGACTCGAAGTTTAGGTTCATATTTGACCTGCGTTCAAACAACGGGTTTATATTTAACTCAAAGTTTAGGTTCATATCTGACCTGGTTTCAAACAACGGGTTCATATTTGACTCGAAGTTTAGGTTCACATTTGACCTGGGTTCAAACAACGGGTTCATGTTTGACTCAAAGTTTAGGTTCATATCTTACCTGGTTTCAAACAACGGGTTCATATCTGACTCGAAGTTTAGGTTCATATTTGACCTGGGTTCAAACAATGGGTTCATATTTGACTCAAAGTTTAGGTTCATATAAACTGGGTTCAAACAACGGGTTCATGTTTGACTCGAAGTTTAGGTTCATATCTTACCTGGTTTCAAACAACAGGTTCATATTTGACTCAAAGTTTAGGTTCATATCCGACCTGGTTTCAAACAACGGGTTCATCTTTGACTCGAAGTTTAGGTTCACATTTGACCTGGGTTCAAACAACGGGTTCATGTTTGACTCGAAGTTTAGGTTCATATCTTACCTGGTTTCAAACAACAGGTTCATATTTGACCTGCGTTCAAACAACGGGTTTATATTTGACACAAAGTTTAGGTTCATATCTGACCTGGTTTCAAACAACGGGTTCATATTTGACTCGAAGTTTAGGTTCACATTTGACCAGGGTTTAACAAACGGGTTCGAATTTGACTCGAAGTTTAGGTTCATATCTGACCTAGTTTCAAACAACAAGTTTATATTTGACTCGAAGTTTAGGTTCACATTTGACCTGGGTTCAAACAACGGGTTCATATTTGACTCGAAGTTTAGGTTCACATTTGACCTGGGTTCAAACAATGGGTTCATATTTGACTTGAAGTTTAGGTTCACATTTGACTTGGGTTCAAACAACGGGTTCATGTTTGACTCAAAGTTTAGGTTCATATCTGACCTGGTTTCAAACAACGGGTTCATATTTGACTCGAAGTTTAGGTTCATATTTGACCTGGGTTCAAACAACGGGTTTATATTTGACTCAAAGTTTAGGTTCATATCTGACCTGGTTTCAAACAACGGGTTCATATTTGACTCGAAGTTTAGGTTCATATTTGACCTGGGTTCAAACAACGGGTTTATATTTGATTCAAAGTTTAGGTTCATATCTGACCTGGTTTCAAACAACGGGTTCATATTCGACTCGAAGTTTAGGTTCACATTTGACCTGGGTTCAAACAACGGGTTCATGTTTGACTCGAAGTTTAGGTTCATATCTTACCTGGTTTCAAACAACGGGTTCATTTTTGACTCGAAGTTTAGGTTCATATTTGACCTGCGTTCAAACAACGGGTTTATATTTGACTCAAAGTTTAGGTTCATATCTGACCTGGTTTCAAACAACGGGTTCATATTTAACTCGAAGTTTAGGTTCATATTTGACCTGGGTTCAAACAACGGGTTTATATTTGACTCAAAGTTTAGGTTCATATCTGACCTGGTTTCAAACAACGGGTTCATATTTGACTCGAAGTTTAGGTTCAGATTTGACCTGGGTTCAAATAACGGGTTCATGTTTGACTCGAAGTTTAGGTTCATATCTTACCTGGTTTCAAACAAGGGATCATTTTTGACTCGAAGTTTAGGTTCATATTTGACCTGCGTTCAAACAACGGGTTTATATTTGACTCAAAGTTTAGGTTCATATCTGACCTGGTTTCAAACAACGGGTTCATATTTAACTCGAAGTTTAGGTTCACATTTGACCTGGGTTCAAACAATGGGTTCATGTTTGACTCGAAGTTTAGGTTCATATCTTACCTGGTTTCAAACAACGGGTTCATATTTGACTCGAAGTTTAGGTTCACATTTGACCTGGGTTCAAACAACGGGTTCATATTTGACTCGAAGTTTAGGTTCACATTTGACTTGGGTTCAAACAACGGGTTCATATTTGACTCAAAATTTAGGTTCATATTTGACCTGGTTTCATACAACGGGTTCATGTTTGACTCAAAGTTTAGGTTCATATCTGACCTGGTTTCAAACAACGGGTTCATATTTAACTCGAAGTTTAGGTTCATATTTGACCTGGGTTCAAACAACGGGTTTATATTTGACTCAAAGATAGGTTCATATCTGACCTGGTTTCAAACAACGGGTTCATATTTGACTCGAAGTTTAGGTTCACATTTGACCTGGGTTCAAACAACGGGTTCATGTTTGACTCAAAGTTTTGGTTCATATCTGACCTGGTTTCAAACAACGGGTTCATATTTGACTCGAAGTTTAGGTTCATATTTGACCTGGGTTCAAACAACGGGTTTATATTTGACTCAAAGTTTAGGTTCATATCTGACCTGGTTTCAAACAACGGGTTCATATTTGACTCGATGTTTAGGTTCAAATTTGACCTGGGTTCAAACAACGGGTTTATATTTGACTCAAAGTTTAGGTTCATATCTGACCTGGTTTCAAACAACGGGTTCATATTTGACTCGAAGTTTAGGTACACATTTGACCTGGGTTCAAACAACGGGTTCATGTTTGACTCGAAGTTTAGGTTCATATCTTACCTGGTTTCAAAAAACGGGTTCATATTTGACTCGAAGTTTAGGTTCATATTTGACCTGCGTTCAAACAACGGGTTTATATTTAACTCAAAGTTTAGGTTCATATCTAACCTGGTTTCAAACAACGGGTTCATATTTGACTCGAAGTTTAGGTTCACATTTGACCTGGGTTCAAACAACGGGTTCATGTTTGACTTGAAGTTTAGGTTCATATCTTACCTGGTTTCAAACAACGGGTTCATATTTGACTCGAAGTTTAGGTTCATATTTGACCTGGGTTCAAACAATGGGTTCATATTTGACTCAAAGTTTAGGTTCATATAAACTGGGTTCAAACAACGGGTTCATGTTTGACTCGAAGTTTAGGTTCATATCTTACCTGGTTTCAAACAACAGGTTCATATTTGACTCAAAGTTTAGGTTCATATCCGACCTGGTTTCAAACAACGGGTTCATCTTTGACTCGAAGTTTAGGTTCACATTTGACCTGGGTTCAAACAACGGGTTCATGTTTGACTCGAAGTTTAGGTTCATATCTTACCTGGTTTCAAACAACAGGTTCATATTTGACCTGCGTTCAAACAACGGGTTTATATTTGACACAAAGTTTAGGTTCATATCTGACCTGGTTTCAAACAACGGGTTCATATTTGACTCGAAGTTTAGGTTCACATTTGACCAGGGTTTAACAAACGGGTTCGAATTTGACTCGAAGTTTAGGTTCATATCTGACCTAGTTTCAAACAACAAGTTTATATTTGACACGAAGTTTAGGTTCACATTTGACCTGGGTTCAAACAACGGGTTCATATTTGACTCGAAGTTTAGGTTCACATTTGACCTGGGTTCAAACAATGGGTTCATATTTGACTTGAAGTTTAGGTTCACATTTGACTTGGGTTCAAACAACGGGTTCATGTTTGACTCAAAGTTTAGGTTCATATCTGACCTGGTTTCAAACAACGGGTTCATATTTGACTCGAAGTTTAGGTTCATATTTGACCTGGGTTCAAACAACGGGTTTATATTTGACTCAAAGTTTAGGTTCATATCTGACCTGGTTTCAAACAACGGGTTCATATTTGACTCGAAGTTTAGGTTCATATTTGACCTGGGTTCAAACAACGGGTTTATATTTGATTCAAAGTTTAGGTTCATATCTGACCTGGTTTCAAACAACGGGTTCATATTCGACTCGAAGTTTAGGTTCACATTTGACCTGGGTTCAAACAACGGGTTCATGTTTGACTCGAAGTTTAGGTTCATATCTTACCTGGTTTCAAACAACGGGTTCATTTTTGACTTGAAGTTTAGGTTCATATTTGACCTGCGTTCAAACAACGGGTTTATATTTGACTCAAAGTTTAGGTTCATATCTGACCTGGTTTCAAACAACGGGTTCATATTTAACTCGAAGTTTAGGTTCATATTTGACCTGGGTTCAAACAACGGGTTTATATTTGACTCAAAGTTTAGGTTCATATCTGACCTGGTTTCAAACAACGGGTTCATATTTGACTCGAAGTTTAGGTTCACATTTGACCTGGGTTCAAATAACGGGTTCATGTTTGACTCGAAGTTTAGGTTCATATCTTACCTGGTTTCAAACAACGGGTTCATTTTTGACTCGAAGTTTAGGTTCATATTTGACCTGCGTTCAAACAACGGGTTTATATTTGACTCAAAGTTTAGGTTCATATCTGACCTGGTTTCAAACAACGGGTTCATATTTAACTCGAAGTTTAGGTTCATATTTGACCTGGGTTCAAACAACGGGTTTATATTTGACTCAAAGTTTAGGTTCATATCTGACCTGGTTTCAAACAACGGGTTCATATTTGACTCGAAGTTTAGGTTCACATTTGACCTGGGTTCAAATAACGGGTTCATGTTTGACTCGAAGTTTAGGTTCATATCTTACCTGGTTTCAAACAACGGGTTCATTTTTGACTCGAAGTTTAGGTTCATATTTGACCTGCGTTCAAACAACGGGTTTATATTTGACTCAAAGTTTAGGTTCATATCTGACCTGGTTTCAAACAACGGGTTCATATTTGACTCGAAGTTTAGGTTCATATTTGACCTGGGTTCAAACAACGGGTTTATATTTGATTCAAAGTTTAGGTTCATATCTGACCTGGTTTCAAACAACGGGTTCATATTCGACTCGAAGTTTAGGTTCACATTTGACCTGGGTTCAAACAACGGGTTCATGTTTGACTCGAAGTTTAGGTTCATATCTTACCTGGTTTCAAACAACGGGTTCATTTTTGACTTGAAGTTTAGGTTCATATTTGACCTGCGTTCAAACAACGGGTTTATATTTGACTCAAAGTTTAGGTTCATATCTGACCTGGTTTCAAACAACGGGTTCATATTTGACTCGAAGTTTAGGTTCACATTTGACCTGGGTTCAAATAACGGGTTCATGTTTGACTCGAAGTTTAGGTTCATATCTTACCTGGTTTCAAACAACGGGTTCATTTTTGACTCGAAGTTTAGGTTCATATTTGACCTGCGTTCAAACAACGGGTTTATATTTGACTCAAAGTTTAGGTTCATATCTGACCTGGTTTCAAACAACGGGTTCATATTTAACTCGAAGTTTAGGTTCATATTTGACCTGGGTTCAAACAACGGGTTTATATTTGACTCAAAGTTTAGGTTCATATCTGACCTGGTTTCAAACAACGGGTTCATATTTGACTCGAAGTTTAGGTTCACATTTGACCTGGGTTCAAATAACGGGTTCATGTTTGACTCGAAGTTTAGGTTCATATCTTACCTGGTTTCAAACAACGGGTTCATTTTTGACTCGAAGTTTAGGTTCATATTTGACCTGCGTTCAAACAACGGGTTTATATTTGACTCAAAGTTTAGGTTCATATCTGACCTGGTTTCAAACAACGGGTTCATATTTGACTCGAAGTTTAGGTTCATATTTGACCTGGGTTCAAACAACGGGTTTATATTTGATTCAAAGTTTAGGTTCATATCTGACCTGGTTTCAAACAACGGGTTCATATTCGACTCGAAGTTTAGGTTCACATTTGACCTGGGTTCAAACAACGGGTTCATGTTTGACTCGAAGTTTAGGTTCATATCTTACCTGGTTTCAAACAACGGGTTCATTTTTGACTTGAAGTTTAGGTTCATATTTGACCTGCGTTCAAACAACGGGTTTATATTTGACTCAAAGTTTAGGTTCATATCTGACCTGGTTTCAAACAACGGGTTCATATTTAACTCGAAGTTTAGGTTCATATTTGACCTGGGTTCAAACAACGGGTTTATATTTGACTCAAAGTTTAGGTTCATATCTGACCTGGTTTCAAACAACGGGTTCATATTTGACTCGAAGTTTAGGTTCACATTTGACCTGGGTTCAAATAACGGGTTCATGTTTGACTCGAAGTTTAGGTTCATATCTTACCTGGTTTCAAACAACGGGTTCATTTTTGACTCGAAGTTTAGGTTCATATTTGACCTGCGTTCAAACAACGGGTTTATATTTGACTCAAAGTTTAGGTTCATATCTGACCTGGTTTCAAACAACGGGTTCATATTTAACTCGAAGTTTAGGTTCACATTTGACCTGGGTTCAAACAATGGGTTCATGTTTGACTCGAAGTTTAGGTTCATATCTTACCTGGTTTCAAACAACGGGTTCATATATGACTCGAAGTTTAGGTTCACATTTGACCTGGGTTCAAACAATGGGTTCATATTTGACTCGAAGTTTAGGTTCACATTTGACTTGGGTTCAAACAACGGGTTCATATTTGACTCAAAATTTAGGTTCACATTTGACCTGGGTTCAAATAACGGGTTCATGTTTGACTCGAAGTTTAGGTTCATATTTGACCTGGGTTCAAACAACGGGTTTATATTTGATTCAAAGTTTAGGTTCATATCTGACCTGGTTTCAAACAACGGGTTCATATTCGACTCGAAGTTTAGGTTCACATTTGACCTGGGTTCAAACAATGGGTTCATGTTTGACTCGAAGTTTAGGTTCATATCTTACCTGGTTTCAAACAACGGGTTCATATATGACTCGAAGTTTAGGTTCACATTTGACCTGGGTTCAAACAATGGGTTCATATTTGACTCGAAGTTTAGGTTCACATTTGACTTGGGTTCAAACAACGGGTTCATATTTGACTCAAAATTTAGGTTCACATTTGACCTGGGTTCAAATAACGGGTTCATGTTTGACTCGAAGTTTAGGTTCATATTTGACCTGGGTTCAAACAACGGGTTTATATTTGATTCAAAGTTTAGGTTCATATCTGACCTGGTTTCAAACAACGGGTTCATATTCGACTCGAAGTTTAGGTTCACATTTGACCTGGGTTCAAACAACGGGTTCATGTTTGACTCGAAGTTTAGGTTCATATCTTACCTGGTTTCAAACAACGGGTTCATTTTTTACTTGAAGTTTAGGTTCATATTTGACCTGCGTTCAAACAACGGGTTTATATTTGACTCAAAGTTTAGGTTCATATCTGACCTGGTTTCAAACAACGGGTTCATATTTAACTCGAAGTTTAGGTTCATATTTGACCTGGGTTCAAACAACGGGTTTATATTTGACTCAAAGTTTAGGTTCATATCTGACCTGGTTTCAAACAACGGGTTCATATTTGACTCGAAGTTTAGGTTCACATTTGACCTGGGTTCAAATAACGGGTTCATGTTTGACTCGAAGTTTAGGTTCATATCTTACCTGGTTTCAAACAACGGGTTCATTTTTGACTCGAAGTTTAGGTTCATATTTGACCTGCGTTCAAACAACGGGTTTATATTTGACTCAAAGTTTAGGTTCATATCTGACCTGGTTTCAAACAACGGGTTCATATTTAACTCGAAGTTTAGGTTCACATTTGACCTGGGTTCAAACAATGGGTTCATGTTTGACTCGAAGTTTAGGTTCATATCTTACCTGGTTTCAAACAACGGGTTCATATATGACTCGAAGTTTAGGTTCACATTTGACCTGGGTTCAAACAATGGGTTCATATTTGACTCGAAGTTTAGGTTTACATTTGACTTGGGTTCAAACAACGGGTTCATATTTGACTCAAAATTTAGGTTCACATTTGACCTGGGTTCAAATAACGGGTTCATGTTTGACTCGAAGTTTAGGTTCATATCTTACCTGGTTTCAAACAACGGGTTCATTTTTGACTCGAAGTTTAGGTTCATATTTGACCTGCGTTCAAACAACGGGTTTATATTTGACTCAAAGTTTAGGTTCATATCTGACCTGGTTTCAAACAACGGGTTCATATTTGACTCGAAGTTTAGGTTCATATTTGACCTGGGTTCAAACAACGGGTTTATATTTGATTCAAAGTTTAGGTTCATATCTGACCTGGTTTCAAACAACGGGTTCATATTCGACTCGAAGTTTAGGTTCACATTTGACCTGGGTTCAAACAACGGGTTCATGTTTGACTCGAAGTTTAGGTTCATATCTTACCTGGTTTCAAACAACGGGTTCATTTTTGACTTGAAGTTTAGGTTCATATTTGACCTGCGTTCAAACAACGGGTTTATATTTGACTCAAAGTTTAGGTTCATATCTGACCTGGTTTCAAACAACGGGTTCATATTTAACTCGAAGTTTAGGTTCATATTTGACCTGGGTTCAAACAACGGGTTTATATTTGACTCAAAGTTTAGGTTCATATCTGACCTGGTTTCAAACAACGGGTTCATATTTGACTCGAAGTTTAGGTTCACATTTGACCTGGGTTCAAATAACGGGTTCATGTTTGACTCGAAGTTTAGGTTCATAACTTACCTGGTTTCAAACAACGGGTTCATTTTTGACTCGAAGTTTAGGTTCATATTTGACCTGCGTTCAAACAACGGGTTTATATTTGACTCAAAGTTTAGGTTCATATCTGACCTGGTTTCAAACAACGGGTTCATATTTAACTCGAAGTTTAGGTTCACATTTGACCTGGGTTCAAACAATGGGTTCATGTTTGACTCGAAGTTTAGGTTCATATCTTACCTGGTTTCAAACAACGGGTTCATATATGACTCGAAGTTTAGGTTCACATTTGACCTGGGTTCAAACAATGGGTTCATATTTGACTCGAAGTTTAGGTTCACATTTGACTTGGGTTCAAACAACGGGTTCATATTTGACTCAAAATTTAGGTTCACATTTGACCTGGGTTCAAATAACGGGTTCATGTTTGAATCGAAGTTTAGGTTCATATTTGACCTGGGTTCAAACCACGGGTTTATATTTGATTCAAAGTTTAGGTTCATATCTGACCTGGTTTCAAACAACGGGTTCATATTCGACTCGAAGTTTAGGTTCACATTTGACCTGGGTTCAAACAATGGGTTCATGTTTGACTCGAAGTTTAGGTTCATATCTTACCTGGTTTCAAACAACGGGTTCATATATGACTCGAAGTTTAGGTTCACATTTGACCTGGGTTCAAACAATGGGTTCATATTTGACTCGAAGTTTAGGTTCATATTTGACTTGGGTTCAAACAACGGGTTCATATTTGACTCAAAATTTAGGTTCACATTTGACCTGGGTTCAAATAACGGGTTCATGTTTGACTCGAAGTTTAGGTTCATATTTGACCTGGGTTCAAACAACGGGTTTATATTTGATTCAAAGTTTAGGTTCATATCTGACCTGGTTTCAAACAACGGGTTCATATTCGACTCGAAGTTTAGGTTCACATTTGACCTGGGTTCAAAGAACGGGTTCATGTTTGACTCGAAGTTTAGGTTCATATCTTACCTGGTTTCAAACAACGGGTTCATTTTTGACTTGAAGTTTAGGTTCATATTTGACCTGCGTTCAAACAACGGGTTTATATTTGACTCAAAGTTTAGGTTCATATCTGACCTGGTTTCAAACAACGGGTTCATATTTAACTCGAAGTTTAGGTTCATATTTGACCTGGGTTCAAACAACGGGTTTATATTTGACTCAAAGTTTAGGTTCATATCTGACCTGGTTTCAAACAACGGGTTCATATTTGACTCGAAGTTTAGGTTCACATTTGACCTGGGTTCAAATAACGGGTTCATGTTTGACTCGAAGTTTAGGTTCATATCTTACCTGGTTTCAAACAACGGGTTCATTTTTGACTCGAAGTTTAGGTTCATATTTGACCTGCGTTCAAACAACGGGTTTATATTTGACTCAAAGTTTAGGTTCATATCTGACCTGGTTTCAAACAACGGGTTCATATTTAACTCGAAGTTTAGGTTCACATTTGACCTGGGTTCAAACAATGGGTTCATGTTTGACTCGAAGTTTAGGTTCATATCTTACCTGGTTTCAAACAACGGGTTCATATATGACTCGAAGTTTAGGTTCACATTTGACCTGGGTTCAAACAATGGGTTCATATTTGACTCGAAGTTTAGGTTCACATTTGACTTGGGTTCAAACAACGGGTTCATATTTGACTCAAAATTTAGGTTCACATTTGACCTGGGTTCAAATAACGGGTTCATGTTTGACTCGAAGTTTAGGTTCATATCTTACCTGGTTTCAAACAACGGGTTCATTTTTGACTCGAAGTTTAGGTTCATATTTGACCTGCGTTCAAACAACGGGTTTATATTTGACTCAAAGTTTAGGTTCATATCTGACCTGGTTTCAAACAACGGGTTCATATTTAACTCGAAGTTTAGGTTCATATTTGACCTGGGTTCAAACAACGGGTTTATATTTGACTCAAAGTTTTGGTTCATATCTGACCTGGTTTCAAACAACGGGTTCATATTTGACTCGAAGTTTAGGTTCATATTTGACCTGGGTTCAAACAACGGGTTTATATTTGACTCAAAGTTTAGGTTCATATCTGACCTGGTTTCAAACAACGGGTTCATATTTGACTCGATGTTTAGGTTCAAATTTGACCTGGGTTCAAACAACGGGTTTATATTTGACTCAAAGTTTAGGTTCATATCTGACCTGGTTTCAAACAACGGGTTCATATTTGACTCGAAGTTTAGGTTCACATTTGACCTGGGTTCAAACAACGGGTTCATGTTTGACTCGAAGTTTAGGTTCATATCTTACCTGGTTTCAAACAACGTGTTCATATTTGACTCGAAGTTTAGGTTCATATTTGACCTGCGTTCAAACAACGGGTTTATATTTGACTCAAAGTTTAGGTTCATATCTGACCTGGGTTCAAACAACGGGTTCATATTTGACTCGAAGTTTAGGTTCACATTTGACCTGGGTTCAAACAACGGGTTCATGTTTGACTCGAAGTTTAGGTTCATATCTTACCTGGTTTCAAACAACGGGTTCATATTTGACTCGAAGTTTAGGTTCATATTTGACCTGGGTTCAAACAACGGGTTCATATTTGACTCAAAGTTTAGGTTCATATAACTTGGGTTCAAACAACGGGTTCATGTTTGACTCAAAGTTTAGGTTCATATCTTACCTGGTTTCAAACATCAGGTTCATATTTGACTCGAAGTTTAGGTTCATATCCGACCTGGTTTCAAACAACGGGTTCATATTTGACTCGAAGTTTAGGTTCACATTTGACCTGGGTTCAAACAACGGGTTCAAAATTGACTCGAAGTTTAGGTTCATATCTGACCTGGTTTCAAACAACGGGTTCATGTTTGACTCGAAGTTTAGGTTCATATCTGACTTGGGTTCAAACAACGGGTTCATATTTGACTCGAAGTTTAGGTTCACATTTGACCTGGGTTCAAACAACGGGTTCATATTTGACTCGAAGTTTAGGTTCACATTTAACTTAGGTTCATACAACGGGTTCATATTTGACTCAAAATTTAGGTTCATATTTGACCTGGGTTCAAACAACGGGTTCATGTTTGACTCAAAGTTAAGGTTCATATCTGACCTGGTTTCAAACAACGGGTTCATATTTGACTCGAAGTTTAGGTTCACATTTGACCTGGGTTCAAACAACGGGTTCATGTTTGACTCGAAGTTTAGGTTCATATCTTACCTGGTTTCAAACAACGGGTTCATATTTGACTCGATGTTTAGGTTCATATTTGACCTGGGTTCAAACAACGGGTTCATATTTGACTCAAAGTTTAGGTTCATATAACCTGGGTTCAAACAACGGGTTCATGTTTGACTCAAAGTTTAGGTTCATATCTTACCTGGTTTCAAACAACAGGTTCATATTTGACATGCGTTCAAACAACGGGTTTATATTTGACACAAAGTTTAGGTTCATATCTGACCTGGTTTCAAACAACGGGTTCATATTTGACTCGAAGTTTAGGTTCACATTTGACCTGGGTTTAACAAACGGGTTCGAATTTGACTCGAAGTTTAGGTTCATATCTGACCTAGTTTCAAACAACAAGTTCATATTTGACTCGAAGTTTAGGTTCACATTTGACCTGGGTTCAAACAACGGGTTCATATTTGACTCGAAGTTTAGGTTCACATTTGACCTGGGATCAAACAATGGGTTCATATTTGACTTGAAGTTTAGGTTCACATTTGACTTGGGTTCAAACAACGGGTTCATGTTTGACTCAAAGTTTAGGTTCATATCTGACCTGGTTTCAAACAACGGGTTCATATTTGACTCGAAGTTTAGGTTCATATTTGACCTGGGTTCAAACAACGGGTTTATATTTGACTCAAAGTTTAGGTTCATATCTGACCTGGTTTCAAACAAAGGGTTCATATTTGACTCGAAGTTTAGGTTCATATTTGACCTGGGTTCAAACAACGGGTTTATATTTGACTCAAAGTTTAGGTTCATATCTGACCTGGTTTCAAACAACGGGTTCATATTCGACTCGAAGTTTAGGTTCACATTTGACCTGGGTTCAAACAACGGGTTCATGTTTGACTCGAAGTTTAGGTTCATATCTTACCTGGTTTCAAACAACGGGTTCATTTTTGACTCGAAGTTTAGGTTCATATTTAACCTGCGTTCAAACAACGGGTTTATATTTGACTCAAAGTTTAGGTTCATATCTGACCTGGTTTCAAACAACGGGTTCATATTTAACTCGAAGTTTAGGTTCATATTTGACCTGGGTTCAAACAACGGGTTTATATTTGACTCAAAGTTTAGGTTCATATCTGACCTGGTTTCAAACAACGGGTTCATATTTGACTCGAAGTTTAGGTTCACATTTGACCTGGGTTCAAACAACGGGTTCATGTTTGACTCGATGTTTAGGTTCATATCTTACCTGGTTTCAAACAACGGGTTCATTTTTGACTCGAAGTTTAGGTTCATATTTGACCTGCGTTCAAACAACGGGTTTATATTTGACTCAAAGTTTAGGTTCATATCTGACCTGGTTTCAAACAACGGGTTCATATTTGACTCGATGTTTAGGTTCAAATTTGACCTGGGTTCAAACAACGGGTTTATATTTGACTCAAAGTTTAGGTTCATATCTGACCTGGTTTCAAACAACGGGTTCATATTTGACTCGAAGTTTAGGTTCACATTTGACCTGGGTTCAAACAACGGGTTCATGTTTGACTCGAAGTTTAGGTTCATATCTTACCTGGTTTCAAACAACGTGTTCATATTTGACTCGAAGTTTAGGTTCAAATTTGACCTGCGTTCAAACAACGGGTTTATATTTGACTCAAAGTTTAGGTTCATATCTGACCTGGGTTCAAACAACGGGTTCATATTTGACTCGAAGTTTAGGTTCACATTTGACCTGGGTTCAAACAACGGGTTCATGTTTGACTCGAAGTTTAGGTTCATATCTTACCTGGTTTCAAACAACGGGTTCATATTTGACTCGAAGTTTAGGTTCATATTTGACCTGGGTTCAAACAACGGGTTCATATTTGACTCAAAGTTTAGGTTCATATAACTTGGGTTCAAACAACGGGTTCATGTTTGACTCAAAGTTTAGGTTCATATCTTACCTGGTTTCAAACATCAGGTTCATATTTGACTCGAAGTTTAGGTTCATATCCGACCTGGTTTCAAACAACGGGTTCATATTTGACTCGAAGTTTAGGTTCACATTTGACCTGGGTTCAAACAACGGGTTCAAATTTGACTCGAAGTTTAGGTTCATATCTGACCTGGTTTCAAACAACGGGTTCATGTTTGACTCGAAGTTTAGGTTCATATCTGACTTGGGTTCAAACAACGGGTTCATATTTGACTCGAAGTTTAGGTTCACATTTGACCTGTGTTCAAACAACGGGTTCATATTTGACTCGAAGTTTAGGTTCACATTTAACTTAGGTTCATACAACGGGTTCATATTTGACTCAAAATTTAGGTTCATATTTGACCTGGGTTCAAACAACGGGTTCATGTTTGACTCAAAGTTAAGGTTCATATCTGACCTGGTTTCAAACAACGGGTTCATATTTGACTCGAAGTTTAGGTTCACATTTGACCTGGGTTCAAACAACGGGTTCATGTTTGACTCGAAGTTTAGGTTCATATCTTACCTGGTTTCAAACAACGGGTTCATATTTGACTCGAAGTTTAGGTTCATATTTGACCTGGGTTCAAACAACGGGTTTATATTTGACTCAAAGTTTAGGTTCATATCTGACCTGGTTTCAAACAACGGGTTCATATTTGACTCGATGTTTAGGTTCAAATTTGACCTGGGTTCAAACAACGGGTTTATATTTGACTCAAAGTTTAGGTTCATATCTGACCTGGTTTCAAACAACGGGTTCATATTTGACTCGAAGTTTAGGTTCACATTTGACCTGGGTTCAAACAACGGGTTCATGTTTGACTCGAAGTTTAGGTTCATATCTTACCTGGTTTCAAACAACGTGTTCATATTTGACTCGAAGTTTAGGTTCATATTTGACCTGCGTTCAAACAACGGGTTTATATTTGACTCAAAGTTTAGGTTCATATCTGACCTGGGTTCAAACAACGGGTTCATATTTGACTCGAAGTTTAGGTTCACATTTGACCTGGGTTCAAACAACGGGTTCATGTTTGACTCGAAGTTTAGGTTCATATCTTACCTGGTTTCAAACAACGGGTTCATATTTGACTCGAAGTTTAGGTTCATATTTGACCTGGGTTCAAACAACGGGTTCATATTTGACTCAAAGTTTAGGTTCATATAACTTGGGTTCAAACAACGGGTTCATGTTTGACTCAAAGTTTAGGTTCATATCTTACCTGGTTTCAAACATCAGGTTCATATTTGACTCGAAGTTTAGGTTCATATCCGACCTGGTTTCAAACAACGGGTTCATATTTGACTCGAAGTTTAGGTTCACATTTGACCTGGGTTCAAACAACGGGTTCAAATTTGACTCGAAGTTTAGGTTCATATCTGACCTGGTTTCAAACAACGGGTTCATGTTTGACTCGAAGTTTAGGTTCATATCTGACTTGGGTTCAAACAACGGGTTCATATTTGACTCGAAGTTTAGGTTCACATTTGACCTGGGTTCAAACAACGGGTTCATATTTGACTCGAAGTTTAGGTTCACATTTAACTTAGGTTCATACAACGGGTTCATATTTGACTCAAAATTTAGGTTCATATTTGACCTGGGTTCAAACAACGGGTTCATGTTTGACTCAAAGTTAAGGTTCATATCTGACCTGGTTTCAAACAACGGGTTCATATTTGACTCGAAGTTTAGGTTCACATTTGACCTGGGTTCAAACAACGGGTTCATGTTTGACTCGAATTTTAGGTTCATATCTTACCTGGTTTCAAACAACGGGTTCATATTTGACTCGAAGTTTAGGTTCATATTTGACCTGGGTTCAAACAACGGGTTCATATTTGACTCAAAGTTTAGGTTCATATAACCTGGGTTCAAACAACGGGTTCATGTTTGACTCAAAGTTTAGGTTCATATCTTACCTGGTTTCAAACAACAGGTTCATATTTGACATGCGTTCAAACAACGGGTTTATATTTGACACAAAGTTTAGGTTCATATCTGACCTGGTTTCAAACAACGGGTTCATATTTGACTCGAAGTTTAGGTTCACATTTGACCTGGGTTTAACAAACGGGTTCGAATTTGACTCGAAGTTTAGGTTCATATCTGACCTAGTTTCAAACAACAAGTTCATATTTGACTCGAAGTTTAGGTTCACATTTGACCTGGGTTCAAACAACGGGTTCATATTTGACTCGAAGTTTAGGTTCACATTTGACCTGGGTTCAAACAATGGGTTCATATTTGACTTGAAGTTTAGGTTCACATTTGACTTGGGTTCAAACAACGGGTTCATGTTTGACTCAAAGTTTAGGTTCATATCTGACCTGGTTTCAAACAACGGGTTCATATTTGACTCGAAGTTTAGGTTCATATTTGACCTGGGTTCAAACAACGGGTTTATATTTGACTCAAAGTTTAGGTTCATATCTGACCTGGTTTCAAACAAAGGGTTCATATTTGACTCGAAGTTTAGGTTCATATTTGACCTGGGTTCAAACAACGGGTTTATATTTGACTCAAAGTTTAGGTTCATATCTGACCTGGTTTCAAACAACGGGTTCATATTCGACTCGAAGTTTAGGTTCACATTTGACCTGGGTTCAAACAACGGGTTCATGTTTGACTCGAAGTTTAGGTTCATATCTTACCTGGTTTCAAACAACGGGTTCATTTTTGACTCGAAGTTTAGGTTCATATTTAACCTGCGTTCAAACAACGGGTTTATATTTGACTCAAAGTTTAGGTTCATATCTGACCTGGTTTCAAACAACGGGTTCATATTTAACTCGAAGTTTAGGTTCATATTTGACCTGGGTTCAAACAACGGGTTTATATTTGACTCAAAGTTTAGGTTCATATCTGACCTGGTTTCAAACAACGGGTTCATATTTGACTCGAAGTTTAGGTTCACATTTGACCTGGGTTCAAACAACGGGTTCATGTTTGACTCGATGTTTAGGTTCATATCTTACCTGGTTTCAAACAACGGGTTCATTTTTGACTCGAAGTTTAGGTTCATATTTGACCTGCGTTCAAACAACGGGTTTATATTTGACTCAAAGTTTAGGTTCATATCTGACCTGGTTTCAAACAACGGGTTCATATTTAACTCAAAGTTTAGCTTCACATTTGAACTGGGTTCAAACAATGGGTTCATGTTTGACTCGAAGTTTAGGTTCATATCTTACCTGGTTTCAAACAACGGGTTCATATTTGACTCGAAGTTTAGGTTCACATTTGACCTGGGTTCAAACAACGGGTTCATATTTGACTCGAAGTTTAGGTTCACATTTGACTTGGGTTCAAACAACGGGTTCATATTTGACTCAAAATTTAGGTTCATATTTAACCTGGGTTCAAACAACGGGTTCATGTTTGACTCAAAGTTTAGGTTCATATCTGACCTGGTTTCAAACAACGGGTTCATATTTAACTCGAAGTTTAGGTTCATATTTGACCTGGGTTCAAACAACGGGTTTATATTTGACTCAAAGTTTAGGTTCATATCTGACCTGGTTTCAAACAACGGGTTCATATTTGACTCGAAGTTTAGGTTCACATTTGACCTGGGTTCAAACAACGGGTTCATGTTTGACTCAAAGTTTTGGTTCATATCTGACCTGGTTTCAAACAACGGGTTCATATTTGACTCGAAGTTTAGGTTCATATTTGACCTGGGTTCAAACAACGGGTTTATATTTGACTCAAAGTTTAGGTTCATATCTGACCTGGTTTCAAACAACGGGTTCATATTTGACTCGAAGTTTAGGTTCAAATTTGACCTGGGTTCAAACAACGGGTTTATATTTGACTCAAAGTTTAGGTTCATATCAGACCTGGTTTCAAACAACGGGTTCATATTTGACTCGAAGTTTAGGTTCACATTTGACCTGGGTTCAAACAACGGGTTCATGTTTGACTCGAAGTTTAGGTTCATATCTTACCTGGTTTCAAACAACGTGTTCATATTTGACTCGAAGTTTAGGTTCATATTTGACCTGCGTTCAAACAACGGGTTTATATTTGACTCAAAGTTTAGGTTCACATTTGACCTGGGTTCAAACAACGGGTTCATGTTTGACTCGAAGTTTAGGTTCATATCTTACCTGGTTTCAAACAACGGGTTCATTTTTGACTCGAAGTTTAGGTTCATATTTGACCTGCGTTCAAACAACGGGTTTATATTTGACTCAAAGTTTAGGTTCATATCTGACCTGGTTTCAAACAACGGGTTCATATTTAACTCGAAGTTTAGCTTCACATTTGAACTGGGTTCAAACAATGGGTTCATGTTTGACTCGAAGTTTAGGTTCATATCTTACCTGGTTTCAAACAACGGGTTCATATTTGACTCGAAGTTTAGGTTCACATTTGACCTGGGTTCAAACAACGGGTTCATATTTGACTCGAAGTTTAGGTTCACATTTGACTTGGGTTCAAACAACGGGTTCATATTTGACTCAAAATTTAGGTTCATATTTGACCTGGGTTCAAACAACGGGTTCATGTTTGACTCAAAGTTTAGGTTCATATCTGACCTGGTTTCAAACAACGGGTTCATATTTAACTCGAAGTTTAGGTTCATATTTGACCTGGGTTCAAACAACGGGTTTATATTTGACTCAAAGTTTAGGTTCATATCTGACCTGGTTTCAAACAACGGGTTCATATTTGACTCGAAGTTTAGGTTCACATTTGACCTGGGTTCAAACAACGGGTTCATGTTTGACTCAAAGTTTTGGTTCATATCTGACCTGGTTTCAAACAACGGGTTCATATTTGACTCGAAGTTTAGGTTCATATTTGACCTGTGTTCAAACAACGGGTTTATATTTGACTCAAAGTTTAGGTTCATATCTGACCTGGTTTCAAACAACGGGTTCATATTTGACTCGAAGTTTAGGTTCAAATTTGACCTGGGTTCAAACAACGGGTTTATATTTGACTCAAAGTTTAGGTTCATATCAGACCTGGTTTCAAACAACGGGTTCATATTTGACTCGAAGTTTAGGTTCACATTTGACCTGGGTTCAAACAACGGGTTCATGTTTGACTCGAAGTTTAGGTTCATATCTTACCTGGTTTCAAACAACGTGTTCATATTTGACTCGAAGTTTAGGTTCATATTTGACCTGCGTTCAAACAACGGGTTTATATTTGACTCAAAGTTTAGGTTCATATCTGACCTGGGTTCAAACAACGGGTTCATATTTGACTCGAAGTTTAGGTTCACATTTGACCTGGGTTCAAACAACGGGTTCATGTTTGACTCGAAGTTTAGGTTCATATCTTACCTGGTTTCAAACAACGGGTTCATATTTGACTCGAAGTTTAGGTTCATATTTGACCTGGGTTCAAACAACGGGTTCATATTTGACTCAAAGTTTAGGTTCATATAACCTGGGTTCAAACAACGGGTTCATGTTTGACTCAAAGTTTAGGTTCATATCTTACCTGGTTTCAAACAACAGGTTCATATTTGACTCGAAGTTTAGGTTCATATCCGACCTGGTTTCAAACAACGGGTTCATATTTGACTCGAAGTTTAGGTTCACATTTGACTTGGGTTCAAACAACGGGTTCAAATTTGACTCGAAGTTTAGGTTCATATCTGACCTGGTTTCAAACAACGGGTTCATGTTTGACTCGAAGTTTAGGTTCATATCTGACTTGGGTTCAAACAACGGGTTCATATTTGACTCGAAGTTTAGGTTCACATTTGACCTGGGTTCAAACAACGGGTTCATGTTTGACTCGAAGTTTAGGTTCATATCTTACCTGGTTTCAAACAACGTGTTCATATTTGACTCGAAGTTTAGGTTCATATTTGACCTGCGTTCAAACAACGGGTTTATATTTGACTCAAAGTTTAGGTTCATATCTGACCTGGGTTCAAACAACGGGTTCATATTTGACTCGAAGTTTAGGTTCACATTTGACCTGGGTTCAAACAACGGGTTCATGTTTGACTCGAAGTTTAGGTTCATATCTTACCTGGTTTCAAACAACGGGTTCATATTTGACTCAAAATTTAGGTTCATATTTGACCTGGGTTCAAACAACGGGTTCATGTTTGACTCAAAGTTTAGGTTCATATCTGACCTGGTTTCAAACAACGGGTTCATATTTGACTCGAAGTTTAGGTTCACATTTGACCTGGGTTCAAACAACGGGTTCATATTTGACTCGAAGTTTAGGTTCACATTTGACCTGGGTTCAAACAATGGGTTCATATTTGACTTGAAGTTTAGGTTCACATTTGACTTGGGTTCAAACAACGGGTTCATGTTTGACTCAAAGTTTAGGTTCATATCTGACCTCGTTTCAAACAACGGGTTCATATTTGACTCGAAGTTTAGGTTCATATTTGACCTGGGTTCAAACAACGGGTTTATATTTGACTCAAAGTTTAGGTTCATATCTGACCTGGTTTCAAACAAAGGGTTCATATTTGACTCGAAGTTTAGGTTCATATTTGACCTGGGTTCAAACAACGGGTTTATATTTGACTCAAAGTTTAGGTTCATATCTAACCTGGTTTCAAACAACGGGTTCATATTCGACTCGAAGTTTAGGTTCACATTTGACCTGGGTTCAAACAACGGGTTCATGTTTGACTCGAAGTTTAGGTTCATATCTTACCTGGTTTCAAACAACGGGTTCATTTTTGACTCGAAGTTTAGGTTCATATTTAACTTGCGTTCAAACAACGGGTTTATATTTGACTCAAAGTTTAGGTTCATATCTGACCTGGTTTCAAACAACGGGTTCATATTTAACTCGAAGTTTAGGTTCATATTTGACCTGGGTTCAAACAACGGGTTTATATTTGACTCAAAGTTTAGGTTCATATCTGACCTGGTTTCAAACAACGGGTTCATATTTGACTCGAAGTTTAGGTTCACATTTGACCTGGGTTCAAACAACGGGTTCATGTTTGACTCGATGTTTAGGTTCATATCTTACCTGGTTTCAAACAACGGGTTCATTTTTGACTCGAAGTTTAGGTTCATATTTGACCTGCGTTCAAACAACGGGTTTATATTTGACTCAAAGTTTAGGTTCATATCTGACCTGGTTTCAAACAACGGGTTCATATTTAACTCAAAGTTTAGCTTCACATTTGAACTGGGTTCAAACAATGGGTTCATGTTTGACTCGAAGTTTAGGTTCATATCTTACCTGGTTTCAAACAACGGGTTCATATTTGACTCGAAGTTTAGGTTCACATTTGACCTGGGTTCAAACAACGGGTTCATATTTGACTCGAAGTTTAGGTTCAAATTTGACCTGGGTTCAAACAACGGGTTCATATTTGACTCAAAATTTAGGTTCATATTTAACCTGGGTTCAAACAACGGGTTCATGTTTGACTCAAAGTTTAGGTTCATATCTGACCTGGTTTCAAACAACGGGTTCATATTTAACTCGAAGTTTAGGTTCATATTTGACCTGGGTTCAAACAACGGGTTTATATTTGACTCAAAGTTTAGGTTCATATCTGACCTGGTTTCAAACAACGGGTTCATATTTAACTCGAAGTTTAGGTTCACATTTGACCTGGGTTCAAACAACGGGTTCATGTTTGACTCAAAGTTTTGGTTCATATCTGACCTGGTTTCAAACAACGGGTTCATATTTGACTCGAAGTTTAGGTTCATATTTGACCTGCGTTCAAACAACGGGTTTATATTTGACTCAAAGTTTAGGTTCATATCTGACCTGGTTTCAAACAACGGGTTCATATTTGACTCGAAGTTTAGGTTCAAATTTGACCTGGGTTCAAACAACGGGTTTATATTTGACTCAAAGTTTAGGTTCATATCAGACCTGGTTTCAAACAACGGGTTCATATTTGACTCGAAGTTTAGGTTCACATTTGACCTGGGTTCAAACAACGGGTTCATGTTTGACTCGAAGTTTAGGTTCATATCTTACCTGGTTTCAAACAACGTGTTCATATTTGACTCGAAGTTTAGGTTCATATTTGACCTGCGTTCAAACAACGGGTTTATATTTGACTCAAAGTTTAGGTTCACATTTGACCTGGGTTCAAACAACGGGTTCATGTTTGACTCGAAGTTTAGGTTAATATCTTACCTGGTTTCAAACAACGGGTTCATTTTTGACTCGAAGTTTAGGTTCATATTTGACCTGCGTTCAAACAACGGGTTTATATTTGACTCAAAGTTTAGGTTCATATCTGACCTGGTTTCAAACAACGGGTTCATATTTAACTCGAAGTTTAGCTTCACATTTGAACTGGGTTCAAACAATGGGTTCATGTTTGACTCGAAGTTTAGGTTCATATCTTACCTGGTTTCAAACAACGGGTTCATATTTGACTCGAAGTTTAGGTTCACATTTGACCTGGGTTCAAACAACGGGTTCATATTTGACTCGAAGTTTAGGTTCACATTTGACTTGGGTTCAAACAACGGGTTCATATTTGACTCAAAATTTAGGTTCATATTTGACCTGGGTTCAAACAACGGGTTCATGTTTGACTCAAAGTTTAGGTTCATATCTGACCTGGTTTCAAACAACGGGTTCATATTTAACTCGAAGTTTAGGTTCATATTTGACCTGGGTTCAAACAACGGGTTTATATTTGACTCAAAGTTTAGGTTCATATCTGACCTGGTTTCAAACAACGGGTTCATATTTGACTCGAAGTTTAGGTTCACATTTGACCTGGGTTCAAACAACGGGTTCATGTTTGACTCAAAGTTTTGGTTCATATCTGACCTGGTTTCAAACAACGGGTTCATATTTGACTCGAAGTTTAGGTTCATATTTGACCTGGGTTCAAACAACGGGTTTATATTTGACTCAAAGTTTAGGTTCATATCTGACCTGGTTTCAAACAACGGGTTCATATTTGACTCGAAGTTTAGGTTCAAATTTGACCTGGGTTCAAACAACGGGTTTATATTTGACTCAAAGTTTAGGTTCATATCAGACCTGGTTTCAAACAACGGGTTCATATTTGACTCGAAGTTTAGGTTCACATTTGACCTGGGTTCAAACAACGGGTTCATGTTTGACTCGAAGTTTAGGTTCATATCTTACCTGGTTTCAAACAACGTGTTCATATTTGACTCGAAGTTTAGGTTCATATTTGACCTGCGTTCAAACAACGGGTTTATATTTGACTCAAAGTTTAGGGTCATATCTGACCTGGGTTCAAACAACGGGTTCATATTTGACTCGAAGTTTAGGTTCACATTTGACCTGGGTTCAAACAACGGGTTCATGTTTGACTCGAAGTTTAGGTTCATATCTTACCTGGTTTCAAACAACGGGTTCATATTTGACTCGAAGTTTAGGTTCATATTTGACCTGGGTTCAAACAACGGGTTCATATTTGACTCAAAGTTTAGGTTCATATAACCTGGGTTCAAACAACGGGTTCATGTTTGACTCAAAGTTTAGGTTCATATCTTACCTGGTTTCAAACAACAGGTTCATATTTGACTCGAAGTTTAGGTTCATATCCGACCTGGGTTCAAACAACGGGTTCAAATTTGACTCGAAGTTTAGGTTCACATTTGACCTGGGTTCAAACAACGGGTTCATGTTTGACTCGAAGTTTAGGTTCATATCTTACCTGGTTTCAAACAACGTGTTCATATTTGACTCGAAGTTTAGGTTCATATTTGACCTGCGTTCAAACAACGGGTTTATATTTGACTCAAAGTTTAGGTTCATATCTGACCTGGGTTCAAACAACGGGTTCATATTTGACTCGAAGTTTAGGTTCACATTTGACCTGGGTTCAAACAACGGGTTCATGTTTGACTCGAAGTTTAGGTTCATATCTTACCTGGTTTCAAACAACGGGTTCATATTTGACTCAAAATTTAGGTTCATATTTGACCTGGGTTCAAACAACGGGTTCATGTTTGACTCAAAGTTTAGGTTCATATCTGACCTGGTTTCAAACAACGGGTTCATATTTGACTCGAAGTTTAGGTTCACATTTGACCTGGGTTCAAACAACGGGTTCATATTTGACTCGAAGTTTAGGTTCACATTTGACCTGGGTTCAAACAATGGGTTCATATTTGACTTGAAGTTTAGGTTCACATTTGACTTGGGTTCAAACAACGGGTTCATGTTTGACTCAAAGTTTAGGTTCATATCTGACCTGGTTTCAAACAACGGGTTCATATTTGACTCGAAGTTTAGGTTCATATTTGACCTGGGTTCAAACAACGGGTTTATATTTGACTCAAAGTTTAGGTTCATATCTGACCTGGTTTCAAACAAAGGGTTCATATTTGACTCGAAGTTTAGGTTCATATTTGACCTGGGTTCAAACAACGGGTTTATATTTGACTCAAAGTTTAGGTTCATATCTGACTTGGTTTCAAACAACGGGTTCATATTCGACTCGAAGTTTAGGTTCACATTTGACCTGGGTTCAAACAACGGGTTCATGTTTGACTCGAAGTTTAGGTTCATATCTTACCTGGTTTCAAACAACGGGTTCATTTTTGACTCGAAGTTTAGGTTCATATTTAACCTGCGTTCAAACAACGGGTTTATATTTGACTCAAAGTTTAGGTTCATATCTGACCTGGTTTCAAACAACGGGTTCATATTTAACTCGAAGTTTAGGTTCATATTTGACCTGGGTTCAAACAACGGGTTTATATTTGACTCAAAGTTTAGGTTCATATCTGACCTGGTTTCAAACAACGGGTTCATATTTGACTCGAAGTTTAGGTTCACATTTGACCTGGGTTCAAACAACGGGTTCATGTTTGACTCGATGTTTAGGTTCATATCTTACCTGGTTTCAAACAACGGGTTCATTTTTGACTCGAAGTTTAGGTTCATATTTGACCTGCGTTCAAACAACGGGTTTATATTTGACTCAAAGTTTAGGTTCATATCTGACCTGGTTTCAAACAACGGGTTCATATTTAACTCGAAGTTTAGCTTCACATTTGAACTGGGTTCAAACAATGGGTTCATGTTTGACTCGAAGTTTAGGTTCATATCTTACCTGGTTTCAAACAACGGGTTCATATTTGACTCGAAGTTTAGGTTCACATTTGACCTGGGTTCAAACAACGGGTTCATATTTGACTCGAAGTTTAGGTTCACATTTGACTTGGGTTCAAACAACGGGTTCATATTTGACTCAAAATTTAGGTTCATATTTGACCTGGGTTCAAACAACGGGTTCATGTTTGACTCAAAGTTTAGGTTCATATCTGACCTGGTTTCAAACAACGGGTTCATATTTAACTCGAAGTTTAGGTTCATATTTGACCTGGGTTCAAACAACGGGTTTATATTTGACTCAAAGTTTAGGTTCATATCTGACCTGGTTTCAAACAACGGGTTCATATTTGACTCGAAGTTTAGGTTCACATTTGACCTGGGTTCAAACAACGAGTTCATGTTTGACTCAAAGTTTTGGTTCATATCTGACCTGGTTTCAAACAACGGGTTCATATTTGACTCGAAGTTTAGGTTCATATTTGACCTGGGTTCAAACAACGGGTTTATATTTGACTCAAAGTTTAGGTTCATATCTGACCTGGTTTCAAACAACGGGTTCATATTTGACTCGAAGTTTAGGTTCAAATTTGACCTGGGTTCAAACAACGGGTTTATATTTGACTCAAAGTTTAGGTTCATATCAGACCTGGTTTCAAACAACGGGTTCATATTTGACTCGAAGTTTAGGTTCACATTTGACCTGGGTTCAAACAACGGGTTCATGTTTGACTCGAAGTTTAGGTTCATATCTTACCTGGTTTCAAACAACGTGTTCATATTTGACTCGAAGTTTAGGTTCATATTTGACCTGCGTTCAAACAACGGGTTTATATTTGACTCAAAGTTTAGGTTCACATTTGACCTGGGTTCAAACAACGGGTTCATGTTTGACTCGAAGTTTAGGTTCATATCTTACCTGGTTTCAAACAACGGGTTCATTTTTGACTCGAAGTTTAGGTTCATATTTGACCTGCGTTCAAACAACGGGTTTATATTTGACTCAAAGTTTAGGTTCATATCTGACCTGGTTTCAAACAACGGGTTCATATTTAACTCGAAGATTAGCTTCACATTTGAACTGGGTTCAAACAATGGGTTCATGTTTGACTCGAAGTTTAGGTTCATATCTTACCTGGTTTCAAACAACGGGTTCATATTTGACTCGAAGTTTAGGTTCACATTTGACCTGGGTTCAAACAACGGGTTCATATTTGACTCGAAGTTTAGGTTCACATTTGACTTGGGTTCAAACAACGGGTTCATATTTGACTCAAAATTTAGGTTCATATTTGACCTGGGTTCAAACAACGGGTTCATGTTTGACTCAAAGTTTAGGTTCATATCTGACCTGGTTTCAAACAACGGGTTCATATTTAACTCGAAGTTTAGGTTCATATTTGACCTGGGTTCAAACAACGGGTTTATATTTGACTCAAAGTTTAGGTTCATATCTGACCTGGTTTCAAACAACGGGTTCATATTTGACTCGAAGTTTAGGTTCACATTTGACCTGGGTTCAAACAACGGGTTCATGTTTGACTCAAAGTTTTGGTTCATATCTGACCTGGTTTCAAACAACGGGTTCATATTTGACTCAAAGTTTAGGTTCATATTTGACCTGGGTTCAAACAACGGGTTTATATTTGACTCAAAGTTTAGGTTCATATCTGATCTGGTTTCAAACAACGGGTTCATATTTGACTCGAAGTTTAGGTTCAAATTTGACCTGGGTTCAAACAACGGGTTTATATTTGACTCAAAGTTTAGGTTCATATCAGACCTGGTTTCAAACAACGGGTTCATATTTGACTCGAAGTTTAGGTTCACATTTGACCTGGGTTCAAACAACGGGTTCATGTTTGACTCGATGTTTAGGTTCATATCTTACCTGGTTTCAAACAACGTGTTCATATTTGACTCGAAGTTTAGGTTCATATTTGACCTGCGTTCAAACAACGGGTTTATATTTGACTCAAAGTTTAGGTTCATATCTGACCTGGGTTCAAACAACGGGTTCATATTTGACTCGAAGTTTAGGTTCACATTTGACCTGGGTTCAAACAACGGGTTCATGTTTGACTCGAAGTTTAGGTTCACATTTGACCTGGGTTCAAACAACGGGTTCATATTTGACTCGAAGTTTAGGTTCACATTTGACTTGGGTTCAAACAACGGGTTCATATTTGACTCGAAGTTTAGGTTCATATCTGACCTGGTTTCAAACAACGGGTTCATGTTTGACTCGAAGTTTAGGTTCACATTTGACCTGGGTTCAAACAACGGGTTCATATTTGACTCGAAGTTTAGGTTCACATTTGACCTGGGTTCAAACAATGGGTTCATATTTGACTTGAAGTTTAGGTTCACATTTGACTTGGGTTCAAACAACGGGTTCATGTTTGACTCAAAGTTTAGGTTCATATCTGACCTGGTTTCAAACAACGGGTTCATATTTGACTCGAAGTTTAGGTTCATATTTGACCTGGGTTCAAACAACGGGTTTATATTTGACTCAAAGTTTAGGTTCATATCTGACCTGGTTTCAAACAAAGGGTTCATATTTGACTCGAAGTTTAGGTTCATATTTGACCTGGGTTCAAACAACGGGTTTATATTTGACTCAAAGTTTAGGTTCATATCTGACCTGGTTTCAAACAACGGGTTCATATTCGACTCGAAGTTTAGGTTCACATTTGACCTGGGTTCAAACAACGGGTTCATGTTTGACTCGAAGTTTAGGTTCATATCTTACCTGGTTTCAAACAACGGGTTCATTTTTGACTCGAAGTTTAGGTTCATATTTAACCTGCGTTCAAACAACGGGTTTATATTTGACTCAAAGTTTAGGTTCATATCTGACCTGGTTTCAAACAACGGGTTCATATTTAACTCGAAGTTTAGGTTCATATTTGACCTGGGTTCAAACAACGGGTTTATATTTGACTCAAAGTTTAGGTTCATATCTGACCTGGTTTCAAACAACGGGTTCATATTTGACTCGAAGTTTAGGTTCACATTTGACCTGGGTTCAAACAACGGGTTCATGTTTGACTCGATGTTTAGGTTCATATCTTACCTGGTTTCAAACAACGGGTTCATTTTTGACTCGAAGTTTAGGTTCATATTTGACCTGCGTTCAAACAACGGGTTTATATTTGACTCAAAGTTTAGGTTCATATCTGACCTGGTTTCAAACAACGGGTTCATATTTAACTCGAAGTTTAGCTTCACATTTGAACTGGGTTCAAACAATGGGTTCATGTTTGACTCGAAGTTTAGGTTCATATCTTACCTGGTTTCAAACAACGGGTTCATATTTGACTCGAAGTTTAGGTTCACATTTGACCTGGGTTCAAACAACGGGTTCATATTTGACTCGAAGTTTAGGTTCACATTTGACTTGGGTTCAAACAACGGGTTCATATTTGACTCAAAATTTAGGTTCATATTTGACCTGGGTTCAAACAACGGGTTCATGTTTGACTCAAAGTTTAGGTTCATATCTGACCTGGTTTCAAACAACGGGTTCATATTTGACTCAAAGTTTAGGTTCATATTTGACCTGGGTTCAAACAACGGGTTTATATTTGACTCAAAGTTTAGGTTCATATCTGATCTGGTTTCAAACAACGGGTTCATATTTGACTCGAAGTTTAGGTTCAAATTTGACCTGGGTTCAAACAACGGGTTTATATTTGACTCAAAGTTTAGGTTCATATCAGACCTGGTTTCAAACAACGGGTTCATATTTGACTCGAAGTTTAGGTTCACATTTGACCTGGGTTCAAACAACGGGTTCATGTTTGACTCGATGTTTAGGTTCATATCTTACCTGGTTTCAAACAACGTGTTCATATTTGACTCGAAGTTTAAGTTCATATTTGACCTGCGTTCAAACAACGGGTTTATATTTGACTCAAAGTTTAGGTTCATATCTGACCTGGGTTCAAACAACGGGTTCATATTTGACTCGAAGTTTAGGTTCACATTTGACCTGGGTTCAAACAACGGGTTCATGTTTGACTCGAAGTTTAGGTTCACATTTGACCTGGGTTCAAACAACGGGTTCATATTTGACTCGAAGTTTAGGTTCACATTTGACTTGGGTTCAAACAACAGGTTCATATTTGACTCGAAGTTTAGGTTCATATCTGACCTGGTTTCAAACAACGGGTTCATGTTTGACTCGAAGTTTAGGTTCACATTTGACCTGGGTTCAAACAACGGGTTCATATTTGACTCGAAGTTTAGGTTCACATTTGACCTGGGTTCAAACAATGGGTTCATATTTGACTTGAAGTTTAGGTTCACATTTGACTTGGGTTCAAACAACGGGTTCATGTTTGACTCAAAGTTTAGGTTCATATCTGACCTGGTTTCAAACAACGGGTTCATATTTGACTCGAAGTTTAGGTTCATATTTGACCTGGGTTCAAACAACGGGTTTATATTTGACTCAAAGTTTAGGTTCATATCTGACCTGGTTTCAAACAAAGGGTTCATATTTGACTCGAAGTTTAGGTTCATATTTGACCTGGGTTCAAACAACGGGTTTATATTTGACTCAAAGTTTAGGTTCATATCTGACCTGGTTTCAAACAACGGGTTCATATTCGACTCGAAGTTTAGGTTCACATTTGACCTGGGTTCAAACAACGGGTTCATGTTTGACTCGAAGTTTAGGTTCATATCTTACCTGGTTTCAAACAACGGGTTCATTTTTGACTCGAAGTTTAGGTTCATATTTAACCTGCGTTCAAACAACGGGTTTATATTTGACTCAAAGTTTAGGTTCATATCTGACCTGGTTTCAAACAACGGGTTCATATTTAACTCGAAGTTTAGGTTCATATTTGACCTGGGTTCAAACAACGGGTTTATATTTGACTCAAAGTTTAGGTTCATATCTGACCTGGTTTCAAACAACGGGTTCATATTTGACTCGAAGTTTAGGTTCACATTTGACCTGGGTTCAAACAACGGGTTCATGTTTGACTCGATGTTTAGGTTCATATCTTACCTGGTTTCAAACAACGGGTTCATTTTTGACTCGAAGTTTAGGTTCATATTTGACCTGCGTTCAAACAACGGGTTTATATTTGACTCAAAGTTTAGGTTCATATCTGACCTGGTTTCAAACAACGGGTTCATATTTAACTCGAAGTTTAGCTTCACATTTGAACTGGGTTCAAACAATGGGTTCATGTTTGACTCGAAGTTTAGGTTCATATCTTACCTGGTTTCAAACAACGGGTTCATATTTGACTCGAAGTTTAGGTTCACATTTGACCTGGGTTCAAACAACGGGTTCATATTTGACTCGAAGTTTAGGTTCACATTTGACTTGGGTTCAAACAACGGGTTCATATTTGACTCAAAATTTAGGTTCATATTTGACCTGGGTTCAAACAACGGGTTCATGTTTGACTCAAAGTTTAGGTTCATATCTGACCTGGTTTCAAACAACGGGTTCATATTTAACTCGAAGTTTAGGTTCATATTTGACCTGGGTTCAAACAACGGGTTTATATTTGACTCAAAGTTTAGGTTCATATCTGACCTGGTTTCAAACAACGGGTTCATATTTGACTCGAAGTTTAGGTTCACATTTGACCTGGGTTCAAACAACGGGTTCATGTTTGACTCAAAGTTTTGGTTCATATCTGACCTGGTTTCAAACATAGGGTTCATATTTGACTCGAAGTTTAGGTTCATATTTGACCTGGGTTCAAACAACGGGTTTATATTTGACTCAAAGTTTAGGTTCATATCTGACCTGGTTTCAAACAACGGGTTCATATTTGACTCGAAGTTTAGGTTCAAATTTGACCTGGGTTCAAACAACGGGTTTATATTTGACTCAAAGTTTAGGTTCATATCAGACCTGGTTTCAAACAACGGGTTCATATTTGACTCGAAGTTTAGGTTCACATTTGACCTGGGTTCAAACAACGGGTTCATGTTTGACTCGAAGTTTAGGTTCATATCTTACCTGGTTTCAAACAACGTGTTCATATTTGACTCGAAGTTTAGGTTCATATTTGACCTGCGTTCAAACAACGGGTTTATATTTGACTCAAAGTTTAGGTTCACATTTGACCTGGGTTCAAACAACGGGTTCATGTTTGACTCGAAGTTTAGGTTCATATCTTACCTGGTTTCAAACAACGGGTTCATTTTTGACTCGAAGTTTAGGTTCATATTTGACCTGCGTTCAAACAACGGGTTTATATTTGACTCAAAGTTTAGGTTCATATCTGACCTGGTTTCAAACAACGGGTTCATATTTAACTCGAAGATTAGCTTCACATTTGAACTGGGTTCAAACAATGGGTTCATGTTTGACTCGAAGTTTAGGTTCATATCTTACCTGGTTTCAAACAACGGGTTCATATTTGACTCGAAGTTTAGGTTCACATTTGACCTGGGTTCAAACAACGGGTTCATATTTGACTCGAAGTTTAGGTTCACATTTGACTTGGGTTCAAACAACGGGTTCATATTTGACTCAAAATTTAGGTTCATATTTGACCTGGGTTCAAACAACGGGTTCATGTTTGACTCAAAGTTTAGGTTCATATCTGACCTGGTTTCAAACAACGGGTTCATATTTAACTCGAAGTTTAGGTTCATATTTGACCTGGGTTCAAACAACGGGTTTATATTTGACTCAAAGTTTAGGTTCATATCTGACCTGGTTTCAAACAACGGGTTCATATTTGACTCGAAGTTTAGGTTCACATTTGACCTGGGTTCAAACAACGGGTTCATGTTTGACTCAAAGTTTTGGTTCATATCTGACCTGGTTTCAAACAACGGGTTCATATTTGACTCAAAGTTTAGGTTCATATTTGACCTGGGTTCAAACAACGGGTTTATATTTGACTCAAAGTTTAGGTTCATATCTGATCTGGTTTCAAACAACGGGTTCATATTTGACTCGAAGTTTAGGTTCAAATTTGACCTGGGTTCAAACAACGGGTTTATATTTGACTCAAAGTTTAGGTTCATATCAGACCTGGTTTCAAACAACGGGTTCATATTTGACTCGAAGTTTAGGTTCACATTTGACCTGGGTTCAAACAACGGGTTCATGTTTGACTCGAAGTTTAGGTTCATATCTGACCTGCGTTCAAACAACGGGTTTATATTTGACTCAAAGTTTAGGTTCATATCTGACCTGGGTTCAAACAACGGGTTCATATTTGACTCGAAGTTTAGGTTCACATTTGACCTGGGTTCAAACAACGGGTTCATGTTTGACTCGAAGTTTAGGTTCACATTTGACCTGGGTTCAAACAACGGGTTCATATTTGACTCGAAGTTTAGGTTCACATTTGACTTGGGTTCAAACAACGGGTTCATATTTGACTCAAAATTTAGGTTCATATTTGACCTGGGTTCAAACAACGGGTTCATGTTTGACTCAAAGTTTAGGTTCATATCTGACCTGGTTTCAAACAACGGGTTCATATTTAACTCGAAGTTTAGGTTCATATTTGACCTGGGTTCAAACAACGGGTTTATATTTGACTCAAAGTTTAGGTTCATATCTGACCTGGTTTCAAACAACGGGTTCATATTTGACTCGAAGTTTAGGTTCACATTTGACCTGGGTTCAAACAACGGGTTCATGTTTGACTCAAAGTTTTGGTTCATATCTGACCTGGTTTCAAACAACGGGTTCATATTTGACTCGAAGTTTAGGTTCATATTTGACCTGGGTTCAAACAACGGGTTTATATTTGACTTAAAGTTTAGGTTCATATCTGACCTGGTTTCAAACAACGGGTTCATATTTGACTCGAAGTTTAGGTTCAAATTTGACCTGGGTTCAAACAACGGGTTTATATTTGACTCAAAGTTTAGGTTCATATCAGACCTGGTTTCAAACAACGGGTTCATATTTGACTCGAAGTTTAGGTTCACATTTGACCTGGGTTCAAACAACGGGTTCATGTTTGACTCGAAGTTTAGGTTCATATCTGACCTGGTTTCAAACAACGGGTTCATATTTAACTCGAAGTTTAGGTTCATATTTGACCTGGGTTCAAACAACGGGTTTATATTTGACTCAAAGTTTAGGTTCATATCTGACCTGGTTTCAAACAACGGGTTCATATTTGACTCGAAGTTTAGGTTCACATTTGACCTAGGTTCAAACAACGGGTTCATGTTTGACTCAAAGTTTTGGTTCATATCTGACCTGGTTTCAAACAACGGGTTCATATTTGACTCGAAGTTTAGGTTCATATTTGACCTGGGTTCAAACAACGGGTTTATATTTGACTCAAAGTTTAGGTTCATATCTGACCTGGTTTCAAACAACGGGTTCATATTTGACTCGAAGTTTAGGTTCAAATTTGACCTGGGTTCAAACAACGGGTTTATATTTGACTCAAAGTTTAGGTTCATATCAGACCTGGTTTCAAACAACGGGTTCATATTTGACTCGAAGTTTAGGTTCACATTTGACCTGGGTTCAAACAACGGGTTCATGTTTGACTCGAAGTTTAGGTTCATATCTTACCTGGTTTCAAACAACGTGTTCATATTTGACTCGAAGTTTAGGTTCATATTTGACCTGCGTTCAAACAACGGGTTTATATTTGACTCAAAGTTTAGGTTCACATTTGACCTGGGTTCAAACAACGGGTTCATGTTTGACTCGAAGTTTAGGTTCATATCTTACCTGGTTTCAAACAACGGGTTCATTTTTGACTCGAAGTTTAGGTTCATATTTGACCTGCGTTCAAACAACGGGTTTATATTTGACTCAAAGTTTAGGTTCATATCTGACCTGGTTTCAAACAACGGGTTCATATTTAACTCGAAGATTAGCTTCACATTTGAACTGGGTTCAAACAATGGGTTCATGTTTGACTCGAAGTTTAGGTTCATATCTTACCTGGTTTCAAACAACGGGTTCATATTTGACTCGAAGTTTAGGTTCACATTTGACCTGGGTTCAAACAACGGGTTCATATTTGACTCGAAGTTTAGGTTCACATTTGACTTGGGTTCAAACAACGGGTTCATATTTGACTCAAAATTTAGGTTCATATTTGACCTGGGTTCAAACAACGGGTTCATGTTTGACTCAAAGTTTAGGTTCATATCTGACCTGGTTTCAAACAACGGGTTCATATTTAACTCGAAGTTTAGGTTCATATTTGACCTGGGTTCAAACAACGGGTTTATATTTGACTCAAAGTTTAGGTTCATATCTGACTTGGTTTCAAACAACGGGTTCATATTTGACTCGAAGTTTAGGTTCACATTTGACCTGGGTTCAAACAACGGGTTCATGTTTGACTAAAAGTTTTGGTTCATATCTGACCTGGTTTCAAACAACGGGTTCATATTTGACTCAAAGTTTAGGTTCATATTTGACCTGGGTTCAAACAACGGGTTTATATTTGACTCAAAGTTTAGGTTCATATCTGATCTGGTTTCAAACAACGGGTTCATATTTGACTCGAAGTTTAGGTTCAAATTTGACCTGGGTTCAAACAACGGGTTTATATTTGACTCAAAGTTTAGGTTCATATCAGACCTGGTTTCAAACAACGGGTTCATATTTGACTCGAAGTTTAGGTTCACATTTGACCTGGGTTCAAACAACGGGTTCATGTTTGACTCGAAGTTTAGGTTCATATCTTACCTGGTTTCAAACAACGTGTTCATATTTGACTCGAAGTTTAGGTTCATATTTGACCTGCGTTCAAACAACGGGTTTATATTTGACTCAAAGTTTAGGTTCATATCTGACCTGGGTTCAAACAACGGGTTCATATTTGACTCGAAGTTTAGGTTCACATTTGACCTGGGTTCAAACAACGGGTTCATGTTTGACTCGAAGTTTAGGTTCACATTTGACCTGGGTTCAAACAACGGGTTCATATTTGACTCGAAGTTTAGGTTCACATTTGACTTGGGTTCAAACAACGGGTTCATATTTGACTCAAAATTTAGGTTCATATTTGACCTGGGTTCAAACAACGGGTTCATGTTTGACTCAAAGTTTAGGTTCATATCTGACCTGGTTTCAAACAACGGGTTCATATTTAACTCGAAGTTTAGGTTCATATTTGACCTGGGTTCAAACAACGGGTTTATATTTGACTCAAAGTTTAGGTTCATATCTGACCTGGTTTCAAACAACGGGTTCATATTTGACTCGAAGTTTAGGTTCACATTTGACCTGGGTTCAAACAACGGGTTCATGTTTGACTCAAAGTTTTGGTTCATATCTGACCTGGTTTCAAACAACGGGTTCATATTTGACTCGAAGTTTAGGTTCATATTTGACCTGGGTTCAAACAACGGGTTTATATTTGACTTAAAGTTTAGGTTCATATCTGACCTGGTTTCAAACAACGGGTTCATATTTGACTCGAAGTTTAGGTTCAAATTTGACCTGGGTTCAAACAACGGGTTTATATTTGACTCAAAGTTTAGGTTCATATCAGACCTGGTTTCAAACAACGGGTTCATATTTGACTCGAAGTTTAGGTTCACATTTGACCTGGGTTCAAACAACGGGTTCATGTTTGACTCGAAGTTTAGGTTCATATCTTACCTGGTTTCAAACAACGTGTTCATATTTGACTCGAAGTTTAGGTTCATATTTGACCTGCGTTCAAACAACGGGTTTATATTTGACTCAAAGTTTAGGTTCACATTTGACCTGGGTTCAAACAACGGGTTCATGTTTGACTCGAAGTTTAGGTTCATATCTTACCTGGTTTCAAACAACGGGTTCATTTTTGACTCGAAGTTTAGGTTCATATTTGACCTGCGTTCAAACAACGGGTTTATATTTGACTCAAAGTTTAGGTTCATATCTGACCTGGTTTCAAACAACGGGTTCATATTTAACTCGAAGTTTAGCTTCACATTTGAACTGGGTTCAAACAATGGGTTCATGTTTGACTCGAAGTTTAGGTTCATATCTTACCTGGTTTCAAACAACGGGTTCATATTTGACTCGAAGTTTAGGTTCACATTTGACCTGGGTTCAAACAACGGGTTCATATTTGACTCGAAGTTTAGGTTCACATTTGACTTGGGTTCAAACAACGGGTTCATATTTGACTCAAAATTTAGGTTCATATTTGACCTGGGTTCAAACAACGGGTTCATGTTTGACTCAAAGTTTAGGTTCATATCTGACCTGGTTTCAAACAACGGGTTCATATTTAACTCGAAGTTTAGGTTCATATTTGACCTGGGTTCAAACAACGGGTTTATATTTGACTCAAAGTTTAGGTTCATATCTGACCTGGTTTCAAACAACGGGTTCATATTTGACTCGAAGTTTAGGTTCACATTTGACCTGGGTTCAAACAACGGGTTCATGTTTGACTCAAAGTTTTGGTTCATATCTGACCTGGTTTCAAACAACGGGTTCATATTTGACTCGAAGTTTAGGTTCATATTTGACCTGGGTTCAAACAACGGGTTTATATTTGACTCAAAGTTTAGGTTCATATCTGACCTGGTTTCAAACAACGGGTTCATATTTGACTCGAAGTTTAGGTTCAAATTTGACCTGGGTTCAAACAACGGGTTTATATTTGACTCAAAGTTTAGGTTCATATCAGACCTGGTTTCAAACAACGGGTTCATATTTGACTCGAAGTTTAGGTTCACATTTGACCTGGGTTCAAACAACGGGTTCATGTTTGACTCGAAGTTTAGGTTCATATCTTACCTGGTTTCAAACAACGTGTTCATATTTGACTCGAAGTTTAGGTTCATATTTGACCTGCGTTCAAACAACGGGTTTATATTTGACTCAAAGTTTAGGTTCATATCTGACCTGGGTTCAAACAACGGGTTCATATTTGACTCGAAGTTTAGGTTCACATTTGACCTGGGTTCAAACAACGGGTTCATGTTTGACTCGAAGTTTAGGTTCCATATCTTACCTGGTTCAAACAACGGGTTCATATTTGACTCGAAGTTTAGGTTCATATTTGACCTGGGTTCAAACAACGGGTTTATATTTGACTCAAAGTTTAGGTTCATATAACCTGGGTTCAAACAACGGGTTCATGTTTGACTCAAAGTTTAGGTTCATATCTTACCTGGTTTCAAACAACAGGTTCATATTTGACTCGAAGTTTAGGTTCATATCCGACCTGGTTTCAAACAACGGGTTCATATTTGACTCGAAGTTTAGGTTCACATTTGACCTGGGTTCAAACAACGGGTTCAAATTTGACTCGAAGTTTAGGTTCATATCTGACCTGGTTTCAAACAACGGGTTCATGTTTGACTCGAAGTTTAGGTTCATATCTGACTTGGGTTCAAACAACGGGTTCATATTTGCATCGAAGTTTAGGTTCACATTTGACCTGGGTTCAAACAACGGGTTCATGTTTGACTCAAAGTTTTGGTTCATATCTGACCTGGTTTCAAACAACGGGTTCATATTTGACTCGAAGTTTAGGTTCATATTTGACCTGGGTTCAAACAACGGGTTTATATTTGACTCAAAGTTTAGGTTCATATCTGACCTGGTTTCAAACAACGGGTTCATATTTGACTCGAAGTTTAGGTTCAAATTTGACCTGGGTTCAAACAACGGGTTTATATTTGACTCAAAGTTTAGGTTCATATCAGACCTGGTTTCAAACAACGGGTTCATATTTGACTCGAAGTTTAGGTTCACATTTCACCTGGGTTCAAACAACGGGTTCATGTTTGACTCGAAGTTTAGGTTCATATCTTACCTGGTTTCAAACAACGTGTTCATATTTGACTCGAAGTTTTGGTTCATATTTGACCTGCGTTCAAACAACGGGTTTATATTTGACTCAAAGTTTAGGTTCACATTTGACCTGGGTTCAAACAACGGGTTCATGTTTGACCCGAAGTTTAGGTTCATATCTTACCTGGTTTCAAACAACGGGTTCATTTTTGACTCGAAGTTTAGGTTCATATTTGACCTGCGTTCAAACAACGGGTTTATATTTGACTCAAAGTTTAGGTTCATATCTGACCTGGTTTCAAACAACGGGTTCATATTTAACTCGAAGTTTAGCTTCACATTTGAACTGGGTTCAAACAATGGGTTCATGTTTGACTCGAAGTTTAGGTTCATATCTTACTTGGTTTCAAACAACGGGTTCATATTTGACTCGAAGTTTAGGTTCACATTTGACCTGGGTTCAAACAACGGGTTCATATTTGACTCGAAGTTTAGGTTCACATTTGACTTGGGTTCAAACAACGGGTTCATATTTGACTCAAAATTTAGGTTCATATTTGACCTGGGTTCAAACAACGGGTTCATGTTTGACTCAAAGTTTAGGTTCATATCTGACCTGGTTTCAAACAACGGGTTCATATTTAACTCGAAGTTTAGGTTCATATTTGACCTGGGTTCAAACAACGGGTTTATATTTGACTCAAAGTTTAGGTTCATATCTGACCTGGTTTCAAACAACGGGTTCATATTTGACTCGAAGTTTAGGTTCACATTTGACCTGCGTTCAAACAACGGGTTTATATTTGACTCAAAGTTTAGGTTCATATCTAACCTGGTTTCAAACAACGGGTTCATATTTAACTCGAAGTTTAGCTTCACATTTGAACTGGGTTCAAACAATGGGTTCATGTTTGACTCGAAGTTTAGGTTCATATCTTACCTGGTTTCAAACAACGGGTTCATATTTGACTCGAAGTTTAGGTTCACATTTGACCTGGGTTCAAACAACGGGTTCATATTTGACTCGAAGTTTAGGTTCACATTTGACTTGGGTTCAAACAACGGGTTCATATTTGACTCAAAATTTAGGTTCATATTTGACCTGGGTTCAAACAACTGGTTCATGTTTGACTCAAAGTTTAGGTTCATATCTGACCTGGTTTCAAACAACGGGTTCATATTTAACTCGAAGTTTAGGTTCATATTTGACCTGGGTTCAAACAACGGGTTTATATTTGACTCAAAGTTTAGGTTCATATCTGACCTGGTTTCAAACAACGGGTTCATATTTGACTCGAAGTTTAGGTTCACATTTGACCTGGGTTCAAACAACGGGTTCATGTTTGACTCAAAGTTTTGGTTCATATCTGACCTGGTTTCAAACAACGGGTTCATATTTGACTCGAAGTTTAGGTTCATATTTGACCTGGGTTCAAACAACGGGTTTATATTTGACTCAAAGTTTAGGTTCATATCTGACCTGGTTTCAAACAACGGGTTCATATTTGACTCGAAGTTTAGGTTCAAATTTGACCTGGGTTCAAACAACGGGTTTATATTTGACTCAAAGTTTAGGTTCATATCAGACCTGGTTTCAAACAACGGGTTCATATTTGACTCGAAGTTTAGGTTCACATTTGACCTGGGTTCAAACAACGGGTTCATGTTTGACTCGAAGTTTAGGTTCATATCTTACCTGGTTTCAAACAACGTGTTCATATTTGACTCGAAGTTTAGGTTCATATTTGACCTGCGTTCAAACAACGGGTTTATATTTGACTCAAAGTTTAGGTTCATATCTGACCTGGGTTCAAACAACGGGTTCATATTTGACTCGAAGTTTAGGTTCACATTTGACCTGGGTTCAAACAACGGGTTCATGTTTGACTCGAAGTTTAGGTTCATATCTTACCTGGTTTCAAACAACGGGTTCATATTTGACTCGAAGTTTAGGTTCATATTTGACCTGGGTTCAAACAACGGGTTCATATTTGACTCAAAGTTTAGGTTCATATAACCTGGGTTCAAACAACGGGTTCATGTTTGACTCAAAGTTTAGGTTCATATCTTACCTGGTTTCAAACAACAGGTTCATATTTGACTCGAAGTTTAGGTTCATATCCGACCTGGTTTCAAACAACGGGTTCATATTTGACTCGAAGTTTAGGTTCACATTTGACCTGGGTTCAAACAACGGGTTCAAATTTGACTCGAAGTTTAGGTTCATATCTGACCTGGTTTCAAACAACGGGTTCATGTTTGACTCGAAGTTTAGGTTCATATCTGACTTGGGTTCAAACAACGGGTTCATATTTGCATCGAAGTTTAGGTTCACATTTGACCTGGGTTCAAACAACGGGTTCATGTTTGACTCAAAGTTTTGGTTCATATCTGACCTGGTTTCAAACAACGGGTTCATATTTGACTCGAAGTTTAGGTTCATATTTGACCTGGGTTCAAACAACGGGTTTATATTTGACTCAAAGTTTAGGTTCATATCTGACCTGGTTTCAAACAACGGGTTCATATTTGACTCGAAGTTTAGGTTCAAATTTGACCTGGGTTCAAACAACGGGTTTATATTTGACTCAAAGTTTAGGTTCATATCAGACCTGGTTTCAAACAACGGGTTCATATTTGACTCGAAGTTTAGGTTCACATTTGACCTGGGTTCAAACAACGGGTTCATGTTTGACTCGAAGTTTAGGTTCATATCTTACCTGGTTTCAAACAACGTGTTCATATTTGACTCGAAGTTTAGGTTCATATTTGACCTGCGTTCAAACAACGGGTTTATATTTGACTCAAAGTTTAGGTTCACATTTGACCTGGGTTCAAACAACGGGTTCATGTTTGACTCGAAGTTTAGGTTCATATCTTACCTGGTTTCAAACAACGGGTTCATTTTTGACTCGAAGTTTAGGTTCATATTTGACCTGCGTTCAAACAACGGGTTTATATTTGACTCAAAGTTTAGGTTCATATCTGACCTGGTTTCAAACAACGGGTTCATATTTAACTCGAAGTTTAGCTTCACATTTGAACTGGGTTCAAACAATGGGTTCATGTTTGACTCGAAGTTTAGGTTCATATCTTACTTGGTTTCAAACAACGGGTTCATATTTGACTCGAAGTTTAGGTTCACATTTGACCTGGGTTCAAACAATGGGTTCATATTTGACTCGAAGTTTAGGTTCACATTTGACTTGGGTTCAAACAACGGGTTCATATTTGACTCAAAATTTAGGTTCATATTTGACCTGGGTTCAAACAACGGGTTCATGTTTGACTCAAAGTTTAGGTTCATATCTGACCTGGTTTCAAACAACGGGTTCATATTTAACTCGAAGTTTAGGTTCATATTTGACCTGGGTTCAAACAACGGGTTTATATTTGACTCAAAGTTTAGGTTCATATCTGACCTGGTTTCAAACAACGGGTTCATATTTGACTCGAAGTTTAGGTTCACATTTGACCTGGGTTCAAACAACGGGTTCATGTTTGACTCAAAGTTTTGGTTCATATCTGACCTGGTTTCAAACAACGGGTTCATATTTGACTCGAAGTTTAGGTTCATATTTGACCTGGGTTCAAACAACGGGTTTATATTTGACTCAAAGTTTAGGTTCATATCTGACCTGGTTTCAAACAACGGGTTCATATTTGACTCGAAGTTTAGGTTCAAATTTGACCTGGGTTCAAACAACGGGTTTATATTTGACTCAAAGTTTAGGTTCATATCAGACCTGGTTTCAAACAACGGGTTCATGTTTGACTCGAAGTTTAGGTTCATATCTTACCTGGTTTCAAACAACGTGTTCATATTTGACTCGAAGTTTAGGTTCATATTTGACCTGCGTTCAAACAACGGGTTTATATTTGACTCAAAGTTTAGGTTCATATCTGACCTGGGTTCAAACAACGGGTTCATATTTGACTCGAAGTTTAGGTTCACATTTGACCTGGGTTCAAACAACGGGTTCATGTTTGACTCGAAGTTTAGGTTCATATCTTACCTGGTTTCAAACAACGGGTTCATATTTGACTCGAAGTTTAGGTTCATATTTGACCTGGGTTCAAACAACGGGTTCATATTTGACTCAAAGTTTAGGTTCATATAACCTGGGTTCAAACAACGGGTTCATGTTTGACTCAAAGTTTAGGTTCATATCTTACCTGGTTTCAAACAACAGGTTCATATTTGACTCGAAGTTTAGGTTCATATCCGACCTGGTTTCAAACAACGGGTTCATATTTGACTCGAAGTTTAGGTTCACATTTGACCTGGGTTCAAACAACGGGTTCAAATTTGACTCGAAGTTTAGGTTCATATCTGACCTGGTTTCAAACAACGGGTTCATGTTTGACTCGAAGTTTAGGTTCATATCTGACTTGGGTTCAAACAACGGGTTCATATTTGACTCGAAGTTTAGGTTCACATTTGACCTGGGTTCAAACAACGGGTTCATGTTTGACTCGAAGTTTAGGTTCATATCTTACCTGGTTTCAAACAACGTGTTCATATTTGACTCGAAGTTTAGGTTCATATTTGACCTGCGTTCAAACAACGGGTTTATATTTGACTCAAAGTTTAGGTTCATATCTGACCTGGGTTCAAACAACGGGTTCATATTTGACTCGAAGTTTAGGTTCACATTTGACCTGGGTTCAAACAACGGGTTCATGTTTGACTCGAAGTTTAGGTTCATATCTTACCTGGTTTCAAACAACGGGTTCATATTTGACTCAAAATTTAGGTTCATATTTGACCTGGGTTCAAACAACGGGTTCATGTTTGACTCAAAGTTTAGGTTCATATCTGACCTGGTTTCAAACAACGGGTTCATATTTAACTCGAAGTTTAGGTTCATATTTGACCTGGGTTCAAACAACGGGTTTATATTTGACTCAAAGTTTAGGTTCATATCTGACCTGGTTTCAAACAACGGGTTCATATTTGACTCGAAGTTTAGGTTCACATTTGACCTGGGTTCAAACAACGGGTTCATGTTTGACTCAAATTTTTGGTTCATATCTGACCTGGTTTCAAACAACGGGTTCATATTTGACTCGAAGTTTAGGTTCATATTTGACCTGGGTTCAAACAACGGGTTTATATTTGACTCAAAGTTTAGGTTCATATCTGACCTGGTTTCAAACATCGGGTTCATATTTGACTCGAAGTTTAGGTTCAAATTTGACCTGGGTTCAAACAACGGGTTTATATTTAACTCAAAGTTTAGGTTCATATCAGACCTGGTTTCAAACAACGGGTTCATATTTGACTCGAAGTTTAGGTTCACATTTGACCTGGGTTCAAACAACGGGTTCATGTTTGACTCGAAGTTTAGGTTCATATCTTACCTGGTTTCAAACAACGTGTTCATATTTGACTCGGAGTTTAGGTTCATATTTGACCTGCGTTCAAACAACGGGTTTATATTTGACTCAAAGTTTAGGTTCATATCTGACCTGGGTTCAAACAACGGGTTCATATTTGACTCGAAGTTTAGGTTCACATTTGACCTGGGTTCAAACAACGGGTTCATGTTTGACTCGAAGTTTAGGTTCATATCTTACCTGGTTTCAAACAACGGGTTCATATTTGACTCGAAGTTTAGGTTCATATTTGACCTGGGTTCAAACAACGGGTTCATATTTGACTCAAAGTTTAGGTTCATATAACCTGGGTTCAAACAACGGGTTCATGTTTGACTCAAAGTTTAGGTTCATATCTTACCTGGTTTCAAACAACAGGTTCATATTTGACTCGAAGTTTAGGTTCATATCCGACCTGGTTTCAAACAACGGGTTCATATTTGACTCGAAGTTTAGGTTCACATTTGACCTGGGTTCAAACAACGGGTTCAAATTTGACTCGAAGTTTAGGTTCATATCTGACCTGGTTTCAAACAACGGGTTCATGTTTGACTCGAAGTTTAGGTTCATATCTGACTTGGGTTCAAACAACGGGTTCATATTTGACTCGAAGTTTAGGTTCACATTTGACCTGGGTTCAAACAACGGGTTCATATTTGACTCGAAGTTTAGGTTCACATTTAACTTAGGTTCATACAACGGGTTCATATTTGACTCAAAATTTAGGTTCATATTTGACCTGGGTTCAAACAACGGGTTCATGTTTGACTCAAAGTTTAGGTTCATATCTGACCTGGTTTCAAACAACTGGTTCATATTTGACTCAAAGTTTAGGTTCACATTTGACCTGGGTTCAAACAACGGGTTCATGTTTGACTCGAAGTTTAGGTTCATATCTTACCTGGTTTCAAACAACGGGTTCATATTTGACTCGAAGTTTAGGTTCATATTTGACCTGGGTTCAAACAACGGGTTCATATTTGACTCAAAGTTTAGGTTCATATCACCTGGGTTCAAACAACGGGTTCATGTTTGACTCAAAGTTTAGGTTCATATCTTACCTGGTTTCAAACAAAGGGTTCAAATTTGACTGGAAGTTTAGGTTCATATCTGACCTGGTTTCAAACAACGGGTTCATGTTTGACTCGAAGTTTAGGTTCATATTTGACTTGGGTTCAAACAACGGGTTCATATTTGACTCGAAGTTTAGGTTCACATTTGACCTGTGTTCAAACAACGGGTTCATATTTGACTCGAAGTTTAGGTTCACATTTAACTTAGGTTCAAACAACGGGTTCATATTTGACTCAAAATTTAGGTTCATATTTGACCTGGGTTCAAACAACGGGTTCATGTTTGACTCAAAGTTTAGGTTCATATCTGACCTGGTTTAAAACAACGGGTTCATATTTGACTCGAAGTTTAGGTTCATATTTGACCTGGGTTCAAACAACGGGTTTATATTTGACTCAAAGTTTAGGTTCATATCTGACCTGGTTTCAAACAACGGGTTCAGATTTGACTCGAAGCTTAGGTTCACATTTGACCTGGGATCAAACAACGGGTTCATGTTTGACTCGAAGTTTAGGTTTATATCTAACATGGGTTCAAACAACGGGTTCATATTTGACTCAAAGTTTAGGTTCATATAACCTGGGTTCAAACAACGGGTTCATGTTTGACTCGAAGTTTAGGTTCATATCTTACCTGGTTTCAAACAACAGGTTCATATTTGACTCGAAGTTTAGGTTCATATCCGACCTGGTTTCAAACAACGGGTTCATATTTGACTCGAAGTTTAGGTTCACATTTGACCTGGGTTCAAACAACGGGTTCAAATTTGACTCGAAGTTTAGGTTCATATCTGACCTGGTTTCAAACAACGGGTTCATATTTTACTCGAAGTTTAGGTTCATATTTGACCTGGGTTAAAATAACGGGTTCATATTTGATTCGAAGTATAGGTTCATATCTGACTAGGTTTCAGACAACGGGTTCATATTTGACTCGAAGTTTAGGTTCACATTTGACCTGGGTTCAAACAACGGGTTCATGTTTGACTCAAAGTTTAGGTTCATATCTGACCTGGTTTCAAACAACGGGTTCATATTTGACTCGAAGTTTAGGTTCATATTTGACCTGGGTTCAAACAACGGGTTTATATTTGACTCAAAGTTTAGGTTCATATCTGACCTGGTTTCAAACAACGGGTTCATATTTGACTCGAAGTTTAGGTTCACATTTGACCGGGGTTCAAACAACCGGTTCATGTTTGACTCGAAGTTTAGGTTCATATCTTACCTGGTTTCAAACAACGGGTTCATATTTAACTCGAAGTTTAGGTTCATATTTGACCTGCGTTCAAACAACGGGTTTATATTTGACTTAAAGTTTAGGTTCATATCTGACCTGGTTTCAAACAACGGGTTCATATTTGACTCGAAGTTTAGGTTCACATTTGACCTGGGTTCAAACAACGGGTTCATGTTTGACTCGAAGTTTAGGTTCATATCTTACCTGGTTTCAAACAACGGGTTCATATTTGACTCGAAGTTTTGGTTCATATTTGACCTGGGTTCAAGCAACGGGTTCATATTTGACTCAAAGTTTAGGTTCATATAACCTGGGTTCAAACAACGGGTTCATGTTTGACTATCTTACCTGGTTTCAAACAACAGGTTCATATTTGACTCGAAGTTTAGGTTCATATCTGACCTGGTTTGAAACAACGGGTTCATATTTGACTCGAAGTTTAGGTTCACATTTGACCTGGGTTCAAACAACGGGTTCAAATTTGACTCGAAGTTTAGGTTCATATCTGACGTGGTTTCAAACAACGGGTTCATGTTTGACTCGAAGTTTAGGTTCATATCTGACCTGGGTTCAAACAACGGGTTCATATTTGACTCGAAGTTTAGGTTCACATTTGACCTGGGTTCAAACAACGGGTTCATATTTGACTCGAAGTTTAGGTTCACATTTGACTTGGGTTCAAACAACGGGTTCATATTTGACTCAAAATTTAGGTTCATATTTGACCTGGGTTCAAACAACGGGTTCATGTTTGACTCAAAGTTTAGGGTCATATCTGACCTGGTTTGAAACAACGGGTTCATATTTGACTCGAAGTTTAGGTTCATATTTGACCTGGGTTCAAACAACGGGTTTATATTTGACTCAAAGTTTAGGTTCATATCTGACCTGGTTTCAAACAACGGGTTCATATTTGACTCAAAGTTTAGGTTCACATTTGACCAGGGATCAAACAACGGGTTCATGTTTGACTCGAAGTTTAGGTTCATATCTAACATGGGTTCAAACAACGGGTTCATATTTGAATCGAAGTTTAGGTTCACATTTGACTTGGGTTCAAACAACGGGTTCATATTTGACTCGAAGTTTAGGTTCATATCTTACCTGGTTTCAAACAACGGGTTCATATTTAACTCGAAGTTTAGGTTCATATTTGACCTGCGTTCAAACAACGGGTTTATATTTGACTTAAAGTTTAGGTTCATATCTGACCTGGTTTCAAACAACGGGTTCATATTTGACTCGAAGTTTAGGTTCACATTTGACCTGGGTTCAAACAACGGGTTCATGTTTGACTCGAAGTTTAGGTTCATATCTTACCTGGTTTCAAACAACGGGTTCATATTTGACTCGAAGTTTTGGTTCATATTTGACCTGGGTTCAAGCAACGGGTTCATATTTGACTCAAAGTTTAGGTTCATATAACCTGGGTTCAAACAACGGGTTCATGTTTGACTATCTTACCTGGTTTCAAACAACAGGTTCATATTTGACTCGAAGTTTAGGTTCATATCTGACCTGGTTTGAAACAACGGGTTCATATTTGACTCGAAGTTTAGGTTCACATTTGACCTGGGTTCAAACAACGGGTTCAAATTTGACTCGAAGTTTAGGTTCATATCTGACGTGGTTTCAAACAACGGGTTCATGTTTGACTCGAAGTTTAGGTTTATATCTGACCTGGGTTCAAACAACGGGTTCATATTTGACTCGAAGTTTAGGTTCACATTTGACCTGGGTTCAAACAACGGGTTCATATTTGACTCGAAGTTTAGGTTCACATTTGACTTGGGTTCAAACAACGGGTTCATATTTGACTCAAAATTTAGGTTCATATTTGACCTGGGTTCAAACAACGGGTTCATGTTTGACTCAAAGTTTAGGGTCATATCTGACCTGGTTTGAAACAACGGGTTCATATTTGACTCGAAGTTTAGGTTCATATTTGACCTGGGTTCAAACAACGGGTTTATATTTGACTCAAAGTTTAGGTTCATATCTGACCTGGTTTCAAACAACGGGTTCATATTTGACTCGAAGTTTAGGTTCACATTTGACCAGGGATCAAACAACGGGTTCATGTTTGACTCGAAGTTTAGGTTCATATCTAACATGGGTTCAAACAACGGGTTCATATTTGACTCAAAGTTTAGGTTCATATAACCTGGGTTCAAACAACGGGTTCATATTTGACTCGAAGTTTAGGTTCACATTTGACCTGGGTTCAAACAACGGGTTCATATTTGACTCGAAGTTTAGGTTCACATTTGACTTGGGTTCAAACAACGGGTTCATATTTGACTCAAAATTTAGGTTCATATTTGACCTGGGTTGAAACAACGGGTTCATGTTTGACTCAAAGTTTAGGTTCATATAACCTGGGTTCAAACAACGGGTTCATATTTAACTCGAAGTTTAGGTTCATATTTGACCTGGGTTCAAACAACGGGTTTATATTTGACTCAAAGTTTAGGTTCATATCTGACCTGGTTTCAAACAACGGGTTCATATTTGACTCGAAGTTTAGGTTCACATTTGACCTGGGTTCAAACAATGGGTTTATATTTGACTCAAAGTTTAGGTTCATATCTGACCTGGTTTCAAACAACGGGTTCAGATTTGACTCGAAGTTTAGGTTCACATTTGACCTGGGATCAAACAACGGGTTCATGTTTGACTCGAAGTTTAGGTTTATATCTAACATGGGTTCAAACAACGGGTTCATATTTGACTCAAAGTTTAGGTTCATATAACCTGGGTTCAAACAACGGGTTCATGTTTGACTCGAAGTTTAGGTTCATATCTTACCTGGTTTCAAACAACAGGTTCATATTTGACTCGAAGTTTAGGTTCATATCCGACCTGGTTTCAAACAACGGGTTCATATTTGACTCGAAGTTTAGGTTCACATTTGACCTGGGTTCAAACAACGGGTTCAAATTTGACTCGAAGTTTAGGTTCATATCTGACGTGGTTTCAAACAACGGGTTCATGTTTGACTCGAAGTTTAGGTTCATATCTGACCTGGGTTCAAACAACGGGTTCATATTTGACTCGAAGTTTAGGATCACATTTGACCTGGGTTCAAACAACGGGTTCATATTTGACTCGAAGTTTAGGTTCACATTTGACTTGGGTTCAAACAACGGGTTCATATTTGACTCAAAATTTAGGTTCATATTTGACCTGGGTTCAAACAACGGGTTCATGTTTGACTCAAAGTTTAGGGTCATATCTGACCTGGTTTGAAACAACGGGTTCATATTTGACTCGAAGTTTAGGTTCATATTTGACCTGGGTTCAAACAACGGGTTTATATTTGACTCAAAGTTTAGGTTCATATCTGACCTGGTTTCAAACAACGGGTTCATATTTGACTCAAAGTTTAGGTTCACATTTGACCAGGGATCAAACAACGGGTTCATGTTTGACTCGAAGTTTAGGTTCATATCTAACATGGGTTCAAACAACGGGTTCATATTTGACTCGAAGTTTAGGTTCACATTTGACTTGGGTTCAAACAACGGGTTCATATTTGACTCGAAGTTTAGGTTCATATCTTACCTGGTTTCAAACAACGGGTTCATATTTAACTCGAAGTTTAGGTTCATATTTGACCTGCGTACAAACAACGGGTTTATATTTGACTTAAAGTTTAGGTTCATATCTGACCTGGTTTCAAACAACGGGTTCATATTTGACTCGAAGTTTAGGTTCACATTTGACCTGGGTTCAAACAACGGGTTCATGTTTGACTCGAAGTTTAGGTTCATATCTTACCTGGTTTCAAACAACGGGTTCATATTTGACTCGAAGTTTTGGTTCATATTTGACCTGGGTTCAAGCAACGGGTTCATATTTGACTCAAAGTTTAGGTTCATATAACCTGGGTTCAAACAACGGGTTCATGTTTGACTATCTTACCTGGTTTCAAACAACAGGTTCATATTTGACTCAAAGTTTAGGTTCATATCTGACCTGGTTTGAAACAACGGGTTCATATTTGACTCGAAGTTTAGGTTCACATTTGACCTGGGTTCAAACAACGGGTTCAAATTTGACTCGAAGTTTAGGTTCATATCTGACGTGGTTTCAAACAACGGGTTCATGTTTGACTCGAAGTTTAGGTTTATATCTGACCTGGGTTCAAACAACGGGTTCATATTTGACTCGAAGTTTAGGTTCACATTTGACCTGGGTTCAAACAACGGGTTCATATTTGACTCGAAGTTTAGGTTCACATTTGACTTGGGTTCAAACAACGGGTTCATATTTGACTCAAAATTTAGGTTCATATTTGACCTGGGTTCAAACAACGGGTTCATGTTTGACTCAAAGTTTAGGGTCATATCTAACCTGGTTTGAAACAACGGGTTCATATTTGACTCGAAGTTTAGGTTCATATTTGACCTGGGTTCAAACAACGGGTTTATATTTGACTCAAAGTTTAGGTTCATATCTGACCTGGTTTCAAACAACGGGTTCATATTTGACTCGAAGTTTAGGTTCACATTTGACCAGGGATCAAACAACGGGTTCATGTTTGACTCGAAGTTTAGGTTCATATCTAACATGGGTTCAAACAACGGGTTCATATTTGACTCAAAGTTTAGGTTCATATAACCTGGGTTCAAACAACGGGTTCATATTTGACTCGAAGTTTAGGTTCACATTTGACCTGGGTTCAAACAACGGGTTCATATTTGACTCGAAGTTTAGGTTCACATTTGACTTGGGTTCAAACAACGGGTTCATATTTGACTCAAAATTTAGGTTCATATTTGACCTGGGTTGAAACAACGGGTTCATGTTTGACTCAAAGTTTAGGTTCATATAACCTGGGTTCAAACAACGGGTTCATATTTAACTCGAAGTTTAGGTTCATATTTGACCTGGGTTCAAACAACGGGTTTATATTTGACTCAAAGTTTAGGTTCATATCTGACCTGGTTTCAAACAACGGGTTCATATTTGACTCGAAGTTTAGGTTCACATTTGACCTGGGTTCAAACAATGGGTTTATATTTGACTCAAAGTTTAGGTTCATATCTGACCTGGTTTCAAACAACGGGTTCAGATTTGACTCGAAGTTTAGGTTCACATTTGACCTGGGATCAAACAACGGGTTCATGTTTGACTCGAAGTTTAGGTTTATATCTAACATGGGTTCAAACAACGGGTTCATATTTGACTCAAAGTTTAGGTTCATATAACCTGGGTTCAAACAACGGGTTCATGTTTGACTCGAAGTTTAGGTTCATATCTTACCTGGTTTCAAACAACAGGTTCATATTTGACTCGAAGTTTAGGTTCATATCCGACCTGGTTTCAAACAACGGGTTCATATTTGACTCGAAGTTTAGGTTCACATTTGACCTGGGTTCAAACAACGGGTTCAAATTTGACTCGAAGTTTAGGTTCATATCTGACCTGGTTTCAAACAACGGGTTCATGTTTTACTCGAAGTTTAGGTTCATATTTGACCTGGGTTAAAATAACGGGTTTATATTTGATTCGAAGATTAGGTTCATATCTGACTAGGTTTCAGACAACGGGTTCATATTTGACTCGAAGTTTAGGTTCACATTTGACCTGGGTTCAAACAACGGGTTCATGTTTGACTCAAAGTTTAGGTTCATATCTGACCTGGTTTCAAACAACGAGTTCATATTTGACTCGAAGTTTAGGTTCATATTTGACCTGGGTTCAAACAACGGGTTTATATTTGACTCAATGTTTAGGTTCATATCTGACCTGGTTTCAAACAACGGGTTCATATTTGACTCGAAGTTTAGGTTCAAATTTGACCTGGGTTCAAACAACGGGTTTATATTTGACTCAAAGTTTAGGTTCATATCTGACCTGGTTTCAAACAACGGGTTCATGTTTGACTCAAAGTTTAGGTTCATATCTGACCTGGTTTCAAACAACGGGTTCATATTTGACTCGAAGTTTAGGTTCAAATTTGACCTGGGTTCAAACAACGGGTTCATATTTGACTCGAAGTTTAGGTTCACAATTGACTTGTGTTCAAACAACGGGTTCATATTTGACTCAAAATTTAGGTTCATATTTGACCTGGGTTCAAACAACGGGTTCATGTTTGACTCAAAGTTTAGGTTCATATCTCACCTGGTTTGAAACAACGGGTTCATATTTGACTCGAAGTTTAGGTTCACATTTGACCTGGGTTCAAACAACGGGTTCAAATTTGACTCGAAGTTTAGGTTCATATCTGACCTGGTTTCAAACAACGGGTTCATGTTTGACTCGAAGTTTAGGTTCATATCTGACCTGGGTTCAAACAACGGGTTCATATTTGACTCGAAGTTTAGGTTCATATTTGACCTGGGTTCAAACAACGGGTTCATGTTTGACTCAAAGTTTAGGTTCATATCTCACCTGGTTTGAAACAACGGGTTCATATTTGACTCGAAGTTTAGGTTCATATTTGACATGGGTTCAAACAACGGGTTTATATTTGACTCAAAGTTTAGGTTCATATCTGACCTGGTTTCAAACAACGGGTTCATATTTGACTCGAAGTTTAGGTTCACATTTGACCTGGGATCAAACAACGGGTTCATGTTTGACTCGAAGTTTAGGTTCATATCTAACCTGGGTTCAAACAACGGGTTCATGTTTGACTCGAAGTTTAGGTTCATATCTTACCTGGTTTCAAACAACAGGGTCATATTTGACTCGAAGTTTAGGTTCATATCTGACCTGGTTTTAAACAACGGGTTCATATTTGACTCGAAGTTTAGGTTCACATTTGACCTGGGTTCAAATAACGGGTTCAAATTTGACTCGAAGTTTAGGTTCATATCTGACCTGGTTTCAAACAACGGGTTCATATTTTACTCGAAGTTTAGGTTCATATTTGACCTGGGTTAAAATAACGGGTTCATATTTGATTCGAAGTTTAGGTTCATATCTGACTAGGTTTCATACAACGGGTTCATATTTGACTCAAAGTTTAGGTTCACATTTGACCTGGGTTCATACAACGGGTTCATGTTTGACTCAAAGTTTAGGTTCATATCTGACCTGGTTTCAAACAACGGGTTCATATTTGACTCGAAGTTTAGGTTCATATTTGACCTGGGTTCAAACAACGGGTTTATATTTGACTCAATGTTTTGGTTCATATCTGACCTGGTTTCAAACAACGAGTTCATATTTGACTCGAAGTTTAGGTTCATATTTGACCTGGGTTCAAACAACGGGTTTATATTTGACTCAATGTTTAGGTTCATATCTGACCTAGTTTCAAACAACGGGTTCATATTTGACTCGAAGTTTAGGTTCAAATTTGACCTGGGTTCAAACAACGGGTTTATATTTGACTCAATGTTTAGGTTCATATCTGACCTGGTTTCAAACAACGGGTTCATGTTTGACTCAAAGTTTAGGTTCATATCTGACCTGGTTTCAAACAACGGGTTCATATTTGACTCGAAGTTTAGGTTCAAATTTGACCTGGGTTCAAACAACGGGTTCATATTTGACTCGAAGTTTAGGTTCACATTTGACTTGTGTTCAAACAACGGGTTCATATTTGACTCAAAATTTAGGTTCATATTTGACCTGGGTTCAAACAACGGGTTCATGTTTGACTCAAAGTTTAGGTTCATATCTCACCTGGTTTGAAACAACGGGTTCATATTTGACTCGAAGTTTAGGTTCACATTTGACCTGGGTTCAAACAACGGGTTCAAATTTGACTCGAAGTTTAGGTTCATATCTGACCTGGTTTCAAACAACGGGTTCATGTTTGACTCGAAGTTTAGGTTCATATCTGACCTGGGTTCAAACAACGGGTTCATATTTGACTCGAAGTTTAGGTTCATATTTGACCTGGGTTCAAACAACGGGTTCATGTTTGACTCAAAGTTTAGGTTCATATCTCACCTGGTTTGAAACAACGGGTTCATATTTGACTCGAAGTTTAGGTTCATATTTGACATGGGTTCAAACAACGGGTTTATATTTGACTCAAAGTTTAGGTTCATATCTGACCTGGTTTCAAACAACGGGTTCATATTTGACTCGAAGTTTAGGTTCACATTTGACCTGGGATCAAACAACGGGTTCATGTTTGACTCGAAGTTTAGGTTCATATCTAACCTGGGTTCAAACAACGGGTTCATGTTTGACTCGAAGTTTAGGTTCATATCTTACCTGGTTTCAAACAACAGGGTCATATTTGACTCGAAGTTTAGGTTAATATCTGACCTGATTTTAAACAACGGGTTCATATTTGACTCGAAGTTTAGGTTCACATTTGACCTGGGTTCAAATAACGGGTTCAAATTTGACTTGAAGTTTAGGTTCATATCTGACCTGGTTTCAAACAACGGGTTCATATTTTACTCGAAGTTTAGGTTCATATTTGACCTGGGTTAAAATAACGGGTTCATATTTGATTCGAAGTTTAGGTTCATATCTGACTAGGTTTCATACAACGGGTTCATATTTGACTCGAAGTTTAGGTTCACATTTGACCTGGGTTCATACAACGGGTTCATGTTTGACTCAAAGTTTAGGTTCATATCTGACCTGGTTTCAAACAACGGGTTCATATTTGACTCGAAGTTTAGGTTCATATTTGACCTGGGTTCAAACAACGGGTTTATATTTGACTCAATGTTTAGGTTCATATCTGACCTGGTTTCAAACAACGAGTTCATATTTGACTCGAAGTTTAGGTTCATATTTGACCTGGGTTCAAACAACGGGTTTATATTTGACTCAATGTTTAGGTTCATATCTGACCTGGTTTCAAACAACGGGTTCATATTTGACTCGAAGTTTAGGTTCAAATTTGACCTGGGTTCAAACAACGGGTTTATATTTGACTCAATGTTTAGGTTCATATCTGACCTGGTTTCAAACAACGGGTTCATGTTTGACTCAAAGTTTAGGTTCATATCTGACCTGGTTTCAAACAACGGGTTCATATTTGACTCGAAGTTTAGGTTCAAATTTGACCTGGGTTCAAACAACGGGTTCATATTTGAGTCGAAGTTTAGGTTCACATTTGACTTGTGTTCAAACAACGGGTTCATATTTGACTCAAAATTTAGGTTCATATTTGACCTGGGTTCAAACAACGGGTTCATGTTTGACTCAAAGTTTAGGTTCATATCTCACCTGGTTTGAAACAACGGGTTCATATTTGACTCGAAGTTTAGGTTCACATTTGACCTGGGTTCAAACAACGGGTTCAAATTTGACTCGAAGTTTAGGTTCATATCTGACCTGGTTTCAAACAACGGGTTCATGTTTGACTCGAAGTTTAGGTTCATATCTGACCTGGGTTCAAACAACGGGTTCATATTTGACTCGAAGTTTAGGTTCATATTTGACCTGGGTTCAAACAACGGGTTCATGTTTGACTCAAAGTTTAGGTTCATATCTCACCTGGTTTGAAACAACGGGTTCATATTTGACTCGAAGTTTAGGTTCATATTTGACATGGGTTCAAACAACGGGTTTATATTTGACTCAAAGTTTAGGTTCATATCTGACCTGGTTTCAAACAACGTGTTTATATTTGACTCGAAGTTTAGGTTCACATTTGACCTGGGATCAAACAACGGGTTCATGTTTGACTCGAAGTTTAGGTTCATATCTAACCTGGGTTCAAACAACGGGTTCATATTTGACTCAAAGTTTACGTTCATATAACCTGGGTTCAAACAACGGGTTCATGTTTGACTCGAAGTTTAGGTTCATATCTTAACTGGTTTCAAACAACAGGGTCATATTTGACTCGAAGTTTAGGTTCATATCTGACCTGGTTTTAAACAACGGGTTCATATTTGACTCGAAGTTTAGGTTCACATTTGACCTGGGTTCAAATAACGGGTTCAAATTTGACTCGAAGTTTAGGTTCATATCTGACCTGGTTTCAAACAACGGGTTCATATTTTACTCGAAGTTTAGGTTCATATTTGACCTGGGTTAAAATAACGGGTTCATATTTGATTCGAAGTTTAGGTTCATATCTGACTAGGTTTCATACAACGGGTTCATATTTGACTCGAAGTTTAGGTTCACATTTGACCTGGGTTCATACAACGGGTTCATGTTTGACTCAAAGTTTAGGTTCATATCTGACCTGGTTTCAAACAACGGGTTCATATTTGACTCGAAGTTTAGGTTCATATTTGACCTGGGTTCAAACAACGGGTTTATATTTGACTCAAAGTTTAGGTTCATATCTGACCTGGTTTCAAACAACGAGTTCATATTTGACTCGAAGTTTAGGTTCATATTTGACCTGGGTTCAAACAACGGGTTTATATTTGACTCAATGTTTAGGTTCATATCTGACTTGGTTTCAAACAACGGGTTCATATTTGACTCGAAGTTTAGGTTCAAATTTGACCTGGGTTCAAACAACGGGTTTATATTTGACTCAATGTTTAGGTTCATATCTGACCTGGTTTCAAACAACGGGTTCATGTTTGACTCAAAGTTTAGGTTCATATCTGACCTGGTTTCAAACAACGGGTTCATATTTGACTCGAAGTTTAGGTTCAAATTTGACCTGGGTTCAAACAACGGGTTCATATTTGACTCGAAGTTTAGGTTCACATTTGACTTGTGTTCAAACAACGGGTTCATATTTGACTCAAAATTTAGGTTCATATTTGACCTGGGTTCAAACAACGGGTTCATGTTTGACTCAAAGTTTAGGTTCATATCTCACCTGGTTTGAAACAACGGGTTCATATTTGACTCGAAGTTTAGGTTCACATTTGACCTGGGTTCAAACAACGGGTTCAAATTTGACTCGAAGTTTAGGTTCATATCTGACCTGGTTTCAAACAACGGGTTCATGTTTGACTCGAAGTTTAGGTTCATATCTGACCTGGGTTCAAACAACGGGTTCATATTTGACTCGAAGTTTAGGTTCATATTTGACCTGGGTTCAAACAACGGGTTCATGTTTGACTCAAAGTTTAGGTTCATATCTCACCTGGTTTGAAACAACGGGTTCATATTTGACTCGAAGTTTAGGTTCATATTTGACATGGGTTCAAACAACGGGTTTATATTTGACTCAAAGTTTAGGTTCATATCTGACCTGGTTTCAAACAACGGGTTCATATTTGACTCGAAGTTTAGGTTCACATTTGACCTGGGATCAAACAACGGGTTCATGTTTGACTCGAAGTTTAGGTTCATATCTAACCTGGGTTCAAACAACGGGTTCATATTTGACTCAAAGTTTACGTTCATATAACCTGGGTTCAAACAACGGGTTCATGTTTGACTCGAAGTTTAGGTTCATATCTTACCTGGTTTCAAACAACAGGGTCATATTTGACTCGAAGTTTAGGTTCATATCTGACCTGGTTTTAAACAACGGGTTCATATTTGACTCGAAGTTTAGGTTCACATTTGACCTGGGTTCAAATAACGGGTTCAAATTTGACTCGAAGTTTAGGTTCATATCTGACCTGGTTTCAAACAACGGGTTCATATTTTACTCGAAGTTTAGGTTCATATTTGACCTGGGTTAAAATAACGGGTTCATATTTGATTCGAAGTTTAGGTTCATATCTGACTAGGTTTCATACAACGGGTTCATATTTGACTCGAAGTTTAGGTTCACATTTGACCTGGGTTCATACAACGGGTTCATGTTTGACTCAAAGTTTAGGTTCATATCTGACCTGGTTTCAAACAACGGGTTCATATTTGACTCGAAGTTTAGGTTCATATTTGACCTGGGTTCAAACAACGGGTTTATATTTGACTCAAAGTTTAGGTTCATATCTGACCTGGTTTCAAACAACGAGTTCATATTTGACTCGAAGTTTAGGTTCATATTTGACCTGGGTTCAAACAACGGGTTTATATTTGACTCAATGTTTAGGTTCATATCTGACCTGGTTTCAAACAACGGGTTCATATTTGACTCGAAGTTTAGGTTCAAATTTGACCTGGGTTCAAACAACGGGTTTATATTTGACTCAATGTTTAGGTTCATATCTGACCTGGTTTCAAACAACGGGTTCATGTTTGACTCAAAGTTTAGGTTCATATCTGACCTGGTTTCAAACAACGGGTTCATATTTGACTCGAAGTTTAGGTTCAAATTTGACCTGGGTTCAAACAACGGGTTCATATTTGACTCGAAGTTTAGGTTCACATTTGACTTGTGTTCAAACAACGGGTTCATATTTGACTCAAAATTTAGGTTCATATTTGACCTGGGTTCAAACAACGGGTTCATGTTTGACTCAAAGTTTAGGTTCATATCTCACCTGGTTTGAAACAACGGGTTCATATTTGACTCGAAGTTTAGGTTCACATTTGACTTGGGTTCAAACAATGGGTTCAAATTTGACTCGAAGTTTAGGTTCATATCTGACCTGGTTTCAAACAACGGGTTCATGTTTGACTCGAAGTTTAGGCTCATATCTGACCTGGGTTCAAACAACGGGTTCATATTTGACTCGAAGTTTAGGTTCATATTTGACCTGGGTTCAAACAACGGGTTCATGTTTGACTCAAAGTTTAGGTTCATATCTCACCTGGTTTGAAACAACGGGTTCATATTTGACTCGAAGTTTAGGTTCATATTTGACATGGGTTCAAACAACGGGTTTATATTTGACTCAAAGTTTAGGTTCATATCTGACCTGGTTTCAAACAACGGGTTCATATTTGACTCGAAGTTTAGGTTCACATTTGACCTGGGATCAAACAATGGGTTCATGTTTGACTCGAAGTTTAGGTTCATATCTAACCTGGGTTCAAACAACGGGTTCATATTTGACTCAAAGTTTACGTTCATATAACCTGGGTTCAAACAACGGGTTCATGTTTGACTCGAAGTTTAGGTTCATATCTTACCTGGTTTCAAACAACAGGGTCATATTTGACTCGAAGTTTAGGTTCATATCTGACCTGGTTTTAAACAACGGGTTCATATTTGACTCGAAGTTTAGGTTCACATTTGACCTGGGTTCAAATAACGGGTTCAAATTTGACTCGAAGTTTAGGTTCATATCTGACCTGGTTTCAAACAACGGGTTCATATTTTACTCGAAGTTTAGGTTCATATTTGACCTGGGTTAAAATAACGGGTTCATATTTGATTCGAAGTTTAGGTTCATATCTGACTAGGTTTCATACAACGGGTTCATATTTGACTCGAAGTTTAGGTTCACATTTGACCTGGGTTCATACAACGGGTTCATGTTTGACTCAAAGTTTAGGTTCATATCTGACCTGGTTTCAAACAACGGGTTCATATTTGACTCGAAGTTTAGGTTCATATTTGACCTGGGTTCAAACAACGGGTTTATATTTGACTCAAAGTTTAGGTTCATATCTGACCTGGTTTCAAACAACGGGTTCATATTTGACTTGAAGTTTAGGTTCAAATTTGACCTGGGTTCAAACAACGGGTTTATATTTGACTCAAAGTTTAGGTTCATATCTGACCTGGTTTCAAACAACGGGTTCATATTTGACTCGAAGTTTAGGTTTACATTTGACCTGGGTTCAAACAACGGGTTCATGTTTGACTCAAAGTTTAGGTTCATATCTTACCTGGTTTCAAACAACGGGTTCATATTTGACTCGAAGTTTAGGTTCATATTTGACCTGCGTTCAAACAACGGGTTTATATTTGACTCAAAGTTTAGGTTCATATCTGACCTGGTTTCAAACAACGGGTTCATATTTGACTCGAAGTTTAGGTTCATATTTGACCTGGGTTAAAACAACGGGTTCATGTTTGACTCGAAGTTTAGGTTCATATCTTACCTGGTTTCAAACAACGGGTTCATATTTGACTCGAAGTTTAGGTTCATATTTGACCTGGGTTCAAACAACAGGTTCATATTTGACTCAAAGTTTAGGTTCATATAACCTGGGTTCAAACAACGGGTTCATGTTTGACTCGAAGTTTAGGTTCATATCTTACTTGGTTTCAAACAACAGGTTCATATTTGACTCAAAGTTTAGGTTCATATCCGACCTGGTTTCAAACAACGGGTTCATATTTGACTCGAAGTTTAGGTTCACATTTGACCTGGGTTCAAACAACGGGTCAAATTTGACTCGAAGTTTAGGTTCATATCTGACCTGGTTTCAAACAACGGGTTCATAATTTACTCGAAGTTTAGGTTCATATTTGACCTGGGTTAAAATAACGGGTTCATATTTGATTCGATGTTTAGGTTCATATCTGACTAGGTTTCAGACAACGGGTTCATATTTGACTCGAAGTTTAGGTTCAAATTTGACCTGGGTTCAAACAACGGGTTCATATTTGACTCGAAGTTTAGGTTCACATTTGACTTGTGTTCAAACAACGGGTTCATATTTGACTCAAAATTTAGGTTCATATTTGACCTGGGTTCAAACAACGGGTTCATGTTTGACTCAAAGTTTAGGTTCATATCTCACCTGGTTTGAAATAACGGGTTCATATTTGACTCGAAGTTTAGGTTCATATTTGACATGGGTTCAAACAACGGGTTCATATTTGACTCAAAGTTTAGGTTCATATTTGACCTGGGTTAAAATAACGGGTTCATATTTGATTCGAAGTTTAGGTTCATATCTGACTAGGTTTCATACAACGGGTTCATATTTGACTCGAAGTTTAGGTTCACATTTGACCTGGGTTCATACAACGGGTTCATGTTTGACTCAAAGTTTAGGTTCATATCTGACCTGGTTTCAAACAACGGGTTCATATTTGACTCGAAGTTTAGGTTCATATTTGACCTGGGTTAAAATAACGGGTTCATATTTGATTCGAAGTTTAGGTTCATATCTGACTAGGTTTCATACAACGGGTTCATATTTGACTCGAAGTTTAGGTTTACATTTGACCTGGGTTCAAACAATGGGTTCATGTTTGACTCAAAGTTTAGGTTCATATCTTACCTGGTTTCAAACAACGGGTTCATATTTGACTCGAAGTTTAGGTTCATATTTGACCTGCGTTCAAACAACGGGTTTATATTTGACTCAAAGTTTAGGTTCATATCTGACCTGGTTTCAAACAACGGGTTCATATTTGACTCGAAGTTTAGGTTCATATTTGACCTGGGTTCAAACAACGGGTTCATGTTTGACTCGAAGTTTAGGTTCATATCTTACCTGGTTTCAAACAACGGGTTCATATTTGACTCGAAGTTTAGGTTCATATTTGACCTGGGTTCAAACAACAGGTTCATATTTGACTCAAAGTTTAGGTTCATATAACCTGGGTTCAAACAACGGGTTCATGTTTGACTCGAAGTTTAGGTTCATATCTTACCTGGTTTCAAACAACAGGTTCATATTTGACTCAAAGTTTAGGTTCATATCCGACCTGGTTTCAAACAACGGGTTCATATTTGACTCGAAGTTTAGGTTCACATTTGACCTGGGTTCAAACAACGGGTCAAATTTGACTCGAAGTTTAGGTTCATATCTGACCTGGTTTCAAACAACGGGTTCATATTTTACTCGATGTTTAGGTTCATATTTGACCTGGGTTAAAATAACGGGTTCATATTTGATTCGATGTTTAGGTTCATATCTGACTAGGTTTCAGACAACGGGTTCATATTTGACTCGAAGTTTAGGTTCAAATTTGACCTGGGTTCAAACAACGGGTTCATATTTGACTCGAAGTTTAGGTTCACATTTGACTTGTGTTCAAACAACGGGTTCATATTTGACTCAAAATTTAGGTTCATATTTGACCTGGGTTCAAACAACCGGTTCATGTTTGACTCAAAGTTTAGGTTCATATCTCACCTGGTTTGAAACAACGGGTTCATATTTGACTCGAAGTTTAGGTTCATATTTGACATGGGTTCAAACAACGGGTTTATATTTGACTCAAAGTTTAGGTTCATATCTGACCTGGTTTCAAACAACGGGTTCATATTTGACTCGAAGTTTAGGTTCAAATTTGACCTGGGTTCAAACAACGGGTTCATATTTGACTCGAAGTTTAGGTTCACATTTGACTTGTGTTCAAACAACGGGTTCATATTTGACTCAAAATTTAGGTTCATATTTGACCTGGGTTCAAACAACGGGTTCATGTTTGACTCAAAGTTTAGGTTCATATCTGACCTGGTTTCAAACAACGGGTTCATATTTGACTCGAAGTTTAGGTTCACATTTGACCTGGGATCAAACAACGGGTTCATGTTTGACTCGAAGTTTAGGTTCATATCTAACCTGGGTTCAAACAACGGGTTCATATTTGACTCAAAGTTTACGTTCATATAACCTGGGTTCAAACAACGGGTTCATGTTTGACTCGAAGTTTAGGTTCATATTTGACCAGGGTTCAAACAACGGGTTCATGTTTGACTCAAAGTTTAGGTTCATATCTCACTTGGTTTGAAACAACGGGTTCATATTTGACTCGAAGTTTAGGTTCATATTTGACATGGGTTCAAACAACGGGTTTATATTTGACTCAAAGTTTAGGTTCATATCTGACCTGGTTTCAAACAACGGGTTCATATTTGACTCAAAGTTTAGGTTCACATTTGACCTGGGATCAAACAACGGGTTCATGTTTGACTCGAAGTTTAGGTTCATATCTAACCTGGGTTCAAACAACGGGTTCATATTTGACTCAAAGTTTACGTTCATATAACCTGGGTTCAAACAACGGGTTCATGTTTGACTCGAAGTTTAGGTTCATATCTTACCTGGTTTCAAACAACAGGGTCATATTTGACTCGAAGTTTAGGTTCATATCTGACCTGGTTTTAAACAACGGGTTCATATTTGACTCGAAGTTTAGGTTCACATTTGACCTGGGTTCAAATAACGGGTTCAAATTTGACTCGAAGTTTAGGTTCATATCTGACCTGGTTTCAAACAACGGGTTCATATTTTACTCGAAGTTTAGGTTCATATTTGACCTGGGTTAAAATAACGGGTTCATATTTGATTCGAAGTTTAGGTTCATATCTGACTAGGTTTCATACAACGGGTTCATATTTGACTCGAAGTTTAGGTTCACATTTGACCTGGGTTCATACAACGGGTTCATGTTTGACTCAAAGTTTAGGTTCATATCTGACCTGGTTTCAAACAACGGGTTCATATTTGACTCGTAGTTTAGGTTCATATTTGACCTGGGTTAAAATAACGGGTTCATATTTGATTCGAAGTTTAGGTTCATATCTGACTAGGTTTCATACAACGGGTTCATATTTGACTCGAAGTTTAGGTTTACATTTGACCTGGGTTCAAATAATGGGTTCATGTTTGACTCAAAGTTTAGGTTCATATCTTACCTGGTTTCAAACAACGGGTTCATATTTGACTCGAAGTTTAGGTTCATATTTGACCTGCGTTCAAACAACGGGTTTATATTTGACTCAAAGTTTAGGTTCATATCTGACCTGGTTTCAAACAACGGGTTCATATTTGACTCGAAGTTTAGGTTCATATTTGACCTGGGTTCAAACAACGGGTTCATGTTTGACTCGAAGTTTAGGTTCATATCTTACCTAGTTTCAAACAACGGGTTCATATTTGACTCGAAGTTTAGGTTCATATTTGACCTGGGTTCAAACAACAGGTTCATATTTGACTCAAAGTTTAGGTTCATATAACCTGGGTTCAAACAACGGGTTCATGTTTGACTCGAAGTTTAGGTTCATATCTTACCTGGTTTCAAACAACAGGTTCATATTTGACTCAAAGTTTAGGTTCATATCCGACCTGGTTTCAAACAACGGGTTCATATTTGACTCGAAGTTTAGGTTCACATTTGACCTGGGTTCAAACAACGGGTCAAATTTGACTCGAAGTTTAGGTTCATATCTGACCTGGTTTCAAACAACGGGTTCATATTTTACTCGAAGTTTAGGTTCATATTTGACCTGGGTTAAAATAACGGGTTCATATTTGATTCGATGTTTAGGTTCATATCTGACTAGGTTTCAGACAACGGGTTCATATTTGACTCGAAGTTTAGGTTCACATTTGACCTGGGATCAAACAACGGGTTCATGTTTGACTCGAAGTTTAGGTTCATATCTAACCTGGGTTCAAACAACGGGTTCATATTTGACTCAAAGCTTACGTTCATATAACCTGGGTTCAAACAACGGGTTCATGTTTGACTCGAAGTTTAGGTTCATATCTTACCTGGTTTCAAACAACAGGGTCATATTTGACTCGAAGTTTAGGTTCATATCTGACCTGGTTTTAAACAACGGGTTCATATTTGACTCGAAGTTTAGGTTCACATTTGACCTGGGTTCAGATAACGGGTTCAAATTTGACTCGAAGTTTAGGTTCATATCTGACCTGGTTTCAAACAACGGGTTCATATTTTACTCGAAGTTTAGGTTCATATTTGACCTGGGTTAAAATAACGGGTTCATATTTGATTCGAAGTTTAGGTTCATATCTGACTAGGTTTCATACAACGGGTTCATATTTGACTCGAAGTTTAGGTTCACATTTGACCTGGGTTCATACAACGGGTTCATGTTTGACTCAAAGTTTAGGTTCATATCTGACCTGGTTTCAAACAACGGGTTCATATTTGACTCGAAGTTTAGGTTCATATTTGACCTGGGTTCAAACAACGGGTTTATATTTGACTCAAAGTTTAGGTTCATATCTGACCTGGTTTCAAACAACGAGTTCATATTTGACTCGAAGTTTAGGTTCATATTTGACCTGGGTTCAAACAATGGGTTTATATTTGACTCAATGTTTAGGTTCATATCTGACCTGGTTTCAAACAACGGGTTCATATTTGACTCGAAGTTTAGGTTCAAATTTGACCTGGGTTCAAACAACGGGTTTATATTTGACTCAATGTTTAGGTTCATATCTGACCTGGTTTCAAACAACGGGTTCATATTTGACTCGAAGTTTAGGTTCATATTTGACCTGGGTTAAAATAACGGGTTCATATTTGATTCGAAGTTTAGGTTCATATCTTACTAGGTTTCATACAACGGGTTCATATTTCACTCGAAGTTTAGGTTTACATTTGACCTGGGTTCAAACAATGGGTTCATGTTTGACTCAAAGTTTAGGTTCATATCTTACCTGGTTTCAAACAACGGGTTCATATTTGACTCGAAGTTTAGGTTCATATTTGACCTGCGTTCAAACTACGGGTTTATATTTGACTCAAAGTTTAGGTTCATATCTGACCTGGTTTCAAACAACGGGTTCATATTTGACTCGAAGTTTAGGTTCATATTTGACCTGGGTTCAAACAACGGGTTCATGTTTGACTCGAAGTTTAGGTTCATATCTTACCTGGTTTCAAACAACGGGTTCATATTTGACTCGAAATTTAGGTTCATATTTGACCTGGGTTCAAACAACAGGTTCATATTTGACTCAAAGTTTAGGTTCATATAACCTGGGTTCAAACAACGGGTTCATGTTTGACTCGAAGTTTAGGTTCATATCTTACCTGGTTTCAAACAACAGGTTCATATTTGACTCAAAGTTTAGGTTCATATCCGACCTGGTTTCAAACAACGGGTTCATATTTGACTCGAAGTTTAGGTTCACATTTGACCTGGGTTCAAACAACGGGTCAAATTTGACTCGAAGTTTAGGTTCATATCTGACCTGGTTTCAAACAACGGGTTCATATTTTACTCGAAGTTTAGGTTCATATTTGACCTGGGTTAAAATAACGGGTTCATATTTGATTCGATGTTTAGGTTCATATCTGACTAGGTTTCAGACAACGGGTTCATATTTGACTCGAAGTTTAGGTTCAAATTTGACCTGGGTTCAAACAACGGGTTCATATTTGACTCGAAGTTTAGGTTCACATTTGACTTGTGTTCAAACAACGGGTTCATATTTGACTCAAAATTTAGGTTCATATTTGACCTGGGTTCAAACAACGGGTTCATGTTTGACTCAAAGTTTAGGTTCATATCTCACCTGGTTTGAAACAACGGGTTCATATTTGACTCGAAGTTTAGGTTCATATTTGACATGGGTTCAAACAACGGGTTTATATTTGACTCAAAGTTTAGGTTCATATCTGACCTGGTTTCAAACAACGGGTTCATATTTGACTCGAAGTTTAGGTTCAAATTTGACCTGGGTTCAAACAACGGGTTCATATTTGACTCGAAGTTTAGGTTCACATTTGACTTGTGTTCAAACAACGGGTTCATATTTGACTCAAAATTTAGGTTCAAATTTGACCTGGGTTCAAACAACGGGTTCATATTTGACTCGAAGTTTAGGTTCACATTTGACCTGGGTTCAAACAACGGGTCAAATTTGACTCGAAGTTTAGGTTCATATCTGACCTGGTTTCAAACAACGGGTTCATATTTTACTCGAAGTTTAGGTTCATATTTGACCTGGGTTAAAATAACGGGTTCATATTTGATTCGATGTTTAGGTTCATATCTGACTAGGTTTCAGACAACGGGTTCATATTTGACTCGAAGTTTAGGTTCACATTTGACCTGGGATCAAACAACGGGTTCATGTTTGACTCGAAGTTTAGGTTCATATCTTACCTGGTTTCAAACAACAGGGTCATATTTGACTCGAAGTTTAGGTTCATATCTGACCTGGTTTTAAACAACGGGTTCATATTTGACTCGAAGTTTAGGTTCACATTTGACCTGGGTTCAAATAACGGGTTCAAATTTGACTCGAAGTTTAGGTTCATATCTGACCTGGTTTCAAACAACGGGTTCATATTTTACTCGAAGTTTAGGTTCATATTTGACCTGGGTTAAGATAACGGGTTCATATTTGATTAGAAGTTTAGGTTCATATCTGACTAGGTTTCATACAACGGGTTCATATTTGACTCGAAGTTTAGGTTCACATTTGACCTGGGTTCATACAACGGGTTCATGTTTGACTCAAAGTTTAGGTTCATATCTGACCTGGTTTCAAACAACGGGTTCATATTTGACTCGAAGTTTAGGTTCATATTTGACCTGGGTTAAAATAACGGGTTCATATTTGATTCGAAGTTTAGGTTCATATCTTACTAGGTTTCATACAACGGGTTCATATTTGACTCGAAGTTTAGGTTTACATTTGACCTGGGTTCAAACAATGGGTTCATGTTTGACTCAAAGTTTAGGTTCATATCTTACCTGGTTTCAAACAACGGGTTCATATTTGACTCGAAGTTTAGGTTCATATTTGACCTGCGTTCAAACAACGGGTTTATATTTGACTCAAAGTTTAGGTTCATATCTGACCTGGTTTCAAACAACGGGTTCATATTTGACTCGAAGTTTAGGTTCATATTTGACCTGGGTTCAAACAACGGGTTCATGTTTGACTCGAAGTTTAGGTTCATATCTTACCTGGTTTCAAACAACGGGTTCATATTTGACTCGAAGTTTAGGTTCATATTTGACCTGGGTTCAAACAACAGGTTCATATTTGACTCAAAGTTTAGGTTCATATAACCTGGGTTCAAACAACGGGTTCATGTTTGACTCGAAGTTTAGGTTCATATCTTACCTGGTTTCAAACAACAGGTTCATATTTGACTCAAAGTTTAGGTTCATATCCGACCTGGTTTCAAACAACGGGTTCATATTTGACTCGAAGTTTAGGTTCACATTTGACCTGGGTTCAAACAACGGGTCAAATTTGACTCGAAGTTTAGGTTCATATCTGACCTGGTTTCAAACAACGGGTTCATATTTTACTCGAAGTTTAGGTTCATATTTGACCTGGGTTAAAATAACGGGTTCATATTTGATTCGATGTTTAGGTTCATATCTGACTAGGTTTCAGACAACGGGTTCATATTTGACTCGAAGTTTAGGTTCAAATTTGACCTGGGTTCAAACAACGGGTTCATATTTGACTCGAAGTTTAGGTTCACATTTGACTTGTGTTCAAACAACGGGTTCATATTTGACTCAAAATTTAGGTTCATATTTGACCTGGGTTCAAACAACGGGTTCATGTTTGACTCAAAGTTTAGGTTCATATCTCACCTGGTTTGAAACAACGGGTTCATATTTGACTCGAAGTTTAGGTTCATATTTGACATGGGTTCAAACAACGGGTTTATATTTGACTCAAAGTTTAGGTTCATATCTGACCTGGTTTCAAACAACGGGTTCATATTTGACTCGAAGTTTAGGTTCAAATTTGACCTGGGTTCAAACAACGGGTTCATATTTGACTCGAAGTTTAGGTTCACATTTGACTCGTGTTCAAACAACGGGTTCATATTTGACTCAAAATTTAGGTTCATATTTGACCTGGGTTCAAACAACGGGTTCATGTTTGACTCAAAGTTTAGGTTCATATCTCACCTGGTTTGAAACAACGGGTTCATATTTGACTCGAAGTTTAGGTTCACATTTGACCTGGGTTCAAACAACGGGTTCAAATTTGACTCGAAGTTTAGGTTCATATCTGACCTGGTTTCAAACAACGGGTTCATGTTTGACTCGAAGTTTAGGTTCATATCTGACCTGGGTTCAAACAACGGGTTCATATTTGACTCGAAGTTTAGGTTCATATTTGACCTGGGTTCAAACAACGGGTTCATGTTTGACTCAAAGTTTAGGTTCATATCTCACCAGGTTTGAAACAACGGGTTCATATTTGACTCGAAGTTTAGGTTCATATTTGACATGGGTTCAAACAACGGGTTTATATTTGACTCAAAGTTTAGGTTCATATCTGACCTGGTTTCAAACAACGGGTTCATATTTGACTCGAAGTTTAGGTTCACATTTGACCTGGGATCAAACAACGGGTTCATGTTTGACTCGAAGTTTAGGTTCATATCTAACCTGGGTTCAAACAACGGGTTCATATTTGACTCAAAGTTTACGTTCATATAACCTGGGTTCAAACAACGGGTTCATGTTTGACTCGAAGTTTAAGTTCATATCTTACCTAGTTTCAAACAACAGGGTCATATTTGACTCGAAGTTTAGGTTCATATCTGACCTGGTTTTAAACAACGGGTTCATATTTGACTCGAAGTTTAGGTTCACATTTGACCTGGGTTCAAATAACGGGTTCAAATTTGACTCGAAGTTTAGGTTCATATCTGACCTGGTTTCAAACAACGGGTTCATATTTTACTCGAAGTTTAGGTTCATATTTGACCTGGGTTAAAATAACGGGTTCATATTTGATTCAAAGTTTAGGTTCATATCTGACTAGGTTTCATACAACGGGTTCATATTTGACTCGAAGTTTAGGTTCACATTTGACCTGGGTTCATACAACGGGTTCATGTTTGACTCAAAGTTTAGGTTCATATCTGACCTGGTTTCAAACAACGGGTTCATATTTGACTCGAAGTTTAGATTCATATTTGACCTGGGTTCAAACAACGGGTTTATATTTGACTCAAAGTTTAGGTTCATATCTGACCTGGTTTCAAACAACGGGTTCATATTTGACTTGAAGTTTAGGTTCAAATTTGACCTGGGTTCAAACAACGGGTTTATATTTGACTCAAAGTTTAGGTTCATATCTGACCTGGTTTCAAACAACGGGTTCATATTTGACTCGAAGTTTAGGTTTACATTTGACCTGGGTTCAAACAATGGGTTCATGTTTGACTCAAAGTTTAGGTTCATATCTTACCTGGTTTCAAACAACGGGTTCATATTTGACTCGAAGTTTAGGTTCATATTTGACCTGCGTTCAAACAACGGGTTTATATTTGACTCAAAGTTTAGGTTCATATCTAACCTGGTTTCAAACAACGGGTTCATATTTGACTCGAAGTTTAGGTTCATATTTGACCTGGGTTCAAACAACGGGTTCATGTTTGACTCGAAGTTTAGGTTCATATCTTACCTGGTTTCAAACAACGGGTTCATTTTTGACTCGAAGTTTAGGTTCATATTTGACCTGGGTTCAAACAACAGGTTCATATTTGACTCAAAGTTTAGGTTTATATAACCTGGGTTCAAACAACGGGTTCATGTTTGACTCGAAGTTTAGGTTCACATTTGACCTGGGTTCAAACAACGGGTCAAATTTGACTCGAAGTTTAGGTTCATATCTGACCTGGTTTCAAACAACGGGTTCATATTTTACTCGAAGTTTAGGTTCATATTTGACCTGGGTTAAAATAACGGGTTCATATTTGATTCGATGTTTAGGTTCATATCTGACTAGGTTTCAGACAACGGGTTCATATTTGACTCGAAGTTTAGGTCAAATTTGACCTGGGTTCAAACAACGGGTTCATATTTGACTCGAAGTTTAGGTTCACATTTGACTTGTGTTCAAACAACGGGTTCATATTTGACTCAAAATTTAGGTTCATATTTGACCTGGGTTCAAACAACGTGTTCATGTTTGACTCAAAGTTTAGGTTCATATCTCACCTGGTTTGAAACAACGGGTTCATATTTGACTCGAAGTTTAGGTTCATATTTGACATGGGTTCAAACAACGGGTTTATATTTGACTCAAAGTTTAGGTTCATATCTGACCTGGTTTCAAACAACGGGTTCATATTTGACTCGAAGTTTAGGTTCACATTTGACCTGGGATCAAACAACGGGTTCATGTTTGACTCGAAGTTTAGGTTCATATCTAACCTGGGTTCAAACAACGGGTTCATATTTGACTCAAAGTTTACGTTCATATAACCTGGGTTCAAACAACGGGTTCATGTTTGACTCGAAGTTTAGGTTCATATCTTACCTAGTTTCAAACAACAGGGTCATATTTGACTCGAAGTTTAGGTTCATATCTGACCTGGTTTTAAACAACGGGTTCATATTTGACTCGAAGTTTAGGTTCACATTTGACCTGGGTTCAAATAACGGGTTCAAATTTGACTCGAAGTTTAGGTTCATATCTGACCTGGTTTCAAACAACGGGTTCATATTTTACTCGAAGTTTAGGTTCATATTTGACCTGGGTTAAAATAACGGGTTCATATTTGATTCGAAGTTTAGGTTCATATCTGACTAGGTTTCATACAACGGGTTCATATTTGACTCGAAGTTTAGGTTCACATTTGACCTGGGTTCATACAACGGGTTCATGTTTGACTCAAAGTTTAGGTTCATATCTGACCTGGTTTCAAACAACGGGTTCATATTTGACTCGAAGTTTAGGTTCATATTGGACCTGGGTTCAAACAACGGGTTTATATTTGACTCAAAGTTTAGGTTCATATCTGACCTGGTTTCAAACAACGGGTTCATATTTGACTTGAAGTTTAGGTTCAAATTTGACCTGGGTTCAAACAACGGGTTTATATTTGACTCAAAGTTTAGGTTCATATCTGACCTGGTTTCAAACAACGGGTTCATATTTGACTCGAAGTTTAGGTTTACATTTGACCTGGGTTCAAACAATGGGTTCATGTTTGACTCAAAGTTTAGGTTCATATCTTACCTGGTTTCAAACAACGGGTTCATATTTGACTCGAAGTTTAGGTTCATATTTGACCTGCGTTCAAACAACGGGTTTATATTTGACTCAAAGTTTAGGTTCATATCTAACCTGGTTTCAAACAACGGGTTCATATTTGACTCGAAGTTTAGGTTCATATTTGACCTGGGTTCAAACAACGGGTTCATGTTTGACTCGAAGTTTAGGTTCATATCTTACCTGGTTTCAAACAACGGGTTCATTTTTGACTCGAAGTTTAGGTTCATATTTGACCTGGGTTCAAACAACAGGTTCATATTTGACTCAAAGTTTAGGTTCATATAACCTGGGTTCAAACAACGGGTTCATGTTTGACTCGAAGTTTAGGTTCATATCTTACCTGGTTTCAAACAACAGGTTCATATTTGACTCAAAGTTTAGGTTCATATCCGACCTGGTTTTAAACAACGGGTTCATATTTGACTCGAAGTTTAGGTTCACATTTGACCTGGGTTAAAACAACGGGTCAAATTTGACTCGAAGTTTAGGTTCATATCTGACCTGGTTTCAAACAACGGGTTCATATTTTACTCGAAGTTTAGGTTCATATTTGACCTGGGTTAAAATAACGGGTTCATATTTGATTCGATGTTTAGGTTCATATCTGACTAGGTTTCAGACAACGGGTTCATATTTGACTCGAAGTTTAGGTTCAAATTTGACCTGGGTTCAAACAACGGGTTCATATTTGACTCGAAGTTTAGGTTCACATTTGACTTGTGTTCAAACAACGGGTTCATATTTGACTCAAAATTTAGGTTCATATTTGACCTGGGTTCAAACAACGTGTTCATGTTTGACTCAAAGTTTAGGTTCATATCTCACCTGGTTTGAAACAACGGGTTCATATTTGACTCGAAGTTTAGGTTCATATTTGACATGGGTTCAAACAACGGGTTTATATTTGACTCAAAGTTTAGGTTCATATCTGACCTGGTTTCAAACAACGGGTTCATATTTGACTCGAAGTTTAGGTTCACATTTGACCTGGGATCAAACAACGGGTTCATGTTTGACTCGAAGTTTAGGTTCATATCTAACCTGGGTTCAAACAACGGGTTCATATTTGACTCAAAGTTTACGTTCATATAACCTGGGTTCAAACAACGGGTTCATGTTTGACTCGAAGTTTAGGTTCATATCTTACCTGGTTTCAAACAACAGGGTCATATTTGACTCGAAGTTTAGGTTCATATCTGACCTGGTTTTAAACAACGGGTTCATATTTGACTCGAAGTTTAGGTTCACATTTGACCTGGGTTCAAATAACGGGTTCAAATTTGACTCGAAGTTTAGGTGCATATCTGACCTGGTTTCAAACAACGGGTTCATATTTTACTCGAAGTTTAGGTTCATATTTGACCTGGGTTAAAATAACGGGTTCATATTTGATTCGAAGTTTAGGTTCATATCTGACTAGGTTTCATACAACGGGTTCATATTTGACTCGAAGTTTAGGTTCACATTTGACCTGGGTTCATACAACGGGTTCATGTTTGACTCAAAGTTTAGGTTCATATCTGACCTGGTTTCAAACAACGGGTTCATATTTGACTCGAAGTTTAGGTTCATATTTGACCTGGGTTCAAACAACGGGTTTATATTTGACTCAAAGTTTAGGTTCATATCTGACCTGGTTTCAAACAACGGGTTCATATTTGACTTGAAGTTTAGGTTCAAATTTGACCTGGGTTCAAACAACGGGTTTATATTTGACTCAAAGTTTAGGTTCATATCTGACCTGGTTTCAAACAACGGGTTTATATTTGACTCAAAGTTTAGGTTCATATCTAACCTGGTTTCAAACAACGGGTTCATATTTGACTCGAAGTTTAGGTTCATATTTGACCTGGGTTCAAACAACGGGTTCATGTTTGACTCGAAGTTTAGGTTCATATCTTACCTGGTTTCAAACAACGGGTTCATTTTTGACTCGAAGTTTAGGTTCATATTTGACCTGGGTTCAAACAACAGGTTCATATTTGACTCAAAGTTTAGGTTTATATAACCTGGGTTCAAACAACGGGTTCATGTTTGACTCGAAGTTTAGGTTCACATTTGACCTGGGTTCAAACAACGGGTCAAATTTGACTCGAAGTTTAGGTTCATATCTGACCTGGTTTCAAACAACGGGTTCATATTTTACTCGAAGTTTAGGTTCATATTTGACCTGGGTTAAAATAACGGGTTCATATTTGATTCGATGTTTAGGTTCATATCTGACTAGGTTTCAGACAACGGGTTCATATTTGACTCGAAGTTTAGGTCAAATTTGACCTGGGTTCAAACAACGGGTTCATATTTGACTCGAAGTTTAGGTTCACATTTGACTTGTGTTCAAACAACGGGTTCATATTTGACTCAAAATTTAGGTTCATATTTGACCTGGGTTCAAACAACGTGTTCATGTTTGACTCAAAGTTTAGGTTCATATCTCACCTGGTTTGAAACAACGGGTTCATATTTGACTCGAAGTTTAGGTTCATATTTGACATGGGTTCAAACAACGGGTTTATATTTGACTCAAAGTTTAGGTTCATATCTGACCTGGTTTCAAACAACGGGTTCATATTTGACTCGAAGTTTAGGTTCACATTTGACCTGGGATCAAACAACGGGTTCATGTTTGACTCGAAGTTTAGGTTCATATCTAACCTGGGTTCAAACAACGGGTTCATATTTGACTCAAAGTTTACGTTCATATAACCTGGGTTCAAACAACGGGTTCATGTTTGACTCGAAGTTTAGGTTCATATCTTACCTAGTTTCAAACAACAGGGTCATATTTGACTCGAAGTTTAGGTTCATATCTGACCTGGTTTTAAACAACGGGTTCATATTTGACTCGAAGTTTAGGTTCACATTTGACCTGGGTTCAAATAACGGGTTCAAATTTGACTCGAAGTTTAGGTTCATATCTGACCTGGTTTCAAACAACGGGTTCATATTTTACTCGAAGTTTAGGTTCATATTTGACCTGGGTTAAAATAACGGGTTCATATTTGATTCGAAGTTTAGGTTCATATCTGACTAGGTTTCATACAACGGGTTCATATTTGACTCGAAGTTTAGGTTCACATTTGACCTGGGTTCATACAACGGGTTCATGTTTGACTCAAAGTTTAGGTTCATATCTGACCTGGTTTCAAACAACGGGTTCATATTTGACTCGAAGTTTAGGTTCATATTGGACCTGGGTTCAAACAACGGGTTTATATTTGACTCAAAGTTTAGGTTCATATCTGACCTGGTTTCAAACAACGGGTTCATATTTGACTTGAAGTTTAGGTTCAAATTTGACCTGGGTTCAAACAACGGGTTTATATTTGACTCAAAGTTTAGGTTCATATCTGACCTGGTTTCAAACAACGGGTTCATATTTGACTCGAAGTTTAGGTTTACATTTGACCTGGGTTCAAACAATGGGTTCATGTTTGACTCAAAGTTTAGGTTCATATCTTACCTGGTTTCAAACAACGGGTTCATATTTGACTCGAAGTTTAGGTTCATATTTGACCTGCGTTCAAACAACGGGTTTATATTTGACTCAAAGTTTAGGTTCATATCTAACCTGGTTTCAAACAACGGGTTCATATTTGACTCGAAGTTTAGGTTCATATTTGACCTGGGTTCAAACAACGGGTTCATGTTTGACTCGAAGTTTAGGTTCATATCTTACCTGGTTTCAAACAACGGGTTCATTTTTGACTCGAAGTTTAGGTTCATATTTGACCTGGGTTCAAACAACAGGTTCATATTTGACTCAAAGTTTAGGTTCATATAACCTGGGTTCAAACAACGGGTTCATGTTTGACTCGAAGTTTAGGTTCATATCTTACCTGGTTTCAAACAACAGGTTCATATTTGACTCAAAGTTTAGGTTCATATCCGACCTGGTTTTAAACAACGGGTTCATATTTGACTCGAAGTTTAGGTTCACATTTGACCTGGGTTAAAACAACGGGTCAAATTTGACTCGAAGTTTAGGTTCATATCTGACCTGGTTTCAAACAACGGGTTCATATTTTACTCGAAGTTTAGGTTCATATTTGACCTGGGTTAAAATAACGGGTTCATATTTGATTCGATGTTTAGGTTCATATCTGACTAGGTTTCAGACAACGGGTTCATATTTGACTCGAAGTTTAGGTTCAAATTTGACCTGGGTTCAAACAACGGGTTCATATTTGACTCGAAGTTTAGGTTCACATTTGACTTGTGTTCAAACAACGGGTTCATATTTGACTCAAAATTTAGGTTCATATTTGACCTGGGTTCAAACAACGTGTTCATGTTTGACTCAAAGTTTAGGTTCATATCTCACCTGGTTTGAAACAACGGGTTCATATTTGACTCGAAGTTTAGGTTCATATTTGACATGGGTTCAAACAACGGGTTTATATTTGACTCAAAGTTTAGGTTCATATCTGACCTGGTTTCAAACAACGGGTTCATATTTGACTCGAAGTTTAGGTTCACATTTGACCTGGGATCAAACAACGGGTTCATGTTTGACTCGAAGTTTAGGTTCATATCTAACCTGGGTTCAAACAACGGGTTCATATTTGACTCAAAGTTTACGTTCATATAACCTGGGTTCAAACAACGGGTTCATGTTTGACTCGAAGTTTAGGTTCATATCTTACCTGGTTTCAAACAACAGGGTCATATTTGACTCGAAGTTTAGGTTCATATCTGACCTGGTTTTAAACAACGGGTTCATATTTGACTCGAAGTTTAGGTTCACATTTGACCTGGGTTCAAATAACGGGTTCAAATTTGACTCGAAGTTTAGGTGCATATCTGACCTGGTTTCAAACAACGGGTTCATATTTTACTCGAAGTTTAGGTTCATATTTGACCTGGGTTAAAATAACGGGTTCATATTTGATTCGAAGTTTAGGTTCATATCTGACTAGGTTTCATACAACGGGTTCATATTTGACTCGAAGTTTAGGTTCACATTTGACCTGGGTTCATACAACGGGTTCATGTTTGACTCAAAGTTTAGGTTCATATCTGACCTGGTTTCAAACAACGGGTTCATATTTGACTCGAAGTTTAGGTTCATATTTGACCTGGGTTCAAACAACGGGTTTATATTTGACTCAAAGTTTAGGTTCATATCTGACCTGGTTTCAAACAACGGGTTCATATTTGACTTGAAGTTTAGGTTCAAATTTGACCTGGGTTCAAACAACGGGTTTATATTTGACTCAAAGTTTAGGTTCATATCTGACCTGGTTTCAAACAACGGGTTCATATTTGACTCGAAGTTTAGGTTTACATTTGACCTGGGTTCAAACAACGGGTTCATGTTTGACTCAAAGTTTAGGTTCATATCTTACCTGGTTTCAAACAACGGGTTCATATTTGACTCGAAGTTTAGGTTCATATTTGACCTGCGTTCAAACAACGGGTTTATATTTGACTCAAAGTTTAGGTTCATATCTGACCTGGTTTCAAACAACGGGTTCATATTTGACTCGAAGTTTAGGTTCATATTTGACCTGGGTTCAAACAACGGGTTCATGTTTGACTCGAAGTTTAGGTTCATATCTTACCTGGTTTCAAACAACGGGTTCATATTTGACTCGAAGTTTAGGTTCATATTTGACCTGGGTTCAAACAACAGGTTCATATTTGACTCAAAGTTTAGGTTCATATAACCTGGGTTAAAACAACGGGTTCATGTTTGACTCGAAGTTTAGGTTCATATCTTACCTGGTTTCAAACAACAGGTTCATATTTGACTCGAAGTTTAGGTTCATATCCGACCTGGTTTCAAACAACGGGTTCATATTTGACTCGAAGTTTAGGTTCACATTTGACCTGGGTTCAAACAACGGGTCAAATTTGACTCGAAGTTTAGGTTCATATCTGACCTGGTTTTAAACAACGGGTTCATATTTGACTCGAAGTTTAGCTTCATATTTGACCTGGGTTAAAATAACGGGTTCATATTTGATTCGATGTTTAGGTTCATATCTGACTAGGTTTCAGACAACGGGTTCATATTTGACTCGAAGTTTAGGTTCACATTTGACCTGGGTTCAAACAACGGGTTCATGTTTGACTCAAAGTTTAGGTTCATATCTGACCTGGTTTCAAACAACGGGTTCATATTTGACTCGAAGTTTAGGTTCAAATTTGACCTGGGTTCAAACAACGGGTTTATATTTGACTTAAAGTTTAGGTTCATATCTGACCTGGTTTCAAACAACGGGTTCATATTTGACTCGAAGTTTAGGTTCAAATTTGGCCTGGGTTCAAACAACGCGTTTATATTTGACTCAAAGTTTAGGTTCATATCTGACCTGGTTTCAAACAACGGGTTCATATTTGACTCGAAGTTTAGGTTCACATTTGACCTGGGTTCAAACAACGGGTTCATGTTTGACTCGAAGTTTAGGATCATATCTTACCTGGTTTCAAACAACGGGTTCATATTTGACTCGAAGTTTAGGTTCATATTTGACCTTCGTTCAAACAACGGGTTTATATTTGACTTAAAGTTTAGGTTCATATGTGACCTGGTTTCAAACAACGGGTTCATATTTGACTCGAAGTTTAGGTTCACATTTGACCTGGGTTCAAACAACGGGTTCATGTTTGACTCGAAGTTTAGGTTCATATCTTACCTGGTTTCAAACAACGGGTTCATATTTGACTCGAAGTTTTGGTTCATATTTGACCTGGGTTCAAACAACGGGTTCATATTTGACTCAAAGTTTAGGTTCATATAACCTGGGTTCAAACAACGGGTTCATGTTTGACTCGAAGTTTAGGTTCATATCTTACCTGGTTTCAAACAACAGGTTTATATTTGACTCGAAGTTTAGGTTCATATCCGACCTGGTTTCAAACAACGGGTTCATATTTGACTCGAAGTTTAGGTTCACATTTGACCTGGGTTCAAACAACGTTTTCAAATTTGACTCGAAGTTTAGGTTCATATCTGACCTGGTTTCAAACAACGGGTTCATGTTTGACTCGAAGTTTAGGTTCATATCTGACCTGGGTTCAAACAACGGTTTCATATTTGACTCGAAGTTTAGGTTCACATTTGACTTGGGTTCAAACAACGGGTTCATATTTGACTCAAAATTAAGGTTCATATTTGACCTGGGTTCAAACAACGGGTTCATGTTTGACTCAAAGTTTAGGTTCTTATCTGACCTGGTTTGAAACAACGGGTTCATATTTGACTCGAAGTTTAGGTTCATATTTGACCTGGGTTCAAACAACGGGTTTATATTTGACTCAAAGTTTAGGTTCATATCTGACCTGGTTTCAAACAACGGGTTCATATTTGACTCGAAGTTTAGGTTCACATTTGACCTGGGATCAAACAACGGGTTCATGTTTGACTCGAAGTTTAGGTTCATATCTAACCTGGGTTCAAACAACGGGTTCATATTTGACTCAAAGTTTAGGTTCATATAACCTGGGTTCAAACAACGGGTTCATGTTTGACTCGAAGTTTAGGTTCATATCTTACCTGGTTTCAAACAACAGGGTCATATTTGACTCGAAGTTTAGGTTCATATCCGACCTGGTTTCAAACAACGGGTTCATATTTGACTCGAAGTTTAGGTTCACATTTGACCTGGGTTCAAACAACGGGTTCAAATTTGACCCGAAGTTTAGGTTCATATCTGACCTTGTTTCAAACAACGGGTTCATATTTTACTCGAAGTTTAGGTTCATATTTGACCTTGGTTAAAATAACGGGTTCATATTTGATTCGAAGTTTAGGTTCATATCTGACTAGGTTTCAGACAACGGGTTCATATTTGACTCGAAGTTTAGGTTCACATTTGACCTGGGTTCAAACAACGGGTTCATGTTTGACTCAAAGTTTAGGTTCATATCTGACCTGGTTTCAAACAACGGGTTCATATTTGACTCGAAGTTTAGGTTCAAATTTGACCTGGGTTCAAACAACGGGTTTATATTTGACTTAAAGTTTAGGTTCATATCTGACCTGGTTTCAAACAACGGGTTCATATTTGACTCGAAGTTTAGGTTCAAATTTGGCCTGGGTTCAAACAACGCGTTTATATTTGACTCAAAGTTTAGGTTCATATCTGACCTGGTTTCAAACAACGGGTTCATATTTGACTCGAAGTTTAGGTTCACATTTGACCTGGGTTCAAACAACGGGTTCATGTTTGACTCGAAGTTTAGGATCATATCTTACCTGGTTTCAAACAACGGGTTCATATTTGACTCGAAGTTTAGGTTCATATTTGACCTGCGTTCAAACAACGGGTTTATATTTTACTTAAAGTTTAGGTTCATATGTGACCTGGTTTCAAACAACGGGTTCATATTTGACTCGAAGTTTAGGTTCACATTTGACCTGGGTTCAAACAACGGGTTCATGTTTGACTCGAAGTTTAGGTTCATATCTTACCTGGTTTCAAACAACGGGTTCATATTTGACTCGAAGTTTTGGTTCATATTTGACCTGGGTTCAAACAACGGGTTCATATTTGACTCAAAGTTTAGGTTCATATAACCTGGGTTCAAACAACGGGTTCATGTTTGACTCGAAGTTTAGGTTCATATCTTACCTGGTTTCAAACAACAGGTTTATATTTGACTCGAAGTTTAGGTTCATATCCGACCTGGTTTCAAACAACGGGTTCATATTTGACTCGAAGTTTAGGTTCACATTTGACCTGGGTTCAAACAACGTTTTCAAATTTGACTCGAAGTTTAGGTTCATATCTGACCTGGTTTCAAACAACGGGTTCATGTTTGACTCGAAGTTTAGGTTCATATCTGACCTGGGTTCAAACAACGGTTTCATATTTGACTCGAAGTTTAGGTTCACATTTGACTTGGGTTCAAACAACGGGTTCATATTTGACTCAAAATTAAGGTTCATATTTGACCTGGGTTCAAACAACGGGTTCATGTTTGACTCAAAGTTTAGGTTCTTATCTGACCTGGTTTGAAACAACGGGTTCATATTTGACTCGAAGTTTAGGTTCATATTTGACCTGGGTTCAAACAACGGGTTTATATTTGACTCAAAGTTTAGGTTCATATCTGACCTGGTTTCAAACAACGGGTTCATATTTGACTCGAAGTTTAGGTTCACATTTGACCTGGGATCAAACAACGGGTTCATGTTTGACTCGAAGTTTAGGTTCATATCTAACCTGGGTTCAAACAACGGGTTCATATTTGACTCAAAGTTTAGGTTCATATAACCTGGGTTCAAACAACGGGTTCATGTTTGACTCGAAGTTTAGGTTCATATCTTACCTGGTTTCAAACAACAGGGTCATATTTGACTCGAAGTTTAGGTTCATATCCGACCTGGTTTCAAACAACGGGTTCATATTTGACTCGAAGTTTAGGTTCACATTTGACCTGGGTTCAAACAACGGGTTCAAATTTGACCCGAAGTTTAGGTTCATATCTGACCTTGTTTCAAACAACGGGTTCATATTTTACTCGAAGTTTAGGTTCATATTTGACCTTGGTTAAAATAACGGGTTCATATTTGATTCGAAGTTTAGGTTCATATCTGACTAGGTTTCAGACAACGGGTTCATATTTGACTCGAAGTTTAGGTTCACATTTGACCTGGGTTCATACAACGGGTTCATGTTTGACTCAAAGTTTAGGTTCATATCTGACCTGGTTTCAAACAACGGGTTCATATTTGACTCGAAGTTTAGGTTCATATTTGACCTGGGTTCAAACAACGGGTTTATATTTGACACAAAGTTTAGGTTCATATCTGACCTGGTTTTAAACAACGGGTTCATAATTGACTCGAAGTTTAGGTTCAAATTTGACCTGGGTTCAAACAACGGGTTTATATTTGACTCAAAGTTTAGGTTCATATCTGACCTGGTTTCAATCAACGGGTTCATATTTGACTCGAAGTTTAGGTTTACATTTGACCTGGGTTCAAACAACGGGTTCATGTTTGACTCAAAGTTTAGGTTCATATCTTACCTGGTTTCAAACAACGGGTTCGTATTTGACTCAAAGTTTAGGTTTACATTTGACCTGGGTTCAAACAACGGGTTCATGTTTGACTCAAAGTTTAGGTTCATATCTTACCTGGTTTCAAACAACGGGTTCATATTTGACTCGAAGTTTAGGTTCACATTTGACCTGGGTTCAAACAACGGGTTCATGTTTGACTCGAAGTTTAGGTTCATATCTTACCTGGTTTCAAACAACGGGTTCATATTTGACTCGAAGTTTTGGTTCATATTTGACATGGGTTCAAACAACGGGTTCATATTTAACTCAAAGTTTAGGTTCATATAACCTGGGTTCAAACAACGGGTTCATGTTTGACTCGAAGTTTAGGTTCATATCTTACCTGGTTTCAAACAACAGGTTTATATTTGACTCAAAGTTTAGGTTCATATCCGACCTGGTTTCAAACAACGGGTTCATATTTGACTCGAAGTTTAGGTTCACATTTGACCTGGGTTCAAACAACGGGTTCAAATTTGACTCGAAGTTTAGGTTCATATCTGACCTGGTTTCAAACAACGGGTTCATGTTTGACTCGAAGTTTAGGTTCATATCTGACCTGGGTTCAAACAACGGTTTCATATTTGACTCGAAGTTTAGGTTCACTTTTGACTTGGGTTCAAACAACGGGTTCATATTTGACTCAAAATTAAGGTTCATATTTGACCTGGGTTCAAACAACGGGTTCATGTTTGACTCAAAGTTTAGGTTCTTATCTGACCTGGTTTGAAACAACGGGTTCATATTTGACTCGAAGTTTAGGTTCATATTTGACCTGGGTTCAAACAACGGGTTTATATTTGACTCAAAGTTTAGGTTCATATCTGACCTCGTTTCAAACAACGGGTTCATATTTGACTCGAAGTTTAGGTTCACATTTGACCTGGGATCAAACAACGGGTTCATGTTTGACTCGAAGTTTAGGTTCATATCTAACCTGGGTTCAAACAACGGGTTCATATTTGACTCAAAGTTTAGGTTCATATAACCTTGGTTCAAACAACGGGTTCATGTTTGACTCGAAGTTTAGGTTCATATCTTACCTGGTTTCAAACAACAGGGTCATATTTGACTCGAAGTTTAGGTTCATATCCGACCTGGTTTCAAACAACGGGTTCATATTTGACTCGAAGTTTAGGTTCACATTTGACCTGGGTTCAAACAACGGGTTCAAATTTGACCCGAAGTTTAGGTTCATATCTGACCTGGTTTCAAACAACGGGTTCATATTTTACTCGAAGTTTAGGTTCATATTTGACCTGGGTTAAAATAACGGGTTCATATTTGATTCGAAGTTTAGGTTCATATCTGACTAGGTTTCAGACAACGGGTTCATATTTGACTCGAAGTTTAGGTTCACATTTGACCTGGGTTCATACAACGGGTTCATGTTTGACTCAATGTTTAGGTTCATATCTGACCTGGTTTCAAACAACGGGTTCATATTTGACTCGAAGTTTAGGTTCATATTTGACCTGGGTTCAAACAACGGGTTTATATTTGACACAAAGTTTAGGTTCATATCTGACCTGGTTTTAAACAACGGGTTCATAATTGACTCGAAGTTTAGGTTCAAATTTGACCTGGGTTCAAACAACGGGTTTATATTTGACTCAAAGTTTAGGTTCATATCTGACCTGGTTTCAAACAACGGGTTCATATTTGACTCGAAGTTTAGGTTTACATTTGACCTGGGTTCAAACAACAGGTTCATGTTTGACTCAAAGTTTAGGTTCATATCTTACCTGGTTTCAAACAACGGGTTCATATTTGACTCGAAGTTTAGGTTCATATTTGACCTGCGTTCAAACAACGGGTTTATATTTGACTCAAAGTTTAGGTTCATATCTGACCTGGTTTCAAACAACGGGTTCATATTTGACTCGAAGTTTAGGTTCACATTTGACCTGGGATCAAACAACGGGTTCATGTTTGACTCGAAGTTTAGGTTCATATCTAACCTGGGTTCAAACAACGGGTTCATATTTGACTCAAAGTTTAGGTTCATATAACCTGGGTTCAAACAACGGGTTCATGTTTGACTCGAAGTTTAGGTTCATATCTTACCTGGTTTCAAACAACAGGGTCATATTTGACTCGAAGTTTAGGTTCATATCCGACCTGGTTTCAAACAACGGGTTCATATTTGACTCGAAGTTTAGGTTCACATTTGACCTGGGTTCAAACAACGGGTTCAAATTTGACTCGAAGTTTAGATTCATATCTGACCTGGTTTCAAACAACGGGTTCATGTTTGACTCGAAGTTTAAGTTCATATCTGACCTGGGTTCAAACAACGGTTTCATATTTGACTCGAAGTTTAGGTTCACTTTTGACTTGGGTTCAAACAACGGGTTCATATTTGACTCAAAATTAAGGTTCATATTTGACCTGGGTTCAAACAACGGGTTCATGTTTGACTCAAAGTTTAGGTTCTTATCTGACCTGGTTTGAAACAACGGGTTCATATTTGACTCGAAGTTTAGGTTCATATTTGACCGGGGTTCAAACAACGGGTTTATATTTGACTCAAAGTTTAGGTTCATATCTGACCTGGTTTCAAACAACGGGTTCATATTTGACTCGAAGTTTAGGTTCACATTTGACCTGAGATCAAACAACGGGTTCATGTTTGACTCGAAGTTTAGGTTCATATCTAACCTGGGTTCAAACAACGGGTTCATATTTGACTCAAAGTTTAGGTTCATATAACCTGGGTTCAAACAACGGGTTCATGTTTGACTCGAAGTTTAGGTTCATATCTTACCTGGTTTCAAACAACAGGGTCATATTTGACTCGAAGTTTAGGTTCATATCCGACCTGGTTTCAAACAACGGGTTCATATTTGACTCGAAGTTTAGGTTCACATTTGACCTGGGTTCAAACAACGGGTTCAAATTTGACCCGAAGTTTAGGTTCATATCTGACCTGGTTTCAAACAACGGGTTCATATTTTACTCGAAGTTTAGGTTCATATTTGACCTGGGTTAAAATAACGGGTTCATATTTGATTCGAAGTTTAGGTTCATATCTGACTAGGTTTCAGACAACGGGTTCATATTTGACTCGAAGTTTAGGTTCACATTTGACCTGGGTTCATACAACGGGTTCATGTTTGACTCAAAGTTTAGGTTCATATCTGACCTGGTTTCAAACAACGGGTTCATATTTGACTCGAAGTTTAGGTTCATATTTGACCTGGGTTCAAACAACGGGTTTATATTTGACACAAAGTTTAGGTTCATATCTGACCTGGTTTTAAACAACGGGTTCATAATTGACTCGAAGTTTAGGTTCAAATTTGACCTGGGTTCAAACAACGGGTTTATATTTGACTCAAAGTTTAGGTTCATATCTGACCTGGTTTCAAACAACGGGTTCATATTTGACTCGAAGTTTAGGTTTACATTTGACCTGGGTTCAAACAACGGGTTCATGTTTGACTCAAAGTTTAGGTTCATATCTTACCTGGTTTCAAACAACGGGTTCATATTTGACTCGAAGTTTAGGTTCATATTTGACCTGCGTTCAAACAACGGGTTTATATTTGACTCAAAGTTTAGGTTCATATCTGACCTGGTTTTAAACAACGGGTTCATATTTGACTCGAAGTTTAGGTTCACATTTGACCTGGGTTCAAACAACGGGTTCATGTTTGACTCGAAGTTTAGGTTCATATCTTACCTGGTTTCAAACAACGGGTTCATATTTGACTCGAAGTTTAGGTTCATATTTGACCTGGGTTCAAACAACGGGTTCATATTTGACTCAAAGTTTAGGTTCATATAAACTGGGTTCAAACAACGGGTTCATGTTTGACTCAAAGTTTAGGTTCATATCTTACCAGGTTTCAAACAACAGGTTCATATTTGACTCGAAGTTTAGGTTCATATCCGACCTGGTTTCAAACAACGGGTTCATATTTGACTCGAAGTTTAGGTTCACATTTGACCTGGGTTCAAACAACGGGTTCAAATTTGACTCGAAGTTTAGGTTCATATCTGACCTGGTTTCAAACAACGGGTTCATGTTTGACTCGAAGTTTAGGTTCATATCTGACCTGGGTTCAAACAACGGGTTCATATTTGACTCGAAGTTTAGGTTCACATTTGATCTGGGTTCAAACAACGGGTTCATATTTGACTCGAAGTTTAGGTTCACGTTTGACTGGGGTTCAAACAACGGGTTCATATTTGACTCAAAATTTAGGTTCATATTTGACCTGGGTTCAAACAACGGGTTCATGTTTGACTCAAAGTTTAGGTTCATATCTGACCTGGTTTGAAACAACGGGTTCATATTTGACTCGAAGTTTAGGTTCATATTTGACCTGGGTTCAAACAACGGGTTTATATTTGATTCAAAGTTTAGGTTCATATCTGACCTGGTTTCAAACAACGGGTTCATATTTGACTCGAAGTTTAGGTTCACATTTGACCTAGGATCAAACAACGGGTTCATGTTAGACTCGAAGTTTAGGTTCATATCTAACCTAGGTTCAAACAACGGGTTCATATTTGACTCAAAGTTTAGTTCATATAACCTGGGTTCAAACAACGGGTTCATATTTGACTCGAAGTTTAGGTTCATATTTGACCTGGGTTCAAACAACGGGTTCATATTTGACTCAAAGTTTAGGTTCATATAACCTGGGTTCAAACAACGGGTTCATGTTTGACTCGAAGTTTAGGTTCATATCTTACCTGGTTTCAAACAACAGGTTCATATTTGACTCGAAGTTTAGGTTCAGATCCGACCTGGTTTCAAACAACGGGTTCATATTTGACTCGAAGTTTAGGTTCATATTTGACCGGGGTTCAAACAACGGGTTTATATTTGACTCAAAGTTTAGGTTCATATCTGACCTGGTTTCAAACAACGGGTTCATATTTGACTCGAAGTTTAGGTTCACATTTGACCTGAGATCAAACAACGGGTTCATGTTTGACTCGAAGTTTAGGTTCATATCTAACCTGGGTTCAAACAACGGGTTCATATTTGACTCAAAGTTTAGGTTCATATAACCTGGGTTCAAACAACGGGTTCATGTTTGACTCGAAGTTTAGGTTCATATCTTACCTGGTTTCAAACAACAGGGTCATATTTGACTCGAAGTTTAGGTTCATATCCGACCTGGTTTCAAACAACGGGTTCATATTTGACTCGAAGTTTAGGTTCACATTTGACCTGGGTTCAAACAACGGGTTCAAATTTGACCCGAAGTTTAGGTTCATATCTGACCTGGTTTCAAACAACGGGTTCATATTTTACTCGAAGTTTAGGTTCATATTTGACCTGGGTTAAAATAACGGGTTCATATTTGATTCGAAGTTTAGGTTCATATCTGACTAGGTTTCAGACAACGGGTTCATATTTGACTCGAAGTTTAGGTTCACATTTGACCTGGGTTCATACAACGGGTTCATGTTTGACTCGAAGTTTAGGTTCATATCTTACCTGGTTTCAAACAACGGGTTCATATTTGACTCGAAGTTTAGGTTCATATTTGACCTGGGTTCAAACAACGGGTTCATATTTGACTCAAAGTTTAGGTTCATATAAACTGGGTTCAAACAACGGGTTCATGTTTGACTCAAAGTTTAGGTTCATATCTTACCAGGTTTCAAACAACAGGTTCATATTTGACTCGAAGTTTAGGTTCATATCCGACCTGGTTTCAAACAACGGGTTCATATTTGACTCGAAGTTTAGGTTCACATTTGACCTGGGTTCAAACAACGGGTTCAAATTTGACTCGAAGTTTAGGTTCATATCTGACCTGGTTTCAAACAACGGGTTCATGTTTGACTCGAAGTTTAGGTTCATATCTGACCTGGGTTCAAACAACGGGTTCATATTTGACTCGAAGTTTAGGTTCACATTTGATCTGGGTTCAAACAACGGGTTCATATTTGACTCGAAGTTTAGGTTCACGTTTGACTGGGGTTCAAACAACGGGTTCATATTTGACTCAAAATTTAGGTTCATATTTGACCTGGGTTCAAACAACGGGTTCATGTTTGACTCAAAGTTTAGGTTCATATCTGACCTGGTTTGAAACAACGGGTTCATATTTGACTCGAAGTTTAGGTTCATATTTGACCTGGGTTCAAACAACGGGTTTATATTTGATTCAAAGTTTAGGTTCATATCTGACCTGGTTTCAAACAACGGGTTCATATTTGACTCGAAGTTTAGGTTCACATTTGACCTAGGATCAAACAACGGGTTCATGTTAGACTCGAAGTTTAGGTTCATATCTAACCTAGGTTCAAACAACGGGTTCATATTTGACTCAAAGTTTAGTTCATATAACCTGGGTTCAAACAACGGGTTCATATTTGACTCGAAGTTTAGGTTCATATTTGACCTGGGTTCAAACAACGGGTTCATATTTGACTCAAAGTTTAGGTTCATATAACCTGGGTTCAAACAACGGGTTCATGTTTGACTCGAAGTTTAGGTTCATATCTTACCTGGTTTCAAACAACAGGTTCATATTTGACTCGAAGTTTAGGTTCAAATCCGACCTGGTTTCAAACAACGGGTTCATATTTGACTCGAAGTTTAGGTTCATATTTGACCGGGGTTCAAACAACGGGTTTATATTTGACTCAAAGTTTAGGTTCATATCTGACCTGGTTTCAAACAACGGGTTCATATTTGACTCGAAGTTTAGGTTCACATTTGACCTGAGATCAAACAACGGGTTCATGTTTGACTCGAAGTTTAGGTTCATATCTAACCTGGGTTCAAACAACGGGTTCATATTTGACTCAAAGTTTAGGTTCATATAACCTGGGTTCAAACAACGGGTTCATGTTTGACTCGAAGTTTAGGTTCATATCTTACCTGGTTTCAAACAACAGGGTCATATTTGACTCGAAGTTTAGGTTCATATCCGACCTGGTTTCAAACAACGGGTTCATATTTGACTCGAAGTTTAGGTTCACATTTGACCTGGGTTCAAACAACGGGTTCAAATTTGACCCGAAGTTTAGGTTCATATCTGACCTGGTTTCAAACAACGGGTTCATATTTTACTCGAAGTTTAGGTTCATATTTGACCTGGGTTAAAATAACGGGTTCATATTTGATTCGAAGTTTAGGTTCATATCTGACTAGGTTTCAGACAACGGGTTCATATTTGACTCGAAGTTTAGGTTCACATTTGACCTGGGTTCATACAACGGGTTCATGTTTGACTCGAAGTTTAGGTTCATATCTTACCTGGTTTCAAACAACGGGTTCATATTTGACTCGAAGTTTAGGTTCATATTTGACCTGGGTTCAAACAACGGGTTTATATTTGACACAAAGTTTAGGTTCATATCTGACCTGGTTTTAAACAACGGGTTCATAATTGACTCGAAGTTTAGGTTCAAATTTGACCTGGGTTCAAACAACGGGTTTATATTTGACTCAAAGTTTAGGTTCATATCTGACCTGGTTTCAAACAACGGGTTCATATTTGACTCGAAGTTTAGGTTTACATTTGACCTGGGTTCAAACAACGGGTTCATGTTTGACTCAAAGTTTAGGTTCATATCTTACCTGGTTTCAAACAACGGGTTCATATTTGACTCGAAGTTTAGGTTCATATTTGACCTGCGTTCAAACAACGGGTTTATATTTGACTCAAAGTTTAGGTTCATATCTGACCTGGTTTTAAACAACGGGTTCATATTTGACTCGAAGTTTAGGTTCACATTTGACCTGGGTTCAAACAACGGGTTCATGTTTGACTCGAAGTTTAGGTTCATATCTTACCTGGTTTCAAACAACGGGTTCATATTTGACTCGAAGTTTAGGTTCATATTTGACCTGGGTTCAAACAACGGGTTCATATTTGACTCAAAGTTTAGGTTCATATAAACTGGGTTCAAACAACGGGTTCATGTTTGACTCAAAGTTTAGGTTCATATCTTACCAGGTTTCAAACAACAGGTTCATATTTGACTCGAAGTTTAGGTTCATATCCGACCTGGTTTCAAACAACGGGTTCATATTTGACTCGAAGTTTAGGTTCACATTTGACCTGGGTTCAAACAACGGGTTCAAATTTGACTCGAAGTTTAGGTTCATATCTGACCTGGTTTCAAACAACGGGTTCATGTTTGACTCGAAGTTTAGGTTCATATCTGACCTGGGTTCAAACAACGGGTTCATATTTGACTCGAAGTTTAGGTTCACATTTGACCTGGGTTCAAACAACGGGTTCATATTTGACTCGAAGTTTAGGTTCACATTTGACTGGGGTTCAAACAACGGGTTCATATTTGACTCAAAATTTAGGTTCATATTTGACCTGGGTTCAAACAACGGGTTCATGTTTGACTCAAAGTTTAGGTTCATATCTGACCTGGTTTGAAACAACGGGTTCATATTTGACTCGAAGTTTAGGTTCATATTTGACCTGGGTTCAAACAACGGGTTTATATTTGATTCAAAGTTTAGGTTCATATCTGACCTGGTTTCAAACAACGGGTTCATATTTGACTCGAAGTTTAGGTTCACATTTGACCTAGGATCAAACAACGGGTTCATGTTAGACTCGAAGTTTAGGTTCATATCTAACCTAGGTTCAAACAACGGGTTCATATTTGACTCAAAGTTTAGTTCATATAACCTGGGTTCAAACAACGGGTTCATATTTGACTCGAAGTTTAGGTTCATATTTGACCTGGGTTCAAACAACGGGTTCATATTTGACTCAAAGTTTAGGTTCATATAACCTGGGTTCAAACAACGGGTTCATGTTTGACTCGAAGTTTAGGTTCATATCTTACCTGGTTTCAAACAACAGGTTCATATTTGACTCGAAGTTTAGGTTCAAATCCGACCTGGTTTCAAACAACGGGTTCATATTTGACTCGAAGTTTAGGTTCACATTTGACCTGGGTTCAAACAACGGGTTCAAATTTGACTCGAAGTTTAGGTTCATATCTGACCTGGTTTCAAACAACGGGTTCATGTTTGACTCGAAGTTTAGGTTCATATCTGACCTGGGTTCAAACAACGGGTTCATATTTGACTCGAAGTTTAGGTTCACATTTGACTTGGGTTCAAACAAAGGGTTCATATTTGACTCAAAATTAAGGTTCATATTTGACCTGGGTTCAAACAACGGGTTCATGTTTGACTCAAAGTTTAGGTTCTTATCTGACCTGGTTTGAAACAACGGGTTCATATTTGACTCGAAGTTTAGGTTCATATTTGACCTGGGTTCATACAACGGGTTTATATTTGACTCAAAGTTTAGGTTCATATCTGACCTGGTTTCAAACAACGGGTTCATATTTGACTCGAAGTTTACGTTCACATTTGACCTGGGATCAAACAACGGGTTCATGTTTGACTCGAAGTTTAGGTTCATATCTAACCTGGGTTCAAACAACGGGTTCATATTTGACTCAAAGTTTAGGTTCATATAACCTGGGTTCAAACAACGGGTTCATGTTTGACTCGAAGTTTAGGTTCATATCTTACCTGGTTTCAAACAACAGGGTCATATTTGACTCGAAGTTTAGGTTCATATCCGACCTGGTTTCAAACAACGGGTTCATATTTGACTCGAAGTTTAGGTTCACATTTGACCTGGGTTCAAACAACGGGTTCAAATTTGACCCGAAGTTTAGGTTCATATCTGACCTGGTTTCAAACAACGGGTTCATATTTTACTCGAAGTTTAGGTTCATATTTGACCTGGGTTAAAATAACGGGTTCATATTTGATTCGAAGTTTAGGTTCATATCTGACTAGGTTTCAGACAACGGGTTCATATTTGACTCGAAGTTTAGGTTCACATTTGACCTGGGTTCATACAACGGGTTCATGTTTGACTCAAAGTTTAGGTTCATATCTGACCTGGTTTCAAACAACGGGTTCATATTTGACTCGAAGTTTAGGTTCATATTTGACCTGGGTTCAAACAACGGGTTTATATTTGACACAAAGTTTAGGTTCATATCTGACCTGGTTTTAAACAACGGGTTCATAATTGACTCGAAGTTTAGGTTCAAATTTGACCTGGGTTCAAACAACGGGTTTATATTTGACTCAAAGTTTAGGTTCATATCTGACCTGGTTTCAAACAACGGGTTCATATTTGACTCGAAGTTTAGGTTTACATTTGACCTGGGTTCAAACAACGGGTTCATGTTTGACTCAAAGTTTAGGTTCATATCTTACCTGGTTTCAAACAACGGGTTCATATTTGACTCGAAGTTTAGGTTCATATTTGACCTGCGTTCAAACAACGGGTTTATATTTGACTCAAAGTTTAGGTTCATATCTGACCTGGTTTTAAACAACGGGTTCATATTTGACTCGAAGTTTAGGTTCACATTTGACCTGGGTTCAAACAACGGGTTCATGTTTGACTCGAAGTTTAGGTTCATATCTTACCTGGTTTCAAACAACGGGTTCATATTTGACTCGAAGTTTAGGTTCATATTTGACCTGGGTTCAAACAACGGGTTCATATTTGACTCAAAGTTTAGGTTCATATAACCTGGGTTCAAACAACGGGTTCATGTTTGACTCAAAGTTTAGGTTCATATCTTACCTGGTTTCAAACAACAGGTTCATATTTGACTCGAAGTTTAGGTTCATATCCGACCTGGTTTCAAACAACGGGTTCATATTTGACTCGAAGTTTAGGTTCACATTTGACCTGGGTTCAAACAACGGGTTCAAATTTGACTCGAAGTTTAGGTTCATATCTGACCTGGTTTCAAACAACGGGTTCTTGTTTAACTCGAAGTTTAGGTTCATATCTGACATGGGTTCAAACAACGGGTTCATATTTGACTCGAAGTTTAGGTTCACATTTGACCTGGGTTCAAACAACGGGTTCATATTTGACTCGAAGTTTAGGTTCACATTTGACTTGGGTTCAAACAACGGGTTCATATTTGACTCAAAATTTAGGTTCATATTTGACCTGGGTTCAAACAACGGGTTCATGTTTGACTCAAAGTTTAGGTTCATATCTGACCTGGTTTGAAACAACGGGTTCATATTTGACTCGAAGTTTAGGTTCATATTTGACCTGGGTTCAAACAACGGGTTTATATTTGATTCAAAGTTTAGGTTCATATCTGACCTGGTTTCAAACAACGGGTTCATATTTGACTCGAAGTTTAGGTTCACATTTGACCTAGGATCAAACAACGGGTTCATGTTTGACTCGAAGTTTAGGTTCATATCTAACCTAGGTTCAAACAACGGGTTCATATTTGACTCAAAGTTTAGTTCATATAACCTGGGTTCAAACAACGGGTTCATATTTGACTCGAAGTTTAGGTTCATATTTGACCTGGGTTCAAACAACGGGTTCATATTTGACTCAAGGTTAGGTTCATATAACCTGGGTTCAAACAACGGGTTCATGTTTGACTCGAAGTTTAGGTTCATATCTTACCTGGTTTCAAACAACAGGTTCATATTTGACTCGAAGTTTAGGTTCATATCCGACCTGGTTTCAAACAACGGGTTCATATTTGACTCGAAGTTTAGGTTCACATTTGACCTGGTTTCAAACAACGGGTTCATGTTTGACTCAAAGTTTAGGTTCTTATCTGACCTGGTTTGAAACAACGGGTTCATATTTGACTCGAAGTTTAGGTTCATATTTGACCTGGGTTCATACAACGGGTTTATATTTGACTCAAAGTTTAGGTTCATATCTGACCTGGTTTCAAACAACGGGTTCATATTTGACTCGAAGTTTACGTTCACATTTGACCTGGGATCAAACAACGGGTTCATGTTTGACTCGAAGTTTAGGTTCATATCTAACCTGGGTTCAAACAACGGGTTCATATTTGACTCAAAGTTTAGGTTCATATAACCTGGGTTCAAACAACGGGTTCATGTTTGACTCGAAGTTTAGGTTCATATCTTACCTGGTTTCAAACAACAGGGTCATATTTGACTCAAAGTTTAGGTTCATATCCGACCTGGTTTCAAACAACGGGTTCATATTTGACTCGAAGTTTAGGTTCACATTTGACCTGGGTTCAAACAACGGGTTCAAATTTGACCCGAAGTTTAGGTTCATATCTGACCTGGTTTCAAACAACGGGTTCATATTTTACTCGAAGTTTAGGTTCATATTTGACCTGGGTTAAAATAACGGGTTCATATTTGATTCGAAGTTTAGGTTCATATCTGACTAGGTTTCAGACAACGGGTTCATATTTGACTCGAAGTTTAGGTTCACATTTGACCTGGGTTCATACAACGGGTTCATGTTTGACTCAAAGTTTAGGTTCATATCTGACCTGGTTTCAAACAACGGGTTCATATTTGACTCGAAGTTTAGGTTCATATTTGACCTGGGTTCAAACAACGGGTTTATATTTGACACAAAGTTTAGGTTCATATCTGACCTGGTTTTAAACAACGGGTTCATAATTGACTCGAAGTTTAGGTTCAAATTTGACCTGGGTTCAAACAACGGGTTTATATTTGACTCAAAGTTTAGGTTCATATCTGACCTGGTTTCAAACAACGGGTTCATATTTGACTCGAAGTTTAGGTTTACATTTGACCTGGGTTCAAACAACGGGTTCATGTTTGACTCAAAGTTTAGGTTCATATCTTACCTGGTTTCAAACAACGGGTTCATATTTGACTCGAAGTTTAGGTTCATATTTGACCTGCGTTCAAACAACGGGTTTATATTTGACTCAAAGTTTAGGTTCATATCTGACCTGGTTTTAAACAACGGGTTCATATTTGACTCGAAGTTTAGGTTCACATTTGACCTGGGTTCAAACAACGGGTTCATGTTTGACTCGAAGTTTAGGTTCATATCTTACCTGGTTTCAAACAACGGGTTCATATTTGACTCGAAGTTTAGGTTCATATTTGACCTGGGTTCAAACAACGGGTTCATATTTGACTCAAAGTTTAGGTTCATATAACCTGGGTTCAAACAACGGGTTCATGTTTGACTCAAAGTTTAGGTTCATATCTTACCTGGTTTCAAACAACAGGTTCATATTTGACTCGAAGTTTAGGTTCATATCCGACCTGGTTTCAAACAACGGGTTCATATTTGACTCGAAGTTTAGGTTCACATTTGACCTGGGTTCAAACAACGGGTTCAAATTTGACTCGAAGTTTAGGTTCATATCTGACCTGGTTTCAAACAACGGGTTCTTGTTTGACTCGAAGTTTAGGTTCATATCTGACATGGGTTCAAACAACGGGTTCATATTTGACTCGAAGTTTAGGTTCACATTTGACCTGGGTTCAAACAACGGGTTCATATTTGACTCGAAGTTTAGGTTCACATTTGACTTGGGTTCAAACAACGGGTTCATATTTGACTCAAAATTTAGGTTCATATTTGACCTGGGTTCAAACAACGGGTTCATGTTTGACTCAAAGTTTAGGTTCATATCTGACCTGGTTTGAAACAACGGGTTCATATTTGACTCGAAATTTAGGTTCATATTTGACCTGGGTTCAAACAATGGGCTTATATTTGATTCAAAGTTTAGGTTCATATCTAACCTGGTTTCAAACAACGGGTTCATATTTGACTCGAAGTTTAGGTTCACATTTGACCTAGGATCAAACAACGGGTTCATGTTTGACTCGAAGTTTAGGTTCATATCTAACCTAGGTTCAAACAACGGGTTCATATTTGACTCAAAGTTTAGTTCATATAACCTGGGTTCAAACAACGGGTTCATATTTGACTCGAAGTTTAGGTTCATATTTGACCTGGGTTCAAACAACGGGTTCATATTTGACTCAAAGTTTAGGTTCATATAACCTGGGTTCAAACAACGGGTTCATGTTTGACTCGAAGTTTAGGTTCATATCTTACCTGGTTTCAAACAACAGGTTCATATTTGACTCGAAGTTTAGGTTCATATCCGACCTGGTTTCAAACAACGGGTTCATATTTGACTCGAAGTTTAGGTTCACATTTGACCTGGTTTCAAACAACGGGTTCAAATTTGACTCGAAGTTTAGGTTCATATCTGACATGGTTTCAAACAACGGGTTCATGTTTGACTCGAAGTTTAGGTTCATATCTGACCTGGGTTCAAACAACGGGTTCATATTTGACTCGAAGTTTAGGTTCACATTTGACTTGGGTTCAAACAATGGGTTCATATTTGACTCAAAATTAAGGTTCATACTTGACCTGGGTTCAAACAACGGGTTCGTGTTTGACTCAAATTTTAGGTTCTTATCTGACCTGGTTTGAAACAACGGGTTCAAATTTGACTCGATGTTTAGGTTCATATTTGACCTGGGTTCAAACAACGGGTTTATATTTGACTCAAAGTTTAGGTTCATATCTGACCTGGTTTCAAACAACGGGTTCATATTTGACTCGAAGTTTAGGTTCACATTTGACCTGGGATCAAACAACGGGTTCATGTTTGACTCGAAGTTTAGGTTCATATCTAACCTGGGTTCAAACAACGGGTTCATATTTGACTCAAAGTTTAGGTTCATATAACCTGGGTTCAAACAACGGGTTCATGTTTGACTCGAAGTTTAGGTTCATATCTTACCTGGTTTCAAACAACAGGGTCATATTTGACTCGAAGTTTAGGTTCATATCCGACCTGGTTTCAAACAACGGGTTCATATTTGACTCGAAGTTTAGGTTCACATTTGACCTGGGTTCAAACAACGGGTTCAAATTTGACCCGAAGTTTAGGTTCATATCTGACCTGGTTTCAAACAACAGGTTCATATTTTACTCGAAGTTTAGGTTCATATTTGACCTGGGTTAAAATAACGGGTTCATATTTGATTCGAAGTTTAGGTTCATATCTGACTAGGTTTCAGACAACGGGTTCATATTTGACTCGAAGTTTAGGTTCACATTTGACCTGGGTTCAAACAACGGGTTCAAATTTGACTCGAAGTTTAGGTTCATATCTGACCTGGTTTCAAACAACGGGTTCATGTTTGACTCGAAGTTTAGGTTCATATCTGACATGGGTTCAAACAACGGGTTCATATTTGACTCGAAGTTTAGGTTCACATTTGACCTGGGTTCAAACAACGGGTTCATATTTGACTCGAAGTTTAGGTTCACATTTGACTTGGGTTCAAACAACGGGTTCATATTTGACTCAAAATTTAGGTTCATATTTGACCTGGGTTCAAACAACGGGTTCATGTTTGACTCAAAGTTTAGGTTCATATCTGACCTGGTTTGAAACAACGGGTTCATATTTGACTCGAAGTTTAGGTTCATATTTGACCTGGGTTCAAACAACGGGTTTATATTTGATTCAAAGTTTAGGTTCATATCTGACCTGGTTTCAAACAACGGGTTCATATTTGACTCGAAGTTTAGGTTCACATTTGACCTAGGATCAAACAACGGGTTCATGTTTGACTCGAAGTTTAGGTTCATATCTAACCTAGGTTCAAACAACGGGTTCATATTTGACTCAAAGTTTAGTTCATATAACCTGGGTTCAAACAACGGGTTCATATTTGACTCGAAGTTTAGGTTCATATTTGACTTGGGTTCAAACAACGGGTTCATATTTGACTCAAAGTTTAGGTTCATATAACCTGGGTTCAAACAACGGGTTCATGTTTGACTCGAAGTTTAGGTTCATATCTTACCTGGTTTCAAACAACAGGTTCATATTTGACTCGAAGTTTAGGTTCATATCCGACCTGGTTTCAAACAACGGGTTCATATTTGACTCGAAGTTTAGGTTCACATTTGACTTGGGTTCAAACAACGGGTTCATATTTGACTCAAAATTTAGGTTCATATTTGACCTGGGTTCAAACAACGGGTTCATGTTTGACTCAAAGTTTAGGTTCATATCTGACCTGGTTTGAAACAACGGGTTCATATTTGACTCGAAGTTTAGGTTCATATTTGACCTGGGTTCAAACAACGGGTTTATATTTGATTCAAAGTTTAGGTTCATATCTGACCTGGTTTCAAACAACGGGTTCATATTTGACTCGAAGTTTAGGTTCACATTTGACCTAGGATCAAACAACGGGTTCATGTTTGACTCGAAGTTTAGGTTCATATCTAACCTAGGTTCAAACAACGGGTTCATATTTGACTCAAAGTTTAGTTCATATAACCTGGGTTCAAACAACGGGTTCATATTTGACTCGAAGTTTAGGTTCATATTTGACTTGGGTTCAAACAACGGGTTCATATTTGACTCAAAGTTTAGGTTCATATAACCTGGGTTCAAACAACGGGTTCATGTTTGACTCGAAGTTTAGGTTCATATCTTACCTGGTTTCAAACAACAGGTTCATATTTGACTCGAAGTTTAGGTTCATATCCGACCTGGTTTCAAACAACGGGTTCATATTTGACTCGAAGTTTAGGTTCACATTTGACCTGGTTTCAAACAACGGGTTCAAATTTGACTCGAAGTTTAGGTTCATATCTGACCTGGTTTCAAACTACGGGTTCATGTTTGACTCGAAGTTTAGGTTCATATCTGACCTGGGTTCAAACAACGGGTTCATATTTGACTCGAAGTTTAGGTTCACATTTGACTTGGGTTCAAACAACGGGTTCATATTTGACTCAAAATTAAGGTTCATATTTGACCTGGGTTCAAACAACGGGTTCATGTTTGACTCAAAGTTTAGGTTCTTATCTGACCTGGTTTGAAACAACGGGTTCATATTTGACTCGAAGTTTAGGTTCATATTTGACCTGGGTTCAAACAACGGGTTTATATTTGACTCAAAGTTTAGGTTCATATCTGACCTGGTTTCAAATAACGGGTTCATATTTGACTCGAAGTTTAGGTTCACATTTGACCTGGGATCAAACAACGGGTTCATGTTTGACTCGAAGTTTAGGTTCATATCTAACCTGGGTTCAAACAACGGGTTCATATTTGACTCAAAGTTTAGGTTCATATAACCTGGGTTCAAACAACAGGTTCATGTTTGACTCGAAGTTTAGGTTCATATCTTACCTGGTTTCAAACAACAGGGTCATATTTGACTCGAAGTTTAGGTTCATATCCGACCTGGTTTCAAACAACGGGTTCATATTTGACTCGAAGTTTAGGTTCACATTGGACCTGGGTTCAAACAACGGGTTCAAATTTGACCCGAAGTTTAGGTTCATATCTGACCTGGTTTCAAACAACAGGTTCATATTTTACTCGAAGTTTAGGTTCATATTTGACCTGGGTTAAAATAACGGGTTCATATTTGATTCGAAGTTTAGGTTCATATCTGACTAGGTTTCAGACAACGGGTTCATATTTGACTCGAAGTTTAGGTTCACATTTGACCTAGGTTCATACAATGGGTTCATGTTTGACTCAAAGTTTAGGTACATATCTGACCTGGTTTCAAACAACGGGTTCATATTTGACTCGAAGTTTAGGTTCATATTTGACCTGGGTTCAAACAACGGGTTTATATTTGACTCAAAGTTTAGGTTCATATCTGACCTGGTTTTAAACAACGGGTTCATATTTGACTCGAAGTTTAGGTTCAAATTTGACCTGGGTTCAAACAACGGGTTTATATTTGACTCAAAGTTTAGGTTCATATCTGACCTGGTTTCAAACAACGGGTTCATATTTGACTCGAAGTTTAGGTTTACATTTGACCTGGGTTCAAACAACGGGTTCATGTTTGACTCGAAGTTTAGGTTCATATCTTACCTGGTTTCAAACAACGGGTTCATATTTGACTCGAAGTTTAGGTTCATATTTGACCTGCGTTCAAACAACGGGTTTATATTTGACTTAAAGTTTAGGTTCATATCTGACCTGGTTTCAAACAACAGGTTCATATTTGACTCGAAGTTTAGGTTCACATTTGACCTGGGTTCAAACAACAGGTTCATGTTTGACTCGAAGTTTAGGTTCATATCTTACCTGGTTTCAAACAACGGGTTCATATTTGACTCGAAGTTTTGGTTCAAATTTGACCTGGGTTCAAACAACGGGTTCATATTTGACTCAAAGTTTAGGTTCATATAACCTGGGTTCAAACAACGGGTTCATGTTTGACTCGAAGTTTAGGTTCATATCTTACCTGGTTTCAAACAACAGGTTTATATTTGACTTGAAGTTTAGGTTCATATCCGACCTGGTTTCAAACAGCGGGTTCATATTTGACTCGAAGTTTAGGTTCACATTTGACCTGGGTTCAAACAACGGGTTCAAATTTGACTCGAAGTTTAGCTTCATATCTGACCTGGTTTCAAACAACGGGTTCATGTTTGACTCGAAGTTTAGGTTCATATCTGACCTGGGTTCAAACAACGGTTTCATATTTGACTCGAAGTTTAGGTTCACATTTGACTTGGGTTCAAACAACGGGTTCATATTTGACTCAAAATTAAGGTTCATATTTGACCTGGGTTCAAACAACGGGTTCATGTTTGACTTAAAGTTTAGGTTCTTATCTGACCTGGTTTGAAACAACGGGTTCATATTTGACTCGAAGTTTAGGTTCATGTTTGACTTGGGATCAAACAACGGGTTTATATTTGACTCAAAGTTTAGGTTCATATCTGACCTGGTTTCAAACAACGGGTTCATATTTGACTCGAAGTTTAGGTTTACATTTGACCTGGGTTCAAACAACGGGTTCATGTTTGACTCAAAGTTTAGGTTCATATCTTACCTGGGATCAAACAACGGGTTCATGTTTGACTCGAAGTTTAGGTTCATATCTAACCTGGGTTCAAACAACGGGTTCATATTTGACTCAAAGTTTAGGTTCATATAACTTGGGTTCAAACAACGGGTTCATGTTTGACTTGAAGTTTAGGTTCATATCTTACCTGGTTTCAAACAACAGGGTCATATTTGACTCGAAGTTTAGGTTCATATCCGACCTGGTTTCAAACAACGGGTTCATATTTGACTCGAAGTTTAGGTTCACATTTGACCTGGGTTCAAACAACGGGTTCAAATTTGACCCGAAGTTTAGGTTCATATCTGACCTGGTTTCAAACAACAGGTTCATATTTTACTCGAAGTTTAGGTTCATATTTGACCTGGGGTAAAATAACGGGTTCATATTTGATTCGAAGTTTAGGTTCATATCTGACTAGGTTTCAGACAACGGGTTCATATTTGACTCGAAGTTTAGGTTCACATTTGACCTGGGTTCATACAACGGGTTCATGTTTGACTCAAAGTTTAGGTACATATCTGACCTGGTTTCAAACAACGGGTTCATATTTGACTCGAAGTTTAGGTTCATATTTGACCTGGGTTCAAACAACGGGTTTATATTTGACTCAAAGTTTAGGTTCATATCTGACCTGGTTTTAAATAACGGGTTCATATTTGACTCGAAGTTTAGGTTCAAATTTGACCTGGGTTCAAACAACGGGTTTATATTTGACTCAAAGTTTAGGTTCATATCTGACCTGGTTTCAAACAACGGGTTCATATTTGACTCGAAGTTTAGGTTTACATTTGACCTGGGTTCAAACAACGGGTTCATGTTTGACTCGAAGTTTAGGTTCATATCTTACCTGGTTTCAAACAACGGGTTCATATTTGACTCGAAGTTTAGGTTCATATTTGACCTGCGTTCAAACAACGGGTTATATTTGACTTAAAGTTTAGGTTCATATCTGACCTGGTTTCAAACAACAGGTTCATATTTGACTCGAAGTTTAGGTTCACATTTGACCTGGGTTCAAACAACGGGTTCATGTTTGACTCGAAGTTTAGGTTCATATCTTACCTGGTTTCAAACAACAGGTTTATATTTGACTTGAAGTTTAGGTTCATATCCGACCTGGTTTCAAACAGCGGGTTCATATTTGAATCGAAGTTTAGGTTCACATTTGACCTGGGTTCAAACAACGGGTTCAAATTTGACTCGAAGTTTAGGTTCATATCTGACCTGGTTTCAAACAACGGGTTCATGTTTGACTCGAAGTTTAGGTTCATATCTGACCTGGGTTCAAACAACGGTTTCATATTTGACTCGAAGTTTAGGTTCACATTTGACTTGGGTTCAAACAACGGGTTCATATTTGACTCAAAATTAAGGTTCATATTTGACCTGGGTTCAAACAACGGGTTCATGTTTGACTTAAAGTTTAGGTTCTTATCTGACCTGGTTTGAAACAACGGGTTCATATTTGACTCGAAGTTTAGGTTCATGTTTGACCTGGGTTCAAACAACGGGTTTATATTTGACTCAAAGTTTAGGTTCATATCTGACCTGGTTTCAAACAACGGGTTCATATTTGACTCGAAGTTTAGGTTCACATTTGACCTGGGATCAAACAACGGGTTCATATTTGACTCGAAGTTTAGGTTCACATTTGACCTGGGATCAAACAACGGGTTCATATTTGACTCGAAGTTTAGGTTCACATTTGACCTGGGTTCAAACAACGGGTTCAAATTTGACTCGAAGTTTAGGTTCATATCTAACCTGGGTTCAAACAACGGGTTCATGTTTGACTCGAAGTTTAGGTTCATATCTTACCTGGTTTCAAACAACAGGTTCATATTTGACTCGAAGTTTAGGTTCATATCCGACCTGGTTTCAAACAACGGGTTCATATTTGACTCGAAGTTTAGGTTCACATTTGACCTGGGTTCAAACAACGGGTTCAAATTTGACTCGAAGTTTAGGTTCATATCTGACCTGGTTTCAAACAACGGGTTCATGTTTGACTCGAAGTTTAGGTTCATATCTGACCTGGGTTCAAACAACGGGTTCATATTTGACTCGAAGTTTAGGTTCACATTTGACCTGGGTTCAAACAACGGGTTCATATTTGACTCGAAGTTTAGGTTCACATTTGACTTGGGTTCAAACAACGGGTTCATATTTGACTCAAAATTTAGGTTCATATTTGACCTGGGTTCAAACAACGGGTTCATGTTTGACTCAAAGTTTAGGTTCATATCTGACCTGGTTTGAAACAACGGGTTCATATTTGACTCGAAGTTTAGGTTCATATTTGACCTGGGTTCAAACAATGGGTTTATATTTGATTCAAAGTTTAGGTTCATATCTGACCTGGTTTCAAACAACGGGTTCATATTTGACTCGAAGTTTAGGTTCACGTTTGACCTGGGATCAAACAACGGGTTCATGTTTGACTCGAAGTTTAGGTTCATATCTAACCTAGGTTCAAACAACGGGTTCATATTTGACTCAAAGTTTAGTTCATATAACCTGGGTTCAAACAACGGGTTCATATTTGACTCGAAGTTTAGGTTCATATTTGACCTGGGTTCAAACAACGGGTTCATATTTGACTCAAAGTTTAGGTTCATATAACCTGGGTTCAAACAACGGGTGCATGCTTGACTCGAAGTTTAGGTTCATATTTTACCTGGTTTCAAACAACAGGTTCATATTTGACTCGAAGTTTAGGTTCATATCCGACCTGGTTTCAAACAACGGGTTCATATTTGACTCGAAGTTTAGGTTCACATTTGACCTGGGTTCAAACAACGGGTTCAAATTTGACTCGAAGTTTAGGTTCATATCTGACCTGGTTTCAAACAACGGGTTCATGTTTGACTCGAAGTTTAGGTTCATATCTGACCTGGGTTCAAACAACGGGTTCATATTTGACTCGAAGTTTAGGTTCACATTTGACTTGGGTTCAAACAACGGGTTCATATTTGACTCAAAATTAAGGTTCATATTTGACCTGGGTTCAAACAACGGGTTCATGTTTGACTCAAAGTTTAGGTTCTTATCTGACCTGGTTTGAAACAACGGGTTCATATTTGACTCGAAGTTTAGGTTCATATTTGACCAGGGTTCAAACAACGGGTTTATATTTGACTCAAAGTTTAGGTTCATATCTGACCTGGTTTCAAACAACGGGTTCATATTTGACTCGAAGTTTAGGTTCACATTTGACCTGGGATCAAACAACGGGTTCATGTTTGACTCGAAGTTTAGGTTCATATCTAACCTGGGTTCAAACAACGGGTTCATATTTGACTCAAAGTTTAGGTTCATATAACCTGGGTTCAAACAACGGGTTCATGTTTGACTCAAAGTTTAGGTTCATATCTTACCTGGTTTCAAACAACAGGGTCATATTTGACTCGAAGTTTAGGTTCATATCCGACCTGGTTTCAAACAACGGGTTAATATTTGACTCGAAGTTTAGGTTCACATTTGACCTGGGTTCAAACAACGGGTTCAAATTTGACCCGAAGTTTAGGTTCATATCTGACCTGGTTTCAAACAACGGGTTCATATTTTACTCGAAGTTTAGGTTCATATTTGACCTGGGTTAAAATAACGGGTTCATATTTGATTCGAAGTTTAGGTTCATATCTGACTAGGTTTCAGACAACGGGTTCATATTTGACTCGAAGTTTAGGTTCACATTTGACCTGGGTTCATACAACGGGTTCATGTTTGACTCAAAGTTTAGGTACATATCTGACCTGGTTTCAAACAACGGGTTCATATTTGACTCGAAGTTTAGGTTCATATTTGACCTGGGTTCAAACAACGGGTTTATATTTGACTCAAAGTTTAGGTTCATATCTGACCTGGTTTTAAACAACGGGTTCATATTTGACTCGAAGTTTAGGTTCAAATTTGACCTGGGTTCAAACAACGGGTTTATATTTGACTCAAAGTTTAGGTTCATATCTGACCTGGTTTCAAACAACGGGTTCATATTTGACTCGAAGTTTAGGTTTACATTTGACCTGGGTTCAAACAACGGGTTCATGTTTGACTCGAAGTTTAGGTTCATATCTTACCTGGTTTCAAACAACGGGTTCATATTTGACTCGAAGTTTAGGTTCATATTTGACCTGCGTTCAAACAACGGGTTTATATTTGACTTAAAGTTTAGGTTCATATCTGACCTGGTTTCAAACAACGGGTTCATATTTGACTCGAAGTTTAGGTTCACATTTGACCTGGGTTCAAACAACGGGTTCATGTTTGACTCGAAGTTTAGGTTCATATCTTACCTGGTTTCAAACAACGGGTTCATATTTGACTCGAAGTTTTGGTTCATATTTGACCTGGGTTCAAACAACGGGTTCATATTTGACTCAAAGTTTAGGTTCATATAACCTGGGTTCAAACAACGGGTTCATGTTTGACTCGAAGTTTAGGTTCATATCTTACCTGGTTTCAAACAACAGGTTTATATTTGACTCGAAGTTTAGGTTCATATCCGACCTGGTTTCAAACAGCGGGTTCATATTTGACTCGAAGTTTAGGTTCACATTTGACCTGGGTTCAAACAACGGGTTCAAATTTGACTCGAAGTTTAGGTTCATATCTGACCTGGTTTCAAACAACGGGTTCATGTTTGACTCGAAGTTTAGGTTCATATCTGACCTGGGTTCAAACAACGGTTTCATATTTGACTCGAAGTTTAGGTTCACATTTGACTTGGGTTCAAACAACGGGTTCATATTTGACTCAAAATTAAGGTTTATATTTTACCTGGGTTCAAACAACGGGTTCATGTTTGACTTAAAGTTTAGGTTCTTATCTGACCTGGTTTGAAACAACGGGTTCATATTTGACTCGAAGTTTAGGTTCATGGTTGACCTGGGTTCAAACAACGGGTTTATATTTGACTCAAAGTTTAGGTTCATATCTGACCTGGTTTCAAACAACGGGTTCATATTTGACTCGAAGTTTAGGTTCACATTTGACCTGGGATCAAACAACGGGTTCATGTTTGACTCCAAGTTTAGGTTCATATCTAACCTGGGTTCAAACAACGGGTTCATATTTGAATCAAAGTTTAGGTTCATATAACCTGGGTTCAAACAACGGGTTCATGTTTGACTCGAAGTTTAGGTTCATATCTTACCTGGTTTCAAACAACAGGGTCATATTTGACTCGAAGTTTAGGTTCATATCCGACCTGGTTTCAAACAACGGGTTCATATTTCACTCGAAGTTTAGGTTCACATTTGACCTGGGTTCAAACAACGGGTTCAAATTTGACCCGAAGTTTAGGTTCATATCTGACCTGGTTTCAAACAACGGGTTCATATTTTACTCGAAGTTTAGGTTCATATTTGACCTGGGTTAAAATAACGGGTTCATATTTGATTCGAAGTTTAGGTTCATATCTGACTAGGTTTCAGACAACGGGTTCATATTTGACTCGAAGTTTAGGTTCACATTTGACCTGGGTTCATACAACGGGTTCATGTTTGACTCAAAGTTTAGGTTCATATCTGACCTGGTTTCAAACAACGGGTTCATATTTGACTCGAAGTTTAGGTTCATATTTGACCTGGGTTCAAACAACGGGTTTATATTTGACTCAAAGTTTAGGTTCATATCTGACCTGGTTTTAAACAACGGGTTCATATTTGACTCGAAGTTTAGGTTCAAATTTGACCTGGGTTCAAACAACGGGTTCATATTTGACTCAAAGTTTAGGTTCATATAACCTGGGTTCAAACAACGGGTGCATGCTTGACTCGAAGTTTAGGTTCATATTTTACCTGGTTTCAAACAACAGGTTCATATTTGACTCGAAGTTTAGGTTCATATCCGACCTGGTTTCAAACAACGGGTTCATATTTGACTCGAAGTTTAGGTTCACATTTGACCTGGGTTCAAACAACGGGTTCAAATTTGACTCGAAGTTTAGGTTCATATCTGACCTGGTTTCAAACAACGGGTTCATGTTTGACTCGAAGTTTAGGTTCATATCTGACCTGGGTTCAAACAACGGGTTCATATTTGACTCGAAGTTTAGGTTCACATTTGACTTGGGTTCAAACAACGGGTTCATATTTGACTCAAAATTAAGGTTCATATTTGACCTGGGTTCAAACAACGGGTTCATGTTTGACTCAAAGTTTAGGTTCTTATCTGACCTGGTTTGAAACAACGGGTTCATATTTGACTCGAAGTTTAGGTTCATATTTGACCAGGGTTCAAACAACGGGTTTATATTTGACTCAAAGTTTAGGTTCATATCTGACCTGGTTTCAAACAACGGGTTCATATTTGACTCGAAGTTTAGGTTCACATTTGACCTGGGATCAAACAACGGGTTCATGTTTGACTCGAAGTTTAGGTTCATATCTAACCTGGGTTCAAACAACGGGTTCATATTTGACTCAAAGTTTAGGTTCATATAACCTGGGTTCAAACAACGGGTTCATGTTTGACTCAAAGTTTAGGTTCATATCTTACCTGGTTTCAAACAACAGGGTCATATTTGACTCGAAGTTTAGGTTCATATCCGACCTGGTTTCAAACAACGGGTTCATATTTGACTCGAAGTTTAGGTTCACATTTGACCTGGGTTCAAACAACGGGTTCAAATTTGACCCGAAGTTTAGGTTCATATCTGACCTGGTTTCAAACAACGGGTTCATATTTTACTCGAAGTTTAGGTTCATATTTGACCTGGGTTAAAATAACGGGTTCATATTTGATTCGAAGTTTAGGTTCATATCTGACTAGGTTTCAGACAACGGGTTCATATTTGACTCGAAGTTTAGGTTCACATTTGACCTGGGTTCATACAACGGGTTCATGTTTGACTCAAAGTTTAGGTACATATCTGACCTGGTTTCAAACAACGGGTTCATATTTGACTCGAAGTTTAGGTTCATATTTGACCTGGGTTCAAACAACGGGTTTATATTTGACTCAAAGTTTAGGTTCATATCTGACCTGGTTTTAAACAACGGGTTCATATTTGACTCGAAGTTTAGGTTCAAATTTGACCTGGGTTCAAACAACGGGTTTATATTTGACTCAAAGTTTAGGTTCATATCTGACCTGGTTTCAAACAACGGGTTCATATTTGACTCGAAGTTTAGGTTTACATTTGACCTGGGTTCAAACAACGGGTTCATGTTTGACTCGAAGTTTAGGTTCATATCTTACCTGGTTTCAAACAACGGGTTCATATTTGACTCGAAGTTTAGGTTCATATTTGACCTGCGTTCAAACAACGGGTTTATATTTGACTTAAAGTTTAGGTTCATATCTGACCTGGTTTCAAACAACGGGTTCATATTTGACTCGAAGTTTAGGTTCACATTTGACCTGGGTTCAAACAACGGGTTCATGTTTGACTCGAAGTTTAGGTTCATATCTTACCTGGTTTCAAACAACGGGTTCATATTTGACTCGAAGTTTTGGTTCATATTTGACCTGGGTTCAAACAACGGGTTCATATTTGACTCAAAGTTTAGGTTCATATAACCTGGGTTCAAACAACGGGTTCATGTTTGACTCGAAGTTTAGGTTCATATCTTACCTGGTTTCAAACAACAGGTTTATATTTGACTCGAAGTTTAGGTTCATATCCGACCTGGTTTCAAACAGCGGGTTCATATTTGACTCGAAGTTTAGGTTCACATTTGACCTGGGTTCAAACAACGGGTTCAAATTTGACTCGAAGTTTAGGTTCATATCTGACCTGGTTTCAAACAACGGGTTCATGTTTGACTCGAAGTTTAGGTTCATATCTGACCTGGGTTCAAACAACGGTTTCATATTTGACTCGAAGTTTAGGTTCACATTTGACTTGGGTTCAAACAACGGGTTCATATTTGACTCAAAATTAAGGTTTATATTTTACCTGGGTTCAAACAACGGGTTCATGTTTGACTTAAAGTTTAGGTTCTTATCTGACCTGGTTTGAAACAACGGGTTCATATTTGACTCGAAGTTTAGGTTCATGGTTGACCTGGGTTCAAACAACGGGTTTATATTTGACTCAAAGTTTAGGTTCATATCTGACCTGGTTTCAAACAACGGGTTCATATTTGACTCGAAGTTTAGGTTCACATTTGACCTGGGATCAAACAACGGGTTCATGTTTGACTCCAAGTTTAGGTTCATATCTAACCTGGGTTCAAACAACGGGTTCATATTTGAATCAAAGTTTAGGTTCATATAACCTGGGTTCAAACAACGGGTTCATGTTTGACTCGAAGTTTAGGTTCATATCTTACCTGGTTTCAAACAACAGGGTCATATTTGACTCGAAGTTTAGGTTCATATCCGACCTGGTTTCAAACAACAGGTTCATATTTGACTCGAAGTTTAGGTTCACATTTGACCTGGGTTCAAACAACGGGTTCAAATTTGACCCGAAGTTTAGGTTCATATCTGACCTGGTTTCAAACAACGGGTTCATATTTTACTCGAAGTTTAGGTTCATATTTGACCTGGGTTAAAATAACGGGTTCATATTTGATTCGAAGTTTAGGTTCATATCTGACTAGGTTTCAGACAACGGGTTCATATTTGACTCGAAGTTTAGGTTCACATTTGACCTGGGTTCATACAACGGGTTCATGTTTGACTCAAAGTTTAGGTTCATATCTGACCTGGTTTCAAACAACGGGTTCATATTTGACTCGAAGTTTAGGTTCATATTTGACCTGGGTTCAAACAACGGGTTTATATTTGACTCAAAGTTTAGGTTCATATCTGACCTGGTTTTAAACAACGGGTTCATATTTGACTCGAAGTTTAGGTTCAAATTTGACCTGGGTTCAAACAATGGGTTTATATTTGACTCAAAGTTTAGGTTCATATCTGACCTGGTTTCAAACAACGGGTTCATATTTGACTCGAAGTTTAGGTTTACATTTGACCTGGGTTCAAACAACGGGTTCATGTTTGACTCAAAGTTTAGGTTCATATCTTACCTGGTTTCAAACAACGGGTTCATATTTGACTCGAAGTTTAGGTTCATATTTGACCTGCGTTCAAAAAACGGGTTTATATTTGACTCAAAGTTTAGGTTCATATCTGACCTGGTTTCAAACAACGGGTTCATATTTGACTCGAAGTTTAGGTTCACATTTGACCTGGGTTCAAACAACGGGTTCATGTTTGACTCGAAGTTTAGGTTCATATCTTACCTGGTTTCAAACAACGGGTTCATATTTGACTCGAAGTTTAGGTTCATATTTGACCTGGGTTCAAACAACGGGTTCATATTTGACTCAAAGTTTAGGTTCATATAACCTGGGTTCAAACAACGGGTTCATGTTTGACTCGAAGTTTAGGTTCATATCTTACCTGGTTTCAAACAACAGGTTCATATTTGACTCGAAGTTTAGGTTCATATCCGACCTGGTTTCAAACAACGGGTTCATATTTGACTCGAAGTTTAGGTTCACATTTGACCTGGGTTCAAACAACGGGTTCAAATTTGACTCGAAGTTTAGGTTCATATCTGACCTGGTTTCAAACAACGGGTTCATATTTGACTCGAAGTTTAGGTTTACATTTGACCTGGGTTCAAACAACGGGTTCATGTTTGACTCAAAGATTAGGTTCATATCTTACCTGGTTTCAAACAACGGGTTCATATTTGACTCGAAGTTTAGGTTCATATTTGACCTGCGTTCAAACAACGGGTTTATATTTGACTCAAAGTTTAGGTTCATATCTGACCTGGTTCCAAACAACGGGTTCATATTTGACTCGAAGTTTAGGTTCACATTTGACCTGGGTTCAAACAACGGGTTCATGTTTGACTCGAAGTTTAGGTTCATATCTTACCTGGTTTCAAACAACGGGTTCATATTTGACTCGAAGTTTAGGTTCATATTTGACCTGGGTTCAAACAACGGGTTCATATTTGACTCAAAGTTTAGGTTCATATAACCTGGGTTCAAACAACGGGTTCATGTTTGACTCGAAGTTTAGGTTCATATCTTACCTGGTTTCAAACAACAGGTTCATATTTGACTCGAAGTTTAGGTTCATATCCGACCTGGTTTCAAACAACGGGTTCATATTTGACTCGAAGTTTAGGTTCACATTTGACCTGGGTTCAAACAACGGGTTCAAATTTGACTCGAAGTTTAGGTTCATATCTGACCTGGTTTCAAACAACGGGTTCATGTTTGACTCGAAGTTTAGGTTCATATCTGACCTGGGTTCAAACAACGGGTTCATATTTGACTCGAAGTTTAGGTTCACATTTGACCTGGGTTCAAACAACGGGTTCATATTTGACTCGAAGTTTAGGTTCACATTTGACTTGGGTTCAAACAACGGGTTCATATTTGACTCAAAATTTAGGTTCATATTTGACCTGGGTTCAAACAACGGGTTCATGTTTGACTCAAAGTTTAGGTTCATATCTGACCTGGTTTGAAACAACGGGTTCATATTTGACTCGAAGTTTAGGTTCATATTTGACCTGGGTTCAAACAACGGGTTTATATTTGATTCAAAGTTTAGGTTCATATCTGACCTGGTTTCAAACAACGGGTTCATATTTGACTCGAAGTTTAGGTTCACATTTGACCTGGGATCAAACAACGGGTTCATGTTTGACTCGAAGTTTAGGTTCATATCTAACCTAGGTTCAAACAACGGGTTCATATTTGACTCAAAGTTTAGTTCATATAACCTGGGTTCAAACAACGGGTTCATATTTGACTCGAAGTTTAGGTTCATATTTGACCTAGGTTCAAACAACGGGTTCATATTTGACTCAAAGTTTAGGTTCATATAACCTGGGTTCAAACAACGGGTTCATGTTTGACTCGAAGTTTAGGTTCATATCTTACCTGGTTTCAAACAAAAGGTTCATATTTGACTCGAAGTTTAGGTTCATATCCGACCTGGTTTCTAACAACGGGTTCATATTTGACTCGAAGTTTAGGTTCACATTTGACCTGGGTTCAAACAACGGGTTCAAATTTGACTCGAAGTTTAGGTTCATATCTGACCTGGTTTCAAACAACGGGTTCATGTTTGACTCAAAGTTTAGGTTCATATCTGACCTGGGTTCAAACAACGGGTTCATATTTGACTCGAAGTTTAGGTTCACATTTGACTTGGGTTCAAACAACGGGTTCATATTTGACTCGAAGTTTAGGTTCATATTTGGCCTGGGTTCAAACAACAGGTTCATATTTGACTCAAAGTTTAGGTTCTTATCTGACCTGGTTTGAAACAACGGGTTCATATTTGACTCGAAGTTTAGGTTCATATTTGACCTGGGTTCAAACAACGGGTTTATATTTGACTCAAAGTTTAGGTTCATATCTGACCTGGTTTGAAACAACGGGTTCATATTTGACTCGAAGTTTAGGTTCATATTTGACCTGGGTTCAAACAACGGGTTTATATTTGATTCAAAGTTTAGGTTCATATCTGACCTGGTTTCAAACAACGGGTTCATATTTGACTCGAAGTTTAGGTTCACATTTGACCTGGGATCAAACAACGGGTTCATGTTTGACTCGAAGTTTAGGTTCATATCTAACCTAGGTTCAAACAACGGGTTCATATTTGACTCAAAGTTTAGTTCATATAACCTGGGTTCAAACAACGGGTTCATATTTGACTCGAAGTTTAGGTTCATATTTGACCTGGGTTCAAACAACGGGTTCATATTTGACTCAAAGTTTAGGTTCATATAACCTGGGTTCAAACAACGGGTTCATGTTTGACTCGAAGTTTAGGTTCATATCTTACCTGGTTTCAAACAACAGGTTCATATTTGACTCGAAGTTTAGGTTCATATCCGACCTGGTTTCTAACAACGGGTTCATATTTGACTCGAAGTTTAGGTTCACATTTGACCTGGGTTCAAACAACGGGTTCAAATTTGACTCGAAGTTTAGGTTCATATCTGACCTGGTTTCAAACAACGGGTTCATGTTTGACTCAAAGTTTAGGTTCATATCTGACCTGGGTTCAAACAACGGGTTCATATTTGACTCGAAGTTTAGGTTCACATTTGACTTGGGTTCAAACAACGGGTTCATATTTGACTCGAAGTTTAGGTTCATATTTGGCCTGGGTTCAAACAACAGGTTCATATTTGACTCAAAGTTTAGGTTCTTATCTGACCTGGTTTGAAACAACGGGTTCATATTTGACTCGAAGTTTAGGTTCATATTTGACCTGGGTTCAAACAACGGGTTTATATTTGACTCAAAGTTTAGGTTCATATCTGACCTGGTTTCAAACAACGGGTTCATATTTGACTCGAAGTTTAGGTTCACATTTGACCTGGGATCAAACAACGGGTTCATGTTTGACTCGAAGTTTAGGTTCATATCTTACCTGGTTTCAAACAACGGGTTCATATTTGACTCGAAGTTTAGGTTCACATTTGACCTGGGTTCAAACAACGGGTTCAAATATGACCCGAAGTTTAGGTTCATATCTGACCTGGTTTCAAACAACGGGTTCATATTTTACTCGAAGTTTAGGTTCATATTTGACCTGGGTTAAAATAACGGGTTCATATTTGATTCGAAGTTTAGGTTCATATCTGACTAGGTTTCAGACAACGGGTTCATATTTGACTCGAAGTTTAGGTTCACATTTGACCTGGGTTCATACAACGGGTTCATGTTTGACTCAAAGTTTAGGTTCATATCTGACCTGGTTTCAAACAACGGGTTCATATTTGACTCGAAGTTTAGGTTTATATTTGACCTGGGTTCAAACAACGGGTTTATATTTGACTCAAAGTTTAGGTTCATATCTGACCTGGTTTTAAACAACGGGTTCATATTTGACTCGAAGTTTAGGTTCAAATTTGACCTGGGTTCAAACAACGGGTTTATATTTGACTCAAAGTTTAGGTTCATATCTGACCTGGTTTCAAACAACAGGTTCATATTTGACTCGAAGTTTAGGTTTACATTTGACCTGGGTTCAAACAACGGGTTCATGTTTGACTCAAAGTTTAGGTTCATATCTTACCTGGTTTCAAACAACGGGTTCATATTTGACTCGAAGTTTAGGTTCATATTTGACCTGCGTTCAAACAACGGGTTTATATTTGACTCAAAGTTTAGGTTCATATCTGACCTGGTTTCAAACAACGGGTTCATATTTGACTCGAAGTTTAGGTTCACATTTGACCTGGGTTCAAACAACGGGTTCATGTTTGACTCGAAGTTTAGGTTCATATCTTACCTGGTTTCAAACAACGGGTTCATATTTGACTCGAAGTTTAGGTTCATATTTGACCTGGGTTCAAACAACGGGTTCATATTTGACTCAAAGTTTAGGTTCATATAACCTGGGTTCAAACAACGGGTTCGTGTTTGACTCGAAGTTTAGGTTCATATCTTACCTGGTTTCAAACAACAGGTTCATATTTGACTCGAAGTTTAGGTTCATATCCGACCTGGTTTCAAACAACGGGTTCATATTTGACTCGAAGTTTAGGTTCACAATTGACTTGGGTTCAAACAACGGGTTCAAATTTGACTCGAAGTTTAGGTTCATATCTGACCTGGGTTCAAACAACGGGTTCATATTTGACTCGAAGTTTAGGTTCACATTTGACCTGGGTTCAAACAACGGGTTCATATTTGACTCGAAGTTTAGGTTCACATTTGACTTGGGTTCAAACAACGGGTTCATATTTGACTCAAAATTTAGGTTCATATTTGACCTGGGTTCAAACAACGGGTTCATGTTTGACTCAAAGTTTAGGTTCATATCTGACATGGTTTGAAACAACGGGTTCATATTTGACTCGAAGTTTAGGTTCATATTTGACCTGGGTTCAAACAACGGGTTTATATTTGATTCAAAGTTTAGGTTCATATTTGACCTGGTTTCAAACAACGGGTTCATATTTGACTCGAAGTTTAGGTTCACATTTGACCTGGGATCAAACAACGGGTTCATGTTTGACTCGAAGTTTAGGTTCATATCTAACCTAGGTTCAAACAACGGGTTCATATTTGACTCAAAGTTTAGTTCATATAACCTGGGTTCAAACAACGGGTTCATATTTGACTCGAAGTTTAGGTTCATATTTGACCTGGGTTCAAACAACGGGTTCATATTTGACTCAAAGTTTAGGTTCATATAACCTGGGTTCAAACAACGGGTTCATGTTTGACTCGAAGTTTAGGTTCATATCTTACCTGGTTTCAAACAACAGGTTCATATTTGACTCGAAGTTTAGGTTCATATCCGACCTGGTTTCTAACAACGGGTTCATATTTGACTCGAAGTTTAGGTTCACATTTGACCTGGGTTCAAACAACGGGTTCAAATTTGACTCGAAGTTTAGGTTCATATCTGACCTGGTTTCAAACAACGGGTTCATGTTTGACTCAAAGTTTAGGTTCATATCTGACCTGAGTTCAAACAACGGGTTCATATTTGACTCGAAGTTTAGGTTCACATTTGACTTGGGTTCAAACAACGGGTTCATATTTGACTCGAAGTTTAGGTTCATATTTGGCCTGGGTTCAAACAACAGGTTCATATTTGACTCAAAGTTTAGGTTCTTATCTGACCTGGTTTGAAACAACGGGTTCATATTTGACTCGAAGTTTAGGTTCATATTTGACCTGGGTTCAAACAACGGGTTTATATTTGACTCAAAGTTTAGGTTCATATCTGACCTGGTTTCAAACAACGGGTTCATATTTGACTCGAAGTTTAGGTTCACATTTGACCTGGGATCAAACAACGGGTTCATGTTTGACTCGAAGTTTAGGTTCATATCTTACCTGGTTTCAAACAACGGGTTCATATTTGACTCGAAGTTTAGGTTCACATTTGACCTGGGTTCAAACAACGGGTTCAAATATGACCCGAAGTTTAGGTTCATATCTGACCTGGTTTCAAACAACGGGTTCATATTTTACTCGAAGTTTAGGTTCATATTTGACCTGGGTTAAAATAACGGGTTCATATTTGATTCGAAGTTTAGGTTCATATCTGACTAGGTTTCAGACAACGGGTTCATATTTGACTCGAAGTTTAGGTTCACATTTGACCTGGGTTCATACAACGGGTTCATGTTTGACTCAAAGTTTAGGTTCATATCTGACCTGGTTTCAAACAACGGGTTCATATTTGACTCGAAGTTTAGGTTCATATTTGACCTGGGTTCAAACAACGGGTTTATATTTGACTCAAAGTTTAGGTTCATATCTGACCTGGTTTTAAACAACGGGTTCATATTTGACTCGAAGTTTAGGTTCAAATTTGACCTGGGTTCAAACAACGGGTTTATATTTGACTCAAAGTTTAGGTTCATATCTGACCTGGTTTCAAACAACAGGTTCATATTTGACTCGAAGTTTAGGTTTACATTTGACCTGGGTTCAAACAACGGGTTCATGTTTGACTCAAAGTTTAGGTTCATATCTTACCTGGTTTCAAACAACGGTTCATATTTGACTCGAAGTTTAGGTTCATATTTGACCTGCGTTCAAACAACGGGTTTATATTTGACTCAAAGTTTAGGTTCATATCTGACCTGGTTTCAAACAACGGGTTCATATTTGACTCGAAGTTTAGGTTCACATTTGACCTGGGTTCAAACAACGGGTTCATGTTTGACTCGAAGTTTAGGTTCATATCTTACCTGGTTTCAAACAACGGGTTCATATTTGACTCGAAGTTTAGGTTCATATTTGACCTGGGTTCAAACAACGGGTTCATATTTGACTCAAAGTTTAGGTTCATATAACCTGGGTTCAAACAACGGGTTCGTGTTTGACTCGAAGTTTAGGTTCATATCTTACCTGGTTTCAAACAACAGGTTCATATTTGACTCGAAGTTTAGGTTCATATCCGACCTGGTTTCAAACAACGGGTTCATATTTGACTCGAAGTTTAGGTTCACAATTGACTTGGGTTCAAACAACGGGTTCAAATTTGACTCGAAGTTTAGGTTCATATCTGACCTGGGTTCAAACAACGGGTTCATATTTGACTCGAAGTTTAGGTTCACATTTGACCTGGGTTCAAACAACGGGTTCATATTTGACTCGAAGTTTAGGTTCACATTTGACTTGGGTTCAAACAACGGGTTCATATTTGACTCAAAATTTAGGTTCATATTTGACCTGGGTTCAAACAACGGGTTCATGTTTGACTCAAAGTTTAGGTTCATATCTGACATGGTTTGAAACAACGGGTTCATATTTGACTCGAAGTTTAGGTTCATATTTGACCTGGGTTCAAACAACGGGTTTATATTTGATTCAAAGTTTAGGTTCATATTTGACCTGGTTTCAAACAACGGGTTCATATTTGACTCGAAGTTTAGGTTCACATTTGACCTGGGATCAAACAACGGGTTCATGTTTGACTCGAAGTTTAGGTTCATATCTAACCTAGGTTCAAACAACGGGTTCATATTTGACTCAAAGTTTAGTTCATATAACCTGGGTTCAAACAACGGGTTCATATTTGACTCGAAGTTTAGGTTCATATTTGACCTGGGTTCAAACAACGGGTTCATATTTGACTCAAAGTTTAGGTTCATATAACCTGGGTTCAAACAACGGGTTCATGTTTGACTCGAAGTTTAGGTTCATATCTTACCTGGTTTCAAACAACAGGTTCATATTTGACTCGAAGTTTAGGTTCATATCCGACCTGGTTTCAAACATCGGGTTCATATTTGACTCGAAGTTTAGGTTCACATTTGACCTGGGTTCAAACAACGGGTTCAAATTTGACTCGAAGTTTAGGTTCATATCTGACCTGGTTTCAAACAACGGGTTCATGTTTGACTCGAAGTTTAGGTTCATATTTGACCTGGGTTAAAATAACGGGTTCATATTTGATTCGAAGTTTAGGTTCATATCTGACTAGGTTTCAGACAACGGGTTCATATTTGACTCGAAGTTTAGGTTCACATTTGACCTGGGTTCATACAACGGGTTCATGTTTGACTCAAAGTTTAGGTTCATATCTGACCTGGTTTCAAACAACGGGTTCATATTTGACTCGAAGTTTAGGTTCATATTTGACCTGGGTTCAAACAACGGGTTTATATTTGACTCAAAGTTTAGGTTCATATCTGACCTGGTTTTAAACAACGGGTTCATATTTGACTCGAAGTTTAGGTTCAAATTTGACCTGGGTTCAAACAATGGGTTTATATTTGACTCAAAGTTTAGGTTCATATCTGACCTGGTTTCAAACAACGGGTTCATATTTGACTCGAAGTTTAGGTTTACATTTGACCTGGGTTCAAACAACGGGTTCATGTTTGACTCAAAGTTTAGGTTCATATCTTACCTGGTTTCAAACAACGGGTTCATATTTGACTCGAAGTTTAGGTTCATATTTGACCTGCGTTCAAAAAACGGGTTTATATTTGACTCAAAGTTTAGGTTCATATCTGACCTGGTTTCAAACAACGGGTTCATATTTGACTCGAAGTTTAGGTTCACATTTGACCTGGGTTCAAACAACGGGTTCATGTTTGACTCGAAGTTTAGGTTCATATCTTACCTGGTTTCAAACAACAGGTTTATATTTGACTCGAAGTTTAGGTTCATATTTGACCTGGGTTCAAACAACGGGTTCATATTTGACTCAAAGTTTAGGTTCATATAACCTGGGTTCAAACAACGGGTTCATGTTTGACTCGAAGTTTAGGTTCATATCTTACCTGGTTTCAAACAACAGGTTCATATTTGACTCGAAGTTTAGGTTCATATCCGACCTGGTTTCAAACAACGGGTTCATATTTGACTCGAAGTTTAGGTTCACATTTGACCTGGGTTCAAACAACGGGTTCAAATTTGACTCGAAGTTTAGGTTCATATCTGACCTGGTTTCAAACAACGGGTTCATATTTGACTCGAAGTTTAGGTTTACATTTGACCTGGGTTCAAACAACGGGTTCATGTTTGACTCAAAGTTTAGGTTCATATCTTACCTGGTTTCAAACAACGGGTTCATATTTGACTCGAAGTTTAGGTTCATATTTGACCTGCGTTCAAACAACGGGTTTATATTTGACTCAAAGTTTAGGTTCATATCTGACCTGGTTCCAAACAACGGGTTCATATTTGACTCGAAGTTTAGGTTCACATTTGACCTGGGTTCAAACAACGGGTTCATGTTTGACTCGAAGTTTAGGTTCATATCTTACCTGGTTTCAAACAACGGGTTCATATTTGACTCGAAGTTTAGGTTCATATTTGACCTGGGTTCAAACAACGGGTTCATATTTGACTCAAAGTTTAGGTTCATATAACCTGGGTTCAAACAACGGGTTCATGTTTGACTCGAAGTTTAGGTTCATATCTTACCTGGTTTCAAACAACAGGTTCATATTTGACTCGAAGTTTAGGTTCATATCCGACCTGGTTTCAAACAACGGGTTCATATTTGACTCGAAGTTTAGGTTCACATTTGACCTGGGTTCAAACAACGGGTTCAAATTTGACTCGAAGTTTAGGTTCATATCTGACCTGGTTTCAAACAACGGGTTCATGTTTGACTCGAAGTTTAGGTTCATATCTGACCTGGGTTCAAACAACGGGTTCATATTTGACTCGAAGTTTAGGTTCACATTTGACCTGGGTTCAAACAACGGGTTCATATTTGACTCGAAGTTTAGGTTCACATTTGACTTGGGTTCAAACAACGGGTTCATATTTGACTCAAAATTTAGGTTCATATTTGACCTGGGTTCAAACAACGGGTTCATGTTTGACTCAAAGTTTAGGTTCATATCTGACCTGGTTTGAAACAACGGGTTCATATTTGACTCGAAGTTTAGGTTCATATTTGACCTGGGTTCAAACAACGGGTTTATATTTGATTCAAAGTTTAGGTTCATATTTGACCTGGTTTCAAACAACGGGTTCATATTTGACTCGAAGTTTAGGTTCACATTTGACCTGGGATCAAACAACGGGTTCATGTTTGACTCGAAGTTTAGGTTCATATCTAACCTAGGTTCAAACAACGGGTTCATATTTGACTCAAAGTTTAGTTCATATAACCTGGGTTCAAACAACGGGTTCATATTTGACTCGAAGTTTAGGTTCATATTTGACCTGGGTTCAAACAACGGGTTCATATTTGACTCAAAGTTTAGGTTCATATAACCTGGGTTCAAACAACGGGTTCATGTTTGACTCGAAGTTTAGGTTCATATCTTACCTGGTTTCAAACAACAGGTTCATATTTGACTCGAAGTTTAGGTTCATATCCGACCTGGTTTCAAACATCGGGTTCATATTTGACTCGAAGTTTAGGTTCACATTTGACCTGGGTTCAAACAACGGGTTCAAATTTGACTCGAAGTTTAGGTTCATATCTGACCTGGTTTCAAACAACGGGTTCATGTTTGACTCGAAGTTTAGGTTCATATTTGACCTGGGTTAAAATAACGGGTTCATATTTGATTCGAAGTTTAGGTTCATATCTGACTAGGTTTCAGACAACGGGTTCATATTTGACTCGAAGTTTAGGTTCACATTTGACCTGGGTTCATACAACGGGTTCATGTTTGACTCAAAGTTTAGGTTCATATCTGACCTGGTTTCAAACAACGGGTTCATATTTGACTCGAAGTTTAGGTTCATATTTGACCTGGGTTCAAACAACGGGTTTATATTTGACTCAAAGTTTAGGTTCATATCTGACCTGGTTTTAAACAACGGGTTCATATTTGACTCGAAGTTTAGGTTCAAATTTGACCTGGGTTCAAACAATGGGTTTATATTTGACTCAAAGTTTAGGTTCATATCTGACCTGGTTTCAAACAACGGGTTCATATTTGACTCGAAGTTTAGGTTTACATTTGACCTGGGTTCAAACAACGGGTTCATGTTTGACTCAAAGTTTAGGTTCATATCTTACCTGGTTTCAAACAACGGGTTCATATTTGACTCGAAGTTTAGGTTCATATTTGACCTGCGTTCAAAAAACGGGTTTATATTTGACTCAAAGTTTAGGTTCATATCTGACCTGGTTTCAAACAACGGGTTCATATTTGACTCGAAGTTTAGGTTCACATTTGACCTGGGTTCAAACAACGGGTTCATGTTTGACTCGAAGTTTAGGTTCATATCTTACCTGGTTTCAAACAACGGGTTCATATTTGACTCGAAGTTTAGGTTCATATTTGACCTGGGTTCAAACAACGGGTTCATATTTGACTCAAAGTTTAGGTTCATATAACCTGGGTTCAAACAACGGGTTCATGTTTGACTCGAAGTTTAGGTTCATATCTTACCTGGTTTCAAACAACAGGTTCATATTTGACTCGAAGTTTAGGTTCATATCCGACCTGGTTTCAAACAACGGGTTCATATTTGACTCGAAGTTTAGGTTCACATTTGACCTGGGTTCAAACAACGGGTTCAAATTTGACTCGAAGTTTAGGTTCATATCTGACCTGGTTTCAAACAACGGGTTCATATTTGACTCGAAGTTTAGGTTTACATTTGACCTGGGTTCAAACAACGGGTTCATGTTTGACTCAAAGTTTAGGTTCATATCTTACCTGGTTTCAAACAACGGGTTCATATTTGACTCGAAGTTTAGGTTCATATTTGACCTGCGTTCAAACAACGGGTTTATATTTGACTCAAAGTTTAGGTTCATATCTGACCTGGTTCCAAACAACGGGTTCATATTTGACTCGAAGTTTAGGTTCACATTTGACCTGGGTTCAAACAACGGGTTCATGTTTGACTCGAAGTTTAGGTTCATATCTTACCTGGTTTCAAACAACGGGTTCATATTTGACTCGAAGTTTAGGTTCATATTTGACCTGGGTTCAAACAACGGGTTCATATTTGACTCAAAGTTTAGGTTCATATAACCTGGGTTCAAACAACGGGTTCATGTTTGACTCGAAGTTTAGGTTCATATCTTACCTGGTTTCAAACAACAGGTTCATATTTGACTCGAAGTTTAGGTTCATATCCGACCTGGTTTCAAACAACGGGTTCATATTTGACTCGAAGTTTAGGTTCACATTTGACCTGGGTTCAAACAACGGGTTCAAATTTGACTCGAAGTTTAGGTTCATATCTGACCTGGTTTCAAACAACGGGTTCATATTTGACTCGAAGTTTAGGTTTACATTTGACCTGGGTTCAAACAACGGGTTCATGTTTGACTCAAAGTTTAGGTTCATATCTTACCTGGTTTCAAACAACGGGTTCATATTTGACTCGAAGTTTAGGTTCATATTTGACCTGCGTTCAAACAACGGGTTTATATTTGACTCAAAGTTTAGGTTCATATCTGACCTGGTTCCAAACAACGGGTTCATATTTGACTCGAAGTTTAGGTTCACATTTGACCTGGGTTCAAACAACGGGTTCATGTTTGACTCGAAGTTTAGGTTCATATCTTACCTGGTTTCAAACAACAGGTTCATATTTGACTCGAAGTTTAGGTTCATATCCGACCTGGTTTCAAACAACGGGTTCATATTTGACTCGAAGTTTAGGTTCACATTTGACCTGGGTTCAAACAACGGGTTCAAATTTGACTCGAAGTTTAGGTTCATATCTGACCTGGTTTCAAACAACGGGTTCATATTTGACTCGAAGTTTAGGTTTACATTTGACCTGGGTTCAAACAACGGGTTCATGTTTGACTCAAAGTTTAGGTTCATATCTTACCTGGTTTCAAACAACGGGTTCATATTTGACTCGAAGTTTAGGTTCATATTTGACCTGCGTTCAAACAACGGGTTTATATTTGACTCAAAGTTTAGGTTCATATCTGACCTGGTAAACAACGGGTTCATATTTGACTCGAAGTTTAGGTTCACATTTGACCTGGGTTCAAAACAACGGGTTCATGTTTGACTCGAAGTTTAGGTTCATATCTTACCTGGTTTCAAACAACGGGTTCATATTTGACTCGAAGTTTAGGTTCATATTTGACCTGGGTTCAAACAACGGGTTCATATTTGACTCAAAGTTTAGGTTCATATAACCTGGGTTCAAACAACGGGTTCATGTTTGACTCGAAGTTTAGGTTCATATCTTACCTGGTTTCAAACAACAGGTTCATATTTGACTCGAAGTTTAGGTTCATATCCGACCTGGTTTCAAACAACGGGTTCATATTTGACTCGAAGTTTAGGTTCACATTTGACCTGGGTTCAAACAACGGGTTCAAATTTGACTCGAAGTTTAGGTTCATATCTGACCTGGTTTTCAAACAACGGGTTCATATTTGACTCGAAGTTTAGGTTTACATTTGACCTGGGTTCAAACAACGGGTTCATGTTTGACTCAAAGTTTAGGTTCATATCTTACCTGGTTATCAAACAACGGGTTCATATTTGACTCGAAGTTTAGGTTCATATTTGACCTGCGTTCAAACAACGGGTTTATATTTGACTCAAAGTTTAGGTTCATATCTGACCAGGTTCCAAACAACGGGTTCATATTTGACTCGAAGTTTAGGTTCACATTTGACCTGGGTTCAAACAACGGGTTCATGTTTGACTCGAAGTTTAGGTTCATATCTTACCTGGTTTCAAACAACGGGTTCATATTTGACTCGAAGTTTAGGTTCATATTTGACCTGGGTTCAAACAACGGGTTCATATTTGACTCAAAGTTTAGGTTCATATAACCTGGGTTCAAACAACGGGTTCATGTTTGACTCGAAGTTTAGGTTCATATCTTACCTGGTTTCAAACAACAGGTTCATATTTGACTCGAAGTTTAGGTTCATATCCGACCTGGTTTCAAACAACGGGTTCATATTTGACTCGAAGTTTAGGTTCACATTTGACCTGGGTTCAAACAACGGGTTCAAATTTGACTCGAAGTTTAGGTTCATATCTGACCTGGTTTCAAACAACGGGTTCATATTTGAACTCGAAGTTTAGGTTTACATTTGACCTGGGTTCAAACAACGGGTTCATGTTTGACTCAAAGTTTAGGTTCATATCTTACCTGGTTTCAAACAACGGGTTCATATTTGACTCGAAGTTTAGGTTCATATTTGACCTGCGTTCAAACAACGGGTTTATATTTGACTCAAAGTTTAGGTTCATATCTGACCTGGTTCCAAACAACGGGTTCATATTTGACTCGAAGTTTAGGTTCACATTTGACCTGGGTTCAAACAACGGGTTCATGTTTGACTCGAAGTTTAGGTTCATATCTTACCTGGTTTCAAACAACAGGTTCATATTTGACTCGAAGTTTAGGTTCATATCCGACCTGGTTTCAAACAACGGGTTCATATTTGACTCGAAGTTTAGGTTCACATTTGACCTGGGTTCAAACAACGGGTTCAAATTTGACTCGAAGTTTAGGTTCATATCTGACCTGGTTTCAAACAACGGGTTCATATTTGACTCGAAGTTTAGGTTTACATTTGACCTGGGTTCAAACAACGGGTTCATGTTTGACTCAAAGTTTAGGTTCATATCTTACCTGGTTTCAAACAACGGGTTCATATTTGACTCGAAGTTTAGGTTCATATTTGACCTGCGTTCAAACAACGGGTTTATATTTGACTCAAAGTTTAGGTTCATATCTGACCTGGTTCCAAACAACGGGTTCATATTTGACTCGAAGTTTAGGTTCACATTTGACCTGGGTTCAAACAACGGGTTCATGTTTGACTCGAAGTTTAGGTTCATATCTTACCTGGTTTCAAACAACGGGTTCATATTTGACTCGAAGTTTAGGTTCATATTTGACCTGGGTTCAAACAACGGGTTCATATTTGACTCAAAGTTTAGGTTCATATAACCTGGGTTCAAACAACGGGTTCATGTTTGACTCGAAGTTTAGGTTCATATCTTACCTGGTTTCAAACAACAGGTTCATATTTGACTCGAAGTTTAGGTTCATATCCGACCTGGTTTCAAACAACGGGTTCATATTTGACTCGAAGTTTAGGTTCACATTTGACCTGGGTTCAAACAACGGGTTCAAATTTGACTCGAAGTTTAGGTTCATATCTGACCTGGTTTCAAACAACGGGTTCATATTTGACTCGAAGTTTAGGTTTACATTTGACCTGGGTTCAAACAACGGGTTCATGTTTGACTCAAAGTTTAGGTTCATATCTTACCTGGTTTCAAACAACGGGTTCATATTTGACTCGAAGTTTAGGTTCATATTTGACCTGCGTTCAAACAACGGGTTTATATTTGACTCAAAGTTTAGGTTCATATCTGACCTGGTTCCAAACAACGGGTTCATATTTGACTCGAAGTTTAGGTTCACATTTGACCTGGGTTCAAACAACGGGTTCATGTTTGACTCGAAGTTTAGGTTCATATCTTACCTGGTTTCAAACAACGGGTTCATATTTGACTCGAAGTTTAGGTTCATATTTGACCTGGGTTCAAACAACGGGTTCATATTTGACTCAAAGTTTAGGTTCATATAACCTGGGTTCAAACAACGGGTTCATGTTTGACTCGAAGTTTAGGTTCATATCTTACCTGGTTTCAAACAACAGGTTCATATTTGACTCGAAGTTTAGGTTCATATCCGACCTGGTTTCAAACAACGGGTTCATATTTGACTCGAAGTTTAGGTTCACATTTGACCTGGGTTCAAACAACGGGTTCAAATTTGACTCGAAGTTTAGGTTCATATCTGACCTGGTTTCAAACAACGGGTTCATATTTGACTCGAAGTTTAGGTTTACATTTGACCTGGGTTCAAACAACGGGTTCATGTTTGACTCAAAGTTTAGGTTCATATCTTACCTGGTTTCAAACAACGGGTTCATATTTGACTCGAAGTTTAGGTTCATATTTGACCTGCGTTCAAACAACGGGTTTATATTTGACTCAAAGTTTAGGTTCATATCTGACCTGGTTCCAAACAACGGGTTCATATTTGACTCGAAGTTTAGGTTCACATTTGACTTGGGTTCAAACAACGGGTTCATGTTTGACTCGAAGTTTAGGTTCATATCTTACCTGGTTTCAAACAACAGGTTCATATTTGACTCGAAGTTTAGGTTCATATCCGACCTGGTTTCAAACAACGGGTTCATATTTGACTCGAAGTTTAGGTTCACATTTGACCTGGGTTCAAACAACGGGTTCAAATTTGACTCGAAGTTTAGGTTCATATCTGACCTGGTTTCAAACAACGGGTTCATATTTGACTCGAAGTTTAGGTTTACATTTGACCTGGGTTCAAACAACGGGTTCATGTTTGACTCAAAGTTTAGGTTCATATCTTACCTGGTTTCAAACAACGGGTTCATATTTGACTCGAAGTTTAGGTTCATATTTGACCTGCGTTCAAACAACGGGTTTATATTTGACTCAAAGTTTAGGTTCATATCTGACCTGGTTCCAAACAACGGGTTCATATTTGACTCGAAGTTTAGGTTCACATTTGACCTGGGTTCAAACAACGGGTTCATGTTTGACTCGAAGTTTAGGTTCATATCTTACCTGGTTTCAAACAACGGGTTCATATTTGACTCGAAGTTTAGGTTCATATTTGACCTGGGTTCAAACAACGGGTTCATATTTGACTCAAAGTTTAGGTTCATATAACCTGGGTTCAAACAACGGGTTCATGTTTGACTCGAAGTTTAGGTTCATATCTTACCTGGTTTCAAACAACAGGTTCATATTTGACTCGAAGTTTAGGTTCATATCCGACCTGGTTTCAAACAACGGGTTCATATTTGACTCGAAGTTTAGGTTCACATTTGACCTGGGTTCAAACAACGGGTTCAAATTTGACTCGAAGTTTAGGTTCATATCTGACCTGGTTTCAAACAACGGGTTCATATTTGACTCGAAGTTTAGGTTTACATTTGACCTGGGTTCAAACAACGGGTTCATGTTTGACTCAAAGTTTAGGTTCATATCTTACCTGGTTTCAAACAACGGGTTCATATTTGACTCGAAGTTTAGGTTCATATTTGACCTGCGTTCAAACAACGGGTTTATATTTGACTCAAAGTTTAGGTTCATATCTGACCTGGTTCCAAACAACGGGTTCATATTTGACTCGAAGTTTAGGTTCACATTTGACCTGGGTTCAAACAACGGGTTCATGTTTGACTCGAAGTTTAGGTTCATATCTTACCTGGTTTCAAACAACGGGTTCATATTTGACTCGAAGTTTAGGTTCATATTTGACCTGGGTTCAAACAACGGGTTCATATTTGACTCAAAGTTTAGGTTCATATAACCTGGGTTCAAACAACGGGTTCATGTTTGACTCGAAGTTTAGGTTCATATCTTACCTGGTTTCAAACAACAGGTTCATATTTGACTCGAAGTTTAGGTTCATATCCGACCTGGTTTCAAACAACGGGTTCATATTTGACTCGAAGTTTAGGTTCACATTTGACCTGGGTTCAAACAACGGGTTCAAATTTGACTCGAAGTTTAGGTTCATATCTGACCTGGTTTCAAACAACGGGTTCATATTTGACTCGAAGTTTAGGTTTACATTTGACCTGGGTTCAAACAACGGGTTCATGTTTGACTCAAAGTTTAGGTTCATATCTTACCTGGTTTCAAACAACGGGTTCATATTTGACTCGAAGTTTAGGTTCATATTTGACCTGCGTTCAAACAACGGGTTTATATTTGACTCAAAGTTTAGGTTCATATCTGACCTGGTTCCAAACAACGGGTTCATATTTGACTCGAAGTTTAGGTTCACATTTGACCTGGGTTCAAACAACGGGTTCATGTTTGACTCGAAGTTTAGGTTCATATCTTACCTGGTTTCAAACAACAGGTTCATATTTGACTCGAAGTTTAGGTTCATATCCGACCTGGTTTCAAACAACGGGTTCATATTTGACTCGAAGTTTAGGTTCACATTTGACCTGGGTTCAAACAACGGGTTCAAATTTGACTCGAAGTTTAGGTTCATATCTGACCTGGTTTCAAACAACGGGTTCATATTTGACTCGAAGTTTAGGTTTACATTTGACCTGGGTTCAAACAACGGGTTCATGTTTGACTCAAAGTTTAGGTTCATATCTTACCTGGTTTCAAACAACGGGTTCATATTTGACTCGAAGTTTAGGTTCATATTTGACCTGCGTTCAAACAACGGGTTTATATTTGACTCAAAGTTTAGGTTCATATCTGACCTGGTTCCAAACAACGGGTTCATATTTGACTCGAAGTTTAGGTTCACATTTGACCTGGGTTCAAACAACGGGTTCATGTTTGACTCGAAGTTTAGGTTCATATCTTACCTGGTTTCAAACAACGGGTTCATATTTGACTCGAAGTTTAGGTTCATATTTGACCTGGGTTCAAACAACGGGTTCATATTTGACTCAAAGTTTAGGTTCATATAACCTGGGTTCAAACAACGGGTTCATGTTTGACTCGAAGTTTAGGTTCATATCTTACCTGGTTTCAAACAACAGGTTCATATTTGACTCGAAGTTTAGGTTCATATCCGACCTGGTTTCAAACAACGGGTTCATATTTGACTCGAAGTTTAGGTTCACATTTGACCTGGGTTCAAACAACGGGTTCAAATTTGACTCGAAGTTTAGGTTCATATCTGACCTGGTTTCAAACAACGGGTTCATGTTTGACTCGAAGTTTAGGTTCATATCTGACCTGGGTTCAAACAACGGGTTCATATTTGACTCGAAGTTTAGGTTCACATTTGACCTGGGTTCAAACAACGGGTTCATATTTGACTCGAAGTTTAGGTTCACATTTGACTTGGGTTCAAACAACGGGTTCATATTTGACTCAAAATTTAGGTTCATATTTGACCTGGGTTCAAACAACGGGTTCATGTTTGACTCAAAGTTTAGGTTCATATCTGACCTGGTTTGAAACAACGGGTTCATATTTGACTCGAAGTTTAGGTTCATATTTGACCTGGGTTCAAACAACGGGTTTATATTTGATTCAAAGTTTAGGTTCATATCTGACCTGGTTTCAAACAACGGGTTCATATTTGACTCGAAGTTTAGGTTCACATTTGACCTGGGATCAAACAACGGGTTCATGTTTGACTCGAAGTTTAGGTTCATATCTAACCTAGGTTCAAACAACGGGTTCATATTTGACTCAAAGTTTAGTTCATATAACCTGGGTTCAAACAACGGGTTCATATTTGACTCGAAGTTTAGGTTCATATTTGACCTAGGTTCAAACAACGGGTTCATATTTGACTCAAAGTTTAGGTTCATATAACCTGGGTTCAAACAACGGGTTCATGTTTGACTCGAAGTTTAGGTTCATATCTTACCTGGTTTCAAACAAAAGGTTCATATTTGACTCGAAGTTTAGGTTCATATCCGACCTGGTTTCTAACAACGGGTTCATATTTGACTCGAAGTTTAGGTTCACATTTGACCTGGGTTCAAACAACGGGTTCAAATTTGACTCGAAGTTTAGGTTCATATCTGACCTGGTTTCAAACAACGGGTTCATGTTTGACTCAAAGTTTAGGTTCATATCTGACCTGGGTTCAAACAACGGGTTCATATTTGACTCGAAGTTTAGGTTCACATTTGACTTGGGTTCAAACAACGGGTTCATATTTGACTCGAAGTTTAGGTTCATATTTGGCCTGGGTTCAAACAACAGGTTCATATTTGACTCAAAGTTTAGGTTCTTATCTGACCTGGTTTGAAACAACGGGTTCATATTTGACTCGAAGTTTAGGTTCATATTTGACCTGGGTTCAAACAACGGGTTTATATTTGACTCAAAGTTTAGGTTCATATCTGACCTGGTTTGAAACAACGGGTTCATATTTGACTCGAAGTTTAGGTTCATATTTGACCTGGGTTCAAACAACGGGTTTATATTTGATTCAAAGTTTAGGTTCATATCTGACCTGGTTTCAAACAACGGGTTCATATTTGACTCGAAGTTTAGGTTCACATTTGACCTGGGATCAAACAACGGGTTCATGTTTGACTCGAAGTTTAGGTTCATATCTAACCTAGGTTCAAACAACGGGTTCATATTTGACTCAAAGTTTAGTTCATATAACCTGGGTTCAAACAACGGGTTCATATTTGACTCGAAGTTTAGGTTCATATTTGACCTGGGTTCAAACAACGGGTTCATATTTGACTCAAAGTTTAGGTTCATATAACCTGGGTTCAAACAACGGGTTCATGTTTGACTCGAAGTTTAGGTTCATATCTTACCTGGTTTCAAACAACAGGTTCATATTTGACTCGAAGTTTAGGTTCATATCCGACCTGGTTTCTAACAACGGGTTCATATTTGACTCGAAGTTTAGGTTCACATTTGACCTGGGTTCAAACAACGGGTTCAAATTTGACTCGAAGTTTAGGTTCATATCTGACCTGGTTTCAAACAACGGGTTCATGTTTGACTCAAAGTTTAGGTTCATATCTGACCTGGGTTCAAACAACGGGTTCATATTTGACTCGAAGTTTAGGTTCACATTTGACTTGGGTTCAAACAACGGGTTCATATTTGACTCGAAGTTTAGGTTCATATTTGGCCTGGGTTCAAACAACAGGTTCATATTTGACTCAAAGTTTAGGTTCTTATCTGACCTGGTTTGAAACAACGGGTTCATATTTGACTCGAAGTTTAGGTTCATATTTGACCTGGGTTCAAACAACGGGTTTATATTTGACTCAAAGTTTAGGTTCATATCTGACCTGGTTTCAAACAACGGGTTCATATTTGACTCGAAGTTTAGGTTCACATTTGACCTGGGATCAAACAACGGGTTCATGTTTGACTCGAAGTTTAGGTTCATATCTTACCTGGTTTCAAACAACGGGTTCATATTTGACTCGAAGTTTAGGTTCACATTTGACCTGGGTTCAAACAACGGGTTCAAATTTGACTCGAAGTTTAGGTTCATATCTGACCTGGTTTCAAACAACGGGTTCATGTTTGACTCAAAGTTTAGGTTCATATCTGACCTGGGTTCAAACAACGGGTTCAAATATGACCCGAAGTTTAGGTTCATATCTGACCTGGTTTCAAACAACGGGTTCATATTTTACTCGAAGTTTAGGTTCATATTTGACCGGGGTTAAAATAACGGGTTCATATTTGATTCGAAGTTTAGGTTCATATCTGACTAGGTTTCAGACAACGGGTTCATATTTGACTCGAAGTTTAGGTTCACATTTGACCTGGGTTCATACAACGGGTTCATGTTTGACTCAAAGTTTAGGTTCATATCTGACCTGGTTTCAAACAACGGGTTCATATTTGACTCGAAGTTTAGGTTCATATTTGACCTGGGTTCAAACAACGGGTTTATATTTGACTCAAAGTTTAGGTTCATATCTGACCTGGTTTTAAACAACGGGTTCATATTTGACTCGAAGTTTAGGTTCAAATTTGACCTGGGTTCAAACAACGGGTTTATATTTGACTCAAAGTTTAGGTTCATATCTGACCTGGTTTCAAACAACAGGTTCATATTTGACTCGAAGTTTAGGTTTACATTTGACCTGGGTTCAAACAACGGGTTCATGTTTGACTCAAAGTTTAGGTTCATATCTTACCTGGTTTCAAACAACGGGTTCATATTTGACTCGAAGTTTAGGTTCATATTTGACCTGCGTTCAAACAACGGGTTTATATTTGACTCAAAGTTTAGGTTCATATCTGACCTGGTTTCAAACAACGGGTTCATATTTGACTCGAAGTTTAGGTTCACATTTGACCTGGGTTCAAACAACGGGTTCATGTTTGACTCGAAGTTTAGGTTCATATCTTACCTGGTTTCAAACAACGGGTTCATATTTGACTCGAAGTTTAGGTTCATATTTGACCTGGGTTCAAACAACGGGTTCATATTTGACTCAAAGTTTAGGTTCATATAACCTGGGTTCAAACAACGGGTTCGTGTTTGACTCGAAGTTTAGGTTCATATCTTACCTGGTTTCAAACAACAGGTTCATATTTGACTCGAAGTTTAGGTTCATATCCGACCTGGTTTCAAACAACGGGTTCATATTTGACTCGAAGTTTAGGTTCACAATTGACTTGGGTTCAAACAACGGGTTCAAATTTGACTCGAAGTTTAGGTTCATATCTGACCTGGGTTCAAACAACGGGTTCATATTTGACTCGAAGTTTAGGTTCACATTTGACCTGGGTTCAAACAACGGGTTCATATTTGACTCGAAGTTTAGGTTCACATTTGACTTGGGTTCAAACAACGGGTTCATATTTGACTCAAAATTTAGGTTCATATTTGACCTGGGTTCAAACAACGGGTTCATGTTTGACTCAAAGTTTAGGTTCATATCTGACATGGTTTGAAACAACGGGTTCATATTTGACTCGAAGTTTAGGTTCATATTTGACCTGGGTTCAAACAACGGGTTTATATTTGATTCAAAGTTTAGGTTCATATTTGACCTGGTTTCAAACAACGGGTTCATATTTGACTCGAAGTTTAGGTTCACATTTGACCTGGGATCAAACAACGGGTTCATGTTTGACTCGAAGTTTAGGTTCATATCTAACCTAGGTTCAAACAACGGGTTCATATTTGACTCAAAGTTTAGTTCATATAACCTGGGTTCAAACAACGGGTTCATATTTGACTCGAAGTTTAGGTTCATATTTGACCTGGGTTCAAACAACGGGTTCATATTTGACTCAAAGTTTAGGTTCATATAACCTGGGTTCAAACAACGGGTTCATGTTTGACTCGAAGTTTAGGTTCATATCTTACCTGGTTTCAAACAACAGGTTCATATTTGACTCGAAGTTTAGGTTCATATCCGACCTGGTTTCAAACATCGGGTTCATATTTGACTCGAAGTTTAGGTTCACATTTGACCTGGGTTCAAACAACGGGTTCAAATTTGACTCGAAGTTTAGGTTCATATCTGACCTGGTTTCAAACAATGGGTTCATGTTTGACTCGAAGTTTAGGTTCATATTTGACCTGGGTTCAAACAACGGGTTCATATTTGACTCGAAGTTTAGGTTCACATTTGACTTGGGTTCAAACAACGGGTTCATATTTGACTCGAAGTTTAGGTTCATATTTGGCCTGGGTTCAAACAACGGGTTCATATTTGACTCAAAGTTTAGGTTCTTATCTGACCTGGTTTGAAACAACGGGTTCATATTTGACTCGAAGTTTAGGTTCATATTTGACCTGGGTTCAAACAACGGGTTTATATTTGACTCAAAGTTTAGGTTCATATCTGACCTGGTTTCAAACAACGGGTTCATATTTGACTCGAAGTTTAGATCACATTTGACCTGGGATCAAACAACGGGTTCATGTTTGACTCGAAGTTTAGGTTCATATCTAACCTGGGTTCAAACAACGGGTTCATATTTGACTCAAAGTTTAGGTTCATATAACCTGGGTTCAAACAACGGGTTCATGTTTGACTCGAAGTTTAGGTTCATATCTTACCTGGTTTCAAATAACAGGGTCATATTTGACTCGAAGTTTAGGTTCATATCCGACCTGGTTTCAAACAACGGGTTCATATTTGACTCGAAGTTTAGGTTCACATTTGACCTGGGTTGAAACAACGGGTTCAAATTTGACCCGAAGTTTAGGTTCATATCTGACCTGGTTTCAAACAACGGGTTCATATTTTACTCGAAGTTTAGGTTCATATTTGACCTGGGTTAAAATAACGGGTTCATATTTGATTCGAAGTTTAGGTTCATATCTGACTAGGTTTCAGACAACGGGTTCATATTTGACTCGAAGTTTAGGTTCACATTTGACCTGGGTTTATACAACGGGTTCATGTTTGACTCAAAGTTTAGGTTCATATCTGACCTGGTTTCAAACAACGGGTTCATATTTGACTCGAAGTTTAGGTTCATATTTGACCTGGGTTCAAACAACGGGTTTATATTTGACTCAAAGTTTAGGTTCATATCTGACCTGGTTTTAAACAACGGGTTCATATTTGACTCGAAGTTTAGGTTCAAATTTGACCTGGGTTCAAACAACGGGTTTATATTTGACTCAAAGTTTAGGTTCATATCTGACCTGGTTTCAAACAACGGGTTCATATTTGACTCGAAGTTTAGGTTCACATTTGACCTGGGTTCAAACAACGGGTTCATGTTTGACTCGAAGTTTAGGTTCATATCTTACCTGGTTTCAAACAACAGGTTCATATTTGACTCGAAGTTTAGGTTCATATTTGACCTGGGTTCAAACAACGGGTTCATATTTGACTCAAAGTTTAGGTTCATATAACCTGGGTTCAAACAACGGGTTCATGTTTGACTCGAAGTTTAGGTTCATATCTTACCTGGTTTCAAACAACAGGTTCATATTTGACTCGAAGTTTAGGTTCATATCCGACCTGGTTTCAAACAACGGGTTCATATTTGACTCGAAGTTTAGGTTCACAATTGACCTGGGTTCAAACAACGGGTTCAAATTTGACTCGAAGTTTAGGTTCATATCTGACCTGGTTTCAAACAACGGGTTCATATTTGACTCAAAGTTTAGGTTCACATTTGACCTGGGTTCAAACAAACTGTTCATATTTGACTCGAAGTTTAGGTTCACATTTGACTTGGGTTCAATCAACGGGTTCATATTTGACTCAAAATTTAGGTTCATATTTGACCTGGGTTCAAACAACGGGTTCATGTTTGACTCAAAGTTTAGGTTCATATCTGACCTGGTTTGAAACAACGGGTTCATATTTGACTCGAAGTTTAGGTTCATATTTGACCTGGGTTCAAACAACGGGTTTATATTTGACTCAAAGTTTAGGTTCATATCTGACCTGGTTTCAAACAACGGGTTCATATTTGACTCGAAGTTTAGGTTCACATTTGACCTGGGATCAAACAACGGGTTCATGTTTGACTCGAAGTTTAGGTTCATATCTAACCTAGGTTCAAACAACGGGTTCATATTTGACTCAAAGTTTAGTTCATATAACCTGGGTTCAAACAACGGGTTCATATTTGACTCGAAGTTTAGGTTCATATTTGACCTGGGTTCAAACAACGGGTTCATATTTGACTCAAAGTTTAGGTTCATATAACCTGGGTTCAAACAACGGGTTCATGTTTGACTCGAAGTTTAGGTTCATATCTTACCTGGTTTCAAATAACAGGTTCATATTTGACTCGAAGTTTAGGTTCATATCCGACCTGGTTTCAAACAATGGGTTCATATTTGACTCGATGTTTAGGTTCACATTTGACCTGGGTTCAAACAACGGGTTCAAATTTGACTCGAAGTTTAGGTTCATATCTGACCTGGTTTCAAACAACGGGTTCATGTTTGACTCGAAGTTTAGGTTCATATCTGACATGGGTTCAAACAACGGGTTCATATTTGACTCGAAGTTTAGGTTCACATTTGACATGGGTTCAAACAACGGGTTCATATTTGACTCGAAGTTTAGGTTCACATTTGACTTGGGTTCAAACAACGGGTTCATATTTGACTCAAAATTTAGGTTCATATTTGACCTGGGTTCAAACAACGGGTTCATGTTTGACTCAAAGTTTAGGTTCATATCTGACCTGGTTTGAAACAACGGGTTCATATTTGACTCGAAGTTTAGGTTCATATTTGACCTGGGTTCAAACAACGGGTTTATATTTGACTCAAAGTTTAGGTTCATATCTGACCTGGTTTCAAACAACGGGTTCATATTTGACTCGAAGTTTAGGTTCACATTTGACCTGGGATCAAACAACGGGTTCATGTTTGACTCGAAGTTTAGGTTCATATCTAACCTAGGTTCAAACAACGGGTTCATATTTGACTCAAAGTTTAGTTCATATAACCTGGGTTCAAACAACGGGTTCATGTTTGACTCGAAGTTTAGGTTCATATCTTACCTGGTTTCAAACAACAGGTTCATATTTGACTCGAAGTTTAGGTTCATATCTGACCTGGTTTCAAACAACGGGTTCATATTTGACTCGAAGTTTAGGTTCACATTTGACCTGGGTTCAAACAACGGGTTCATGTTTGACTCGAAGTTTAGGTTCATATCTTACCTGGTTTCAAACAACAGGTTCATATTTGACTCGAAGTTTAGGTTCATATCTGACCTGGTTTCAAACAACGGGTTCATATTTTACTCGAAGTTTAGGTTCATATTTGACCTGGGTTAAAATAACGGGTTCATATTTGATTCGAAGTTTAGGTTCATATCTGACTAGGTTTCAGACAACGGGTTCATATTTGACTCGAAGTTTAGGTTCACATTTGACCTGGGTTCAAACAACGGGTTCATGTTTGACTCGAAGTTTAGGTTCATATCTGACCTGGGTTCAAACAACGGGGTCATATTTGACTCGAAGTTTAGGTTCACATTTGACCTGGGTTCAAACAACGGGTTCATATTTGACTCGAAGTTTAGGTTCACATTTGACTTAGGTTCAAACAACCGGTTCATATTTGACTCAAAATTTAGGTTCATATTTGACCTGGGTTCAAACAACGGGTTCATGTTTGACTCAAAGTTTAGGTTCATATCTGACCTGGTTTGAAACAACGGGTTCATATTTGACTCGAAGTTTAGGTTCATATTTGACCGGGGTTTAAACAACGAGTTTATATTTGACTCAAAGTTTTGGTTCATATCTGACCTGGTTTCAAACAACGGGTTCATATTTGACTCGAAGTTTAGGTTCACATTTGACCTGGGATCAAACAACAGGTTGATGTTTGACTCAAAGTTTAGGTTCATATCTGACCTGGTTTCAAACAACGGGTTCATATTTGAATCGAAGTTTAGGTTCACATTTGACCTGGGTTCAACAAACGGGTTCAAATTTGACTCGAAGTTTAGGTTCAAATCTGACCTAGTTTCAAACAACAAGTTCATATTTGACTCGAATTTTAGGTTCATATCTGACCTGGTTTCAAACAACGGGTTCATATTTGACTCGAAGTTTAGGTTCACATTTGACCTGGGTTCAAACAACGGGTTCATATTTGACTCGAAGTTTAGGTTCACATTTGACTTAGGTTCAAACAACCGGTTCATATTTGACTCAAAATTTAGGTTCATATTTGACCTGGGTTCAAACAACGGGTTCATGTTTGACTCAAAGTTTAGGTTCATATCTGACCTGGTTTGAAACAACGGGTTCATATTTGACTCGAAGTTTAGGTTCATATTTGACCGGGGTTTAAACAACGAGTTTATATTTGACTCAAAGTTTTGGTTCATATCTGACCTGGTTTCAAACAACGGGTTCATATTTGACTCGAAGTTTAGGTTCACATTTGACCTGGGATCAAACAACAGGTTGATGTTTGACTCGAAGTTTAGGTTCACATTTGACCTGGGTTCAAACAACGGGTTCATATTTGACTCGAAGTTTAGGTTCACATTTGACTTGGGTTCAAACAACGGGTTCATATTTGACTCAAAATTTAGGTTCATATTTGACCTGGGTTCAAACAACGGGTTGATGTTTGACTCAAAGTTTAGGTTCATATCTGACCTGGGTTCAAACAACGGGTTCATGTTTGACTCAAAGTTTAGGTTCATATCCGTCCTAGTTTCAAACAACGGGTTCATATTTGACTCGAAGTTTAGGTTCACATTTGACCTGGGTTCAAACAACGGGTTCAAATTTGACTCGACGTTTAGGTTCATATCTGACCTGGTTTCAAACAACGGGTTCATATTTTACTCGAAGTTTAGGTTCATATTTGAGCTGGGTTAAAATAACGGGTTCATATTTGCTTCGAAGTTTAGGTTCATATCTGACTAGGTTTCAGACAACGGGTTCATATTTGACTCGAAGTTTAGGTTCGCATTAGACCTGGGTTCAAACAACAGGTTCAAATTTAACTCGAAGTTTAGGTTCATATCTGACCTAGTTTCAAACAACAAGTTCATATTTGACTCGAAGTTTAGGTTCACATTTGACCTGGGTTCAAACAATGGGTTCATGATTGACTCGAAGTTTAGGTTCATATCGGACCTGGGTTCAAACAACGGGTTCATATTTATCTAGAAGTTTAGGTTCACATTTGACCTGGGTTCAAACAACGGGTTCATATTTGTCACGAAGTTTAGGTTCACATTTGACTTGGGTTCAAACAACGGGTTCATATTTAACTCAAAATTTAGGTTCATATTTGACCTGGGATCAAACAACGGGTTCATGTATGACTCGAAGTTTAGGTTCATATCTGACCTAGTTTCAAACAACGGGTTCATATTTGACTCGAAGTTTAGGTTCGCATTTTACCTGGGTTCAAACAACGGGTTCATATTTGACTTGAAGTTTAGGTTCACATCTGACATGGGTTCAAACAACGGGTTCATATTTGACCCGAAGTTTAGGTTCACATTTGACCTGGGTTCAAACAACGGGTTCATATTTGACTCGAAGTTTAGGTTCACATTTGACTTGGGTTCAAACATAGGGTTCATATTTGACTCAAAATTTAGGTTCATATTTGACCTGGGTTTAAACAACGGGTTCATGTTTGACTCAAAGTTTAGGTTCATATCTGACCTGGTTTCAAACAACGGGTTCATATTTGACTCGAAGTTTAGGTTCATATTTGACCTGGTTTCAAACAACGGGTTTATATTTGACTCAAAGTTTAGGTTCATATCTGACCTGGTTTCAAACAACGGGTACATATTTGACTCGAAGTTTAGGTTCACATTTGACCTGGGTTCAAACAACGGGTTCATGTTTGACTCGAAGTTTAGGTTCATATCTTACCTGGTTTCAAACAACGGGTTCATATTTGACTCGAAGTTTAGGTTCATATTTGACCTGCGTTCAAACAACGGGTTTATATTTGACTCAAAGTTTAGGTTCATATCTGACCTGGTTTCAAACAACGGGTTCATATTTGACTCGAAGTTTAGGTTCACATTTGACCTGGGTTCAAACAACGGGTTCATGTTTGACTCGAAGTTTAGGTTCATATCTTACCTGGTTTCAAACAACGGGTTCTTATTTGACTCGAAGTTTAGGTTCATATTTGACCTGGGTTCAAACAACGGGTTCATATTTGACTCAAAATTTAGGTTCATATTTTACCTGGGTTTAAACAACGGGTTCATGTTTGACTCAAAGTTTAGGTTCATATCTGACCTGGTTTCAAACAACGGGTTCATGTTTGACTCAAAGTTTAGGTTCATATCTGACCTGGTTTGAAACAACGGGTTCATATTTGACTCGAAGTTTAGGTTCATATTTGACCGGGGTTCAAACAACGAGTTTATATTTGACTCAAAGTTTTGGTTCGTATCTGACCTGGTTTCAAACAACGGGTTCATATTTGACTCGAAGTTTAGGTTCATATTTGACCGGGGTTCAAACAACGAGTTTATATTTGACTCAAAGTTTTGGTTCGTATCTGACCTGGTTTCAAACAACGGGTTCATATTTGACTCGAAGTTTAGGTTCACATTTGACCTGGGATCAAACAACAGGTTGATGTTTGACTCGAAGTTTAGGTTCATATCTGACCTGGTTTCAAACAACGGGTTCATATTTGACTCGAAGTTTAGCTTCATATTTGACCTGGTTTCAAACAACGGGTTTATATTTGACTCAATGTTTAGGTTCATATCTGACCTGGTTTCAAACAACGGGTACATATTTGACTCGAAGTTTAGGTTCTCATTTGACCTGGGTTCAAACAACGGGTTCATGTTTGACTCGAAGTTTAGGTTCATATCTTACCTGGTTTCAAACAACGGGTTCATATTTGACTCGAAGTTTAGGTTCATATTTGACCTGCGTTCAAACAACGGGTTTATATTTGACTCAAACTTTAGGTTCATATCTGACCTGGTTTCAAACAACGGGTTCATATTTGTCTCGAAGTTTAGGTTCACATTTGACCTGGGTTCAAACAACGGGTTCATGTTTGACTCGAAGTTTAGGTTCATATCTTACCTGGTTTCAAACAACGGGTTCTTATTTGACTCAAAGTTTAGGTTCATATTTGACCTGGGTTCAAACAACGGGTTCATATTTGACTCAAAGTTTAGGTTCATATAACCTGGGTTCAAACAACGGGTTCATGTTTGACTCGAAGTTTAGGTTCATGTCTTACCTGGTTTCAAACAACAGGTTCATATTTGACTCGAAGTTTAGGTTCATATCCGTCCTAGTTTCAAACAACGGGTTCATATTTGACTCGAAGTTTAGGTTCACATTTGATCTGGGTTCAAACAACGGGTTCAAATTTTACTCGAAGTTTAGGTTCATATCTGACCTAGTTTCAAACAACGGGTTCATATTTTACTCGAAGTTTAGGTTCATATTTGAGCTGGGTTAAAATAACGGGTTCATATTTGATTCGAAGTTTAGGTTCATATCTGACTAGGTTTCAGACAACGGGTTCATATTTGACTCGAAGTTTAGGTTCACATTAGACCTGGGTTCAAACAACGGGTTCAAATTTAACTCGAAGTTTAGGTTCATATCTGACCTAGTTTCAAACAACAAGTTCATATTTGACTCGAAGTTTAGGTTCACATTTGACCTGGGTTCAAACAATGGGTTCATGATTGACTCGAAGTTTAGGTTTATATCTGACCTGGGTTCAAACAACGGGTTCATATTTGTCTAGAAGTTTAGGTTCACATTTGACCTGGGTTGAAACAACGGGTTCATATTTGTCTCGAAGTTTAGGTTCACATTTGACTTGGGTTCAAACAACGGGTTCATATTTAACCCAAAATTTAGGTTCATATTTGACCTGGGATCAAACAATGGGTTCATGTTTGACTCGAAGTTTAGGTTCATATCTGACCTGGTTTCAAACAACGGGTTCATATTTGACTCGAAGTTTAGGTTCACATTTGACCTGGGTTCAAACACGGGTTCATATTTGACTTGAAGTATAGGTTCACATCTGACTTGGGTTCAAACAACGGGTTCATATTTGACTCGAAGTTTAGGTTCACATTTGACCTGGGTTCAAACAACGGGTTCATATTTGACTCGAAGTTTAGGTTCACATTTGACTTGGGTTCAAACAACGGGTTCATATTTGACTCAAAATTTAGGTTCATATTTGACCTGGGTTTAAACAACGGGTTCATGTTTGACTCAAAGTTTAGGTTCATATTTGACCTGGGTTCAAACAACGGGTTCATGTTTGACTCGAAGTTTAGGTTCATATCTTACCTGGTTTCAAACAACGGGTTCTTATTTGACTCAAAGTTTAGGTTCATATTTGACCTGGGTTCAAACAACGGGTTCATATTTGACTCAAAGTTTAGGTTCATATAACCTGGGTTCAAACAACGGGTTCATGTTTGACTCGAAGTTTAGGTTCATGTCTTACCTGGTTTCAAACAACAGGTTCATATTTGACTCGAAGTTTAGGTTCATATCCGTCCTAGTTTCAAACAACGGGTTCATATTTGACTCGAAGTTTAGGTTCACATTTGATCTGGGTTCAAACAACGGGTTCAAATTTTACTCGAAGTTTAGGTTCATATCTGACCTGGTTTCAAACAACGGGTTCATATTTTACTCGAAGTTTAGGTTCATATTTGAGCTGGGTTAAAATAACGGGTTCATATTTGATTCGAAGTTTAGGTTCATATCTGACTAGGTTTCAGACAACGGGTTCATATTTGACTCGAAGTTTAGGTTCACATTAGACCTGGGTTCAAACAACGGGTTCAAATTTAACTCGAAGTTTAGGTTCATATCTGACCTAGTTTCAAACAACAAGTTCATATTTGACTCGAAGTTTAGGTTCACATTTGACCTGGGTTCAAACAATGGGTTCATGATTGACTCGAAGTTTAGGTTTATATCTGACCTGGGTTCAAACAACGGGTTCATATTTGTCTAGAAGTTTAGGTTCACATTTGACCTGGGTTGAAACAACGGGTTCATATTTGTCTCGAAGTTTAGGTTCACATTGACTTGGGTTCAAACAACGGGTTCATATTTAACCCAAAATTTAGGTTCATATTTGACCTGGGATCAAACAATGGGTTCATGTTTGACTCGAAGTTTAGGTTCATATCTGACCTGGTTTCAAACAACGGGTTCATATTTGACTCGAAGTTTAGGTTCACATTTGACCTGGGTTCAAACACGGGTTCATATTTGACTTGAAGTATAGGTTCACATCTGACTTGGGTTCAAACAACGGGTTCATATTTGACTCGAAGTTTAGGTTCACATTTGACCTGGGTTCAAACAACGGGTTCATATTTGACTCGAAGTTTAGGTTCACATTTGACTTGGGTTCAAACAACGGGTTCATATTTGACTCAAAATTTAGGTTCATATTTGACCTGGGTTTAAACAACGGGTTCATGTTTGACTCAAAGTTTAGGTTCATATTTGACCTGGGTTCAAACAACGGGTTCATGTTTGACTCAAAGTTTAGTTTCATATCTGACCTGGTTTGAAACAACGGGTTCATATTTGACTCGAAGTTTAGGTTCATATTTGACCGGGGTTCAAACAACGAGTTTATATTTGACTCAAAGTTTTGGTTCATATCTGACCTGGTTTCAAACAACGGGTTAATATTTGACTCGAAGTTTAGGTTCACATTTGACCTGGGATCAAACAACAGGTTGATGTTTGACTCGAAGTTTAGGTTCATATCTGACCTGGTTTCAAACAACGGGTTCATATTTGACTCGAAGTTTAGGTTCACATTTGACCTGGGTTCAACAAACGGGTTCAAATTTGACTCGAAGTTTAGGTTCATATCTGACCTAGTTTCAAACAACAAGTTCATATTTGACTCGAATTTTAGGTTCATATATGACCTGGTTTCAAACAACGGGTTCATATTTGACTCGAAGTTTAGGTTCACATTTGACTTGGGTTCAAACAACGGGTTCATATTTGACTCAAAATTTAGGTTCATATTTGACCTGGGTTCAAACAACGGTTTCATGTTTGACTCAAAGTTTAGGTTCAATGCTGACCTGGGTTCAAACAACGGGTTCATGTTTGACTCGAAGTTTAGGTTCATGTCTTACCTGGTTTCAAACAACATGTTCATATTTGACTCAAAGTTTAGGTTCATATCCGTCCTAGTTTCAAACAACGGGTTCATATTTGACTCGAAGTTTAGGTTCACATTTGACCTGGGTTCAAACAACGGGTTCAAATTTGACTCGACGTTTAGGTTCATATCTGACCTGGTTTCAAACAACGGGTTCATATTTTACTCGAAGTTTAGGTTCATATTTGAGCTGGGTTAAAATAACGGGTTCATATTTGATTCGAAGTTTAGGTTCATATCTGACTAGGTTTCAGACAACGGGTTCATATTTGACTCGAAGTTTAGGTTCACATTAGACCTGGGTTCAAACAACGGGTTCAAACTTAACTCGAAGTTTAGGTTCATATCTGACCTAGTTTCAAACAACAAGTTCATATTTTACTCGAAGTTTAGGTTCACATTTGACCTGGGTTCAAACAATGGGTTCATGATTGACTCGAAGTTTAGGTTCATATCTGACCTGGGTTCAAACAACGGGTTCATATTTGTCTAGAAGTTTAGGTTCACATTTGACCTGGGTTCAAACAACGGGTTCATATTTGTCTCGAAGTTTAGGTTCACATTTGACTTGGGTTCAAACAACGGGTTCATATTTAACTCAAAATTTAGGTTCATATTTGACCTGGGATCAAACAATGGGTTCATGTTTGACTCGAAGTTTAGGTTCATATCTGACCTGGTTTCAAACAACGGGTTCATATTTGACTCGAAGTTTAGGTTCACATTTGACCTGGGTTCAAACAACGCGTTCATATTTGACTTGAAGTTTAGGTTCACATCTGACTTGGGTTCAAACAACGGGTTCATATTTGACTCAAAGTTTAGGTTCACTTTTGACCTGGGTTCAAACAACGGGTTCATATTTGACTCGAAGTTTAGGTTCACATTTGACTTGGGTTCAAACAACGGGTTCATATTTGACTCAAAATTTAGGTTCATATTTGACCTGGGTTTAAACAACGGGTTCATGTTTGACTCAAAGTTTAGGTTCATATCTGACCTGGTTTCAAACAACGGGTTCATATTTGACTCGAAGTTTAGGTTCATATTTGACCTGGTTTCAAACAACGGGTTTATATTTGACTCAAAGTTTAGGTTCATATCTGACCTGGTTTCAAACAACGGGTACATATTTGACTCGAAGTTTAGGTTCACATTTGACCTGGGTTCAAACAACGGGTTCATGTTTGACTCGAAGTTTAGGTTCATATCTTACCTGGTTTCAAACAACGGGTTCATATTTGACTCGAAGTTTAGGTTCATATTTGACCTGCGTTCAAACAACGGGTTTATATTTGACTCAAAGTTTAGGTTCATATCTGACCTGGTTTCAAACAACGGGTTCATATTTGACTCGAAGTTTAGGTTCACATTTGACCTGGGTTCAAACAACGGGTTCATGTTTGACTCGAAGTTTAGGTTCATATCTTACCTGGTTTCAAACAACGGGTTCTTATTTGACTCGAAGTTTAGGTTCATATTTGACCTGGGTTCAAACAACGAGTTCATATTTGACTCAAAGTTTAGGTTCATATAACCTGGGTTCAAACAACGGGTTCATGTTTGACTCGAAGTTTAGGTTCATGTCTTACCTGGTTTCAAACAACAGGTTCATATTTGACTCGAAGTTTAGGTTCATATCCGTCCTAGTTTCAAACAACGGGTTCATATTTGACTCGAAGTTTAGGTTCACATTTGACCTGGGTTCAAACAACGGGTTCAAATTTGACTCGAAGTTTAGGTTCATATCTGACCTGGTTTCAAACAACGGGTTCATATTTTACTCGAAGTTTAGGTTCATATTTGAGCTGGGTTAAAATAACGGGTTCATATTTGATTCGAAGTTTAGGTTCATATCTGACTAGGTTTCAGACAACGGGTTCATATTTGACTCGAAGTTTAGGTTCACATTAGACCTGGGTTCAAACAACGGGTTCAAATTTAACTCGAAGTTTAGGTTCATTTCTGACCTAGTTTCAAACAACAAGTTCATATTTGACTCGAAGTTTAGGTTCACATTTGACTTGGGTTCAAACAATGGGTTCATGATTGACTCGAAGTTTAGGTTCATATCTGACCTGGGTTCAAACAACGGGTTCATATTTGTCTAGAAGTTTAGGTTCACATTTGACCTGGGTTCAAACAACGGGTTCATATTTGTCTCGAAGTTTAGGTTCACATTTGAATTGGGTTCAAACAACGGGTTCATATTTAACCCAAAATTTAGGTTCATATTTAACCTGGGATCAAATAATGGGTTCATGTTTGACTCGAAGTTTAGGTTCATATCTGACCTGGTTTCAAACAACGGGTTCATATTTGACTCGAAGTTTAGGTTCACATTTGACCTGGGTTCAAACAACGGGTTCATATTTGACTTGAAGTTTAGGTTCACATCTGACTTGGGTTCAAACAATGGGTTCATATTTGACTCGAAGTTTAGGTTCACATTTGACCTGGGTTCAAATAACGGGTTCATATTTGACTCGAAGTTTAGGTTCACATTTGACTTGGGTTCAAACAACGGGTTCATATTTGACTCAAAATTTAGGTTCATATTTGACCTGGGTTTAAACAACGGGTTCATGTTTGACTCAAAGTTTAGGTTCATATCTGACCTGGTTTTAAACAACGGGTTCATATTTGACTCGAAGTTTAGGTTCATATTTGACCTGGTTTCAAACAACGGGTTTATATTTGACTCAAAGTTTAGGTTCATATCTGACCTGGTTTCAAACAACGGGTACATATTTGACTCGAAGTTTAGGTTCACATTTGACCTGGGTTCAAACAACGGGTTCATGTTTGACTCGAAGTTTAGGTTCATATCTTACCTGGTTTCAAACAACGGGTTCATATTTGACTCGAAGTTTAGGTTCATATTTGACCTGCGTTCAAACAACGGGTTTATATTTGACTCAAAGTTTAGGTTCATATCTGACCTGGTTTCAAACAACGGGTTCATATTTGACTCGAAGTTTAGGTTCACATTTGACCTGGGTTCAAACAACGGGTTCATGTTTGACTCGAAGTTTAGGTTCATATCTTACCTGGTTTCAAACAACGGGTTCTTATTTGACTCGAAGTTTAGGTTCATATTTGACCTTGGTTCAAACAACGGGTTCATATTTGACTCAAAGTTTAGGTTCATATAACCTGGGTTCAAACAACGGGTTCATGTTTGACTCGAAGTTTAGGTTCATGTCTTACCTGGTTTCAAACAACAGGTTCATATTTGACTCGAAGTTTAGGTTCATATCCGTCCTAGTTTCAAACAACGGGTTCATATTTGACTCGAAGTTTAGGTTCACATTTGACCTGGGTTCAAACAACGGGTTCAAATTTGACTCGAAGTTTAGGTTCATATCTGACCTGGTTTCAAACAACGGGTTCATATTTTACTCGAAGTTTAGGTTCATATTTGAGCTGGGTTAAAATAACGGGTTCATATTTGATTCGAAGTTTAGGTTCATATCTGACTAGGTTTCAGACAACGGGTTCATATTTGACTCGAAGTTTAGGTTCACATTTGACCTGGTTTTAAACAACGGGTTCATATTTGACTCGAAGTTTAGGTTCACATTTGAACTGGTTTCAAACAACGGGTTCATATTTTACTCGAAGTTTAGGTTCACATTAGACCTGGGTTAAAATAACGGGTTCAAATTTAACTCGAAGTTTAGGTTCATATCTGACCTAGTTTCAAACAACAAGTTCATATTTGACTCGAAGTTTAGGTTCATATCTTACCTGGTTTCAAACAACGGGTTCATATTTGACTCGAAGTTTAGGTTCATATTTGACCTGCGTTCAAACAACGGGTTTATATTTGACTCAAAGTTTAGGTTCATATCTGACCTGGTTTCAAACAACGGGTTCATATTTGACTCGAAGTTTAGGTTCACATTTGACCTGGGTTCAAACAATGGGTTCATGATTGACTCGAAGTTTAGGTTCATATCTGACCTGGGTTCAAACAACGGGTTCATATTTGTCTAGAAGTTTAGGTTCACATTTGACCTGGGTTCAAACAACGGGTTCATATTTGTCTCGAAGTTGAGGTTCACATTTTACTTGGGTTCAAACAACGGGTTCATATTTAACTCTAAATTTAGGTTCATATTTGACCTGGGATCAAACAATGGGTTCATGTTTGACTCGAAGTTTAGGTTCATATCTGACCTGGTTTCTAACAACGGGTTCATATTTGACTCGAAGTTTAGGTTCACATTTGACCTGGGTTCAAACAACGGGTTCATATTTGACTTGAAGTTTAGGTTCACATCTGACTTGGGTTCAAACAGCGGGTTCATATTTGACTCGAAGTTTAGGTTCACATTTGACCTGGTTTCAAACAACGGGTTCATATTTGACTTGAAGTTTAGGTTCACATCTGACTTGGGTTCAAACAACGGGTTCATATTTGACTCAAAATTTAGGTTCATATTTGACCTGGGTTCAAACAACGGGTTCATGTTTGACTCAAAGTTTAGGTTCATATCTGACCTGGGTTCAAACAACGGGTTCATGTTTGACTCGAAGTTTAGGTTCATGTCTTACCTGGTTTCAAACAACAGGTTCATATTTGACTCGAAGTTTAGGTTCATATCCGTCCTAGTTTCAAACAACGGGTTCATATTTGACTCGAAGTTTAGGTTCACATTAGACCTGGGTTCAAACAACGGGTTCAAATTTAACTTGAAGTTTAGGTTCATATCTGACCTAGTTTCAAACAACAAGTTCATATTTGACTCGAAGTTTAGGTTCACATTTGACCTGGGTTCAAACAATGGGTTCATGATTGACTCGAAGTTTAGGTTCATATCTGACCTGGGTTCAAACAACGGCTTCATATTTGACTCGAAGTTTAGGTTCACATTTGACCTGGGTTCAAACAACGGGTTCATATTTGTCTCGAAGTTTAGGTTCACATTTGACTTGGGTTCAAACAACGGGTTCATATTTAACTCAAAATTTAGGTTCATATTTGACCTGGGATCAAACAACGGGTTCATGTTTGACTCGAAGTTTAGGTTCATATCTTACCTGGTTTCTAACAACGGGTTCATATTTGACTCGAAGTTTAGGTTCATATTTGACCTGCGTTCAAACAACGGGTTTATATTTGACACAAAGTTTAGGTTCATATCTGACCTGGTTTCAAACAACGGGTTCATATTTGACTCGAAGTTTAGGTTCACATTTGACCTAGGTTCAAACAATGGGTTCATGATTGACTCGAAGTTTAGGTTCATATCTGACCTGGGTTCAAACAACGGGTTCATATTTGTCTAGAAGTTTAGGTTCACATTTGACCTGGGTTCAAACAACGGGTTCATATTTGACTCAAAGTTTAGGTTATCATAACCTGGGTTCAAACAACGGGTTCATGTTTGACTCGATGTTTAGCTTCATATTTGACCTGGGTTCAAACAACGGGTTTATATTTGAATCCAAGTTTAGGTTCATATTTCACCTCTGTTTAAACAACGGGTTCATATTTGACTCGAAGTTTAGATTCCAATCTGTCCTGGTTTCAAACAACGGGTTCATATTTGACTCGAAGTTTAGGTTCATATCTGACCTAGTTTCAAACAACGGGTTCATATTTGACTCGAAGTTTAGGTTCACATTTCCCCTGGGTTCAAACAACGGGTTCATATTTGACTCGAAGTTTAGGTTCATATTTGACCTGGGTTCAAACAACGGGTTCATGTTTAACTCGAAGTTTAGGTTCATATCTGACTTGGTTTCAAACAACGGGTTCATATTTGACCTAGGTTCAAACAACGGGTTCATATTTTACTCGAAGTTTAGGTTCATATCTGACCTGGTTTCAAACAACGGGTTCATATTTGACTCGAAGTTTAGGTTCAAATTTGAACTGGCTTCAAACAACAGTTTCATGTTTAACTCGAGGTTTTGGTTCATATTTGGCCTGGTTTCAAACAAGGGGTTCATATTTGACTCGAAGTTTAGGTTCACATTTGACCTGGGTTCAAACAACGGGTTCATAGTTGACTCAAAGTTTAGGTTCACATGTGACTTGGGTTCAAACAACGGGTTCATATTTGACTCGAAGTTTAGGTTCATATCTGACTTGGTTTCAAACAACGGGTTCATATTTGACTTGAAGTTTAGGTTCATATTTGACCTGGGTTCAAACAACGGGTTTATATTTGACTCAAAGTTTAGGTTTATATCTGACCTGGTTTCAAACAACGGGTTCATATTTGACTCGAAGTTTAGGTTCACATTTGACCTGGGTTCAAATAACGAGTTCATGTTTGTCTCGAAGTTTAGGTTCATATCTTACCTGGTTTCGAACAACGGGTTCATATTTGACTCAAAGTTTAGGTTCACATTTGACCTGGGTTCAAACAACGGGTTCATATTTGACTCGAAGTTTAGGTTCATATAACCTGGGTTCAAACAATGGGTTCATGTTTGACTCGATGTTTAGGTTTATATTTGACCTGGGTTCAAACAACGGGTATATATTTGAATCGTAGTTTAGGTTCATATTTAACCTCTGTTCAAACAGCGGGTTCATATTTGACTTGAAGTTTAGATTCCTATCTGACCTGCTTTCAAACAACGGGTTCATGTTTGACTCGAAGTTTAGGTTCACATTTGACCTAGGTTCAAACAACGGGTTCATGGTTGACTCAAAATTTAGGTTCATCTCTGACCTGGTTTCAAACAACGAGTTCATATTTGTCTCGAAGTTTAGGTTCACATTTTCCCGGCGTTCAAACAACGGGTTCATATTTGACTCGAAGTTTAGGTTCATATTTGACCTGGGTTCAAACAACGGGTTCATGTTTAACTCGAAGTTTAGGTTCATATCTGACTTGGTTTCAAACAACAGGTTCATATTTGACTCGAAGTTTAGGTTCATATTTGACCTGGGTTCAAACAACGGGTTCATATTTGACTCGAAGTTCAGGTTCACATTTGACTTGGGTTCAAATAACGGGTTCATATTTGACTCAAAATTTAGGTTCATATTTGACCTGGGTTCAAACAACGGGTTCATGTTTGACTCAAAGTTTAGGTTCATATCTGACCTGGTTTCAAACAACGGGTTCATATTTGACTCGAAGTTTAGGTTCACATTTGACTTGGGTTCAAACAACGGGTTCATATTTGACTCAAAATTTAGGTTCATATTTGACCTGGGTTCAAACAACGGGTTTATATTTGACTTAAAGTATAGGTTCATATCTGCCTGGTTTCAAACAACGGGTTCATATTTGACTCGAAGTTTAGGTTCACATTTGACCTGGGTTCAAACAACGGGTTCATGTTTGACCCAAAGTTTAGGTTCATATCTTACCTTGTTTCAAACAACGGGTTCATATTTGACTCGAAGTTTAGGTTCATATTTGACCTGCGTTCAAACAACGGGTTTATATTTGACACAAAGTTAAGGTTCATATCTGACCTGGTTTCAAACAACGGGTTCATATTTGACTCGAAGTTTAGGTTCACATTTGACCTGGGTTCAAACAACGGGTTCATGTTTGACTTAAAGTTTAGGTTCATATCTTACCTGGTTTCAAACAACGGGTTCATATTTGACTCGAAGTTTAGGTTCACATTTGACCTGGGTTCAAACAACGGGTTCATATTTGACTCAAAGCTTAGGTTATCATAACCTGGGTTTAAACAACGGGTTCATGTTTGACTCGAAGTTTAGGTTAATATTTGACCTGGGTTCAAACAACGGGTTTATATTTGAATCGAAGTTTAGGTTCATATTTAACCTCTGTTTAAACAACGGGTTCTTATTTTACTCGAAGTTTAGGTTCATATCTGACTTGGTTTCAAACAACAGGTTCATATTTGACTCGAAGTTTAGGTTCATATTTGACCTGGGTTCAAACAACGGGTTCATATTTGACTCGAAGTTCAGGTTCACATTTGACTTGGGTTCAAATAACGGGTTCATATTTGACTCAAAATTTAGGTTCATATTTGACCTGGGTTCAAACAACGGGTTCATGTTTGACTCAAAGTTTAGGTTCATATCTGACCTGGTTTCAAACAACGGGTTCATATATGACTCGAAGTTTAGGTTCACATTTGACTTGGGTTCAAACAACGGGTTCATATTTGACTCAAAATTTAGGTTCATATTTGACCTGGGTTCAAACAACGGGTTTATATTTGACTTAAAGTATAGGTTCATATCTGCCTGGTTTCAAACAACGGGTTCATATTTGACTCGAAGTTTAGGTTCATATTTGACCTGCGTTCAAACAACGGGTTTATATTTGACACAAAGTTAAGGTTCATATCTGACCTGGTTTCAAACAACGGGTTCATATTTGACTCGAAGTTTAGGTTCACATTTGACCTGGGTTCAAACAACGGGTTCATGTTTGACTCAAAGTTTAGGTTCATATCTTACCTGGTTTCGAACAACGGGTTCATATTTGACTCAAAGTTTAGGTTCACATTTGACCTGGGTTCAAACAACGGGTTCATATTTGACTCGAAGTTTAGGTTCATATAACCTGGGTTCAAACAATGGGTTCCTGTTTGACTCGATGTTTAGGTTTATATTTGACCTGGGTTCAAACAACGGGTATATATTTGAATCGTAGTTTAGGTTCATATTTAACCTCTGTTCAAACAGCGGGTTCATATTTGACTTGAAGTTTAGATTCCTATCTGACCTGCTTTCAAACAACGGGTTCATGTTTGACTCGAAGTTTAGGTTCACATTTGACCTAGGTTCAAACAACGGGTTCATGGTTGACTCGAAATTTAGGTTCATCTCTGACCTGGTTTCAAACAACGAGTTCATATTTGTCTCGAAGTTTAGGTTCACATTTTCCCGGCGTTCAAACAACGGGTTCATATTTGACTCGAAGTTTAGGTTCATATTTGACCTGGGTTCAAACAACGGGTTCATGTTTAACTCGAAGTTTAGGTTCATATCTGACTTGGTTTCAAACAACAGGTTCATATTTGACTCGAAGTTTAGGTTCATATTTGACCTGGGTTCAAACAACGGGTTCATATTTGACTCGAAGTTCAGGTTCACATTTGACTTGGGTTCAAATAACGGGTTCATATTTGACTCAAAATTTAGGTTCATATTTGACCTGGGTTCAAACAACGGGTTCATGTTTGACTCAAAGTTTAGGTTCATATCTGACCTGGTTTCAAACAACGGGTTCATATTTGACTCGAAGTTTAGGTTCACATTTGACTTGGGTTCAAACAACGGGTTCATATTTGACTCAAAATTTAGGTTCATATTTGACCTGGGTTCAAACAACGGGTTTATATTTGACTTAAAGTATAGGTTCATATCTGCCTGGTTTCAAACAACGGGTTCATATTTGACTCGAAGTTTAGGTTCATATTTGACCTGCGTTCAAACAACGGGTTTATATTTGACACAAAGTTAAGGTTCATATCTGACCTGGTTTCAAACAACGGGTTCATATTTGACTCGAAGTTTAGGTTCACATTTGACCTGGGTTCAAACAACGGGTTCATGTTTGACTCAAAGTTTAGGTTCATATCTTACCTGGTTTCGAACAACGGGTTCATATTTGACTCAAAGTTTAGGTTCACATTTGACCTGGGTTCAAACAACGGGTTCATATTTGACTCGAAGTTTAGGTTCATATAACCTGGGTTCAAACAATGGGTTCATGTTTGACTCGATGTTTAGGTTTATATTTGACCTGGGTTCAAACAACGGGTATATATTTGAATCGTAGTTTAGGTTCATATTTAACCTCTGTTCAAACAGCGGGTTCATATTTGACTTGAAGTTTAGATTCCTATCTGACCTGCTTTCAAACAACGGGTTCATGTTTGACTCGAAGTTTAGGTTCACATTTGACCTAGGTTCAAACAACGGGTTCATGGTTGACTCGAAATTTAGGTTCATCTCTGACCTGGTTTCAAACAACGAGTTCATATTTGTCTCGAAGTTTAGGTTCACATTTTCCCGACGTTCAAACAACGGGTTCATATTTGACTCGAAGTTTAGGTTCATATTTGACCTGGGTTCAAACAACGGGTTCATGTTTAACTCGAAGTTTAGGTTCATATCTGACTTGGTTTCAAACAACAGGTTCATATTTGACTCGAAGTTTAGGTTCATATTTGACCTGGGTTCAAACAACGGGTTCATATTTGACTCGAAGTTCAGGTTCACATTTGACTTGGGTTCAAATAACGGGTTCATATTTGACTCAAAATTTAGGTTCATATTTGACCTGGGTTCAAACAACGGGTTCATGTTTGACTCAAAGTTTAGGTTCATATCTGACCTGGTTTCAAACAACGGGTTCATATTTGACTCGAAGTTTAGGTTCACATTTGACTTGGGTTCAAACAACGGGTTCATATTTGACTCAAAATTTAGGTTCATATTTGACCTGGGTTCAAACAACGGGTTTATATTTGACTTAAAGTATAGGTTCATATCTGCCTGGTTTCAAACAACGGGTTCATATTTGACTCGAAGTTTAGGTTCACATTTGACCTGGGTTCAAACAACGGGTTCATGTTTGACCCAAAGTTTAGGTTCATATCTTACCTTGTTTCAAACAACGGGTTCATATTTGACTCGAAGTTTAGGTTCATATTTGACCTGCGTTCAAACAACGGGTTTATATTTGACACAAAGTTAAGGTTCATATCTGACCTGGTTTCAAACAACGGGTTCATATTTGACTCGAAGTTTAGGTTCACATTTGACCTGGGTTCAAACAACGGGTTCATGTTTGACTTAAAGTTTAGGTTCATATCTTACCTGGTTTCAAACAACGGGTTCATATTTGACTCGAAGTTTAGGTTCACATTTGACCTGGGTTCAAACAACGGGTTCATATTTGACTCAAAGCTTAGGTTATCATAACCTGGGTTTAAACAACGGGTTCATGTTTGACTCGAAGTTTAGGTTAATATTTGACCTGGGTTCAAACAACGGGTTTATATTTGAATCGAAGTTTAGGTTCATATTTAACCTCTGTTTAAACAACGGGTTCTTATTTTACTCGAAGTTTAGGTTCATATCTGACTTGGTTTCAAACAACAGGTTCATATTTGACTCGAAGTTTAGGTTCATATTTGACCTGGGTTCAAACAACGGGTTCATATTTGACTCGAAGTTCAGGTTCACATTTGACTTGGGTTCAAATAACGGGTTCATATTTGACTCAAAATTTAGGTTCATATTTGACCTGGGTTCAAACAACGGGTTCATGTTTGACTCAAAGTTTAGGTTCATATCTGACCTGGTTTCAAACAACGGGTTCATATTTGACTCGAAGTTTAGGTTCACATTTGACTTGGGTTCAAACAACGGGTTCATATTTGACTCAAAATTTAGGTTCATATTTGACCTGGGTTCAAACAACGGGTTTATATTTGACTTAAAGTATAGGTTCATATCTGCCTGGTTTCAAACAACGGGTTCATATTTGACTCGAAGTTTAGGTTCATATTTGACCTGCGTTCAAACAACGGGTTTATATTTGACACAAAGTTAAGGTTCATATCTGACCTGGTTTCAAACAACGGGTTCATATTTGACTCGAAGTTTAGGTTCACATTTGACCTGGGTTCAAACAACGGGTTCATGTTTGACTCAAAGTTTAGGTTCATATCTTACCTGGTTTCAAACAACGGGTTCATATTTGACTCGAAGTTTAGGTTCACATTTGACCTGGGTTCAAACAACGGGTTCATATTTGACTCAAAGCTTAGGTTATCATAACCTGGGTTTAAACAACGGGTTCATGTTTGACTCGATGTTTAGGTTAATATTTGACCTGGGTTCAAACAACGGGTTTATATTTGAATCGAAGTTTAGGTTCATATTTAACCTCTGTTTAAACAACGGGTTCTTATTTTACTCGAAGTTTAGATTCCTATCTGACCTGGTTTCAAACAAAGGTTTCGTATTTGACTCGAAGTTTAAGTTCACTTTTGACCTAGGTTCAAACAACGAGTTCATGTTTGACTCGAAGTTTTGGTTCATATCTGACCTGGTTTCAAACAACGGGTTCATATTTGACTCGAAGTTTAGGTTCACATTTGACCTGGGTTCAAACAACGGGTTCATATTTGACTCGAAGTTTAGGTTCATATTTGACTCGAAGTTTAGGTTCACATTTGACCTGGGTTCAAACTACGGGTTCATATTTGACTCGAACTTTAGGTTCACATTTGCCCTGGGTTCAAACAACAGGTTCATATTTGACTCAAAGTTTAGGTTCACATTTGACCTGGGTTCAAACAACGGGTTCATATTTGACTCGAAGTTTAGGTTCATATAACCTGGGTTCAAACAATGGGTTCATGTTTGACTCGATGTTTAGGTTTATATTTGACCTGGGTTCAAACAACGGGTATATATTTGAATCGTAGTTTAGGTTCATATTTAACCTCTGTTCAAACAGCGGGTTCATATTTGACTTGAAGTTTAGATTCCTATCTGACCTGCTTTCAAACAACGGGTTCATGTTTGACTCGAAGTTTAGGTTCACATTTGACCTAGGTTCAAACAACGGGTTCATGGTTGACTCGAAATTTAGGTTCATCTCTGACCTGGTTTCAAACAACGAGTTCATATTTGTCTCGAAGTTTAGGTTCACATTTGCCCGGCGTTCAAACAACGGGTTCATATTTGACTCGAAGTTTAGGTTCATATTTGACCTGGGTTCAAACAACGGGTTCATGTTTAACTCGAAGTTTAGGTTCATATCTGACTTGGTTTCAAACAACAGGTTCATATTTGACTCGAAGTTTAGGTTCATATTTGACCTGGGTTCAAACAACGGGTTCATATTTGACTCGAAGTTCAGGTTCACATTTGACTTGGGTTCAAATAACGGGTTCATATTTGACTCAAAATTTAGGTTCATATTTGACCTGGGTTCAAACAACGGGTTCATGTTTGACTCAAAGTTTAGGTTCATATCTGACCTGGTTTCAAACAACGGGTTCATATTTGACTCGAAGTTTAGGTTCACATTTGACTTGGGTTCAAACAACGGGTTCATATTTGACTCAAAATTTAGGTTCATATTTGACCTGGGTTCAAACAACGGGTTTATATTTGACTTAAAGTATAGGTTCATATCTGCCTGGTTTCAAACAACGGGTTCATATTTGACTCGAAGTTTAGGTTCACATTTGACCTGGGTTCAAACAACGGGTTCATGTTTGACCCAAACTTTAGGTTCATATCTTACCTTGTTTCAAACAACGGGTTCATATTTGACTCGAAGTTTAGGTTCATATTTGACCTGCGTTCAAACAACGGGTTTATATTTGACACAAAGTTAAGGTTCATATCTGACCTGGTTTCAAACAACGGGTTCATATTTGACTCGAAGTTTAGGTTCACATTTGACCTGGGTTCAAACAACGGGTTCATGTTTGACTCAAAGTTTAGGTTCATATCTTACATGGTTTCAAACAACGGGTTCATATTTGACTCGAAGTTTAGGTTCACATTTGACCTGGGTTCAAACAACGGGTTCATATTTGACTCGAAGTTTAGGTTCATATCCGTCCTAGTTTCAAACAACGGGTTCATATTTGACTCGAAGTTTAGGTTCACATTTGACCTGGGTTCAAACAACGGGTTCAAATTTGACTCGAAGTTTAGGTTCATATCTGACCTGGTTTCAAACAACGGGTTCATATTTTACTCGAAGTTTAGGTTCACATTAGACCTGGGTTAAAATAACGGGTTCAAATTTAACTCAAAATTTAGGTTCATATTTGACCTGGGATCAAACAACGGGTTCATGTTTGACTCGAAGTTTAGGTTCATATCTTACCTGGTTTCAAACAACGGGTTCATATTTGACTCGAAGTTTAGGTTCATATTTGACCTGCGTTCAAACAACGGGTTTATATTTGACTCAAAGTTTAGGTTCATATCTGACCTGGTTTCAAACAACGGGTTCATATTTGACTCGAAGTTTAGGTTCACATTTGACCTGGGTTCAAACAATGGGTTCATGATTGACTCGAAGTTTAGGTTCATATCTGACCTGGGTTCAAACAACGGGTTCATATTTGTCTAGAAGTTTAGGTTCACATTTGACCTGGGTTCAAACAACGGGTTCATATTTGTCTCGAAGTTGAGGTTCACATTTTACTTGGGTTCAAACAACGGGTTCATATTTAACTCTAAATTTAGGTTCATATTTGACCTGGGATCAAACAATGGGTTCATGTTTGACTCGAAGTTTAGGTTCATATCTGACCTGGTTTCTAACAACGGGTTCATATTTGACTCGAAGTTTAGGTTCACATTTGACCTGGGTTCAAACAACGGGTTCATATTTGACTTGAAGTTTAGGTTCACATCTGACTTGGGTTCAAACAGCGGGTTCATATTTGACTCGAAGTTTAGGTTCACATTTGACCTGGTTTCAAACAACGGGTTCATATTTGACTTGAAGTTTAGGTTCACATCTGACTTGGGTTCAAACAACGGGTTCATATTTGACTCAAAATTTAGGTTCATATTTGACCTGGGTTCAAACAACGGGTTCATGTTTGACTCAAAGTTTAGGTTCATATCTGACCTGGGTTCAAACAACGGGTTCATGTTTGACTCGAAGTTTAGGTTCATGTCTTACCTGGTTTCAAACAACAGGTTCATATTTGACTCGAAGTTTAGGTTCATATCCGTCCTAGTTTCAAACAACGGGTTCATATTTGACTCGAAGTTTAGGTTCACATTAGACCTGGGTTCAAACAACGGGTTCAAATTTAACTCGAAGTTTAGGTTCATATCTGACCTAGTTTCAAACAACAAGTTCATATTTGACTCGAAGTTTAGGTTCACATTTGACCTGGGTTCAAACAATGGGTTCATGATTGACTCGAAGTTTAGGTTCATATCTGACCTGGGTTCAAACAACGGCTTCATATTTGACTCGAAGTTTAGGTTCACATTTGACCTGGGTTCAAACAACGGGTTCATATTTGTCTCGAAGTTTAGGTTCACATTTGACTTGGGTTCAAACAACGGGTTCATATTTAACTCAAAATTTAGGTTCATATTTGACCTGGGATCAAACAACGGGTTCATGTTTGACTCGAAGTTTAGGTTCATATCTTACCTGGTTTCTAACAACGGGTTCATATTTGACTCGAAGTTTAGGTTCATATTTGACCTGCGTTCAAACAACGGGTTTATATTTGACACAAAGTTTAGGTTCATATCTGACCTGGTTTCAAACAACGGGTTCATATTTGACTCGAAGTTTAGGTTCACATTTGACCTAGGTTCAAACAACGGGTTCATGTTTGACTCAAAGTTTAGGTTCATATCTTACCTGGTTTCAAACAACGGGTTCATATTTGACTCGAAGTTTAGGTTCACATTTGACCTGGGTTCAAACAACGGGTTCATATTTGACTCAAAGTTTAGGTTATCATAACCTGGGTTCAAACAACGGGTTCATGTTTGACTCGATGTTTAGCTTCATATTTGACCTGGGTTCAAACAACGGGTTTATATTTGAATCCAAGTTTAGGTTCATATTTCACCTCTGTTTAAACAACAGGTTCATATTTGACTCGAAGTTTAGATTCCAATCTGTCCTGGTTTCAAACAACGGGTTCATATTTGACTCGAAGTTTAGGTTCACTTTTGACCTAGGTTCAAACAATGGGTTCATGTTTGACTCGAAGTTTAGGTTCATATCTGACCTAGTTTCAAACAACGGGTTCATATTTGACTCGAAGTTTAGGTTCACATTTCCCCTGGGTTCAAACAACGGGTTCATATTTGACTCGAAGTTTAGGTTCATATTTGACCTGGGTTCAAACAACGGGTTCATGTTTAACTCGAAGTTTAGGTTCATATCTGACTTGGTTTCAAACAACGGGTTCATATTTGACCTAGGTTCAAACAACGGGTTCATATTTTACTCGAAGTTTAGGTTCATATCTGACCTGGTTTCAAACAACGGGTTCATATTTGACTCGAAGTTTAGGTTCAAATTTGAACTGGCTTCAAACAACAGTTTCATGTTTAACTCGAGGTTTTGGTTCATATTTGGCCTGGTTTCAAACAAGGGGTTCATATTTGACTCGAAGTTTAGGTTCACATTTGACCTGGGTTCAAACAACGGGTTCATAGTTGACTCAAAGTTTAGGTTCACATGTGACTTGGGTTCAAACAACGGGTTCATATTTGACTCGAAGTTTAGGTTCATATCTGACCTGGTTTCAAACAACGGGTTCATATTTGACTTGAAGTTTAGGTTCATATTTGACCTGGGTTCAAACAACGGGTTTATATTTGACTCAAAGTTTAGGTTTATATCTGACCTGGTTTCAAACAACGGGTTCATATTTGACTCGAAGTTTAGGTTCACATTTGACCTGGGTTCAAATAACGAGTTCATGTTTGTCTCGAAGTTTAGGTTCATATCTTACCTGGTTTCGAACAACGGGTTCATATTTGACTCAAAGTTTAGGTTCACATTTGACCTGGGTTCAAACAACGGGTTCATATTTGACTCGAAGTTTAGGTTCATATAACCTGGGTTCAAACAATGGGTTCATGTTTGACTCGATGTTTAGGTTTATATTTGACCTGGGTTCAAACAACGGGTATATATTTGAATCGTAGTTTAGGTTCATATTTAACCTCTGTTCAAACAGCGGGTTCATATTTGACTTGAAGTTTAGATTCCTATCTGACCTGCTTTCAAACAACGGGTTCATGTTTGACTCGAAGTTTAGGTTCACATTTGACCTAGGTTCAAACAACGGGTTCATGGTTGACTCGAAATTTAGGTTCATCTCTGACCTGGTTTCAAACAACGAGTTCATATTTGTCTCGAAGTTTAGGTTCACATTTTCCCGGCGTTCAAACAACGGGTTCATATTTGACTCGAAGTTTAGGTTCATATTTGACCTGGGTTCAAACAGCGGGTTCATGTTTAACTCGAAGTTTAGGTTCATATCTGACTTGGTTTCAAACAACAGGTTCATATTTGACTCGAAGTTTAGGTTCATATTTGACCTGGGTTCAAACAACGGGTTCATATTTGACTCGAAGTTCAGGTTCACATTTGACTTGGGTTCAAATAACGGGTTCATATTTGACTCAAAATTTAGGTTCATATTTGACCTGGGTTCAAACAACGGGTTCATGTTTGACTCAAAGTTTAGGTTCATATCTGACCTGGTTTCAAACAACGGGTTCATATTTGACTCGAAGTTTAGGTTCACATTTGACTTGGGTTCAAACAACGGGTTCATATTTGACTCAAAATTTAGGTTCATATTTGACCTGGGTTCAAACAACGGGTTTATATTTGACTTAAAGTATAGGTTCATATCTGCCTGGTTTCAAACAACGGGTTCATATTTGACTCGAAGTTTAGGTTCACATTTGACCTGGGTTCAAACAACGGGTTCATGTTTGACCCAAAGTTTAGGTTCATATCTTACCTTGTTTCAAACAACGGGTTCATATTTGACTCGAAGTTTAGGTTCATATTTGACCTGCGTTCAAACAACGGGTTTATATTTGACACAAAGTTAAGGTTCATATCTGACCTGGTTTCAAACAACGGGTTCATATTTGACTCGAAGTTTAGGTTCACATTTGACCTGGGTTCAAACAACGGGTTCATGTTTGACTCAAAGTTTAGGTTCATATCTTACCTGGTTTCAAACAACGGGTTCATATTTGACTCGAAGTTTAGGTTCACATTTGACCTGGGTTCAAACAACGGGTTCATATTTGACTCAAAGCTTAGGTTATCATAACCTGGGTTTAAACAACGGGTTCATGTTTGACTCGAAGTTTAGGTTAATATTTGACCTGGGTTCAAACAACGGGTTTATATTTGAATCGAAGTTTAGGTTCATATTTAACCTCTGTTTAAACAACGGGTTCTTATTTTACTCGAAGTTTAGGTTCATATCTGACTTGGTTTCAAACAACAGGTTCATATTTGACTCGAAGTTTAGGTTCATATTTGACCTGGGTTCAAACAACGGGTTCATATTTGACTCGAAGTTCAGGTTCACATTTGACTTGGGTTCAAATAACGGGTTCATATTTGACTCAAAATTTAGGTTCATATTTGACCTGGGTTCAAACAACGGGTTCATGTTTGACTCAAAGTTTAGGTTCATATCTGACCTGGTTTCAAACAACGGGTTCATATTTGACTCGAATTTTAGGTTCACATTTGACTTGGGTTCAAACAACGGGTTCATATTTGACTCAAAATTTAGGTTCATATTTGACCTGGGTTCAAACAACGGGTTTATATTTGACTTAAAGTATAGGTTCATATCTGCCTGGTTTCAAACAACGGGTTCATATTTGACTCGAAGTTTAGGTTCATATTTGACCTGCGTTCAAACAACGGGTTTATATTTGACACAAAGTTAAGGTTCATATCTGACCTGGTTTCAAACAACGGGTTCATATTTGACTCGAAGTTTAGGTTCACATTTGACCTGGGTTCAAACAACGGGTTCATGTTTGACTCAAAGTTTAGGTTCATATCTTACCTGGTTTCAAACAACGGGTTCATATTTGACTCGAAGTTTAGGTTCACATTTGACCTGGGTTCAAACAACGGGTTCATATTTGACTCAAAGCTTAGGTTATCATAACCTGGGTTTAAACAACGGGTTCATGTTTGAATCGAAGTTTAGGTTCATATTTAACCTCTGTTTAAACAACGGGTTCTTATTTTACTCGAAGTTTAGATTCCTATCTGACCTGGTTTCAAACAAAGGTTTCGTATTTGACTCGAAGTTTAAGTTCACTTTTGACCTAGGTTCAAACAACGGGTTCATGTTTGACTCGAAGTTTTGGTTCATATCTGACCTGGTTTCAAACAACGGGTTCATATTTGACTCGAAGTTTAGGTTCACATTTGACCTGGGTTCAAACAACGGGTTCATATTTGACTCGAAGTTTAGGTTCATATTTGACTCGAAGTTTAGGTTCACATTTGACCTTGGTTCAAACTACGGGTTCATATTTGACTCGAACTTTAGGTTCACATTTGCCCTGGGTTCAAACAACAGGTTCATATTTGACTCAAAGTTTAGGTTCACATTTGACCTGGGTTCAAACAACGGGTTCATATTTGACTCGAAGTTTAGGTTCATATAACCTGGGTTCAAACAATGGGTTCATGTTTGACTCGATGTTTAGGTTTATATTTGACCTGGGTTCAAACAACGGGTATATATTTGAATCGTAGTTTAGGTTCATATTTAACCTCTGTTCAAACAGCGGGTTCATATTTGACTTGAAGTTTAGATTCCTATCTGACCTGCTTTCAAACAACGGGTTCATGTTTGACTCGAAGTTTAGGTTCACATTTGACCTAGGTTCAAACAACGGGTTCATGGTTGACTCGAAATTTAGGTTCATCTCTGACCTGGTTTCAAACAACGAGTTCATATTTGTCTCGAAGTTTAGGTTCACATTTGCCCGGCGTTCAAACAACGGGTTCATATTTGACTCGAAGTTTAGGTTCATATTTGACCTGGGTTCAAACAACGGGTTCATGTTTAACTCGAAGTTTAGGTTCATATCTGACTTGGTTTCAAACAACAGGTTCATATTTGACTCGAAGTTTAGGTTCATATTTGACCTGGGTTCAAACAACGGGTTCATATTTGACTCGAAGTTCAGGTTCACATTTGACTTGGGTTCAAATAACGGGTTCATATTTGACTCAAAATTTAGGTTCATATTTGACCTGGGTTCAAACAACGGGTTCATGGTTGACTCGAAATTTAGGTTCATCTCTGACCTGGTTTCAAACAACGAGTTCATATTTGTCTCGAAGTTTAGGTTCACATTTTCCCGGCGTTCAAACAACGGGTTCATATTTGACTCGAAGTTTAGGTTCATATTTGACCTGGGTTCAAACAGCGGGTTCATGTTTAACTCGAAGTTTAGGTTCATATCTGACTTGGTTTCAAACAACAGGTTCATATTTGACTCGAAGTTTAGGTTCATATTTGACCTGGGTTCAAACAACGGGTTCATATTTGACTCGAAGTTCAGGTTCACATTTGACTTGGGTTCAAATAACGGGTTCATATTTGACTCAAAATTTAGGTTCATATTTGACCTGGGTTCAAACAACGGGTTCATGTTTGACTCAAAGTTTAGGTTCATATTTGACCTGGTTTCAAACAACGGGTTCATATTTGACTCGAAGTTTAGGTTCACATTTGACTTGGGTTCAAACAACGGGTTCATATTTGACTCAAAATTTAGGTTCATATTTGACCTGGGTTCAAACAACGGGTTTATATTTGACTCAAAGTATAGGTTCATATCTGCCTGGTTTCAAACAACGGGTTCATATTTGACTCGAAGTTTAGGTTCACATTTGACCTGGGTTCAAACAACGGGTTTATGTTTGACCCAAAGTTTAGGTTCATATCTTACCTTGTTTCAAACAACGGGTTCATATTTGACTCGAAGTTTAGGTTCATATTTGACCTGCGTTCAAACAACGGGTTTATATTTGACACAAAGTTAAGGTTCATATCTGACCTGGTTTCAAACAACGGGTTCATATTTGACTCGAAGTTTAGGTTCACATTTGACCTGGGTTCAAACAACGGGTTCATGTTTGACTCAAAGTTTAGGTTCATATCTTACCTGGTTTCAAACAACGGGTTCATATTTGACTCGAAGTTTAGGTTCACATTTGACCTGGGTTCAAACAACGGGTTCATATTTGACTCAAAGCTTAGGTTATCATAACCTGGGTTCAAACAACGGGTTCATGTTTAACTCGATGTTTAGGTTAATATTTGACCTGGGTTCAAACAACGGGTTTATATTTGAATCGAAGTTTAGGTTCATATTTAACCTCTGTTTTACCAACGGGTTCTTATTTTACTCGAAGTTTAGATTCCTATCTGACCTGGTTTCAAACAAAGGTTTCATATTTGACTCGAAGTTTAAGTTCACTTTTGACCTAGGTTCAAACAACGGGTTCATGTTTGACTCGAAGTTTTGGTTCATATCAGACCTGGTTTCAAACAACGGGTTCATATTTGACTCGAAGTTTATGTTCACATTTGACCTGGGTTCAAACAACGGGTTCATATTTGACTCGAAGTTTAGGTTCATATTTGACTCGAAGTTTAGGTTCACATTTGACCTGGGTTCAAACAACGGGTTCATATTTGACTCGAACTTTAGGTTCACATTTGCCCTGGGTTCAAACAACAGGTTCATATTTGACTCAAAGTTTAGGTTCATATTTGACCTGGGTTCAAACAACGGGTTCATATTTGACTCAAACTTTAGGTTCATATCTGACCTGGTTTCAAACAACGGGTTCATATTTGACTCGAAGTTTAGGTTCACATTTGACCTGGGTCAAACAACGGGTTCATATTTGACTCAAAGTTTAGGTTATCATAACCAGGGTTCAAACAAAGGGTTCATGTTTGACTCGATGTTTAGGTTCATATTTGACCTGGGTTCAAACAACGGGTTTATGTTTGACTCGATGTTTAGGTTCATATTTAACCTCTGTTCATACAACGGGTTCATATTTGACTAGAAGTTTAGGTTCACTTTTGACCTAGGTTCAAACAACGGGTTCATGTTTGACTCGAAGTTTAGGTTCATATCTGACCTGGTTTCAAACAACGGGTTCATATTTGACTCGAAGTTTAGGTTCATATTTGACCTGGGTTCAAACAACGGGTTCATGTTTAACTCGAAGTTTAGGTTCATATCTGACTTGGTTTCAAACAACAGGCTCATATTTGACTCGAAGTTTAGGTTCATATTTGACCTGGGTTCAAACAACGGGTTCATGTTTGACCCAAAGTTTAGGTTCATATCTTACCTTGTTTCAAACAACGGGTTCATATTTGACTCGAAGTTTAGGTTCATATTTGACCTGCGTTCAAACAACGGGTTTATATTTGACACAAAGTTAAGGTTCATATCTGACCTGGTTTCAAACAACGGGTTCATATTTGACTCGAAGTTTAGGTTCACATTTGACCTGGGTTCAAACAACGGGTTCATGTTTGACTCAAAGTTTAGGTTCATATCTTACCTGGTTTCAAACAACGGGTTCATATTTGACTCGAAGTTTAGGTTCACATTTGACTTGGGTTCAAACAACGGGTTCATATTTGACTCAAAATTTAGGTTCATATTTGACCTGGGTTCAAACAACGGGTTTATATTTGACTCAAAGTATAGGTTCATATCTGCCTGGTTTCAAACAACGGGTTCATATTTGACTCGAAGTTTAGGTTCACGTTTGACCTGGGTTCAAACAACGGGTTCATGTTTGACCCAAAGTTTAGGTTCATATCTTACCTTGTTTCAAACAACGGGTTCATATTTGACTCGAAGTTTAGGTTCATATTTGACCTGCGTTCAAACAACGGGTTTATATTTGACACAAAGTTAAGGTTCATATCTGACCTGCTTTCAAACAACGGGTTCATATTTGACTCGAAGTTTAGGTTCACATTTGACCTGGGTTCAAACAACGGGTTCATGTTTGACTCAAAGTTTAGGTTCATATCTTACCTGGTTTCAAACAACGGGTTCATATTTGACTCGAAGTTTAGGTTCACATTTGACCTGGGTTCAAACAACGGGTTCATATTTGACTCAAAGCTTAGGTTATCATAACCTGGGTTCAAACAACGGGTTCATGTTTGACTCGATGTTTAGGTTAATATTTGACCTGGGTTCAAACAACGGGTTTATATTTGAATCGAAGTTTAGGTTCATATTTAACCTCTGTTTAAACAACGGGTTCTTATTTTACTCGAAGTTTAGATTCCTATCTGACCTGGTTTCAAACAAAGGTTTCGTATTTGACTCGAAGTTTAAGTTCACTTTTGACCTAGGTTCAAACAACGGGTTCATGTTTGACTCGAAGTTTTGGTTCATATCTGACCTGGTTTCAAACAACGGGTTCATATTTGACTCGAAGTTTAGGTTCACATTTGACCTGGGTTCAAACAACGGGTTCATATTTGACTCGAAGTTTAGGTTCATATTTGACTCGAAGTTTAGGTTCACATTTGACCTGGGTTCAAACTACGGGTTCATATTTGACTCGAACTTTAGGTTCACATTTGCCCTGGGTTCAAACAACAGGTTCATATTTGACTCAAAGTTTAGGTTCACATTTGACCTGGGTTCAAACAACGAGTTCATATTTGACTCGAAGTTTAGGTTCATATAACCTGGGTTCAAACAATGGGTTCATGTTTGACTCGATGTTTAGGTTTATATTTGACCTGGGTTCAAACAACGGGTATATATTTGAATCGTAGTTTAGGTTCATATTTAACCTCTGTTCAAACAGCGGGTTCATATTTGACTTGAAGTTTAGATTCCTATCTGACCTGCTTTCAAACAACGGGTTCATGTTTGACTCGAAGTTTAGGTTCACATTTGACCTAGGTTCAAACAACGGGTTCATGGTTGACTCGAAATTTAGGTTCATCTCTGACCTGGTTTCAAACAACGAGTTCATATTTGTCTCGAAGTTTAGGTTCACATTTGCCCGGCGTTCAAACAACGGGTTCATATTTGACTCGAAGTTTAGGTTCATATTTGACCTGGGTTCAAACAACGGGTTCAAGTTTAACTCGAAGTTTAGGTTCATATCTGACTTGGTTTCAAACAACAGGTTCATATTTGACTCGAAGTTTAGGTTCATATTTGACCTGGGTTCAAACAACGGGTTCATATTTGACTCGAAGTTCAGGTTCACATTTGACTTGGGTTCAAATAACGGGTTCATATTTGACTCAAAATTTAGGTTCATATTTGACCTGGGTTCAAACAACGGGTTCATGTTTGACTCAAAGTTTAGGTTCATATCTGACCTGGTTTCAAACAACGGGTTCATATTTGACTCGAAGTTTAGGTTCACATTTGACTTGGGTTCAAACAACGGGTTCATATTTGACTCAAAATTTAGGTTCATATTTGACCTGGGTTCAAACAACGGGTTTATATTTGACTCAAAGTATAGGTTCATATCTGCCTGGTTTCAAACAACGGGTTCATATTTGACTCGAAGTTTAGGTTCACATTTGACCTGGGTTCAAACAACGGGTTCATGTTTGACCCAAAGTTTAGGTTCATATCTTACCTTGTTTCAAACAACGGGTTCATATTTGACTCGAAGTTTAGGTTCATATTTGACCTGCGTTCAAACAACGGGTTTATATTTGACACAAAGTTAAGGTTCATATCTGACCTGGTTTCAAACAACGGGTTCATATTTGACTCGAAGTTTAGGTTCACATTTGACCTGGGTTCAAACAACGGGTTCATGTTTGACTCAAAGTTTAGGTTCATATCTTACCTGGTTTCAAACAACGGGTTCATATTTGACTCGAAGTTTAGGTTCACATTTGACCTGGGTTCAAACAACGGGTTCATATTTGACTCAAAGCTTAGGTTATCATAACCTGGGTTCAAACAACGGGTTCATGTTTGACTCGATGTTTAGGTTAATATTTGACGTGGGTTCAAACAACGGGTTTATATTTGAATCGAAGTTTAGGTTCATATTTAACCTCTATTTAAACAACGGGTTCTTATTTTACTCGAAGTTTAGATTCCTATCTGACCTGGTTTCAAACAAAGGTTTCCTATTTGACTCGAAGTTTAAGTTCACTTTTGACCTAGGTTCAAACAACGGGTTCATGTTTGACTCGAAGTTTTGGTTCATATCTGACCTGGTTTCAAACAACGGGTTCATATTTGACTCGAAGTTTATGTTCACATTTGACCTGGGTTCAAACAACGGGTTCATATTTGACTTGAAGTTTAGGTTCATATTTGACTCGAAGTTTAGGTTCACATTTGACCTGGGTTCAAACAACGGGTTCATATTTGACTCGAACTTTAGGTTCACATTTGCCCTGGGTTCAAACAACAGGTTCATATTTGACTCAAAGTTTAGGTTCATATTTGACCTGGGTTCAAACAACGGGTTCATATTTGACTCAAACTTTAGGTTCATATCTGACCTGGTTTCAAACAACGGGTTCATATTTGACTCGAAGTTTAGGTTCACATTTGACCTGGGTCAAACAACGGGTTCATATTTGACTCAAAGTTTAGGTTATCATAACCAGGGTTCAAACAAAGGGTTCATGTTTGACTCGATGTTTAGGTTCATATTTGACCTGGGTTCAAACAACGGGTTTATGTTTGACTCGATGTTTAGGTTCATATTTAACCTCTGTTCATACAACGGGTTCATATTTGACTAGAAGTTTAGGTTCACTTTTGACCTAGGTTCAAACAACGGGTTCATATTTGACTCGAAGTTTAAGTTCACTTTTGACCTGGGTTCAAACAACGGGTTCATGTTTGACTCAAAGTTTAGGTTCATATCTTACCTGGTTTCAAACAACGGGTTCATATTTGACTCGAAGTTTAGGTTCACATTTGACCTGGGTTCAAACAACGGGTTCATATTTGACTCAAAGCTTAGGTTATCATAACCTGGGTTCAAACAACGGGTTCATGTTTGACTCGATGTTTAGGTTAATATTTGACCTGGGTTCAAACAACGGGTTTATATTTGAATCGAAGTTTAGGTTCATATTTAACCTCTGTTTAAACAACGGGTTCTTATTTTACTCGAAGTTTAGATTCCTATCTGACCTGGTTTCAAACAAAGGTTTCATATTTGACTCGAAGTTTAAGTTCACTTTTGACCTAGGTTCAAACAACGGGTTCATGTTTGACTCGAAGTTTTGGTTCATATCTGACCTGGTTTCAAACAACGGGTTCATATTTGACTCGAAGTTTAGGTTCACATTTGACCTGGGTTCAAACAACGGGTTCATATTTGACTCGAAGTTTAGGTTCATATTTGACTCGAAGTTTAGGTTCACATTTGACCTGGGTTCAAACTACGGGTTCATATTTGACTCGAACTTTAGGTTCACATTTGCCCTGGGTTCAAACAACAGGTTCATATTTGACTCAAAGTTAAGGTTCACATTTGACCTGGGTTCAAACAACGGGTTCATATTTGACTCGAAGTTTAGGTTCATATAACCTGGGTTCAAACAATGGGTTCATGTTTGACTCGATGTTTAGGTTTATATTTGACCTGGGTTCAAACAACGGGTATATATTTGAATCGTAGTTTAGGTTCATATTTAACCTCTGTTCAAACAGCGGGTTCATATTTGACTTGAAGTTTAGATTCCTATCTGACCTGCTTTCAAACAACGGGTTCATGTTTGACTCGAAGTTTAGGTTCACATTTGACCTAGGTTCAAACAACGGGTTCATGGTTGACTCGAAATTTAGGTTCATCTCTGACCTGGTTTCAAACAACGAGTTCATATTTGTCTCGAAGTTTAGGTTCACATTTGCCCGGCGTTCAAACAACGGGTTCATATTTGACTCGAAGTTTAGGTTCATATTTGACCTGGGTTCAAACAACGGGTTCATGTTTAACTCGAAGTTTAGGTTCATATCTGACTTGGTTTCAAACAACAGGTTCATATTTGACTCGAAGTTTAGGTTCATATTTGACCTGGGTTCAAACAACGGGTTCATATTTGACTCGAAGTTCAGGTTCACATTTGACTTGGGTTCAAATAACGGGTTCATATTTGACTCAAAATTTAGGTTCATATTTGACCTGGGTTCAAACAACGGGTTCATGTTTGACTCAAAGTTTAGGTTCATATCTGACCTGGTTTCAAACAACGGGTTCATATTTGACACGAAGTTTAGGTTCACATTTGACCTGGGTTCAAACAACGGGTTCATATTTGACTCGAAGTTTAGGTTCATATTTGACTCGAAGTTTAGGTTCACATTTGACCTGGGTTCAAACTACGGGTTCATATTTGACTCGAACTTTAGGTTCACATTTGCCCTGGGTTCAAACAACAGGTTCATATTTGACTCAAAGTTAAGGTTCACATTTGACCTGGGTTCAAACAACGGGTTCATATTTGACTCGAAGTTTAGGTTCATATAACCTGGGTTCAAACAATGGGTTCATGTTTGACTCGATGTTTAGGTTTATATTTGACCTGGGTTCAAACAACGGGTATATATTTGAATCGTAGTTTAGGTTCATATTTAACCTCTGTTCAAACAGCGGGTTCATATTTGACTTGAAGTTTAGATTCCTATCTGACCTGCTTTCAAACAACGGGTTCATGTTTGACTCGAAGTTTAGGTTCACATTTGACCTAGGTTCAAACAACGGGTTCATGGTTGACTCGAAATTTAGGTTCATCTCTGACCTGGTTTCAAACAACGAGTTCATATTTGTCTCGAAGTTTAGGTTCACATTTGCCCGGCGTTCAAACAACGGGTTCATATTTGACTCGAAGTTTAGGTTCATATTTGACCTGGGTTCAAACAACGGGTTCATGTTTAACTCGAAGTTTAGGTTCATATCTGACTTGGTTTCAAACAACAGGTTCATATTTGACTCGAAGTTTAGGTTCATATTTGACCTGGGTTCAAACAACGGGTTCATATTTGACTCGAAGTTCAGGTTCACATTTGACTTGGGTTCAAATAACGGGTTCATATTTGACTCAAAATTTAGGTTCATATTTGACCTGGGTTCAAACAACGGGTTCATGTTTGACTCAAAGTTTAGGTTCATATCTGACCTGGTTTCAAACAACGGGTTCATATTTGACACGAAGTTTAGGTTCACATTTGACCTGGGTTCAAACAACGGGTTCATATTTGACTCGAAGTTTAGGTTCATATTTGACTCGAAGTTTAGGTTCACATTTGACCTGGGTTCAAACTACGGGTTCATATTTGACTCGAACTTTAGGTTCACATTTGCCCTGGGTTCAAACAACAGGTTCATATTTGACTCAAAGTTAAGGTTCACATTTGACCTGGGTTCAAACAACGGGTTCATATTTGACTCGAAGTTTAGGTTCATATAACCTGGGTTCAAACAATGGGTTCATGTTTGACTCGATGTTTAGGTTTATATTTGACCTGGGTTCAAACAACGGGTATATATTTGAATCGTAGTTTAGGTTCATATTTAACCTCTGTTCAAACAGCGGGTTCATATTTGACTTGAAGTTTAGATTCCTATCTGACCTGCTTTCAAACAACGGGTTCATGTTTGACTCGAAGTTTAGGTTCACATTTGACCTAGGTTCAAACAACGGGTTCATGGTTGACTCGAAATTTAGGTTCATCTCTGACCTGGTTTCAAACAACGAGTTCATATTTGTCTCGAAGTTTAGGTTCACATTTGCACGGCGTTCAAACAACGGGTTCATATTTGACTCGAAGTTTAGGTTCATATTTGACCTGGGTTCAAACAACGGGTTCATGTTTAACTCGAAGTTTAGGTTCATATCTGACTTGGTTTCAAACAACAGGTTCATATTTGACTCGAAGTTTAGGTTCATATTTGACCTGGGTTCAAACAACGGGTTCATATTTGACTCGAAGTTCAGGTTCACATTTGACTTGGGTTCAAATAACGGGTTCATATTTGACTCAAAATTTAGGTTCATATTTGACCTGGGTTCAAACAACGGGTTCATGTTTGACTCAAAGTTTAGGTTCATATCTGACCTGGTTTCAAACAACGGGTTCATATTTGACTCGAAGTTTAGGTTCACATTTGACTTGGGTTCAAACAACGGGTTCATATTTGACTCAAAATTTAGGTTCATATTTGACCTGGGTTCAAACAACGGGTTTATATTTGACTCAAAGTATAGGTTCATATCTGCCTGGTTTCAAACAACGGGTTCATATTTGACTCGAAGTTTAGGTTCACATTTGACCTGGGTTCAAACAACGGGTTCATGTTTGACCCAAAGTTTAGGTTCATATCTTACCTTGTTTCAAACAACGGGTTCATATTTGACTCGAAGTTTAGGTTCATATTTGACCTGCGTTCAAACAACGGGTTTATATTTGACACAAAGTTAAGGTTCATATCTGACCTGGTTTCAAACAACGGGTTCATATTTGACTCGAAGTTTAGGTTCACATTTGACCTGGGTTCAAACAACGGGTTCATGTTTGACTCAAAGTTTAGGTTCATATCTTACCTGGTTTCAAACAACGGGTTCATATTTGACTCGAAGTTTAGGTTCACATTTGACCTGGGTTCAAACAACGGGTTCATATTTGACTCAAAGCTTAGGTTATCATAACCTGGGTTCAAACAACGGGTTCATGTTTGACTCGATGTTTAGGTTAATATTTGACCTGGGTTCAAACAACGGGTTTATATTTGAATCGAAGTTTAGGTTCATATTTAACCTCTGTTTAACCAACGGGTTCTTATTTTACTCGAAGTTTAGATTCCTATCTGACCTGGTTTCAAACAAAGGTTTCATATTTGACTCGAAGTTTAAGTTCACTTTTGACCTAGGTTCAAACAACGGGTTCATGTTTGACTCGAAGTTTTGGTTCATATCTGACCTGGTTTCAAACAACGGGTTCATATTTGACTCAAACTTTATGTTCACATTTGACCTGGGTTCAAACAACGGGTTCATATTTGACTCGAAGTTTAGGTTCATATTTGACTCGAAGTTTAGGTTCACATTTGACCTGGGTTCAAACAACGGGTTCATATTTGACTCAAACTTTAGGTTCACATTTGCCCTGGGTTCAAACAACAGGTTCATATTTGACTCAAAGTTTAGGTTCATATTTGACCTGGGTTCAAACAACGGGTTCATATTTGACTCAAACTTTAGGTTCATATCTGACCTGGTTTCAAACAACGGGTTCATATTTGACTCGAAGTTTAGGTTCACATTTGACCTGGGTCAAACAACGGGTTCATATTTGACTCAAAGTTTAGGTTATCATAACCAGGGTTCAAACAAAGGGTTCATGTTTGACTCGATGTTTAGGTTCATATTTGACCTGGGTTCAAACAACGGGTTTATGTTTGACTCGATGTTTAGGTTCATATTTAACCTCTGTTCATACAACGGGTTCATATTTGACTAGAAGTTTAGGTTCACTTTTGACCTAGGTTCAAACAACGGGTTCATGTTTGACTCGAAGTTTAGGTTCATATCTGACCTGGTTTCAAACAACGGGTTCATATTTGACTCGAAGTTTAGGTTCATATTTGACCTGGGTTCAAACAACGGGTTCATGTTTAACTCGAAGTTTAGGTTCATATCTGACTTGGTTTCAAACAACAGGCTCATATTTGACTCGAAGTTTAGGTTCATATTTGACCTGGGTTCAAACAACGGGTTCATGTTTGACCCAAAGTTTAGGTTCATATCTTACCTTGTTTCAAACAACGGGTTCATATTTGACTCGAAGTTTAGGTTCATATTTGACCTGCGTTCAAACAACGGGTTTATATTTGACACAAAGTTAAGGTTCATATCTGACCTGGTTTCAAACAACGGGTTCATATTTGACTCGAAGTTTAGGTTCACATTTGACCAGGGTTCAAACAACGGGTTCATGTTTGACTCAAAGTTTAGGTTCATATCTTACCTGGTTTCAAACAACGGGTTCATATTTGACTCGAAGTTTAGGTTCACATTTGACTTGGGTTCAAACAACGGGTTCATATTTGACTCAAAATTTAGGTTCATATTTGACCTGGGTTCAAACAACGGGTTTATATTTGACTCAAAGTATAGGTTCATATCTGCCTGGTTTCAAACAACGGGTTCATATTTGACTCGAAGTTTAGGTTCACATTTGACCTGGGTTCAAACAACGGGTTCATGTTTGACCCAAAGTTTAGGTTCATATCTTACCTTGTTTCAAACAACGGGTTCATATTTGACTCGAAGTTTAGGTTCATATTTGACCTGCGTTCAAACAACGGGTTTATATTTGACACAAAGTTAAGGTTCATATCTGACCTGGTTTCAAACAACGGGTTCATATTTGACTCGAAGTTTAGGTTCACATTTGACCTGGGTTCAATCAACGGGTTCATGTTTGACTCAAAGTTTAGGTTCATATCTTACCTGGTTTCAAACAACGGGTTCATATTTGACTCGAAGTTTAGGTTCACATTTGACCTGGGTTCAAACAACGGGTTCATATTTGACTCAAAGCTTAGGTTATCATAACCTGGGTTCAAACAACGGGTTCATGTTTGACTCGATGTTTAGGTTAATATTTGACCTGGGTTCAAACAACGGGTTTATATTTGAATCGAAGTTTAGGTTCATATTTAACCTCTGTTTAAACAACGGGTTCTTATTTTACTCGAAGTTTAGATTCCTATCTGACCTGGTTTCAAACAAAGGTTTCGTATTTGACTCGAAGTTTAAGTTCACTTTTGACCTAGGTTCAAACAACGAGTTCATGTTTGACTCGAAGTTTTGGTTCATATCTGACCTGGTTTCAAACAAAGGGTTCATATTTGACTCGAAGTTTAGGTTCACATTTGACCTGGGTTCAAACAACGGGTTCATATTTGACTCGAAGTTTAGGTTCATATTTGACTCGAAGTTTAGGTTCACATTTGACCTGGGTTCAAACTACGGGTTCATATTTGACTCGAACTTTAGGTTCACATTTGCCCTGGGTTCAAACAACAGGTTCATATTTGACTCAAAGTTTAGGTTCACATTTGACCTGGGTTCAAACAACGGGTTCATATTTGACTCGAAGTTTAGGTTCATATAACCTGGGTTCAAACAATGGGTTCATGTTTGACTCGATGTTTAGGTTTATATTTGACCTGGGTTCAAACAACGGGTATATATTTGAATCGTAGTTTAGGTTCATATTTTACCTCTGTTCAAACAGCGGGTTCATATTTGACTTGAAGTTTAGATTCCTATCTGACCTGCTTTCAAACAACGGGTTCATGTTTGACTCGAAGTTTAGGTTCACATTTGACCTAGGTTCAAACAACGGGTTCATGGTTGACTCGAAATTTAGGTTCATCTCTGACCTGGTTTCAAACAACGAGTTCATATTTGTCTCGAAGTTTAGGTTCACATTTGCCCGGCGTTCAAACAACGGGTTCATATTTGACTCGAAGTTTAGGTTCATATTTGACCTGGGTTCAAACAACGGGTTCATGTTTAACTCGAAGTTTAGGTTCATATCTGACTTGGTTTCAAACAACAGGTTCATATTTGACTCGAAGTTTAGGTTCATATTTGACCTGGGTTCAAACAACGGGTTCATATTTGACTCGAAGTTCAGGTTCACATTTGACTTGGGTTCAAATAACGGGTTCATATTTGACTCAAAATTTAGGTTCATATTTGACCTGGGTTCAAACAACGGGTTCATGTTTGACTCAAAGTTTAGGTTCATATCTGACCTGGTTTCAAACAACGGGTTCATATTTGACTCGAAGTTTAGGTTCACATTTGACTTGGGTTCAAACAACGGGTTCATATTTGACTCAAAATTTAGGTTCATATTTGACCTGGGTTCAAACAACGGGTTTATATTTGACTCAAAGTATAGGTTCATATCTGCCTGGTTTCAAACAACGGGTTCATATTTGACTCGAAGTTTAGGTTCACATTTGACCTGGGTTCAAACAACGGGTTCATGTTTGACCCAAAGTTTAGGTTCATATCTTACCTTGTTTCAAACAACGGGTTCATATTTGACTCGAAGTTTAGGTTCATATTTGACCTGCGTTCAAACAACGGGTTTATATTTGACACAAAGTTAAGGTTCATATCTGACCTGGTTTCAAACAACGGGTTCATATTTGACTCGAAGTTTAGGTTCACATTTGACCTGGGTTCAAACAACGGGTTCATGTTTGACTCAAAGTTTAGGTTCATATCTTACCTGGTTTCAAACAACGGGTTCATATTTGACTCGAAGTTTAGGTTCACATTTGACCTGGGTTCAAACAACGGGTTCATATTTGACTCAAAGCTTAGGTTATCATAACCTGGGTTCAAACAACGGGTTCATGTTTGACTCGATGTTTAGGTTAATATTTGACCTGGGATCAAACAACGGGTTTATATTTGAATCGAAGTTTAGGTTCATATTTAACCTCTGTTTAAACAACGGGTTCTTATTTTACTCGAAGTTTAGATTCCTATCTGACCTGGTTTCAAACAAAGGTTTCATATTTGACTCGAAGTTTAAGTTCACTTTTGACCTAGGTTCAAACAATGGGTTCATGTTTGACTCGAAGTTTTGGTTCATATCTGACCTGGTTTCAAACAACGGGTTCATATTTGACTCGAAGTTTATGTTCACATTTGACCTGGGTTCAAACAACGGGTTCATATTTGACTTGAAGTTTAGGTTCATATTTGACTCGAAGTTTAGGTTCACATTTGACCTGGGTTCAAACAACGGGTTCATATTTGACTCGAACTTTAGGTTCACATTTGCCCTGGGTTCAAACAACAGGTTCATATTTGACTCAAAGTTTAGGTTCATATTTGACCTGGGTTCAAACAACGGGTTCATATTTGACTCAAACTTTAGGTTCATATCTGACCTGGTTTCAAACAACGGGTTCATATTTGACTCGAAGTTTAGGTTCACATTTGACCTGGGTCAAACAACGGGTTCATATTTGACTCAAAGTTTAGGTTATCATAACCAGGGTTCAAACAAAGGGTTCATGTTTGACTCGATGTTTAGGTTCATATTTGACCTGGGTTCAAACAACGGGTTTATGTTTGACTCGATGTTTAGGTTCATATTTAACCTCTGTTCATACAACGGGTTCATATTTGACTAGAAGTTTAGGTTCACTTTTGACCTAGGTTCAAACAACGGGTTCATGTTTGACTCGAAGTTTAGGTTCATATCTGACCTGGTTTCAAACAACGGGTTCATATTTGACTCGAAGTTTAGGTTCATATTTGACCTGGGTTCAAACAATGGGTTCATGTTTAACTCGAAGTTTAGGTTCATATCTGACTTGGTTTCAAACAACAGGCTCATATTTGACTCGAAGTTTAGGTTCATATTTGACCTGGTTTCAAACAACGGGTTCATATTTGACTCGAAGTTTAGGTTCACATTTGACCTGGGTTCAAACAACGGGTTCATGTTTGACTCAAAGTTTAGGTTCATATCTTACCTGGTTTCAAACAACGGGTTCATATTTGACTCGAAGTTTAGGTTCACATTTGACCTGGGTTCAAACAACGGGTTCATATTTGACTCAAAGCTTAGGTTATCATAACCTGGGTTCAAACAACGGGTTCATGTTTGACTCGATGTTTAGGTTAATATTTGACCTGGGTTCAAACAACGGGTTTATATTTGAATCGAAGTTTAGGTTCATATTTAACCTCTGTTTAAACAACGGGTTCTTATTTTACTCGAAGTTTAGATTCCTATCTGACCTGGTTTCAAACAAAGGTTTCATATTTGACTCGAAGTTTAAGTTCACTTTTGACCTAGGTTCAAACAATGGGTTCATGTTTGACTCGAAGTTTTGGTTCATATCTGACCTGGTTTCAAACAACGGGTTCATATTTGACTCGAAGTTTATGTTCACATTTGACCTGGGTTCAAACAACGGGTTCATATTTGACTTGAAGTTTAGGTTCATATTTGACTCGAAGTTTAGGTTCACATTTGACCTGGGTTCAAACAACGGGTTCATATTTGACTCGAACTTTAGGTTCACATTTGCCCTGGGTTCAAACAACAGGTTCATATTTGACTCAAAGTTTAGGTTCATATTTGACCTGGGTTCAAACAACGGGTTCATATTTGACTCAAACTTTAGGTTCATATCTGACCTGGTTTCAAACAACGGGTTCATATTTGACTCGAAGTTTAGGTTCACATTTGACCTGGGTCAAACAACGGGTTCATATTTGACTCAAAGTTTAGGTTATCATAACCAGGGTTCAAACAAAGGGTTCATGTTTGACTCGATGTTTAGGTTCATATTTGACCTGGGTTCAAACAACGGGTTTATGTTTGACTCGATGTTTAGGTTCATATTTAACCTCTGTTCATACAACGGGTTCATATTTGACTAGAAGTTTAGGTTCACTTTTGACCTAGGTTCAAACAACGGGTTCATGTTTGACTCGAAGTTTAGGTTCATATCTGACCTGGTTTCAAACAACGGGTTCATATTTGACTCGAAGTTTAGGTTCATATTTGACCTGGGTTCAAACAATGGGTTCATGTTTAACTCGAAGTTTAGGTTCATATCTGACTTGGTTTCAAACAACAGGCTCATATTTGACTCGAAGTTTAGGTTCATATTTGACCTGGGTTCAAACAACGGGTTCATATTTGACTCAAAATTTAGGTTCATATTTGACCTGGGTTCAAACAACGGGTTCATGTTTGACTCAAAGTTTAGGTTCATATCTGACCTGGTTTCAAACAACGGGTTCATATTTGACTCGAAGTTTAGGTTCACATTTGACTTGGGTTCAAACAACGGGTTCATATTTGACTCAAAATTTAGGTTCATATTTGACCTGGGTTCAAACAACGGGTTTATATTTGACTCAAAGTTTAGGTTCATATCTGACCTGGTTTCTAACAACGGGTTCATATTTGACTCGAGGTTTAGGTTCACATTTGACCTGGGTTCAAACAACGGGTTCATGTTTGACTCGAAGTTTAGGTTCATATCTTACCTGGTTTCAAACAACGGGTTCATATTTGATTCGAAGTTTAGGTTCATATTTGACCTGCGTTCAAACAATGGGTTTATATTTGACACAAAGTTTAGGTTCATATCTGACCTGGTTTCAAACAACGGGTTCATATTTGACTCGAAGTTTAGGTTCACATTTGACCTGCGTTCAAACAACGGGTTCATGTTTGACTCGAAGTTTAGGTTCATACTTACCTGGTTTCAAACAACGGGTTCATATTTGACTCGAAGTTTAGGTTCACATTTGACCTGGGTTCAAACAAGGGGTTCATATTTGACTCAAAGTTTAGGTTATCATAACCTAGGTTAGAACAACGGGTTCATGTTTGACTCGATGTTTAGGTTCATATTTGACCTGGGTTCAAACAACGGGTTCATATTTGACTCGAACTTTAGGTTCACATTTGCCCTGGGTTCAAACAACAGGTTCATATTTGACTCAAAGTTTAGGTTCATATTTGACCTGGGTTCAAACAACGGGTTCATGTTTGACTCAAAGTTTAGGTTCACTTTTGACCTAAGTTCAAACAATGGGTTCATGTTTGACTCGAAGTTTAGGTTCATATCTGACCTGGTTTCAAACAACGGATTCATATTTGACTCGAAGTTTAGGTTCACATATGCCCTGGGTTCACAAAACGGGTTCATATTTGACTCGAAGTTTAGGTTCATATTTGACCTGGGTTCAAACAACGGGTTCATGTTTAACTCGAAGTTTAGGTTCATATCTGACTTTGTTTCAAACAACGGGTTCATATTTGACTCAAAGTTTAGGTTCATATTTGACTTGGGTTCAAACAACAGGTCCATATTTGACTCGAAGTTTAGGTTCACATTTGACATGGCATCAAACAACGGTTTCATGTTTAACTCGAGGTTTTGGTTCATATTTGGCCTAGTTTCAAACAACCGGTTCATATTTGACTCGAATTTTAGGTTCACATTTGACCTGGGTTCAAACAACGGGTTCATATTTGACTCAAAGTTTAGGTTAACATGTGACTTAGGTTCAAACAACGGGTTCATATTTGACTCGAAGTTTAGGTTCATATTTGACCTGGGTTCAAACAACGGGTTCATGTTTGACTCGAAGTTTAGGTTCATATCTGACCTGGTTTCAACTAACGGGTTCATATTTGACTTGAAGTTTAGGTTCATATTTGACCTGGGTTCAAACAACGGGTTTATATTTGACTCAAAGTTTAGGTTCATATCTGACCTGGTTTCAAACAACGGGTTCATATTTGACTCAAAGTTTAGGTTCACATTTGACCTGGGTTCAAATAACAAGTTCATGTTTGACTCAAAGTTTAGGTTCATATCTTACCTGGTTTCAAACAACGGGTTCATATTTGACTCGACGTTTAGGTTCACATTTGACCTGGGTTCAAATAACGAGTTCATGTTTGACTCGAAGTTTAGGTTCATATAACCTGGGTTCAAACAACGGGTTCATGTTTGACTCGATGTTTAGGTTTATATTTGACCTGGGTTCAAACGACGGGTTTATATTTGAATCGAAGTTTAGGTTCATATATAACCTCTGTCCAAACAGCGGGTTCATATTTGACTCGAAGTTTAGGTTCCTATCTGACCTGGTCTCAAACAACGGGTTTATTTTGACTCGAAGTTTAGGTTCACTTTTGACCCAGGTTCAAACAACGGGTTCATGTTTGACTCGAAGTTTAGGTTCATATCTGACCTGGTTTCAAACAACGGGTTCATATTTGACTCGAAGTTTAGGTTCACATTTCACCTGGCTTCAAACAACGGGTTCATATTTGACTCGAAGTTTAGGTTCATATTTGACCTGGTTTCAAACAACGGGTTCATATTTGACTCGAAGTTTAGGTTCATATTTGACCTGCGTTCAAACAATGGGTTTATATTTGACACAAAGTTTAGGTTCATATCTGACCTGGTTTCAAACAACGGGTTCATATTTGACTCGAAGTTTAGGTTCACATTTGACCTAGGTTCAAACAACGGGTTCATGTTTGGCTCAAAGTTTAGGTTCATATCTTACCTGGTTTTAAACAACGGGTTCATATTTGACTCGAAGTTTAGGTTCACATTTGACCTGGGTTCAAACAACGGGTTCATATTTAACTCAAAGTTTAGGTTATCATAACCTGGGTTCAAACAACGGGTTCATGTTTGACTCGATGTTTAGGTTCATATTTGACCTGGGTTCAAACAACGGGTTTATATTTGAATCAAAGTTTAGGTTCATATTTAACCTCTGTCTAAACAACGGGTTCATATTTGACTCGAAGTTTAGATTCCTATCTGACCTGGTTTCAAACAACGGGTTCATATTTGACTCGAAGTTTAGGTTCACTTTTGACCTAGGTTCAAACAACGGGTTCATGTTTGACTCGAAGTTTAGGTTCATATCTCACCTAGTTTCAAACAACGGGTTCATATTTGACTCGAAGTTTAGGTTCACATTTCCCCTGGGTTCAAACAACGGGTTCATATTTGACTCGAAGTTTAGGTTCATATTTGACCTGGGTTCAAACAACGGGTTCATGTTTAACTCGAAGTTTAGGTTCATATCTGACTTGGTTTCAAACAACGGGTTCATATTTGACTCAAAGTTTAGGTTCATATTTTACCTAGGTTCAAACAACGGGTTCATATTTGACTCGAAGTTTAGGTTCATATCTGACCTGGTTTCAAACAACGGGTTCATATTTGACTTGAAGTTTAGGTTCACATTTGACCTGGCTTCAAACAACGGTTTCATGTTTAACTCGAGGTTTTGGTTCAAATTTGGCCTGGTTTCTAACAACGGATTCATATTTGACTCGAAGTTTAGGTTCACATTTGACCTGGGTTCAAACAACGGGTTCATATTTGACTCAAAGTTTAGGTTCACATGTGACTTGGGTTCAAACAACGGGTTCATATTTGACTCGAAGTTTAGGTTCATATTTGACCTGGGTTCAAACAACGGGTTCATGTTTGACTCGAAGTTTAGGTTCATATCTGACCTGGTTTCTAACAACGGGTTCATATTTGACTTGAAGTTTAGGTTCATATTTGACTTGGGTTCAAACAACGGGTTTATATTTGACTCAAAGATTAGGTTTATATCTGACCTGGTTTTAAACAACGGGTTCATATTTGACTTGAAGTTTAGGTTCACATTTGCCCTGGGTTCAAATAACGGGTTCATGTTTGATTCAAAGTTTAGGTTCATATCTTACCTGGTTTCAAACAACGGGTTCATATTTGACTCGAAGTTTAGGTTCACATTTGACCTGGGTTCAAACAACGGGTTCATATTTAACTCAAAGTTTAGGTTATCATAACCTGGGTTCAAACAACGGGTTCATGTTTGACTCGATGTTTAGGTTCATATTTGACCTGGGTTCAAACAACGGGTTTATATTTGAATCAAAGTTTAGGTTCATATTTAACCTCTGTCTAAACAACGGGTTCATATTTGACTCGAAGTTTAGATTCCTATCTGACCTGGTTTCAAACAACGGGTTCATATTTGACTCGAAGTTTAGGTTCACTTTTGACCTAGGTTCAAACAACGGGTTCATGTTTGACTCGAAGTTTAGGTTCATATCTCACCTAGTTTCAAACAACGGGTTCATATTTGACTCGAAGTTTAGGTTCACATTTCCCCTGGGTTCAAACAACGGGTTCATATTTGACTCGAAGTTTAGGTTCATATTTGACCTGGGTTCAAACAACGGGTTCATGTTTAACTCGAAGTTTAGGTTCATATCTGACTTGGTTTCAAACAACGGGTTCATATTTGACTCAAAGTTTAGGTTCATATTTTACCTATGTTCAAACAACGGGTTCATATTTGACTCGAAGTTTAGGTTCATATCTGACCTGGTTTCAAACAACGGGTTCATATTTGACTTGAAGTTTAGGTTCACATTTGACCTGGCTTCAAACAACGGTTTCATGTTTAACTCGAGGTTTTGGTTCAAATTTGGCCTGGTTTCTAACAACGGATTCATATTTGACTCGAAGTTTAGGTTCACATTTGACCTGGGTTCAAACAACGGGTTCATATTTGACTCAAAGTTTAGGTTCACATGTGACTTGGGTTCAAACAACGGGTTCATATTTGACTCGAAGTTTAGGTTCATATTTGACCTGGGTTCAAACAACGGGTTCATGTTTGACTCGAAGTTTAGGTTCATATCTGACCTGGTTTCTAACAACGGGTTCATATTTGACTTGAAGTTTAGGTTCATATTTGACCTGGGTTCAAACAACGGGTTTATATTTGACTCAAAGATTAGGTTTATATCTGACCTGGTTTTAAACAACGGGTTCATATTTGACTTGAAGTTTAGGTTCACATTTGCCCTGGGTTCAAATAACGGGTTCATGTTTGATTCGAAGTTTAGGTTCATATCTTACCTGGTTTCAAACAACGGGTTCATATTTGACTCGAAGTTTAGGTTCACATTTGACCTGGGTTGAAACTACGGGTTCATATTTGACTCGAAGTTTAGGTTAATATAACCTGGGTTCAAACAATGGGTTCATGTTTGACTCGATGTTTAGGTTTATATTTGACCTGGGTTCAAACAACGGGTATATATTTGAATCGAAGTTTAGGTTCATATTTAACCTCTGTTCAAACAGCGGGTTCATATTTGACTCGAAGTTTAGGTTCCTATCTGACCTGGTTTCAAACAACAGTTTAATATTTGACTCGAAGTTTAGGTTCACAATTGCCCTGGGTTCACGAAACGGGTTCATATTTGACTCGAAGTTTAGGTTCATATTTGACCTAGGTTCAAACAACGGGTTCATATTTGACTCAAAGTTTAGGTTCATATTTGACCTGGTATCAAACAACGGGTCCATATTTGACTCGAAGTTTAGGTTCACATTTGACCTGGCATCAAACAACGGTTTCATGTTTAACTCGAGGTTTTGGTTCATATTTGGCCTGGTTTCAAATAACCGGTTCATATTTGACTCGAAGTTTAGGCTCACATTTGACCTGGGTTCAAACAACGGGTTCATATTTGACTCAAAGTTTAGGTTCACATGTGACTTGGGTTCAAACAACGGGTTCATATTTGACTCGAAGTTTAGGTTCATATTTGACCTGGGTTCAAACAACGGGTTCATGTTTGACTTGAAGTTTAGGTTCATATCTGACATGGTTTCAAACAACGGGTTCATATTTGACTTGAAGTTTAGGTTCATATTTGACCTGGGTTCAAACAACGGGTTTATATTTGACTCAAAGTTTAGGTTCATATCTGACCTGGTTTCAAACAACGGGTTCATATTTGACTCAAAGTTTAGGTTCACATTTGACCTGGGTTCAAATAACGAGTTCATGTTTGACTCAAAGTTTAGGTTCATATCTTACCTGGTTTCAAACAACGGGTTCATATTTGACTCGAAGTTTAGGTTCACATTTGACCTGGGTTCAAACAACGGGTTCATATTTGACTCGAAGTTTAGGTTCATATAACCTGGGTTCAAACAATGGGTTCATGTTTGACTAGATGTTTAGGTTTATATTTGACCTGGGTTCAAACGACGGGATTATATTTGAATCGAAGTTTAGGTTCATATTTAACCTCTGTTCAAACAGCGGGTTCATATTTGACTCGAAGTTTAGGTTCCTATCTGACCTGGTCTCAAACAACGGGTTCATTTTGACTCGAAGTTTAGGTTCACTTTTGACCCAGGTTCAAACAACGGGCTCATGTTTGACTCGAAGTTTTGGTTCAAATCTGACCTGGTTTCAAACAACGGGTTCATATTTGACTCGAAGTTTAGGTTCACATTTCATCTGGGTTTAAACAACGGGTTCATATTTGACTCGAAGTTTAGGTTCATATTTGACCTGGTTTCAAACAACGGGTTCATATTTGACTCGAAGTTTAGGTTCATATTTGACCTGCGTTCAAACAATGGGTTTATATTTGACACAAAGTTTAGGTTCATATCTGACCTGGTTTCAAACAACGGGTTCACATTTGATTCGAAGTTTAGGTTCACATTTGACCTAGGTTCAAACAACGGGTTCATGTTTGACTCAAAGTTTAGGTTCATATCTTACCTGGTTTCAAACAACGGGTTCATATTTGACTCGAAGTTTAGGTTCACATTTGGCCTGGGTTCAAACAACGGGTTCATATTTGACTCAAAGTTTAGGTTATCATAACCAGGGTTCAAACAAAGGGTTCATGTTTGACTCGATGTTTAGGTTCATATTTGACCTGGGTTCAAACAAAGGGTTCATATGTGACTCGATGTTTAGGTTCATATTTAACCTCTGTTCATACAACAGGTTCATATTTGACTCGAAGTTTAGATTCCTATCTGACCTGGTTTCAAACAACGGGTTCATATTTGACTAGAAGTTTAGGTTCACTTTTGACCTAGGTTCAAACAACGGGTTCATGTTTGACTCGAAGTTTAGGTTCATGTCTGACCTGGTTTCAAACAACGGGTTCATATTTGACTCGAAGTTTAGGTTCACATTTTCCCGGGGTTCAAACAACGGGTTCATATTTGACTCGAAGTTTAGGTTCATATTTGACCTGGGTTCAAACAACGGGTTCATGTTTAACTCGAAGTTTAGGTTCATATCTGACTTGGTTTCAAACAACAGGTTCATATTTGACTCGAAGTTTAGGTTCATATTTGACCTGGGTTCAAACAACGGGTTCATATTTGACTCAAAATTTAGGTTCATATTTGACCTGGGTTCAAACAACGGGTTCATGTTTGACTCAAAGTTTAGGTTCATATCTGACCTGGTTTCAAACAACGGGTTCATATTTGACTCGAAGTTTAGGTTCACATTTGACTTGGGTTCAAACAACGGGTTCATATTTGACTCAAAATTTAGGTTCATATTTGACCTGGGTTCAAACAACGGGTTTATATTTGACTCAAAGTTTAGGATCATATCTGACCTGGTTTCTAACAACGGGTTCATATTTGACTCGAAGTTTAGGTTCACATTTGACCTGGATTCAAACAACGGGTTCATGTTTGACTCGAAGTTTAGGTTCATATCTTACCCGGTTTCAAACAACGGGTTCATATTAGATTCGAAGTTTAGGTTCATATTTGACCTGCGTTCAAACAATGGGTTTATATTTGACACATAGTTTAGGTTCATATCTGACCTGGTTTTAAACAACGGGTTCATATTTGACTCGAAGTTTAGGTTCACATTTGACCTGCGTTCAAACAACTGGTTCATGTTTGACTCGAAGTTTAGGTTCATACTTACCTGGTTTCAAACAACGGGTTCATATTTGACTCGAAGTTTAGGTTCACATTTGACCTGGGTTCAAACAAGGGGTTCATATTTGACTCAAAGTTTAGGTTATCATAACCTAGGTTAGAACAACGGGTTCATGTTTGACTCGATGTTTAGGTTCGTATTTGACCTGGGTTCAAACAACGGGTTTATATTTTAATCGAAGTTTAGGTTCATATTTAACCTATGTTTAAACAACGGGTTCGTATTTGACTCGAAGCTTAGATTCCTATCTGACTTGGTTTCAAACAACGGGTTCATATTTGACTCGAAGTTTAGGTTCACTTTTGACCTAAGTTCAAACAACGGGTTCATGTTTGACTCGAAGTTTAGGTTCATATCTGACCTGGTTTCAAACAACGGATTCATATTTGACTCGAAGTTTAGGTTCACATTTGCCCTGGGTTCACAAAACGGGTTCATATTTGACTCGAAGTTTAGGTTCATATTTGACCTGGGTTCAAACAACGGGTTCATGTTAAACTCGAAGTTTAGGTTCATATCTGACTTTGTTTCAAACAACGGGTTCATATTTGACTCAAAGTTTAGTTTCATATTTGACCTGGGTTCAAACAACAGGTTCATATTTGACTCGAAGTTTAGGTTCATATCTGACCTGGTTTCAAACAACTGGTCCATATTTGACTCGAAGTTTAGGTTCACATTTGACATGGCATCAAACAACGGTTTCATGTTTAACTCGAGGTTTTTGTTCATATTTGGCCTAGTTTCAAACAACTGGTTCATATTTGACTCGAATTTTAGGTTCACATTTGACCTGGGTTCAAACAACGGGTTCATATTTGACTCAAAGTTTAGGTTCACATGTGACTTAGGTTCAAACAACGGGTACATATTTGACTCGAAGTTTAGGTTCATATTTGACCTGGGTTCAAACAACGGGTTCATGTTTGACTCGAAGTTTAGGTTCAGATCTGACCTGGTTTCAAACAACGGGTTCATATTTGACTTGAAGTTTAGGTTCATATTTGACCTGGGTTCAAACAACGGGTTTATATTTGACTCAAAGTTTAGGTTCATATCTGACCTGGTTTCAAACAACGGGTTCATATTTGACTCAAAGTTTAGGTTCACATTTGACCTGGGTTCAAATAACGAGTTCATGTTTGACTCAAAGTTTAGGTTCATATCTTACCTGGTTTCAAACAACGGGTTCATATTTGACTCGAAGTTTAGGTTCACATTTGACCTGGGTTCAAACAACGGGTTCATATTTGACTCGAAGTTTAGGTTCATATAACCTGGGTTCAAACAATGGGTTCATGTTTGACTAGATGTTTAGGTTTATATTTGACCTGGGTTCAAACGACAGGTTTATATTTGAATCGAAGTTTAGGTTCATATTTTACCTCTGTTCAAACAGCGGGTTCATATTTGACTCGAAGTTTAGGTTCCTATCTGACCTGGTCTCAAACAACGGGTTCATTTTGACTCGAAGTTTAGGTTCACTTTTGACCCAGGTTCAAACAACGGGTTCATGTTTGACTCGAAGTTTAGGTTCAAATCTGACCTGGTTTCAAACAACGGGTTCATATTTGACTCGAAGTTTAGGTTCACATTTCATCTGGGTTTAAACAATGGGTTCATATTTGACTCGAAGTTTAGGTTCATATTTGACCTGGTTTCAAACAACGGGTTCATATTTGACTCGAAGTTTAGGTTCACATTTGACCTGGGTTGAAACTACGGGTTCATATTTGACTCGAAGTTTAGGTTAATATAACCTGGGTTCAAACAATGGGTTCATGTTTGACTCGATGTTTAGGTTTATATTTGACCTGGGTTCAAACAACGGGTATATATTTGAATCGAAGTTTAGGTTCATATTTAACCTCTGTTCAAACAGCGGGTTCATATTTGACTCGAAGTTTAGGTTCACATTTCATCTGGGTTTAAACAATGGGTTCATATTTGACTCGAAGTTTAGGTTCATATTTGACCTGGTTTCAAACAACGGGTTCATATTTGACTCGAAGTTTAGGTTCACATTTGACCTGGGTTGAAACTACGGGTTCATATTTGACTCGAAGTTTAGGTTAATATAACCTGGGTTCAAACAATGGGTTCATGTTTGACTCGATGTTTAGGTTTATATTTGACCTGGGTTCAAACAACGGGTATATATTTGAATCGAAGTTTAGGTTCATATTTAACCTCTGTTCAAACAGCGGGTTCATATTTGAATCGATGTTTAGGTTCATATTTGACTCGAAGTTTAGGTTCACATTTCATCTGGGTTTAAACAACGGGTTCATATTTGACTCGAAGTTTAGGTTCACATGTGACTTAGGTTCAAACAACGGGTACATATTTGACTCGAAGTTTAGGTTCATATTTGACCTGGGTTCAAACAACGGGTTCATGTTTGACTCGAAGTTTAGGTTCAGATCTGACCTGGTTTCAAACAACGGGTTCATATTTGACTTGAAGTTTAGGTTCATATTTGACCTGGGTTCAAACAACGGGTTTATATTTGACTCAAAGTTTAGGTTCATATCTGACCTGGTTTCAAACAACGGGTTCATATTTGACTCAAAGTTTAGGTTCACATTTGACCTGGGTTCAAATAACGAGTTCATGTTTGACTCAAAGTTTAGGTTCATATCTTACCTGGTTTCAAACAACGGGTTCATATTTGACTCGAAGTTTAGGTTCACATTTGACCTGGGTTCAAACAACGGGTTCATATTTGACTCGAAGTTTAGGTTCATATAACCTGGGTTCAAACAATGGGTTCATGTTTGACTAGATGTTTAGGTTTATATTTGACCTGGGTTCAAACGACAGGTTTATATTTGAATCGAAGTTTAGGTTCATATTTTACCTCTGTTCAAACAGCGGGTTCATATTTGACTCGAAGTTTAGGTTCCTATCTGACCTGGTCTCAAACAACGGGTTCATTTTGACTCAAAGTTTAGGTTCACTTTTGACCCAGGTTCAAACAACGGGTTCATGTTTGACTCGAAGTTTAGGTTCAAATCTGACCTGGTTTAAAACAACGGGTTCATATTTGACTCGAAGTTTAGGTTCACATTTCATCTGGGTTTAAACAACGGGTTCATATTTGACTCGAAGTTTAGGTTCATATTTGACCTGGTTTCAAACAACGGGTTCATATTTGACTCGAAGTTTAGGTTCATATTTGACCTGCGTTCAAACAATGGGTTTATATTTGACACAAAGTTTAGGTTCATATCTGACCTGGTTTCAAACAACGGGTTCACATTTGATTCGAAGTTTAGGTTCAAATTTGACCTAGGTTCAAACAATGGGTTCATGTTTGACTCAAAGTTTAGGTTCATATCTTACCTGGTTTCAAACAACGGGTTCATATTTGACTCGAAGTTTAGGTTCACATTTGGCCTGGGTTCAAACAACGGGTTCATATTTGACTCAAAGTTTAGGTTATCATAACCAGGGTTCAAACAAAGGGTTCATGTTTGACTCGATGTTTAGGTTCATATTTGACTTGGGTTCAAACAAAGGGTTCATATTTGACTCGATGTTTAGGTTCATATTTAACCTCTGTTCATACAACAGGTTCATATTTGACTCGAAGTTTAGATTCCTATCTGACCTGGTTTCAAACAACGGGTTCATATTTGACTAGAAGTTTAGGTTCACTTTTGACCTAGGTTCAAACAACGGGTTCATGTTTGACTCGAAGTTTAGGTTCATGTCTGACCTGGTTTCAAACAACGGGTTCATATTTGACTCGAAGTTTAGGTTCACATTTTCCCGGGGTTCAAACAACGGGTTCATATTTGACTCGAAGTTTAGGTTCATATTTGACCTGGGTTCAAACAACGGGTTCATGTTTAACTCGAAGTTTAGGTTCATATCTGACTTGGTTTCAAACAACAGGTTCATATTTGACTCGAAGTTTAGGTTCATATTTGACCTGGGTTCAAACAACGGGTTCATATTTGACTCAAAATTTAGGTTCATATTTGACCTGGGTTCAAACAACGGGTTCATGTTTGACTCAAAGTTTAGGTTCATATCTGACCTGGTTTCAAACAACGGGTTCATATTTGACTCGAAGTTTAGGTTCACATTTGACTTGGGTTCAAACAACGGGTTCATATTTGACTCAAAATTTAGGTTCATATTTGACCTGGGTTCAAACAACGGGTTTATATTTGACTCAAAGTTTAGGATCATATCTGACCTGGTTTCTAACAACGGGTTCATATTTGACTCGAAGTTTAGGTTCACATTTGACCTGGATTCAAACAACGGGTTCATGTTTGACTCGAAGTTTAGGTTCATATCTTACCTGGTTTCAAACAACGGGTTCATATTAGATTCGAAGTTTAGGTTCATATTTGACCTGCGTTCAAACAATGGGTTTATATTTGACACATAGTTTAGGTTCATATCTGACCTGGTTTTAAACAACGGGTTCATATTTGACTCGAAGTTTAGGTTCACATTTGACCTGCGTTCAAACAACTGGTTCATGTTTGACTCGAAGTTTAGGTTCATACTTACCTGGTTTCAAACAACGGGTTCATATTTGACTCGAAGTTTAGGTTCACATTTGACCTGGGTTCAAACAAGGGGTTCATATTTGACTCAAAGTTTAGGTTATCATAACCTAGGTTAGAACAACGGGTTCATGTTTGACTCGATGTTTAGGTTCATATTTGACCTGGGTTCAAACAACGGGTTTATATTTTAATCGAAGTTTAGGTTCATATTTAACCTATGTTTAAACAACGGGTTCGTATTTGACTCGAAGCTTAGATTCCTATCTGACTTGGTTTCAAACAACGGGTTCATATTTGACTCGAAGTTTAGGTTCACTTTTGACCTAAGTTCAAACAACGGGTTCATGTTTGACTCGAAGTTTAGGTTCATATCTGACCTGGTTTCAAACAACGGATTCATATTTGACTCGAAGTTTAGGTTCACATTTGCCCTGGGTTCACAAAACGGGTTCATATTTGACTCGAAGTTTAGGTTCATATTTGACCTGGGTTCAAACAACGGGTTCTTGTTTAACTCGAAGTTTAGGTTCATATCTGACTTTGTTTCAAACAACGGGTTCATATTTGACTCAAAGTTTAGTTTCATATTTGACCTGGGTTCAAACAACAGGTTCATATTTGACTCGAAGTTTAGGTTCATATCTGACCTGGTTTCAAACAACGGGTCCATATTTGACTCGAAGTTTAGGTTCACATTTGACATGGCATCAAACAACGGTTTCATGTTTAACTCGAGGTTTTTGTTCATATTTGGCCTAGTTTCAAACAACTGGTTCATATTTGACTCGAATTTTAGGTTCACATTTGACCTGGGTTCAAACAACGGGTTCATATTTGACTCAAAGTTTAGGTTCACATGTGACTTAGGTTCAAACAACGGGTACATATTTGACTCGAAGTTTAGGTTCATATTTGACCTAGGTTCAAACAACGGGTTCATGTTTGACTCAAAGTTTAGGTTCAGATCTGACCTGGTTTCAAACAACGGGTTCATATTTGACTTGAAGTTTAGGTTCATATTTGACCTGGGTTCAAACAACGGGTTTATATTTGACTCAAAGTTTAGGTTCATATCTGACCTGGTTTCAAACAACGGGTTCATATTTGACTCAAAGTTTAGGTTCACATTTGACCTGGGTTCAAATAACAAGTTCATGTTTGACTCAAAGTTTAGGTTCATATCTTACCTGGTTTCAAACAACGGGTTCATATTTGACTCGACGTTTAGGTTCACATTTGACCTGGGTTCAAACAACGAGTTCATATTTGACTCGAAGTTTAGGTTCATATAACCTGGGTTCAAACAACGGGTTCATGTTTGACTCGATGTTTGGGTTTATATTTGACCTGGGTTCAAACGACGGGTTTATATTTGAATCGAAGTTTAGGTTCATATTTAACCTCTGTTCATACAACAGGTTCATATTTGACTCGAAGTTTAGATTCCTATCTGACCTGGTTTCAAACAACGGGTTCATATTTGACTAGAAGTTTAGGTTCACTTTTGACCTAGGTTCAAACAACGGGTTCATGTTTGACTCGAAGTTTAGGTTCATGTCTGACCTGGTTTCAAACAACGGGTTCATATTTGACTCGAAGTTTAGGTTCACATTTTCCCGGGGTTCAAACAACGGGTTCATATTTGACTTGAAGTTTAGGTTCATATTTGACCTGGGTTCAAACAACGGGTTCATGTTTAACTCGAAGTTTAGGTTCATATCTGACTTGGTTTCAAACAACAGGTTCATATTTGACTCGAAGTTTAGGTTCATATTTGACCTGGGTTCAAACAACGGGTTCATATTTGACTCAAAATTTAGGTTCATATTTGACCTGGGTTCAAACAACGGGTTCATGTTTGACTCAAAGTTTAGGTTCATATCTGACCTGGTTTCAAACAACGGGTTCATATTTGACTCGAAGTTTAGGTTCACATTTGACTTGGGTTCAAACAACGGGTTCATATTTGACTCAAAATTTAGGTTCATATTTGACCTGGGTTCAAACAACGGGTTTATATTTGACTCAAAGTTTAGGATCATATCTGACTTGGTTTCTAACAACGGGTTCATATTTGACTCGAAGTTTAGGTTCACATTTGACCTGGATTCAAACAACGGGTTCATGTTTGACTCGAAGTTTAGGTTCATATCTTACCTGGTTTCAAACAACGGGTTCATATTAGATTCGAAGTTTAGGTTCATATTTGACCTGCGTTCAAACAATGGGTTTATATTTGACACATAGTTTAGGTTCATATCTGACCTGGTTTTAAACAACGGGTTCATATTTGACTCGAAGTTTAGGTTCACATTTGACCTGCGTTCAAACAACTGGTTCATGTTTGACTCGAAGTTTAGGTTCATACTTACCTGGTTTCAAACAACGGGTTCATATTTGACTCGAAGTTTAGGTTCACATTTGACCTGGGTTCAAACAAGGGGTTCATATTTGACTCAAAGTTTAGGTTATCATAACCTAGGTTAGAACAACGGGTTCATGTTTGACTCGATGTTTAGGTTCATATTTGACCTGGGTTCAAACAACGGGTTTATATTTTAATCGAAGTTTAGGTTCATATTTAACCTATGTTTAAACAACGGGTTCGTATTTGACTCGAAGCTTAGATTCCTATCTGACTTGGTTTCAAACAACGGGTTCATATTTGACTCGAAGTTTAGGTTCACTTTTGACCTAAGTTCAAACAACGGGTTCATGTTTGACTCGAAGTTTAGGTTCATATCTGACCTGGTTTCAAACAACGGATTCATATTTGACTCGAAGTTTAGGTTCACATTTGCCCTGGGTTCACAAAACGGGTTCATATTTGACTCGAAGTTTAGGTTCATATTTGACCTGGGTTCAAACAACGGGTTCATGTTTAACTCGAAGTTTAGGTTCATATCTGACTTTGTTTCAAACAACGGGTTCATATTTGACTCAAAGTTTAGTTTCATATTTGACCTGGGTTCAAACAACAGGTTCATATTTGACTCGAAGTTTAGGTTCATATCTGACCTGGTTTCAAACAACGGGTCCATATTTGACTCGAAGTTTAGGTTCACATTTGACATGGCATCAAACAACGGTTTCATGTTTAACTCGAGGTTTTTGTTCATATTTGGCCTAGTTTCAAACAACTGGTTCATATTTGACTCGAATTTTAGGTTCACATTTGACCTGGGTTCAAACAACGGGTTCATATTTGACTCAAAGTTTAGGTTCACATGTGACTTAGGTTCAAACAACGGGTACATATTTGACTCGAAGTTTAGGTTCATATTTGACCTGGGTTCAAACAACGGGTTCATGTTTGACTCGAAGTTTAGGTTCAGATCTGACCTGGTTTCAAACAACGGGTTCATATTTGACTTGAAGTTTAGGTTCATATTTGACCTGGGTTCAAACAACGGGTTTATATTTGACTCAAAGTTTAGGTTCATATCTGACCTGGTTTCAAACAACGGGTTCATATTTGACTCAAAGTTTAGGTTCACATTTGACCTGGGTTCAAATAACAAGTTCATGTTTGACTCAAAGTTTAGGTTCATATCTTACCTGGTTTCAAACAACGGGTTCATATTTGACTCGACGTTTAGGTTCACATTTGACCTGGGTTCAAACAACGAGTTCATATTTGACTCGAAGTTTAGGTTCATATAACCTGGGTTCAAACAACGGGTTCATGTTTGACTCGATGTTTGGGTTTATATTTGACCTGGGTTCAAACGACGGGTTTATATTTGAATCGAAGTTTAGGTTCATATTTAACCTCTGTTCAAACAGCGGGTTCATATTTGACTCGAAGTTTAGGTTCCTATCTGACCTGGTCTCAAATAACGGGTTTATTTTGACTCGAAGTTTAGGTTCACCTTTGACCCAGGTTCAAACAACGGGTTCATGTTTGACTCGAAGTTTAGGTTCATATCTGACCTGGTTTCAAACAACGGGTTCATATTTGACTCGAAGTTTAGGTTCACATTTCACCTGGCTTCAAACAACGGGTTCATATTTTACTCGAAGTTTAGGTTCATATTTGACCTGGTTTCAAACAACGGGTTCATATTTGACTAGATGTTTAGGTTCATATTTGACCTGCGTTCAAACAATGGGTTTATATTTGACACAAAGTTTAGGTTCATATCTGACCTGGTTTCAAACAACGGGTTCATATTTGACTCGAAGTTTAGGTTCACATTTGACCTAGGTTCAAACAACGGGTTCATGTTTGACTCAAAGTTTAGGTTCATATCTTACCTGGTTTTAAACAACGGGTTCATATTTGACTCGAAGTTTAGGTTCACATTTGACCTGGGTTCAAACAACGGGTTCATATTTAACTCAAAGTTTAGGTTATCATAACCTGGGTTCAAACAACGGGTTCATGTTTGACTCGATGTTTAGGTTCATATTTGATCTGGGTTCAAACAACGGGTTTATATTTGAATCAAAGTTTAGGTTCATATTTAACCTCTGTTTAAACAACGGGTTCATATTTGACTCGAAGTTTAGATTCCTATCTGACCTGGTTTCAAACAACGGGTTCATATTTGACTCGAAGTTTAGGTTCACTTTTGACCTAGGTTCAAACAACGGGTTCATGTTTGACTCAAAGTTTAGGTTCATATCTCACCTGGTTTCAAACAACGGGTTCATATTTGACTCGAAGTTTAGGTTCACATTTCCCCTGGGTTCAAACAACGGGTTCATATTTGACTCGAAGTTTAGGCTCATATTTGACCTGGGTTCAAACAACGGGTTCATGTTTAACTCGAAGTTTAGGTTCATATCTGACTTGGTTTCAAACAACGGGTTCATATTTGACTCAAAGTTTAGGTTCATATTTGACCTAGGTTCAAACAACGGGTTCATATTTGACTCGAAGTTTAGGTTCATATCTGACCTGGTTTCAAACAACGGGTTCATATTTGACTTGAAGTTTAGGTTCACATTTGACCTGGCTTCAAACAACGGTTTCATGTTTAACTCGAGGTTTTGGTTCAAATTTGGCCTGGTTTCTAACAACGGGTTCATATTTGACTCGAAGTTTAGGTTCACATTTGACCTGGGTTCAAACAACGGGTTCATATTTGACTCTAAGTTTAGGTTCACATGTGACTTGGGTTCAAACAACGGGTTCATATTTGACTCGAAGTTTAGGTTCATATTTGACCTGGGTTCAAACAACGGGTTCATGTTTGACTCGAAGTTTAGGTTCATATCTGACCTGGTTTCAAACAACGGGTTCATATTTGATTTGAAGTTTAGGTTCATATTTGACCTGGGTTCAAACAACGGGTTTATATTTGACTCAAAGTTTAGGTTTATATCTGACCTGGTTTCAAACAACGGGTTCATATTTGACTTGAAGTTTAGGTTCACATTTGCCCTGGGTTCAAATAACGAGTTCATGTTTGATTCGAAGTTTAGGTTCATATCTTACCTGGTTTCAAACAACGGGTTCATATTTGACTCGAAGTTTAGGTTCACATTTGACCTGGGTTCAAACTACGGGTTCATATTTGACTCGAAGTTTAGGTTAATATAACCTGGGTTCAAACAATGGGTTCATGTTTGACTCGATGTTTAGGTTTATATTTGACCTGGTTTCAAACAACGGGTATATATTTGAATCGAAGTTTAGGTTCATATTTAACCTCTGTTCAAACAGCGGGTTCATATTTGACTCGAAGTTTAGGTTCCTATTTGACCTGGTTTCAAACAACAGTTTAATATTTGACTCGAATTTTAGGTTCACAATTGCCCTGGGTTCACGAAACAGGTTCATATTTGACTCGAAGTTTAGGTTCATATTTGACCTCGGTTCAAACAACGGGTTCATGTTTAACTCGAAGTTTAGGTTCATATCTGACTTGGTTTCAAACAACGGGTTCATATTTGACTCAAAGTTTAGGTTCATATTTGACTTGGGTTCAAACAACAGGTTCATATTTGACTCGAAGTTCAGGTTCATATCTGACCTGGTATCAAACAACGGGTCCATATTTGACTCGAAGTTTTGGTTCACATTTGACCTGGCATCAAACAACGGTTTCATGTTTAACTCGAGGTTTTGGTTCATATTTGGCCTGGTTTCAAATAACCGGTTCATATTTGACTCGAAGTTTAGGCTCACATTTTACCTGGGTTCAAACAACGGGTTCATATTTGACTCAAAGTTTAGGTTCACATGTGACTTGGGTTCAAACAACGGGTTCATATTTGACTCGAAGTTTAGGTTCATATTTGACCTGGGTTCAAACAACGGGTTCATGTTTGACTCGAAGTTTAGGTTCATATCTGACATGGTTTCAAACAACGGGTTCATATTTGACTTGAAGTTTAGGTTTATATTTGACCTGGGTTCAAACAACGGGTTTATATTTGACTCAAAGTTTAGGTTCATATCTGACCTGGTTTCTAACAACGGGTTCATATTTGACTCAAAGTTTAGGTTCACATTTGACCTGGGTTCAAATAACGAGTTCATGTTTGACTCAAAGTTTAGGTTCATATCTTACCTGGTTTCAAACAACGGGTTCATATTTGACTCGAAGTTTAGGTTCACATTTGACCTGGGTTCAAACAACGGGTTCATATTTGACTCGAAGTTTAGGTTCATATAACCTGGGTTCAAACAATGGGTTCATGTTTGACTAGATGTTTAGGTTTATATTTGACCTGGGTTCAAACGATGGGTTTATATTTGAATCGAAGTTTAGGTTCATATTTAACCTCTGTTCAAACAGCGGGTTCATATTTGACTCGAAGTTTAGGTTCCTATCTGACCTGGTCTCAAACAATGGGTTCATTTTGACTCGAAGTTTAGGTTCACTTTTGACCCAGGTTCAAACAACGGGTTCATGTTTGACTCAAAGTTTAGGTTCATATCTGACCTGGTTTCAAACAACGGGTTCATATTTGACTCGAAGTTTAGGTTCACATTTCATCTGGGTTTAAACAACGGGTTCATATTTGACTCGAAGTTTAGGTTCATATTTGACCTGGTTTCAAACAACGGGTTCATATTTGACTCGAAGTTTAGGTTCATATTTGACCTGCGTTCAAACAATGGGTTTATATTTGACACAAAGTTTAGGTTCATATCTGACATGGTTTCAAACAACGGGTTCACATTTGACTCGAAGTTTAGGTTCACATTTGACCTAGGTTCAAACAACGGGTTCATGTTTGACTCAAAGTTTAGGTTCATATCTTACCTGGTTTCAAACAACGGGTTCATATTTGACTCGAAGTTTAGGTTCACATTTGACCTGGGTTCAAACAACGGGTTCATATTTGACTCAAAGTTTAGGTTATCATAACCTGGGTTCAAACAACGGGTTCATGTTTGACTCGAAGTTTAGGTTCATATTTGACCTGGGTTCAAACAACGGGTTTATATTTGAATCAAAGATTAGGATCATATTTAACCTCTGTTTAAACAACGGGTTCATATTTGACTCGAAGTTTAGATTCCTATCTGACCTGGTTTCAAACAACGGGTTCATATTTGACTCGAAGTTTAGGTTGATATTTGACCTGGGTTCAAACAACGGGTTCATGTTGGACTCGAAGTTTAGGTTCATATCTGACCTGGTTTCAAACAACGGGTTCATATTTGACTCGAAGTTTAGGTTCACATTTCCCCTGGGTTCAAACAACGGGTTCATATTTGACTCGAAGTTTAGGTTCATATTTGACTTGGGTTCAAACAACGGGTTTATGTTTAACTCGAAGTTTAGGTTCATATCTGACTTGGTTTCAAACAACGGGTTCATATTTGACTCAAAGTTTAGGTTCATATTTGACCTAGGTTCAAACAACGGGTTCATATTTGACTCGAAGTTTAGGTTCATATCTGACCTGGTTTCAAACAACGGGTTCATATTTGACTTGAAGTTTAGGTTCACATTTGACCTGGCTTCAAACAACGGTTTCATGTTTAACTCGAGGTTTTGGTTCAAATTTGGCCTGGTTTCAAACAACGGGTTCATATTTGACTCGAAGTTTAGGTTCACATTTGACCTGGGTTCAAACAACGGGTTCATATTTGACTCAAAGTTTAGGTTCACATGTGACTTGGGTTCAAACAACGGGTTCATATTTGACTCGAAGTTTAGGTTCATATTTGACCTGGGTTCAAACAACGGGTTCATGTTTGACTCGAAGTTTAGGTTAATATCTGACCTGGTTTCAAACAACGGGTTCATATTTGACTTGAAGTTTAGGTTCATATTTGACCTGGGTTCAAACAACGGGTTTATATTTCACTCAAAGTTTAAGTTTATATCTGACCTGGTTTCAAACAACGGGTTCATATTTGACTCGAAGTTTAGGTTCACATTTGACCTGGGTTCAAATAACGAGTTCATGTTTGACTCGAAGTTTAGGTTCATATCTTACCTGGTTTCAAACAACGGGTTCATATTTGACTCGAAGTTTAGGTTCACATTTGACCTGGGTTCAAACTACGGGTTCATATTTGACTCGAAGTTTAGGTTCATATAACATGGGTTCAAACAATGGGTTCATGTTTGACTCGATGTTTAGGTTTATATTTGACCTGGGTTCAAACAACGGGTATATATTTGAATCGAAGTTTAGGTTCATATTTAACCTCTGTTCAAACAGCGGGTTCATATTTGACTCGAAGTTTAGGTTCCTATCTGACCTAGTTTCAAACAACGGGTTCATATTTGACTCAAAGTTTAGGTTCACATTTGCCCTGGGTTCACAAAACGGGTTCATATTTGACTCGAAGTTTAGGTTCATATTTGACTTGGGTTTAAACAACGGGTTTATGTTTAACTCGAAGTTTAGGTTCATATCTGACTTGGTTTCAAACAACGGGTTCATATTTGACTCAAAGTTTAGGTTCATATTTGACCTAGGTTCAAACAACGGGTTCATATTTGACTCGAAGTTTAGGTTCATATCTGACCTGGTTTCAAACAACGGGTTCAAATTTGACTTGAAGTTTAGGTTCACATTTGACCTGGCTTCAAACAACGGTTTCATGTTTAACTCGAGGTTTTGGTTCAAATTTGGCCTGGTTTCAAACAACGGGTTCATATTTGACTCGAAGTTTAGGTTCACATTTGACCTGGGTTCAAACAACGGGTTCATATTTGACTCAAAGTTTAGGTTCACATGTGATTTGGGTTCAAACAACGGGTTCATATTTGACTCGAAGTTTAGGTTCATATTTGACCTGGGTTCAAACAACGGGTTCATGTTTGACTCGAAGTTTAGGTTCATATCTGACCTGGTTTCAAACAACGGGTTCATATTTGACTTGAAGTTTAGGTTCATATTTGACCTGAGTTCAAACAACGGGTTTATATTTCACTCAAAGTTTAAGTTTATATCTGACCTGGTTTCAAACAACGGGTTCATATTTGACTCGAAGTTTAGGTTCACATTTGACCTGGGTTCAAATAACGAGTTCATGTTTGACTCGAAGTTTAGGTTCATATCTTACCTGGTTTCAAACAACGGGTTCATATTTGACTCGAAGTTTAGGTTCACATTTGACCTGGGTTCAAACTACGGGTTCATATTTGACTCGAAGTTTAGGTTCATATAACATGGGTTCAAACAATGGGTTCATGTTTGACTCGATGTTTAGGTTTATATTTGACCTGGGTTCAAACAACGGGTATATATTTGAATCGAAGTTTAGGTTCATATTTAACCTCTGTTCAAACAGCGGGTTCATATTTGACTCGAAGTTTAGGTTCCTATCTGACCTAGTTTCAAACAACGGGTTCATATTTGACTCGAAGTTTAGGTTCACATTTGCCCTGGGTTCACAAAACGGGTTCATATTTGACTCGAAGTTTAGGTTCATATTTGACCTGGGTTCAAACAACGGGTTCATGATTAACTCGAAGTTTAGGTTCATATCTGACTTGGTTTCAAACAACGGGTTCATATTTGACTTAAAGTTTAGGTTCATATTTGACCTGGGTTCAAACAACAGGTTCATATTTGACTCGAAGTTTAGGTTCATATCTGACCTGGTTTCAAACAACGGGTCCATATTTGACTCGAAGTTTAGGTTCACATTTGACCTGGCATCAAACAACGGTTTCATGTTTAACTCGAGGTTTTGGTTCATATTTGGCCTGGTTTCAAACAACCGGTTCATATTTGACTCGAAGTTTAGGTTCACATTTGACCTGGGTTCAAACAACGGGTTCATATTTGACTCAAAGTTTAGGTTCACATGTGACTTGGGTTCAAACAACGGGTTCATATTTGACTCGAAGTTTAGGTTCATATTTGACATGGGTTCAAACAACGGGTTCATGTTTCACTCGAAGTTTAGGTTCATATCTGACCTGGTTTCAAACAACGGGTTCATATTTGACTTGAATTTAGGTTCATATTTGACCTGGGTTCAAACAACGGGTTTATATTTGACTCAAAGTTTAGGTTCATATCTGACCTGGTTTCAAACAACCGGTTCATATTTGACTCAAAGTTTAGGTTCACATTTAACCTGGGTTCAAATAACGAGTTCATGTTTGACTCAATGTTTAGGTTTATATCTTACCTGGTTTCAAACAACGGGTTCATATTTGACTCGAAGTTTAGGTTCACATTTGACCTGGGTTCAAACAACGGGTTCATATTTGACTCGAAGTTTAGGTTCATATAACCTGGGTTCAAACAACGGGTTCATGTTTGACTCGATGTTTAGGTTTATATTTGACCTGGGTTCAAACGACGGGTTTATATTTTAATCGAAGTTTAGGTTCATATTTAACCTCTGTTCAAACAGCGGGTTCATATTTAACTCGAAGTTTAGGTTCCTATATGACCTGGTCTCAAACAACGGGTTCATTTTGACTCGAATTTAGGTTCACTTTGGACACAGGTTCAAACAACGGGTTCATGTTTGACTCGAAGTTTAGGTTCATATCTGACCTGGTTTCAAACAACGGGTTCATATTTGACTCGAAGTTTAGGTTCACATTTCACCTGGGTTCAAACAACAGGTTCATATTTGACTCGAAGTTTAGGTTCATATTTGACCTGGTTTCAAACAACGGGTTTATATTTGACTCGAAGTTTAGGTTCATATTTGACCTGCGTTCAAACAATGGGTTTATATTTGACACAAAGTTTAGGTTCATATCTGACCTGGTTTCAAACAACGGGTTCATATTTGACTCGAAGTTTAGGTTCACATTTGACCTAGGTTCAAACAACGGGTTCATGTTTGACTCAAAGTTTAGGTTCATATCTTACCTGGTTTCAAACAACGGGTTCATATTTACTCGAAGTTTAGGTTCACATTTCACCTGGGGTCAAACAACGGGTTCATATTTGACTCAAAGTTTAGGTTATCATAACCTGGGTTCAAACAACGGGTTCATGTTTGACTCAATGTTTAGGTTAATATTTGACCTGGGTTCAAACAACGGGTTTATATTTGAATCAAAGATTAGGTTCATATTTAACCTCTGTTTAAACAACGGGTTCATATTTGACTCGAAGTTTAGATTCCTATCTGACCTGGTTTCAAACAACGGGTTCATATTTGACTCGAAGTTTAGGTTCATATTTGACCTGGGTTCAAACAACGGGTTCATGTTTGACTCGATGTTTAGGTTCATATCTGACCTGGTTTCAAACAACGGGTTCATATTTGACTCAAAGTTTAGGTTCATATTTGACCTGGGTTCAAACAACAGGTTCATATTTGACTCGAAGTTTAGGTTCATATCTGACCTGGTTTCAAACAACGGGTCCATATTTGACTCGAAGTTTAGGTTCACATTTGACCTGGCATCAAACCACGGTTTCATGTTTAACTCGAGGTTTTGGTTCATATTTGGCCTGGTTTCAAACAACCGGTTCATATTTGACTCGAAGTTTAGGTTCACATTTGACCTGGGTTCAAACAACGGGTTCATATTTGACTCAACGTTTAGGTTCACATGTGACTTGGGTTCAAACAACGGGTTCATATTTGACTCGAAGTTTAGGTTCATATTTGACCTGGGTTCAAACAACGGGTTCATGTTTGACTCGAAGTTTAGGTTCATATCTGACCTGGTTTCAAACAACGGGTTCATATTTGACTTGAAGTTTAGGTTCATATTTGACCTGGGTTCAAACAACGGGTTTATATTTGACTCAAAGTTTAGGTTCATATCTGACCTGGTTTCAAACAACGGGTTCATATTTGACTCAAAGTTTAGGTTCACATTTGACCTGGGTTCAAATTACGAGTTCATGTTTGACTCAAAGTTTAGGTTCATATCTTACCTGGTTTCAAACAACGGGTTCATATTTGACTCGAAGTTTAGGTTCACATTTGACCTGGGTTCAAACAACGGGTTTATGTTTAACTCGAAGTTTAGGTTCATATCTGACTTGGTTTCAAACAACGGGTTCATATTTGACTCAAAGTTTAGGTTCATATTTGACCTAGGTTCAAACAACGGGTTCATATTTGACTCGAAGTTTAGGTTCATATCTGACCTGGTTTCAAACAACGGGTTCATATTTGACTTGAAGTTTAGGTTCACATTTGACCTGGCTTCAAACAACGGTTTCATGTTTAACTCGAGGTTTTGGTTCAAATTTGGCCTTGTTTCAAAAAACGGGTTCATATTTGACTCGAAGTTTAGGTTCACATTTGACCTGGGTTCAAACATCGGGTTCATATTTGACTCAAAGTTTTGGTTCACTTGTGACTTGGGTTCAAACAACGGGTTCATATTTGACTCGAAGTTTAGGTTCATATTTGACCTGGGTTCAAACAACGGGTTCATGTTTGACTCAAAGTTTAGGTTCATATCTGACCTGGTTTCAAACAACGGGTTCATATTTGACTTGAAGGTTAGGTTCATATTTGACCTGGGTTCAAACAACGGGTTTAAATTTGACTCAAAGTTTAGGTTTATATCTGACCTGGTTTCAAACAACCGGTTCATATTTGACTCAAAGTTTAGGTTCACAATTAACCTGGGTTCAAATAACGAGTTCATGTTTGACTCAATGTTTAGGTTTATATCTTACCTGGTTTCAAACAACGGGTTCATATTTGACTCGAAGTTTAGGTTCACATTTGACCTGGGTTCAAACAACGGGTTCATATTTGACTCGAAGTTTAGGTTCATATAACCTGGGTTCAAACAACGGGTTCATGTTTGACTCGATGTTTAGGTTTATATTTGACCTGGGTTCAAACGACGGGTTTATATTTTAATCGAAGTTTAGGTTCATATTTAACCTCTGTTCAAACAGCGGGTTCATATTTAACTCGAAGTTTAGGTTCCTATATGACCTGGTCTCAAACAACGGGTTCATTTTGACTCGAATTTAGGTTCACTTTGGACACAGGTTCAAACAACGGGTTCATGTTTGACTCGAAGTTTAGGTTCATATCTGACCTGGTTTCAAACAACGGGTTCATATTTGACTCGAAGTTTAGGTTCACATTTCACCTGGGTTCAAACAACGGGTTCATATTTGACTCGAAGTTTAGGTTCATATTTGACCTGGTTTCAAACAACGGGTTTATATTTGACTCGAAGTTTAGGTTCATATTTGACCTGCGTTCAAACAATGGGTTTATATTTGACACAAAGTTTAGGTTCATATCTGACCTGGTTTCAAACAACGGGTTCATATTTGACTCGAAGTTTAGGTTCACATTTGACCTAGGTTCAAACAACGGGTTCATGTTTGACTCAAAGTTTAGGTTCATATCTTACCTGGTTTCAAACAACGGGTTGATATTTACTCGAAGTTTAGGTTCACATTTGACCTGGGGTCAAACAACGGGTTCATATTTGACTCAAAGTTTAGGTTATCATAACCTGGGTTCAAACAACGGGTTCATGTTTGACTCAATGTTTAGGTTCATATTTGACCTGGGTTCAAACAACGGGTTTATATTTGAATCAAAGATTAGGTTCATATTTAACCTCTGTTTAAACAACGGGTTCATATTTGACTCGAAGTTTAGATTCCTATCTGACCTGGTTTCAAACAACGGGTTCATATTTGACTCGAAGTTTAGGTTCATATTTGACCTGGGTTCAAACAACAGGTTCATATTTGACTCGAAGTTTAGGTTCATATCTGACCTGGTTTCAAACAACGGGTCCATATTTGACTCGAAGTTTAGGTTCACATTTGACCTGGCATCAAACCACGGTTTCATGTTTAACTCGAGGTTTTGGTTCATATTTGGCCTGGTTTCAAACAACCGGTTCATATTTGACTCGAAGTTTAGGTTCACATTTGACCTGGGTTCAAACAACGGGTTCATATTTGACTCAACGTTTAGGTTCACATGTGACTTGGGTTCAAACAACGGGTTCATATTTGACTCGAAGTTTAGGTTCATATTTGACCTGGGTTCAAACAACGGGTTCATGTTTGACTCGAAGTTTAGGTTCATATCTGACCTGGTTTCAAACAACGGGTTCATATTTGACTCGAAGTTTAGGTTCACATTTGACCTGGGTTCAAACAACGGGTTTATGTTTAACTCGAAGTTTAGGTTCATATCTGACTTGGTTTCAAACAACGGGTTCATATTTGACTCAAAGTTTAGGTTCATATTTGACCTAGGTTCAAACAACGGGTTCATATTTGACTCGAAGTTTAGGTTCATATCTGACCTGGTTTCAAACAACGGGTTCATATTTGACTTGAAGTTTAGGTTCACATTTGACCTGGCTTCAAACAACGGTTTCATGTTTAACTCGAGGTTTTGGTTCAAATTTGGCCTTGTTTCAAAAAACGGGTTCATATTTGACTCGAAGTTTAGGTTCACATTTGACCTGGGTTCAAACATCGGGTTCATATTTGACTCAAAGTTTTGGTTCACTTGTGACTTGGGTTCAAACAACGGGTTCATATTTGACTCGAAGTTTAGGTTCATATTTGACCTGGGTTCAAACAACGGGTTCATGTTTGACTCAAAGTTTAGGTTCATATCTGACCTGGTTTCAAACAACGGGTTCATATTTGACTTGAAGGTTAGGTTCATATTTGACCTGGGTTCAAACAACGGGTTTAAATTTGACTCAAAGTTTAGGTTTATATCTGACCTGGTTTCAAACAACGGGTTCATATTTGACTTGAAGTTTAGGTTCACATTTGACCTGGGTTCAAATAACGAGTTCATGTTTGACTCGAAGTTTAGGTTCTAATCTTACCTGGGTTCAAACAACGGGTTCATATTTGACTCGAAGTTTAGGTTCACATTTGACCTGGGTTCAAACTACGGGTTCATATTTGACTCAAAGTTTAGGTTCGTATAACATGGGTTCAAACAATAGGTTCATGTTTGACTCGATGTTTAGGTTTATATTTGACCTGGGTTCAAACAACGGGTATATATTTGAATCGAAGTTTAGGTTCATATTTAACCTCTGTTCAAACAGCGGGTTCATATTTGACTCGAAGTTTAGGTTCCTATCTGACCTAGTTTCAAACCACGGGTTCATATTTGACTCGAAGTTTAGGTTCACATTTGCCCTGGGTTCACAAAACGGGTTCATATTTGACTCGAAGTTTAGGTTCATATTTGACCTGGGTTCAAACAACGGGTTCATGTTTAACTCGAAGTATAGGTTCATATCTGACTTGGTTTCAAACAACGGGTTCATATTTGACTCAAAGTTTAGGTTCATATTTGACCTGGGTTCAAACAACAGGTTCATATTTGACTCGAAGTTTAGGTTCATATCTGACCTGGTTTCAAACAACGGGTCCATATTTGACTCGAAGTTTAGGTTCACATTTGACCTGGCATCAAACAACGGTTTCATGTTTAACTCGAGGTTTTGGTTCATATTTGGCCTGGTTTCAAACAACCGGTTCATATTTGACTCGAAGTTTAGGTTCACATGTGACTTGGGTTCAAACAACGGGTTCATATTTGACTCGAAGTTTAGGTTCATATTTGACCTGGGTTCAAATAACGGGTTCATGTTTGACTCGAAGTTTAGGTTCATATCTGACCTGGTTTCAAACAACGGGTTCATATTTGACTTGAATTTAGGTTCATATTTGACCTGGGTTCAAACAACGGGTTTATATTTGACTCAAAGTTTAGGTTCATATCTGACCTGGTTTCAAACAACATGTTCATATTGACTCAAAGTTTAGGTTCACATTTGACCTGGGTTCAAATAACGAGTTCATGTTTGACTCAAAGTTTAGGTTCATATCTTACCTGGTTTCAAACAACGGGTTCATATTTGACTCGAAGTTTAGGTTCACATTTGACCTGGGTTCAAACAACGGGTTCATATTTGACTCGAAGTTTAGGTTCATATAACCTGGGTTCAAACAACGGGTTCATGTTTGACTCGATGTTTAGGTTTATATTTGACCTAGGTTCAAACGACGGGTTTATATTTGAATCGAAGTTTAGGTTCATATTTAACCTCTGTTCAAACAGCGTGTTCATATTTGACTCGAAGTTTAGGTTCCTATCTGACCTGGTCTCAAACAACGGGTTCATTTTGACTCGAAGTTTAGGTTCACTTTTGACCCGGGTTCAAACAACGGGTTCATGTTTGACTCGAAGTTTAGGTTCATATCTGACCTGGTTTCAAACAACGGGTTCATATTTGACTCGAAGTTTAGGTTCACATTTCACCTGGGTTCAAACAACGGGTTCATATTTGACTCGAAGTTTAGGTTCATATTTGACATAGTTTCAAACAACGGGTTCATATTTGACTCGAAGTTTAGGTTCATATTTGACCTGCGTTCAAACAATGGGTTTATATTTGACACAAAGTTTAGGTTCATATCAGACCTGGTTTCAAACAACGGGTTCATATTTGACTCGAAGTTTAGGTTCACATTTGACCTAGGTTCAAACAACGGGTTCATGTTTGACTCAAAGTTTAGGTTCATATCTTACCTGGTTTCAAACAACGGTTCATATTTGACTCGAAGTTTAGGTTCACATTTGACCTGGGTTTAAACAACGGGTTCATATTTGACTCAAAGTTTAGGTTATCATAACCTAGGTTCAAACAACGGGTTCATGTTTGACTCGATGTTTAGGTTGATATTTGACCTGGGTTCAAACAACGGGTTTATATTTGAATCAAAGATTAGGTTCATATTTAACCTTTGTTTAAACAACGGGTTCATATTTGACTCGTAGTTTAGATTCCTATCTGACCTGGTTTCAAACAACGGGTTCATATTTGACTCGAAGTTTAGGTTCACTTTTGACCTAGGTTCAAACAATGGGTTCATGTTTGACTCGAAGTTTAGGTTCATATCTGACTTGGTTTCAAACAACGGGTTCATATTTGACTCAAAGTTTAGGTTCATATTTGACCTGGGTTCAAACAACAGGTTCATATTTGACTCGAAGTTTAGGTTCATATCTGACCTGGTTTCAAACAACGGGTCCATATTTGACTCGAAGTTTAGGTTCACATTTGACCTGGCATCAAACAACGGTTTCATGTTTAACTCGAGGTTTTGGTTCATATTTGGCCTGGTTTCAAACAACCGGCTCATATTTGACTCGAAGTTTAGGTTCACATGTGACTTGGGTTCAAACAACGGGTTCATATTTGACTCGAAGTTTAGGTTCATATTTGACCTGGGTTCAAATAACGGGTTCATGTTTGACTCGAAGTTTAGGTTCATATCTGACCTGGTTTCAAACAACGGGTTCATATTTGACTTGAATTTAGGTTCATATTTGACCTGGGTTCAAACAACGGGTTTAAATTTGACTCAAAGTTTAGGTTCATATCTGACCTGGTTTCAAACAACGGGTTCATATTGACTCAAAGTTTAGGTTCACATTTGACCTGGGTTCAAATAACGAGTTCATGTTTGACTCAAAGTTTAGGTTCATATCTTACCTGGTTTCAAACAACGGGTTCATATTTGACTCGAAGTTTAGGTTCACATTTGACCTGGGTTCAAACAACGGGTTCATATTTGACTCGAAGTTTAGGTTCATATAACCTGGGTTCAAACAACGGGTTCATGTTTGACTCGATGTTTAGGTTTATATTTGACCTAGGTTCAAACGACGGGTTTATATTTGAATCGAAGTTTAGGTTCATATTTAACCTCTGTTCAAACAGCGGGTTCATATTTGACTCGAAGTTTAGGTTCCTATCTGACCTGGTCTCAAACAACGGGTTCATTTTGACTCGAAGTTTAGGTTCACTTTTGACCCGGGTTCAAACAACGGGTTCATGTTTGACTCGAAGTTTAGGTTCATATCTGACCTGGTTTCAAACAACGGGTTCATATTTGACTCGAAGTTTAGGTTCACATTTCACCTGGGTTCAAACAACGGGTTCATGTTTGACTCGAAGTTTAGGTTCATATTTGACATAGTTTCAAACAACGGGTTCATATTTGACTCGAAGTTTAGGTTCATATTTGACCTGCGTTCAAACAATGGGTTTATATTTGACACAAAGTTTAGGTTCATATCTGACCTGGTTTCAAACAACGGGTTCATATTTGACTCGAAGTTTAGGTTCACATTTGACCTAGGTTCAAACAACGGGTTCATGTTTGACTCAAAGTTTAGGTTCATATCTTACCTGGTTTCAAACAACGGTTCATATTTGACTCGAAGTTTAGGTTCACATTTGACCTGGGTTCAAACAACGGGTTCATATTTGACTCAAAGTTTAGGTTATCATAACCTAGGTTCAAACAACGGGTTCATATTTGACTCGAAGTTTAGGTTCACATTTCACCTGGGTTCAAACAACGGGTTCATATTTGACTCGAAGTTTAGGTTCATATTTGACCTGGGTTCAAACAACAGGTTCATATTTGACTCAAAGTTTAGGTTCATATTTGACCTGCGTTCAAACAATGGGTTCATATTTGACTCGAAGTTTAGGTTCACATTTCACCTGGGTTCAAACAACGGGTTCATATTTGACTCAAAGTTTAGGTTCATATTTGACCTGGGTTCAAACAACAGGTTCATATTTGACTCGAAGTTTAGGTTCATATCTGACCTGGTTTCAAACAACGGGTCCATATTTGACTCAAAGTTTAGGTTCACATTTGACCTGGCATCAAACCACGGTTTCAGGTTTAACTCGAGGTTTTGGTTCATATTTGGCCTGGTTTCAAACAACCGGTTCATATTTGACTCGAAGTTTAGGTTCACATTTGACCTGGGTTCAAACAACGGGTTCATATTTGACTCAAAGTTTAGGTTCACATGTGACTCGGGTTCAAAAAACGGGTTCATATTTGACTCGAAGTTTAGGTTCATATTTGACCTGGGTTCAAACAACGGGTTCATGTTTGACTCGAAGTTTAGGTTCATATCTGACCTGGTTTCAAACAACGGGTTCATATTTGACTTGAAGTTTAGGTTCATATTTGACATGGGTTCAAACAACCGGTTTATATTTGACTCAAAGTTTAGGTTCATATCTGACCTGGTTTCAAACAACGGGCTCATATTTGACTCAAAGTTTAGGTTCACATTTGACCTGGGTTCAAATATCGAGTTCATGGTTGACTCAAAGTTTAGGTTCATATCTTACCTGGTTTCAAACAACGGGTTCATATTTGACTCGAAGTTTAGGTTCACATTTGACCTGGGTTCAAACAACGGGTTCATATTTGACTCGAAGTTTAGGTTCATATAACCTGGGTTCAAACAACGGGTTCATGTTTGACTCGATGTTTAGGTTTATATTTGACCTGGGTTCAAACGACGGGTTTATATTTGAATCGAAGTTTAGATTCATATTTAACCTCTGTTCAAACAGCGGGTTAATATTTGACTCGAAGTTTAGGTTCCTATCTGACCTGGTCTCAAACAACGGGTTCATTTTGACTCGAAGTTTAGGTTCACTTTTGAGCCAGGTTCAAACAACGGGTTCATGTTTGACTCGAAGTTTAGGTTCATATCTGACCTGGTTTCAAACAACGGGTTCATATTTGACTCGAAGTTTAGGTTCACATTTCACCTGGGTTCAAACAACGGGTTCATATTTGACTCGAAGTTTAGGTTCATATTTGACCTGGTTTCAAACAACGGGTTCATATTTGACTCGAAGTTTAGGTTCATATTTGACCTGCGTTCAAACAATGGGTTTATATTTGACACAAAGTTTAGGTTCATATCTGACCTGGTTTCAAACAACGGGTTCATATTTGACTCAAAGTTTAGGTTCATATTTGACCTGGGTTCAAACAACAGGTTCATATTTGACTCGAAGTTTAGGTTCATATCTGACCTGGTTTCAAACAACGGGTCCATATTTGACTCGAAGTTTAGGTTCACATTTGACCTGGCATCAAACCACGGTTTCAGGTTTAACTCGAGGTTTTGGTTCATATTTGGCCTGGTTTCAAACAACCGGTTCATATTTGACTCGAAGTTTAGGTTCACATTTGACCTGGGTTCAAACAACGGGTTCATATTTGACTCAAAGTTTAGGTTCACATGTGACTCGGGTTCAAAAAACGGGTTCATATTTGACTCGAAGTTTAGGTTCATATTTGACCTGGGTTCAAACAACGGGTTCATGTTTGACTCGAAGTTTAGGTTCATATCTGACCTGGTTTCAAACAACGGGTTCATATTTGACTTGAAGTTTAGGTTCATATTTGACATGGGTTCAAACAACCGGTTTATATTTGACTCAAAGTTTAGGTTCATATCTGACCTGGTTTCAAACAACGGGCTCATATTTGACTCAAAGTTTAGGTTCACATTTGACCTGGGTTCAAATATCGAGTTCATGTTTGACTCAAAGTTTAGGTTCATATCTTACCTGGTTTCAAACAACGGGTTCATATTTGACTCGAAGTTTAGGTTCACATTTGACCTGGGTTCAAACAACGGGTTCATATTTGACTCGAAGTTTAGGTTCATATAACCTGGGTTCAAACAACGGGTTCATGTTTGACTCGATGTTTAGGTTTATATTTGACCTGGGTTCAAACGACGGGTTTATATTTGAATCGAAGTTTAGATTCATATTTAACCTCTGTTCAAACAGCGGGTTAATATTTGACTCGAAGTTTAGGTTCCTATCTGACCTGGTCTCAAACAACGGGTTCATTTTGACTCGAAGTTTAGGTTCACTTTTGAGCCAGGTTCAAACAACGGGTTCATGTTTGACTCGAAGTTTAGGTTCATATCTGACCTGGTTTCAAACAACGGGTTCATATTTGACTCGAAGTTTAGGTTCACATTTCACCTGGGTTCAAACAACGGGTTCATATTTGACTCGAAGTTTAGGTTCATATTTGACCTGGTTTCAAACAACGGGTTCATATTTGACTCGAAGTTTAGGTTCATATTTGACCTGCGTTCAAACAATGGGTTTATATTTGACACAAAGTTTAGGTTCATATCTGACCTGGTTTCAAACAACGGGTTCATATTTGACTCAAAGTTTAGGTTCATATTTGACCTGGGTTCAAACAACAGGTTCATATTTGACTCGAAGTTTAGGTTCATATCTGACCTGGTTTCAAACAACGGGTCCATATTTGACTCGAAGTTTAGGTTCACATTTGACCTGGCATCAAACCACGGTTTCAGGTTTAACTCGAGGTTTTGGTTCATATTTGGCCTGGTTTCAAACAACCGGTTCATATTTGACTCGAAGTTTAGGTTCACATTTGACCTGGGTTCAAACAACGGGTTCATATTTGACTCAAAGTTTAGGTTCACATGTGACTCGGGTTCAAAAAACGGGTTCATATTTGACTCGAAGTTTAGGTTCATATTTGACCTGGGTTCAAACAACGGGTTCATGTTTGACTCGAAGTTTAGGTTCATATCTGACCTGGTTTCAAACAACGGGTTCATATTTGACTTGAAGTTTAGGTTCATATTTGACATGGGTTCAAACAACCGGTTTATATTTGACTCAAAGTTTAGGTTCATATCTGACCTGGTTTCAAACAATGGGCTCATATTTGACTCAAAGTTTAGGTTCACATTTGACCTGGGTTCAAATATCGAGTTCATGTTTGACTCAAAGTTTAGGTTCATATCTTACCTGGTTTCAAACAACGGGTTCATATTTGACTCGAAGTTTAGGTTCACATTTGACCTGGGTTCAAACAACGGGTTCATATTTGACTCGAAGTTTAGGTTCATATAACCTGGGTTCAAACAACGGGTTCATGTTTGACTCGATGTTTAGGTTTATATTTGACCTGGGTTCAAACGACGGGTTTATATTTGAATCGAAGTTTAGATTCATATTTAACCTCTGTTCAAACAGCGGGTTAATATTTGACTCGAAGTTTAGGTTCCTATCTGACCTGGTCTCAAACAACGGGTTCATTTTGACTCGAAGTTTAGGTTCACTTTTGAGCCAGGTTCAAACAACGGGTTCATGTTTGACTCGAAGTTTAGGTTCATATCTAACCTGGTTTCAAACAACGGGTTCATATTTGACTCGAAGTTTAGGTTCACATTTCACCTGGGTTCAAACAACGGGTTCATATTTGACTCGAAGTTTAGGTTCATATTTGACCTGGTTTCAAACAACGGGTTCATATTTGACTCGAAGTTTAGGTTCATATTTGACCTGCGTTCAAACAATGGGTTTATATTTGACACAAAGTTTAGGTTCATATCTGACCTGGTTTCAAACAACGGGTTCATATTTGACTTGTAGTTTAGGTTCACATTTGACCTAGGTTCAAACAACGGGTTCATGTTTGACTCAAAGTTTAGGTTCATATCTTACCTGGTTTCGAACAACGGGTTCATATTTGACTAGAAGTTTAGGTTCACATTTGACCTGGGTTCAAACAACGGGTTCATATTTGACTCAAAGTTTAGGTTATCATAACCTGGGTTCAAACAACGGGTTCATGTTTGACTCGATGTTTAGGTTCATATTTGACCTGGGTTCAAACAACGGGTTTATATTTGAATCAAAGATTAGGTTCATATTTAACCTCTGTTTAAACAACGGGTTCATATTTAACTCGAAGTTTAGATTCCTATCTGACCTGGTTTCAAACAACGGGTTCATATTTGACTCGAAGTTTAGGTTCACTTTTGACCTAGGTTCAAACAACGGGTTCATGTTTGACTCGAAGTTTAGGTTCATATCTGACATGGTTTCAAACAAAGGGTTCATATTTGACTCGAAGTTTAGGTTCACATTTCCCCTGGGTTCAAACAACGGGTTCATATTTGACTCGAAGTTTAGGTTCATATTTGACCTGGGTTCAAACAACGGGTTCATGTTTGACTCGAAGTTTAGGTTCATATCTGACCTGGTTTCAAACAACGGGTTCATATTTGACTCGAAGTTTAGGTTCACATTTGACCTGGGTTCAAACAACGGGTTCATATTTGACTCAAAGTTTAGGTTCACATGTGACTCGGGTTCAAAAAACGGGTTCATATTTGACTCGAAGTTTAGGTTCATATTTGACCTGGGTTCAAACAACGGGTTCATGTTTGACTCGAAGTTTAGGTTCATATCTGACCTGGTTTCAAACAACGGGTTCATATTTGACTTGAAGTTTAGGTTCATATTTGACATGGGTTCAAACAACCGGTTTATATTTGACTCAAAGTTTAGGTTCATATCTGACCTGGTTTCAAACAATGGGCTCATATTTGACTCAAAGTTTAGGTTCACATTTGACCTGGGTTCAAATATCGAGTTCATGTTTGACTCAAAGTTTAGGTTCATATCTTACCTGGTTTCAAACAACGGGTTCATATTTGACTCGAAGTTTAGGTTCACATTTGACCTGGGTTCAAACAACGGGTTCATATTTGACTCGAAGTTTAGGTTCATATAACCTGGGTTCAAACAACGGGTTCATGTTTGACTCGATGTTTAGGTTTATATTTGACCTGGGTTCAAACGACGGGTTTATATTTGAATCGAAGTTTAGATTCATATTTAACCTCTGTTCAAACAGCGGGTTAATATTTGACTCGAAGTTTAGGTTCCTATCTGACCTGGTCTCAAACAACGGGTTCATTTTGACTCGAAGTTTAGGTTCACTTTTGAGCCAGGTTCAAACAACGGGTTCATGTTTGACTCGAAGTTTAGGTTCATATCTAACCTGGTTTCAAACAACGGGTTCATATTTGACTCGAAGTTTAGGTTCACATTTCACCTGGGTTCAAACAACGGGTTCATATTTGACTCGAAGTTTAGGTTCATATTTGACCTGGTTTCAAACAACGGGTTCATATTTGACTCGAAGTTTAGGTTCATATTTGACCTGCGTTCAAACAATGGGTTTATATTTGACACAAAGTTTAGGTTCATATCTGACCTGGTTTCAAACAACGGGTTCATATTTGACTTGTAGTTTAGGTTCACATTTGACCTAGGTTCAAACAACGGGTTCATGTTTGACTCAAAGTTTAGGTTCATATCTTACCTGGTTTCGAACAACGGGTTCATATTTGACTAGAAGTTTAGGTTCACATTTGACCTGGGTTCAAACAACGGGTTCATATTTGACTCAAAGTTTAGGTTATCATAACCTGGGTTCAAACAACGGGTTCATGTTTGACTCGATGTTTAGGTTCATATTTGACCTGGGTTCAAACAACGGGTTTATATTTGAATCAAAGATTAGGTTCATATTTAACCTCTGTTTAAACAACGGGTTCATATTTAACTCGAAGTTTAGATTCCTATCTGACCTGGTTTCAAACAACGGGTTCATATTTGACTCGAAGTTTAGGTTCACTTTTGACCTAGGTTCAAACAACGGGTTCATGTTTGACTCGAAGTTTAGGTTCATATCTGACATGGTTTCAAACAAAGGGTTCATATTTGACTCGAAGTTTAGGTTCACATTTCCCCTGGGTTCAAACAACGGGTTCATATTTGACTCGAAGTTTAGGTTCATATTTGACCTGGGTTCAAACAACGGGTTCATGTTTGACTCGAAGTTTAGGTTCATATCTGACCTGGTTTCAAACAACGGGTTCATATTTGACTTGAAGTTTAGGTTCATATTTGACATGGGTTCAAACAACCGGTTTATATTTGACTCAAAGTTTAGGTTCATATCTGACCTGGTTTCAAACAACGGGCTCATATTTGACTCAAAGTTTAGGTTCACATTTGACCTGGGTTCAAATATCGAGTTCATGTTTGACTCAAAGTTTAGGTTCATATCTTACCTGGTTTCAAACAACGGGTTCATATTTGACTCGAAGTTTAGGTTCACATTTGACCTGGGTTCAAACAACGGGTTCATATTTGACTCGAAGTTTAGGTTCATATAACCTGGGTTCAAACAACGGGTTCATGTTTGACTCGATGTTTAGGTTTATATTTGACCTGGGTTCAAACGACGGGTTTATATTTGAATCGAAGTTTAGATTCATATTTAACCTCTGTTCAAACAGCGGGTTAATATTTGACTCGAAGTTTAGGTTCCTATCTGACCTGGTCTCAAACAACGGGTTCATTTTGACTCGAAGTTTAGGTTCACTTTTGAGCCAGGTTCAAACAACGGGTTCATGTTTGACTCGAAGTTTAGGTTCATATCTGACCTGGTTTCAAACAACGGGTTCATATTTGACTCGAAGTTTAGGTTCACATTTCACCTGGGTTCAAACAACGGGTTCATATTTGACTCGAAGTTTAGGTTCATATTTGACCTGGTTTCAAACAACGGGTTCATATTTGACTCGAAGTTTAGGTTCATATTTGACCTGCGTTCAAACAATGGGTTTATATTTGACACAAAGTTTAGGTTCATATCTGACCTGGTTTCAAACAACGGGTTCATATTTGACTCGTAGTTTAGGTTTACATTTGACCTAGGTTCAAACAACGGGTTCATGTTAGACTCAAAGTTTAGGTTCATATCTTACCTGGTTTCGAACAACGGGTTCATATTTGACTAGAAGTTTAGGTTCACATTTGACCTGGGTTCAAACAACGGGTTCATATTTGACTCAAAGTTTAGGTTATCATAACCTGGGTTCAAACAACGGGTTCATGTTTGACTCGATGTTTAGGTTCATATTTGACCTGGGTTCAAACAACGGGTTTATATTTGAATCAAAGATTAGGTTCATATTTAACCTCTGTTTAAACAACGGGTTCATATTTAACTCGAAGTTTAGATTCCTATCTGACCTGGTTTCAAACAACGGGTTCATATTTGACTCGAAGTTTAGGTTCACTTTTGACCTAGGTTCAAACAACGGGTTCATGTTTGACTCGAAGTTTAGGTTCATATCTGACCTGGTTTCAAACAAAGGGTTCATATTTGACTCGAAGTTTAGGTTCACATTTCCCCTGGGTTCAAACAACGGGTTCATATTTGACTCGAAGTTTAGGTTCATATTTGACCTGGGTTCAAACAACGGGTTCATGTTTGACTCGAAGTTTAGGTTCATATCTGACCTGGTTTCAAACAACGGGTTCATATTTGACTTGAAGTTTAGGTTCATATTTGACATGGGTTCAAACAACCGGTTTATATATGACTCAAAGTTTAGGTTCATATCTGACCTGGTTTCAAACAACGGGCTCATATTTGACTCAAAGTTTAGGTTCACATTTGACCTGGGTTCAAATATCGAGTTCATGTTTGACTCAAAGTTTAGGTTCATATCTTTCCTGGTTTCAAACAACGGGTTCATATTTGACTCGAAGTTTAGGTTCACATTTGACCTGGGTTCAAACAACGGGTTCATATTTGACTCGAAGTTTAGGTTCATATAACCTGGGTTCAAACAACGGGTTCATGTTTGACTCGATGTTTAGGTTTATATTTGACCTGGGTTCAAACGACGGGTTTATATTTGAATCAAAGTTTAGATTCATATTTAACCTCTGTTCAAACAGCGGGTTAATATTTGACTCGAAGTTTAGGTTCCTATCTGACCTGGTCTCAAACAACGGGTTCATTTTGACTCGAAGTTTAGGTTCACTTTTGAGCCAGGTTCAAACAACGGGTTCATGTTTGACTCGAAGTTTAGGTTCATATCTGACCTGGTTTCAAACAACGGGTTCGTATTTGACTCGAAGTTTAGGTTCACATTTCACCTGGGTTCAAACAACGAGTTCATATTTGACTCGAAGTTTAGGTTCATATTTGACCTGGTTTCAAACAACGGGTTCATATTTGACTCGAAGTTTAGGTTCATATTTGACCTGCGTTCAAACAATGGGTTTATATTTGACACAAAGTTTAGGTTCATATCTGACCTGGTATCAAACAACGGGTTCATATTTGACTCGTAGTTTAGGTTCACATTTGACCTAGGTTCAAACAACGGGTTCATGTTTGACTCAAAGTTTAGGTTCATATCTTACCTTGTTTCGAACAACGGGTTCATATTTGACTAGAAGTTTAGGTTCACATTTGACCTGGGTTCAAACAACGGGTTCATATTTGACTCAAAGTTTAGGTTATCATAACCTGGGTTCAAACAACGGGTTCATGTTTGACTCGATGTTTAGGTTCATATTTGACCTGGGTTCAAACAACGGGTTTATATTTGAATCAAAGATTAAGTTCATATTTAACCTCTGTTTAAACAACGGGTTCATATTTAACTCGAAGTTTAGATTCCTATCTGACCTGGTTTCAAACAACTGGTTCATATTTGACTCGAAGTTTAGGTTCACTTTTGACCTAGGTTCAAACAACGGGTTCATGTTTGACTCGAAGTTTAGGTTCATATCTGACCTGGTTTCAAACAAAGGGTTCATATTTGACTCGAAGTTTAGGTTCACATTTCCCCTGGGTTCAAACAACGGGTTCATATTTGACTCGAAGTTTAGGTTCATATTTGACCTGGGTTCAAACAACGGGTTCATGTTTAACTCGAAGTTTAGGTTCATATCTGACTTGGTTTCAAACAACGGGTTCATATTTGACTCAAAGTTTAGGTTCATATTTGACCTAGGTTCAAACAACGGGTTCATATTTGACTCGAAGTTTAGGTTCATATCTGACCTGGTTTCAAACAACGGGTTCATATTTGACTTGAAGTTTAGGTTCACATTTGACCTGGCTTCAAACAACGGTTTCATGTTTAACTCGAGGTTTTGGTTCAAATTTGGCCTGGTTTCAAACAACGGGTTCATATTTCACTCGAAGTTTAGGTTCACATTTGACCTGGGTTCAAACAACGGGTTCATATTTGACTCAAAGTTTAGGTTCACATTTGACCTAGGTTCAAACAACGGGTTCATGTTTGACTCAAAGTTTAGGTTCATATCTTACCTGGTTTCAAACAACGGGTTCATATTTGACTCGAAGTTTAGGTTCACATTTGACCTGGGTTCAAACAACGGGTTCATATTTGACTCAAAGTTTAGGTTATCATAACCTGGGTTCAAACAACGGGTTCATGTTTGACTCGATGTTTAGGTTCATATTTGACCCGGGTTCAAACAACGGGTTTATATTTGAATCAAAGATTAGGTTCATATTTAACCTCTGTTTAAACAACGGGTTCATATTTGACTCGAAGTTTAGATTCCTATCTGACCTGATTTCAAACAACGGGTTCATATTTGACTCGAAGTTTAGGTTCACTTTTGACCTAGGTTCAAACAACGGGTTCATGTTTGACTCGAAGTTTAGGTTCATATCTGACCTGGTTTCAAACAACGGGTTCATATTTGACTCGAAGTTTAGGTTCACATTTCCCCTGGGTTCAAACAACGGGTTCATATTTGACTCGAAGTTTAGGTTCATATTTGACCTGGGTTCAAACAACGGGTTCATGTTGAACTCGAAGTTTAGGTTCATATCTGACTTGGTTTCAAACAACGGGTTCATATTTGACTCAAAGTTTAGGTTCACATTTGACCTAGGTTCAAACAACGGGTTCATGTTTGACTCAAAGTTTAGGTTCATATCTGACCTGGTTTCAAACAACGGGTTCATATTTGACTTGAAGTTTAGGTTCATATTTGACCTGGGTTCAAACAACGGGTTTATATTTGACTCAAAGTTTAGGTTCATATCTGACCTGGTTTCAAACAACGGGCTCATATTTGACTCAAAGTTTAGGTTCACATTTGACCTGGGTTCAAATATCGAGTTCATGTTTGACTCAATGTTTAGGTTCATATCTTACCTGGTTTCAAACAACGGGTTCATATTTGACTCGAAGTTTAGGTTCACATTTGACCTGGGTTCAAACAACGGGTTCATATTTGACTCGAAGTTTAGGTTCATATAACCTGGGTTCAAACAACGGGTTCATGTTTGACTCGATGTTTAGGTTTATATTTGACCTGGGTTCAAACGACGGGTTTATATTTGAATGGAAGTTTAGATTCATATTTAACCTCTGTTCAAACAGCGGGTTAATATTTGACTCGAAGTTTAGGTTCCTATCTGACCTGGTCTCAAACAACGGGTTCATTTTGACTCGAAGTTTAGGTTCACTTTTGAGCCAGGTTCAAACAACGGGTTCATGTTTGACTCGAAATTTAGGTTCATATCTGACCTGGTTTCAAACAACGGGTTCATATTTGACTCGAAGTTTAGGTTCACATTTCACCTGGGTTCAAACAACGGGTTCATATTTGACTCGAAGTTTAGGTTCATATTTGACCTGGTTTCAAACAACGGGTTCATATTTGACTCGAAGTTTAGGTTCATATTTGACCTGCGTTCAAACAATGGGTTTATATTTGACACAAAGTTTAGGTTCATATCTGACCTGGTTTCAAACAACGGGTTCATATTTGACTCGTAGTTTAGGTTCACATTTGACCTAGGTTCAAACAACGGGTTCATGTTTGACTCAAAGTTTAGGTTCATATCTTACCTGGTTTCGAACAACGGGTTCATATTTGACTAGAAGTTTAGGTTCACATTTGACCTGGGTTCAAACAACGGGTTCATATTTGACTCAAAGTTTAGGTTATCATAACCTGGGTTCAAACAACGGGTTCATGTTTGACTCGATGTTTAGGTTCATATTTGACCTGGGTTCAAACAACGGGTTTATATTTGAATCAAAGATTAGGTTCATATTTAACCTCTGTTTAAACAACGGGTTCATATTTAACTCGAAGTTTAGATTCCTATCTGACCTGGTTTCAAACAACGGGTTCATATTTGACTAGAAGTTTAGGTTCACTTTTGACCTAGGTTCAAACAACGGGTTCATGTTTGACTCGAAGTTTAGGTTCATATCTGACCTGGTTTCAAACAAAGGGTTCATATTTGACTCGAAGTTTAGGTTCACATTTCCCCTGGGTTCAAACAACGGGTTCATATTTGACTCGAAGTTTAGGTTCATATTTGACCTGGGTTCAAACAACGGGTTCATGTTTAACTCGAAGTTTAGGTTCATATCTGACTTGGTTTCAAACAACGGGTTCATATTTGACTCAAAGTTTAGGTTCATATTTGACCTAGGTTCAAACAACGGGTTCATATTTGACTCGAAGTTTAGGTTCATATCTGACCTGGTTTCAAACAACGGGTTCATATTTGACTTGAAGTTTAGGTTCACATTTGACCTGGCTTCAAACAACGGTTTCATGTTTAACTCGAGGTTTTGGTTCAAATTTGGCCTGGTTTCAAACAACGGGTTCATATTTCACTCGAAGTTTAGGTTCACATTTGACCTGGGTTCAAACAACGGGTTCATATTTGACTCAAAGTTTAGGTTCACATTTGACCTAGGTTCAAACAACGGGTTCATGTTTGACTCAAATTTTAGGTTCATATCTTACCTGGTTTCAAACAACGGGTTCATATTTGACTCGAAGTTTAGGTTCACATTTGACCTGGGTTCAAACAACGGGTTCATATTTGACTCAAAGTTTAGGTTATCATAACCTGGGTTCAAACAACGGGTTCATGTTTGACTCGATGTTTAGGTTCATATTTGACCTGGGTTCAAACAACGGGTTTATATTTGAATCAAAGATTAGGTTCATATTTAACCTCTGTTTAAACAACGGGTTCATATTTGACTCGAAGTTTAGATTCCTATCTGACCTGGTTTCAAACAACGGGTTCATATTTGACTCGAAGTTTAGGTTCACTTTTGACCTAGGTTCAAACAACGGGTTCATGTTTGACTCGAAGTTTAGGTTCATATCTGACCTGGTTTCAAACAACGGGTTCATATTTGACTCGAAGTTTAGGTTCACATTTCCCCTGGGTTCAAACAACGGGTTCATATTTGACTCGAAGTTTAGGTTCATATTTGACCTGGGTTCAAACAACGGGTTCATGTTGAACTCGAAGTTTAGGTTCATATCTGACTTGGTTTCAAACAACGGGTTCATATTTGACTCAAAGTTTAGGTTCACATTTGACCTAGGTTCAAACAACGGGTTCATGTTTGACTCAAAGTTTAGGTTCATATCTGACCTGGTTTCAAACAACGGGTTCATATTTGACTTGAAGTTTAGGTTCATATTTGACCTGGGTTCAAACAACGGGTTTATATTTGACTCAAAGTTTAGGTTCATATCTGACCTGGTTTCAAACAACGGGCTCATATTTGACTCAAAGTTTAGGTTCACATTTGACCTGGGTTCAAATATCGAGTTCATGTTTGACTTAAAGTTTAGGTTCATATCTTACCTGGTTTCAAACAACGGGTTCATATTTGACTCGAAGTTTAGGTTCACATTTGACCTGGGTTCAAACAACGGGTTCATATTTGACTCGAAGTTTAGGTTCATATAACCTGGGTTCAAACAACGGGTTCATGTTTGACTCGATGTTTAGGTTTATATTTGACCTGGGTTCAAACGACGGGTTTATATTTGAATCGAAGTTTAGATTCATATTTAACCTCTGTTCAAACAGCGGGTTAATATTTGACTCGAAGTTTAGGTTCCTATCTGACCTGGTCTCAAACAACGGGTTCATTTTGACTCGAAGTTTAGGTTCACTTTTGAGCCAGGTTCAAACAACGGGTTCATGTTTGACTCGAAGTTTAGGTTCATATCTGACCTGGTTTCAAACAACGGGTTCATATTTGACTCGAAGTTTAGGTTCACATTTCACCTGGGTTCAAACAACGGGTTCATATTTGACTCGAAGTTTAGGTTCATATTTGACCTGGTTTCAAACAACGGGTTCATATTTGACTCGAAGTTTAGGTTCATATTTGACCTGCGTTCAAACAATGGGTTTATATTTGACACAAAGTTTAGGTTCATATCTGACCTGGTTTCAAACAACGGGTTCATATTTGACTCGTAGTTTAGGTTGACATTTGATCTAGGTTCAAACAACGGGTTCATGTTTGACTCAAAGTTTAGGTTCATATCTTACCTGGTTTCGAACAACGGGTTCATATTTGACTAGAAGTTTAGGTTCACATTTGACATGGGTTCAAACAACGGGTTCATATTTGACTCAAAGTTTAGGTTATCATAACCTGGGTTCAAACAACGGGTTCATGTTTGACTCGATGTTTAGGTTCATATTTGACCTGGGTTCAAACAACGGGTTTATATTTGAATCAAAGATTAGGTTCATATTTAACCTCTGTTTAAACAACGGGTTCATATTTGACTCGAAGTTTAGATTCCTATCTGACCTGGTTTCAAACAACGGGTTCATATTTGACTCGAAGTTTAGGTTCACTTTTGACCTAGGTTCAAACAACGGGTTCATGTTTGACTCGAAGTTTGGGTTCATATCTGACCTGGTTCCAAACAAAGGGTTCATATTTGACTCGAAGTTTAGGTTCACATTTCCCCTGGGTTCAAACAACGGGTTCATATTTGACTCGAAGTTTAGGTTCATATTTGACCTGGGTTCAAACAACGGGTTCATGTTTAACTCGAAGTTTAGGTTCATATCTGACTTGGTTTCAAACAACGGGTTCATATTTGACTCAAAGTTTAGGTTCATATTTGACCTAGGTTCAAACAACGGGTTCATATTTGACTCGAAGTTTAGGTTCATATCTGACCTGGTTTCAAACAACGGGTTCATATTTGACTTAAAGTTTAGGTTCACATTTGACCTGGCTTCAAACAACGGTTTCATGTTTAACTCGAGGTTTTGGTTCAAATTTGGCCTGGTTTCAAACAACGGGTTCATATTTCACTCGAAGTTTAGGTTCACATTTGACCTGGGTTCAAACAACGGGTTCATATTTGACTCAAAGTTTAGGTTCACATTTGACCTAGGTTCAAACAACGGGTTCATGTTTGACTCAAAGTTTAGGTTCATATCTTACCTGGTTTCAAACAACGGGTTCATATTTGACTCGAAGTTTAGGTTCACATTTGACCTGGGTTCAAACAACGGGTTCATATTTGACTCAAAGTTTAGGTTATCATAACCTGGGTTCAAACAACGGGTTCATGTTTGACTCGATGTTTAGGTTCATATTTGACCCGGGTTCAAACAACGGGTTTATATTTGAATCAAAGATTAGGTTCATATTTAACCTCTGTTTAAACAACGGGTTCATATTTGACTCGAAGTTTAGATTCCTATCTGACCTGGTTTCAAACAACGGGTTCATATTTGACTCGAAGTTTAGGTTCACTTTTGACCTAGGTTCAAACAACGGGTTCATGTTTGACTCGAAGTTTAGGTTCATATCTGACCTGGTTTCAAACAACGGGTTCATATTTGACTCGAAGTTTAGGTTCACATTTCCCCTGGGTTCAAACAACGGGTTCATATTTGACTCGAAGTTTAGGTTCATATTTGACCTGGGTTCAAACAACGGGTTCATGTTGAACTCGAAGTTTAGGTTCATATCTGACTTGGTTTGAAACAACGGGTTCATATTTGACTCAAAGTTTAGGTTCACATTTGACCTAGGTTCAAACAACGGGTTCATGTTTGACTCAAAGTTTAGGTTCATATCTGACCTGGTTTCAAACAACGGGTTCATATTTGACTTGAAGTTTAGGTTCATATTTGACCTGGGTTCAAACAACGGGTTTATATTTGACTCAAAGTTTAGGTTCATATCTGACCTGGTTTCAAACAACGGGCTCATATTTGACTCAAAGTTTAGGTTCACAATTGACCTGGGTTCAAATATCGAGTTCATGTTTGACTCAAAGTTTAGGTTCATATCTTACCTGGTTTTAAACAACGGGTTTATATTTGACTCGAAGTTTAGGTTCACATTTGACCTGGGTTCAAACAACGGGTTCATATTTGACTCGAAGTTTAGGTTCATATAACCTGGGTTCAAACAACGGGTTCATGTTTGACTCGATGTTTAGGTTTATATTTGACCTGGGTTCAAACGACGGGTTTATATTTGAATCGAAGTTTAGATTCATATTTAACCTCTGTTCAAACAGCGGGTTAATATTTGACTCGAAGTTTAGGTTCCTATCTGACCTGGTCTCAAACAACGGGTTCATTTTGACTCGAAGTTTAGGTTCACTTTTGAGCCAGGTTCAAACAACGGGTTCATGTTTGACTCGAAGTTTAGGTTCATATCTGACCTGGTTTCAAACAACGGGTTCATATTTGACTCGAAGTTTAGGTTCACATTTCACCTGGGTTCAAACAACGGGTTCATATTTGACTCGAAGTTTAGGTTCATATTTGACCTGGTTTCAAACAACGGGTTCATATTTGACTCGAAGTTTAGGTTCATATTTGACCTGCGTTCAAACAATGGGTTTATATTTGACACAAAGTTTAGGTTCATATCTGACCTGGTTTCAAACAACGGGTTCATATTTGACTCGTAGTTTAGGTTCACATTTGACCTAGGTTCAAACAACGGGTTCATTTTTGACTCAAAGTTTAGGTTCACATCTTACCTGGTTTCGAACAACGGGTTCATATTTGACTAGAAGTTTAGGTTCACATTTGACCTGGGTTCAAACAACGGGTTCATATTTGACTCTAAGTTTAGGTTATCATAACCTGGGTTCAAACAACGGGTTCATGTTTGACTCGATGTTTAGGTTCATATTTGACCTGGGTTCAAACAACGGGTTTATATTTGAATCAAAGATTAGGTTCATATTTAACCTCTGTTTAAACAACGGGTTCATATTTGACTCGAAGTTTAGATTCCTATCTGACCTGGTTTCAAACAACGGGTTCATATTTGACTCGAAGTTTAGGTTCACTTTTGACCTAGGTTCAAACAACGGGTTCATGTTGTCGCTCCCGGGATTTTCATCCAAGTACAAACGCGAAAGTGGCACCGAAACAGAGTCGCCAGCAATGTGTATTTATCCCAAGAGAGGGAAAGGAAACACCGCGTAAACCTGAAGGAAGGGAAAAGCATGGTCTTGCGACCAAAAGAACTGGGTTCGGGAGTCGGTTACGCGCGGGGAAGGTATTAGCACCCCCACGCGTCCATCGTACCCGATGGGATCCACGCTTGCTTGTCTCGATCAAAGGGTGTAAAGAAAGGATACTGAAAAAGGAACTGAAAGAAAGAAAGGAGAAAGAAAAGAAAAGGAACGGGAAACAAATGTAGGGAAAATAAAAGAAGTGCTCGAATGGGCCCTACCCCACTGCCTACGTATCTCATCGGGAGCATGAGAATCAGAGCGACGTAGTTCCCCTCACTAGGGATGAATTGTTTGTGTTTTTTAGGGAACGACTAACGTTCTAGCTCAGGTGTTGCAGGCTCGCTGGTCCGAGTGCGTTACCATCTTGCAAGAGAACGAGTAGAAGCGCGTTCGTACGCTAAGAGTGAATGAGGTGAGAAAAGAATTCCCGAAGGAAAGACGTTATTGTTTGTTTTTGTCTTTTAGAAGGAAGTGTTTTGGATTTGTTTGCATATGACAGTGTATCTGGATCTTAGTCATTGGAATGTGTACATTCTCACATTCCAAGATGGAATGGGTAAGAAAGCACACTAAGAGTGAAGAAGACCCCCACCCTTAGTTCCAATTGTCAAGGTTCAAACACACTAGCATACTTGTGTTTATTAAGTGTTTTTGTTAATTAAGAAATGAAGAAGTGTTTTTTATTTGTACCTTCAACAAGTATTGCATTTAAGTCCCTCATACAAGATCAAATGTCTAACACATTGACCCAAGATGGGCTATATGCTATACATTTTAAGATTACAAGAGAAGACCCCTTATAATCTTTTCTTTATATGAAAGGCCTAAATGCAATAAGTGTTTACCTTTATTATATGTTTTGAATTTTCTTTGAGAGATGAGAAGAGAGACTCAAGAGAGGAGAAAAGGTAAAACCTATATGGACTAAGACTCAATCCTAATTGAAGATTAAAGGGAGTGATCCTAATGGTTTGTGAGGTTTAAAACCTAAAGTCTAAAGAAAGAAAGAATTAAACAATTCACTTCCAAAGTAGAAGATGAATTGTAATTCAAAAAGGGAAAGTGATGAGTTATTAAAGGAAAGCACACAAGTGCTTAACACAACATAGAATGGAATTGTAAAAGAGAAAGGATAGAAGTTGAATGTGGATTCCTTATCCACACTCAATTGAAACTTACCAAAGCCCCTACATGGTTAGTGAACAAGTATAAGAAGTATAAGAAGTAGAAGAACATGTAATGCATCATAAAACTCAAAAGAATTAAATGAGAAATTAATCCTAGAACCACAACCAGAATGTACATCATATGGAAAACAAATTATTATTACCATGCAAGTCCAAGTGGATAGGCAACAAACATCACCCATTAGCATTTAAACATGTTACAAGAAGAAGGGGTAGATGAAAGATGGAAAGAAATGAAGAGGACATGCATAAATGGAACATGTAAATCAACAACCAGAATTGAAACTAAATGGAAAATGGTTTATAAACATCTCAAAAGTATTTATGAATCAACTTCAAGACATTCAAGAAGTAATATAAGAAGAATTGAAATGAAAGTTCAAAAAGAAAGTGCAAACAATACATGTTAATGATGCACAAAGTTCAAATTGAAATGAACATGTAAAGATGACCTATAATGTGTATCAAAGACCTATAATATCATATGAATGGCTCATAACATATGCAAATGCTCATACAAATGTGCACAAAAGAATTCATGTAAACATGCACTAAAGTTGTAATGACATGCCATGGATTATACTTCCAATGTAATGCATCAAACAAAGACCAAATGGATTCATGAAAATTATGCCAGCATATTATTGGAATGCCTAGGTCAGAAATGCATCATACATCAAGATAGCATGTAAAAATTCAGAGCAAAATGACTTCAAACAAAGCAATTAGGTCAAATTGAAACATCATGCAAAGTGGTGCAAATATAGGCATCAAGACATGTGATAAAGTGACCTAAAAATCAAACAAAAATCATCTAACATGCTTCAATGTATTAGTGAATCAATGCAAAAAGAATCATGTCAAAACAGTTGGTAATGAGCAAGAACAAAATTAAACAAATTCATGTATCATGCTTAGAATGCATCTAAATGGAAATTCAAAGAAAATTATGGACCAGGGGTAAAAAGGTCATAAAATCAAGAAATAAAATCATGGAAAATTTCCTAAATGTTTTAAGAATACACATGAATTTTTGTGGAATTTTATGATGATGTTTGATATTTTTAAAAATTAAAAAGAAAACGTGTAGAAAAATGAAAAAAATAAAATGCAATGAAATGAGGGAAGGGGTGTATGCCTAGTAACTATTCAGTTCAAATTACATTGGGCCTTAAACAAGGGGGTGTGGATATCAATCTGGCTTAGGTCCAATTACGCGCATAACACATTAACAACAACGCACCTTCAGTCAACATCAGTCAACACATTCCAAGCCATCAGATTAAGTCATAGTCAAACGAAAGTCAAAGTAAACCAAATCAACGCGCACATGTGAATGACCACACAACATACAATGCACCACACCACAAAATGCTTAAGTGAAATCAGAAAAACGCACGTGAGGAGCACATGGATTTTAATGTGCTGTCATCATACAAGCCTTACGATCTTAGAAAATGGACGGACATGATTAAAACAAGACAAACCCTAGCAATTACAGTCACCGGCCGGAGGTGACCTCCGGTCACCTTCTCCGGTCACACCGCCACCGTCTGCAACCTCAATTCTCACCAAAATGCACAAATGTGGTATCAAAATGAAGCTCACGCTATGCACATCGTGAATCTACCATCATTTTCCACATAACAATCACACACAGAGAAAACAGAGGAGATTAAAGCAAGCCCTAAGTTGTGCACTATACCTCTAAAGGCCTATCAACTAGCCGGACAAGTTCTTGAGCTTGTAAGAAGCTTCAAGAACCTGAAAACAACGTCACATTAGGTCTATAATGGTGGAGATTCGTACCTGAAGTTTTGAAACTTTGAAGTGTTCTTCAGAAAACCAGAGGTCTTGTCTCTTCTACAATCTTCACTTGGCCAAATAAAGGCTGAGATGTAGAACTTGATGATGATTCAATGGAAGTGAGTAATCCAAGCTTCAAGAACAAATGCACTGTTGTGAAATTGAGAGAATCAAGGAAAGTGTTGAAGTGGAATGAGCAAGATGAGCTCGAAAATTCTTGGCAATGGTGATGTTGAGAGTAAAGCAGAGAGAGTTCTTTGGAGAGAATGTGAAAGAATGAAGTTGAAAATGAAATTAGAGAGTGAGGTTTGGTTTTATAGTAAACTCTAACCATGGTTTAATGAGTGAGTTAACTGAGTTATGTGGAGTTAAGTGAGTCATCCCTAACTAACTGAGTCAAGTTAGTTAGGGAGAGCCATGATATGGTGTGGCTGGTTCATAATGTGTTACCATGTTCTTGCTGCTAAACTTCTATAGCAAGCTTCCAACCTTTCCCTCTTCATGTATAATTCGAGCAAGGGTGTGAGAGGTGCAGATATGTGTTGGTCTTAATGAGGCAGCACACATAAAACCTCTGTCATGTATTTGATGTATGTTTGAACCAAAATATTATGCAGCAAATCATCATGGTAACAGTGGGTGTTTGAGGGTGAATTTCTTCATGGTTAGTGAATGAAACAATGAAACATTGATGTCATTAGAAAGATGGTACATTGGGGAACAACATTGGTTTGCAAGCTGAAGTGAAATGAGGTCTCAAATATGCCTAAAAACAGCTATGAATGCATTGGTTCAAAACTGGTTGGTGGGCATGGCCAGAGGTTGGCTGGCATGGCAACTTGGCACACAAAATTTCAGCACAAACAACATGACTTTGAACCCTCCAAACTATCTCATAACTTGGTTAAATCAAAATTTTCACAACATCAATCATTGAAGATGACACTACAAGGAACAACTTTGATGTTGGAAACTTTTCCATTTGAGGCTTTTATCTTGATGAAAAATAGGTGTACATTTGGCCCACCACATGCTTGTAAAAATGACTGCGCGCGTGCCCTGAAAATCTTGGTCCTGACCTAGTTTTGAACCTACTTTGCTCAAACTTTGATCAATCATATCTCACTCAATTTTTATCCAATGGAGATGTTCCACACATGGATTTGAAGCTTAAAGCAAGACCTTTCATTGAGGCAGAGTGGATTTTTCATTTGGTGCTCCAAATTTGAATGGCCTTGGTTCAAACTCTGATGCAAAATGGCCAAAACTTGCTATTTTTAGTAACCCTTCTTCATCCAAAAATGGCAACTTTCCCCATCTTGATTTTTTCATGATTCCTTTGGAGTTTCTTGACCAAATTTTGCACATTGGACACATATAACATGAATTTTATGAATTTGGCCTCAAAAAGTCAAGAGTTGACTTTTTCCTCTGATTATTTGACTTTGCCCCAAATTTCCTGATTTTTGATCTTTCTTCCAATTGAACCACCTCCAAAACCAATTGAGGTGTAATTCTCCACATACATACACTTAAGGACATATGGAATACCATGACATCAAGTTTTGTTCAAAAAATCAGAGATACCCTGATTTAATTGTAAACCCTAATTTTGACCCCCTCTGGTTAGGAGGAAATTGCACATCTTCCAAATCCAAATTCCTCAGAGTATGTTGTGTATCTTCTTAAAGGAGGATGAGAAATGCCACTTGAGGATGATTTTGGATCAATGAGCTATCTCTTTTGAGGGTTTTCCTTCAATTTTTGAACCTCTTGCATAGTGAAAGATGTAGTGCTTCAATCTCCCATTGAATCTCACTTCCTTGAGGTTTTGGATGATCAATTGAGATAGTATGATACATGAGAGACCTCTTGGCTTGCCTAGAGCCAACTTGATTGACCTTTTTGTGCTTTGAATTATTCCTTGATTGTCCACCTTCCACCTGATCACATGCCCTGATGGTAAGAAGGATGCCATGCTTCATTTTTCTATGTTGAATGCAATGTAATGTTAATGAGGTGGATATGATATGATAAATGATAATGCCATGCTATGATGCCAAAAGGGGAGAGCAAATTTTGGGGTATTACAGCTGCCCCTATTCAAGCGCTGTAGACCTGAATGCCCGAAAGCAATCGCTTTCGGACTTTCAAGGTATATAGTGATTGAATACCAAATATAACCAAAAATTTGCTCTGGATGATGAAGAAGAAACTTCCACGACGTTGCTGGCTTGAATCTTCAATGACACATTGTCGGGGAAAATTGTCTTTTAAATGACGCCAGACGACTACTGGCTTGCCACGCTGCTGGTGGACTTTAATAATGTCTTTTATGCAACTCCAGACGACTACTGGCCTGCCACGCTACTGGTGGACTTTGATAACGTCTTTTGAACGACGCCAGACGACTACTGGCCTGTCACGCTACTGGTGGACTTTAATAATGTCTTTTATGCAACTCCAGACGACTACTGGCCTGCCACACTACTGGTGGACTTTGCAGCTTCGTGCTACCCGAAGACGGACTTTTGCCAATCCACTGTTGGACTTTTGGAATATGCCACCCTTAGATGGACCTTTCGCCAATCCACTGTTGGACTTTTGCCACCCGAAGACGGACTTTTGCCAATCCACTGTTGGACTTTTGCCACCCGAAGACGGACTTTTGCCAATCCACTGTTGGACTTTTAGCTGCTTTGCCACCCGAAGATGGACTTTTGCCAATCCACTGTTGGACTTTTAGAATATGCCACCCTTAGATGGACCTTTGCCAATCCACTGTTGGACTTTTGCCACCCGAAGACAGACTTTTGCCAATCCACTGTTGGACTTTTGCCACCCGAAGACGGACTTTTGCCAATCCACTGTTGGACTTTAAGAATTCGCCACCCTTAGATGGACTTTTGCCAATCCACTGTTGGACTTTTAGAATATGCCACCCTTAGATGGACCTTTCGCCAATCCACTGTTGGACTTTTGCCACCCGAAGACGGACTTTTGCCAATCCACTGTTGGACTTTTGCCACCCGAAGACGGACTTTTGCCAATCCACTGTTGGACTTTTGCCACCCGAAGACGGACTTTTGCCAATCCACTGTTGGACTTTTAGAATTTGCAAAATTGTATTACTCTCTGCATCTGTGTCAGACATCTCTGCTGACTCTGCTGAGGAGCATAGACCAATGATTTGACTTTGGAGACTCCTGAAAGGATAACCTCTCCACTGGAGAATGAATGAACAATCCGTCTGCTTCGAATTGCCAAGCTTGCCAAAAATAAATTGGACTTGAAGAATAATAAATCTGCCAGGAATCACTTCATCTGTTAGGGGAATGAATTCTGGTCACAGCGATTCTACTGGGGATGAGAATTTCTTTGCATGGCGTCTTGCTAGGGAGGACGAGTCATAAAAAACTCTGCTTGAGGATCTATCCAATCCAAGACCCTTTGTAGGGGTTATCCACCTTCTGACCCGGCTGGGGAAAGGCTGTACCATCCTCGTTGAGGAATAGATTTTGTCGATCTGATAAACCTCTGCGGGAAGAACAACAACTCAGCTGGGAGTTGCTGACAAGATTCGATGCTGACCTCTGTGGGGATACTACGACCAGAGATACGATCTTGCTGGGTATCAGGGCTACTCTGCCAGGGATATGCAAATCCTGGTTAGAACATTCCACTGCAACTTGCTAGAAAGAGTCCTTAGAGATCTGTTGGGGAAACCCAAAGCAAATCCACAGTAGTCTGCTGAAGAATATGATTGTCGAGCTTAGGATAAGTACTACAATGCCCCATGTTAGGCGAGCTTTCCTTTAGACAATTCCGTTGGGGATGACGAGTTTATCACAAACTCTGCTGGAGAAAACTGCTTTAAAGCGTCTCGTGTTGGGGAATGCCTTTTGAGAGGATTTTACAGAAGACCAACTGTCCTCAAACTCTACTGGGGATGATCAACACTTCATGCTGGGGAAACAATCATGCCCCATGCTGGGACAACACAACAATTCGTCCCCGAAGAGGATGTCATAAGAGGATTTTACAGAAGATCTAGCCTCTTCAAACTCTTGTGACTTCTCTGGGGATAATGACCATCAGTTTCGGTGTCGACGAGACCACTCTTTTGGGGAACCTGTGACCGTTATCGACATAGAAAAGCTTGTAGCTGTTGGAAGTACTGTATGAGAGAATCGACTTAATAAGATACAACGGTACCCAGTCGAACTTAATTCACTGATATCGAACCGTTATGAACAATCGTCGAACGAACGATGAACGCCGATCTCCTTACCCGTAATTGCCCCAGTCTTTTGCGTGGGGTGATTTATTGCTAGTCTTGTGCTTAAAATCATCTGTACCTGCTACCTGCAACAAAAGACTATGCCCACATGCCCCGAATATTGCGTGACTAGAATCCACCATCCGGGAGTATTCAACATTCGAAGTAATTTCAAATGTTTTTTCTGCGCATGTTATTGCAAGGCTGCCATGTTTTCAAATGCAATGTTTTATCAAAAATTAGGACGTTTTTGCAAACAAAGCAATAAAACAAAAATAGAAAGCTTTTTACTGAAATTCAATTTATTGACTGAGAGCCCAGAATAGGCAATTACATCCGGAAGCAATCCCTGGAAAGAGGTGATCGCTGAAAATTGAGAAAAGAAACTATCCTAATGGCAATGTGAAAACGGAATTCCACTGAGTTTCCATTCTGTTATGACCAGTATGTCTTCAAAACTCCCCAACCTTGCCTTCTGAGGAATGATCAGACCGATTCCTATCCTTCAGAACGTCAGTTGTTCAAACGGTAATGGGGTACAGATAACTCAAACCGTAGTCATTCGCTTAAATCCCTCTTTTGTGTGGACCACCCTTTCAGGTTTTCGATCCACCAGGATACCCTTTTTTGCCTAAGCTGCCCTTTCGGGTTTTCAACTTACCGGGTGTACAAATTTTTTCAATTATATCCCTAATTTTTGCCCGAACCTTATTCTGTTTTTGGTTCGCCGGGATGCCCTTTTTTGCTTGGATTTTTTTATTTTTGTTATCCAGCGGGTCTATTCATGCGAAGTATTTTTTGACTACGTCCAAGTTGACAGGGGATGAAAAGTCTTCGCCATCCATGGTTGTAAGCAATAAAGCTCCGCCCGAAAAGACCTTTCTAACCACGAATGGACCTTCATAGTTAGGAGTCCATTTGCCCCTGTGATCTGTATTGGGAGGAAGGATCCTTTTGAGTACCACATCTCCGACTTTATAAACCCGAGGACGCACCTTCTGGTCAAATGCCCGTTTCATTCTGCGCTGATATAGTTGCCCATGACATACAGCCGCCAATCGCTTTTCCTCAATAAGGCTCAGCTGATCAAATCTGGCTCGTACCCATTCAGCTTCATCTAGCTTAACATCCATCATAACTCTGAGGGACGGAATCTCTACTTCAACCGGTAGCACTGCCTCCATACCATATACAAGTGAGAATGGGGTTGCCCCAGTGGACGTGCGTACCGACGTTCGATACCCATGCAAAGCAAATGGTAACATCTCATGCCAATCTTTGTACGTGACAACCATCTTCTGCACAATCTTCTTGATATTTTTGTTGGCCGCTTCGACCGCGCCATTCATCTTTGGGCGGTACGGAGAAGAATTGTGATGTTCGATTTTGAAGTCCCGGCATAACTCAGCCATCATCTTATTGTTCAAATTAGAACCATTATCAGTAATGATTCTTTCGGGAACTCCATATCGGCAAATGATATCCCGTTTTAAGAAACGAGCGACCACTTGTTTTGTAACATTGGCATAGGATGCGGCTTCAACCCATTTGGTGAAGTAATCAATTGCCACCAAGATGAAACGATGACCATTGGAAGCTGTAGGCTCAATCTTTCCGATCATATCAATGCCCCACATGGCAAACGGCCAAGGCGACGACATGATACTCAACGGATTTGGAGGCACATGCACCTTGTCTGCATAGATCTGGCCTTTATGGCATTTGCGGGCATATTTGCAACAATCTGACTCCATAGTCAACCAATAATATCCCGATCTTAACAACTTTTTAGCCATTGCATGTCCTCCGGCATGGGTACCGAAAGAGCCTTCGTGCACTTCAATCATCAACAAGTCTGCTTCATGTCTATCCACACATCTAAGCAGGACCGTGTCAAAATTTCTTTTATACAGCACGCCATCTTTGTTCAAGAAGAAACTACCGGCTAACCTTCTCAACGTCTTCCTGTCTTTGGACGATGCCCCAGGCGGGTACTCTTGACTTTTCAAGAAACACTTAATGTCATAAAACCATGGCTTGTCATTGGACGCTGCATCGACCGCAAACACAAATGCTGGTCTGTCAAGGCGGGATACCTCAATCTTAGGTACATGGTTCCATCCTTGCACTTTGATCATGGAAGACAAAGTGGCCAAGGCATCAGCGAACCTATTCTCATCTCGAGGAATATGGTACAGTTTCACTGTTGTGAAAAATGTCAGCAATCTCCTCGTATAATCTCTATACGGCACTAGATTTGCTTGGTGCGTGTACCAACTCCCTTTCACTTGATTGATTACCAAAGCTGAATCACCAAATATATCAAGGGTCTTAATCCGTAGATTAATCGCCTCCTCGATCCCCATTATACAAGCTTCGTACTCTGCTTCATTGTTGGTGCATCCGAAAGTTATTCGGGCAGTGAAAGGCATATGAACACCTTCCGGCGTGATAAGAACTGCTCCAACTCCGCACCCATTCATATTGACAGCCCCATCAAACATCAGACTCCATTTGGATTCAGGGTCTGGCCCCTCCTCCGGAAGTGGTTCCTCGCAGTCTTTAGCTTTGAGAAACATGATGTCCTCATCAGGGAAGTCAAATTTCATGGGTTGGTAATCATCAATCGGCTGTTGCACAAGATAGTCGGACAAGATACTTCCTTTGATGGCCTTTTGTGAAGTGTACTGAATGTCATACTCTGTCAAGACCATTTGCCACCGTGCAACTCTGCCTGTCAATGCTGGTTTCTCGAAAATGTACTTGATAGGATCCATTTTTGAAATCAACAAGGTTGTGTGCCTAACCATATATTGCCTCAATCGCTTAGCGGCCCATGCAAGCGCACATCATGTCTTTTCAAGCATTGAGTATCGGGACTCACAATCATTGAACTTTTTGCTCAGGTAGTAAATAGCATGCTCCTTCCTACCTGTCTCGTCATGTTGACCGAGAACACAACCCATGGAACCTTCAAGCACTGTCAGATACATTATCAGCGGTCTCCCTTCAACTGGAGGCATTAGAATCGGAGGTTCCTGCAAGTATTCTTTTATCTTATCGAATGCCAATTGGCAATCGTCATTCCACCTGACCGTTTGATCTTTCCTTAGCAATTTAAATATTGGCTCACACGTGGCTGTTAGGTGAGATATGAACCTTGCAATGTAGTTCAATCTACCCAAGAAACCACGAACCTCTTTTTCTGTTCTCGGTTCAGGCATTTCTTGTATTGCTTTCACCTTGGCAGGATCAACCTCGATTCCTCTTTCGCTCACAATGAAACCTAGCAACTTTCCAGAACGCACCCCAAACGTGCACTTGTTTGGATTTAATCTCAGACGAAACTTTCTCAACCTTTCAAACAGCTTTTTCAGGTTAACCAGATGTTCCTCTTCTGTTCTCGACTTGGCAATCATATCATCTACATAACATTCGATCTCCTTATGAATCAAGTCATGAAACAATGTCACCATCGCCCGCTGGTACGTTGCCCCTGCGTTTTTCAACCCAAAAGGCATTACTTTATAACAATATGTACCCCACGGCGTAATGAACGTGGTCTTCTCCATATCTTCAGGTGCCATCTTGATCTGGTTATACCCGGAGAAACCGTCCATAAATGAGAACACTGAAAACTGAGCTGTATTATCGACCAGCACATCAATATGAGGTAGTGGAAAATCATCTTTCGGGCTAGCTTTATTAAGATCTCGATAATCCACACACATTCTCACTTTTCCATCTTTCTTCGGTACTGGCACGATGTTGGCTACCCACGGAGGATATTTTGTCACAGCAAGAAAACCAGCATCCCACTGCTTCTGGACTTCCTCCTTGATCTTTAAAGCCATGTCGGGATGAGTCCGACGAAGTTTCTGCTTGACTGGCGGACATTCTTCTCTTAATGGCAGCCTGTGCACAACAATATCCGTATCCAGCCCCGGCATGTCTCGATACGACCAGGCGAAGATGTCAACATACTCGCGCAACATTTCAGTCAAAGTTTTCTTCATATCTGCTTGCAAGCTGGCACCAATCCTGATCTCTTTCTTGGCGTCCTTGGTACCAATATTGATGATTTCTACAGTCTCCTGATGAGGCTGGATGACCCTTTCCTCTTGTTTCAACAATCTGGCCAGTTCTTCAGGGAGTTCACAATCTTTCTCATCCCCTTCTTCGGCTTGATAAATCGGATTGTCAAAGTCATACATAGTCATATCAAAATCGTTATCAGTGGTATCCGGAGGATCAAGTCTGCATGCACGGGTTCATGCCTTATTTTAGAATTTATTTTTAAGCAAAACAAAAGAAAATGAAACATTGCCATTTTTTTTTTGTGCAAAAATAAAAACTGAAAGGCAGAGAACAAAATTTGATTGCAAAACGTCCTTTATTAATGATTAAACATTGCAAATGCAACCATGGTGGCCCTACAAATGAATCTATACGCCTTGGGCAGAGCGCAAGATTTTGACATGCATTATGGTTAGAAAAAACAAAGAAAAATTACTCTGTCTGAAGAGTAATCCGGATGACTTCTTCAACGAACCAGTTCTGCACCTGTTGTCCCGGAGCATGAGGGCGTACCCAGTTGTCCAGGTCACAATCACTGTCAACACTATCCTCTGTGGCCGCACAAGACTGGTCCGTGTAGATAATTCCCCCACTATTGAAAGTAATGGGTCCCCTGCTCCCCGCATCTGAAGTTGTAGAGGGATGATAACCAATACCAAATTTGTCTTCCTTCATTGGGGTCTCTATCAACCTGCCCCAACCTTGGACGTTGCCTGCCCTGACGACTTCGACAGCTTGTTTGTAAGATGAAATGGAGGTACCAGCCCCAACTGGTACAGAAGAATACTCAGGTGCATCGTCAATATTGACTACTTCAAATGATTGGCACAGCATCTCATGAATTTCCCCATCCATTTCAATGTACTTGAACGTAGACAAGTGACTCACAAAGATGTCTTCTTCCCCACACACTGTCACAACCTGCCCTTCAAACTCATACTTCAGCTTTTGATGTAGAGTAGAAGTAACAGCCCCGGCTCCGTGAATCCAAGGGCGTCCCAATAGGCAGCTATATGCAGGTTGTATGTCCATTACATGGAACGTGGATTTGAATACCTGTGGTCCAATTTGTACGGGCAATTCCACCTCACCAAACACAGATCGTCTAGTTCCATCGAATGCTCTGACCACCAATTCACTAGGCCTTAAGATCAAACCGTCAACTTCCAGCTTCATTAATGCCTTCTTGGGCAAGACATTGAGTGATGAACCAGTGTCTACCAGTACATGAGATAACACTGCGCCCTTACACTCCATCGTGATATGCAAAGCCTTATTATGGTTTCTTCCTTCAACAGTCAAATCTCTACTTGTAAAGCCCAAGCCATGGCTAACATTAACATTGGAGATTACGCCCTCGAGCTGATTAACAGTAATTTCTTGTGGCACGTATGCACTCTTCAATACTTTCAACAACGCCTGCCGGTGCGCATCAGAGCACATCAATAGTGACAAGATTGAAATCTTTGAAGGGGTCTGATTCAGTTGGTCCACAATCTTATAATCGCTTTTCTTGATTATCTTCATAAATTCTTCCATTTCCTTATCAAAAGTAATCTTTGTCTCTGCTTCAGGTGTAGGCGCACTTTCAACCACCTGTTTACCCTTAGCCTTTGCTGCAGCTTCTGCCTCTTTATCACTTCTCAAGGTTTGGGGAGCGAACAACCTTCCACTCCTTGTAAAGCCCCCTACACCCCCTACATTATCAATATTTGGGCTGACTGACGACTCAACTTCTTGCTTTTTACCTTCGTAATATACATCTGCCCCATAGTGCCATGGGATAGCCTTCGTAGACGTGAATGGAATTGGTCCTGGCACCGTGATAGTGACAGGACTGGGCCTTTCTGGCGCAACACTCGCCACGGGAGCTGCATTGACCGGCATTTGAATCTCAGCGGGAGTGTAATAGATGGTCACGGTTGATATCTCATCAGTGTCTTTCACGACTCTGTCGAACTGTAGACATCCTTCATCGATCAGATTCTGTAAACCCATCTTCAACTTATCACAGCCGTTCTCCTGATTCATACACTCAGAGCAATCTTGATTACAGCCCGGGAACACCTGTCCCTTCAATAAACGATCTTTTACTACCAACAAAGAAGTTTTCACTTGATGAACGTCTAACACCAAATTCAATCTCCTCCCATCTTCAATAGCGTACACATTTGCTGCACTACGATCAGGCATGGGATGCTGAGTAATATTAGGAGCGGGAGAGAAATTGATGGCTTTAGCATCAATCAAATCTTGTACTTTATGATGGAAAGCCCAGCATTTTTCAATGGAGTGTCCCTGAGCACCTGAGTGGAACTCACAACGAGCATTAGCATCGAAGTTAGGTGGCAGGTTTCCAGCAACCGGAGCTTTCATAGTACGGAGTTCTACCAACTTTAACTCGAGTAGCCGGGGGCAACAGCGCGGCATAAGTCATAGGGAGAGGATCCATCTTACGATCCCTCTGTCTAGACCTTTGCTGGAAAAAAGGTTGTTGCTGTTGAACTTGTTGTTGGGGTTGTTGTTTCTGAACAGACGGTGTGGGGATTGTTACAGCATCTACCTGATAATAAGCTCGAGAACGCCCTCTGCTTCGTCCTCTAAACACAGCATTCGTATCACCTTCTCTTCTTTTCTGGTTACTAGCAAACGGTTTCTTCGTCCCCGAAGAGCCAGCCCCACTCACATCCTGGATCTTTCCAAGCTTTAGCAGACTTTCTATTCTTTCTCCCGCAATCACAATATCAGCAAATCCAGTTGACGGACAAGCAGCTAATCTATCAAGATAAGCCCCTTGCAAGGTGCCCATGAACATATCTGCCATTTCTCTGTCTGACAAGGGAGGTTGGACCTGGGCAGCCATTTCCCTCCACCTCTGTGCATATTCTTTGAAACTCTCCTTGGTATTTTGTGACAACCCCTGCAATTGAGTGCGGTTGGGCGCCATGTCAATATTATACTGGTATTGCTTCAGGAACGCTTCTGCCAGATCTTTCCAACTCTTCACAGCAGCTCTATTCAACTTCATATACCAGGTCAAGGACGCCCCAGCCAGACTGTCCTGAAAATAGTGCATCCATAGCTTCTCGTCATCCGTATGGGCTGAAATCTTCCCAAAGTAAGCTTGAAGATGCGTTTGGGGACACGCATTGCCGTGATACTTATCAAAAGTAGGAGGTTTGAATTTAGGGGGAATTCTGACTCCTGAGACCAGCCCCAAGCTGGTAACATCAATACCCATAGAGTTCTTGCATTCTATGGCCCTGATCTTTTCTGCTAACTCCTCATACCTTCGATCACCTTGATTACCCACATCAGCATCTAGTAGAGTAAATTGGTCTTCCAGAGTATCTTCAAGAGTAGCACCAGCATGCCTACCATTTCCATTACCCCGATTGTTACCACCAGGAGGAGGGTTGCCACCGGGAGGAGGGATGCCGTGTCCCTGTGAATTGTCATGTTGATCACCTTCGGGCCCATTGTCTGGACGCTCTACCAGAAGCCTCAATCTCTCCTGATTTTGCGCCATGCCAGTCATGAGAGTCATGAACTGGTCCATACGCGCCCTCATTTCAGCCAAATCACTTTGCACTTGATCCATGATTCTTACTTGATTCCTTCGCGTCGAATATCGGTGAATATGACTCTCCGCTATACTGCCTGAAACCAAATAAAGGTTAGAGACCCTGCAACGAGTACCTGAAAAGCAAGTAACAAAAATGCAAAATGATATGCAATGCCATGCAATGCCATGTTTGTCATTTCCGGGGTGCTTTATACCCTGATTCCAATCCAACCACAGAAATCTGAAGACCAGAAATTGTGATATAAAGAGACGTGTCGTGGTCATGTGCTTGTGTGCAGCTATCTGATAAGGAATAATTCTAGATAAAACTGCTCATACTCATTCAACGAAGTATTCAAGTACATTTAAGAAAGGTTCAACCGCAAATGCAAAACAAGGAAAAATGGATCCATCAACAAGCCTGATGGTAACCATTAACAACAAAATATAAGGAAAAGAACATCAGTCTGACAATTCCACACCCTTCAGCTTATCACTTGAGTATTTGATCTCCTCAAAAAGTATACGGGTACGCTGATGATTCGGCTTTTCAATCATTTCTTTGATCAAGACATCCCTTTTCTCAAGAGCTTCAGTTAAAGAACCCATATGCAGCATCAGAGCCTCGTCATCACACACTCCTTTGTGTCTCTTTATGCCAGCTTGCGTCTTGAGTATCTCCCTTTCTATCATGACTTCCTCAAGCTCTTTCTTGGTATTCCTCAGCTCACCTCTAGCTTCTTCTAGCTGTTCTTGACTCTTACCGAGGCTTTCCCGATACTTTCTCCTCTGCTCATGCGCCTTTTCAAGCTCTTCGTCCGTAATCTGCAACTGTTCCTGTAATTCAGCATTCTCTATCCTAACTTCGTCCCAAGCGTGCTGAAACTTTGTTAACTTTTCTTTGGTCTGTGCTAACGCCTGTTTGGTTTGCTTGTGGGCTTGAGTAGCATCATCAGCACCTTTACTAATCTTTCGGAAATGTTGTGCTCTTCCAGCAAAGTCTTTTTCTTTTGCAGTTAGGATTTGTTTAGCATCTTGGGCTTTCCGCTCCAGCTCTTTGTTGGCATGTAGAGCATTCTGAAGACGGCTACTCAACTCGGAATTCTCTCCTTGAAGTTTTTTTACCAAGGCTTGCAACTTGTCAACTTCTTCCACAGTAGCAGTGTTTCTTGCTTTCTCATTCTCCGGATAAAAAAGGGGTGCCTTACCAAAAGGCAAGAGAAAATCTTCAACTCTTTTCTTCACCCACTCTTCATATGCTGGATAAACCCGGTTGTTAGGCTTTCCTAGAGTAACTTTCCCCTTTTTCAGTATGCTACCCCAGCTTTCAGAAGCTTTCTGTGCTGCTTCCCAACCATCTGATGTATGAAAATAGAGGGACTCCTCCACATCTCTCTTAATAGGCGGACCTGTCAGGGCATACCCAAATTGTCGAATGGCCAAAGAAGGATTGTAGTTAATCCCACCCAGCCTTCCTATCAGTGGAACGTTAGGGAACTTACCACAGCTGTGGATAATATTCTTGCCAATCAGCCCATGATCTACCCATACGATGTCCTTGGCCACCAATCCCATTAAACGCTGTTTCCACTCTAGAGAATCTTTGGAATCCACAAAAGCCCCTGATTGTGGTAAACGGCCTGCAAACCACTTATAGAACAAGGGTGCACAACAACGAATTATCCCTCCTCTTTTCTTTTCGTTTCGGTTGTACAACGAGTAGTGAAGATCTCCCAGTAGCGTTGGCACCGGGTTCTTCATCATGAATATTCGTATAGCGTCCGTATCAATAAAATCCGGCTCGTTGGGAAACAACACTATGCCGTATATACAAAGGGCTAACAAAGCATTAAAAACAAGCCAATTCTCGCCTTTAGCTGCTTCCTGGGCCTTCTTAATCAAATATTCCAGCTTGTAACCACGAATCTTTCCTTTGTTGGAGACATTGGCGTCCAACTCTGATTTGCTCAAATAAAGAGCACCAGCCACCTTTCCAAAGTCAAGATCCCCCACCGATCCAAAGAAAGGGGGCTCCTCCTTGATAGCAATCCCCAACATGTTGGAATACTCCTCCAAGGTAGGAACCAACACATAGTCTGGAAATACAAAACATCTCAGAGGCGGATCATAGAACTGCATCAACGTATGGAGACCTCTGGCTTCATAATCACTGACATTACGGACCATAGATAAAATCCACCCATATTTCTCTTCAAAAGCTTCTCGTACTACAGGACTCGCCATTCCCTTCAGCATAATAATAGGGCCTAAAGTAGGCGTAAGGAACTTATAGCTGATGATATTCTTCCTCTCTTTAGTGTTCATCTTTGCAGGGACCTGATGACTGGAATCAAGGTAATATATGCACCTGGAAATGAATAAACATGTATGTTAGGATATGATAATGCAATGCAAAGGGCAATGTGATCAGGTAATCAGGTGTCTGTGCTGAACTGTGAACGGTGTCAGTGTAGCTCTGAGACTAATATAGAACCATAGATAAGAACCATCTGAATACAATAGGATGAAACTTCCTTTTTGTGCAATGATGATAGAAAACCGGGTATGTAGGAGGTCATGGTTACCTGCAAACCTGTAAACAACCCGCCCTTCTCACATGTGGGTACTAGGATGTTCAGTATCCCGGGCTCTCAGGTCGAGAAATGATGATACGTTCACCATTTCTGGTTTGGCATCATCATCAATCGAGGAGGCCTCAACTGATTCTCCAAAACAAAGGTCCTCAGCTTCTGGCACTGAGGTCGAGAAGCAATAGTACATTCATCCCTCAGGGTACAGTACTATCGCCAATCAAGGAGTGCCTCCGCTGATTCTCTTTCAAAAAGGGATGTCCTATAGCAAGTTCCCAGCATTGGGTCCTCGGATCGAGAACGTGCAATGGGTTTGCCACGGAATGTGGTCTGCCACTGTCACATCTCGGGAGGAGTGCCGCAACTGAGTCCTCGGGAATGGTCACCAGAGTCGACAGTTCCTCAAGAGAATAACTACTGGTCTGCATAACATGCAGTAGCAGAAAGCTCCTGATAGAACCTCGTCTGGTTGTGGGTCTCATGAACAACAATACGTGGTCACCACCACGCAAGCGTCATGACTATCCACTCTAATACCTATGTATGTACTCAAGCCTTGGTAGTGGGCTTATCTCTCAGAACACCCATCCCGCCAAACAGAAAACAACACAGTCCAGTATAGCATAATATATCATGTGAAATGAAAATGCTAAAATGCGGTAAATACCGTAATGTACAGTAAAGCAGTAAATAACCATACAATAAAATAGTAAATACAGCACAACAGTAAACACCCAATGAAAGAAAAACAGACAAGCGCTAGGGTTGACTCGCTTAGGGATGGACCAGCAATAGGTCAATCTGTCCCCAGCAGAGTCGCCAGCTGTCGCTCCCGGGATTTTCATCCAAGTACAAACGCGAAAGTGGCACCGAAACAGAGTCGCCAGCAATGTGTATTTATCCCAAGAGAGGGAAAGGAAACACCGCGTAAACCTGAAGGAAGGGAAAAGCATGGTCTTGCGACCAAAAGAACTGGGTTCGGGAGTCGGTTACGCGCGGGGAAGGTATTAGCACCCCCACGCGTCCATCGTACCCGATGGGATCCACGCTTGCTTGTCTCGATCAAAGGGTGTAAAGAAAGGATACTGAAAAAGGAACTGAAAGAAAGAAAGGAGAAAGAAAAGAAAAGGAACGGGAAACAAATGTAGGGAAAATAAAAGAAGTGCTCGAATGGGCCCTACCCCACTGCCTACGTATCTCATCGGGAGCATGAGAATCAGAGCGACGTAGTTCCCCTCACTAGGGATGAATTGTTTGTGTTTTTTAGGGAACGACTAACGTTCTAGCTCAGGTGTTGCAGGCTCGCTGGTCCGAGTGCGTTACCATCTTGCAAGAGAACGAGTAGAAGCGCGTTCGTACGCTAAGAGTGAATGAGGTGAGAAAAGAATTCCCGAAGGAAAGACGTTATTGTTTGTTTTTGTCTTTTAGAAGGAAGTGTTTTGGATTTGTTTGCATATGACAGTGTATCTGGATCTTAGTCATTGGAATGTGTACATTCTCACATTCCAAGATGGAATGGGTAAGAAAGCACACTAAGAGTGAAGAAGACCTCCACCCTTAGTTCCAATTGTCAAGGTTCAAACACACTAGCATACTTGTGTTTATTAAGTGTTTTTGTTAATTAAGAAATGAAGAAGTGTTTTTTATTTGTACCTTCAACAAGTATTGCATTTAAGTGCCTCATACAAGATCAAATGTCTAACACATTGACCCAAGATGGGCTATATGCTATACATTTTAAGATTACAAGAGAAGACCCCTTATAATCTTTTCTTTATATGAAAGGCCTAAATGCAATAAGTGTTTACCTTTATTATATGTTTTGAATTTTCTTTGAGAGATGAGAAGAGAGACTCAAGAGAGGAGAAAAGGTAAAACCTATATGGACTAAGACTCAATCCTAATTGAAGATTAAAGGGAGTGATCCTAATGGTTTGTGAGGTTTAAAACCTAAAGTCTAAAGAAAGAAAGAATTAAACAATTCACTTCCAAAGTAGAAGATGAATTGTAATTCAAAAAGGGAAAGTGATGAGTTATTAAAGGAAAGCACACAAGTGCTTAACACAACATAGAATGGAATTGTAAAAGAGAAAGGATAGAAGTTGAATGTGGATTCCTTATCCACACTCAATTGAAACTTACCAAAGCCCCTACATGGTTAGTGAACAAGTATAAGAAGTATAAGAAGTAGAAGAACATGTAATGCATCATAAAACTCAAAAGAATTAAATGAGAAATTAATCCTAGAACCACAACCAGAATGTACATCATATGGAAAACAAATTATTATTACCATGCAAGTCCAAGTGGATAGGCAACAAACATCACCCATTAGCATTTAAATATGTTACAAGAAGAAGGGGTAGATGAAAGATGGAAAGAAATGAAGAGGACATGCATAAATGGAACATGTAAATCAACAACCAGAATTGAAACTAAATGGAAAATGGTTTATAAACATCTCAAAAGTATTTATGAATCAACTTCAAGACATTCAAGAAGTAATATAAGAAGAATTGAAATGAAAGTTCAAAAAGAAAGTGCAAACAATACATGTTAATGATGCACAAAGTTCAAATTGAAATGAACATGTAAAGATGACCTATAATGTGTATCAAAGACCTATAATATCATATGAATGGCTCATAACATATGCAAATGCTCATACAAATGTGCACAAAAGAATTCATGTAAACATGCACTAAAGTTGTAATGACATGCCATGGATTATACTTCCAATGTAATGCATCAAACAAAGACCAAATGGATTCATGAAAATTATGCCAGCATATTATTGGAATGCCTAGGTCAGAAATGCATCATACATCAAGATAGCATGTAAAAATTCAGAGCAAAATGACTTCAAACAAAGCAATTAGGTCAAATTGAAACATCATGCAAAGTAGTGCAAATATAGGCATCAAGACATGTGATAAAGTGACCTAAAAATCAAACAAAAATCATCTAACATGCTTCAATGTATTAGTGAATCAATGCAAAAAGAATCATGTCAAAACAGTTGGTAATGAGCAAGAACAAAATTAAACAAATTCATGTATCATGCTTAGAATGCATCTAAATGGAAATTCAAAGAAAATTATGGACCAGGGGTAAAAAGGTCATAAAATCAAGAAATAAAATCATGGAAAATTTCCTAAATGTTTTAAGAATATACATGAATTTTTTTGGAATTTTATGATGATGTTTGATATTTTTAAAAATTAAAAAGAAAACGTGTAGAAAAATGAAAAAAATAAAATGCAATGAAATGAGGGAAGGGGTGTATGCCTAGTAACTATTCAGTTCAAATTACATTGGGCCTTAAACAAGGGGGTGTGGATATCAATCTGGCTTAGGTCCAATTACGCGCATAACACATTAACAACAACGCACCTTCAGTCAACATCAGTCAACACATTCCAAGCCATCAGATTAAGTCATAGTCAAACGAAAGTCAAAGTAAACCAAATCAACGCGCACATGTGAATGACCACACAACATACAATGCACCACACCACAAAATGCTTAAGTGAAATCAGAAAAACGCACGTGAGGAGCACATGGATTTTAATGTGCTGTCATCATACAAGCCTTACGGTCTTAGAAAATGGACGGACATGATTAAAACAAGACAAACCCTAGCAATTACAGTCACCGGCCGGAGGTGACCTCCGGTCACCTTCTCCGGTCACACCGCCACCGTCTGCAACCTCAATTCTCACCAAAATGCACAAATGTGGTATCAAAATGAAGCTCACGCTATGCACATCGTGAATCTACCATCATTTTCCACATAACAATCACACACAGAGAAAACAGAGGAGATTAAAGCAAGCCCTAAGTTGTGCACTATACCTCTAAAGGCCTATCAACTAGCCGGACAAGTTCTTGAGCTTGTAAGAAGCTTCAAGAACCTGAAAACAACGTCACATTAGGTCTATAATGGTGGAGATTCGTACCTGAAGTTTTGAAACTTTGAAGTGTTCTTCAGAAAACCAGAGGTCTTGTCTCTTCTACAATCTTCACTTGGCCAAATAAAGGCTGAGATGTAGAACTTGATGATGATTCAATGGAAGTGAGTAATCCAAGCTTCAAGAACAAATGCACTTTTGTGAAATTGAGAGAATCAAGGAAAGTGTTGAAGTGGAATGAGCAAGATGAGCTCGAAAATTCTTGGCAATGGTGATGTTGAGAGTAAAGCAGAGAGAGTTCTTTGGAGAGAATGTGAAAGAATGAAGTTGAAAATGAAATTAGAGAGTGAGGTTTGGTTTTATAGTAAACTCTAACCATGGTTTAATGAGTGAGTTAACTGAGTTATGTGGAGTTAAGTGAGTCATCCCTAACTAACTGAGTCAAGTTAGTTAGGGAGAGCCATGATATGGTGTGGCTGGTTCATAATGTGTTACCATGTTCTTGCTGCTAAACTTCTATAGCAAGCTTCCAACCTTTCCCTCTTCATGTATAATTCGAGCAAGGGTGTGAGAGGTGCAGATATGTGTTGGTCTTAATGAGGCAGCACACATAAAACCTCTGTCATGTATTTGATGTATGTTTGAACCAAAATATTATGCAGCAAATCATCATGGTAACAGTGGGTGTTTGAGGGTGAATTTCTTCATGGTTAGTGAATGAAACAATGAAACATTGATGTCATTAGAAAGATGGTACATTGGGGAACAACATTGGTTTGCAAGCTGAAGTGAAATGAGGTCTCAAATATGCCTAAAAACAGCTATGAATGCATTGGTTCAAAACTGGTTGGTGGGCATGGCCAGAGGTTGGATGACATGGCAACTTGGCACACAAAATTTCAGCACAAACAACATGACTTTGAACCCTCCAAACTATCTCATAACTTGGTTAAATCAAAATTTTCACAACATCAATCATTGAAGATGACACTACAAGGAACAACTTTGATGTTGGAAACTTTTCCATTTAAGGCTTTTATCTTGATGAAAAATAGGTGTACATTTGGCCCACCACATGCTTGTAAAAATGACTGCGCGCGTGCCCTGAAAATCTTGGTCCTGACCTAGTTTTGAACCTACTTTGCTCAAACTTTGATCAATCATATCTCACTCAATTTTTATCCAATGGAGATGTTCCACACATGGATTTGAAGCTTAAAGCAAGACATTTCATTGAGGAAGAGTGGATTTTTCATTTGGTGCTCCAAATTTGAATGGCCTTGGTTCAAACTCTGATGCAAAATGGCCAAAACTTGCTATTTTTAGTAACCCTTCTTCATCCAAAAATGACAACTTTCCCCATCTTGATTTTTTCATGATTCCTTTGGAGTTTCTTGACCAAATTTTGCACATTGGACACATATAACATGAATTTTATGAATTTGGCCTCAAAAAGTCAAGAGTTGACTTTTTCCTCTGATTATTTGACTTTGCCCCAAATTTCCTGATTTTTGATCTTTCTTCCAATTGAACCACCTCCAAAACCAATTGAGGTGTAATTCTCCACATACATACACTTAAGGACATATGGAATACCATGACATCAAGTTTTGTTCAAAAAATCAGAGATACCCTGATTTAATTGTAAACCCTAATTTTGACCCCCTCTGGTTAGGAGGAAATTGCACATCTTCCAAATCCAAATTCCTCAGAGTATGTTGTGTATCTTCTTAAAGGAGGATGAGAAATGCCACTTGAGGATGATTTTGGATCAATGAGCTATCTCTTTTGAGGGTTTTCCTTCAATTTTTGAACCTCTTGCATAGTGAAAGATGTAGTGCTTCAATCTCCCATTGAATCTCACTTCCTTGAGGTTTTGGATGATCAATTGAGATAGTATGATACATGAGAGACCTCTTGGCTTGCCTAGAGCCAACTTGATTGACCTTTTTGTGCTTTGAATGATTCCTTGATTGTCCACCTTCCACCTGATCACATGCCCTGATGGTAAGAAGGATGCCATGCTTCATTTTTCTATGTTGAATGCAATGTAATGTTAATGAGGTGGATATGATATGATAAATGATAATGCCATGCTATGATGCCAAAAGGGGAGAGCAAATTTTGGGGTATTACACATGTTTGACTCGAAGTTTAGGTTCATATTTGACCTGGTTTCAAACAACGGGTTCATATTTGACTCGAAGTTTAGGTTCATATTTGACCTGCGTTCAAACAATGGGTTTATATTTGACACAAAGTTTAGGTTCATATCTGACCTGGTTTCAAACAACGGGTTCATATTTGACTCGTAGTTTAGGTTCACATTTGACCTAGGTTCAAACAACGGGTTCATGTTTGACTCAAAGTTTAGGTTCATATCTTACCTGGTTTCGAACAACGGGTTCATATTTGACTAGAAGTTTAGGTTCACATTTGACCTGGGTTCAAACAACGGGTTCATATTTGACTCAAAGTTTAGGTTATCATAACCTGGGTTCAAACAACGGGTTCATGTTTGACTCGATGTTTAGGTTCATATTTGACCTGGGTTCAAACAACGGGTTTATATTTGAATCAAAGATTAGGTTCATATTTAACCTCTGTTTAAACAACGGGTTCATATTTGACTCGAAGTTTAGATTCCTATCTGACCTGGTTTCAAACAACGGGTTCATATTTGACTCGAAGTTTAGGTTCACTTTTGACCTAGGTTCAAACAACGGGTTCATGTTTGACTCAAAGTTTGGGTTCATATCTGACCTGGTTTCAAACAAAGGGTTCATATTTGACTCGAAGTTTAGGTTCACATTTCCCCTGGGTTCAAACAACGGGTTCATATTTGACTCGAAGTTTAGGTTCATATTTGACCTGGGTTCAAACAACGGGTTCATGTTTAACTCGAAGTTTAGGTTCATATCTGACTTGGTTTCAAACAACGGGTTCATATTTGACTCAAAGTTTAGGTTCATATTTGACCTAGGTTCAAACAACGGGTTCATATTTGACTCGAAGTTTAGGTTCATATCAGACCTGGTTTCAAACAACGGGTTCATACTTGACTTGAAGTTTAGGTTCACATTTGACCTGGCTTCAAACAACGGTTTCATGTTTAACTCGAGGTTTTGGTTCAAATTTGGCCTGGTTTCAAACAACGGGTTCATATTTCACTCGAAGTTTAGGTTCACATTTGACCTGGGTTCAAACAACGGGTTCATATTTGACTCAAAGTTTAGGTTCACATTTGACCTAGGTTCAAACAACGGGTTCATGTTTGACTCAAAGTTTAGGTTCATATCTTACCTGGTTTCAAACAACGGGTTCATATTTGACTCGAAGTTTAGGTTCACATTTGACCTGGGTTCAAACAACGGGTTCATATTTGACTCAAAGTTTAGGTTATCATAACCTGGGTTCAAACAACGGGTTCATGTTTGACTCGATGTTTAGGTTCATATTTGACTCTGGTTCAAACAACGGGTTTATATTTGAATCAAAGATTAGGTTCATATTTAACCTCTGTTTAAACAACGGGTTCATATTTGACTCGAAGTTTAGATTCCTATCTGACCTGGTTTCAAACAACGGGTTCATATTTGACTCGAAGTTTAGGTTCACTTTTGACCTAGGTTCAAACAACGGGTTCATGTTTGACTCGAAGTTTAGGTTCATATCTGACCTGGTTTCAAACAACGGGTTCATATTTGACTCGAAGTTTAGGTTCACATTTCCCCTGGGTTCAAACAACGGCTTCATATTTGACTCGAAGTTTAGGTTCATATTTGACCTGGGTTCAAACAACGGGTTCATGTTGAACTCGAAGTTTAGGTTCATATCTGACTTGGTTTCAAACAACGGGTTCATATTTGACTCAAAGTTTAGGTTCACATTTGACCTAGTTTCAAACAACGGGTTCATGTTTGACTCAAAGTTTAGGTTCATATATGACCTGGTTTCAAACAACGGGTTCATATTTGACTTGAAGTTTAGGTTCATATTTGACCTGGGTTCAAACAACGGGTTTATATTTGACTCAAAGTTTAGGTTCATATCTGACCTGGTTTCAAACAACGGGCTCATATTTGACTCAAAGTTTAGGTTCACATTTGACCTGGGTTCAAATATCGAGTTCATGTTTGACTCAAAGTTTAGGTTCATATCTTACCTGGTTTCAAACAACGGGTTCATATTTGACTCGAAGTTTAGGTTCACATTTGACCTGGGTTCAAACAACGGGTTCATATTTGACTCGAAGTTTAGGTTCATATAACCTGGGTTCAAACAACGGGTTCATGTTTGACTCGATGTTTAGGTTTATATTTGACCTGGGTTCAAACGACGGGTTTATATTTGAATCGAAGTTTAGATTCATATTTAACCTCTGTTCAAACAGCGGGTTAATATTTGACTCGAAGTTTAGGTTCCTATCTGACCTGGTCTCAAACAACGGGTTCATTTTGACTCGAAGTTTAGGTTCACTTTTGAGCCAGGTTCAAACAACGGGTTCATGTTTGACTCGAAGTTTAGGTTCATATCTGACTTGGTTTCAAACAACGGGTTCATATTTGACTCGAAGTTTAGGTTCACATTTCACCTGGGTTCAAACAACGGGTTCATATTTGACTCGAAGTTTAGGTTCATATTTGACCTGGTTTCAAACAACGGGTTCATATTTGACTCGAAGTTTAGGTTCATATTTGACCTGCGTTCAAACAATGGGTTTATATTTGACACAACGTTTAGGTTCATATCTGACCTGGTTTCAAACAACGGGTTCATATTTGACTCGTAGTTTAGGTTCACATTTGACCTAGGTTCAAACAACGGGTTCATGTTTGACTCAAAGTTTAGGTTTATATCTTACCTGGTTTCGAACAACGGGTTCATATTTGACTAGAAGTTTAGGTTCACATTTGACCTGGGTTCAAACAACGGGTTCATATTTGACTCTAAGTTTAGGTTATCATAACCTGGGTTCAAACAACGGGTTCATGTTTGACTCGATGTTTAGGTTCATATTTGACCTGGGTTCAAACAACGGGTTTATATTTGAATCAAAGATTAGGTTCATATTTAACCTCTGTTTAAACAACGGGTTCATATTTGACTCGAAGTTTAGATTCCTATCTGACCTGGTTTCAAACAACGGGTTCATATTTGACTCGAAGTTTAGGTTCACATTTCACCTGGGTTCAAACAACGGGTTCATATTTGACTCGAAGTTTAGGTTCATATTTGACCTGGTTTCAAACAACGGGTTCATATTTGACTCGAAGTTTAGGTTCATATTTGACCTGCGTTCAAACAATGGGTTTATATTTGACACAACGTTTAGGTTCATATCTGACCTGGTTTCAAACAACGGGTTCATATTTGACTCGTAGTTTAGGTTCACATTTGACCTAGGTTCAAACAACGGGTTCATGTTTGACTCAAAGTTTAGGTTCATATCTTACCTGGTTTCGAACAACGGGTTCATATTTGACTAGAAGTTTAGGTTCACATTTGACCTGGGTTCAAACAACGGGTTCATATTTGACTCTAAGTTTAGGTTATCATAACCTGGGTTCAAACAACGGGTTCATGTTTGACTCGATGTTTAGGTTCATATTTGACCTGGGTTCAAACAACGGGTTTATATTTGAATCAAAGATTAGGTTCATATTTAACCTCTGTTTAAACAACGGGTTCATATTTGACTCGAAGTTTAGATTCCTATCTGACCTGGTTTCAAACAACGGGTTCATATTTGACTCGAAGTTTAGGTTCACTTTTGACCTAGGTTCAAACAACGGGTTCATGTTTGACTCGAAGTTTAGGTTCATATCTGACCTGGTTTCAAACAACGGGTTCATATTTGACTCGAAGTTTAGGTTCACATTTCCCCTGGGTTCAAACAACGGGTTCATATTTGACTCGAAGTTTAGGTTCATATTTGACCTGGGTTCAAACAACGGGTTCATGTTTAACTCGAAGTTTAGGTTCATATCTGACTTGGTTTCAAACAACGGGTTCATATTTGACTCAAAGTTTAGGTTCATATTTGACCTAGGTTCAAACAACGGGTTCATATTTGACTCGAAGTTTAGGTTCATATCTAACCTGGTTTCAAACAACGGGTTCATATTTGACTTGAAGTTTAGGTTCACATTTGACCTTGCTTCAAACAACGGTTTCATGTTTAACTCGAGGTTTTGGTTCAAATTTGGCCTGGTTTCAAACAACGGGTTCATATTTCACTCGAAGTTTAGGTTCACATTTGACCTGGGTTCAAACAACGGGTTCATATTTGACTCAAAGTTTAGGTTCACATTTGACCTAGGTTCAAACAACGGGTTCATGTTTGACTCAAAGTTTAGGTTCATATCTTACCTGGTTTCAAACAACGGGTTCATATTTGACTCGAAGTTTAGGTTCACATTTGACCTGGGTTCAAACAACGGGTTCATATTTGACTCAAAGTTTAGGTTATCATAACCTGGGTTCAAACAACGGGTTCATGTTTGACTCGATGTTTAGGTTCATATTTGACCCGGGTTCAAACAACGGGTTTATATTTGAATCAAAGATTAGGTTCATATTTAACCTCTGTTTAAACAACGGGTTCATATTTGACTCGAAGTTTAGATTCCTATCTGACCTGGTTTCAAACAACGGGTTCATATTTGACTCGAAGTTTAGGTTCACATTTCCCCTGGGTTCAAACAACGGGTTCATATTTGACTCGAAGTTTAGGTTCATATTTGACCTGGGTTCAAACAACGGGTTCATGTTGAACTCGAAGTTTAGGTTCATATCTGACTTGGTTTCAAACAATGGGTTCATATTTGACTCAAAGTTTAGGTTCACATTTGACCTAGGTTCAAACAACGGGTTCATGTTTGACTCAAAGTTTAGGTTCATATCTTACCTGGTTTCAAACAACGGGTTCATATTTGACTCGAAGTTTAGGTTCATATTTGACCTAGGTTCAAACAACGGGTTCATATTTGACTCAAAGTTTAGGTTCACATTTGACCTAGGTTCAAACAACGGGTTCATGTTTGACTCAAAGTTTAGGTTCATATCTTACCTGGTTTCGAACAACGGGTTCATATTTGACTAGAAGTTTAGGTTCACATTTGACCTGGGTTCAAACAACGGGTTCATATTTGACTCTAAGTTTAGGTTATCATAACCTGGGTTCAAACAACGGGTTCATGTTTGACTCGATGTTTAGGTTCATATTTGACCTGGGTTCAAACAACGGGTTTATATTTGAATCAAAGATTAGGTTCATATTTAACCTCTGTTTAAACAACGGGTTCATATTTGACTCGAAGTTTAGATTCCTATCTGACCTGGTTTCAAACAACGGGTTCATATTTGACTCGAAGTTTAGGTTCACTTTTGACCTAGGTTCAAACAACGGGTTCATGTTTGACTCGAAGTTTAGGTTCATATCTGACCTGGTTTCAAACAACGGGTTCATATTTGACTCGAAGTTTAGGTTCACATTTCCCCTGGGTTCAAACAACGGGTTCATATTTGACTCGAAGTTTAGGTTCATATTTGACCTGGGTTCAAACAACGGGTTCATGTTTAACTCGAAGTTTAGGTTCATATCTGACTTGGTTTCAAACAACGGGTTCATATTTGACTCTAAGTTTAGGTTCACATTTCACCTGGGTTCAAACAACGGGTTCATATTTGACTCGAAGTTTAGGTTCACATTTCACCTGGGTTCAAACAACGGGTTCATATTTGACTCGAAGTTTAGGTTCATATTTGACCTGGTTTCAAACAACGGGTTCATATTTGACTCGAAGTTTAGGTTCATATTTGACCTGCGTTCAAACAATGGGTTTATATTTGACACAACGTTTAGGTTCATATCTGACCTGGTTTCAAACAACGGGTTCATATTTGACTCGTAGTTTAGGTTCACATTTGACCTAGGTTCAAACAACGGGTTCATGTTTGACTCAAAGTTTAGGTTTATATCTTACCTGGTTTCGAACAACGGGTTCATATTTGACTAGAAGTTTAGGTTCACATTTGACCTGGGTTCAAACAACGGGTTCATATTTGACTCTAAGTTTAGGTTATCATAACCTGGGTTCAAACAACGGGTTCATGTTTGACTCGATGTTTAGGTTCATATTTGACCTGGGTTCAAACAACGGGTTTATATTTGAATCAAAGATTAGGTTCATATTTAACCTCTGTTTAAACAACGGGTTCATATTTGACTCGAAGTTTAGATTCCTATCTGACCTGGTTTCAAACAACGGGTTCATATTTGACTCGAAGTTTAGGTTCACATTTCACCTGGGTTCAAACAACGGGTTCATATTTGACTCGAAGTTTAGGTTCATATTTGACCTGGTTTCAAACAACGGGTTCATATTTGACTCGAAGTTTAGGTTCATATTTGACCTGCGTTCAAACAATGGGTTTATATTTGACACAACGTTTAGGTTCATATCTGACCTGGTTTCAAACAACGGGTTCATATTTGACTCGTAGTTTAGGTTCACATTTGACCTAGGTTCAAACAACGGGTTCATGTTTGACTCAAAGTTTAGGTTCATATCTTACCTGGTTTCGAACAACGGGTTCATATTTGACTAGAAGTTTAGGTTCACATTTGACCTGGGTTCAAACAACGGGTTCATATTTGACTCTAAGTTTAGGTTATCATAACCTGGGTTCAAACAACGGGTTCATGTTTGACTCGATGTTTAGGTTCATATTTGACCTGGGTTCAAACAACGGGTTTATATTTGAATCAAAGATTAGGTTCATATTTAACCTCTGTTTAAACAACGGGTTCATATTTGACTCGAAGTTTAGATTCCTATCTGACCTGGTTTCAAACAACGGGTTCATATTTGACTCGAAGTTTAGGTTCACTTTTGACCTAGGTTCAAACAACGGGTTCATGTTTGACTCGAAGTTTAGGTTCATATCTGACCTGGTTTCAAACAACGGGTTCATATTTGACTCGAAGATTAGGTTCACATTTCCCCTGGGTTCAAACAACGGGTTCATATTTGACTCGAAGTTTAGGTTCATATTTGACCTGGGTTCAAACAACGGGTTCATGTTTAACTCGAAGTTTAGGTTCATATCTGACTTGGTTTCAAACAACGGGTTCATATTTGACTCAAAGTTTAGGTTCATATTTGACCTAGGTTCAAACAACGGGTTCATATTTGACTCGAAGTTTAGGTTCATATCTAACCTGGTTTCAAACAACGGGTTCATATTTGACTTGAAGTTTAGGTTCACATTTGACCTTGCTTCAAACAACGGTTTCATGTTTAACTCGAGGTTTTGGTTCAAATTTGGCCTGGTTTCAAACAACGGGTTCATATTTCACTCGAAGTTTAGGTTCACATTTGACCTGGTTTCAAACAACGGGTTCATATTTGACTCGAAGTTTAGGTTCACTTTTGACCTAGGTTCAAACAACGGGTTCATGTTTGACTCGAAGTTTAGGTTCATATCTGACTTGGTTTCAAACAACGGGTTCATATTTGACTCGAAGTTTAGGTTCACATTTCACCTGGGTTCAAACAACGGGTTCATATTTGACTCGAAGTTTAGGTTCATATTTGACCTGGTTTCAAACAACGGGTTCATATTTGACTCGAAGTTTAGGTTCATATTTGACCTGCGTTCAAACAATGGGTTTATATTTGACACAACGTTTAGGTTCATATCTGACCTGGTTTCAAACAACGGGTTCATATTTGACTCGTAGTTTAGGTTCACATTTGACCTAGGTTCAAACAACGGGTTCATGTTTGACTCAAAGTTTAGGTTTATATCTTACCTGGTTTCGAACAACGGGTTCATATTTGACTAGAAGTTTAGGTTCACATTTGACCTGGGTTCAAACAACGGGTTCATATTTGACTCTAAGTTTAGGTTATCATAACCTGGGTTCAAACAACGGGTTCATGTTTGACTCGATGTTTAGGTTCATATTTGACCTGGGTTCAAACAACGGGTTTATATTTGAATCAAAGATTAGGTTCATATTTAACCTCTGTTTAAACAACGGGTTCATATTTGACTCGAAGTTTAGATTCCTATCTGACCTGGTTTCAAACAACGGGTTCATATTTGACTCGAAGTTTAGGTTCACATTTCACCTGGGTTCAAACAACGGGTTCATATTTGACTCGAAGTTTAGGTTCATATTTGACCTGGTTTCAAACAACGGGTTCATATTTGACTCGAAGTTTAGGTTCATATTTGACCTGCGTTCAAACAATGGGTTTATATTTGACACAACGTTTAGGTTCATATCTGACCTGGTTTCAAACAACGGGTTCATATTTGACTCGTAGTTTAGGTTCACATTTGACCTAGGTTCAAACAACGGGTTCATGTTTGACTCAAAGTTTAGGTTCATATCTTACCTGGTTTCGAACAACGGGTTCATATTTGACTAGAAGTTTAGGTTCACATTTGACCTGGGTTCAAACAACGGGTTCATATTTGACTCTAAGTTTAGGTTATCATAACCTGGGTTCAAACAACGGGTTCATGTTTGACTCGATGTTTAGGTTCATATTTGACCTGGGTTCAAACAACGGGTTTATATTTGAATCAAAGATTAGGTTCATATTTAACCTCTGTTTAAACAACGGGTTCATATTTGACTCGAAGTTTAGATTCCTATCTGACCTGGTTTCAAACAACGGGTTCATATTTGACTCGAAGTTTAGGTTCACTTTTGACCTAGGTTCAAACAACGGGTTCATGTTTGACTCGAAGTTTAGGTTCATATCTGACCTGGTTTCAAACAACGGGTTCATATTTGACTCGAAGTTTAGGTTCACATTTCCCCTGGGTTCAAACAACGGGTTCATATTTGACTCGAAGTTTAGGTTCATATTTGACCTGGGTTCAAACAACGGGTTCATGTTTAACTCGAAGTTTAGGTTCATATCTGACTTGGTTTCAAACAACGGGTTCATATTTGACTCAAAGTTTAGGTTCATATTTGACCTAGGTTCAAACAACGGGTTCATATTTGACTCGAAGTTTAGGTTCATATCTAACCTGGTTTCAAACAACGGGTTCATATTTGACTTGAAGTTTAGGTTCACATTTGACCTTGCTTCAAACAACGGTTTCATGTTTAACTCGAGGTTTTGGTTCAAATTTGGCCTGGTTTCAAACAACGGGTTCATATTTCACTCGAAGTTTAGGTTCACATTTGACCTGGGTTCAAACAACGGGTTCATATTTGACTCAAAGTTTAGGTTCACATTTGACCTAGGTTCAAACAACGGGTTCATGTTTGACTCAAAGTTTAGGTTCATATCTTACCTGGTTTCAAACAACGGGTTCATATTTGACTCGAAGTTTAGGTTCACATTTGACCTGGGTTCAAACAACGGGTTCATATTTGACTCAAAGTTTAGGTTATCATAACCTGGGTTCAAACAACGGGTTCATGTTTGACTCGATGTTTAGGTTCATATTTGACCCGGGTTCAAACAACGGGTTTATATTTGAATCAAAGATTAGGTTCATATTTAACCTCTGTTTAAACAACGGGTTCATATTTGACTCGAAGTTTAGATTCCTATCTGACCTGGTTTCAAACAACGGGTTCATATTTGACTCGAAGTTTAGGTTCACATTTCCCCTGGGTTCAAACAACGGGTTCATATTTGACTCGAAGTTTAGGTTCATATTTGACCTGGGTTCAAACAACGGGTTCATGTTGAACTCGAAGTTTAGGTTCATATCTGACTTGGTTTCAAACAATGGGTTCATATTTGACTCAAAGTTTAGGTTCACATTTGACCTAGGTTCAAACAACGGGTTCATGTTTGACTCAAAGTTTAGGTTCATATCTTACCTGGTTTCAAACAACGGGTTCATATTTGACTCGAAGTTTAGGTTCATATTTGACCTAGGTTCAAACAACGGGTTCATATTTGACTCAAAGTTTAGGTTCACATTTGACCTAGGTTCAAACAACGGGTTCATGTTTGACTCAAAGTTTAGGTTCATATCTTACCTGGTTTCGAACAACGGGTTCATATTTGACTAGAAGTTTAGGTTCACATTTGACCTGGGTTCAAACAACGGGTTCATATTTGACTCTAAGTTTAGGTTATCATAACCTGGGTTCAAACAACGGGTTCATGTTTGACTCGATGTTTAGGTTCATATTTGACCTGGGTTCAAACAACGGGTTTATATTTGAATCAAAGATTAGGTTCATATTTAACCTCTGTTTAAACAACGGGTTCATATTTGACTCGAAGTTTAGATTCCTATCTGACCTGGTTTCAAACAACGGGTTCATATTTGACTCGAAGTTTAGGTTCACTTTTGACCTAGGTTCAAACAACGGGTTCATGTTTGACTCGAAGTTTAGGTTCATATCTGACCTGGTTTCAAACAACGGGTTCATATTTGACTCGAAGTTTAGGTTCACATTTCCCCTGGGTTCAAACAACGGGTTCATATTTGACTCGAAGTTTAGGTTCATATTTGACCTGGGTTCAAACAACGGGTTCATGTTTAACTCGAAGTTTAGGTTCATATCTGACTTGGTTTCAAACAACGGGTTCATATTTGACTCAAAGTTTAGGTTCATATTTGACCTAGGTTCAAACAACGGGTTCATATTTGACTCGAAGTTTAGGTTCATATCTAACCTGGTTTCAAACAACGGGTTCATATTTGACTTGAAGTTTAGGTTCACATTTGACCTGGCTTCAAACAACGGTTTCATGTTTAACTCGAGGTTTTGGTTCAAATTTGGCCTGGTTTCAAACAACGGGTTCATATTTCACTCGAAGTTTAGGTTCACATTTGACCTGGGTTCAAACAACGGGTTCATATTTGACTCAAAGTTTAGGTTCACATTTGACCTAGGTTCAAACAACGGGTTCATGTTTGACTCAAAGTTTAGGTTCATATCTTACCTGGTTTCAAACAACGGGTTCATATTTGACTCGAAGTTTAGGTTCACATTTGACCTGGGTTCAAACAACGGGTTCATATTTGACTCAAAGTTTAGGTTATCATAACCTGGGTTCAAACAACGGGTTCATGTTTGACTCGATGTTTAGGTTCATATTTGACCCGGGTTCAAACAACGGGTTTATATTTGAATCAAAGATTAGGTTCATATTTAACCTCTGTTTAAACAACGGGTTCATATTTGACTCGAAGTTTAGATTCCTATCTGACCTGGTTTCAAACAACGGGTTCATATTTGACTCGAAGTTTAGGTTCACATTTCCCCTGGGTTCAAACAACGGGTTCATATTTGACTCGAAGTTTAGGTTCATATTTGACCTGGGTTCAAACAACGGGTTCATGTTGAACTCGAAGTTTAGGTTCATATCTGACTTGGTTTCAAACAATGGGTTCATATTTGACTCAAAGTTTAGGTTCACATTTGACCTAGGTTCAAACAACGGGTTCATGTTTGACTCAAAGTTTAGGTTCATATCTGACCTGGTTTCAAACAACGGGTTCATATTTGACTTGAAGTTTAGGTTCACATTTGACCTGGCTTCAAACAACGGTTTCATGTTTAACTCGAGGTTTTGGTTCAAATTTGGCCTGGTTTCAAACAACGGGTTCATATTTCACTCGAAGTTTAGGTTCACATTTGACCTGGGTTCAAACAACGGGTTCATATTTGACTCAAAGTTTAGGTTCACATTTGACCTAGGTTCAAACAACGGGTTCATGTTTGACTCAAAGTTTAGGTTCATATCTTACCTGGTTTCGAACAACGGGTTCATATTTGACTAGAAGTTTAGGTTCACATTTGACCTGGGTTCAAACAACGGGTTCATATTTGACTCTAAGTTTAGGTTATCATAACCTGGGTTCAAACAACGGGTTCATGTTTGACTCGATGTTTAGGTTCATATTTGACCTGGGTTCAAACAACGGGTTTATATTTGAATCAAAGATTAGGTTCATATTTAACCTCTGTTTAAACAACGGGTTCATATTTGACTCGAAGTTTAGATTCCTATCTGACCTGGTTTCAAACAACGGGTTCATATTTGACTCGAAGTTTAGGTTCACTTTTGACCTAGGTTCAAACAACGGGTTCATGTTTGACTCGAAGTTTAGGTTCATATCTGACCTGGTTTCAAACAACGGGTTCATATTTGACTCGAAGTTTAGGTTCACATTTCCCCTGGGTTCAAACAACGGGTTCATATTTGACTCGAAGTTTAGGTTCATATTTGACCTGGGTTCAAACAACGGGTTCATGTTTAACTCGAAGTTTAGGTTCATATCTGACTTGGTTTCAAACAACGGGTTCATATTTGACTCAAAGTTTAGGTTCATATTTGACCTAGGTTCAAACAACGGGTTCATATTTGACTCGAAGTTTAGGTTCATATCTAACCTGGTTTCAAACAACGGGTTCATATTTGACTTGAAGTTTAGGTTCACATTTGACCTGGCTTCAAACAACGGTTTCATGTTTAACTCGAGGTTTTGGTTCAAATTTGGCCTGGTTTCAAACAACGGGTTCATATTTCACTCGAAGTTTAGGTTCACATTTGACCTGGGTTCAAACAACGGGTTCATATTTGACTCAAAGTTTAGGTTCACATTTGACCTAGGTTCAAACAACGGGTTCATGTTTGACTCAAAGTTTAGGTTCATATCTTACCTGGTTTCAAACAACGGGTTCATATTTGACTCGAAGTTTAGGTTCACATTTGACCTGGGTTCAAACAACGGGTTCATATTTGACTCAAAGTTTAGGTTATCATAACCTGGGTTCAAACAACGGGTTCATGTTTGACTCGATGTTTAGGTTCATATTTGACCCGGGTTCAAACAACGGGTTTATATTTGAATCAAAGATTAGGTTCATATTTAACCTCTGTTTAAACAACGGGTTCATATTTGACTCGAAGTTTAGATTCCTATCTGACCTGGTTTCAAACAACGGGTTCATATTTGACTCGAAGTTTAGGTTCACATTTCCCCTGGGTTCAAACAACGGGTTCATATTTGACTCGAAGTTTAGGTTCATATTTGACCTGGGTTCAAACAACGGGTTCATGTTGAACTCGAAGTTTAGGTTCATATCTGACTTGGTTTCAAACAATGGGTTCATATTTGACTCAAAGTTTAGGTTCACATTTGACCTAGGTTCAAACAACGGGTTCATGTTTGACTCAAAGTTTAGGTTCATATCTGACCTGGTTTCAAACAACGGGTTCATATTTGACTTGAAGTTTAGGTTCACATTTGACCTGGCTTCAAACAACGGTTTCATGTTTAACTCGAGGTTTTGGTTCAAATTTGGCCTGGTTTCAAACAACGGGTTCATATTTCACTCGAAGTTTAGGTTCACATTTGACCTGGGTTCAAACAACGGGTTCATATTTGACTCAAAGTTTAGGTTCACATTTGACCTAGGTTCAAACAACGGGTTCATGTTTGACTCAAAGTTTAGGTTCATATCTTACCTGGTTTCGAACAACGGGTTCATATTTGACTAGAAGTTTAGGTTCACATTTGACCTGGGTTCAAACAACGGGTTCATATTTGACTCTAAGTTTAGGTTATCATAACCTGGGTTCAAACAACGGGTTCATGTTTGACTCGATGTTTAGGTTCATATTTGACCTGGGTTCAAACAACGGGTTTATATTTGAATCAAAGATTAGGTTCATATTTAACCTCTGTTTAAACAACGGGTTCATATTTGACTCGAAGTTTAGATTCCTATCTGACCTGGTTTCAAACAACGGGTTCATATTTGACTCGAAGTTTAGGTTCACTTTTGACCTAGGTTCAAACAACGGGTTCATGTTTGACTCGAAGTTTAGGTTCATATCTGACCTGGTTTCAAACAACGGGTTCATATTTGACTCGAAGTTTAGGTTCACATTTCCCCTGGGTTCAAACAACGGGTTCATATTTGACTCGAAGTTTAGGTTCATATTTGACCTGGGTTCAAACAACGGGTTCATGTTTAACTCGAAGTTTAGGTTCATATCTGACTTGGTTTCAAACAACGGGTTCATATTTGACTCAAAGTTTAGGTTCATATTTGACCTAGGTTCAAACAACGGGTTCATATTTGACTCGAAGTTTAGGTTCATATCTAACCTGGTTTCAAACAACGGGTTCATATTTGACTTGAAGTTTAGGTTCACATTTGACCTGGCTTCAAACAACGGTTTCATGTTTAACTCGAGGTTTTGGTTCAAATTTGGCCTGGTTTCAAACAACGGGTTCATATTTCACTCGAAGTTTAGGTTCACATTTGACCTGGGTTCAAACAACGGGTTCATATTTGACTCAAAGTTTAGGTTCACATTTGACCTAGGTTCAAACAACGGGTTCATGTTTGACTCAAAGTTTAGGTTCATATCTTACCTGGTTTCAAACAACGGGTTCATATTTGACTCGAAGTTTAGGTTCACATTTGACCTGGGTTCAAACAACGGGTTCATATTTGACTCAAAGTTTAGGTTATCATAACCTGGGTTCAAACAACGGGTTCATGTTTGACTCGATGTTTAGGTTCATATTTGACCCGGGTTCAAACAACGGGTTTATATTTGAATCAAAGATTAGGTTCATATTTAACCTCTGTTTAAACAACGGGTTCATATTTGACTCGAAGTTTAGATTCCTATCTGACCTGGTTTCAAACAACGGGTTCATATTTGACTCGAAGTTTAGGTTCACATTTCCCCTGGGTTCAAACAACGGGTTCATATTTGACTCGAAGTTTAGGTTCATATTTGACCTGGGTTCAAACAACGGGTTCATGTTGAACTCGAAGTTTAGGTTCATATCTGACTTGGTTTCAAACAATGGGTTCATATTTGACTCAAAGTTTAGGTTCACATTTGACCTAGGTTCAAACAACGGGTTCATGTTTGACTCAAAGTTTAGGTTCATATCTGACCTGGTTTCAAACAACGGGTTCATATTTGACTTGAAGTTTAGGTTCACATTTGACCTGGCTTCAAACAACGGTTTCATGTTTAACTCGAGGTTTTGGTTCAAATTTGGCCTGGTTTCAAACAACGGGTTCATATTTCACTCGAAGTTTAGGTTCACATTTGACCTGGGTTCAAACAACGGGTTCATATTTGACTCAAAGTTTAGGTTCACATTTGGCCTAGGTTCAAACAACGGGTTCATGTTTGACTCAAAGTTTAGGTTCATATCTTACCTGGTTTCAAACAACGGGTTCATATTTGACTCGAAGTTTAGGTTCACATTTGACCTGGGTTCAAACAACGGGTTCATATTTGACTCAAAGTTTAGGTTATCATAACCTGGGTTCAAACAACGGGTTCATGTTTGACTCGATGTTTAGGTTCATATTTGACCCGGGTTCAAACAACGGGTTTATATTTGAATCAAAGATTAGGTTCATATTTAACCTCTGTTTAAACAACGGGTTCATATTTGACTCGAAGTTTAGATTCCTATCTGACCTGGTTTCAAACAACGGGTTCATATTTGACTCGAAGTTTAGGTTCACATTTCCCCTGGGTTCAAACAACGGGTTCATATTTGACTCGAAGTTTAGGTTCATATTTGACCTGGGTTCAAACAACGGGTTCATGTTGAACTCGAAGTTTAGGTTCATATCTGACTTGGTTTCAAACAATGGGTTCATATTTGACTCAAAGTTTAGGTTCACATTTGACCTAGGTTCAAACAACGGGTTCATGTTTGACTCAAAGTTTAGGTTCATATCTGACCTGGTTTCAAACAACGGGTTCATATTTGACTTGAAGTTTAGGTTCACATTTGACCTGGCTTCAAACAACGGTTTCATGTTTAACTCGAGGTTTTGGTTCAAATTTGGCCTGGTTTCAAACAACGGGTTCATATTTCACTCGAAGTTAAGGTTCACATTTGACCTGGGTTCAAACAACGGGTTGATATTTGACTCAAAGTTTAGGTTCACATGTGACTTGGGTTCAAACAACGGGTTCATATTTGACTCGAAGTTTAGGTTCATATTTGACCTGGGTTCAAACAACGGGTTCATGTTTGACTCGAAGTTTAGGTTCATATCTGACATGGTTTCAAACAAGGGGTTCATATTTGACTTGAAGTTTAGGTTCATGCTTGACCTGGGTTCAAACAACGGGTTTATATTTAACTCAAAGTTTAGGTTTATATCTGACCTGGTTTCAAACAACGGGTTTATATTTGACTCGAAGTTTAGGTTCACATTTGACCTGGGTTCAAATAACGAGTTCATGTTTGACTCGAAGTTTAGGTTCATATCTTAACTAGTTTCAAACAACGGGTTCATATTTGACTCGAAGTTTAGGTTCACATTTGACCTGGGTTCAAACTACGGGTTCATATTTGACTCGAAGTTTAGGTTCATATAACCTGGGTTCAAACAATGGATTCATGTTTGACTCGATGTTTAGGTTCATATTTGACCTGGGTTCAAACAACGGGTTCATATTTGACTTAAAGTTTAGGTTCATATTTGACCTAGGTTCAAACAACGGGTTCATATTTGACTCGAAGTTTAGGTTCATATCCGACCTGGTTTCAAACAACGGGTTCATATTTGACTTGAAGTTTAGGTTCACATTTGACATGGCTTCAAACAACGGTTTCATGTTTAACTCGAGGTTTTGGTTCAAATTTGGCCTGGTTTCAAACAACGGGTTCATATTTCACTCGAAGTTTAGGTTCACATTTGACCTGGGTTCAAACAACGGGTTCATATTTGACTCAAAGTTTAGGTTCACCTTTGACCTAGGTTCAAACAACGGGTTCATCTTTGACTCAAAGTTTAGGTTCATATCTTACCTGGTTTCAAACAACGGGTTCATATTTGACTCGAAGTTTAGGTTCACATTTGACCTGGGTTCAAACAACGGGTTCATATTTGACTCAAAGTTTAGCTTATCATAACCTGGATTCAAACAACGGGTTCATGTTTGACTCGATGTTTAGGTTCATATTTGACCCGGGTTCAAACAACGGGTTTATATTTGAATCAAAGATTAGGTTCATATTTAACCTCTGTTTAAACAACGGGTTCATATTTGACTCGAAGTTTAGATTCCTATCTGACCTGGTTTCAAACAACGGGTTCATATTTGACTCGAAGTTTAGGTTCACTTTTGACCTAGGTTGAAACAACGGGTTCATGTTTGACTCGAAGTTTAGGTTCATATCTGACCTGGTTTCAAACAACGGGTTCATATTTGACTCGAAGTTTAGGTTCACATTTCCCCTGGGTTCAAACAACGGGTTCGTATTTGACTCGATGTTTAGGTTCATATTTGACCTGGGTTCAAACAACGGGTTCATGTTTAACTCGAAGTTTAGGTTCATATCTGACTTGGTTTCAAACAACGGGTTCATATTTGACTCAAAGTCTAGGTTCACATTTGACCTAGGTTCAAACAACGGGTTCATGTTTGACTCAAAGTTTAGGTTCATATCTGACCTGGTTTCAAACAACGGGTTCATATTTGACTTGAAGTTTAGGTTCATATTTGACCTGGCTTCAAACAACGGTTTCATGTTTAACTCGAGGTTTTGGTTCAAATTTGGCTTGGTTTCAAACAACAGGTTCATATTTCACACGAAGTTTAGGTTCACATTTGACCTGGGTTCAAACAACGGGTTCATATTTGACTCAAAGTTTAGGTTCACATGTGACTTGGGTTCAAACAACGGGTTCATATTTGACTCGAAGTTTAGGTTCATATTTGACCTGGGTTCAAACAACGGGTTCATGTTTGACTCGAAGTTTAGGTTCATATCTGACATGGTTTCAAACAAAGGGTTCATATTTGACTTGAAGTTTAGGTTCATACTTGACCTGGGTTCAAACAACGGGTTTATATTTAACTCAAAGTTTAGGTTTATATTTGACCTGGTTTCAAACAACGGGTTTATATTTGACTCGAAGTTTAGGTTCACATTTGACCTGGGTTCAAATAACGAGTTCATGTTTGACTCAAAGTTTAGGTTCATATCTTAACTAGTTTCAAACAACGGGTTCGTATTTGACTCGAAGTTTAGGTTCACATTTGACCTGGGTTCAAACTACGGGTTAATATTTGACTCGAAGTTTAGGTTCATATAACCTGGGTTCAAACAATGGGTTCATGTTTGACTCGATGTTTAGGTTCATATTTGACCTGGGTTCAAACAACGGGTTCATATTTGACTTAAAGTTTAGGTTCATATTTGACCTAGGTTCAAACAACGGGTTCATATTTGACTCGACGTTTAGATTCCTATCTGACCTGGTTTCAAACAACGGGTTCATATTTGACTTGAAGTTTAGGTTCACTTTTGACCCAGGTTCAAACAATGGGTTCATGTTTGACCCGTAGTTTAGGTTCATATCTGACCTGGTTTCAAACAACGGGTTCATATTTGACAGGAAGTTTAGGTTCACATTTGACCTGGGTTCAAACAAAGGGTTCATATTTGACTGGAAGTTTAGGTTCACATTTGCCCTGGGTTCAAACAACGGGTTCATATTTGACTCAAAGTTTAGGTTCATATTTGACCTGGGTTCAAACAACGGGTTCATATTTGACTCAAAGTTTAGGTTCATATTTGACCTAGGTTCAAACAACGGGTTCATATTTGACTCGAAGTTTAGGTTCATATCTGACCTGGTTTCAAACAACGGGTTCATATTTGACTTGAAGTTTAGGTTCACATTTGACCTGGCTTCAAACAACGGTTTCATGTTTAACTCGAGGTTTTGGTTCAAATTTGGCCTGGTTTCAAACATCGGGTTCATATTTCACTCGAAGTTTAGGTTCACATTTGTCCTGGGTTCAAACAACGGGTTCATATTTGACTCAAAGTTTAGGTTCACCTTTGACCTAGGTTCAAACAACGGGTTCATCTTTGACTCAAAGTTTAGGTTCATATCTTACCTGGTTTCAAAGAACGGGTTCATATTTGACTCGAAGTTTAGGTTCACATTTGACCTGGGTTCAAACAACGGGTTCATATTTGACTCAAAGTTTAGCTTATCATAACCTGGGTTCAAACAACGGGTTCATGTTTGACTCGATGTTTAGGTTCATATTTGACCCGGGTTCAAACAACGGGTTTTATATTTGAATCAAAGATTAGGATCATATTTAACCTCTGTTTAAACAACGGGTTCATATTTGACTCGAAGTTTAGATTCCTATCTGACCTGGTTTCAAGCAACGGGTTCATATTTGACTCGAAGTTTAGGTTCACTTTTGACCTAGGTTGAAAACAACGGGTTCATGTTTTGACTCGAAGTTTAGGTTCATATCTGACCTGGTTTTAAACAACGGGTTCATATTTGACTCGAAGTTTAGGTTCACATTTCCCCTAGGTTCAAACAACGGGTTCGTATTTGACTCGAAGTTTAGGTTCATATTTGACCAGGGTTCAAACAACGGGTTCATGTTTAACTCGAAGTTTAGGTTCATATCTGACTTGGTTTCAAACAACGGGTTCATATTTGACTCAAAGTTTAGGTTCACATTTGACCTAGGTTCAAACAACGGGTTCATGTTTGACTCAAAGTTTAGGTTCATATCTGACCTGGTTTCAAACAACGGGTTCATATTTGACTTGAAGTTTAGGTTCACATTTGACCTGGCTTCAAACAACGGTTTCATGTTTAACTCGAGGTTTTGGTTCAAATTTGGCCTGGTTTCAAACAACGGGTTCATATTTCACACGAAGTTTAGGTTCACATTTGACCTGGGTTCAAACAACGGGTTCATATTTGACTCAAAGTTTAGGTTCACATGTGACTTGGGTTCAAACAACGGGTTCATATTTGACTCGAAGTTTAGGTTCATATTTGACCTGGGTTCAAACAACGGGTTCATGTTTGACTCGAAGTTTAGGTTCATATCTGACATGGTTTCAAACAACGGGTTCATATTTGACTTGAAGTTTAGGTTCATACTTGACCTGGGTTCAAACAACGGGTTTATATTTGACTCAAAGTTTAGGTTTATATCTGACCTGGTTTCAAACAACGGGTTCATATTTGACTCGAAGTTTAGGTTCACATTTGACCTGGGTTCAAATAACGAGTTCATGTTTGACTCGAAGTTTAGGTTCATATCTTACCTGGTTTCAAACAACGGGTTCATATTTGACTCGAAGTTTAGGTTCACATTTAACCTGGGTTCAAACTACGGGTTCATATTTGACTCGAAGTTTAGGTTCATATAACCTGGGTTCAAACAACGGGTTCATGTTTGACTCGATGTTTAGGTTCATATTTGACCTGGGTTCAAACAACGGGTTCATATTTGACTTAAAGTTTAGGTTCATATTTGACCTAGGTTCAAACAACGGGTTCATATTTGACTCGAAGTTTAGATTCCTATCTGACCTGGTTTCAAACAACGGGTTCATATTTGACTTGAAGTTTAGGTTCACATTTGACCTGGCTTCAAACAACGGTTTCATGTTTAACTCGAGGTTTTGGTTCAAATTTGGCCTGGTTTCAAACAACGGGTTCATATTTCACTCGAAGTTTAGGTTCACATTTGACCTGGGTTCAAACAACGGGTTCATATTTGACTCAAAGTTTAGGTTCACATTTGACCTAGGTTCAAACAACGGGTTCATGTTTGACTCAAAGTTTAGGTTCATATCTTACCTGGTTTCAAACAACGGGTTCATATTTGACTCGAAGTTTAGGTTCACATTTGACCTGGGTTCAAACAACGGGTTCATATTTGACTCAAAGTTTAGGTTATCATAACCTGGATTCAAACAACGGGTTCATGTTTGACTCGATGTTTAGGTTCATATTTGACCTGGGTTCAAACAACGGGTTTATATTTGAATCAAAGATTAGGTTCATACTTAACCTCTCTTTAAACAACGGGTTCATATTTGACTCGAAGTTTAGATTCCTATCTGACCTGGTTTCAAACAACGTGTTCATATTTGACTCGAAGTTTAGGTTCACTTTTGACCTAGGTTCAAACAACGGGTTCATGTTTGACTCGAAGTTTTGGTTCATATCTGACCTGGTCTTAAACAACGGGTTCATATTTGACTCGAAGTTTAGGTTCACATTTCCCCTGGGTTCAAACAACGGGTTCGTATTTGACTCGAAGTTTAGGTTCATATTTGACCTGGGTTCAAACAACGGGTTCATGTTTGACTCGAAGTTTAGGTTCATATCTGACATGGTTTCAAACAACGGGTTCATATTTGACTTGAAGTTTAGGTTCATACTTGACCTGGGTTCAAACAACGGGTTTATATTTAACTCAAAGTTTAGGTTTATATCTGACCTGGTTTCAAACAACGGGTTTATATTTGACTCGAAGTTTAGGTTCACATTTGACCTGGCTTCAAACAACGGTTTCATATTTCACTCGAAGTTTAGGTTCACATTTGACCTGGGTTCAAACAACGGGTTCATATTTGACTCAAAGTTTAGGTTCACATGTGACTTGGGTTCAAACAACGGGTTCATATTTGACTCGAAGTTTAGGTTCATATTTGACCTGGGTTCAAACAACGGGTTCATGTTTGACTCGAAGTTTAGGTTCATATCTGACATGGTTTCAAACAACGGGTTCATATTTGACTTGAAGTTTAGGTTCATACTTGACCTGGGTTCAAACAACGGGTTTATATTTGACTCAAAGTTTAGGTTTATATCTGACCTGGTTTCAAACAACGGGTTCATATTTGACTCGAAGTTTAGGTTCACATTTGACCTGGGTTCAAATAACGAGTTCATGTTTGACTCGATGTTTAGGTTCATATCTTACCTGGTTTCAAACAACGGGTTCATATTTGACTCGAAGTTTAGGTTCACATTTGACCTGGGTTCAAACTACGGGTTCATATTTGACTCGAAGTTTAGGTTCATATAACCTGGGTTCAAACAACGGGTTCATGTTTGACTCGATGTTTAGGTTCATATTTGACATGGGTTTAAACAACGGGTTCATATTTGACTTAAAGTTTAGGTTCATATTTGACCTAGGTTCAAACAACTGGTTCATATTTGACTCGAAGTTTAGATTCCTATCTGACCTGGTTTCAAACAACGGGTTCATATTTGACTTGAAGTTTAGGTTCACATTTGACCTGGCTTCAAACACCGGTTTCATGTTTAACTCGAGGTTTTGGTTCAAATTTGGCCTGGTTTCAAACAACGGGTTCATATTTCACTCGAAGTTTAGGTTCACATTTGACCTGGGTTCAAACAACGGGTTCATATTTGACTCAAAGTTTAGGTTCACATTTGACCTAGGTTCAAACAACGGGTTCATGTTTGACTCAAAGTTTAGGTTCATATCTTACCTGGTTTCAAACAACGGGTTCATATTTGACTCGATGTTTAGGTTCACATTTGACCTGGGTTCAAACAACGGGTTCATATTTGACTCAAAGTTTAGGTTATCATAACCTGGGTTCAAACAACGGGTTCATGTTTGACTCGATGTTTAGGTTCATATTTGACCTGGGTTCAAACAACGGGTTTATATTTGAATCAAAGATTAGGTTCATACTTAACCTCTCTTTAAACAACGGGTTCATATTTGACTCGAAGTTTAGATTCCTATCTGACCTGGTTTCAAACAACGTGTTCATATTTGACTCGAAGTTTAGGTTCACTTTTGACCTAGGTTCAAACAACGGGTTCATGTTTGACTCGAAGTTTTGGTTCATATCTGACCTGGTCTTAAACAACGGGTTCATATTTGACTCGAAGTTTAGGTTCACATTTCCCCTGGGTTCAAACAACGGGTTCGTATTTGACTCGAAGTTTAGGTTCATATTTGACCTGGGTTCAAACAACGGGTTCATGTTTGACTCGAAGTTTAGGTTCATATCTGACATGGTTTCAAACAACGGGTTCATATTTGACTTGAAGTTTAGGTTCATACTTGACCTGGGTTCAAACAACGGGTTTATATTTAACTCAAAGTTTAGGTTTATATCTGACCTGGTTTCAAACAACGGGTTTATATTTGACTCGAAGTTTAGGTTCACATTTGACCTGGCTTCAAACAACGGTTTCATATTTCACTCGAAGTTTAGGTTCACATTTGACCTGGGTTCAAACAACGGGTTCATATTTGACTCAAAGTTTAGGTTCACATGTGACTTGGGTTCAAACAACGGGTTCATATTTGACTCGAAGTTTAGGTTCATATTTGACCTGGGTTCAAACAACGGGTTCATGTTTGACTCGAAGTTTAGGTTCATATCTGACATGGTTTCAAACAACGGGTTCATATTTGACTTGAAGTTTAGGTTCATACTTGACCTGGGTTCAAACAACGGGTTTATATTTGACTCAAAGTTTAGGTTTATATCTGACCTGGTTTCAAACAACGGGTTCATATTTGACTCGAAGTTTAGGTTCACATTTGACCTGGGTTCAAATAACGAGTTCATGTTTGACTCGAAGTTTAGGTTCATATCTTACCTGGTTTCAAACAACGGGTTCATATTTGACTCGAAGTTTAGGTTCACATTTGACCTGGGTTCAAACTACGGGTTCATATTTGACTCAAAGTTTAGGTTATCATAACCTGGGTTCAAACAACGGGTTCATTTTTGACTCGATGTTTAGGTTCATATTTGACCTGGGTTCAAACAACGGGTTCATATTTGACTCGAAGTTTAGGTTCACATTTGACCTGGGTTCAAACTACGGGTTCATATTTGACTCGAAGTTTAGGTTCATATAACCTGGGTTCAAACAACGGGTTCATGTTTGACTCGATGTTTAGGTTCATATTTGACCTGGGTTCAAACAACGGGTTCATATTTGACTTAAAGTTTAGGTTCATATTTGACCTAGGTTCAAACAACGGGTTCATATTTGACTCGAAGTTTAGATTCCTATCTGACCTGGTTTCAAACAACGGGTTCATATTTGACTTGAAGTTTAGGTTCACATTTGACCTGGCTTCAAACAACGGTTTCATGTTTAACTCGAGGTTTTGGTTCAAATTTGGCCTGGTTTCAAACAACGGGTTCATATTTCACTCGAAGTTTAGGTTCACATTTGACCTGGGTTCAAACAACGGGTTCATATTTGACTCAAAGTTTAGGTTCACATTTGACCTAGGTTCAAACAACGGGTTCATGTTTGACTCAAAGTTTAGGTTCATATCTTACCTGGTTTCAAACAACGGGTTCATATTTGACTCGAAGTTTAGGTTCACATTTGACCTGGGTTCAAACAACGGGTTCATATTTTACTCGAAGTTTAGGTTCATATTTGAGCTGGGTTAAAATAACGGGTTCAAATTTAACTCGAAGTTTTGGTTCATATCTGACCTAGTTTCAAACAACAAGTTCATATTTGACTCGAAGTTTAGGTTCACATTTGACCTGGGTTCAAACAACGGGTTCATATTTGACTCAAAGTTTAGGTTATCATAACCTGGGTTCAAACAACGGGTTCATTTTTGACTCGATGTTTAGGTTCATATTTGACCTGGGTTCAAACAACGGGTTTATATTTGAATCAAAGATTAGGTTCATATTTAACCTCTGTTTAAACAATGGGTTCATATTTGACTCGAAGTTTAGATTCCTATCTGACCTGGTTTCAAACAACGTGTTCATATTTGACTCAAAGTTTAGGTTCACTTTTGACCTAGGTTCAAACAACGGGTTCATGTTTGACTCGAAGTTTAGGTTCATATCTGACCTGGTTTCAAACAAAGGGTTCATATTTGACTAGAAGTTTAGGTTCACATTTCCCCTGGGTTCAAACAACGGGTTCGTATTTGACTCGAAGTTTAGGTTCATATTTGACCTGGGTTCAAACAACGGGTTCATGTTTGACTCGAAGTTTAGGTTCATATCTGACATGGTTTCAAACAACGGGTTCATATTTGACTTGAAGTTTAGGTTCATACTTGACCTGGGTTCAAACAACGGGTTTATATTTAACTCAAAGTTTAGGTTTATATCTGACCTGGTTTCAAACAACGGGTTTATATTTGACTCGAAGTTTAGGTTCACATTTGACCTGGCTTCAAACAACGGTTTCATGTTTAACTCGAGGTTTTGGTTCAAATTTGGCCTGGTTTCAAACAACAGGTTCATATTTCACTCGAAGTTTAGGTTCACATTTGACCTGGGTTCAAACAACGGGTTCATATTTGACTCAAAGTTTAGGTCCACATGTGACTTGGGTTCAAACAACGGGTTCATATTTGACTCGAAGTTTAGGTTCATATTTGACCTGGGTTCAAACAACGGGTTCATGTTTGACTCAAAGTTTAGGTTCATATCTGACATGGTTTCAAACAACGGGTTCATATTTGACTTGAAGTTTAGGTTCATACTTGACCTGGGTTCAAACAACGGGTTTAAATTTGACTCAAAGTTTAGGTTTATATCTGACCTGGTTTCAAACAACGGGTTCATATTTTACTCGAAGTTTAGGTTCACATTTGACATGGGTTCAAATAACGAGTTCATGTTTGACTCGAAGTTTAGGTTCATATCTTACCTGGTTTCAAACAACGGGTTCATATTTGACTCGAAGTTTAGGTTCACATTTGACCTGGGTTCAAACTACGGGTTCATATTTGACTCAAAGTTTATGTTCATATAACCTGGGTTCAAACAATGGGTTCATGTTTGACTCGATGTTTAGGTTTATATTTGACCTGGGTTCAAACATCGGGTATATATTTGAATCAAAGTTTAGGTTCATATTTAACCTCTGTTCAAATAGCGGGTTCATATTTGAATCGAAGTTTAGATTCCTATCTGACCTGGTTTCAAACAACGGGTTCATATTTGACTCGAAGTTTAGCTTCACTTTTTTCCTAGGTTCAAACAACGGGTTCATGTTTGACCCGTAGTTTAGGTTCATATCTGACCTGGTTTCAAACAACGGGTTCATATTTGACAGGAAGTTTAGGTTCACATTTGACCTGGGTTCAAACAAAGGGTTCATATTTGACTAGAAGTTTAGGTTCACATTTGCCCTGGGTTCAAACAACGGGTTCATATTTGACTCAAAGTTTAGGTTCATATTTGACCTGGGTTCAAACAACGGGTTCATATTTGACTCAAAGTTTAGGTTCATATTTGACCTAGGTTCAAACAACGGGTTCATATTTGACTCGAAGTTTAGGTTCATATCTAACCTGGTTTCAAACAACGGGTTCATATTTGACTTGAAGTTTAGGTTCACATTTGACCTGGCTTCAAACAACGGTTTCATGTTTAACTCGAGGTTTTGGTTCAAATTTGGCCTGGTTTCGAACAACGGGTTCATATTTCACTCGACGTTTAGGTTCACATTTGACCTGGGTTCAAACAACGGGTTCATATTTGACTCAAAGTTTAGGTTCACATTTGACCTAGGTTCAAACAACGGGTTCATGTTTGACTCAAAGTTTAGTATCATATCTTACCTGGTTTCAAACAACGGGTTCATATTTGACTCGAAGTTTAGGTTCACATTTGACCTGGGTTCAAACAACGGGTTCATATTTGACTCAAAGTTTAGGTTATCATAACCTGGGTTCAAACAACGGGTTCATGTTTGACTCGATGTTTAGGTTCATATTTGACCTGGGTTCATACAACGGGTTTATATTTGAATCAAAGATTAGGTTCATATTTAACCTCTGTTTAAACAACGGGTTCATATTTGACTCGAAGTTTAGATTCCTATCTGACCTGGTTTTAAAAAAACGGGTTCATATTTGACTCGAAGTTTAGGTTCACTTTTGACCTAGGTTCAAACAACGGGTTCATGTTTGACTCGAAGTTTAGGTTCATATCTGACCTGGTTTCAAGCAACGGGTTCATATTTGACTCGAAGTTTAGGTTCACATTTCCCCTGGGTTCAAACAACGGGTTCGTATTTGACTCGAAGTTTAGGTTCATATTTGACCTGGGTTCAAACAACGGGTTCATGTTTAACTCGATGTTTAGGTTCATATCTGACTTGGTTTCAAACAACGGGTTCATATTTGACTCAAAGTTTAGGTTCACATTTGACCTAGGTTCAAACAACGGGTTCATGTTTGACTCAAAGTTTAGGTTCATATCTGACCTGGTTTCAAACAACGGGTTCATATTTGACTTGAAGTTTAGGTTCACATTTGACCTGGCTTCAAACAACGGTTTCATGTTTAACTCGAGGTTTTGGTTCAAATTTGGCCTGGTTTCAAACAACGGGTTCATATTTCACTCGAAGTTTAGGTTCACATTTGACCTGGGTTCAAACAACGGGTTCATATTTGACTCAAAGTTTAGGTTCACATGTGACTTGGGTTCAAACAACGGGTTCATATTTGACTCGAAGTTTCGGTTCATATTTGACCTGGGTTCAAACAACGGGTTCATGTTTGACTCGAAGTTTAGGTTCATATCTGACATGGTTTCAAACAACGGGTTCATATTTGACTTGAAGTTTAGGTTCATACTTGACCTGGGTTCAAACAACGGGTTTATATTTGACTCAAAGTTTAGGTTTATATCTGACCTGGTTTCAAACAACGGGTTTATATTTGACCCGAAGTTTAGGTTCACATTTGACCTGGGTTCAAATAATGAGTTCATGTTTGACTCGAAGTTTAGGTTCATATCTTACCTGTATTCAAACAACGGGTTCATATTTGACTCGAAGTTTAGGTTCACATTTGACCTGGGTTCAAACTACGGGTTCATATTTGACTCGAAGTTTAGGTTCATATAACCTGGGTTCAAACAATGGGTTCATGTTTGACTCGATGTTTAGGTTTATATTTGACCTGGGTTCAAACATCGGGTATATATTTGAATCGAAGTTTAGGTTCATATTTAACCTATGTTCAAACAGCGGGTTCATATTTGACTCGAAGTTTAGATTCCTATCTGACCTGGTTTCAAACAACGGGTTCATATTTGACTCGAAGTATAGGTTCACTTTTGACCCAGGTTCAAACAACGGGTTCATGTTTGACCCGTAGTTTAGGTTCATATCTGACCTGGTTTCAAACAACGGGTTCATATTTGACAGGAAGTTTAGGTTCACATTTGACCTGGGTTCAAACAAAGGGTTCATATTTGACTAGAAGTTTAGGTTCACATTTGCCCTGGGTTCAAACAACGGGTTCATATTTGACTCAAAGTTTAGGTTCATATTTGACCTGGGTTCAAACAACGGGTTCATATTTGACTCAAAGTTTAGGTTCATATTTGACCTAGGTACAAACAACGGGTTCATATTTGACTCGAAGTTTAGGTTCATATCTGACGTGGTTTCAAACAACGGGTTCATATTTGACTTGAAGTTTAGGTTCACATTTGACCTGGCTTCAAACAACGGTTTCATGTTTAACTCGAGGTTTTGGTTCAAATATGGCCTGGTTTCAAACAACGGGTTCATATTTTACTCGAAGTTTAGGTTCACATTTGACCTGGGTTCAAACAACGGGTTCATATTTAACTCAAAGTTTAGGTTCACATTTGACCTAGGTTCAAACAACGGGTTCATGTTTGACTCAAAGTTTAGGTTCATATCTTACCTGGTTTCAAACAACGGGTTCATATTTGACTCGAAGTTTAGGTTCACATTTGACCAGGGTTCAAACAACGGGTTCATATTTGACTCAAAGTTTAGGTGATCATAACCTGGGTTCAAACAACGGGTTCATGTTTGACTCGATGCTTAGGTTCATATTTGACCTGGGTTCAAACAACGGGTTTATATTTGAATCAAAGATTAGGTTCATATTTAACCTCTGTTTAAACAACGGGTTCATATTTGACTCGAAGTTTAGATTCCTATCTGACCTGGTTTCAAACAACGGGTTCATAATTGACTCGAAGTTTAGGTTCACTTTTGACCTAGGTTCAAACAACGGGTTCATGTTTGACTCGAAGTTTAGGTTCATATCTGACCTGGTTTCAAACAACGGGTTCATATTTGACCCGAAGTTTAGGTTCACATTTCCCCTGGGTTCAAACAACGGGTTCGTATTTGACACGAAGTTTAGGTTCATATTTGACCTGGGTTCAAACAACGGGTTCATGTTTAACTCGAAGTTTAGGTTCATATCTGACTTGGTTTCAAACAACGGGTTCATATTTGACTCAAAGTTTAGGTTCACATTTGACCTAGGTTCAAACAACGGGTTCATGTTTGACTCAAAGTTTAGGTTCATATCTGACCTGGTTTCAAACAACGGGTTCATATTTGACTTGAAGTTTAGGTTCAGATTTGACCTGGCTTCAAACAACGGTTTCATGTTTAACTCGAGGTTTTGGTTCAAATTTGGCCTGGTTTCAAACAACGGGTTCATATTTCACTCGAAGTTTAGGTTCACATTTGACCTGGGTTCAAACAACGGGTTCATATTTGACTCAAAGTTTAGGTTCACATGTGACTTGGGTTCAAACAACGGGTTCATATTTGACTCGAAGTTTAGGTTCATATTTGACCTGGGTTCAAACAACGGGTTCATGTTTGACTCGAAGTTTAGGTTCATATCTGACATGGTTTCAAACAACGGGTTCATATTTGACTTGAAGTTTAGGTTCATACTTGACCTGGGTTCAAACAACGGGTTTATATTTGACTCAAAGTTAAGGTTTATATCTGACCTGGTTTCAAACAACGGGTTCATATTTGACTCGAAGTTTAGGTTCACATTTGACCTGGGTTCAAATAACGAGTTCATGTTTGACTCGAAGTTTAGGTTCATATCTTACCTGGTTTCAAACAACGGGTTCATATTTGACTCGAAGTTTAGGTTCACATTTGACCTGGGTTCAAACTACGGGTTCATATTTGACTCGAAGTTTAGGTTCATATAACCTGGGTTCAAACAATGGGTTCATGTTTGACTCGATGTTTAGGTTTATATTTGACCTGGGTTCAAACATCGGGTATATATTTGAATCGAAGTTTAGGTTCATATTTAACCTATGTTCAAACAGCGGGTTCATATTTGACTCGAAGTTTAGATTCCTATCTGACCTGGTTTCAAACAACGGGTTCATATTTGACTCGAAGTTTAGGTTCACTTTTGACCCAGGTTCAAACAACGGGTTCATGTTTGACCCGTAGTTTAGGTTCATATCTGACCTGGTTTCAAACAACGGGTTAATATTTGACAGGAAGTTTAGGTTCACATTTGACCTGGGTTCAAACAAAGGGTTCATATTTGACTAGAAGTTTAGGTTCACATTTGCCCTGGGTTCAAACAACGGGTTCATATTTGACTCAAAGTTTAGGTTCATATTTGACCTGGGTTCAAACAACGGGTTCATATTTGACTCAAAGTTTAGGTTCATATTTGACCTAGGTTCAAACAACGGGTTCATATTTGACTCGAAGTTTAGGTTCATATCTGACGTGGTTTCAAACAACGGGTTCATATTTGACTTAAAGGTTAGGTTCACATTTGACCTGGCTTCAAACAACGGTTTCATGTTTAACTCGAGGTTTTGGTTCAAATATGGCCTGGTTTCAAACAACGGGTTCATATTTCACTCGAAGTTTAGGTTCACATTTGACCTGGGTTCAAACAACGGGTTCATATTTGACTCAAAGTTTAGGTTCACATTTGACCTAGGTTCAAACAAGGGTTCATGTTTGACTCAAAGTTTAGGTTCATATCTTACCTGGTTTCAAACAACGGGTTCATATTTGACTCGAAGTTTAGGTTCACATTTGACCTGGGTTCAAACAACGGGTTCATATTTGACTCAAAGTTTAGGTTATCATAACCTGGGTTCAAACAACGGGTTCATGTTTGACTCGATGTTAAGGTTCATATTTGACCTGGGTTCAAACAACGGGTTTATATTTGAATCAAAGATTAGGTTCATATTTAACCTCTGTTTAAACAACGGGTTCATATTTGACTCGAAGTTTAGATTCCTATCTGACCTGGTTTCAAACAACGGGTTCATATTTGACTCGAAGTTTAGGTTCACTTTTGACCCAGGTTCAAACAACGGGTTCATGTTTGACCCGTAGTTTAGGTTCATATCTGACCTGGTTTCAAACAACGGGTTCATATTTGACAGGAAGTTTAGGTTCACATTTGACCTGGGTTCAAACAAAGGGTTCATATTTGACTAGAAGTTTAGGTTCACATTTGCCCTGGGTTCAAACAACGGGTTCATATTTGACTCAAAGTTTAGGTTCATATTTGACCTGGGTTCAAACAACGGGTTCATATTTGACTCAAAGTTTAGGTTCATATTTGACATAGGTTCAAACAACGGGTTCATATTTGACTCGAAGTTTAGGTTCATATCTGACGTGGTTTCAAACAACGGGTTCATATTTGACTTAAAGGTTAGGTTCACATTTGACCTGGCTTCAAACAACGGTTTCATGTTTAACTCGAGGTTTTGGTTCAAATATGGCCTGGTTTCAAACAACGGGTTCATATTTCACTCGAAGTTTAGGTTCACATTTGACCTGGGTTCAAACAACGGGTTCATATTTGACTCAAAGTTTAGGTTCACATTTGACCTAGGTTCAAACAAGGGTTCATGTTTGACTCAAAGTTTAGGTTCATATCTTACCTGGTTTCAAACAACGGGTTCATATTTGACTCGAAGTTTAGGTTCACATTTGACCTGGGTTCAAACAACGGGTTCATATTTGACTCAAAGTTTAGGTTATCATAACCTGGGTTCAAACAACGGGTTCATGTTTGACTCGATGTTTAGGTTCATATTTGACCTGGGTTCAAACAACGGGTTTATATTTGAATCAAAGATTAGGTTCATATTTAACCTCTGTTTAAACAACGGGTTCATATTTGACTCGAAGTTTAGATTCCTATCTGACCTGGTTTCAAACAACGGGTTCATATTTGACTCGAAGTTTAGGTTCACTTTTGACCTAGGTTCAAACAACGGGTTCATGTTTGACTCGAAGTTTAGGTTCATATCTGACCTGGTTTCAAACAACGGGTTCATATTTGACTCGAAGTTTAGGTTCACATTTCCCCTGGGTTCAAACAACGGGTTCGTATTTGACTCGAAGTTTAGGTTCATATTTGACCTGGGTTCAAACAACGGGTTCATGTTTAACTCGAAGTTTAGGTTCATATCTGACTTGGTTTCAAACAACGGGTTCATATTTGACTCAAAGTTTAGGTTCACATTTGACCTAGGTTCAAACAACGGGTTCATGTTTGACTTAAAGTTTAGGTTCATATCTGACCTGGTTTCAAACAACGGGTTCATATTTGACTTTAAGTTTAGGTTCACATTTGACCTGGCTTCAAACAACGGTTTCATGTTTAACTCGAGGTTTTGGTTCAAATTTGGCCTGGTTTCAAACAACGGGTTCATATTTCACTCGAAGTTTAGGTTCACATCTGACCTGGGTACAAACAACGGGTTCATATTTGACTCAAAGTTTAGGTTCACATGTGACTTGGGTTCAAACAACGGGTTCATGTTTGACTCGAAGTTTAGGTTCATATCTTACCTGGTTTCAAACAACGGGTTCATATTTGACTCGAAGTTTAGGTTCACATTTGACCTGGGTTCAAACTACGGGTTCATATTTGACTCGAAGTTTAGGTTCATATAACCTGGGTTCAAACAATAGGTTCATGTTTGACTTGATGTTTAGGTTTATATTTGACCTGGGTTCAAACATCGGGTATATATTTGAATCGAAGTTTAGGTTCATATTTAACCTCTGTTCAAACAGCGGGATCATATTTGACTCGAAGTTTAGATTCCTATCTGACCTGGTTTCAAACACTGGGTTCATATTTGACTCGAAGTTTAGGTTCATTTTTCACCCAGGTTCAAACAACGGGTTCATGTTTGACCCGTAGTTTAGGTTGATATCTGACCTGGTTTCAAACAACGGGTTCATATTTGACTGGAATTTTAGGTTCACATTTGACCTGGGTTCAAACAAAGGGTTCATATTTAACTGGAAGTTTAGGTTCACATTTGCCCTGGGTTCAAACAACGGGTTCATATTTGACTCGAAGTTTAGGTTCACTTTTGACCTAGGTTCAAACAACGGGTTCATGTTTGACTCGAAGTTTAGGTTCATATCTGACCTGGTTTCAAACAACGGGTTCATATTTGACTCGAAGTTTAGGTTCACATTTCCCCTGGGTTCAAACAACGGGTTCGTATTTGACTCGAAGTTTAGGTTCATATTTGACCTGGGTTCAAACAACGGGTTCATGTTTAACTCGAAGTTTAGGTTCATATCTGACTTGGTTTCAAACAACGGGTTCATATTTGACTCAAAGTTTAGGTTCACATTTGACCTAGGTTCAAACAACGGGTTCATGTTTGACTCAAAGTTTAGGTTCATATCTGACCTGGTTTCAAACAACGGGTTCATATTTGACTTGAAGTTTAGGTTCACATTTGACCTGGCTTCAAACAACGGTTTCATGTTTAACTCGAGGTTTTGGTTCAAATTTGGCCTGGTTTCAAACAACGGGTTCATATTTCACTCGAAGTTTAGGTTCACATTTGACCTGGGTTCAAACAACGGGTTCATATTTGACTCAAAGTTTAGGTTCACATGTGACTTGGGTTCAAACAACGGGTTCATATTTGACTCGAAGTTTAGGTTCATATTTGACCTGGGTTCAAACAACGGGTTCATGTTTGACTCGAAGTTTAGGTTCATATCTGACATGGTTTCAAACAACGGGTTCATATTTGACTTGAAGTTTAGGTTCATACTTGACCTGGGTTCAAACAACGTGTTTATATTTGACTCAAAGTTAAGGTTTATATCTGACCTGGTTTCAAACAACGGGTTCATATTTGACTCGAAGTTTAGGTTCACATTTGACCTGGGTTCAAGTAACGAGTTCATGTTTGACTCGAAGTTTAGGTTCATATCTTACCTGGTTTCAAACAACGGGTTCATATTTGACTCGAAGTTTAGGTTCACATTTGACCTGGGTTCAAACTACGGGTTCATATTTGACTCGAAGTTTAGGTTCATATAACCTGGGTTCAAACAATGGGTGCATGTTTGACTCGATGTTTAGGTTTATATTTGACCTGGGTTCAAACATCGGGTATATATTTGAATCAAAGTTTAGGTTCATATTTAACCTATGTTCAAACAGCGGGTTCATATTTGACTCGAAGTTTAGATTCCTATCTGACCTGGTTTCAAACAACGGGTTCATATTTGACTCGAAGTTTAGGTTCACTTTTGACCCAGGTTCAAACAACGGGTTCATGTTTGACCCGTAGTTTAGGTTCATATCTGACCTGGTTTCAAACAACGGGTTCATATTTGACAGGAAGTTTAGGTTCACATTTGACCTGGGTTCAAACAAAGGGTTCATATTTGACTAGAAGTTTAGGTTCACATTTGCCCTGGGTTCAAACAACGGGTTCATATTTGACTCAAAGTTTAGGTTCATATTTGACCTGGGTTCAAACAACGGGTTCATATTTGACTCAAAGTTTAGGTTCATATTTGACCTAGGTTCAAACAACGGGTTCATATTTGACTCGAAGTTTAGGTTCATATCTGACGTGGTTTCAAACAACGGGTTCATATTTGACTTAAAGGTTAGGTTCACATTTGACCTGGCTTCAAACAACGGTTTCATGTTTAACTCGAGGTTTTGGTTCAAATATGGCCTGGTTTCAAACAACGGGTTCATATTTCACTCGAAGTTTAGGTTCACATTTGACCTGGGTTCAAACAACGGGTTCATATTTGACTCAAAGTTTAGGTTCACATTTGACCTAGGTTCAAACAAGGGTTCATGTTTGACTCAAAGTTTAGGTTCATATCTTACCTGGTTTCAAACAACGGGTTCATATTTGACTCGAAGTTTAGGTTCACATTTGACCTGGGTTCAAACAACGGGTTCATATTTGACTCAAAGTTTAGGTTATCATAACCTGGGTTCAAACAACGGGTTCATGTTTGACTCGATGTTTAGGTTCATATTTGACCTGGGTTCAAACAACGGGTTTATATTTGAATCAAAGATTAGGTTCATATTTAACCTCTGTTTAAACAACGGGTTCATATTTGACTCGAAGTTTAGATTCCTATCTGACCTGGTTTCAAACAACGGGTTCATATTTGACTCGAAGTTTAGGTTCACTTTTGACCCAGGTTCAAATAACGGGTTCATGTTTGACCCGTAGTTTAGGTTCATATCTGACCTGGTTTCAAACAACGGGTTCATATTTGACAGGAAGTTTAGGTTCACATTTGACCTGGGTTCAAACAAAGGGTTCATATTTGACTAGAAGTTTAGGTTCACATTTGCCCTGGGTTCAAACAACGGGTTCATATTTGACTCAAAGTTTAGGTTCATATTTGACCTGGGTTCAAACAACGGGTTCATATTTGACTCAAAGTTTAGGTTCATATTTGACCTAGGTTCAAACAACGGGTTCATATTTGACTCGAAGTTTAGGTTCATATCTGACGTGGTTTCAAACAACGGGTTCATATTTGACTTAAAGGTTAGGTTCACATTTGACCTGGCTTCAAACAACGGTTTCATGTTTAACTCGAGGTTTTGGTTCAAATATGGCCTGGTTTCAAACAACGGGTTCATATTTCACTCGAAGTTTAGGTTCACATTTGACCTGGGTTCAAACAACGGGTTCATATTTGACTCAAAGTTTAGGTTCACATTTGACCTAGGTTCAAACAAGGGTTCATGTTTGACTCAAAGTTTAGGTTCATATCTTACCTGGTTTCAAACAACGGGTTCATATTTGACTCGAAGTTTAGGTTCACATTTGACCTGGGTTCAAACAACGGGTTCATATTTGACTCAAAGTTTAGGTTATCATAACCTGGGTTCAAACAACGGGTTCATGTTTGACTCGATGTTTAGGTTCATATTTGACCTGGGTTCAAACAACGGGTTTATATTTGAATCAAAGATTAGGTTCATATTTAACCTCTGTTTAAACAACGGGTTCATATTTGACTCGAAGTTTAGATTCCTATCTGACCTGGTTTCAAACAACGGGTTCATATTTGACTCGAAGTTTAGGTTCACTTTTGACCTAGGTTCAAACAACGGGTTCATGTTTGACTCGAAGTTTAGGTTCATATCTGACCTGGTTTCAAACAACGGGTTCATATTTGACTCGAAGTTTAGGTTCACATTTCCCCTGGGTTCAAACAACGGGTTCGTATTTGACTCGAAGTTTAGGTTCATATTTGACCTGGGTTCAAACAACGGGTTCATGTTTAACTCGAAGTTTAGGTTCATATCTGACTTGGTTTCAAACAACGGGTTCATATTTGACTCAAAGTTTAGGTTCACATTTGACCTAGGTTCAAACAACGGGTTCATGTTTGACTTAAAGTTTAGGTTCATATCTGACCTGGTTTCAAACAACGGGTTCATATTTGACTTTAAGTTTAGGTTCACATTTGACCTGGCTTCAAACAACGGTTTCATGTTTAACTCGAGGTTTTGGTTCAAATTTGGCCTGGTTTCAAACAACGGGTTCATATTTCACTCGAAGTTTAGGTTCACATCTGACCTGGGTACAAACAACGGGTTCATATTTGACTCAAAGTTTAGGTTCACATGTGACTTGGGTTCAAACAACGGGTTCATGTTTGACTCGAAGTTTAGGTTCATATCTTACCTGGTTTCAAACAACGGGTTCATATTTGACTCGAAGTTTAGGTTCACATTTGACCTGGGTTCAAACTACGGGTTCATATTTGACTCGAAGTTTAGGTTCATATAACCTGGGTTCAAACAATAGGTTCATGTTTGACTCGATGTTTAGGTTTATATTTGACCTGGGTTCAAACATCGGGTATATATTTGAATCGAAGTTTAGGTTCATATTTAACCTCTGTTCAAACAGTGGGATCATATTTGACTCGAAGTTTAGATTCCTATCTGACCTGGTTTCAAACACTGGGTTCATATTTGACTCGAAGTTTAGGTTCACTTTTCACCTAGGTTCAAACAACGGGTTCATGTTTGACCCGTAGTTTAGGTTGATATCTGACCTGGTTTCAAACAACGGGTTCATATTTGACTGGAAGTTTAGGTTCACACTTGACCTGGGTTCAAACAAAGGGTTCATATTTAACTGGAAGTTTAGGTTCACATTTGCCCTGGGTTCAAACAACGGGTTCATATTTGACTCGAAGTTTAGGTTCACTTTTGACCTAGGTTCAAACAACGGGTTCATGTTTGACTCGAAGTTTAGGTTCATATCTGACCTGGTTTCAAACAACGGGTTCATATTTGACTCGAAGTTTAGGTTCACATTTCCCCTGGGTTCAAACAACGGGTTCGTATTTGACTCGAAGTTTAGGTTCATATTTGACCTGGGTTCAAACAACGGGTTCATGTTTAACTCGAAGTTTAGGTTCATATCTGACTTGGTTTCAAACAACGGGTTCACATTTGACTCAAAGTTTAGGTTCACATTTGACCTAGGTTCAAACAACAGGTTCATGTTTGACTCAAAGTTTAGGTTCATATCTGACCTGGTTTCAAACAACGGGTTCATATTTGACTTTAAGTTTAGGTTCACATTTGACCTGGCTTCAAACAACGGTTTCATGTTTAACTCGAGGTTTTGGTTCAAATTTGGCCTGGTTTCAAACAACGGGTTCATATTTCACTCGAAGTTTAGGTTCACATTTGACCTGGGTTCAAACAACGTGTTCATATTTGACTCAAAGTTTAGGTTCACATGTGACTTGGGTTCAAACAACGGGTTCATATTTGACTCGAAGTTTAGGTTCATATTAGACCTGGGTTCAAACAACGGGTTCATGTTTGACTCGAAGTTTAGGTTCATATCTGACATGGTTTCAAACAACGGGTTCATATTTGACTTGAAGTTTAGGTTCATACTTGACCTGGGTTCAAACAACGGGTTTATATTTGACTCAAAGTTTAGGTTGATATCTGACCTGGTTTCAAACAACGGGTTCATATTTGACTCGATGTTTAGGTTCACATTTGACCTGGGTTTAAATAACGAGTTCATGTTTGACTCGAAGTTTAGGTTCATATCTTACCTGGTTTCAAACAACGGGTTCATATTTGACTCGAAGTTTAGGTTCACATTTGACCTGGGTTCAAACTACGGGTTCATATTTGACTCGAAGTTTAGGTTCATATAACCTGGGTTCAAACAATGGGTTCATGTTTGACTCGATGTTTAGGTTTATATTTGACCTGGGTTCAAACATCGGGTATATATTTGAATCGAAGTTTAGGTTCATATTTAACCTCTGTTCAAACAGCGTGTTCATATTTGACTCGAAGTTTAGATTCCTATCTGACCTGGTTTCAAACAACGGGTTCATATTTGACTCGAAGTTTAGGTTCACTTTTGACCCAGGTTCAAACAACGGGTTCATGTTTGACCCGTAGTTTAGGTTGATAACTGACCTGGTTTCAAACAACGGGTTCATATTTGACTGGAAGTTTAGGTTCACATTTGACCTGGGTTCAAACAAAGGGTTCATATTTGACTGGAAGTTTAGGTTCAAATTTGCCCTGGGTTCAAACAACGGGTTCATATTTGACTCGAAGTTTAGGTTCACTTTTGACCTAGGTTCAAACAACGGGTTCATGTTTGACTCGAAGTTTAGGTTCATATCTGACCTGGTTTCAAACAACGGGTTCATATTTGACTCGAAGTTTAGGTTCACATTTCCCCTGGGTTCAAACAACGGGTTCGTATTTGACTCGAAGTTTAGGTTCATATTTGACCTGGGTTCAAACAACGGGTTCATGTTTAACTCGAAGTTTAGGTTCATATCTGACTTGGTTTCAAACAACGGGTTCATATTTGACTCAATGTTTAGGTTCACATTTGACCTAGGTTCAAACAACGGGTTCATGTTTGACTCAAAGTTTAGGTTCATATCTGACCTGGTTTCCAACAACGGGTTCATATTTGACTTTAAGTTTAGGTTCACATTTAACCTGGCTTCAAACAACGGTTTCATGTTTAACTCGAGGTTTTGGTTCAAATTTGGCCTGGTTTCAAACAACGGGTTCATATTTCACTCGAAGTTTAGGTTCACATTTGACGTGGGTTCAAACAACGGGTTCATATTTGACTCAAAGTTTAGGTTCACATGTGACTTGGGTTCAAACAACGGGTTCATATTTGACTCGAAGTTTAGGTTCATATCTGACCTGGTTTCAAACAACGGGTCCATATTTGACTCAAAGTTTAGGTTCACATTTGACCTGGCATCAAACAATGGTTTCATGTTTAACTCGAGGTTTTGGTTCATATTTGGCCTGGTTTCAAACAACCGGTTCATATTTGACTCGATGTTTAGGTTCACATTTGACCTGGGTTCAAACAACGGGTTCATATTTGACTCAAAGTTTAGGTTCACATGTGACTTGGGTTCAAACAACGGGTTCATATTTGACTCGAAGTTTAGGTTCATATTTGACCTGGGTTCAAACAATGGGTTCATGTTTGACTCGTAGTTTAGGTACATATCTGACCTGGTTTCAAACAACGGGTTCATATTTGACTTGAAGTTTAGGTTCATATTTGACCTGGGTTCAAACAACGGGTTTATATTTGACTCAAAGTTTAGGTTCATATCTGACCTGGTTTAAAACAATTGGTTCATATTTGAATCGAAGTTTAGGTTCACATTTGACCTGGGTTCAAATAACGAGTTCATGTTTGACCCAAAGTTTAGGTTCATATCTTACCTGTTTTCAAACAACGGGTTCAAATTTGACTCGAAGTTTAGGTTCACATTTGACCTGGGTTCAAACAACGGGTTCATATTTGACTCGAAGTTTAGGTTCAAATAACTTGGGTTCAAACAACGGGTTCATGTTTGACTCGATGTTTAGGTTTATATTTGACCTGGGTTCAAAAGACGGGTTTATATTTGAATCGAAGTTTAGGTTCATATTTAACCTCTGTTCCAACAGCGGGTTCATATTTGACTCGAAGTTTAGGTTCCTATCTGACCTGGTCTCAAACAACGGGTTCATTTTGACTCGAAGTTTAGGTTCACTTTTGACCCAGGTTCAAACAACGGGTTCATGTTTGACTCGAAGTTTAGGTTCATATCTGGCATGGTTTCAAACAACGGGTTCATATTTGACTCGAAGTTTAGGTTCACATTTCACCTGGGTTCAAACAATGGGTTCATATTTGACTCGAAGTTTAGGTTCATATTTGACCTGGTTTCAAACAACGGGTTCATATTTGACTCGAAGTTTAGGTTCATATTTGACCTGCGTTCAAACAATGGGTTTATATTTGACACAAAGTTTAGGTTCATATCTGACCTGGTTTCAAACAACGGGTTCATATTTGACTCGAAGTTTAGGTTCACATTTGACCTAGGTTCAAACAACGGGTTCATGTTTGACTCAAAGTTTAGGTTCATATCTTACCTGGTTTCAAACAACGGGTTCATATTTGACTCGAAGTTTAGGTTCACATTTGACCTGGGTTCAAACTACGGGTTAATATTTTACTCGAAGTTTAGGTTCATATAACCTGGGTTCAAACAATGGGTTCATGTTTGACTCGATGTTTAGGTTTATATTTGACATGGGTTCAAACAACGGGTATATATTTGAATCGAAGTTTAGGTTCATATTTAACCTCTGTTCAAACAGCGGGTTCATATTTGACTTGAAGTTTATATTCCTATCTGACCTGGTTTCAAACAACGGGTTCATATTTGACTCGAAGTTTAGGTTCACTTTTGACCCAGGTTCAAACAACGGGTTTATGTTTGACCCGTAGTTTAGGTTCATATCTGACCTAGTTTCAAACAACGGGTTCATATTTGACTGGAAGTTTAGGTTCACATTTGACCTGGGTTCAAACAACGGGTTCATATTTGACTCGAACTTTAGGTTCACATTTGCCCTGGGTTCAAACAACGGGTTCATATTTGACTCAAAGTTTAGGTTCATATTTGACCTGGGTTCAAACAACGGGTTGATATTTGACTCAAACTTTAGGTTCATATCTGACCTGGTTTCAAACAACGGGTTCATATTTGACTCGAAGTTTAGGTTCACATTTGACCTGGGTTCAAACAAGGGGTTTATATTTGACTCAAAGTTTAGGTTATCACAACCTGGGTTAGAACAACGGGTTCATGTTTGACTCGATGTTTAGGTTCATATTTGACCTGGGTTCAAACAACGGGTTTATATTTGAATCGAAGTTTAGGTTCATATTTAACACATGTTTAAACAACGGGTTCGTATTTGACTCGAAGTTTAGATTCCTATCTGACCTGGTTTCAAACAACGGGTTCATATTTGACTGGAAGTTTAGGTTCACTTTTGACCTAAGTTCAAACAACGGGTTCATGTTTGACTCCAAGTTTAGGTTTATATATGACCTGGTTTCAAACAACGGGTTCATATTTGACTCGAAGTTTAGGTGCACATTTTCCCTGGGTTCACACAACGGGTTCATATTTGACTCGAAGTTTAGGTTCATATCTGACCTGGTTTCAAACAACGGGTTCATGTTTAACTCGAAGTTTAGGTTCATATCTGACCTGGTTTCAAACAACGGGTTCATGTTTAACTCGAGGTTTTGGTTCAAATTTGGCCTGGTTTCAAACAACGGGTTCATATTTCACTCGAAGTTTAGGTTCACATTTGACATGGGTTCAAACAACGGGTTCTTGTTTGACTCGAAGTTTAGGTTCATATCTGACCTGGTTTCAAACAACGGGTTCATATTTGACTTGAAGTTTAGGTTCATACTTGACCTGGGTTCAAACAACGGGTTTATATTTGACTCAAAGTTTAGGTTCATATTGTCGCTCCCGAAAAGATTCGCATCCAACGGTACAAACGCGAGAGTGGCGCAAAAGACACAGAGTCGCCAGCAAAGTGTATTTATCCCAAGAGAGGGAAAGGAAACACTGCATAAACCTGAAAGAAGGGAAAGGGCATGGTCTCGCGACCAAGAGAACGGGTACGGGAGTCGGTTACGCGAAGGGAAGGTGTTAGCACCCAACACGTCCATCGTACTCGATGGGATCCACGCTTGTTGTCTGCATCAAAGGGTGTCGTCATCTGGAGCTCCACTGCTACTGGACCGGAGAAGAAACGAGAACGGAAAAACGGAGAAACGAAGAAGAAAAGAAAAAAGAAGTGACTCGATAGGACGTTATCGTTGTCCTAGGCCTACGTACTCCCTCAGTGCAATGGGAAAGTCAGAGTCAACGTAGTTCGGACGGGAACTGTGGGGGAAGGTTGCTCGCCAAGACAATCGCTGTCTTGTGCCTACATATCCTCAATCGGACGAGAGAGAGGAATCAGAGCTAATGTAGTTCGTGGGTACGACCACGGATGGGTAAGTGTTTTTTACGTGAGCGACGAGCTCTTTCTGAAAAAAAAGAAGTTTGAAACCCAACAATCCCGAAGGACAAAAAAGATTTGAATTTGTTTGGTGTTTTTTAGACAGAAGTGTCTTTTAAGTTGTTTCGCAACTTGCATTGAACCCAAGTCTTGAATATAGGAACGAATACTTCGCGCATCGTCCCCAACAGGACGTACGCTAGGTATCCTAGAAGAATGAGAGGAAGTCCCTCACTCCCCACTTCCCACATAGAAGGCTCAAGCGCAATACACGTTAACTTTTATTACGTGTCTTGAAGAAGTTTTAAGATGAGAAGAGAGACGACACAAAGGAAACTCTGAAGGGAAACTAAGAGTCCTAATGTTATCATGCATGGATGTCCTATGGTTAGTGAGGTTTAGGAGAGACGACTACCTAACCTAATGCTAATCCTACTCCAAGCTTAATCAAAAATTAAGTTGGACTAGGTAGCTCTAACGGGAGAGAGTCCAAGACTTAAACAAGTCTCGAGACTCGAGGGATGAAAAGAGTGAAAGAGAAGAAGGAGAAAGAGAAGGAGAAGATAAGATACAAGATGGGGCAGCAAGTACATCATATCATAAATGTCCAACTCAAGTCAATCAACATGTTTCAAAGATTAATGCAAATCACTTCAAGTAATCATGCAAAGGTAAACATGGAAGGATGCAAGCACACTTGAATTAAATGCACAATTAAGCACACATGGATCTCATACCAAAGTGAAATGAAAGAGACAAGATGAAAATGAAACAAGACCAGAACTCACATCATATCATCATTAACAATCCACATATGCAAACTAGGTTCACATTATGCAATACGATGCACCAAAGAAGTTACAAAGCAAAAGGGATGATATGCATCACATAATTCAAACCAAATGCATCCAACAATGCTCAAGTAACATGAAAATCAAATATAGAACTCAAGAGGCAGTAGCATATACATCAACGTCATATCAAACCCAAACTCAAGTCATACAAGATTAATCATCAAGCAACATATTCAAAGCATGCACCAAAAGTGAGTAAGACATCCACAAAACTCAAGTCAAAATAACAACACTTTGTAAAATCAAGAACAAATAAAAAAATGAGTGAAAAGAGATGATTCCAAAGCCACAAGTAAGTTCAAACAGTACATGATCATACCATAAAAACATCTTAAGCATCACTCAATCACAAGTAAGCAAATGCATCTAAACTAGATCATGTACCAAAGTATACCTCAACCAAACTTGCATCACAAACAACACTCAACCAAAAATAGCAAAGTGGATTAATAAAATCCCAAAAAAAATGTCTAAACAGAAGCTAACTCAATCAAGTAACATATTCAAAAAGATTGGATCAAAAAGAATTAAAGAGCTTGTCTAAAAGTGATCCACATGTCAAGATGTGCAAAGAATCGAGCAAGAGTCGAGGGTTAATAAAACTTGAGTGGTGAGTCACTAAAAGTAACTCAAACCAACCTCAAACCAGCATTGAAACACCCTCATATTATGCCCATAAAGTGACCAAAAGATTGGCCTCAAATGATGTGTGAAAGACACAAAAATTCCTAACCCTAGAAATAGGATATCATTGGAAACACTCTAACAATTTAATTCAAAATAAAATAAAAAAAACGAAAATAAAAATAAAATAAAAATTATGAGAATTAAGTTGACATACTAATTAAACATAAAAATATTTTTGTGGATTTTTTTAAAATGAATTTAACAATTGAAACTAAATTCAAATAGAAAAATAAAAAAAGAAATGAAAAAAAAAAAAGATTAACAAAATGAGGGGGTGCATCAGCAATTGGAGTCACGTTGAAATACATGATGGACCATAACGCAGGGTGCAAATAGCAAATTACCAAGCCCAGACCAACATTAAAATTCAGAAAACAAACAACAAAAAAACGTTTGTATGAAACGCAACGTTTCAAGCTCAACCTGGCCACGCTGGCCTCTCTCATCAAATGAGGTGGCGCGTTGTTATGCCTTCATTGGTTGGTCAACCGTCAAACCTTTGCCACATCAAGTCGCCGCTCAAGACGCCGGAGCTAGGGCTCCGGTCGTCTTCTCCGGTTACACACGCCGGAGTTGCAGCCCGACCCTCACAGAAACACGAAAACCAAACATCCCTCCACACGAAATTCCATGGAGAACTCAAATCCACAATTAGTTTCTTCTAAAAATCACTCTAACATGAAGAAATCTAAGCACGAAAAAACAACACACAATCTGAAATGCACGCAAACTAACACAACACACACATAAACACGGCCTACACTGGTGTAGGACTTCAGAAATGCCAATAATAAACAGTATCAACGTGCAGCATGGAGTGTTTGAGAAGAAGAATGATTACCTAACGGAGCTACTCCATTGGTTCTTCAAACTTTGAGGTGAGACTAGAAAAAGATGCAGGGAAAACTCCTCTGAGCTGGAGAGAACGGATCGAAACTTTGTTTGCTTGGAAACCTCTTCAATTCCTCATGCCATAACTTGAATAAGTGAGGGAGATGGAAATGGTGAACCGACCAAAATACACGTTCCAGCTACCAAATGATGCGTACAGAAGCAGAATAAAGTTCAAGAGATGAAGAATCCTTCATAAAATGGAGCAAAGGGATGTGAAAAAGGGTGACTCGACTCAGAGAAAAAAAAACAAGAGTGTATGCCTTTTTTCTATTTTCTTGCCAAGAAAAATCCTCTGCCTCTCTCTAGGGTTTATGCACTTATATATGAAGGGTTGTGAGTGGTTTAATGGGCCTAAAAAGAATGAGCAGCTCGTTTCAAATTTTTTTGACAATACTTGATATGGAGAGTGTGGTACGGATCCCTCTCACATGGGGTGCATGGGGTGGTCTTGTGAGCCAAGTAAGGGTGTGAAAAGGATGTTAGAAGGTCTTGAAAAGGTTTGGCACGTGATAGAGGAGAGTGAAGTCAGAATGTGCTAATTTTCTCTTTTTCCAAATTGAGGCAAAATATGCAACATGGGTTCATACATAAAATGCACTTGCTTGGTCATTTGTAGTAAAGAAATGGGGATATGCGTGCAAGTATTATCATGCTGCAAGAAAAAACCTCCTTTGGTGTCCAAAATGTCCACCATATGCACAAAGGGATCAAAGTCATGCATAGCACTTTGCTTGGTAATATCTTGATGAAGAATGGCTTAAATGGGAAGATTTCAAGGTCAAGCAAAAGTAGGAAGAGGGGAGAATGAACTTGATGTTGAAAAGAAGTTGAAATGATGCTTGGAACCTTGTGGAAATAAACCATGAATACGGGTTCTCACGGCTGCCAAAATTGAGTAAAAACTTCAAGTCATGAACACAAATTGACCACATGATGACACCAACTTTGAAGGTATATAACTCTCACCACAATGGTTCAAATGACACGAATTTGGATTCTTTGGAAAGAGGGGATTGCCCTCTACACTTTTCATGTTAGAAGTTTCTCAATTCAAACCTTGGAAGTCACTTAAAATTGGCCAAGAATAATGGTACACCAAGCTGTCAAAAATAACTTAGAAAAATTCTAAGTTTTTTTCCAAATTTCCAATTTGAAACCTCCATCTTTGAAACATCATAACTCTCTCAAAAATGATCCAAATGGCATGGTTCTTGTGCTCATTTTGAAGGGAAAACTTCAATCTACAACTTCCATGTGGAAAAGGTTTTTGAATGAGGCCTTGAAAATGGTGAAAAATGGCTTAGAAAGTGATTAAAAACTTACTAAAAATAGTAAGTTTCTAAAAACCTAATTTTCCAATTTTAGCAACTTTCCCAAATTCTTGATTTTTTATGAACCTTTGAACATTTCTTGATCAAATCTTGTCCATGGACCATATTTGACTTGAAAATCATGATGTTGACCTCAAAAAGTCAGGGGTTGACTTTTCCACTGCACAGTTGACTTTATTCCCAATTCTCCTGATTTTCAAATTTCTGATCAATTGAAAACCTTCTGAAGCAAATTGATGGACAATTCTCCAATCCTAGACACTTAAGGACATGAGGAATACCATGAGGTCAAGTCTTGTCCTAAAAATCAGAAATAAACTGATTCTATAGGAAACCCTAATTTTGGCTCCTCTGGTTAGGAGAAATCAGCACATCCTCCAAACTCAAATTCCTCTGAGTATGATGTGTGTCATGTCCATCAATGATGATATGTGCCATTTGGAGATGATAAACAATCAAAGAGCTTGCTCATTTGAGGGTTAAATCTCAGACTCTCCAAAACCCTAATTTAAGAAACCAAGTTAGGAGAGTGTGATTCTTTTGAATTCCCCTGCCCATCTTGATCTTGTGATGAGATGATGGACCAAATAAAACACCTTGAGGCCCAAGGTTCATTTGTGGTTCAAGAATTGATAGCATCAAGAATTGTCTCTCCTCTTAGCCCCTTGGACAATGCACATGAACTGTTGTTTGAAAACCTGAAAAACCTCTTCTTCCTTTGAGTTAAACCAAGTACCTTGATCCCATGCTAGGACCCAATGCTATGCACAAATGCTAATGCAAGAAATGCAAAGAAACATAAGCCAGTTAGCTAAAAACAACAAGGCAAATTTTGGGGTGTTACAGCTGCCCCTATTCAATCAACTTGATCCTGAAGGTATGATAGTGACGGCTATCATGCGTTCCAAGGATTCACGGAGATTGAATACCATAAGAAACCTGAAATTTGCAATCCTCAAAGGAGGGACGACTCCACTGGGGAATAAACAATAAATGCTGCACTGTCACAACACGTACGAGTGTTGGAAACCAAAACTGTATTGAAAAGTCTTGAAATAAACACAAACGAGTGTTAGCTACGCCGGGGATAAACACGGACGAGTGTTAAAGAATCCAGGATATCAAATACGGACGGGTATTGAGAAGATACATGGACGGGTGTAAAATGTCGATGCGGACGGGCATTGAAATAAAAGTTCAAACACAGACGGGTGTTGAAAATGGTACACGGACGGGTGTTGAAAATGGTACACGGACGGGTGCCAAAGATTTCAATACGGACGGGTACTGAAAAAAGGTACACGGACGGGTGTAAAAGATTCAATACGGACGGGTATTGAAAAAGGTTGTAAAGCAACTTTATCGGGAATTAATCTCGCTGGGGGAACGGGAGGCGACACAGACGAGTGTCATCAAAAGGTCAATACGGACGGGTATTGAAACAAAAAGGCGACCTCTCTGGGGATTGAATCGCAGCACTGACGGGTGCCGAAGGAAACACGGACGAGTGTCATCAAAAGGTCAATACGGACGGGTATTGAAAAAGTTCAAACACGGACGGGTGCTGAAGGAAACACGGACGAGTGTCTGACAGTAAAAATTTCGAGGGAATAAATCAAAGGACCACCTGGACGAAGGGGTACAAACAAAATCAAGGATAAACAATCCTGGCCAAAACGTTCTGCCGGGGAACTATCAAATATTGTTTAACCCAACACCTCTGAAATCCAGCTTTTCCTGACGAAGGAAAACTCAAACCTGGCTTACGCTTTAGATGCATATGTTTGAATTTTGCCGTAATGCCCCACATGAAGTGGAAATGCTACGCATTTGGGAGGATGCTATGCAAAACAAATGCTTATGCAATGCAAAAGAGACGTCCCAGCAAAATAAATGCTGAAGACCAGAAGCAACTCCGCTAGGGACGGCAAACTAAATTGCCACTGAAACAAAGGAAAACTTGTTGAGGAAAACTTCTCCCTGCTAGGGAATATCACAATCACCAATTCTGTCGGAGATGGACGAAACTCCAAGAGGATATCCACTATGTTGAGGAATATCAAGATCAACAACTCTGCTGGAGATGGACGAAGCTCCGAGAGAATACCCACTCAGTTGGGGAGGGGTATGAATACTGAAGATGGAAATTCCACCGCTGGGGACGACCTACTATTTCAGAACTTGGCTTCGGCGCCTGCCAAAAACGATTGGCCTTAAGACCTGCTGGGGATACCACTCACCACCAGACTCTGATTGGGGAAATGAGCTTAATCTGCTGCTAGGGAAGTAACTTTACCCTCACCCTGCTGGGTACTAGATCAAACCATTGTCGTCGAGACTATACTTTCTGACCAACCGAGGAAAGTAGACACCAGGACCCTGTGGGGACAATAACATCTTCGTCCACAAACTTCCTGCTGGAGGCACGGCAACACTCACCTTAAAGCAATCAACTTCTGAGTACTTGATGGGAAATAGCATTCCAAACACGACTTCGGCTGGGTATATAATCCTCTGTACTTTGCTGAGGAAGACTATCCTCAACGACTCCGCTTGGGAGAGAAAGTAATTGTCAACATCCACCCTGCTAAGGGATAACACATGTTTCCTGACTAGCTGGGGAACAAATAACTGCCCCCTGCTCCGTGGGGAGACATCACTTGCTGAAGAAAGATGAGCCAAATCACAACTCTGGCCGGGAAAAACCTTTTATATCCTGCTAGGGAGGACGATCCTTAACGACTCCGCTTAGGGAATTACTCCTTTATACTCTGGTTGAGGAGGACGACCCTCGCTACTCTGATGGGGAAGAGTAATAACCTGCTGAGGACGATCAGACTCTACTGGGGAAAACAAACGAGCTGCTGAGGACGATCAGACTTCAAAAATAAAGAGAGCAACTCTACTGGGGGAGTACATCTGTCACCCTGCAAAACCAACAGAAAGGTCTATGCGCAGAAATGATTACATTGATTATCAACATAGTGACTGTCGCCTAAACAATTGCCACTGTTTTCCAACTTGTGTCATAAAGCTCAATGTTTTAGCATGTAATGTTTTTATCAAAAATATCGGACATTTTCACAAACAAAACAGGTAAAAGAGAAAACAAAAGCTCTTTAACTGAAATGCAAACTTTATTGAATGAATTGGCCTGTAAATAGGCATTTACATCTGGAAGCAATTCCTGAAAAGAGGTAATTGCGCAAAAAGTAAAAGAAAATACAAATGTCGGCAATGTGGGGAACAGACATCCACCATGACTCGACTCAGCTATAACCCATATGACTTGCTCATCCGCAGATACTTTGGCCTTCGAAGACGACTAACTGGACTGATTCCTTTCCTCCGAATTTTCCAAGTGTGAACGGTGATCACAGACCGAACGCGGATCGTAGTCTTTGCTTTAAAATCCCTAACTTTTGCCTGGATCGCCCTTTTCGGGTTTTCAATCCACCGGGATACCCATTTTTGCCAAGGTTGCCTTTTCAGGTTTTCAACCTTGCGGGTTTATTCTTTTTTCCTTTTATCCCTAATTTTTGCCCGAACCCTTTCTTTTTATGGTTCGCCAGGATGCCCCATTTTTGTCTGAACCTTCTTTTTTGCTCAGCGGGTCTCTTTTATGCAAAGTATTTTTTGACTACATCCGCGTTCACAGGGGACGTAAAATCTTCGCCATCCATAGTTGAGAGTAATAAGGCTCCACCAGAGAAAACCTGTCTTACTACATATGGCCCTTCGTAATTCGGAGTCCACTTGCCCCTGTGATCTGTTTGGGGAGGAGTAATCCTTTTCAGAACTAATTCACCAGCTTGAAAACACCGAGGACGCACCTTCTGATCAAAGGCTTTCTTCATCCTGCTCTGATACAACCGGCCATGCGCAATGGCTTTCAATCTCTTCTCTTCAATGAGGTTCAATTCATTCAGCCGGGAACGCACCCATTCAGCTTCATCCAGCTTCACATCTGTCAGAATTCTCAAAGAAGGAATCTCAACTTCTAATGGCAGGACTGCTTCCATGCCATACACTAGTGAGAAAGGAGTTGCCCCAGTCGAGGTGCGTACCGAAGTACGATACCCATGCAAGGCGTAAGGCAACATCTCATGCCAGTCTTTGTATGTCACTACCATCTTCTGCACAATCTTCTTTATGTTCTTATTAGCCGCTTCAACAGCCCCATTCATCTTCGGACGATAGGGAGAAGAATTGTGATGTTCGATTTTAAAGCTCTGGCATAGCTCCTTCATCATCTTGTTATTTAGATTTGAACCATTATCAGTAATGATTCTCTCCAGGACTCCATACCGGCAGATGATGTCCTTCTTAATGAACCGGGCTACCACTTGTTTAGTGACGTTGGCATACGATGCTGCTTCCACCCACTTCGTGAAATAATCAATAGCCACCAGGATAAAGCGATGTCCATTTGAAGCAGTCGGCTCGATCTTTCCAATCATGTCAATGCCCCACATTGCAAAAGGCCAAGGTGACGACAAAACATTCAGAGGAGTAGGCGGTACGTGCACCTTGTCAACATAAATCTGGCATTTATGACATTTTCGGGCGTATTTAAAACAGTCAGACTCCATAGTCATCCAATAATACCCCGCTCTCAACAATTTTCTGGCCATAGCATGCCCATTGGCATGAGTACCGAAGGAACCTTCGTGAACCTCTTCCATTAACAAGCCTGCCTCGTGTTCATCAACACAACGTAGCAAGACCATGTCAAAGTTTCTCTTGTACAACACATCATCCTTGTTCAAAAAGAAGTTTCCTGATAACCTCCTCAATGTCTTTTTATCTTTGGAAGATGCCCCGACTGGGTATTCCTGACTCTTCAAGAAGACTTTAATGTCATGATACCAAGGCTGGCCATCTGATACCCCTTCAACTGCAAATAGAAAAGCAGGTCTATCCAAGCGCATGATTCTGATTGAGGGAGCTTCATTCCAAAGATTCACTTTATACATTGATGACAATGTTGCCAACGCATCAGCCATCTGATTCTCTATCCGGGGAATGTGATGGAAGTCTACTCTATCAAAGAAAGGTAACAATCTTCTGGCATAATTGTTATATGGAACGAGATTTACTTGACGAGTCTCCCATTCTCCTGTAATCTGATTCACCACCAACGCAGAATCACCATAAACATCGAGGTTCTTGATTCTCAAATCAATTGCTTCTTCTAACCCCATGATGCATGCTTCATACTCCGCTTCATTGTTGGTGCATATGAACGCTAATCGGGCAGTAAAGGGTATATGAGAACCCTGTGGAGTCGTAATGATTGCCCCGATTCCGTTGCCATACGAATTAACAGCCCCATCAAAAACCATCTTCCATTGAGATCCAATCTCAGGTCCTTTATCAGGCAAAGGCTCTTCACAATCCTTCATCTTCAGATACATGATATGTTCATCTGGAAATTCGAACTTCATCGGTTGATAATCCTCAATTGGCTGTTCAGCGAGATATTCTGACAAAACACTTCCCTTAATGGCCTTTTGGGAAACATACTGAATATCATATTCTGTCAGAACCATCTGCGAACGGGCTATCCTACCAGAAAGTGCTTGCTTCTCAAACACATACTTGATTGGATCCATCTTCAAAATCAAAAGGGTTGTATGGTTTAACATATACTGCCTCAAACGCTTAGCGGCCCAAGCGAGTGCACAACATGTTTTCTCCAGCATCGAGTATCTTGACTCGCAATCAGTAAACTTCTTACTCAGGTAATAGATGGCGTGCTCTTTTTTACCTGACTCGTCTTGTTGACCGAGCATACAACCCATTGAATTCTCAAGAACCGTGAGATACATAATCAAAGGTCTTCCTGGCGCTGGCGGCATAAGGACCGGGGGTTCCTGCAAGTATTCTTTAATCTTTTCAAACGCCTTTTGACAATTTTCATTCCACCTGACCGCTTGATCTTTTCTTAGCAACTTGAAGATTGGTTCACACGTGGCTGTGAGATGCGAGATGAACCTAGCAATGTAATTCAATCTCCCCAAGAAACCACGAACCTCTTTTTCTGTTTTCGGCACAGGCATTTCTTGTATGGCTTTTACCTTTGCAGGATCAACCTCAATACCTTTTTCACTAACAATAAACCCCAGCAATTTTCCCGATCTCACCCCGAAGGTGCATTTGTTTGGATTCAACCTCAGTCTGAATTTCCTTAACCTTTCAAATAACTTCTGAAGATTCACCAGATGTTCTTCTTCCGTCTGTGACTTCGCAATCATGTCATCAACATAGACCTCAATCTCTTTGTGAATCATATCATGAAAGAGAGTCACCATCGCCCGCTGGTAAGTTGCCCCTGCATTTTTCAATCCAAAGGGCATCACTTTGTAGCAGAAAGTTCCCCACGGTGTTATGAATGTAGTCTTCTCCATGTCCTCTGGGGCCATTCTGATTTGGTTATACCCAGAGAAGCCATCCATGAAGGAAAACACAGAATACTGAGCAGTATTGTCAACTAACACGTCAATGTGAGGGAGCGGGAAATCATCCTTTGGGCTTGCTCTATTCAAATCCCTGTAATCAACACACATCCTGACCTTCCCATCCTTCTTAGGTACGGGCACGATGTTGGCAACCCATGGAGGATAATTTGTTACGGCAAGAAATCCGGCATCTAGCTGTTTCTGAACCTCTTCCTTGATCTTGACAGACATCTCCGGTTTAGTTCTTCTCAACTTTTGCTTGACCGGAGCACAACCTTCTTTGAGTGGTAGCCGGTGTACAACAATATCAGTATCCAGCCCGGGCATGTCTTGGTAAGACCAGGCGAAGATGTCAACATACTCTCGGAGCATTTCAATCAATCTTCCCTTGACACTGTCTTCCAATGCAGCCCCTACTCTTACTTCCTTTCTAGCGTCCTCGGTTCCCAGATTTATAATCTCAATTTCCTCCTGATGAGGTTGGATGACTCTCTCCTCTTGCTTCAACAGTCTGGCCAACTCTTCGGGCAGTTCACAATCTTCATCAGCCTCTTCTTCAGCCTGATAGATTGGATTGTCAAAGTCATACCGAGCTATAGCTGAGTCATGATCGGTGTCATCTGAACAAAAAGACCTGCAATGATTTATGAGGTATGTTTTATTATGATGCAACAAAAGAAACACATTGCCATTTTGATGTGGGTTTTTTAATGCATAAAAATAAAAACAGAAAGACAGAGATCAAAATATTTGAGTGTGAAAAGTCCTTTATTGATGATAAAGCAAAACATGCGATAGTTAAAAGCCCTACAAACAGAATCACTACGTCTTGGGCAGAACGTAGGATTAACAAAATAGGAAAACAAAGCAATTACTCGAAGCCTGTCACTTGAATGACTTTCTCGGAAGACCAGTTGTGCAGACTTTCCCCTGGGACACAAGGACGGATCCAGCTATCCATGTCGCAATCACTGTCTCCTTCTTCATCAATAGCATTAACTCTGTCGAAGAAAACTCCAGCGCTAGTGAACCGGACAGGGCCATAGAATCTTGGGGGATCCTCATCTCTCCTGGATGGCTTATATCCCAATCCATAAGTATCCTTCTTTTTCTGGACTTCAACCACCCGGCCCCACCTCTGTGAACCACCAGCTTCAACCACAGCTTTGGCGTCTCTCAACGAAGACATGGAACCCTCAGGTTGATTTGCCACTACGGGCTGCACTACAGCTTCAGACTGAACAACTTCTTCAGAAACTTTCACCTTCTCAAATCCCTGGCACAATGTCTCGTGGATTTCCCCATCCACTTCCACGTATTTGAAGGTTGACAACTGACTGATCATTATGTCTTCTTCTCCGCACACTGTCACTATGTGACCATCAACCATATACTTCAGCTTTTGATGCAAAGTGGAAGTTACAGCACCTGCCCTATGGATCCAAGGACGACCCAATAAACAGCTGTACGCTGGCTGAATATCCATAATGTAAAACGTTGCATTAAAGATTTCCGGTCCAACCTTGATTGGAAGCACAATCTCGCCAAAAACAGATCTCTTCGAGCCATCAAAAGCTCGCACCACCAAGTCGCTTGGTGTACAAATAAGTCCTCGAGTATCCAACTTCATTAACGCTTTCTTGGGCAATACATTCAACGATGAACCAGTATCAACCAAGACATGTGACATCAGCGAGCCACGGCATTCGATCGAAATATGCAGGGCATTGTTATGATTCCTGCCAGCAGAAGTCAAGTCAAGATCTGTAAAACCCAGGCCGTTACCCGCATTCACGTGCGCTACAACCCCTTCCAGTTGATTAACAGAAATCTCTTGAGGAACGTATGCTGCATTCAAAATCTTCAAAAGAGCATTCCTGTGAGCCTCAGAACACAAGAGCAGAGACAGAATAGAGATCTTGGACGGGGTCTGATGTAATTGGTCCACAATCTTATAATCACTTTTTCGGATGAGCCTCATAAATTCCTCTACATTTTCTGAAAAAGCATCATCAACCGGTTTCACTGTAGATTCCACAATCACTGGGGTCTGAACAGAACCATCCATCGCCTGTTTTCCTCTATCCTGCCTAGAGGTACTGGGTTGATCGTTAACCGGAGGGAGCACTCTACCACTTCTGGTTATGGCATCAGTCTCAACTTTAACCCCTGAACTAGAACCCACTGGTGAAGTATTCATTAGCTCTTGCTTTTTCCCATTGACAAATACCTCTGCACCATAATTCCACGGAATAGCCTTAGAACTCTCGTACGGAATGGGTCCAGCCCTTGTGATAATGACTGGAGGTGGCCTTGCTGGACCAGAAATAGTAATTGTTTTGAATGGAATAGTGATAGTGGCAACCTTCTCACTAACAACCTCTTCTAGCTGATTACCTCTGTCAAACTGTAAATAGCCCTCATCAATCAGATTCTGAATACCCCTCTTCAACGAATCACAACCATTAACCTTTATCAAACAATCTGAGCAGTTCTCACCACAACCCGGATAGACATCACCATTCAATAATCTGTTCTTAACCACCACCAACGGAGTCTTCAGCTCCTCCACATCCCTGATCAAATTCAAAGTTTCACAGTCCTCAATTATAGCATTCACCCTTGGCCCATTGTGATTAGGCATCGGGTTCTGAATAACATTGGGTCCGTCATTCGAGAAATTGATGGCTTTTGAGTCCACAAGGTCCTGCACCTTGTGCTGAAACGCCCTGCACTTCTCCACCGTGTGCCCAGGAGCACCAGAATGAAAATCGCAGTGTGCGTTAGCATCGTAGCCTCGTGGGAGTTCCCCTGTTGGTGGAGCCAAGGTACGAAGCTCAACTAGACGCAACTGCAGCAAGTGTTGCAACAACTGTGCATATGACATTGGGGGTTGATCAAAATGCCTCTCTGCATTCCTCTGTCTGTTTTGATACTGACCCTGCTGCCTATTCTGATTAGCATTACCCCTTTGCTGTTGTGGTGGAGGTAATGTTGCTGGAATGGTTACTGATGCTACCTGTTGATTGTTAAACTGGCGCTGTTTCCCTTTTCCCCTGTGGGATGATACAGCGTTGGTCTCTCCTTTCTTCTTATAATTATCAAACGGCTTTTTTCCCTGTCCGGAAGACGATCCATCACCGCTAGAAACCTTCCCAGCCTTAATTCCGACCTCTATCTTCTGCCCAATAGCAATCACATCTGCAAACTTGCCTAGAGAACAAGGCAAAAGCTTCTCATAGTAGTGCTTCGGCAATGTGTCCATGAACATATCTAGCATCTCTTTCTCTAGCATTGGTGGCTGCACCCTAGCCGCCAATTCACGCCACCTTTGCGCGTATTCTTTGAAACTCTCATCATTCTTCTGGGACATGCTCAACAACTGAGTTCTGTTGGGAGCCATGTCCGTGTTGTACTGATAATGCTTGATGAAAGCTGCAGCTAGCTCTCTCCAGGTACGAACATATCTGCTTTCTAGCCCCATGTACCATTCCAAAGACGCGCCAGACAGGCTGTCTTGGAAGAAGTGCATCATTAACTTTTCATCCTTAGCGTGAGCAGCCATCTTCCGGGTATAGGCCTTCACATGAGTCCTTGGGCAGGTAGAGCCATTGTATTTTTCTAGCGTACGAATCTGAATCTTGTGTGGAATAACAACATCAGGGACCAACCCTAGGTCGTCCAAATCAATCCCCAAATCATCCTGCTTCACCACTCCTTTCAATTGAGCTTCGATTAAACGGATTCTTTCATCACTGACCACAGGAAGGGCAGCATCTAGACTCCTGACCGAGAACACATCGTCCTGTTGATCATCAAAATGATGGCCATGGATAGCCCGAACAGTACTTCCCTCTCCAACCACTGTAGGAATTCTGCCCTGTCCACCAGCACCAACTCCGCCCGGAGGGATATTACGGTTAATAAGACCACCGTGTAGGATACCATTTTCGTCGACCTGCGCCACTAACGGCTGAACCAGAGTTCTGAACTCGTTCTGACTTTGCACCACACCCTGCATCATTTCCATGAACTGGTCGATGCGAGCTTGCATAGTGGCCATATCTGCTTGAACTTTGTCCATCACTCTGTTTTGATTGAGCCTGGTAGAATAACGATGAATTGGTTGATCAATCCTGACTAAAAGAAAGAGAGAACATAAGAAAACCAGAGAAACCCAAGAAAACCTGCAATGCAAAGAATGAATATGATTATGCCAAATGCAAATGCAACAAACATATTTGAACATTTCCAAGGTATATCCGCTTTGATTCCATTCCAAGCAACCGGGCCAGGGATTAGACGCAATATCGGAAAATAAATCCGACCCAGAAATACCACCGGATCCAACCACTGGAAACCAATCACAAAAATAGAAAACTACCAAGGCAAAAATATCTGAATCAAACATTCTATTATCAAGATGGAAGAATTCATACAAACAAAGTCAATCGTAACCAACGGTGATTCCATCAACAATCCTGATGGTAACCACAAAAAAACAGATACACAATAAACTACAATTCTACCCCAAACAGGCTAGCCTCCACTTCTTCCAGAAGATTCAAAGTGTCAGGATGTGCCGGTCGCGAGATTAGCCCTTTGATTAACCTGTTTCTCTTTGCAATCTCTTGGTTCAGCGTTGCAATCTGTTCTTCAGCGTTGCTACTTTCATGTCTTACCTTCTTGATTCCAACTTGTAATTTGAGCTCTTCAATCTCCTTTTGGGATTCTTTCCACTTGTTGAAGAAATGCTTCCCCTTTTCTTTCGCCTTTTGCAGCTCTTTGTTTAGCACCTCGTTTTCGACTTGGACCTCACTCCACATCTCTTGATAAACATCAAGCTCGGTTTCAGTCTTAGCCAAAAGCTTCTTAGTTGTCCTGGTGGTCTGGCTTGAGGTCTCTGCTGCCATGCTGATCTTCTTGAAATACTGAATTCTGCTATCCAGATCATTTTCTGTCTTCTTCAGACGCTCAGTCGACTCTTTGACCTGCCACTTCAGCTCCAAATTGTCATGCAAAGCTCCTTGTAGCTGACTACTCATACCGGAATTCTCTGCCCTCAATTCTTGCACCAACTTTTGTTGCTTGTTGAACTCTTCAATAGGCACAGTAAGTCTTTCCTCCACACTCTCTGGATACAAGGGAGACGCCCGATCAAAAGGCAAATAGAACTCTTCTACCCTCTTTTTCACCCATTCAACATACGGAGCGAAAGCTTGGTTATTGGGTTTCCCCAAAACAGTTTTACCTATCTTCTGTCTGTTGAGCCAGGCTTGAGAAGCTTCTTGTGCAATAGCTACACCATCAATCATATGAAAATACAAGGATTCTTCCAAATTTTTCTCAGCTGGAGGATCTCTTAGGGCGTACGCAAACTGCCTGATAGCCAAAGATGGGTTGTAGTTAATACCTCCCTTTCTTCCGATCAAAGGTACATTAGGATACCTGCCACAGCTATGTAGAATATCAGTCCCCAACAAGCCCTTATCCACCCAGAGAATGTCTTTAGCAGCTAATCCCATCAGACGCTTACTCCACTCTAGAGAAGTCTTCGATTCCACAAAAGCACCGGATTGGGGTAAACGTTTGGCAAACCACTTGTAGAAGAGAGGTGCGCAACAACAAACCACACCACCTCGCTTTTTCTCATTCCTGTTATATAGAGTGTAATGGAGATCACCTAACAAAGTCGGTACCGGATTCTGAGCTGTAAATATCTGAATAGCATCCGTATCGACGAAGTCAGACTCATTAGGGAATAACACAATGCCATATATACACAGAGCTAATATAGCATTAAAAGCCCTCCACCTATTCTCCTTAGCTTCCTCTCGAGCCCTCTTTACCAAGTACTCCAAATGATACCCTCGGGATTTTCCTTTCTTAGAAAAATCATCCTCTACTGTAGATCTGCTCAAATAAAGAGCCTCAGACACTGCCTGGAAATCACACTCTCCTTGGGAACCACAGAAAGGAACACCTTCTTTGACAGGAATCCGCAAGATGTTGGAGTATTCCTCCAGGGTAGGAACCAACACATAATCTGGCATCACGAAGCACCTCAGGGAAGGATCATAAAACTGCATCAAGGTATGTAGCCCATTATATTCATATTTACTGAGACTCCGAACCAGGGACAGTATCCAACCATACTTCTCTTCAAAGGCTCCCAAAACTTCCGGACCAGCTATACTTTGTAAACTGCTCAAAGGACCAAGAGTGATCTTCAGAAACTTGTAGATGATGATATTCTTCTTACCCCTCTTAGTGTCCATCCCTAAGAACGCCCTCTGATTGGAATCAAAGACTAGATACTACCTGAAAATGCACAAACATGAATGTCAGATAAATGGAATGCAATGCAGAGCACGGGATCAAGGTATCCACATAAACTGGCTGCACTGTGCTGACTGAACAAATCAAGGCTCTGTACCAAGACTCAGAATCAACAACAACCATAGTGATAACAACAGAAAATCGGGTCGGTTGATGGTCACGGTTACCTGCAAACCTGTAAACAGACCGTCCCTCTCACATGTGGGTACTAGGATGTTCAGTATCCCGGGCTCTCAGGTCGAGAAATGATGATACGTTCACCATTTCTGGTTTGGCATCATCATCAATCGAGGAGGCCTCAACTGATTCTCCAAAAACGAAAGATCCTCAGCTTCAGAGGTTTGAGAAGCAATAGCACATTCAGCCCGAAGGATACAATGCTACCGCCAATCAAAGAGGTCGTCTGCTGATTCTCTTTCAAAAAAGAAGGATCCTATGGCAAGTCCCCAGCATTAGGTCCTCGGATCGAGAGTGTGCAATGGGTTTGCCACAGGAAGTGGGCTGCCACTGTCACATCCCGGGAGGAGTGCCGCAGCTGAGTCCTCGGGAATGGTCATCAGAGTCGACGATTCCTCCAGAGAATAACTACTGGCCTGTATCAGCATACAGTAGCAGAAAGCTCCAGATAGAACCTCGTCTGATTGTAGGGATCGTGATCACCCGCACGTGGCCAACACCACGGGAGCGTCACGCCTGCCCACGCTAAAGCCTAAGTGTATACTCGAGCCTGTGTATTGAGCTCATCTCTCAGAACATCCCAACCCGCCAAACAGAACAACAGCCAGCACAGCGCAGTATATCCAGTATGACAATATAAAATGCAATGCGATAAAAGCTGTAAAAACAATAAAGCAGTAAAGCAAAAATACGGTAAACAACAGTACAGTAATATACAACAAAGCAAAGCACCATAGAAACACCTAACAAAAACAAACAGACAAGCGCTAGGATTGACTCGCTAAAGGGGAAGGACCAGCAGGAGGTCAACCTGTCCCCAGCAGAGTCGCCAGCTGTCGCTCCCGAAAAGATTCGCATCCAACGGTACAAACGCGAGAGTGGCGCAAAAGACACAGAGTCGCCAGCAAAGTGTATTTATCCCAAGAGAGGGAAAGGAAACACTGCATAAACCTGAAAGAAGGGAAAGGGCATGGTCTCGCGACCAAGAGAACGGGTACGGGAGTCGGTTACGCGAAGGGAAGGTGTTAGCACCCAACACGTCCATCGTACTCGATGGGATCCACGCTTGTTGTCTGCATCAAAGGGTGTCGTCATCTGGAGCTCCACTGCTACTGGACCGGAGAAGAAACGAGAACGGAAAAACGGAGAAATGAAGAAGAAAAGAAAAAAGAAGTGACTCGATAGGACGTTATCGTTGTCCTAGGCCTACGTACTCCCTCAGTGCAATGGGAAAGTCAGAGTCAACGTAGTTCGGACGGGAACTGTGGGGGAAGGTTGCTCGCCAAGACAATCGCTGTCTTGTGCCTACATATCCTCAATCGGACGAGAGAGAGGAATCAGAGCTAATGTAGTTCGTGGGTACGACCACGGATGGGTAAGTGTTTTTTACGTGAGCGACGAGCTCTTTCTGAAAAAAAAGAAGTTTGAAACCCAACAATCCCGAAGGACAAAAAAGATTTGAATTTGTTTGGTGTTTTTTAGACAGAAGTGTCTTTTAAGTTGTTTCGCAACTTGCATTGAACCCAAGTCTTGAATATAGGAACGAATACTTCGCGCATCGTCCCCAACAGGACGTACGCTAGGTATCCTAGAAGAATGAGAGGAAGTCCCTCACTCCCCACTTCCCACATAGAAGGCTCAAGCGCAATACACGTTAACTTTTATTACGTGTCTTGAAGAAGTTTTAAGATGAGAAGAGAGACGACACAAAGGAAACTCTGAAGGGAAACTAAGAGTCCTAATGTTATCATGCATGGATGTCCTATGGTTAGTGAGGTTTAGGAGAGACGACTACCTAACCTAATGCTAATCCTACTCCAAGCTTAATCAAAAATTAAGTTGGACTAGGTAGCTCTAACGGGAGAGAGTCCAAGACTTAAACAAGTCTCGAGACTCGAGGGATGAAAAGAGTGAAAGAGAAGAAGGAGAAAGAGAAGGAGAAGATAAGATACAAGATGGGGCAGCAAGTACATCATATCATAAATGTCCAACTCAAGTCAATCAACATGTTTCAAAGATTAATGCAAATCACTTCAAGTAATCATGCAAAGGTAAACATGGAAGGATGCAAGCACACTTGAATTAAATGCACAATTAAGCACACATGGATCTCATACCAAAGTGAAATGAAAGAGACAAGATGAAAATGAAACAAGACCAGAACTCACATCATATCATCATTAACAATCCACATATGCAAACTAGGTTCACATTATGCAATACGATGCACCAAAGAAGTTACAAAGCAAAAGGGATGATATGCATCACATAATTCAAACCAAATGCATCCAACAATGCTCAAGTAACATGAAAATCAAATATAGAACTCAAGAGGCAGTAGCATATACATCAACGTCATATCAAACCCAAACTCAAGTCATACAAGATTAATCATCAAGCAACATATTCAAAGCATGCACCAAAAGTGAGTAAGACATCCACAAAACTCAAGTCAAAATAACAACACTTTGTAAAATCAAGAACAAATAGAAAAATGAGTGAAAAGAGATGATTCCAAAGCCACAAGTAAGTTCAAACAGTACATGATCATACCATAAAAACATCTTAAGCATCACTCAATCACAAGTAAGCAAATGCATCTAAACTAGATCATGTACCAAAGTATACCTCAACCAAACTTGCATCACAAACAACACTCAACCAAAAATAGCAAAGTGGATTAATAAAATCCCAAAAAAAATGTCTAAACAGAAGCTAACTCAATCAAGTAACATATTCAAAAAGATTGGATCAAAAAGAATTAAAGAGCTTGTCTAAAAGTGATCCACATGTCAAGATGTGCAAAGAATCGAGCAAGAGTCGAGGGTTAATAAAACTTGAGTGGTGAGTCACTAAAAGTAACTCAAACCAACCTCAAACCAGCATTGAAACACCCTCATATTATGCCCATAAAGTGACCAAAAGATTGGCCTCAAATGATGTGTGAAAGCCACAAAAATTCCTAACCCTAGAAATAGGATATCATTGGAAACACTCTAACAATTTAATTCAAAATAAAATAAAAAAAACGAAAATAAAAATAAAATAAAAATTATGAGAATTAAGTTGACATACTAATTAAACATAAAAATATTTTTGTGGATTTTTTTAAAATGATTTTAACAATTGAAACTAAATTCAAATAGAAAAATAAAAAAAGAAATGAAAAAAAAAAAGATTAACAAAATGAGGGGGTGCATCAGCAATTGGAGTCACGTTGAAATACATGATGGACCATAACGCAGGGTGCAAATAGCAAATTACCAAGCCCAGACCAACATTAAAATTCAGAAAACAAACAACAAAAAAACGTTTGTATGAAACGCAACGTTTCAAGCTCAACCTGGCCACGCTGGCCTCTCTCATCAAATGAGGTGGCGCGTTGTTATGCCTTCATTGGTTGGTCAACCGTCAAACCTTTGCCACATCAAGTCGCCGCTCAAGACGCCGGAGCTAGGGCTCCGGTCGTCTTCTCCGGTTACACACGCCGGAGTTGCAGCCCGACCCTCACAGAAACACGAAAACCAAACATCCCTCCACACGAAATTCCATGGAGAACTCAAATCCACAATTAGTTTCTTCTAAAAATCACTCTAACATGAAGAAATCTAAGCACGAAAAAACAACACACAATCTGAAACGCACGCAAACTAACACAACACACACATAAACACGGCCTACACTGGTGTAGGACTTCAGAAATGCCAATAATAAACAGTATCAACGTGCAGCATGGAGTGTTTGAGAAGAAGAATGATTACCTAACGGAGCTACTCCGTTGGTTCTTCAAACTTTGAGGTGAGACTAGAAAAAGATGCAGGGAAAACTCCTCTGAGCTGGAGAGAACGGATCGAAACTTTGTTTGCTTGGAAACCTCTTCAATTCCTCATGCCATAACTTGAATAAGTGAGGGAGATGGAAATGGTGAACCGACCAAAATACACGTTCCAGCTACCAAATGATGCGTACAGAAGCAGAATAAAGTTCAAGAGATGAAGAATCCTTCATAAAATGGAGCAAAGGGATGTGAAAAAGGGTGACTCGACTCAGAGAAAAAAAAACAAGAGTGTATGCCTTTTTTCTATTTTCTTGCCAAGAAAAATCCTCTGCCTCTCTCTAGGGTTTATGCACTTATATATGAAGGGTTGTGAGTGGTTTAATGGGCCTAAAAAGAATGAGCAGCTCGTTTCAAATTTTTTTGACAATACTTGATATGGAGAGTGTGGTACGGATCCCTCTCACATGGGGTGCATGGGGTGGTCTTGTGAGCCAAGTAAGGGTGTGAAAAGGATGTTAGAAGGTCTTGAAAAGGTTTGGCACGTGATAGAGGAGAGTGAAGTCAGAATGTGCTAATTTTCTCTTTTTCCAAATTGAGGCAAAATATGCAACATGGGTTCATACATAAAATGCACTTGCTTGGTCATTTGTAGTAAAGAAATGGGGATATGCGTGCAAGTATTATCATGCTGCAAGAAAAAACCTCCTTTGGTGTCCAAAATGTCCACCATATGCACAAAGGGATCAAAGTCATGCATAGCACTTTGCTTGGTAATATCTTGATGAAGAATGGCTTAAATGGGAAGATTTCAAGGTCAAGCAAAAGTAGGAAGAGGGGAGAATGAACTTGATGTTGAAAAGAAGTTGAAATGATGCTTGGAACCTTGTGGAAATAAACCATGAATACGGGTTCTCACGGCTGCCAAAATTGAGTAAAAACTTCAAGTCATGAACACAAATTGACCACATGATGACACCAACTTTGAAGGTATATAACTCTCACCACAATGGTTCAAATGACACGAATTTGGATTCTTTGGAAAGAGGGGATTGCCCTCTACACTTTTCATGTTAGAAGTTTCTCAATTCAAACCTTGGAAGTCACTTAAAATTGGCCAAGAATAATGGTACACCAAGCTGTCAAAAATAACTTAGAAAAATTCTAAGTTTTTTTCCAAATTTCCAATTTGAAACCTCCATCTTTGAAACATCATAACTCTCTCAAAAATGATCCAAATGGCATGGTTCTTGTGCTCATTTTGAAGGGAAAACTTCAATCTACAACTTCCATGTGGAAAAGGTTTTTGAATGAGGCCTTGAAAATGGTGAAAAATGGCTTAGAAAGTGATTAAAAACTTACTAAAAATAGTAAGTTTCTAAAAACCTAATTTTCCAATTTTAGCAACTTTCCCAAATTCTTGATTTTTTATGAACCTTTGAACATTTCTTGATCAAATCTTGTCCATGGACCATATTTGACTTGAAAATCATGATGTTGACCTCAAAAAGTCAGGGGTTGACTTTTCCACTGCACAGTTGACTTTATTCCCAATTCTCCTGATTTTCAAATTTCTGATCAATTGAAAACCTTCTGAAGCAAATTGATGGACAATTCTCCAATCCTAGACACTTAAGGACATGAGGAATACCATGAGGTCAAGTCTTGTCCTAAAAATCAGAAATAAACTGATTCTATAGGAAACCCTAATTTTGGCTCCTCTGGTTAGGAGAAATCAGCACATCCTCCAAACTCAAATTCCTCTGAGTATGATGTGTGTCATGTCCATCAATGATGATATGTGCCATTTGGAGATGATAAACAATCAAAGAGCTTGCTCATTTGAGGGTTAAATCTCAGACTCTCCAAAACCCTAATTTAAGAAACCAAGTTAGGAGAGTGTGATTCTTTTGAATTCCCCTGCCCATCTTGATCTTGTGATGAGATGATGGACCAAATAAAACACCTTGAGGCCCAAGGTTCATTTGTGGTTCAAGAATTGATAGCATCAAGAATTGTCTCTCCTCTTAGCCCCTTGGACAATGCACATGAACTGTTGTTTGAAAACCTGAAAAACCTCTTCTTCCTTTGAGTTAAACCAAGTACCTTGATCCCATGCTAGGACCCAATGCTATGCACAAATGCTAATGCAAGAAATGCAAAGAAACATAAGCCAGTTATCTAAAAACAACAAGGCAAATTTTGGGGTGTTACACATATCTGACCTGGTTTCAAACAACGGGTTCGTATTTGACTCGAAGTTTAGTTTCACATTTGACCTGGGTTCAAATAACGAGTTCATGTTTGACTCAAAGTTTAGATTCATATCTTACCTGTTTTCAAACAACGGGTTCATATTTGACTCGAAGTTTAGGTTCACATTTGACCTGGGTTCAAATAACGAGTTCATGTTTGACTCGAAGTTTAGGTTCATATCTTACCTGGTTTCAAACAACGGGTTCATATTTGACTCGATGTTTAGGTTCACATTTGACCTGGGTTTAAACTACGGGTTCATATTTGACTCGAAGTTTAGGTTCATATTTAACCTCTGTTCAAACAGCGGGTTCATATTTGACTCGAAGTTTAGATTCCTATCTGACCTGGTTTCAAACAACGGGTTCATATTTGACTCGAAGTTTAGGTTCACTTTTGACCCAGGTTCAAACAACGGGTTTATGTTTGACCCGTAGTTTAGGTTCATATCTGACCTAGTTTCAAACAACGGGTTCATATTTGACTGGAAGTTTAGGTTCACATTTGACCTGGGTTCAAACAACGGGTTCATATTTGACTCGAACTTTAGGTTCACATTTGCCCTGGGTTCAAACAACGGGTTCATATTTGACTCAAAGTTTAGGTTAATATTTGACCTGGGTTCAAACAACGGGTTCATATTTGACTCAAACTTTAGGTTCATATCTGACCTGGTTTCAAACAACGGGTTCATATTTGACTCGAAGTTTAGGTTCACATTTGACCTGGGTTCAAACAAGGGGTTTATATTTGACTCAAAGTTTAGGTTATCACAACCTGGGTTAGAACAACGGGTTCATGTTTGACTTGATGTTTAGGTTCATATTTGACCTGGGTTCAAACAACGGGTTTATATTAGAATCGAAGTTTAGGTTCATATTTAACATATGTTTAAACAACGGGTTCGTATTTGACTCGAAGTTTAGATTCCTATCTGACCTGGTTTCAAACAACGGGTTCATATTTGACTCGAAGTTTAGGTTCACTTTTGACCTAAGTTCAAACAACGGGTTCATGTTTGACTCGAAGTTTAGGTTCATATATGACCTGGTTTCAAACAACGGGTTCATATTTGACTCGAAGTTTAGGTGCACATTTGCCCTGGGTTCACACAACGGGTTCATATTTGACTCGAAGTTTAGGTTCATATCTGACCTGGTTTCAAACAACGGGTTCATGTTTAACTCGAAGTTTAGGTTCATATCTGACTTGGTTTCAAACAACGGGTTCATGTTTAACTCGAGGTTTTGGTTCAAATTTGGCCTGGTTTCAAACAACGGGTTCATATTTCACTCGAAGTTTAGGTTCACATTTGACCTGGGTTCAAACAACGGGTTCATGTTTGACTCGATGTTTAGGTTCATATCTGAACTGGTTTCAAACAATGGGTTCATATTTGACTTGAAGTTTAGGTTCATACTTGACCTGGGTTCAAACAACGGGTTTATATTTGACTCAAAGTTTAGGTTCATATCTGACCTGGTTTCAAACAACGGGTTCATATTTGACTCGAAGTTTAGGTTCACATTTGACCTGGGTTCAAATAACGAGTTCATGTTTGACTCAAAGTTTAGATTCATATCTTACCTGTTTTCAAACAACGGGTTCATATTTGACTCGAAGTTTAGGTTCACATTTGACCTGGGTTCAAATAATGAGTTCATGTTTGACTCGAAGTTTAGGTTCATATCTTACCTGGTTTCAAACAACGGGTTCATATTTGACTCGAAGTTTAGGTTCACATTTGACCTGGGTTCAAACTACGGGTTCATATTTGACTCGTAGTTTAGGTTCATATAACCTGGGTTCAAACAATGGGTTCATGTTTGACTCGATGTTTAGGTTTATATTTGACCTGGGTTCATACAACGGGTATATATTTGAATCGAAGTTTAGGTTCATATTTAACCTCTGTTCAAACAGCGGGTTCATATTTGACTCGAAGTTTAGATTCCTATCTGACCTGGTTTCAAACAACGGGTTCATATTTGACTCGAAGTTTAGGTTCACTTTTGACCCAGGTTCAAACAACGGGTTCATGTTTGACCCGTAGTTTAGGTTCATATCTGACCTAGTTTCAAACAACGGGTTCATATTTGACTGGAAGTTTAGGTTCACATTTGACCTGGGTTCAAACAACGGGTTCATATTTGACTCGAACTTTAGGTTCACATTTGCCCTGGGTTCAAACAACGGGTTCATATTTGACTCAAACTTTAGGTTCATATCTGACCTGGTTTCAAACAACGGGTTCATATTTGACTCGAAGTTTAGGTTCGTATAACCTGGGTTCAAACAACGGCTTCATGTTTGACTCGAACTTTATGTTCATATCTTAGCTGGTTTCAAACAACGGGTTGATATTTGACTCGAAGTTTAGTTTCACATTTGACCTGGGTTCAAACAACGGGTTCATATTTGGCTCAAAGTTTAGGTTATCATAACCTGGGTTCAAACAACGGGTTCATGTTTGACTCGATGTTTAGGTTCATATTTGACCTAGGTTCAAACAACGGGTTCATGTTTGACTCGAATTTTAGGTTCATATCTGACCTGGTTTCAAACAACGGGTTCATATTTGACTCGAAGTTTAGGTTCATATTTGACCTGGGTTCAAACAACGGGTTTATATTTGACTCATAGTTTAGGTTCATATCTGACCTGGTTTCAAACAACGGGATCATATTTGACTCGAAGTTTAGGTTCACATTTGACCTGGGTTCATACAACGAGTTCATGTTTGACTCGAATTTTAGGTTCATATCTTACCTGGTTTCAAACAACGGGATCATATTTGACTCGAAGTTTAGGTTCACATTTGACCTGGGTTCAAACAAAGAGTTCATGTTTGACTCGAATTTTAGGTTCATATCTTACCTGGTTTCAAACAACAGGTTCATATTTGACTCGAAGTTTAGGTTCACATTTGACCTGGGTTCAAACAACGGGTTCATATTTGACTCGAAGTTTAGGTTCATATATCCTGGGTTCAAACAACGGGTTCATGTTTGACTCGATGTTTAGGTTTATATTTGACCTGGGTTCAAACAATGGATTTATATTTGAATCGAAGTTTAGGTTCATATTTAACCTCTGTTCAAACAGCGGGTTCATATTTGACTCGAAGTTTAGATTCCTATCTGACCTGGTTTCAAACAACTGGTTCATATTTGACTCGAAGTTTAGGTTCACTTTTCACCCAGGTTCAAACAGCGGGTTCATGTTTGACTCGAAGTTTAGGTTCATATCTGACCTGGTTTCAAAGAACGGTTTCATATTTGACTCAAAGTTTAGGTTCACATTTGACATGGGTTCAAACAACGGGTTCATATTTGACTCGAACTTTAGGTTCACATTTGCCCTGGGTTCAAACAACGGGTTCATATTTGACTCAAAGTTTAGGTTCATATTTGACCTGGGTTCAAACAACGGGTTCATATTTGACTCAAACTTTAGGTTCATATCTAGCCTGGTTTCAAACAACGGGTTCATATTTGACTCGAAGTTTAGGTTCACATTTGACCTGGGTTCAAACAACGGGTTTATATTTGACTCGAAGTATAGGTCAACATTTGACCTGGGTTAAAACAACGGGTTTATATTTGACTCAAAGTTTAGGTTCATATCTGACCTGGTTTCAAACAACGGGTTCATATTTGACTCGAAGTTTAGGTTCGTGTAACCTGGGTTCAAACAACGGCTTCATGTTTGACTCGAACTTTAGGTTCAAATCTTAGCTGGTTTCAAACAACGGGTTGATATTTGACTCGAAGTTTAGTTTCACATTTGACCTGGGTTCAAACAACGGGTTCATATTTGGCTCAAAGTTTAGGTTATCATAACCTGGGTTTAAACAACGGGTTCATGTTTGACTCGATGTTTAGGTTCATATTTGACCTAGGTTCAAACAACGGGTTCATGTTTGACTCGAATTTTAGGTTCATATCTGACCTGGTTTCAAACAACGGGTTCATATTTGACTCAAAGTTTAGGTTCATATTTGACCTGGGTTCAAACAACGGGTTTATATTTGACTCAAAGTTTAGGTTCATATCTTACCTGGTTTCAAACAACAAGTTCATATTTGACTCGAAGTTTAGGTTCACATTTGACCTGGGTTCAAACAACGGGTTCATATTTGACTCGAAGTTTAGGTTCATATATCCTGGGTTCAAACAACGGGTTCATGTTTGACTCGATGTTTAGGTTTATATTTGACCTGGGTTCAAACAATGGGTTTATATTTGAATCGAAGTTTAGGTTCATATTTAACCTCTGTTCAAACAGCGGGTTCATATTTGACTCGAAGTTTAGATTCCTATCTGACCTGGTTTCACACAACGGGTTCATATTTGACTCGAAGTTTAGGTTCACTATTCACCCAGGTTCAAACAACGGGTTCATGTTTGACTCGAAGTTTAGGTTCATATCTACCTTGGTTTCAAACAACGGTTTCATATTTGACTCAAAGTTTAGGTTCACATTTGACATGGGTTCAAACAACGGGTTCATATTTGACTCGAACTTTAGGTTCACATTTGCCCTGGGTTCAAACAACGGGTTCATATTTGACTCGAAGTTTAGGTTCACATTTGACCTGGGTTCAAACAACGGGTTCATATTTGACTCGAAGTTTAGGTTCATATATCCTGGGTTCAAACAACGGGTTCATGTTTGACTCGATGTTTAGGTTTATATTTGACCTGGGTTCAAACAATGGATTTATATTTGAATCGAAGTTTAGGTTCATATTTAACCTCTGTTCAAACAGCGGGTTCATATTTGACTCGAAGTTTAGATTCCTATCTGACCTGGTTTCAAACAAAGGGTTCATATTTGACTCGAAGTTTAGGTTCACTTTTCACCCAGGTTCAAACAACGGGTTCATGTTTGACTCGAAGTTTAGGTTCATATCTGACCTGGTTTCAAACAACGGTTTCATATTTGACTCAAAGTTTAGGTTCACATTTGACATGGGTTCAAACAACGGGTTCATATTTGACTCGAACTTTAGGTTCACATTTGCCCTGGGTTCAAACAACGGGTTCATATTTGACTCAAAGTTTAGGTTCATATTTGACCTGGGTTCAAACAACGGGTTCATATTTGACTCAAACTTTAGGTTCATATCTAGCCTGGTTTCAAACAACGGGTTCATATTTGACTCGAAGTTTAGGTTCACATTTGACCTGGGTTCAAACAACGGGTTTATATTTGACTCGAAGTATAGGTCAACATTTGACCTGGGTTAAAACAACGGGTTTATATTTGACTCAAAGTTTAGGTTCATATCTGACCTGGTTTCAAACAACGGGTTCATATTTGACTCGAAGTTTAGGTTCGTGTAACCTGGGTTCAAACAACGGCTTCATGTTTGACTCGAACTTTAGGTTCATATCTTAGCTGGTTTCAAACAACGGGTTGATATTTGACTCGAAGTTTAGTTTCACATTTGACCTGGGTTCAAACAACGGGTTCATATTTGGCTCAAAGTTTAGGTTATCATAACCTGGGTTTAAACAACGGGTTCATGTTTGACTCGATGTTTAGGTTCATATTTGACCTAGGTTCAAACAACAGGTTCATGTTTGACTCGAATTTTAGGTTCATATCTGACCTGGTTTCAAACAACGGGTTCATATTTGACTCAAAGTTTAGGTTCATATTTGACCTGGGTTCAAACAACGGGTTTATATTTGACTCAAAGTTTAGGTTCATATCTTACCTGGTTTCAAACAACAGGTTCATATTTGACTCGAAGTTTAGGTTCACATTTGACCTGGGTTCAAACAACGGGTTCATATTTGACTCGAAGTTTAGGTTCATATATCCTGGGTTCAAACAACGGGTTCATGTTTGACTCGATGTTTAGGTTTATATTTGACCTGGGTTCAAACAATGGGTTTATATTTGAATCGAAGTTTAGGTTCATATTTAACCTCTGTTCAAACAGCGGGTTCATATTTGACTCGAAGTTTAGATTCCTATCTGACCTGGTTTCACACAACGGGTTCATATTTGACTCGAAGTTTAGGTTCACTATTCACCCAGGTTCAAACAACGGGTTCATGTTTGACTCGAAGTTTAGGTTCATATCTGCCCTGGTTTCAAACAACGGTTTCATATTTGACTCAAAGTTTAGGTTCACATTTGACATGGGTTCAAACAACGGGTTCATATTTGACTCGAACTTTAGGTTCACATTTGCCCTGGGTTCAAACAACGGGTTCATATTTGACTCAAAGTTTAGGTTCATATTTGACCTGGGTTCAAACAACGGGTTTATATTTGACTCATAGTTTAGGTTCATATCTGACCTGGTTTCAAACAACGGGATCATATTTGACTCGAAGTTTAGGTTCACATTTGACCTGGGTTCATACAACGAGTTCATGTTTGACTCGAATTTTAGGTTCATATCTTACCTGGTTTCAAACAACGGGTTCATATTTGACTCGAAGTTTAGGTTCACATTTGACCTGGGTTCAAACAACGGGTTCATATTTGACTCGAAGTTTAGGTTCATATATCCTGGGTTCAAACAACGGGTTCATGTTTGACTCGATGTTTAGGTTTATATTTGACCTGGGTTCAAACAATGGGTTTATATTTGAATCGAAGTTTAGGTTCATATTTAACCTCTGTTCAAACAGCGGGTTCATATTTGACTCGAAGTTTAGATTCCTATCTGACCTGGTTTCAAACAACGGTTCATATTTGACTCGAATTTTAGGTTCACTTTTGACCCAGATCAAACAACGGGTTCAAGTTTGACTCAAAGTTTAGGTTCATATCTGACCTGGTTTGAAACAAGGGGTCATATTTGACTCGAAGTTTAGGTTCACATTTGACCTGGGTTCAAACAACAGGTTCATATTTGACTCGAAATTTAGGTTCACATTTGCCCTGGGTTCAAACAACGGGTTCATATTTGACTCAAAGTTTAGGTTCATATTTGACCTGGGTTCAAACAACGGGTTTATATTTGACTCAAAGTTTAGGTTCATATCTGACCTGGTTTCAAACAACGGGATCATATTTGACTCGAAGTTTAGGTTCACATTTGACCTGGGTTCAAACAAAGAGTTCATGTTTGACTCGAATTTTAGGTTCATATCTTACCTGGTTTCAAACAACAGGTTCATATTTGACTCGAAGTTTAGGTTCACATTTGACATGGGTTCAAACAACGGGTTCATATTTGACTCGAAGTTTAGGTTCATATATCCTGGGTTCAAACAACGGGTTCATGTTTGACTCGATGTTTAGGTTTATATTTGACCTGGGTTCAAACAATGGATTTATATTTGAATCGAAGTTTAGGTTCATATTTAACCTCTGTTCAAACAGCGGGTTCATATTTGACTCGAAGTTTAGATTCCTATCTGACCTGGTTTCAAACAACGGGTTCATATTTGACTCGAAGTTTAGGTTCACTTTTCACCCAGGTTCAAACAACGGGTTCATGTTTGACTCGAAGTTTAGGTTCATATCTGACCTGGTTTCAAACAACGGTTTCATATTTGACTCAAAGTTTAGGTTCACATTTGACATGGGTTCAAACAACGGGTTTATATTTGACTCATAGTTTAGGTTCATATCTGACCTGGTTTCAAACAACGGGATCATATTTGACTCGAAGTTTAGGTTCACATTTGACCTGGGTTCATACAACGAGTTCATGTTTGACTCGAATTTTAGGTTCATATCTTACCTGGTTTCAAACAACGGGATCATATTTGACTCGAAGTTTAGGTTCACATTTGACCTGGGTTCAAACAAAGAGTTCATGTTTGACTCGAATTTTAGGTTCATATCTTACCTGGTTTCAAACAACAGGTTCATATTTGACTCGAAGTTTAGGTTCACATTTGACCTGGGTTCAAACAACGGGTTCATATTTGACTCGAAGTTTAGGTTCATATATCCTGGGTTCAAACAACGGGTTCATGTTTGACTCAATGTTTAGGTTTATATTTGACCTGGGTTCAAACAATGGATTTAAATTTGAATCGAAGTTTAGGTTCATATTTAACCTCTGTTCAAACAGCGGGTTCATATTTGACTCGAAGTTTAGATTCCTATCTGACCTGGTTTCAAACAACGGGTTCATATTTGACTCGAAGTTTAGGTTCACTTTTCACCCAGGTTCAAACAACGGGTTCATGTTTGACTCGAAGTTTAGGTTCATATCTGACCTGGTTTCAAACAACGGTTTCATATTTGACTCAAAGTTTAGGTTCACATTTGACATGGGTTCAAACAACGGGTTCATATTTGACTCGAACTTTAGGTTCACATTTGCCCTGGGTTCAAATAACGGGTTCATATTTGACTCAAATTTTAGGTTCATATTTGACCTGGGTTCAAACAACGGGTTCATATTTGACTCAATCTTTAGGTTCATATCTAGCCTAGTTTTAAACAACGGGTTCATATTTGACTCGAAGTTTAGGTTCACATTTGACCTGGGTTCAAACAACGGGTTTATATTTGACTCGAAGTATAGGTCAACATTTGACCTGGGTTAAAACAACGGGTTTATATTAGACTCAAAGTTTAGGTTCATATCTGACCTGGTTTCAAACAACGGGTTCATATTTGACTCGAAGTTTAGGTTCGTATAACCTGGGTTCAAACAACGGCTTCATGTTTGACTCGAACTTTATGTTCATATCTTAGCTGGTTTCAAACAACGGGTTGATATTTGACTCGAAGTTTAGTTTCACATTTGACCTGGGTTCAAACAACGGGTTCATATTTGGCTCAAAGTTTACGATATCATAACCTGGGTTCAAACAACGGGTTCATGTTTGACTCGATGTTTAGGTTCATATTTGACCTAGGTTCAAACAACGGGTTCATGTTTGACTCGAATTTTAGGTTCATATCTGACCTGGTTTCAAACAACGGGTTCATATTTGACTCGAAGTTTAGGTTCATATTTGACCTGGGTTCAAACAACGGGTTTATATTTGACTCATAGTTTAGGTTCATATCTGACCTGGTTTCAAACAACGGGATCATATTTGACTCGAAGTTTAGGTTCACATTTGACCTGGGTTCATACAACGAGTTCATGTTTGACTCGAATTTTAGGTTCATATCTTACCTGGTTTCAAACAACGGGATCATATTTGACTCGAAGTTTAGGTTCACATTTGACCTGGGTTCAAACAAAGAGTTCATGTTTGACTCGAATTTTAGGTTCATATCTTACCTGGTTTCAAACAACGGTTTCATATTTGACTCAAAGTTTAGGTTCACATTTGACATGGGTTCAAACAACGGGTTTATATTTGACTCATAGTTTAGGTTCATATCTGACCTGGTTTCAAACAACGGGATCATATTTGACTCGAAGTTTAGGTTCACATTTGACCTGGGTTCATACAACGAGTTCATGTTTGACTCGAATTTTAGGTTCATATCTTACCTGGTTTCAAACAACGGGATCATATTTGACTCGAAGTTTAGGTTCACATTTGACCTGGGTTCAAACAAAGAGTTCATGTTTGACTCGAATTTTAGGTTCATATCTTACCTGGTTTCAAACAACAGGTTCATATTTGACTCGAAGTTTAGGTTCACATTTGACCTGGGTTCAAACAACGGGTTCATATTTGACTCGAAGTTTAGGTTCATATATCCTGGGTTCAAACAACGGGTTCATGTTTGACTCAATGTTTAGGTTTATATTTGACCTGTGTTCAAACAATGGATTTAAATTTGAATCGAAGTTTAGGTTCATATTTAACCTCTGTTCAAACAGCGGGTTCATATTTGACTCGAAGTTTAGATTCCTATCTGACCTGGTTTCAAACAACGGGTTCATATTTGACTCGAAGTTTAGGTTCACTTTTCACCCAGGTTCAAACAACGGGTTCATGTTTGACTCGAAGTTTAGGTTCATATCTGACCTGGTTTCAAACAACGGTTTCATATTTGACTCAAAGTTTAGGTTCACATTTGACATGGGTTCAAACAACGGGTTCATATTTGACTCGAACTTTAGGTTCACATTTGCCCTGGGTTCAAACAACGGGTTCATATTTGACTCAAAGTTTAGGTTCATATTTGACCTGGGTTCAAACAACGGGTTCATATTTGACTCAAACTTTAGGTTCATATCTAGCCTGGTTTCAAACAACGGGTTCATATTTGACTCGAAGTTTAGGTTCACATTTGACCTGGGTTCAAACAACGGGTTTATATTTGACTCGAAGTATAGGTCAACATTTGACCTGGGTTAAAACAACGGGTTTATATTTGACTCAAAGTTTAGGTTCATATCTGACCTGGTTTCAAACAACGGGTTCATATTTGACTCGAAGTTTAGGTTCGTGTAACCTGGGTTCAAACAACGGCTTCATGTTTGACTCGAACTTTAGGTTCATATCTTAGCTGGTTTCAAACAACGGGTTGATATTTGACTCGAAGTTTAGTTTCACATTTGACCTGGGTTCAAACAACGGGTTCATATTTGGCTCAAAGTTTAGGTTATCATAACCTGGGTTTAAACAACGGGTACATATTTGACTCGATGTTTAGGTTCGTATCTGACCTGGTTTCAAACAACGGGTTCATATTTGACTCGAAGTTTAGGTTCACATTTGACCTGGCTTCAAACAACGGTTTCATGTTTAACTCGAGGTTTTGGTTCACATTTGACCTGGGTTCAAACAACGGGTTTATATTTGACTCAAAGTTTAGGTTCATATCTGACCTGGTTTCAAACAACGGGATCATATTTGACTCGAATTTTAGGTTCACATTTGACTTGGATTCAAACAACGAGTTCATGTTTGACTCGAATTTTAGATTCATATCTTACCTGGTTTCAAACAACGGGTTCATATTTGACCCGAAGTTTAGGTTCACATTTGACCTGGGTTCAAACAACGGGTTCATATTTGACTCGAAGTTTAGGTTCATATAACCTGGGTTCAAACAACGGGTTCATGTTTGACTCGATGTTTAGGTTTATATTTGACCTGGGTTCAAACAATGGGTTTATATCTGAATCGAAGTTTAGGTTCATATTTAACCTCTGTTCAAACAGCGGGTTCATATTTGACTTGAAGTTTAGGTTCACTTTTGACCCAGGTTCAAACAACGGGTTCATGTTTGACTCGAAGTTTAGGTTCATATCTGACCTGGTTTCAAACAACGGGTTCATATTTGACTCAAAGTTTAGGTTCACATTTGACCTGGGTTCAAACAACGGGTTCATATTTGACTCGAACTTTAGGTTCACATTTTCCCTGGGTTCAAACAACGGGTTCATATTTGATTCAAAGTTTAGGTTCATATTTGACCTGGGTTCAAACAACGAGTTCATATTTGACTCAAACTTTAGGTTCATATCTAACTTAGTTTCAAACAACAGGTTCATATTTGACTCGAAGTTTAGGTTCCATTTTGACCTGGGTTCAAACAACGGGTTCATATTTGACTCAAAGTTTAGGTCCACATTTGATCTGGGTTAAAACAACGGGTTTATATTTGACTCAAAGTTTAGGTTCATATCTGACCTAATTTCAAAGAACGGGTTCATATTTGACTCGAAGTTTAGGTTCGTATAACCTGGGTTCAAACAACGGGTTCATGTTTGACTCGAACTTTAGGTTCATATCTTACCCGGTTTCAAACAACGGGTTTATATTTGACTCAAAGTTTAGTTTCACATTTGACCTGGGTTCAAACAACGGGTTCATATTTGGCTCAAAGTTTAGGTTATCATAACCTGGGTTCAAACAACGGGTTCATGTTTGACTCGATGTTTAGGTTCATATTTGACCTAGGTTCAAACAACGGGTTCATGTTTGACTCGAATTTTAGGTTCATATCTGACCTGGTTTCAAACAACGGGTTCATATTTGACTCGAAGTTTAGGTTCATATTTGACCTGGGTTCAAACAACGGGTTTATATTTGACTCAAAGTTTAGGTTCATATCTGACCTGGTTTCAAACAACGGGTCCATATTTGACTAGAAGTTTAGGTTCACTTTTGACCTAGGTCCAAACAACGGGTTCATGTTTGACTCGAAGTTTAGGTTCATATCTGACCTGGTTTCAAACAACGGGTTCATATTTGACTCGAAGTTTAGGTTCACATTTGCCCTGGGTTCAAACAACGGGTTCATATTTGACTTAAAGGTTAGGTTCATATTTGACCTGGGTTCAAACAACGGGTTCATGTTTAACTCAAAGTTTAGGTTCATATCTGACTTAGTTTCAAACAACGGGTTCATATTTGACTCCAAGGTTAGGTTCATATTTGACCTTTGTTCAAACAACGGGTTCATATTTGACTCGATGTTTAGGTTCGTATCTGACCTGGTTTCAAACAACGGGTTCATATTTGACTCGAAGTTTAGGTTCACATTTGACCTGGCTTCAAACAACGGTTTCATGTTTAACTCGAGGTTTTGGTTCACATTTGACCTGGGTTCAAACAACGGGTTTATATTTGACTCGAAGTTTAGATTCCTATCTGACCTGGTTTCAAACAACGGGTCCATATTTGACTAGAAGTTTAGGTTCACTTTTGACCTAGGTCCAAACAACGGGTTCATGTTTGACTCGAAGTTTAGGTTCATATCTGACCTGGTTTCAAACAACGGGTTCATATTTGACTCGAAGTTTAGGTTCACATTTGCCCTGGGTTCAAACAACGGGTTCATATTTGACTTAAAGGTTAGGTTCATATTTGACCTGGGTTCAAACAACAGGTTCATGTTTAACTCAAAGTTTAGGTTCATATCTGACTTAGTTTCAAACAAAGGGTTCATATTTGACTCCAAGGTTAGGTTCATATTTGACCTTTGTTCAAACAACGGGTTTATATTTGACTCGATGTTTAGGTTCGTATATGACCTGGTTTCAAACAACGGGTTCATATTTGACTCGAAGTTTAGGTTCACATTTGACCTGGCTTCAAACAACGGTTTCATGTTTAACTCGAGGTTTTGGTTCACATTTGACCTGGGTTCAAACAACGGGTTTATATTTGACTCAAAGTTTAGGTTCATATCTGACCTGGTTTCAAACAACGGGATCATATTTGACTCGAATTTTAGGTTCACATTTGACCTGGATTCAAACAACGAGTTCATGTTTGACTCGAAGTTTAGGTTCATATCTTACTTGGTTTCAAACAACGGGTTCATATTTGACCCGAAGTTTAGGTTCACATTTGACCTGGGTTCAAACAACGGGTTCATGTTTGACTCGAAGTTTAGGTTCATATCTGACCTGGTTTCAAACAACGGGTTCATATTTGACTCAAAGTTTAGGTTCACATTTGACCTGGGTTCAAACAACGGGTTCATATTTGACTCGAACTTTAGGTTCACATTTTCCCTGGGTTCAAACAACGGGTTCATATTTGATTCAAAGTTTAGGTTCATATTTGACCTGGGATCAAACAACGGGTTCATATTTGACTCAAACTTTAGGTTCATATCTAACTTAGTTTCAAACAACAGGTTCATATTTGACTCGAAGTTTAGGTTCCATTTTGACCTGGGTTCAAACAACGGGTTCATATTTGACTCAAAGTTTAGGTCCACATTTGACATGGGTTAAAACAACGGGTTTATATTTGACTCAAAGTTTAGGCTCATATCTGACCTAGGTTCAAAGAACGGGTTCATATTTGACTCGAAGTTTAGGTTCGTATAACCTGGGTTCAAACAACGGGTTCATGTTTGACTCGAACTTTAGGTTCATATCTTACCTGGTTTCAAACAACGGGTTTATATTTGACTCAAAGTTTAGTTTCACATTTGACCTGGGTTCAAACAACGGGTTCATATTTGGCTCAAAGTTTAGGTTATCATAACCTGGGTTCAAACAACGGGTTCATGTTTGACTCGATGTTTAGGTTCATATTTGACCTAGGTTCAAACAACGGGTTCATGTTTGACTCGAATTTTAGGTTCATATCTGACCTGGTTTCAAACAACGGGTTCATATTTGACTCGAAGTTTAGGTTCATATTTGACCTGGGTTCAAACAACGGGTTTATATTTGACTCAAAGTTTAGGTTCATATCTGACCTGGTTTCAAACAACGGGATCATATTTGACTCGAAGTTTAGGTTCACATTTGACCTGGGTTCATACAACGAGTTCATGTTTGACTCGAATTTTAGGTTCATATCTTACCTGGTTTCAAACAACGGGTTCATATTTGACTCGAAGTTTAGGTTCACATTTGACCTGGGTTCAAACAACGGGTTCATATTTGACTCAAAGTTTAGGTTCATATAACCTGGGTTCAAACAACGGGTTCATGTTTGACTCGATGTTTAGGTTTATATTTGACATGGGTTCAAACAATGGGTTTATATTTGAATCGAAGTTTAGGTTCATATTTAACCTCTGTTCAAACAGCGGGTTCATATTTGACTCGAAGTTTAGATTCCTATCTGACCTAGTTTCAAACAACGTGTTCATATTTGACTCGAAGTTTAGGTTCACTTTTGACCCAGATCAAACAACGGGTTCATGTTTGACTCAAAGTTTAGATTCCTATCTGACCTGGTTTCAAACAACGGGTTCATTTTTGACTCGAAGTTTAGATTCACTTTTCACCCAGGTTCAAACAACGGGTTCATGTTTGACTGGAAGTTTAGGTTCATATCTAACCTGGTTTCAAACAACGGGTTCATATTTGACTCAAAGTTTAGGTTCACATTTGACCTGGGTTCAAACAACGGGTTCATATTTGACTCGAACTTTAGGTTCACATTTGCCCTGGGTTCAAATAACGGGTTCATATTTGACTCAAAGTTTAGGTTCATATTTGACCTGGGTTCAAACAACGGGTTCATATTTGACTGAAACTTTAGGTTCATATCTGGTCTGGTTTCAAACAATGGGTTCATATTTGACTCAAAGTTTAGGTTCACATTTGCCCTGGGTTCAAATAACGGGTTTATATTTGACTCGAAGTTTAGGTCCACATTTGACCTGGGTTAAAACATCGGGTTTATGTTTAACTCGAAGTTTAGGTTCATATCTAACTTGGTTTCAAACAACGGGTTCATATTTGACTCGAAATTTAGGTTCGTATAACCTGGGTTCATACAACGAGTTCATGTTTGACTCGAATTTTAGGTTCTAATCTTACCTGGTTTCAAACAACGGGTTCATATTTGACTCGAAGTTTAGGTTCACATTTGACCTGGGTTCAAACAACGGGTTCATATTTGACTCAAAGTTTAGGTTCACATTTAACCTGGGTACAAACAACAGGTTCATATTTGACTCAAAGTTTAGGTTATCATAACCTTGGTTCAAACAACGGGTTCATGTTTGACTCGATGTTTAGGTTCATATTTGACCTGGGTTCAAACAACGGGTTTATATTTGAATCGAAGTTTAGGTTCATATTTAACCTCTGTTCAAACAACGGGTTCATATTTGACTCGAAGTTTAAATTCCTATCTGACTTGGTTTCAAACAACGGGTTCATATTTGACTCGAAGTTTAGGTTCACTTTTGACCCAGGTTCAAACAACGGGTTCATGTTTGACTCGAAGTTTAGGTTCATATCTGACCTGGTTTCAAAGAACGGGTTCATATTTGACTCAAAGTTTAGGTTCACATTTGACCTGGGTTCAAACAACGGGTTCATATTTGACTCGAACTTTAGGTTCACATTTTCCCTGGGTTCAAACAACGGGTTCATATTTGATTCAAAGTTTAGGTTCATATTTGACCTGGGTTCAAACAACGGGTTCATATTTGACTCAAACTTTAGGTTCATATCTAACTTAGTTTCAAACAACAGGTTCATATTTGACTCGAAGTTTAGGTTCCATTTTGACCTGGGTTCAAACAACGGGTTCATATTTGACTCAAAGTTTAGGTCCACATTTGACCTGGGTTAAAACAACGGGTTTATATTTGACTCAAAGTTTAGGCTCATATCTGACCTAGTTTCAAAGAACGGGTTCATATTTGACTCGAAGTTTAGGTTCGTATAACCTGGGTTCAAACAACGGTTTCATGTTTGACTCGAACTTTAGGTTCATATCTTACCTGGTTTCAAACAACGGGTTTATATTTGACTCAAAGTTTAGTTTCACATTTGACCTGGGTTCAAACAACGGGTTCATATTTGGCTCAAGGTTTAGGTTATCATAACCTGGGTTCAAACAACGGGTTCATGTTTGACTCGATGTTTAGGTTCATATTTGACCTAGGTTCAAACAACGGGTTTATATTTGACTCGAAGTTTAGGTTCATATCTGACCTGGTTTCAAACAACGGGTTCATATTTGACTCGAAGTTTAGGTTCACATTTGCCCTGGGTTCAAACAACGGGTTCATATTTGACTTAAAGGTTAGGTTCATATTTGACCTGGGTTCAAACAACAGGTTCATGTTTAACTCAAAGTTTAGGTTCATATCTGACTTAGTTTCAAACAAAGGGTTCATATTTGACTCCAAGGTTAGGTTCATATTTGACCTTTGTTCAAACAACGGGTTTATATTTGACTCGATGTTTAGGTTCGTATATGACCTGGTTTCAAACAACGGGTTCATATTTGACTCGAAGTTTAGGTTCACATTTGACCTGGCTTCAAACAACGGTTTCATGTTTAACTCGAGGTTTTGGTTCACATTTGACCTGGGTTCAAACAACGGGTTTATATTTGACTCAAAGTTTAGGTTCATATCTGACCTGGTTTCAAACAACGGGATCATATTTGACTCGAATTTTAGGTTCACATTTGACCTGGATTCAAACAACGAGTTCATGTTTGACTCGAAGTTTAGGTTCATATCTTACTTGGTTTCAAACAACGGGTTCATATTTGACCCGAAGTTTAGGTTCACATTTGACCTGGGTTCAAACAACGGGTTCATGTTTGACTCGAAGTTTAGGTTCATATCTGACCTGGTTTCAAACAACGGGTTCATATTTGACTCAAAGTTTAGGTTCACATTTGACCTGGGTTCAAACAACGGGTTCATATTTGACTCGAACTTTAGGTTCACATTTTCCCTGGGTTCAAACAACGGGTTCATATTTGATTCAAAGTTTAGGTTCATATTTGACCTGGGATCAAACAACGGGTTCATATTTGACTCAAACTTTAGGTTCATATCTAACTTAGTTTCAAACAACAGGTTCATATTTGACTCGAAGTTTAGGTTCCATTTTGACCTGGGTTCAAACAACGGGTTCATATTTGACTCAAAGTTTAGGTCCACATTTGACATGGGTTAAAACAACGGGTTTATATTTGACTCAAAGTTTAGGCTCATATCTGACCTAGGTTCAAAGAACGGGTTCATATTTGACTCGAAGTTTAGGTTCGTATAACCTGGGTTCAAACAACGGGTTCATGTTTGACTCGAACTTTAGGTTCATATCTTACCTGGTTTCAAACAACGGGTTTATATTTGACTCAAAGTTTAGTTTCACATTTGACCTGGGTTCAAACAACGGGTTCATATTTGGCTCAAAGTTTAGGTTATCATAACCTGGGTTCAAACAACGGGTTCATGTTTGACTCGATGTTTAGGTTCATATTTGACCTAGGTTCAAACAACGGGTTCATGTTTGACTCGAATTTTAGGTTCATATCTGACCTGGTTTCAAACAACGGGTTCATATTTGACTCGAAGTTTAGGTTCATATTTGACCTGGGTTCAAACAACGGGTTTATATTTGACTCAAAGTTTAGGTTCATATCTGACCTGGTTTCAAACAACGGGATCATATTTGACTCGAAGTTTAGGTTCACATTTGACCTGGGTTCATACAACGAGTTCATGTTTGACTCGAATTTTAGGTTCATATCTTACCTGGTTTCAAACAACGGGTTCATATTTGACTCGAAGTTTAGGTTCACATTTGACCTGGGTTCAAACAACGGGTTCATATTTGACTCAAAGTTTAGGTTCATATAACCTGGGTTCAAACAACGGGTTCATGTTTGACTCGATGTTTAGGTTTATATTTGACATGGGTTCAAACAATGGGTTTATATTTGAATCGAAGTTTAGGTTCATATTTAACCTCTGTTCAAACAGCGGGTTCATATTTGACTCGAAGTTTAGATTCCTATCTGACCTAGTTTCAAACAACGTGTTCATATTTGACTCGAAGTTTAGGTTCACTTTTGACCCAGATCAAACAACGGGTTCATGTTTGACTCAAAGTTTAGATTCCTATCTGACCTGGTTTCAAACAACGGGTTCATTTTTGACTCGAAGTTTAGATTCACTTTTCACCCAGGTTCAAACAACGGGTTCATGTTTGACTGGAAGTTTAGGTTCATATCTAACCTGGTTTCAAACAACGGGTTCATATTTGACTCAAAGTTTAGGTTCACATTTGACCTGGGTTCAAACAACGGGTTCATATTTGACTCGAACTTTAGGTTCACATTTGCCCTGGGTTCAAATAACGGGTTCATATTTGACTCAAAGTTTAGGTTCATATTTGACCTGGGTTCAAACAACGGGTTCATATTTGACTGAAACTTTAGGTTCATATCTGGTCTGGTTTCAAACAATGGGTTCATATTTGACTCAAAGTTTAGGTTCACATTTGCCCTGGGTTCAAATAACGGGTTTATATTTGACTCGAAGTTTAGGTCCACATTTGACCTGGGTTAAAACATCGGGTTTATGTTTAACTCGAAGTTTAGGTTCATATCTAACTTGGTTTCAAACAACGGGTTCATATTTGACTCGAAATTTAGGTTCGTATAACCTGGGTTCATACAACGAGTTCATGTTTGACTCGAATTTTAGGTTCTAATCTTACCTGGTTTCAAACAACGGGTTCATATTTGACTCGAAGTTTAGGTTCACATTTGACCTGGGTTCAAACAACGGGTTCATATTTGACTCAAAGTTTAGGTTCACATTTAACCTGGGTACAAACAACAGGTTCATATTTGACTCAAAGTTTAGGTTATCATAACCTTGGTTCAAACAACGGGTTCATGTTTGACTCGATGTTTAGGTTCATATTTGACCTGGGTTCAAACAACGGGTTTATATTTGAATCGAAGTTTAGGTTCATATTTAACCTCTGTTCAAACAACGGGTTCATATTTGACTCGAAGTTTAAATTCCTATCTGACTTGGTTTCAAACAACGGGTTCATATTTGACTCGAAGTTTAGGTTCACTTTTGACCCAGGTTCAAACAACGGGTTCATGTTTGACTCGAAGTTTAGGTTCATATCTGACCTGGTTTCAAAGAACGGGTTCATATTTGACTCAAAGTTTAGGTTCACATTTGACCTGGGTTCAAACAACGGGTTCATATTTGACTCGAACTTTAGGTTCACATTTTCCCTGGGTTCAAACAACGGGTTCATATTTGATTCAAAGTTTAGGTTCATATTTGACCTGGGTTCAAACAACGGGTTCATATTTGACTCAAACTTTAGGTTCATATCTAACTTAGTTTCAAACAACAGGTTCATATTTGACTCGAAGTTTAGGTTCCATTTTGACCTGGGTTCAAACAACGGGTTCATATTTGACTCAAAGTTTAGGTCCACATTTGACCTGGGTTAAAACAACGGGTTTATATTTGACTCAAAGTTTAGGCTCATATCTGACCTAGTTTCAAAGAACGGGTTCATATTTGACTCGAAGTTTAGGTTCGTATAACCTGGGTTCAAACAACGGTTTCATGTTTGACTCGAACTTTAGGTTCATATCTTACCTGGTTTCAAACAACGGGTTTATATTTGACTCAAAGTTTAGTTTCACATTTGACCTGGGTTCAAACAACGGGTTCATATTTGGCTCAAGGTTTAGGTTATCATAACCTGGGTTCAAACAACGGGTTCATGTTTGACTCGATGTTTAGGTTCATATTTGACCTAGGTTCAAACAACGGGTTTATATTTGACTCAAAGTTTAGGTTCATATCTGACCTGGTTTCAAACAACGGGATCATATTTGACTCGAAGTTTAGGTTCACATTTGACCTGGGTTCAAACAACGAGTTCATGTTTGACTAGAAGTTTAGGTTCATATCTTACCTGGTTTTAAACAACGGGTTCATATTTGACTCGAAGTTTAGGTTTACATTTGACCTGGGTTCAAACAACGGGTTCATATTTGACTCGAAGTTTAGGTTCATATAACCTGGGTTCAAACAACGGGTTCATGTTTGACTCGATGTTTAGGTTCATATTTGACCTGGGTTCAAACAACGGGTTTATATTTGAATCGAAGTTTAGGTTCATATTTAACCTCTGTTCAAACAACGGGTTCATATTTGACTCGAAGCTTAGATTCCTATCTGACCTGGTTTCAAACAACGGGTCCATATTTGACTAGAAGTTTAGGTTCACTTTTGACCTAGGTCCAAACAACGGGTTCATGTTTGACTCGAAGTTTAGGTTCATATCTGACCTGGTTTCAAAGAACGGGTTCATATTTGACTCGAATTTTAGGTTCACATTTGCCCTGGGTTCAAACAACGGGTTCATATTTGACTCGAACTTTAGGTTCACATTTTCCCTGGGTTCAAACAACGGGTTCATATTTGATTCAAAGTTTAGGTTCATATTTGACCTGGGATCAAACAACGGGTTCATATTTGACTCAAACTTTAGGTTCATATCTAACTTAGTTTCAAACAACAGGTTCATATTTGACTCGAAGTTTAGGTTCCATTTTGACCTGGGTTCAAACAACGGGTTCATATTTGACTCAAAGTTTAGGTCCACATTTGACATGGGTTAAAACAACGGGTTTATATTTGACTCAAAGTTTAGGCTCATATCTGACCTAGTTTCAAAGAACGGGTTCATATTTGACTCGAAGTTTAGGTTCGTATAACCTGGGTTCAAACAACGGGTTCATGTTTGACTCGAACTTTAGGTTCATATCTTACCTGGTTTCAAACAACGGGTTTATATTTGACTCAAAGTTTAGTTTCACATTTGACCTGGGTTCAAACAACGGGTTCATATTTGGCTCAAGGTTTAGGTTATCATAACCTGGGTTCAAACAACGGGTTCATGTTTGACTCGATGTTTAGGTTCATATTTGACCTAGGTTCAAACAACGGGTTTATATTTGACTCAAAGTTTAGGTTCATATCTGACCTGGTTTCAAACAACGGGATCATATTTGACTCGAAGTTTAGGTTCACATTTGACCTGGGTTCAAACAACGAGTTCATGTTTGACTAGAAGTTTAGGTTCATATCTTACCTGGTTTTAAACAACGGGTTCATATTTGACTCGAAGTTTAGGTTCACATTTGACCTGGGTTCAAACAACGGGTTCATATTTGACTCGAAGTTTAGGTTCATATAACCTGGGTTCAAACAACGGGTTCATGCTTGACTCGATGTTTAGGTTCATATTTGACCTGGGTTCAAACAACGGGTTTATATTTGAATCGAAGTTTAGGTTCATATTTAACCTCTGTTCAAACAACGGGTTCATATTTGACTCGAAGCTTAGATTCCTATCTGACCTGGTTTCAAACAACGGGTCCATATTTGACTAGAAGTTTAGGTTCACTTTTGACCTAGGTCCAAACAACGGGTTCATGTTTGACTCGAAGTTTAGGTTCATATCGGACCTGGTTTCAAACAACGGGTTCATATTTGACTCGAATTTTAGGTTCACATTTGCCCTGGGTTCAAACAACGGGTTCATGTTTGACTCAAAGTTTAGGTACATATCTGACCTGGTTTCAAACAACGGGTTCATATTTGACTCGAAGTTTAGGTTCACATTTGACTTGGGTTCAAACAACGGGTTCATATTTGACTCCAAGGTTAGGTTCATATTTGACCTTTGTTCAAACAACGGGTTCATATTTGACTCGATGTTTAGGTTCGTATCTGACCTGGTTTCAAACAACGGGTTCATATTTGACTCGAAGTTTAGGTTCACATTTGACCTGGCTTCAAACAACGGTTTCATGTTTAACTCGAGGTTTTGGTTCACATTTGACCTGGGTTCAAACAACGGGTTTATATTTGACTCAAAGTTTAGGTTCATATCTGACCTGGTTTCAAACAACGGGATCATATTTGACTCGAATTTTAGGTTCACATTTGACCTGGATTCAAACAACGAGTTCATGTTTGACTCGAAGTTTACGTTCATATCTTACCTGGTTTCAAACAACGGGTTCATATTTGACTCGAAGTTTAGGTTCACATTTGACCTGGGTTGAAACAACGGGTTCATATTTGACTCGAAGTTTAGGTTCATATAACCTGGGTTCAAACAACGGGTTCATGTTTGACTCGATGTTTAGGTTTATATTTGACCTGGGTTCAAACAACGGGTTTATATTTGAATCGAAGTTTAGGTTCATATTTAACCTCTGTTCAAACAACGGGTTCATATTTGACTCGAAGCTTAGATTCCTATCTGACCTGGTTTCAAACAACGGGTCCATATTTGACTAGAAGTTTAGGTTCACTTTTGACCTAGGTCCAAACAACGGGTTCATGTTTGACTCGAAGTTTAGGTTCATATCTGACCTGGTTTCAAAGAACGGGTTCATATTTGACTCGAATTTTAGGTTCACATTTGCCCTGGGTTCAAACAACGGGTTCATATTTGACTCGAACTTTAGGTTCACATTTTCCCTGGGTTCAAACAACGGGTTCATATTTGATTCAAAGTTTAGGTTCATATTTGACCTGGGATCAAACAACGGGTTCATATTTGACTCAAACTTTAGGTTCATATCTAACTTAGTTTCAAACAACAGGTTCATATTTGACTCGAAGTTTAGGTTCCATTTTGACCTGGGTTCAAACAACGGGTTCATATTTGACTCAAAGTTTAGGTCCACATTTGACATGGGTTAAAACAACGGGTTTATATTTGACTCAAAGTTTAGGCTCATATCTGACCTAGTTTCAAAGAACGGGTTCATATTTGACTCGAAGTTTAGGTTCGTATAACCTGGGTTCAAACAACGGGTTCATGTTTGACTCGAACTTTAGGTTCATATCTTACCTGGTTTCAAACAACGGGTTTATATTTGACTCAAAGTTTAGTTTCACATTTGACCTGGGTTCAAACAACGGGTTCATATTTGGCTCAAGGTTTAGGTTATCATAACCTGGGTTCAAACAACGGGTTCATGTTTGACTCGATGTTTAGGTTCATATTTGACCTAGGTTCAAACAACGGGTTTATATTTGACTCAAAGTTTAGGTTCATATCTGACCTGGTTTCAAACAACGGGATCATATTTGACTCGAAGTTTAGGTTCACATTTGACCTGGGTTCAAACAACGAGTTCATGTTTGACTAGAAGTTTAGGTTCATATCTTACCTGGTTTTAAACAACGGGTTCATATTTGACTCGAAGTTTAGGTTCACATTTGACCTGGGTTCAAACAACGGGTTCATATTTGACTCGAAGTTTAGGTTCATATAACCTGGGTTCAAACAACGGGTTCATGCTTGACTCGATGTTTAGGTTCATATTTGACCTGGGTTCAAACAACGGGTTTATATTTGAATCGAAGTTTAGGTTCATATTTAACCTCTGTTCAAACAACGGGTTCATATTTGACTCGAAGCTTAGATTCCTATCTGACCTGGTTTCAAACAACGGGTCCATATTTGACTAGAAGTTTAGGTTCACTTTTGACCTAGGTCCAAACAACGGGTTCATGTTTGACTCGAAGTTTAGGTTCATATCGGACCTGGTTTCAAACAACGGGTTCATATTTGACTCGAATTTTAGGTTCACATTTGCCCTGGGTTCAAACAACGGGTTCATGTTTGACTCAAAGTTTAGGTACATATCTGACCTGGTTTCAAACAACGGGTTCATATTTGACTCGAAGTTTAGGTTCACATTTGACCTGGGTTCAAACAACGGGTTCATATTTGACTCCAAGGTTAGGTTCATATTTGACCTTTGTTCAAACAACGGGTTCATATTTGACTCGATGTTTAGGTTCGTATCTGACCTGGTTTCAAACAACGGGTTCATATTTGACTCGAAGTTTAGGTTCACATTTGACCTGGCTTCAAACAACGGTTTCATGTTTAACTCGAGGTTTTGGTTCACATTTGACCTGGGTTCAAACAACGGGTTTATATTTGACTCAAAGTTTAGGTTCATATCTGACCTGGTTTCAAACAACGGGATCATATTTGACTCGAATTTTAGGTTCACATTTGACCTGGATTCAAACAACGAGTTCATGTTTGACTCGAAGTTTACGTTCATATCTTACCTGGTTTCAAACAACGGGTTCATATTTGACTCGAAGTTTAGGTTCACATTTGACCTGGGTTGAAACAACGGGTTCATATTTGACTCGAAGTTTAGGTTCATATAACCTGGGTTCAAACAACGGGTTCATGTTTGACTCGATGTTTAGGTTTATATTTGACCTGGGTTCAAACAACGGGTTTATATTTGAATCGAAGTTTAGGTTCATATTTAACCTCTGTTCAAACAGCGGGTTCATATTTGACTCGAAGTTTAGATTCCTATCTGACCTGGTTTCAAACAACGGGTTCATATTTGACTCGAAGTTTAGGTTCACTTTTGACCCAGGTTCAAACAACGGGTTCATGTTTCACTCGAAGTTTAGGTTCATATCTGGCCTGGTTTCAAACAACGGGTTCATATTTGACTCAAATTTTAGGTTCACATTTGACCTGGGTTCAAACAACGGGTTCATATTTGACTCGAACTTTAGGTTCACATTTTCCCTGGGTTCAAACAACGGGTTCATATTTGATTCAAAGTTTAGGTTCATATTTGACTTGGGTTCAAACAACGGGTTCATATTTGACTCAAACTTTAGGTTCATATCTAACTTAGTTTCAAACAACAGGTTCATATTTGACTCGAAGTTTAGGTTCCATTTTGACCTGGGTTCAAATAACGGGTTCATATTTGACTCAAAGTTTAGGTCCACTTTTGACCTGGGTTAAAACAACAGGTTTATGTTTAACTCGAAGTTTAGGTTCATATCTGACTTGGTTTCAAACAACGGGTTCATATTTGACTCGAAGTTTAGCTTCATATAACCTGGGTTCAAACAACGGATTCATGTTTGACTCGAAGTTTAGGTTCATATCTTACCTGGTTTCAAACAACGGGTTCATATTTGACTCGAAGTTTGGGTTCACATTTGACCTGGGTTCAAACAACGGGTTCATATTTGACTCAAAGTTTAGGTTATCATAACCTGGGTTCAAACAACGGGTTCATGTTTGACTCGATGTTTAGGTTCATTTTTGACCTGGGTTCAAACAACAGGTTTATATTTGAATCGAAGTTTAAGTTCATATTTAACCTCTGTTCAAACAACGGGTTCATATTTGACTCGAAGTTTAGATTCCTATCTGACCTGGTTTCAAACAACGGGTTCATATTTGACTAGAAGTTTAGGTTCACTTTTGACCTAGGTTCAAACAACGGGTTCGTGTTTGACTCGAAGTTTAGGTTCATATCTGACCTGGTTTCAAACAACAGGTTCATATTTGACTAGAAGTTTAGGTTCACAATTGCCCTGGGTTCAAACAACGGGTTCGTATTTGACTCGAAGTTTAGGTTCATATTTGACTTGGGTTCAAACAACGGGTTCATGTTTAACTCGAAGTTTAGGTTCATATCAGACTTGGTTTCAAACAACGGGTTCATATTTGACTCGAAGTTTAGGTTCATATTTGACCTGGGTTCAAACAACAGGACTCGAAGTTTAGGTTCATATCTGACCTGGTTTCAAACAATGGGTTCCTATTTGACTTGAAGTTTAGGTTCACATTTGACCTGGCTTCAAACAACGGTTTCATGTTTAACTCGAGGTTTTGGTTCATATTTGTCCTGGTTTCAAACAACGGGTTCATATTTGACTCGAAGTTTAGGTTCACATTTAACCTGGGGTCAAACTGTAACGCCCCGGTTTTGTTAGATTTATTTAATAGAGTAGATTTAATTGGTTTTGGTTTTGTATTATTTTATTTGACTTTTATTTGACAAAATGTTATTTTTCATCATTGTTTATGTTTTATCGCATTTTGAGAGCGTTTGGGAGATATTTGATCTGAGGGGTATTTTGGTCTTTTTGCGTGGTTAGATATTTTTATAAATAGAAATAGAGAGAGAGAGAAATAGAAAGAAAAGAAAAAGAAGAGAAAGAAAAGAGAAGGAAAGAAAGAAGAGGAGAGGAAGAGAAAAGAGGAAAATCGCGGGAACTCCGTTTCGAGCGCGAATAATCGGGTAAGGGTGAGAAGTTTCAATTATATCTTGCTTGTGTATGTATATGTGTTGTTTGTTGTAATTATTTTGATTGTTTCGTGACTTTTCGAATCGATTGGAATTAGGAGCGATTGATAGAAATCGACGTTTTCACGGATGAAATTCGATATAAACCGCCTAGAATACTTGTTGATTATGTCTAAACATGTTTTGGTTGTTCTGGTATGAATTAGAAGGGTTTGGGTGGTAAAAATGGTGTATTTTGGCCCCATATGACCTAGGTTGACGCTGCTGCGAATTCTGGGTTTCGCAGGTTCGCCTAGCGAACCCCAGCGAAGAAACGGGCGAACGTTCGCTAGATGGTTCGCCTAGCGAACTTTATGACTGTTTTCCACTGCCTTGGTTCGCTAGGGTTCGCCTAGCGAATGCTGGAGCGAACATGATATTTTCCAATTTTGTTTTCGTCGTAATTTTCAAACCGTAAGTCCGTTTTGGTCGCCGTTTGAAGCGTTGGAAAGCTCATGAAATGCTCTTTCTTTTAAAAATGGTTTGGAGGGCAGTATATGAATTATGTAAGTTGTGATTTTGAAAAAGTGTTGGTTTGTCGGATTTTCACCGTCGTATTGGTGTGCGAATGAAGTGTTATCATGCTATGTGCTTTTAATATGTATCGTATAGCTTGTGTGCTGGTATATGATGTGAATATATATGATAAGTGTTGGTGATGATGGTTTGTGGTGTTACGGAGGAATAAATGTGTGTTTTGGGTTTTGATTTCAATGTGCGATAATGATGTGTTGTGAGTAGCATTTGATATGTAAATCCCTTGTGTGAGGAACTATGATGTTGTTGTGATTTGTGGTATGTGATATGATTGTGGTATTTATGGCTTGTGATGAAGTGCATTGTTTATGTGAAATTTCAATGTATGTTGTTTGGTGGCATTTAGGGTTTGAAATGCATTGTTTGAATTGCTTTGCAATGCATGAATGTGATGATGTTGAAGCATGTGATAAGTTGTTGTAATTGCTGTGGTTGTTGATTTATGGCCTAAGGGCAAGAATATGTAATGTGTGGTATTTGATTATATATGCATGATTATGGATGTGTATGTGGGTGCAATGTGAATGTCACGAGTCATTGTATGCCAAGCATCATGAAATGCATTTTGGTAACGTCCTGAGTGACGGATTGATTCCAGAGGGAATCTGCTATAACGTCGTGTGCCTTAAAAATAAGAGGTGTGAGCGATATGATGGATCGTGTGCCTTAAACATAAGAGGTGTGAGCGATGGTTATAGATGATCGTGTGCCCTTGTGGGGTGTGACCGATCGGGTCGTGTGCCCATGCGGGGTGTGAGCGATCGGGTCGTGTGCCCATGCGGGGTGTGAGCGATCCATAAACATCGTGTACCCATGTGGGGTGTGAGCGACGAGGGACATCGTATGCCCGACGGGGAGTTACAGTGATGTAGCGAGCGATGGTTCCAATAGTTCCTGAGTGAACTGATGATGAGACATGTGACATTGGAAATCGGTACCGCATGGCATGTGCATAGAGTCGTTGTGTCGATCTATGTGCATTTGCATAAATCATGAATTAATTGTGCATGGAAATGTGATTGTGAATGGATGCATTATGTGTGGAAAATCATGATTTGATTGATTATGTTATTATGTGTGGGAAATTGTGAAATCATTGAATATTTGTTAAGATTTATGATTGGATTGGTAAATTGATGTGCATATGTGATAAATGCAGTGGCTGTGAATAATATGTTTTAGGCATAGACATATGCTATGTGATGTGTGATGTGTTTCTATATGTGATGACTTGGTATGCCTTATGTGCAAATACGTGATTATGTGGGATAATTGATACATGTTATGTATTTGTGATTTGCTATATGTATTGGTATGTGATGTGTGAGGTGAGAATAACTGTGTATGTGATTTCTATGTGTTTTTGCATATTATTATGCAATCTTGGTTTAGTTGTTATTTCTCACCCTTCTGCTGGAATATGCTTTTTATGGCATAGTGCAGATTGCCAGCTTTAGAGGCTTGTAGGCTTTTGTGGAGATTGGTCCTCCGTTCCGTTGTCGGTCTTGGTGTCTGCTCTGATACGTAGCACGGGAGTTGGGGAACGATTATGTTATGTGTATATAATTGTTGAACATATTTTGTATTACAATTTGTAGTTAGATTTTGATGTTCTAAAACCATTCATTTGTAAAACAAGTCAGTTATGGATCTTTCCGCTTTATTTCATAATTGACCTTTCCTTTTGTTGGAAAAAGTTTCCCCTTTTTGGGTAATCTATTTTATGCTATGTATCAAAATAATTGAGCAGGGATTGTATTTTCTTTCTTTAAGTGTGACATCCCTGTTTTCTGTCGGAAAAATAAATTTTTAGTTACTCTGATTTATATTTGTATTATTTATTCGCGAGGGGAAATGGGGTGTTACATTAGTGGTATCAGAGCAGGTCGGTCCGTCCGGCCAAGTTGTTGAGTCAGTCGATGTGACAGTGGAATACTGTCGTTGTTGTTTGTCCCTTAGTACGTGATATGTGTGGAAGCACTGTCAGTACTTTCTGGTTTCCTAATCCTTTGTCTTCAGGTGTGAGTTTGAGATAAGTGGGGGAGAAGCTTGTACTTCTCCCAGTTGCTTTGGTTGTGTGTTGTTGATTGCAAGATTGTAAGTGTTGTTATGATAGTGTTGTTCCCGATTCCGGAGGGAATGCGGAGGTAAGGGTTATGTCGACTAAGGATTGGTGCCTTAGTTAGTTTCGTGCATAAGATGTAAGGAATGCTATTATAGTTTGGTGAAGACGGTTTATGCCCCATCATGATTATCGGCTGTCTATTGACAAATTGATGAACTGATCACCCTTAATCTCTTGTTGATAGCAGACGGGAATTATGTTGGATGGAATAGACGTGTCTTTCCGGCTTTGATAGTGTGTGCAATGAATTGTTTGGAATTTAAGAAAATGGTTACGGATTGTTTCGATGAGTTGAGGAAGATTCTTATATCTGAAGGTGAGACGGATTGGAGGTTTTGGTATGTTAGTCCAGTTGGGAAGTCATTGAGAGAGAATGATTGGGTTTTATTTAAGGACTGCTTCACAGAGCGTAGAGATTGAACTTAATTGGACGAAGGTGAATAGTTGAGGTTTATATCTGCTAAGTAAGTAGGAAACTCTTAGTAGATGGGAATAAGAGGTTTGTTTTTTCGGTGATGGTAGTGTTCTGGGAATTGGCAGGAAGTCGAAGTGATGGGCCGTCAGTTGGGCATAGTTTTCAGATGTGTTTTTGGATGGAACATTAAGGTGTGTCTTAGGGAGCTCCGGTTTGGTTAGTAACAAAAAGGAAGGATAGTTGAATGGAATAACAAGTATGATGCATATGATGGTTTTGGTTTTGAGACTATGGAAAGCGAAACTTAGAGTTCTGGTGAGGTTTGGAGTCTTTGGAGTTTTAGAGCATTAAGGGAAATTTTGAGAAAACCCTAGGTGTGGATGTAATGTTTGATAGTTCTTTTGAGATGGTTGTTGCTACACGTGGGGATTTATGGAATTTTGACTGCAAAGAGAAGGAATTGTGTATGGATTGCTAACAGTTGAATAAGGTAACGATTGAGAATAAGTGTCCACTTTCATGAATAGATAACTGGAATGGTTTGGCTGAGTTTGAGTGAACTTGCAATTGTTTGGAATGTTTGATAAGAGTGGTGGATTGTGTGAGTTGAGGCTGTGATCGACTTAATGCGACTGGTTATGTTTGTTATCATCGGGATAGGCTGTTATTTACTCGATTAAGCTTGTATGTGAGTCTGGACAAGTTTGAAAGGGTTTGGTTTGTTTGGGCATTACAACGTGCAGTGATGTTGTTCGGTGATAGTAATGCGCCTGTAATATTTGTGGAGTAGAGGAATCGTATCTTCTATATTTATGTGGATAAGTTCGTAATGGCTTTGATTAAGGATATTCAGATATGTTATAAACTCAGAGGAAGAACAGGTAGAGTGTTTGGGATTTGAATTACAAGTGTCAAAAAGAGACGAAGTTTTATGCTGAGTTATTCGAGTGAGAATTTGGGTTGAAAAAGGTTAGTTTATTGGATATGTTATTTCAGATGAGAGTGTGATTGTGGATCCATCGAAAGTGGATGTAGTTCTACAATGAGAGGTTCCGAAGTTGGTTAAGGAGATTAGAAACTTTTGGGCTTAGTTGGTTGTTACGGAAGGTTATGGAAGACTTTGCTAAGTTCGTACTTCTGTTGTCTCAGTTGGCTTGCAAAGGGTGAGTCGTTTGTCTGGATGTTAGTTGTGAGTAAGTTTTGGTGAGCTGAAGTGGAAGTTGGCTACGGCTTCAGTTTTGATTCTGGATGATCCTAATAAACCGTTTGTGAGATGGGTCTTTGAGGAGTTTAGACAGTGTGTTAATGCAAGAGGGTAAAGTCGTGGCTTATGCTTTACGACAATTGAGGATTCATAAAAGGATCGATACTATTCAGGATTTGGAATTGGACGCGATTGTATTGTGTTGGAGAATCTGGAGGTATTGTTTTAAGGGTTTTAGGTTCAAGGTGGTTGGATGGAGGAATGGACGGTTTTGGATGAGTAACAAGACTGTTGTAATTCTGAGTTTTCGTGGGTTCGCCTAGCGAACCAGTTGGCGAAGGTCAGCGAAGGTTCACTGAGTTGTTCGCCTAGCGAACTTTGGGTGTTTTTGGTTCTGTTTGGTTCTGACTTGGTTCGCCAAGGGATTCGCGGAGCGAACGCAAGGCGAGGGTTCTCTAGAAGGCTCGCCTAGCGAACATGGCAGGTTTTCCAATTTTGTTTCCTTTATAACTTTTGATTGGTGACTCGGATTGAGGCACGGTCGGATGATTGGAATTCCTGATTAGTTATGACTTTGGCTCGAATTATCCTATTGGTAAAGTTTATGTCGTGCGTGATGAGTTAAGTCGAGAGTTTTACTTATGTATGCTTTGATGGTTAAAAAGTGGGAACTTTTGGGAGGATTTAGAGATTTGGGTTGGTGGGTAAATTGACGTTTGATAGTGTGTGGTTGGGTATATTAACAGTGAACAGTGATTTTTGGTGAAAATGAGAGAGATTTAGACTTTGGACGTGAGATTGGTAGTTTTGATGGTTATGAGTAATCAGAGTGCGCAGCGGAAGCGTGATATGGCACATTTCGTATATACGTGTGGGACTGGTAAGAGTTCATAGGTTGAACGTGGGGAACATGTAGGAGTGTTGAGACCATTGAACGTTTCAGGATGGAAGTCATATGTGAAAAGTTTAACTGTTATCCGTGGGCTGCTATGTAGTTGGGTGTTTTGGTTATATGTCCGATTGGTGAATTATAGCATTGTTGTAGTATGGTTGTGTGACAAGGATGTTGGTGTTCTAGTTTTGTTGATGTTGTGGAGACCTTGTGGTGTCGTGGGACTTTATGTTCTTGTTTGTGTTGTTGTCTCGTTTCCATTGTGTTGGTTCGAGTTCGTGTAGCTAATTCCTGTGTGAGGAATTAGAGGTGGGTTACCTATGGTGAGGGTAACGATCTTGTTGTGTTTCGGTTCTAGAGTGAACCGGTGTGTTGGTATCTTGGCTTTTCTTTGAGTCGTGAGTTAGTCGTCAAGTTCATTGTATGGGCTTTGTATCTTGTCGTCGTTGTGGTCGTCGTTGTCGTGTCGTTGTTGTATCTGCTATTGGCAAGGTGGTTTGCCAGTTGTGTTATTCGTGGTGTGCCTTTTGTTGGCATGTTGGGTTGTTAGTCGGATGCGGGAGTCGTGTCCGGAGTTGTTCGTCTCGGTATATTTTCGAGGACGAAAATGTCTAAGTGGGGGAGAATTGTAACGCCCCGGTTTTGTTAGATTTATTTAATAGAGTATATTTAATTGGTTTTGGTTTTGTATTATTTTATTTGACTTTTATTTGACAAAATGTTATTTTTCATCATTGTTTATGTTTTATCGCATTTTGAGAGCGTTTGGGAGATATTTGAGCTGAGGGGTATTTTGGTCTTTTTGCGTGGTTAGATATTTTTATAAATAGAAATAGAGAGAGAGAGAAATAGAAAGAAAAGAAAAAGAAGAGAAAGAAAAGAGAAGGAAAGAAAGAAGAGGAGAGGAAGAGAAAAGAGGAAAATCGCGGGAACTCCGTTTCGAGCGCGAATAATCGGGTAAGGGTGAGAAGTTTCAATTATATCTTGCTTGTGTATGTATATGTGTTGTTTGTTGTAATTATTTTGATTGTTTCGTGACTTTTCGTATCGATTGGAATTAGGAGCGATTGATAGAAATCGACGTTTTCACGGATGAAATTCGATATAAACCGCGTAGAATACTCGTTGATTATGTCTAAACATGTTTTGGTTGTTCTGGTATGAATTAGAAGGGTTTGGGTGGTAAAAATGGTGTATTTTGGCCCCATATGACCTAAGTTGACGCTGCTGCGAATTCTGGGTTTCGCAGGTTCGCCTAGCGAACCCCAGTGAAGAAACGGGCAAACGTTCGCTAGATGGTTCGCCTAGCGAACTTTATGACTGTTTTCCACTGCCTTGGTTCGCTAGGGTTCGCCTAGCGAATGCTGGAGCGAACATGATATTTTCCAATTTTGTTTTCGTCGTAATTTTCAAACCGTAAGTCCGTTTTGGTCGCCGTTTGAAGCGTTGGAAAGCTCATGAAATGCTCTTTCTTTTAAAAATGGTTTGGAGGGCAGTAGATGAATTATGTAAGTTGTGATTTTGAAAAAGTGTTGGTTTGTCGGATTTTCACCGTCGTATTGGTGTGCGAATGAAGTGTTATCATGCTATGTGCTTTTAATATGTATCGTATAGCTTGTGTGCTGGTATATGATGTGAATATATATGATAAGTGTTGGTGATGATGGTTTGTGGTGTTACGGAGGAATAAATGTGTGTTTTGGGTTTTGATTTCAATGTGCGATAATGATGTGTTGTGAGTAGCATTTGATATGTAAATCCCTTGTGTGAGGAACTATGATGTTGTTGTGATTTGTGGTATGTGATATGATTGTGGTATTTATGGCTTGTGATGAAGTGCATTGTTTATGTGAAATTTCAATGTATGTTGTGTGGTGGCATTTAGGGTTTGAAATGCATTGTTTGAATTGCTTTGCAATGCATGAATGTGATGATGTTGAAGCATGTGATAAGTTGTTGTAATTGTTGTGGTTGTTGATTTGTGGCCTAAGGGCAAGAATATGTAATGTGTGATATTTGATTATATATGCATAATTATGGATGTGTATGTGGGTGCAATGTGAATGTCATGAGTCATTGTATGCCAAGCATCATGAAATGTATTTTGGTAACGTCCTGAGTGACGGATTGATTCCAGAGGGAATCTGCTATAATGTTGTGTACCTTAAAAATAAGAGGTGTGAGCGATATGATGGATCGTGTGCCTTAAACATAAGAGGTGTGAGCGATGGTTATAGACGATCGTGTGCCCTTGTGGGGTGTGACCGATCGGGTCGTGTGCCCATGCGGGGTGTGAGCGATCGGGTCGTGTGCCCATGCGGGGTGTGAGCGATCCATAAACGTCGTGTACCCATGTGGGGTGTGAGCGACGAGGGACATCGTATGCCCGACGGGGAGTTACAGTGATGTAGCGAGCGATGGTTCCAATAGTTCCTGAGTGAACTGATGATGAGACATGTGACATTGGAAATCGGTACCGCATGGCATGTGCATAGAGTCGTTGTGTCGATCTATGTGCATTTGCATAAATCATGAATTAATTGTGCATGGAAATGTGATTGTGAATGGATGCATTATGTGTGGAAAATCATGATTTGATTGATTATGTTATTATGTGTGGGAAATTGTGAAATCATTGAATATTTGTTAAGATTTATGATTGGATTGGTAAATTGATGTGCATATGTGATAAATGCAGTGGCTGTGAATAATATGTTTTAGGCATAGACATATGCTATGTGATGTGTGATGTGTTTCTATATGTGATGACTTGGTATGCCTTATGTGCAAATACGTGATTATGTGGGATAATTGATACATGTTATGTATTTGTGATTTGCTATATGTATTGGTATGTGATGTGTGAGGTGAGAATAACTGTGTATGTGATTTCTATGTGTTTTTGCATATTATTATGCAATCTTGGTTTAGTTGTTATTTCTCACCCTTCTGCTGGAATATGCTTTTTATGGCATAGTGCAGATTGCCAGCTTTAGAGGCTTGTAGGCTTTTGTGGAGATTGGTCCTCCGTTCCGTTGTCGGTCTTGGTGTCTGCTCTAATACGTAGCACGGGAGTTGGGGAACGATTATGTTATGTGTATATAATTGTTGAACATATTTTGTATTACAATTTGTAGTTAGATTTTGATGTTCTAAAACCATTCATTTGTAAAACAAGTCAGTTATGGATCTTTCCGCTTTATTTCATAATTGACCTTTCCTTTTGTTGGAAAAAGTTTCCCCTTTTTGGGTAATCTATTTTATGCTATGTATCAAAATAATTGAGCAGGGATTGTATTTTCTTTCTTTAAGTGTGACATCCCTGTTTTCTGTCGGAAAAATAAATTTTTAGTTACTCTGATTTATATTTGTATTATTTATTCGCGAGGGGAAATGGGGTGTTACACAAACAACGGGTTCATATTTGACTCAAAATTTAGGTTCACATGTGACTTGGGTTCAAACAATGGGGTCATATTTGACTCGAAGTTTAGGTTCATATTTGACCCGGGTTCAAACAACGGGTTCATGTTTGACTCGAAGTTTAGGTTCATATCTGACCTGTTTTCAAACAACGGGTTCATATTTGACCCGAAGTTTAGGTTCATATTTGACCTGGGTTCAAACAACGGGTTTATATTTGACTCAAAGTTTAGGTTCATATCTGACCTGGTTTCAAATAACGGGATCATATTTAACTCGAAGTATAGGTTCACATTTGACCTGGATTCAAACAACGAGTTCATGTTTGACTCGAAGTTTAGGTTCATATCTTACCTGGTTTCAAACAACGGGCTCATATTTGACTCGAAGTTTAGGTTCACATTTGACCTGGGTTCAAACAACGGGTTCATATTTGACTCGAAGTTTAGGTTCATATAACCTGGGTTCAAACAACGGGTTCATGTTTGACTCGATGTTTAGGTTTATATTTGACCTGGGTTCAAACAACGGGTTTATATTTGAATCGAAGTTTAGGTTCATATTTAACCTCTGTTCAAACAGCGGGTTCATATTTGACTCGAAGTTTAGATTCCTATCTGACCTGGTTTCAAACAACGGGTTCATATTTGACTCGAAGTTTAGGTTCACTTTTGACCCAGGTTCAAACAACGGGTTCATATTTGACTCGAAGTTTAGGTTCCATTTTGACCTGGGTTCAAATAACGGGTTCATATTTGATTCAAAGTTTAGGTCCACATTTGACCTGGGTTAAAACAACGGGTTTATATTTGAATCGAAGTTTAAGTTCATATTTAACCTCTGTTCAAACAACGGGTTCATATTTGACTCGAAGATTAGATTCCTATCTGACCTGGTTTCAAACAACGGGTTCATATTTGACTAGAAGTTTAGGTTCACTTTTGACCTAGGTTCAAACAACGGGTACATGTTTGACTCGAAGTTTAGGTTCATATCTGACCTGGTTTCAAACAACAGGTTCATATTTGACTCGAAGTTTAGGTTCACATTTGCCCTGGGTTCAAACAACGGGTTCATATTTGACTCGAAGTTTAGGTTCATATTTGACTTGGGTTGAAACAACGGGTTCATGTTTAACTCGAAGTTTAGGTTCATATCAGACTTGGTTTCAAACAACGGGTTCATATTTGACTCTAAGTTTAGGTTCATATTTGACCTGGGTTCAAACAACGGGTTCATATTTGACTCGAAGTTTAGGTTCATATCTGACCTGGTTTCAAACAATGGGTTCATATTTGACTTGAAGTTTAGGTTCACATTTGACCTAGCTTCAAACAACGGTTTCATGTTTAACTCGAGGTTTTGGTTCATATTTGTCCTGGTTTCAAACAACGGGTTCATATTTGACTCGAAGTTTAGGTTCACATTTGACCTGGGGTCAAACAACGGGTTCATATTTGACTCAAAGTTTAGCTTCACTTGTGACTTGGGTTCAAACAACGGGTTCATATATGACTCGAAGTTTAGGTTCATATTTGACCTGGGTTCAAACAACGGGTTCATGTTTGACTCGAAGTTTAGGTTCATATCTGACCTGTTTTCAAACAACGGGTTCATATTTGACTCGAAGTTTAGGTTCATATTTGACCTGGGTTCAAACAACGGGTTTACATTTGACTCAAAATTTAGGTTCATATCTGACCTGGTTACAAACAACGGGATCATATTTGACTCGAAGTATAGGTTCACATTTGACCTGGGTTCAAACAACGGGTTCATATTTGACTCAAGTTTAGGTTCATATAACCTAGGTTCAAACAACGGGTTCATGTTTGACTCGATGTTTAGGTTTATATTTGACCTGGGTTTAAACAACGGGTTTATATTTGAATCGAAGTTTAGGTTCATATTTAACCTCTGTTCAAACAGCGGGTTCATATTTGACTCAAAGTTTAGATTCCTATCTGACCTAGTTTCAAACAACGGGTTCATATTTGACTCGAAGTTTAGGTTCACTTTTGACCCAGGTTCAAACAACGGGTTCATGTTTGACTTAAAGTTTAGGTTCCATTTTGACCTGGGTTCAAATAACGGGTTAATATTTGACTCGAAGTTTAGGTCCACATTTGACCTGGGTTAAAACAACAGGTTTATGTTTAACTCGAAGTTTAGGTTCATATCTGACTTGGTTTTAAACAACGGGTTCATATTTGACTCAAAGTTTAGGTTCCTATAACCTGGGTTCAAACAATGGATTCATGTTTGACTCGAAGTTTAGGTTCATATCTTACCTGGTTTCAAACAACGGGTTCATATTTTACTCGAAGTTTAGGTTCACATTTGACCTGGGTTCAAACAACGGGTTCATATTTGACTCAAAGTTTAGGTTATCATAACCTGGGTTCAAACAATGGGTTCATGTTTGACTCGATGTTTAGGTTCATATTTGATCTGGGTTCAAACAACGAGTTTATATTTGAATCGAAGTTTAAGTTCATATTTAACCTCTGTTCAAACAATGGGTTCATATTTGACTCGAAGTTTAGATTCCTATCTGACCTGGTTTCAAACAACGGGTTCATATTTGACTAGAAGTTTAGGTTCACTTTTGACCTAGGTTCAAACAACGGGTTCATGTTTGACTCGAAGTTTAGGTTCATATCTGACCTGGTTTCAAACAACAGGTTCATATTTGACTCGAAGTTTAGGTTCACATTTGCCCTGGGTTCAAACAACGGGTTCATATTTGACTCGAAGTTTACGTTCATATTTGACTTGGGTTCAAACAACGGGTTCATGATTAACTCGAAGTTTAGGTTCATATCAGACTTGGTTTCAAACAACGGGTTCATATTTGACTCTAAGTTTAGGTTCATATTTGACCTGGGTTCAAACAACGGGTTCATATTTGACTCGAAGTTTAGGTTCATATCTGAGCTGGTTTCAAACAATGGGTTCATATTTGACTCAAAGTTTAGGTTCATATTTGACCTGGCTTCAAACAACGGTTTCATGTTTAACTCGAGGTTTTGGTTCATATTTGTCCTGGTTTCAAACAACGGGTTCATATTTGACTCGAAGTTTAGGTTCACATTTGACCTGGGGTCAAACAACGGGTTCATATTTGACTCAAAGTTTAGGTTCACTTGTGACTTGGGTTCAAACAACGGGTTCATATATGACTCGAAGTTTAGGTTCATATTTGACCTGTGTTCAAACAACGGGTTCATATTTGACTCGAAGTTTAGGTTCATATCTGAGCTGTTTTCAAACAATGGGTTCATATTTGACTCGAAGTTTAGGTTCACATTTGACCTGGCTTCAAAGAATGGTTTCATGTTTAACTCGAGGTTTTGGTTCATATTTGTCCTGGTTTCAAACAACGGGTTCATATTTGACTCGAAGTTTACGTTCACATTTGACCTGGGGTGAAACAACGGGTTCATATTTGACTCAAAGTTTAGGTTCACATGTGACTTGGGTTCAAACAACGGGTTCATATTTGACTCGAAGTTTAGGTTCATATTTGACCTGGGTTCAAACAACGGGTTCATGTTTGACTCGAAGTTTAGGTTCATATCTGACCTGTTTTCAAACAACGGGTTCATATTTGACTCGAAGTTTAGGTTCATATTTGACCTGGGTTCAAACAACGGGTTTCTATTTGACTCAAAGTTTAGGTTCATATCTGACATGATTTCAAACAACGGGATCATATTTGACTCGAAGTATAGGTTCACATTTGACCTGGGTTCAAACAATGAGTTCATGTTTGACTCGAAGTTTAGGTTCATATCTTACCTGGTTTCAAACAACGGGTTCTTATTTGACTCGAAGTTTAGGTTCACATTTGACCTGGGTTCAAACAACGGGTTCATATTTGACTCGAAGTTTAGGTTCATATAACCTGGGTTCAAACAGCGGGTTTATGTTTGACTCGATGTTTAGGTTTATATTTGACCTGGGTTCAAACAACGGGTTTATATTTGAATCGATGTTTAGGTTCATATTTAACCTCTGTTCAAACAGCGGGTTCATATTTGACTCGAAGTTTAGATTCCTATCTGACCTGGTTTCAAACAACGGGTTCATGTTTGACTCGAAGTGTTGGTTCACTTTTGACCCAGGTTCAAACAACGGGTTCATATTTGACTCGAAGTTTAGGTTCATATTTGACCTGGGTTCAAACAACGGGTTCATGTTTGACTCGAAGTTTAGGTTCATATCTGACCTGTTTTCAAACAACGGGTTCATATTTGACTCGAAGTTTAGGTTCATATTTGACCTGGGTTCAAACAACGGGTTTCTATTTGACTCAAAGTTTAGGTTCATATCTGACATGATTTCAAACAACGGGATCATATTTGACTCGAAGTATAGGTTCACATTTGACCTGGGTTCAAACAATGAGTTCATGTTTGACTCGAAGTTTAGGTTCATATCTTACCTGATTTCAAACAACGGGTTCTTATTTGACTCGAAGTTTAGGTTCACATTTGACCTGGGTTCATACAACGGGTTCATATTTGACTTGAAGTTTAGGTTCATATAACCTGGGTTCAAACAGCGGGTTTATGTTTGACTCGATGTTTAGGTTTATATTTGACCTGGGTTCAAACAACGGGTTTATATTTGAATCGATGTTTAGGTTCATATTTAACCTCTGTTCAAACAGCGGGTTCATATTTGACTCGAAGTTTAGATTCCTATCTGACCTGGTTTCAAACAACGGGTTCATGTTTGACTCGAAGTGTTGGTTCACTTTTGACCCAGGTTCAAATAACGGGTTCATGTTTGACTCGAAGTTTAGGTTCATATCTGACCTGGTTTCAAACAACGGGTTCATATTTGACTCGAACTTTAGGTCCACATTTGACCTAGGTTAAAACAACAGGTTTATGTTTAACTCGAAGCTTAGGTTCATATCTTACTTGGTTTCTAACAACGGGTTCATATTTGACTCGAAGTTTAGGTTCATATAACCTGGGTTCAAACAACAGGTTCAGGTTTAACTCGAAGTTTAGGTTCATATCTGACCTGGTTTCAAACAACAGGTTCATATTTGACTCGAAGTTTAGGTTCAGATTTGCCTTGGGTTCAAACAACGGGTTCATATTTGACTCGAAGTTTAGGTTCATATTTGACTTGGGTTCGAACAACGGGTTCATGTTTAACTCGAAGTTTAGGTTCATATCAGACTTGGTTTCAAACAACGGGTTCATATTTGACTCTAAGTTTAGGTTCATATTTGACCTGGGTTCAAACAACGGGTTCATATTTGACTCGAAGTTTAGGTTCATATCTGAGCTGGTTTCAAACAATGGGTTCATATTTGACTCAAAGTTTAGGTTCACATTTGACCTGGCTTCAAACAACGGTTTCATGTTTAACTCGAGGTTTTGGTTCATATTTGTCCTGGTTTCAAACAACGGGTTCATATTTGACTCGAAGTTTGGGTTCACATTTGACCTGGGGTCAAACAACGGGTTCATATTTGACTCAAAGTTTAGCTTCACTTGTGACTTGGGTTCAAACAACGGGTTAATATATGACTCGGAGTTTAGGTTCATATTTGACCTGGGTTCAAACAACGGGTTCATGTTTGACTCGAAGTTTAGGTTCATATCTGACCTGTTTTCAAACAACGGGTTCATATTTGACTCGAAGTTTAGGTTCATATTTGACCTGGGTTCAAACAACGGGTTTCTATTTGACTCAAAGTTTAGGTTCATATCTGACATGATTTCAAACAACGGGATCATATTTGACTCGAAGTATAGGTTCACATTTGACCTGGGTTCAAACAATGAGTTCATGTTTGACTCGAAGTTTAGGTTCATATCTTACCTGGTTTCAAACAACGGGTTCTTATTTGACTCGAAGTTTAGGTTCACATTTGACCTGGGTTCAAACAACGGGTTCATATTTGACTCGAAGTTTAGGTTCACATTTGCCCTGGGTTCAAACAACGGGTTCATATTTGACTCGAAGTTTAGGTTCATATTTGACTTGGGTTCGAACAACGGGTTCATGTTTAACTCGAAGTTTAGGTTCATATCAGACTTGGTTTCAAACAACGGGTTCATATATGACTCGAAGTTTAGGTTCATATTTGACCTGTGTTCAAACAACGGGTTCATATTTGACTCGAAGTTTAGGTTCATATCTGAGCTGTTTTCAAACAATGGGTTCATATTTGACTCGAAGTTTAGGTTCACATTTGACCTGGCTTCAAACAATGGTTTCATGTTTAACTCGAGGTTTTGGTTCATATTTGTCCTGGTTTCAAACAACGGGTTCATATTTGACTCGAAGTTTACGTTCACATTTGACTTGGGGTGAAACAACGGGTTCATATTTGACTCAAAGTTTAGGTTCACATGTGACTTGGGTTCAAACAACGGGTTCATATTTGACTCGAAGTTTAGGTTCATATTTGACCTGGGTTCAAACAACGGGTTCATGTTTGACTCGAAGTTTAGGTTCATATCTGACCTGTTTTCAAACAACGGGTTCATATTTGACTCGAAGTTTAGGTTCATATTTGACCTGGGTTCAAACAACGGGTTTCTATTTGACTTAAAGTTTAGGTTCATATCTAACATGATTTCAAACAACGGGATCATATTTGACTCGAAGTATAGGTTCACATTTGACCTGGGTTCAAACAATGAGTTCATGTTTGACTCGAAGTTTAGGTTCATAAATTACCTGGTTTCAAACAACGGGTTCTTATTTGACTCGAAGTTTAGGTTCACATTTGACCTGGGTTCAAACAACGGGTTCATATTTGACTCGAAGTTTAGGTTCACATTTGCCCTGGGTTCAAACAACGGGTTCATATTTGACTCGAAGTTTAGGTTCATATTTGACTTGGGTTCGAACAACGGGTTCATGTTTAACTCGAAGTTTAGGTTCATATCAGACTTGGTTTCAAACAACGGGTTCATATATGACTCGAAGTTTAGGTTCATATTTGACCTGTGTTCAAACAACGGGTTCATATTTGACTCGAAGTTTAGGTTCATATCTGAGCTGTTTTCAAACAATGGGTTCATATTTGACTCGAAGTTTAGGTTCACATTTGACCTGGCTTCAAACAATGGTTTCATGTTTAACTCGAGGTTTTGGTTCATATTTGTCCTGGTTTCAAACAACGGGTTCATATTTGACTCGAAATTTACGTTCACATTTGACCTGGGGTGAAACAACGGGTTCATATTTGACTCAAAGTTTAGGTTCACATGTGACTTGGGTTCAAACAACGGGTTCATATTTGACTCGAAGTTTAGGTTCATATTTGACCTGGGTTCAAACAACGGGTTCATGTTTGACTCGAAGTTTAGGTTCATATCTGACCTGTTTTCAAACAACGGGTTCATATTTGACTCGAAGTTTAGGTTCATATTTGACCTGGGTTCAAACAACGGGTTTCTATTTGACTTAAAGTTTAGGTTCATATCTGACATGATTTCAAACAACGGGATCATATTTGACTCAAAGTATAGGTTCACATTTGACCTGGGTTCAAACAATGAGTTCATGTTTGACTCGAAGTTTAGGTTCATATCTTACCTGGTTTCAAACAACGGGTTCTTATTTGACTCGAAGTTTAGGTTCACATTTGACCTGGGTTCAAACAACGGGTTCATATTTGACTCGAAGTTTAGGTTCATATAACCTGGGTTCAAACAGCGGGTTCATGTTTGACTCGATGTTTAGGTTTATATTTGACCTGGGTTCAAACAACGGGTTTATATTTGAATCGATGTTTAGGTTCATATTTAACATCTGTTCAAACAGCGGGTTCATATTTGACTCGAAGTTTAGATTCCTATCTGACCTGGTTTCAAACAACGGGTTCATGTTTGACTCGAAGTGTTGGTTCACTTTTGACCCAGGTTCAAACAACGGGTTCATGTTTGACTCGAAGTTTAGGATCATATCTGACCTGGTTTCAAACAACGGGTTCATATTTGACTCGAACTTTAGGTCCACATTTGACCTAGGTTAAAACAACAGGTTTATGTTTAACTCGAAGTTTAGGTTTATATCTTACTTGGTTTCTAACAACGGGTTCATATTTGACTAGAAGTTTAGATTCATATAACCTGGGTTCAAACAACAGGTTCAGGTTTGACTCGAAGTTTAGGTTCATATCTGACCTGGTTTCAAACAACAGGTTCATATTTGACTCGAAGTTTAGGTTCACATTTGCCCTGGGTTCAAACAACGGGTTCATATTTGACTCGAAGTTTAGGTTCATATTTGACTTGGGTTCGAACAACGGGTTCATGTTTAACTCGAAGTTTAGGTTCATATCAGACTTTGTTTCAAACAACGGGTTCATATTTGACTCAAAGTTTAGGTTCATATTTGACCTGGGTTCAAACAACGGGTTCATATTTGACTCAAAGTTTAGGTTCATATCTGAGCTGGTTTCAAACAATGGGTTCATATTTGACTCAAAGTTTAGGTTCACATTTGACCTGGCTTCAAACAACGATTTCATGTTTAACTCGAGGTTTTGGTTCATATTTGTCCTGGTTTCAAACAACGGGTTCATATTTGACTCGAAGTTTGGGTTCACATTTGACCTGGGGTCAAACAACGGGTACATATTTGACTCAAAGTTTAGCTTCACTTGTGACTTGGGTTCAAACAATGGGTTAATATATGACTCGGAGTTTAGGTTCATATTTGACCTGGGTTCAAACAACGGGTTCATGTTTGACTCGAAGTTTAGGTTCATATCTGACCTGTTTTCAAACAACGGGTTCATATTTGACTCGAAGTTTAGGTTCATATTTGACCTGGGTTCAAACAACGGGTTTATATTTGACTCAAAATTTAGGTTCATATCTGACCTGGTTTCAAACAACGGGATCATATTTGACTCGAAGTATAGGTTCACATTTGACCTGGGTTCAAACAACGAGTTCATGTTTGACTCGGAGTTTAAGTTCATATCTTGCCTGGTTTCAAACAACGGGTTCATATTTGACTCAGAGTTTAGGTTCACATTTGACCTGGGTTCAAACAATGGGTTCATATTTGACTCAAAGTTTAGGTTCATATAACCTGGGTTCAAACAACGGGTTCATGTTTGACTCGATGTTTAGGTTTATATTTGACCTGGGTTTAAACAACAGGTTTATATTTGAATCGAAGTTTAGATTCCTATCTGACCTAGTTTCAAACAACGGGTTCATATTTGACTCGAAGTTTAGGTTCACTTTTGATCCAGGTTCAAACAACGGGTTCATGTTTGACTTGAAGTTTAGGTTCCATTTTGACCTGGGTTCAAATAACGGGTTAATATTTGACTCGAAGTTTAGGTCCACATTTGACCTGGGTTAAAACAACAGGTTTATGTTTAACTCGAAGTTTAGGTTCATATCTGACTTGGTTTTAAACAACGGGTTCATATTTGACTCAAAGTTTAGGTTCATATAACCTGGGTTCAAACAATGGATTCATGTTTGACTCGAAGTTTAGGTTCATATCTTACCTGGTTTCAAACAACGGGTTCATATTTGACTCGAAGTTTAGGTTCACATTTGACCTGGGTTCAAACAACGGGTTCATATTTTACTCAAAGTTTTGGTTATCATAACCTGGGTTCAAACAATGGGTTCATGTTTGACTCGATGTTTATGTTCATATTTGATCTGGGGTCAAACAACGGGTTTATATTTGAATCGAAGTTTAAGTTCATATTTAACCTCTGTTCAAACAATGGGTTCATATTTGACTCGAAGTTTAGATTCCTATCTGACCTGGTTTCAAACAACGGGTTCATATTTGACTAGAAGTTTAGGTTCACTTTTGACCTAGGTTCAAACAACGGGTTCATGTTTGACTCGAAGTTTAGGTTCATATCTGACCTGGTTTCAAACAACAGGTTCATATTTGACTCGAAGTTTAGGTTCACATTTGCCCTGGGTTCAAACAACGGGTTCATATTTGACTAGAAGTTTAGGTTCATATTTGACTTGGGTTCAAACAACGGGGTCTTGATTAACTCGAAGTTTTGGTTCATATCAGACTTGGTTTCAAACAACGGGTTCATATTTGACTCTAAGTTTAGGTTCATATTTGACCTGGGTTCAAACAACGGGTTCATATTTGACTCGAAGTTTAGGTTCATATCTGAGCTGGTTTCAAACAATGGGTTCATATTTGACTCAAAGTTTAGGTTCACATTTGACCTGGCTTCAAACATCGGTTTCATGTTTAACTCGAGGTTTTGGTTCATATTTGTCCTGGTTTCAAACAACGGGTTCATATTTGACTCGAAGTTTAGGTTCACATTTGACCTGGGGTCAAACAACGGGTTCATATTTGACTCAAAGTTTAGGTTCACTTGTGACTTGGGTTCAAACAAGGGGTTCATATATGACCCGAAGTTTAGGTTCATATTTGACCTGGGTTCAAACAACGGGTTCGTATTTGACTCGAAGTTTAGGTTCATATCTGAGCTGTTTTCAAACAATGGGTTCATATTTGACTCGAAGTTTAGGTTCACATTTGACCTGGATTCAAACAACGGGTTTCTATTTGACTTAAAGTTTAGGTTCATATCTGACATGATTTCAAACAACGGGATCATATTTGACTCAAAGTATAGGTTCACATTTGACCTGGGTTCAAACAATGAGTTCATGTTTGACTCGAAGTTTAGGTTCATATCTTACCTGGTTTCAAACAACGGGTTCTTATTTGACTCGAAGTTTAGGTTCACATTTGACCTGGGTTCAAACAACGGGTTCATATTTGACTCGAAGTTTAGGTTCATATAACCTGGGTTCAAACAGCGGGTTCATGTTTGACTCGATGTTTAGGTTTATATTTGACCTGGGTTCAAACAACGGGTTTATATTTGAATCGATGTTTAGGTTCATATTTAACATCTGTTCAAACAGCGGGTTCATATTTGACTCGAAGTTTAGATTCCTATCTGACCTGGTTTCAAACAACGGGTTCATGTTTGACTCGAAGTGTTGGTTCACTTTTGACCCAGGTTCAAACAACGGGTTCATGTTTGACTCGAAGTTTAGGATCATATCTGACCTGGTTTCAAACAACGGGTTCATATTTGACTCGAACTTTAGGTCCACATTTGACCTAGGTTAAAACAACAGGTTTATGTTTAACTCGAAGTTTAGGTTTATATCTTACTTGGTTTCTAACAACGGGTTCATATTTGACTAGAAGTTTAGATTCATATAACCTGGGTTCAAACAACAGGTTCAGGTTTGACTCGAAGTTTAGGTTCATATCTGACCTGGTTTCAAACAACAGGTTCATATTTGACTCGAAGTTTAGGTTCACATTTGCCCTGGGTTCAAACAACGGGTTCATATTTGACTCGAAGTTTAGGTTCATATTTGACTTGGGTTCGAACAACGGGTTCATGTTTAACTCGAAGTTTAGGTTCATATCAGACTTTGTTTCAAACAACGGGTTCATATTTGACTCAAAGTTTAGGTTCATATTTGACCTGGGTTCAAACAACGGGTTCATATTTGACTCAAAGTTTAGGTTCATATCTGAGCTGGTTTCAAACAATGGGTTCATATTTGACTCAAAGTTTAGGTTCACATTTGACCTGGCTTCAAACAACGATTTCATGTTTAACTCGAGGTTTTGGTTCATATTTGTCCTGGTTTCAAACAACGGGTTCATATTTGACTCGAAGTTTGGGTTCACATTTGACCTGGGGTCAAACAACGGGTACATATTTGACTCAAAGTTTAGCTTCACTTGTGACTTGGGTTCAAACAATGGGTTAATATATGACTCGGAGTTTAGGTTCATATTTGACCTGGGTTCAAACAACGGGTTCATGTTTGACTCGAAGTTTAGGTTCATATCTGACCTGTTTTCAAACAACGGGTTCATATTTGACTCGAAGTTTAGGTTCATATTTGACCTGGGTTCAAACAACGGGTTTATATTTGACTCAAAATTTAGGTTCATATCTGACCTGGTTTCAAACAACGGGATCATATTTGACTCGAAGTATAGGTTCACATTTGACCTGGGTTCAAACAACGAGTTCATGTTTGACACGGAGTTTAAGTTCATATCTTGCCTGGTTTCAAACAACGGGTTCATATTTGACTCAGAGTTTAGGTTCACATTTGACCTGGGTTCAAACAATGGGTTCATATTTGACTCAAAGTTTAGGTTCATATAACCTGGGTTCAAACAACGGGTTCATGTTTGACTCGATGTTTAGGTTTATATTTGACCTGGGTTTAAACAACAGGTTTATATTTGAATCGAAGTTTAGATTCCTATCTGACCTAGTTTCAAACAACGGGTTCATATTTGACTCGAAGTTTAGGTTCACTTTTGATCCAGGTTCAAACAACGGGTTCATGTTTGACTTGAAGTTTAGGTTCCATTTTGACCTGGGTTCAAATAACGGGTTAATATTTGACTCGAAGTTTAGGTCCACATTTGACCTGGGTTAAAACAACAGGTTTATGTTTAACTCGAAGTTTAGGTTCATATCTGACTTGGTTTTAAACAACGGGTTCATATTTGACTCAAAGTTTAGGTTCATATAACCTGGGTTCAAACAATGGATTCATGTTTGACTCGAAGTTTAGGTTCATATCTTACCTGGTTTCAAACAACGGGTTCATATTTGACTCGAAGTTTAGGTTCACATTTGACCTGGGTTCAAACAACGGGTTCATATTTTACTCAAAGTTTTGGTTATCATAACCTGGGTTCAAACAATGGGTTCATGTTTGACTCGATGATTATGTTCATATTTGATCTGGGGTCAAACAACGGGTTTATATTTGAATCGAAGTTTAAGTTCATATTTAACCTCTGTTCAAACAATGGGTTCATATTTGACTCGAAGTTTAGATTCCTATCTGACCTGGTTTCAAACAACGGGTTCATATTTGACTAGAAGTTTAGGTTCACTTTTGACCTAGGTTCAAACAACGGGTTCATGTTTGACTCGAAGTTTAGGTTCATATCTGACCTGGTTTCAAACAACAGGTTCATATTTGACTCGAAGTTTAGGTTCACATTTGCCCTGGGTTCAAACAACGGGTTCATATTTGACTAGAAGTTTAGGTTCATATTTGACTTGGGTTCAAACAACGGGGTCTTGATTAACTCGAAGTTTTGGTTCATATCAGACTTGGTTTCAAACAACGGGTTCATATTTGACTCTAAGTTTAGGTTCATATTTGACCTGGGTTCAAACAACGGGTTCATATTTGACTCGAAGTTTAGGTTCATATCTGAGCTGGTTTCAAACAATGGGTTCATATTTGACTCAAAGTTTAGGTTCACATTTGACCTGGCTTCAAACAACGGTTTCATGTTTAACTCGAGGTTTTGGTTCATATTTGTCCTGGTTTCAAACAACGGGTTCATATTTGACTCGAAGTTTAGGTTCACATTTGACCTGGGGTCAAACAACGGGTTCATATTTGACTCAAAGTTTAGGTTCACTTGTGACTTGGGTTCAAACAAGGGGTTCATATATGACCCGAAGTTTAGGTTCATATTTGACCTGGGTTCAAACAACGGGTTCGTATTTGACTCGAAGTTTAGGTTCATATCTGAGCTGTTTTCAAACAATGGGTTCATATTTGACTCGAAGTTTAGGTTCACATTTGACCTGGATTCAAACAACGGTTTCATGTTTAACTCGAGGTTTAGGTTCTTATTTGTCCTGGTTTCAAACAACGGGTTCATATTTGACTCGAAGTTTAGGTTCACATTTGACCTGGGGTCAAGCAACGGGTTCATATTTGACTCAAAGTTTAGGTTCACATGTGACTTGGGTTCAAACAACGGGTTCATATTTGACTCGAAGTTTAGGTTCATATTTGACCTGGGTTCAAACAACGGGTTCATGTTTGACTCGAAGTTTAGGTTCATATCTAACCTGTTTTCAAACAACGGGTTCATATTTGACTCGAAGTTTAGGTTCATATTTGACCTGGGTTCAAACAACGGGTTTCTATTTGACTCAAAGTTTAGGTTCATATCTGACCTGGTTTCAAACAACGGGATCATATTTGACTCGAAGTATAGGTTAACATTAGACCTGGGTTCAAACAATGAGTTCATGTTTGACTCGAAGTTTATATTCATATCTTACCTGGTTTCAAACAACGGGTTCATATTTGACTAGAAGTTTAGGTTCACATTTGACCTGGGTTCAAACAACGGGTTCATAGTTGACTCGAAGTTTAGGTTCATATAACCTGGGTTCAAACAGCGGGTTCGTGTTTGACTCGATGTTTTGGTTTATATTTGACCTGGGTTCAAACAACGGGTTTATATTTGAATCGATGTTTAGGTTCATATTTAACCTCTGTTCAAACAGCGGGTTCATATTTGACTCGAAGTTTAGATTCCTATCTGACCTGGTTTCAAACAACGGGTTCATATTTGACTCGAAGTTTTGGTTCACTTTTGACCCAGGTTCAAACAACGGGTTCATGTTTGACTCGAAGTTTAGGTTCATATCTGACCTGGTTTCAAACAACGGGTTCATATTTGACTCGAACTTTAGGTCCACATTTGACCTAGGTTAAAACAACAGGTTTATGTTTAACTCGAAGTTTAGGTTCATATCTTACTTGGTTTCTAACAACGGGTTCATATTTGACTCGAAGTTTAGGTTCATATAACCTGGGTTCAAACAACAGGTTCAGGTTTGACTCGATGTTTAGGTTCATATCTGACCTAGTTTCAAACAACAGGTTCATATTTGACTCGAAGTTTAGGTTCATATTTGCCCTGGGTTCAAACAACGGGTTCATATTTGACTCGAAGTTTAGGTTCATATTTGACTTGGGTTCAAACAATGGTTTCATGTTTAACTCGAAGTTTAGGTTCATATCAGACTTGGTTTCAAACAACGGGTTCATATTTGACTCTAAGTTTAGGTTCATATTTGACCTAGGTTCAAACAACGGGTTCATATTTGACTCAAAGTTTAGGTTCATATCTGAGCTGGTTTCAAACAATGGGTTCATATTTGACTCAAAGTTTAGGTTCACATTTGACCTAGCTTCAAACAACGGTTTCATGTTTAACTCGAGGTTTTGGTTCATATTTGTCCTGGTTTCAAACAACGGGTTCATATTTGACTCGAAGTTTAGGTTCACATTTGACCTGGGGTCAAACAACGGGTTCATATTTGACTCAAAGTTTAGGTTCACTTGTGACTTGGGTTCAAACAACGAGTTCATATTTGACTCGAAGTTTAGGTTCATATCTGAGCTGGTTTCAAACAATGGGTTCATATTTGACTCAAAGTTTAGGTTCACATTTGACCTGGCTTCAAACAACGGTTTCATGTTTAACTCGAGGTTTTGGTTCATATTTGTCCTGGTTTCAAACAACGGGTTCATATTTGACTCGAAGTTTAGGTTCACATTTGACCTGGGGTCAAACTACGGGTTCATATTTGACTCAAAGTTTAGGTTCACTTGTGACTTGGGTTCAAACAACGGGTTCATATATGACTCGAAGTTTAGGTTCATATTTGACCTGGGTTCAAACAACGGGTTCATATTTGACTCGAAGTTTAGGTTCATATCTGAGCTGTTTTCAAACAATGGGTTCATATTTGACTCGAAGTTTAGGTTCACATTTGACCTGGCTTCAAACAACGGTTTCATGTTTAACTCGAGGTTTTGGTTCATATTTGTCCTGGTTTAAAACAACGGGTTCATATTTGACTCGAAGTTTAGGTTCACATTTGACCTGGGGTCAAACAACGGGTTCATATTTGACTCAAAGTTTAGGTTCACATGTGACTTGGGTTCAAACAACGGGTTCATATTTGACTCGAAGTTTAGGTTCATATTTGACCTGGGTTCAAACAACGGGTTCATGTTTGACTCGAAGTTTAGGTTCATATCTGACCTGTTTTCAAACAACGGGTTCATATTTGACTCGAAGTTTAGGTTCATATTTGACCTGGGTTCAAACAACGGGTTTCTATTTGACTCAAAGTTTAGGTTCATATCTGACCTGGTTTCAAACAACGGGATCATATTTGACTCGAAGTATAGGTTCACATTTGACCTGGGTTCAAACAATGAGTTCATGTTTGACTCGAAGTTTAGGTTCATATCTTACCTGGTTTCAAACAACGGGTTCATATTTGACTCGAAGTTTAGGTTCACATTTGACCTGGGTTCCAACAACGGGTTCATATTTGACTCGAAGTTTAGGTTCATATAACCTGGTTTCAAACAGCGGTTTCATGTTTGACTCGATGTTTAGGTTTATATTTGACCTGGGTTCAAACAACGGGTTTATATTTGAATCGATGTTTAGGTTCATATTTAACCTCTGTTCAAACAGCGGGTTCATATTTGACTCGAAGTTTAGATTCCTATCTGACCTGGTTTCAAACAACGGGTTCATATTTGACTCGATGTTTTGGTTCACTTTTGACCCAGGTTCAAACAACGGGTTCATGTTTGACTCGAAGTTTAGGTTCATATCTGACATGGTTTCAAACAACGGGTTCATATTTGACTCGAACTTTAGGTCCACATTTGACCTAGGTTAAAACAACAGGTTTATGTTTAACTCGAAGTTTAGGTTCATATCTTACTTGGTTTCTAACAACGGGTTCATATTTGACTCGAAGTTTAGGTTCATATAACCTGGGTTCAAACAACAGGTTCAGGTTTGACTCGAAGTTTAGGTTCATATCTGACCTGGTTTCAAACAACAGGTTCATATTTGACTCGAAGTTTAGGTTCATATTTGCCCTGGGTTCAAACAACGGGTTCATATTTGACTCGAAGTTTAGGTTCATATTTGACTTGGGTTCAAACAACGGTTTCATGTTTAACTCGAAGTTTAGGTTCATATCAGACTTGGTTTCAAACAACGGGTTCATATTTGACTCTAAGTTTAGGTTCATATTTGACCTAGGTTCAAACAACGGGTTCATATTTGACTCAAAGTTTAGGTTCATATCTGAGCTGGTTTCAAACAATGGGTTCATATTTGACTCAAAGTTTAGGTTCACATTTGACCTAGCTTCAAACAACGGTTTCATGTTTAACTCGAGGTTTTGTTTCATATTTGTCCTGGTTTCAAACAACGGGTTCATATTTGACTCGAAGTTTAGGTTCACATTTGACCTGGGGTCAAACTACGGGTTCATATTTGACTCAAAGTTTAGGTTCACTTGTGACTTGGGTTCAAACAACGGGTTCATATATGACTCGAAGTTTAGGTTCATATTTGACCTGGGTTCAAACAACGGGTTCATATTTGACTCGAAGTTTAGGTTCATATCTGAGCTGTTTTCAAACAATGGGTTCATATTTGACTCGAAGTTTAGGTTCACATTTGACCTGGCTTCAAACAACGGTTTCATGTTTAACTCGAGGTTTTGGTTCATATTTGTCCTGGTTTCAAACAACGGGTTCATATTTGACTCGAAGTTTAGGTTCACATTTGACCTGGGGTCAAACAACGGGTTCATATTTGACTCAAAGTTTAGGTTCACATGTGACTTGGGTTCAAACAACGGGTTCATATTTGACTCGAAGTTTAGGTTCATATTTGACCTGGGTTCAAACAACGGGTTCATGTTTGACTCGAAGTTTAGGTTCATATCTGACCTGTTTTCAAACAACGGGTTCATATTTGACTCGAAGTTTAGGTTCATATTTGACCTGGGTTCAAACAACGGGTTTCTATTTGACTCAAAGTTTAGGTTCATATCTGACCTGGTTTCAAACAACGGGATCATATTTGACTCGAAGTATAGGTTCACATTTGACCTGGGTTCAATCAATGAGTTCATGTTTGACTCGAAGTTTAGGTTCATATCTTACCTGGTTTCAAACAACGGGTTCATATTTGACTCGAAGTTTAGGTTCACATTTGACCTGGGTTCCAACAACGGGTTCATATTTGACTCGAAGTTTAGGTTCATATAACCTGGTTTCAAACAGCGGGTTCATGTTTGACTCGATGTTTAGGTTTATATTTGACCTGGGTTCAAACAACGGGTTTATATTTGAATCGATGTTTAGGTTCATATTTAACCTCTGTTCAAACAGCGGGTTCATATTTGACTCGAAGTTTAGATTCCTATCTGACCTGGTTTCAAACAACGGGTTCATATTTGACTCGATGTTTTGGTTCACTTTTGACCCAGGTTCAAACAACGGGTTCATGTTTGACTCGAAGTTTAGGTTCATATCTGACCTGGTTTCAAACAACGGGTTCATATTTGACTCGAACTTTAGGTCCACATTTGACCTAGGTTAAAACAACAGGTTTATGTTTAACTCGAAGTTTAGGTTCATATCTTACTTGGTTTCTAACAACGGGTTCATATTTGACTCGAAGTTTAGGTTCATATAACCTGGGTTCAAACAACAGGTTCAGGTTTGACTCGAAGTTTAGGTTCATATCTGAGCTGTTTTCAAACAATGGGTTCATATTTGACTCGAAGTTTAGGTTCACATTTGACCTGGCTTCAAACCACGGTTTCATGTTTAACTCGAGGTTTTGGTTCATATTTGTCCTGGTTTCAAACAACGGGTTCATATTTGACTCGAAGTTTAGGTTCACATTTGACCTGGGGTCAAACAACGGGTTCATATTTGACTCAAAGTTTAGGTTCACATGTGACTTGGGTTCAAACAACGGGTTCATATTTGACTCGAAGTTTAGGTTCATATTTGACCTGGGTTCAAACAACGGGTTCATGTTTGACTCGAAGTTTAGGTTCATATCTGACCTGTTTTCAAACAACGGGTTCATATTTGACTCGAAGTTTAGGTTCATATTTGACCTGGCTTCAAACAACGGGTTTCTATTTGACTCAAAGTTTAGGTTCATATCTGACCTGGTTTCAAACAACGGGATCATATTTGACTCGAAGTATAGGTTCACATTTGACCTGGGTTCAATCAATGAGTTCATGTTTGACTCGAAGTTTAGGTTCATATCTTACCTGGTTTCAAACAACGGGTTCATATTTGACTCGAAGTTTAGGTTCACATTTGACCTGGGTTCCAACAACGGGTTCATATTTGACTCGAAGTTTAGGTTCATATAACCTGGTTTCAAACAGCGGGTTCATGTTTGACTCGATGTTTAGGTTTATATTTGACCTGGGTTCAAACAACGGGTTTATATTTGAATCGATGTTTAGGTTCATATTTAACCTCTGTTCAAACAGCGGGTTCATATTTGACTCGAAGTTTAGATTCCTATCTGACCTGGTTTCAAACAACGGGTTCATATTTGACTCGATGTTTTGGTTCACTTTTGACCCAGGTTCAAACAACGGGTTCATGTTTGACTCGAAGTTTAGGTTCATATCTGACCTGGTTTCAAACAACGGGTTCATATTTGACTCGAACTTTAGGTCCACATTTGACCTAGGTTAAAACAACAGGTTTATGTTTAACTCGAAGTTTAGGTTCATATCTTACTTGGTTTCTAACAACGGGTTCATATTTGACTCGAAGTTTAGGTTCATATAACCTGGGTTCAAACAACAGGTTCAGGTTTGACTCGAAGTTTAGGTTCATATCTGAGCTGTTTTCAAACAATGGGTTCATATTTGACTCGAAGTTTAGGTTCACATTTGACCTGGCTTCAAACAACGGTTTCATGTTTAACTCGAGGTTTTGGTTCATATTTGTCCTGGTTTCAAACAACGGGTTCATATTTGACTCGAAGTTTAGGTTCACATTTGACCTGGGGTCAAACAACGGGTTCATATTTGACTCAAAGTTTAGGTTCACATGTGACTTGGGTTCAAACAACGGGTTCATATTTGACTCGAAGTTTAGGTTCATATTTGACCTGGGTTCAAACAACGGGTTCATGTTTGACTCGAAGTTTAGGTTCATATCTGACCTGTTTTCAAACAACGGGTTCATATTTGACTCGAAGTTTAGGTTCATATTTGACCTGGGTTCAAACAACGGGTTTCTATTTGACTCAAAGTTTAGGTTCATATCTGACCTGGTTTCAAACAACGGGATCATATTTGACTCGAAGTATAGGTTCACATTTGACCTGGGTTCAATCAATGAGTTCATGTTTGACTCGAAGTTTAGGTTCATATCTTACCTGGTTTCAAACAACGGGTTCATATTTGACTCGAAGTTTAGGTTCACATTTGACCTGGGTTCCAACAACGGGTTCATATTTGACTCGAAGTTTAGGTTCATATAACCTGGTTTCAAACAGCGGGTTCATGTTTGACTCGATGTTTAGGTTTATATTTGACCTGGGTTCAAACAACGGGTTTATATTTGAATCGATGTTTAGGTTCATATTTAACCTCTGTTCAAACAGCGGGTTCATATTTGACTCGAAGTTTAGATTCCTATCTGACCTGGTTTCAAACAACGGGTTCATATTTGACTCGATGTTTTGGTTCACTTTTGACCCAGGTTCAAACAACGGGTTCATGTTTGACTCGAAGTTTAGGTTCATATCTGACCTGGTTTCAAACAACGGGTTCATATTTGACTCGAACTTTAGGTCCACATTTGACCAAGGTTAAAACAACAGGTTTATGTTTAACTCGAAGTTTAGGTTCATATCTTACTTGGTTTCTAACAACGGGTTCATATTTGACTCGAAGTTTAGATTCATATAACCTGGGTTCAAACAACGGGTTCAGGTTTGACTCGAAGTTTTGGTTCATATCTTACCTGGTTTCAAACAACGGGTTCATATTTGACTCGAAGTTTAGGTTCACATTTGTCCTGGGTTCAAACAACGGGTTCATGTTTAACTCGAAGTTTAGGTTCATATTTGACTTGTGTTCAAACAACGGGTTCATGTTTAACTCGAAGTTTAGGTTCATATCAGACTTGGTTTCAAACAAATGGTTCATATTTGACTCGAAGTTTAGGTTCACATGTGACTTGGGTTCAAACAACGGGTTCATATTTGACTCGAAGTTTAGGTTCATATTTGACCTGGGTTCAAACAACGGGTTCATGTTTGACTCGAAGTTTAGGTTCATATCTGACCTGTTTTCAAACAACGGGTTCATATTTAACTCGAAGTTTAGGTTCATATTTGACCTGGGTTCAAACAACGGGTTTCTATTTGACTCAAAGTTTAGGTTCATATCTGACCTGGTTTCAAACAACGGGATCATATTTGACTCGAAGTATAGGTTCACATTTGACCTGGGTTCAATCAATGAGTTCATGTTTGACTCGAAGTTTAGGTTCATATCTTACCTGGTTTCAAACAACGGGTTCATATTTGACTCGAAGTTTAGGTTCACATTTGACCTGGGTTCCAACAACGGCTTCATATTTGACTCGAAGTTTAGGTTCATATAACCTGGTTTCAAACAGCGGGTTCATGTTTGACTCGATGTTTAGGTTTATATTTGACCTGGGTTCAAACAACGGGTTTATATTTGAATCGATGTTTAGGTTCATATTTAACCTCTGTTCAAACAGCGGGTATATATTTGACTCGAAGTTTAGATTCCTATCTGACCTGGTTTCAAACAACGGGTTCATATTTGACTCGATGTTTTGGTTCACTTTTGACCCAGGTTCAAACAACGGGTTCATGTTTGACTCGAAGTTTAGGTTCATATCTGACCTGGTTTCAAACAACGGGTTCATATTTGACTCGAACTTTAGGTCCACATTTGACCTAGGTTAAAACAACAGGTTTATGTTTAACTCGAAGTTTAGGTTCATATCTTACTTGGTTTCTAACAACGGGTTCATATTTGACTCGAAGTTTAGGTTCATATAACCTGGGTTCAAACAACAGGTTCAGGTTTGACTCGAAGTTTAGGTTCATATCTGAGCTGTTTTCAAACAATGGGTTCATATTTGACTCGAAGTTTAGGTTCACATTTGACCTGGCTTCAAACAACGGTTTCATGTTTAACTCGAGGTTTTGGTTCATATTTGTCCTGGTTTCAAACAACGGGTTCATATTTGACTCGAAATTTAGGTTCACATTTGACCTGGGGTCAAACAACGGGTTCATATTTGACTCAAAGTTTAGGTTCACATGTGACTTGGGTTCAAACAACGGGTTCATATTTGACTCGAAGTTTAGGTTCATATTTGACCTGGGTTCAAACAACGGGTTCATGTTTGACTCGAAGTTTAGGTTCATATCTGACCTGTTTTCAAACAACGGGTTCATATTTGACTCGAAGTTTAGGTTCATATTTGACTTGGGTTCAAACAACGGGTTTCTATTTGACTCAAAGTTTAGGTTCATATCTGACCTGGTTTCAAACAACGGGATCATATTTGACTCGAAGTATAGGTTCACATTTGACCTGGGTTCAATCAATGAGTTCATGTTTGACTCGAAGTTTAGGTTCATATCTTACCTGGTTTCAAACAACGGGTTCATATTTGACTCGAAGTTTAGGTTCACATTTGACCTGGGTTCCAACAACGGGTTCATATTTGACTCGAAGTTTAGGTTCATATAACCTGGTTTCAAACAGCGGGTTCATGTTTGACTCGATGTTTAGGTTTATATTTGACCTGGGTTCAAACAACGGGTTTATATTTGAATCGATGTTTAGGTTCATATTTAACCTCTGTTCAAACAGCGGGTTCATATTTGACTCGAAGTTTAGATTCCTATCTGACCTGGTTTCAAACAACGGGTTCATATTTGACTCGATGTTTTGGTTCACTTTTGACCCAGGTTCAAACAACGGGTTCATGTTTGACTCGAAGTTTAGGTTCATATCTGACCTGGTTTCAAACAACGGGTTCATATTTGACTCGAACTTTAGGTCCACATTTGACCTAGGTTAAAACAACAGGTTTATGTTTAACTCGAAGTTTAGGTTCATATCTTACTTGGTTTCTAACAACGGGTTCATATTTGACTCGAAGTTTAGATTCATATAACCTGGGTTCAAACAACGGGTTCAGGTTTGACTCGAAGTTTTGGTTCATATCTTACCTGGTTTCAAACAACGGGTTCATATTTGACTCGAAGTTTAGGTTCACATTTGTCCTGGGTTCAAACAACGGGTTCATGTTTAACTCGAAGTTTAGGTTCATATTTGACTTGTGTTCAAACAACGGGTTCATGTTTAACTCGAAGTTTAGGTTCATATCAGACTTGGTTTCAAACAACGGGTTCATATTTGACTCGAAGTTTAGGTTCATATTTGACCTGGGTTCAAACAACGGGTTCATATTTGACTCGAAGTTTAGGTTCATATCTGACCTGGTTTCAAACAATGGGTTCATATTTAACTCAAAGTTTAGGTTCACATTTTACCTAGCTTTAAACAACGGTTTCATTTTTAACTCGAGGTTTTGGTTATATTTGTCCTGGTTTCAAACAACGGGTTCATATTTGACTCAAAGTTTAGGTTCACATTTGACCTGGGGTCAAACAACGGGTTCATATTTGACTCAAAGTTTAGGTTCACTTGTGACTTGGGTTCAAACAACGGGTTCATATTTGACTCGAAGTTTAGGTTCATATCTGAGCTGGTTTCAAACAATGGGTTCATATTTGACTCAAAGTTTAGGTTCACATTTGACCTGGCTTCAAACAACGGTTTCATGTTTAACTCGAGGTTTTGGTTCATATTTGTCCTGGTTTCAAACAACGGGTTCATATTTGACTCGAAGTTTAGGTTCACATTTGACCTGGGGTCAAACAACGGGTTCATATTTGACTCAAAGTTTAGGTTCACTTGTGACTTGGGTTCAAACAACGGGTTCATATATGACTCGAAGTTTAGGTTCATATTTGACCTGGGTTCAAACAACGGGTTCATATTTGACTCGAAGTTTAGGTTCATATCTGAGTTGTTTTCAAACAATGGGTTCATATTTGACTCGAAGTTTAAGTTCACATTTGACCTGGCTTCAAACAACGGTTTCATGTTTAACTCGAGGTTTTGGTTCATATTTGTCCTGGTTTCAAACAACGGGTTCATATTTGACTCGAAGTTTAGGTTCACATTTGACCTGGGGTCAAACAACGGGTTCATATTTGACTCAAAGTTTAGGTTCACATGTGACTTGGGTTCAAACAACGGGTTCATATTTGACTCGAAGTTTAGGTTCATATTTGACCTGGGTTCAAACAACGGGTTCATGTTTGACTCGAAGTTTAGGTTCATATCTGACCTGTTTTCAAACAACGGGTTCATATTTGACTCGAAGTTTCGGTTCATATTTGACCTGAGTTCAAACAACGGGTTTCTATTTGACTCAAAGTTTAGGTTCATATCTGACCTGGTTTCAAACAACGGGATCATATTTGACTCGAAGTATAGGTTCACATTTGACCTGGGTTCAAACAATGAGTTCATGTTTGACTCGAAGTTTAGGTTCATATCTTACCTGGTTTCAAACAACGGGTTCATATTTGACTCGAAGTTTAGGTTCACATTTGACCTGGGTTCCAACAACGTGTTCATATTTGACTCGAAGTTTAGGTTCATATAACCTGGGTTCAAACAGCGGGTTCATGTTTGACTCGATGTTTAGGTTTATATTTGACCTGGGTTCAAACAACGGGTTTATATTTGAATCGATGTTTAGGTTCATATTTAACCTCTGTTCAAACAGCGGGTTCATATTTGACTCGAAGTTTAGATTCCTATCTGACCTGGTTTCAAACAACGGGTTCATATTTGACTCGAAGTTTTGGTTCACTTTTGACCCAGGTTCAAACAACGGGTTCATGTTTGACTCGAAGTTTAGGTTCATATCTGACCTGGTTTCAAACAACGGGTTCATATTTGACTCGAACTTTAGGTCCACATTTGACCTAGGTTAAAACAACAGGTTTATGTTTAACTCGAAGTTTAGGTTCATATCTTACTTGGTTTCTAACAACGGGTTCATATTTGACTCGAAGTTTAGGTTCATATAACCTGGGTTCAAACAACGGGTTCAGGTTTGACTCGAAGTTTTGGTTCATATCTTACCTGGTTTCAAACAACGGGTTCATATTTGACTCGAAGTTTAGGTTCACATTTGCCCTGGGTTCAAACAACGGGTTCATATTTAACTCGAAGTTTAGGTTCATATTTGACTTGTGTTCAAACAACGGGTTCATGTTTAACTCGAAGTTTAGGTTCATATCAGACTTGGTTTCAAACAACGGGTTCATATTTGACTCGAAGTTTAGGTTCATATTTGACCTGGGTTCAAACAACGGGTTCATATTTGACTCGAAGTTTAGGTTCATATCTGACCTGGTTTCAAACAATGGGTTCATATTTAACTCAAAGTTTAGGTTCACATTTGACCTGGCTTTAAACAATGGTTTCATTTATAACTCGAGGTTTTGGTTCATATTTGTCCTGGTTTCAAACAACGGGTTCATATTTGACTCGAAGTTTAGGTTCACATTTGACCTGGGGTCAAACAACGGGTTCATATTTGACTCAAAGTTTAGGTTCACTTGTGACTTGGGTTCAAACAACGGGTTCATATATGACTCGAAGTTTAGGTTCATATTTGACCTGGGTTCAAACAACGGGTTCATATTTGACTCGAAGTTTAGGTTCATATCTGAGTTGTTTTCAAACAATGGGTTCATATTTGACTCGAAGTTTAAGTTCACATTTGACCTGGCTTCAAACAACGGTTTCATGTTTAACTCGAGGTTTTGGTTCATATTTCTCCTGGTTTCAAACAACGGGTTCATATTTGACTCGAAGTTTAGGTTCACATTTGACCTGGGGTCAAACAACGGGTTCATATTTGACTCAAAGTTTAGGTTCACATGTGACTTGGGTTCAAACAACGGGTTCATATTTGACTCGAAGTTTAGGTTCATATTTGACCTGGGTTCAAACAACGGGTTCATGTTTGACTCGAAGTTTAGGTTCATATCTGACCTGTTTTCAAACAACGGGTTCATATTTGACTCGAAGTTTCGGTTCATATTTGACCTGGGTTCAAACAACGGGTTTCTATTTGACTCAAAGTTTAGGTTCATATCTGACCTGGTTTCAAACAACGGGATCATATTTGACTCGAAGTATAGGTTCACATTTGACCTGGGTTCAAACAATGAGTTCATGTTTGACTCGAAGTTTAGGTTCATATCTTACCTGGTTTCAAACAACGGGTTCATATTTGACTCGAAGTTTAGGTTCACATTTGACCTGGGTTCCAACAACGTGTTCATATTTGACTCGAAGTTTAGGTTCATATAACCTGGGTTCAAACAGCGGGTTCATGTTTGACTCGATGTTTAGGTTTATATTTGACCTGGGTTCAAACAACGGGTTTATATTTGAATCGATGTTTAGGTTCATATTTAACCTCTGTTCAAACAGCGGGTTCATATTTGACTCGAAGTTTAGATTCCTATCTGACCTGGTTTCAAACAACGGGTTCATATTTGACTCGAAGTTTTGGTTCACTTTTGACCCAGGTTCAAACAACGGGTTCATGTTTGACTCGAAGTTTAGGTTCATATCTGACCTGGTTTCAAACAACGGGTTCATATTTGACTCGAACTTTAGGTCCACATTTGACCTAGGTTAAAACAACAGGTTTATGTTTAACTCGAAGTTTAGGTTCATATCTTACTTGGTTTCTAACAACGGGTTCATATTTGACTCGAAGTTTAGGTTCATATAACCTGGGTTCAAACAACGGGTTCAGGTTTGACTCGAAGTTTTGGTTCATATCTTACCTGGTTTCAAACAACGGGTTCATATTTGACTCGAAGTTTAGGTTCACATTTGCCCTGGGTTCAAACAACGGGTTCATATTTAACTCGAAGTTTAGGTTCATATTTGACTTGTGTTCAAACAACGGGTTCATGTTTAACTCGAAGTTTAGGTTCATATCAGACTTGGTTTCAAACAACGGGTTCATATTTGACTCGAAGTTTAGGTTCATATTTGACCTGGGTTCAAACAACGGGTTCATATTTGACTCGAAGTTTAGGTTCATATCTGACCTGGTTTCAAACAATGGGTTCATATTTAACTCAAAGTTTAGGTTCACATTTGACCTGGCTTTAAACAATGGTTTCATTTATAACTCGAGGTTTTGGTTCATATTTGTCCTGGTTTCAAACCACGGGTTCATATTTGACTCAAAGTTTAGGTTCACATTTGACCTGGGGTCAAACAACGGGTTCATATTTGACTCGAAGTTTAGGTTCACATGTGACTTGGGTTCAAACAACGGGTTCATATTTGACTCAAAGTTTAGGTTCATATTTAACCTGGGTTCAAACAACGGGTTCATGTTTGACTCGAAGTTTAGGGTCATATCTGACCTGTTTTCAAACAACGGGTTCATATTTGACTCGAAGTTTAGGTTCATATTTGACCTGGGTTTAAACAACAGATTCATGTTTGACTCAAAGTTTAGGTTATCATAACCTGGGTTCAAACAATGGGTTCATGTTTGACTCGATGTTTATGTTCATATTTGATCTGGGTTCAAACAACGGGTTTATATTTGAATCGAAGTTTAAGTTCATATTTAACCTCTGTTCAAACAATGGGTTCATATTTGACTCGAAGTTTAGATTCCTATCTGACCTGGTTTCAAACAACGGGTTCATATTTGACTAGAAGTTTAGGTTCACTTTTGACCTAGGTTCAAACAACGGGTTCATGTTTGACTCGAAGTTTTGGTTCATATCTTACCTGGTTTCAAACAACGGGTTCATATTTGACTCGAAGTTTAGGTTCACATTTGCCCTGGGTTCAAACAACGGGTTCATATTTAACTCGAAGTTTAGGTTCATATTTGACTTGTGTTCAAACAACGGGTTCATGTTTAACTCGAAGTTTAGGTTCATATCAGACTTGGTTTCAAACAACGGGTTCATATTTGACTCGAAGTTTAGGTTCATATTTGACCTGGGTTCAAACAACGGGTTCATATTTGACTCGAAGTTTAGGTTCATATCTGAGCTGGTTTCAAACAATGGGTTCATATTTGACTCAAAGTTTAGGTTCACATTTGACCTGGCTTCAAACAACGGTTTCATGTTTAACTCGAGGTTTTGGTTCATATTTGTCCTGGTTTCAAACAACGGGTTCATATTTGACTCGAAGTTTAGGTTCACATTTGACCTGGGGTCAAACAACGGGTTCATATTTGACTCAAAGTTTAGGTTCACTTGTGACTTGGGTTCAAACAACGGGTTCATATATGACCCGAAGTTTAGGTTCATATTTGACCTGGGTTCAAACAACGGGTTCATATTTGACTCGAAGTTTAGGTTCATATCTGAGCTGTTTTCAAACAATGGGTTCATATTTGACTCGAAGTTTAGGTTCACATTTGACCTGGCTTCAAACAACGGTTTCATGTTTAACTCGAGGTTTAGGTTCCTATTTGTCCTGGTTTCAAACAACGGGTTCATATTTGACTCGAAGTTTAGGTTCACATTTGACCTGGGGTCAAGCAACGGGTTCATATTTGACTCAAAGTTTAGGTTCACATGTACTTGGGTTCAAACAACGGGTTCATATTTGACTCGAAGTTTAGGTTCATATTTGACCTGGGTTCAAACAACGGGTTCATGTTTGACTCGAAGTTTAGGTTCATATCTGACCTGTTTTCAAACAACGGGTTCATATTTGACTCGAAGTTTAGGTTCATATTTGACCTGGGTTCAAACAACGGGTTTCTATTTGACTCAAAGTTTAGGTTCATATCTGACCTGGTTTCAAACAACGGGATCATATTTGACTCGAAGTATAGGTTAACATTAGACCTGGGTTCAAACAATGAGTTCATGTTTGACTCGAAGTTTATATTCATATCTTACCTGGTTTCAAACAACGGGTTCATATTTGACTAGAAGTTTAGGTTCACATTTGACCTGGGTTCAAACAATGAGTTCATGTTTGACTCGAAGTTTAGGTTCATATCTTACCTGGTTTCAAACAATGGGTTCATATTTGACTCGAAGTTTAGGTTCACATTTGACCTGGGTTCCAACAACGTGTTCATATTTGACTCGAAGTTTAGGTTCATATAACCTGGGTTCAAACAGCGGGTTCATGTTTGACTCGATGTTTAGGTTTATATTTGACCTGGGTTCAAACAACGGGTTTATATTTGAATCGATGTTTAGGTTCATATTTAACCTCTGTTCAAACAGCGGGTTCATATTTGACTCGAAGTTTAGATTCCTATCAGACCTGGTTTCAAACAACGGGTTCATATTTGACTCGAAGTTTTGGTTCACTTTTGACCCAGGTTCAAACAACGGGTTCATGTTTGACTCGAAGTTTAGGTTCATATCTGACCTGGTTTCAAACAACGGGTTCATATTTGACTCGAACTTTAGGTCCACATTTGACCTAGGTTAAAACAACAGGTTATGTTTAACTCGAAGTTTAGGTTCATATCTTACTTGGTTTTTACCAACAGGTTCATATTTGACTCGAAGTTTAGGTTCATATAACCTGGGTTCAAACAACGGGTTCAGGTTTGACTCGAAGTTTTGGTTCATATCTTACCTGGTTTCAAACAACGGGTTCATATTTGACTCGAAGTTTAGGTTCACATTTACCCTGGGTTCAAACAACGGGTTCATATTTAACTCGAAGTTTAGGTTCATATTTGACTTGTGTTCAAACAACGGGTTCATGTTTAACTCGAAGTTTAGGTTCATATCAGACTTGGTTTCAAACAACGGGCTCATATTTGACTCGAAGTTTAGGTTCATATTTGACCTGGGTTCAAACAACGGGTTCATATTTGACTCGATGTTTAGGTTCATATCTGACCTGGTTTCAAACAATGGGTTCATATTTAACTCAAAGTTTAGGTTCACATTTGACCTGGCTTTAAACAACGGTTTCATTTTTAACTCGAGGTTTTGGTTCATATTTGTCCTGGTTTCAAACAACGGGTTCATATTTGACTCAAAGTTTAGGTTCACATTTGACCTGGGGTCAAACAACGGGTTCATATTTGACTCGAAGTTTAGGTTCACATGTGACTTGGGTTCAAACAACGGGTTCATATTTGACTCAAAGTTTAGGTTCATATTTAACCTGGGTTCAAACAACGGGTTCATGTTTGACTCGAAGTTTAGGGTCATATCTGACCTGTTTTCAAACAACGGGTTCATATTTGACTCGAAGTTTAGGTTCATATTTGACCTGGGTTTAAACAACGGATTCATGTTTGACTCAAAGTTTAGGTTATCATAACCTGGGTTCAAACAATGGGTTCATGTTTAACTCGATGTTTATGTTCATATTTGATCTGGGTTCAAACAACGGGTTTATATTTGAATCGAAGTTTAAGTTCATATTTAACCTCTGTTCAAACAATGGGTTCATATTTGACTCGAAGTTTAGATTCCTATCTGACCTGGTTTCAAACAACGGGTTCATATTTGACTAGAAGTTTAGGTTCACTTTTGACCTAGGTTCAAACAACGGTTTCATGTTTGACTCGAAGTTTATGTTCATATCTGACCTGGTTTCAAACAACAGGTTCATATTTGACTCGAAGTTTAGGTTCACATTTGCCCTGGGTTCAAACAACGGGTTCATATTTGACTCGAAGTTTAGGTTCATATTTGACTTGGGTTCAAACAACGGGTTCTTGATTAACTCGAAGTTTAGGTTCATACAGACTTGGTTTCAAACAACTGGTTCATATTTGACTCTAAGTTTAGGTTCATATTTGACCTGGGTTCAAACAACGGGTTCATATTTGACTCGAAGTTTAGGTTCATATCTGAGCTGGTTTCAAACAATGGGTTCATATTTGACTCAAAGTTTAGGTGCACATTTGACCTGGCTTCAAACAACGGTTTCATGTTTAACTCGAGGTTTTGGTTCATATTTGTCCTGGTTTCAAACAACGGGTTCATATTTGACTCGAAGTTTAGGTTCACATTTGACCTGGGGTCAAACAACGGGTTCATATTTGACTCAAAGTTTAGGTTCACTTGTGACTTGGGTTCAAACAACGGGTTCATATATGACCCGAAGTTTAGGTTCATATTTGACCTGGGTTCAAACAACGGGTTCATATTTGACTCGAAGTTTAGGTTCATATCTGAGCTGTTTTCAAACAATGGGTTCATATTTGACTCGAAGTTTAGGTTCACATTTGACCTGGCTTCAAACAACGGTTTCATGTTTAACTCGAGGTTTAGGTTCTTATTTGTCCTGGTTTCAAACAACGGGTTCATATTTGACTCGAAGTTTAGGTTCACATTTGACCTGGGGTCAAGCAACGGGTTCATATTTGACTCAAAGTTTAGGTTCACATGTGACTTGGGTTCAAACAACGGGTTCATATTTGACTCAAAGTTTAGGTTCATATTTGACCTGGGTTCAAACAACGGGTTCATGTTTGACTCGAAGTTTAGGTTCATATCTGACCTGTTTTCAAACAACGGGTTCATATTTGACTCGAAGTTTAGGTTCATATTTAACCTGGGTTCAAACAACGGGTTTCTATTTGACTCAAAGTTTAGGTTCATATCTGACCTGGTTTCAAACAACGGGATCATATTTGACTCGAAGTATAGGTTAACATTAGACCTGGGTTCAAACAATGAGTTCATGTTTGACTCGAAGTTTATATTCATATCTTACCTGGTTTCAAACAACGGGTTCATATTTGACTAGAAGTTTAGGTTCACATTTGACCTGGGTTCAAACAACGGGTTCATATTTGACTTGAAGTTTAGGTTCATATAACCTGGGTTCAAACAATGGATTCATGTTTGACTCGAAGTTTAGGTTCATATCTTACCTGGTTTCAAACAACGGGTTCATATTTGACTCGAAGTTTAGGTTCACATTTGACCTGGGTTCAAACAACGGGTTCATATTTGACTCAAAGTTTAGGTTATCATAACCTGGGTTCAAACAATGGGTTCATGTTTGACTCGATGTTTATGTTCATATTTGATCTGGGTTCAAACAACGGGTTTATATTTGAATCGAAGTTTAAGTTCATATTTAACCTCTGTTCAAACAATGGGTTCATATTTGACTCGAAGTTTAGATTCCTATCTGACCTGGTTTCAAACAACGGGTTCATATTTGACTAGAAGTTTAGGTTCACTTTTGACCTAGGTTCAAACAACGGGTTCATGTTTGACTCGAAGTTTAGGTTCATATCTGACCTGGTTTCAAACAACAGGTTCATATTTGACTCGAAGTTTAGGTTCACATTTGCCCTGGGTTCAAACAACGGGTTCATATTTGACTCGAAGTTTAGGTTCATATTTGACTTGGGTTCAAACAACGGGTTCTTGATTAACTCGAAGTTTAGGTTCATATCAGACTTGGTTTCAAACAACGGGTTCATATTTGACTCTAAGTTTAGGTTCATATTTGACCTGGGTTCAAACAACGGGTTCATATTTAACTCGAAGTTTAGGTTCATATCTGAGCTGTTTTCAAACAATGGGTTCATATTTGACTCGAAGTTTAGGTTCACATTTGACCTGGCTTCAAACAACGGTTTCATGTTTAACTCGAGGTTTAGGTTCTTATTTGTCCTGGTTTCAAACAACGGGTTCATATTTGACTCGAAGTTTAGGTTCACATTTGACCTGGGGTCAAGCAACGGGTTCATATTTGACTCAAAGTTTAGGTTCACATGTGACTTGGGTTCAAACAACGGGTTCATATTTGACTCGAAGTTTAGGTTCATATTTGACCTGGGTTCAAACAACGGGTTCATGTTTGACTCGAAGTTTAGGTTCATATCTGACCTGTTTTCAAACAACGGGTTCATATTTGACTCGAAGTTTAGGTTCATATTTGACCTGGGTTCAAACAACGGGTTTCTATTTGACTCAAAGTTTAGGTTCATATCTGACCTGGTTTCTAATAACGGGATCATATTTAACTCGAAGTATAGGTTAACATTAGACCTGGGTTCAAACAATGAGTTCATGTTTGACTCGAAGTTTATATTCATATCTTACCTGGTTTCAAACAACGGGTTCATATTTGACTAGAATTTTAGGTTCAGATTTGACCTGGGTTCAAACAACGGGTTCATATTTGACTCGAAGTTTAGGTTCATATACCCTGGGTTCAAACAGCGGGTTCATGTTTGACTCGATGTTTAGGTTTATATTTGACCTGGGTTCAAACAACGGGTTTATATTTGAATCGATGTTTAGGTTCATATTTAACCTTTGTTCAAACAGTGGGTTCATATTTGACTCGAAGTTTAGATTCCTATCTGACCTGGTTTCAAACAACGGGTTCATATTTGACTCGAAGTTTTGGTTCACTTTTGACCCAGGTTCAAACAACGGGTACATGTTTGACTCGAAGTTTAGGTTCATATCTGACTTGGTTTCAAACAACGGGTTCATATTTGACTCGAACTTTAGGTCCACATTTGACCTAGGTTAAAACAACAGGTTTATGTTTAACTCGAAGTTTAGGTTCATAGCTTACTTGGTTTCTAATAACGGGTTCATATTTGACTCGAAGTTTAGGTTCATATAACCTGGGTTCAAACAACAGGTTCAGGTTTGACTCGAAGTTTAGGTTCATATCTGACCTGGTTTCAAACAACAGGTTCATATTTGACTCGAAGTTTAGGTTCATATTTTCCCTGGGTTCAAACAACGGGTTCATATTTGAATCGAAGTTTAGGTTCATATTTGACTTGGGTTCAAACAACGGTTTCATGTTTTACTCGAAGTTTAGGTTCATATCAGACTTGGTTTCAAACAACGGGTTCTGTTTTGACTCTAAGTTTAGGTTCATATTTGACCTGGGTTCAAACAACGGGTTCATATTTGACTCAAAGTTTAGGTTCATATCTGAGCTGGTTTCAAACAATGGGTTCATATTTGACTCAAAGTTTAGATTCACATTTGACCTGGCTTCAAACAACGGTTTCATGTTTAACTCGAGGTTTTGGTTCATATTTGTCCTGGTTTCAAACAACGGGTTCATATTTGACTCGAAGTTTAGGTTCACATTTGACCTGGGGTCAAACAACGGGTTCATATTTGACTCAAAGTTTAGGTTCACTTGTGACTTGGGTTCAAACAACGGGTTCATATTTGACTCGAAGTTTAGGTTCATATCTGAGCTGGTTTCAAACAATGGGTTCATATTTGACTCAAAGTTTAGGTTCACATTTGACCTGGCTTCAAACAACGGTTTCATGTTTAACTCGAGGTTTTGGTTCATATTTGTCCTGGTTTCAAACAACGGGTTCATATTTGACTCGAAGTTTAGGTTCACATTTGACCTGGGGTCAAACAACGGGTTCATATTTGACTCAAAGTTTAGGTTCACTTGTGACTTGGGTTCAAACAACGGGTTCATATATGACTCGAAGTTTAGGTTCATATTTGACCTGGGTTCAAACAACGGGTTCATATTTGAATCGAAGTTTAGGTTCATATCTGAGCTGTTTTCAAACAATGGGTTCATATTTCACTCGAAGTTTAGGTTCACATTTGACCTGGGGTCAAACAACGGGTTCATATTTGACTCAAAGTTTAGGTTCACATGTGACTTGGGTTCAAACAACGGGTTCATATTGGACTCGAAGTTTAGGTTAATATTTGACCTGGGTTCAAACAACGGGTTCATGTTTGACTCGAAGTTTAGGTTCATATCTGACCTGTTTTCAAACAACGGGTTCATATTTGACTCGAAGTTTAGGTTCATATTTGACCTGGGTTCAAACAACGGGTTTCTATTTGACTCAAAGTTTAGGTTCATATCTGACCAGGTTTCAAACAACGGGATCATATTTGACTCGAAGTATAGGTTCACATTTGACCTGGGTTCAAACAATGAGTTCATGTTTGACTCGAAGTTTAGGTTCATATCTTACCTGGTTTCAAACAACGGGTTCATATTTGACTCGAAGTTTAGGTTCACATTTGACCTGGGTTCCAACAACGGGTTCATATTTGACTCGAAGTTTAGGTTCATATAACCTGGGTTCAAACAGCGGGTTCATGTTTGACTCGATGTTTAGGTTTATATTTGACCTGGGTTCAAACAACGGGTTTATATTTGAATCGATGTTTAGGTTCATATTTAACCTCTGTTCAAACAGCGGGTTCATATTTGACTCGAAGTTTAGATTCCTATCTGACCTGGTTTCAAACAACGGGTTCATATTTGACTCGAAGTTTTGGTTCACTTTTGACCCAGGTTCAAACAAGGGGTTCATGTTTGACTCGAAGTTTAGGTTCATATCTGACCTGGTTTCAAACAACGGGTTCATATTTGACTCGAACTTTAGGTCCACATTTGACCTAGGTTAAAACAACAGGTTTATGTTTAACTCGAAGTTTAGGTTCATATCTTACTTGGTTTCTAACAACGGGTTCATATTTGACTCGTAGTTTAGGTTCATATAACCTGGGTTCAAACAACGGGTTCAGGTTTGACTCGAAGTTTTGGTTCATATCTTACCTGGTTTCAAACAACGGGTTCATATTTGACTCGAAGTTTAGGTTCACATTTGCCCTGGGTTCAAACAACGGGTTCATATTTAACTCGAAGTTTAGGTTCATATTTGACTTGTGTTCAAACAACGGGTTCATGTTTAACTCGAAGTTTAGGTTCATATCAGACTTGGTTTCAAACAACGGGTTCATATTTGACTCGAAGTTTAGGTTCATATTTGACCTGGGTTCAAACAACGGGTTCATATTTGACTCGAAGTTTAGGTTCATATCTGACCTGGTTTCAAACAATCGGTTCATATTTAACTCAAAGTTTAGGTTCACATTTGACATGGCTTTAAACAACGGTTTCATTTTTAACTCGAGGTTTTGGTTCATATTTGTCCTGGTTTCAAACAACGGGTTCATATTTGACTCAAAGTTTAGGTTCACATTTGACCTGGGGTCAAACAACGGGTTCATATTTGACTCGATGTTTAGGTTCACATGTGACTTGGGTTCAAACAACGGGTTCATATTTGACTCAAAGTTTAGGTTCATATTTAACCTGGGTTCAAACAACGGGTTCATGTTTGACTCGAAGTTTAGGGTCATATCTGACCTGTTTTCAAACAACGGGTTCATATTTGACTCGAAGTTTAGGTTCATATTTGACCTGGGCTTAAACAACAGGTTTATATTTGACTCAAAGTTTAGGTTCATATCTGACCTGGTTTCAAACAACGGGATCATATTTGACTCGAAGTTTAGGTTCACATTTGACCTGGGTTCAAACAACGAGTTCATGTTTGACTCGAAGTTTAGGTTCATATCTTACCTGGTTTCAAACAACGGGTTCATATTTGACTCGAAGTTTAGGTTCACATTTGACCTGGGTTCAAACAACGGGTTCATATTTGACTCGAAGTTTAGGTTCATATAACCTGGGTTCAAACAACGGGTTCATGTTTGACTCGATGTTTAGGTTTATATTTGACCTGGGTTCAAACAACGGGTTTATATTTGAACCGAAGTTTAGGTTCCTATTTAACCTCTGTTCAAACAGGGGGTTCATATTTGACTCGATGTTTAGATTCCTATCTGACCTGGTTTCAAACAACGGGTTCATATTTGACTCGAAGTTTAGGTTCACTTTTGACCCAGGTTCAAACAACGGGTTCATGTTTGACTCAAAGTTTAGGTTCATATCTGGCCTGGTTTCAAACAACGGGTTCATGTTTGACTCGAAGTTTAGGTTCATATCTGACCTGTTTTCAAACAACGGGTTCATATTTGACTCGAAGTTTAGGTTCATATTTGACCTGGGTTCAAACAACGGGTTTCTATTTGACTCAAAGTTTAGGTTCATATCTGACCAGGTTTCAAACAACGGGTTGATATTGGACTCGAAGTTTAGGTTCATATTTGACCTGGGTTCAAACAACGGGTTCATGTTTGACTCGAAGTTTAGGTTCATATCTGACCTGTTTTCAAACAACGGGTTCATATTTGACTCGAAGTTTAGGTTCATATTTGACCTGGGTTCAAACAACGGGTTTCTATTTGACTCAAAGTTTAGGTTCATATCTGACCAGGTTTCAAACAACGGGATCATATTTGACTCGAAGTATAGGTTCACATTTGACCTGGGTTCAAACAATGAGTTCATGTTTGACTCGAAGTTTAGGTTCATATCTTACCTAGTTTCAAACAACGGGTTCATATTTGACTCGAAGTTTAGGTTCACATTTGACCTGGGTTCCAACAAAGGGTTCATATTTGACTCGAAGTTTAGGTTCATATAACCTGGGTTCAAACAGCGGGTTCATGTTTGACTCGATGTTTAGGTTTATATTTGACCTGGGTTCAAACAACGGGTTCATATTTGACTCGAAGTTTTGGTTCATATAACCTGGGTTCAAACAACGGGTTCATGTTTGACTCGATGTTTAGGTTTATATTTGACCTGGGTTCAAACAACGGGTTTATATTTGAATCGAAGTTTAGGTTCCTATTTAACCTCTGTTCAAACAGGGGGTTCATATTTGACTCGATGTTTAGATTCCTATCTGACCTGGTTTCAAACAACGGGTTCATATTTGACTCGAAGTTTAGGTTCACTTTTGACCCAGGTTCAAACAACGGGTTCATGTTTGACTCAAAGTTTAGGTTCATATCTGGCCTGGTTTCAAAAAACGGGTTCATATTTGACTCGAAGTTTAGGTTCATATCTGAGCTGGTTTCAAACAATGGGTTCATATTTGACTTAAAGTTTAGGTTCACATTTGACCTGGCTTCAAACAACGGTTTCATGTTTAACTCGAGGTTTTGGTTCATATTTGTCCTGGTTTCAAACAACGGGTTCATATTTGACTCGAAGTTTAGGTTCACATTTGACCTGGGGTCAAACAACGGGTTCATATTTGACTCAAAGTTTAGGTTCACTTGTGACTTGGGTTCAAACAACGGGTTCATATATGACTCGAAGTTTAGGTTCATATTTGACCTGGGTTCAAACAACGGGTTCATATTTGACTCGAAGTTTAGGTACATATCTGAGCTGTTTTCAAACAATGGGTTCATATTTGACTCGAAGTTTAGGTTCACATTTGACCTGGGGTCAAACAACGGGTTCATATTTGACTCAAAGTTTAGGTTCACATGTGACTTGGGTTCAAACAACGGGTTCATAATGGACTCGAAGTTTAGGTTCATATTTGACCTGGGTTCAAACAACGGGTTCATGTTTGACTCGAAGTTTAGGTTCATATCTGACCTGTTTTCAAACAACGGGTTCATATTTGACTCGAAGTTTAGGTTCATATTTGACCTGGGTTCAAACAACGGGTTTCTATTTGACTCAAAGTTTAGGTTCATATCTGACCAGGTTTCAAACAACGGGATCATATTTGACTCGAAGTATAGGTTCACATTTGACCTGGGTTCAAACAATGAGTTCATGTTTGACTCGAAGTTTAGGTTCATATCTTACCTGGTTTCAAACAACGGGTTCATATTTGACTCGAAGTTTAGGTTCACATTTGACCTGGGTTCCAACAACGGGTTCATATTTGACTCGAAGTTTAGGTTCATATAACCTGGGTTCAAACAGCGGGTTCATGTTTGACTCGATGTTTAGGTTTATATTTGACCTGGGTTCAAACAACGGGTTTATATTTGAATCGATGTTAAGGTTCATATTTAACCTCTGTTCAAACAGCGAGTTCATATTTGACTCGAAGTTTAGATTCCTATCTGACCTGGTTTCAAACAACGGGTTCATATTTGACTCGAAGTTTTGGTTCACTTTTGACCCAGGTTCAAACAACGGGTTCATGTTTGACTCGAAGTTTAGGTTCATATCTGACCTGGTTTCAAACAACGGGTTCATATTTGACTCGAAGTTTAGGTTCATATTTGACCTGGGTTCAAACAACGGGTTTCTATTTGACTCAAAGTTTAGGTTCATATCTGACCAGGTTTCAAACAACGGGATCATATTTGCCTCGAAGTATAGGTTCACATTTGACCTGGGTTCAAACAATGAGTTCATGTTTGACTCGAAGTTTAGGTTCATATCTTACCTAGTTTCAAACAACGGGTTCATATTTGACTCGAAGTTTAGGTTCACATTTGACCTGGGTTCAAACAACGAGTTCATGTTTGACTCGAAGTTTAGGTTCATATCTTACCTGGTTTCAAACAACGGGTTCATATTTGACTCGAAGTTTAGGTTCACATTTGACCTGGGTTCAAACAACGGGTTCATATTTGACTCGAAGTTTAGGTTCATATAACCTGGGTTCAAACAACGGGTTCATGTTTGACTCGATGTTTAGGTTTATATTTGACCTGGGTTCAAACAATGGGTTTATATTTGAATCGAAGTTTAGGTTCCTATTTAACCTCTGTTCAAACAGGGGGTTCATATTTGACTCGATGTTTAGATTCCTATCTGACCTGGTTTCAAACAACGGGTTCATATTTGACTCGAAGTTTAGGTTCACTTTTGACCCAGGTTCAAACAACGGGTTCATGTTTGACTCAAAGTTTAGGTTCATATCTGGCCTAGTTTCAAACAACGGGTTCATATTTGACTCGAAGTTTAGGTTCATATCTGAGCTGGTTTCAAACAATGGGTTCATATTTGACTTAAAGTTTAGGTTCACATTTGACCTGGCTTCAAACAACGGTTTCATGTTTAACTCGAGGTTTTGGTTCATATTTGTCCTGGTTTCAAACAACGGGTTCATATTTGACTCGAAGTTTAGGTTCACATTTGACCTGGGGTCAAACAACGGGTTCATATTTGACTCAAAGTTTAGGTTCACATGTGACTTGGGTTTAAACAACGGGTTCATAATGGACTCGAAGTTTAGGTTCATATTTGACCTGGGTTCAAACAACGGGTTCATGTTTGACTCGAAGTTTAGGTTCATATCTGACCTGTTTTCAAACAACGGGTTCATATTTGACTCGATGTTTAGGTTCATATCTGAGCTGTTTTCAAACAATGGGTTCATATTTGACTCGAAGTTTAGGTTCACATTTGACCTGGGGTCAAACAACGGGTTCATATTTGATTCAAAGTTTAGGTTCACATGTGACTTGGGTTCAAACAACGGGTTCATAATGGACTCGAAGTTTAGGTTCATATTTGACCTGGGTTCAAACAATGGGTTCATGTTTGACTCGAAGTTTAGGTTCATATCTGACCTGTTTTTAAACAACGGGTTCATATTTGACTCGAAGTTTAGGTTCATATTTGACCTGGGTTCAAACAACGGGTTTCTATTTGACTCAAAGTTTAGGTTCATATCTGACCAGGTTTCAAACAACGGGATCATATTTGACTCGAAGTATAGGTTCACATTTGACCTGGGTTCAAACAATGAGTTCATGTTTGACTCGAAGTTTAGGTTCATATCTTACCTGGTTTCAAACAACGGGTTCATATTTGACTCGAAGTTTAGGTTCACATTTGACCTGGGTTCCAACAACGGGTTTATATTTGACTCGAAGTTTAGGTTCATATAACCTGGGTTCAAACAGCGGGTTCATGTTTGACTCGATGTTTAGGTTTATATTTGACCTGGGTTCAAACAACGGGTTTATATTTGAATCGATGTTAAGGTTCATATTTAACCTCTGTTCAAACAGCGAGTTCATATTTGACTCGAAGTTTAGATTCCTATCTGACCTGGTTTCAAACAACGGGTTCATATTTGACTCGAAGTTTTGGTTCACTTTTTACCCAGGTTCAAACAACGGGTTCATGTTTGACTCGAAGTTTAGGTTCATATCTGACCTGGTTTCAAACAACGGGTTCATATTTGACTCGAACTTTAGGTCCACATTTGACCTAGGTTAAAACAACAGGTTTATGTTTAACTCGAAGTTTAGGTTCATATCTTACTTGGTTTCTAACAACGGGTTCATATTTGACTCGTAGTTTAGGTTCATATAACCTGGGTTCAAACAACGGGTTCAGGTTTGACTCGAAGTTTTGGTTCATATCTTACCTGGTTTCAAACAACGGGTTCATATTTGACTCGAAGTTTAGGTTCACATTTGCCCTGGGTTCAAACAACGGGTTCATATTTAACTCGAAGTTTAGGTTCATATTTGACTTGTGTTCAAACAACGGGTTCATGTTTAACTCGAAGTTTAGGTTCATATCAGACTTGGTTTCAAACAACGGGTTCATATTTGACTCGAAGTTTAGGTTCATATTTGACCTGGGTTCAAACAACGGGTTCATATTTGACTCGAAGTTTAGGTTCATATCTGACCTGGTTTCAAACAATGGGTTCATATTTAATCCAAAGTTTAGGTTCACATTTGACCTGGCTTTAAACAAAGGTTTCATTTTTAACTCGAGGTTTTGGTTCATATTTGTCCTGGTTTCAAACAACGAGTTCATATTTGACTCAAAGTTTAGGTTCACATTTGACCTGGGGTCAAACAACGGGTTCATATTTGACTCGAAGTTTAGGTTCACATGTGACTTGGGTTCAAACAACGGGTTCATATTTGACTCAAAGTTTAGGTTCATATTTAACCTGGGTTCAAACAACGGGTTCATGTTTGACTCGAAGTTTAGGGTCATATCTGACCTGTTTTCAAACAACGGGTTCATATTTGACTCGAAGTTTAGGTTCATATTTGACCTGGGTTTAAACAACGGGTTTATATTTGACTCAAAGTTTAGGTTCATATCTGACCTGGTTTCAAACAACGGGATCATATTTGACTCGAAGTTTAGGTTCACATTTGACCTGGGTTCAAACAACGAGTTCATGTTTGACTCGAAGTTTAGGTTCATATCTTACCTGGTTTCAAACAACGGGTTCATATTTGACTCGAAGTTTAGGTTCACATTTGACCTGGGTTCAAACAACGGGTTCATATTTGACTCGAAGTTTAGGTTCATATAACCTGGGTTCAAACAACGGGTTCATGTTTGACTCGATGTTTAGGTTTATATTTGACCTGGGTTCAAACAACGGGTTTATATTTGAATCGAAGTTTAGGTTCCTATTTAACCTCTGTTCAAACAGGGGGTTCATATTTGACTCGATGTTTAGATTCCTATCTGACCTGGTTTCAAACAACGGGTTCATATTTGACTCGAAGTTTAGGTTCACTTTTGACCCAGGTTCAAACAACGGGTTCATGTTTGACTCAAAGTTTAGGTTCATATCTGGCCTGGTTTCAAACAACGGGTTCATATTTGACTCGAAGTTTAGGTTCACATTTGACCTGGGTTCAAACAACGGGTTCATATTTGACTCGAACTTTAGGTTCACATTTGCCCTGTGTTCAAACAACGGGTTCATATTTGACTCATAGGTTAGGTTCATATTTGACCTGGGTTCAAACAACAGGTTTATATTTGACTCAAAGTTTAGGTTCATATCTGACCTGGTTTAAAACAACAGGATCATATTTGACTCAAAGTTTAGGTTCACATTTGACATGGGTTCAAACAACGAGTTCATGTTTGACTCGAAGTTTAGGTTCATATCTTACCTGGGTTCAAACAACGGGTTCATATTTGACTCGAAGTTTAGGTTAATATTTGACTTGGGTTCAAACAACGGTTTCATGTTTAACTCGAAGTTTAGGTTCATATCAGACTTGGTTTCAAACAACGGGTTCATATTTGACTCTAAGTTTAGGTTCATATTTGACCTGGGTTCAAACAACGGGTTCATATTTGACTCAAAGTTTAGGTTCATATCTGAGCTGGTTTCAAACAATGGGTTCATATTTGACTCAAAGTTTAGGTTCACATTTGACCTGGCTTCAAACAACGGTTTCATGTTTAACTCGAGGTTTTGGTTCATATTTGTCCTGGTTTCAAACAACGGGTTCATATTTGACTCGAAGTTTAGGTTCACATTTGACCTGGGGTCAAACAACGGGTTTATATTTGACTCAAAGTTTAGGTTCACTTGTGACTTGGGTTCAAACAACGGGTTCATATTTGACTCGAAGTTTAGGTTCATATCTGAGCTGGTTTCAAACAATGGGTTCATATTTGACTCAAAGTTTAGGTTCACATTTGACCTGGCTTCAAACAACGGTTTCATGTTTAACTCGAGGTTTTGGTTCATATTTTCTCCTGGTTTCAAACAACGGGTTCATATTTGACTCGAAGTTTAGGTTCACATTTGACCTGGGGTCAAACAACGGGTTCATATTTGACTCAAAGTTTAGGTTCACTTGTGACTTGGGTTCAAACAACGGGTTCATATATGACTCGAAGTTTAGGTTCATATTTGACCTGGGTTCAAACAACGGGTTCATATTTGACTCGAAGTTTAGGTTCATATCTGAGCTGTTTTCAAACAATGGGTTCATATTTGACTCGAAGTTTAGGTTCACATTTGACCTGGGGTCAAACAACGGGTTCATATTTGACTTAAAGTTTAGGTTCACATGTGACTTGGGTTCAAACAACGGGTTCATATTTGACTCGAAGTTTAGGTTCATATTTGACCTGGGTTCAAACAACGGGTTCATGTTTTACTCGAAGTTTAGGTTCATATCTGACCTGTTTTCAAACAACGGGTTCATATTTGACTCGAAGTTTAGGTTCATATTTGACCTGGGTTCAAACAACGGGTTTCTATTTGACTCAAAGTTTAGGTTCATATCTGACCTGGTTTCAAACAACGGGATCATATTTGACTCGAAGTATAGGTTCACATTTGACCTGGGTTCAAACAATGAGTTCATGTTTGACTCGAAGTTTAGGTTCATATCTTACCTGGTTTCAAACAACGGGTTCATATTTGACTCGAAGTTTAGGTTCACATTTGACCTGGGTTCCAACAACGGGTTCATATTTGACTCGAAGTTTAGGTTCATATAACCTGGGTTCAAACAGCGGGTTCATGTTTGACTCGATGTTTAGGTTTATATTTGACCTGGGTTCAAACAACGGGTTTATATTTGAATCGATGTTTAGGTTCATATTTAACCTCTGTTCAAACAGCGGGTTCATATTTGACTCGAAGTTTAGATTCCTATCTGACCTGGTTTCAAACAACGGGTTCATATTTGACTCGAAGTTTTGGTTCACTTTTGACCCAGGTTCAAACAACGGGTTCATGTTTGACTCGAAGTTTAGGTTCATATCTGACCTGGTTTCAAACAACGGGTTCATATTTGACTCGAACTTTAGCTCCACATTTGACCTAGGTTAAAACAACAGGTTTATGTTTAACTCGAAGTTTAGGTTCATATCTTACTTGGTTTCTAACAACGGGTTCATATTTGACTCGAAGTTTAGGTTCATATAACCTGGGTTCAAACAACGGGTTCAGGTTTGACTCGAAGTTTTGGTTCATATCTTACCTGGTTTCAAACAACGGGTTCATATTTGACTCGAAGTTTAGGTTCACATTTGCCCTGGGTTCAAACAACGGGTTCATATTTAACTCGAAGTTTAGGTTCATATTTGACTTGTGTTCAAACAACGGGTTCATGTTTAACTCGAAGTTTAGGTTCATATAAGACTTGGTTTCAAACAACGGGTTCATATTTGACTCGAAGTTTAGGTTCATATTTGACCTGGGTTCAAACAACGGGTTCATATTTGACTCGAAGTTTAGGTTCATATCTGACCTTGTTTCAAACAATGGGTTCATATTTAACTCAAAGTTTAGGTTCAGATTTGACCTGGCTTTAAACAACGGTTTCATTTTTAACTCGAGGTTTTGGTTCATATTTGTCCTGGTTTCAAACAACGGGTTCATATTTGACTCAAAGTTTAGGTTCACATTTGACCTGGGGTCAAACAACGGGTTCATATTTGACTCGAAGTTTAGGTTCACATGTGACTTGGGTTCAAACAACGGGTTCATATTTGACTCAAAGTTTAGGTTCATATTTAACCTGGGTTCAAACAACGGGTTCATGTTTGACTCGAAGTTTAGGGTCATATCTGACCTGTTTTCAAACAACGGGTTCATATTTGACTCGAAGTTTAGGTTCATATTTGACCTGGGTTTAAACAACGGGTTTATATTTGACTCAAAGTGTAGGTTCATATCTGACCTGGTTTCAAACAACGGGATCATATTTGACTCGAAGTTTAGGTTCACATTTGACCTGGGTTCCAACAACGGGTTCATATTTGACTCGAAGTTTAGGTTCATATAACCTGGGTTCAAACAGCGGGTTCATGTTTGAATCGATGTTTAGGTTTATATTTGACCTGGGTTCAAACAACGGGTTTATATTTGAATCGATGTTTAGGTTCATATTTAACCTCTGTTCAAACAGCGGGTTCATATTTGACTCGAAGTTTAGATTCCTATCTGACCTGGTTTCAAACAACGGGTTCATATTTGACTCGAAGTTTTGGTTCACTTTTGACCCAGGTTCAAACAACGGGTTCATGTTTGACTCGAAGTTTAGGTTCATATCTGACCTGGTTTCAAAAAACGGGTTCATATTTGACTCGAACTTTAGCTCCACATTTGACCTAGGTTAAAACAACAGGTTTATGTTTAACTCGAAGTTTAGGTTCATATCTTACTTGGTTTCTAACAACGGGTTCATATTTGACTCGAAGTTTAGGTTCATATAACCTGGGTTCAAACAACGGGTTCAGGTTTGACTCGAAGTTTTGGTTCATATCTTACCTGGTTTCAAACAACGGGTTCATATTTGACTCGAAGTTTAGGTTCACATTTGCCCTGGGTTCAAACAACGGGTTCATATTTAACTCGAAGTTTAGGTTCATATTTGACTTGTGTTCAAACAACGGGTTCATGTTTAACTCGAAGTTTAGGTTCATATAAGACTTGGTTTCAAACAACGGGTTCATATTTGACTCGAAGTTTAGGTTCATATTTGACCTGGGTTCAAACAACGGGTTCATATTTGACTCGAAGTTTAGGTTCATATCTGACCTGGTTTCAAACAATGGGTTCATATTTAACTCAAAGTTTAGGTTCAGATTTGACCTGGCTTTAAACAACGGTTTCATTTTTAACTCGAGGTTTTGGTTCATATTTGTCCTGGTTTCAAACAACGGGTTCATATTTGACTCAAAGTTTAGGTTCACATTTGACCTGGGGTCAAACAACGGGTTCATATTTGACTCGAAGTTTAGGTTCACATGTGACTTGGGTTCAAACAACGGGTTCATATTTGACTCAAAGTTTAGGTTCATATTTAACCTGGGTTCAAACAACGGGTTCATGTTTGACTCGAAGTTTAGGGTCATATCTGACCTGTTTTCAAACAACGGGTTCATATTTGACTCGAAGTTTAGGTTCATATTTGACCTGGGTTTAAACAACGGGTTTATATTTGACTCAAAGTGTAGGTTCATATCTGACCTGGTTTCAAACAACGGGATCATATTTGACTCGAAGTTTAGGTTCACATTTGACCTGGGTTCCAACAACGGGTTCATATTTGACTCGAAGTTTAGGTTCATATAACCTGGGTTCAAACAGCGGGTTCATGTTTGAATCGATGTTTAGGTTTATATTTGACCTGGGTTCAAACAACGGGTTTATATTTGAATCGATGTTTAGGTTCATATTTAACCTCTGTTCAAACAGCGGGTTCATATTTGACTCGAAGTTTAGATTCCTATCTGACCTGGTTTCAAACAACGGGTTCATATTTGACTCGAAGTTTTGGTTCACTTTTGACCCAGGTTCAAACAACGGGTTCATGTTTGACTCGAAGTTTAGGTTCATATCTGACCTGGTTTCAAACAACGGGTTCATATTTGACTCGAACTTTAGCTCCACATTTGACCTAGGTTAAAACAACAGGTTTATGTTTAACTCGAAGTTTAGGTTCATATCTTACTTGGTTTCTAACAACGGGTTCATATTTGACTCGAAGTTTAGGTTCATATAACCTGGGTTCAAACAACGGGTTCAGGTTTGACTCGAAGTTTTGGTTCATATCTTACCTGGTTTCAAACAACGGGTTCATATTTGACTCAAAGTTTAGGTTCACATTTGCCCTGGGTTCAAACAACGGGTTCATATTTAACTCGAAGTTTAGGTTCATATTTGACTTGTGTTCAAACAATGGGTTCATGTTTAACTCGAAGTTTAGGTTCATATAAGACTTGGTTTCAAACAACGGGTTCATATTTGACTCGAAGTTTAGGTTCATATTTGACCTGGGTTCAAACAACGGGTTCATATTTGACTCGAAGTTTAGGTTCATATCTGACCTGGTTTCAAACAATGGGTTCATATTTAACTCAAAGTTTAGGTTCACATTTGACCTGACTTTAAACAACGGTTTCATTTTTAACTCGAGGTTTTGGTTCATATTTGTCCTGGTTTCAAACAACGGGTTCATATTTGACTCAAAGTTTAGGTTCACATTTGACCTGGGGTCAAACAACGGGTTCATATTTGACTTGAAGTTTAGGTTCACATGTGACTTGGGTTCAAACAACGGGTTCATATTTGACTCAAAGTTTAGGTTCATATTTAACCTGGGTTCAAACAACGGGTTCATGTTTGACTCGAAGTTTAGGGCCATATCTGACCTGTTTTCAAACAACGGGTTCATATTTGACTCGAAGTTTAGGTTCATATTTGACCTGGGTTTAAACAACGGGTTTATATTTGACTCAAAGTGTAGGTTCATATCTGACCTGGTTTCAAACAACGGGATCATATTTGACTCGAAGTTTAGGTTCACATTTGACCTGGGTTCAAACAACGAGTTCATGTTTGACTCGAAGTTTAGGTTCATATCTTACCTGGTTTCAAAAAACGGGTTCATATTTGACTCAAAGTTTAGGTTCACATTTGACCTGGGTTCAAACAACGGGTTCATATTTGACTCGAAGTTTAGGTTCATATAACCTGGGTTCAAACAACGGGTTCATGTTTGACTCGATGTTTAGGTTTATATTTGACCTGGGTTCAAACAACGGGTTTATATTTGAATCGAAGTTTAGGTTCCTATTTAACCTCTGTTCAAACAGGGGGTTCATATTTGACTCGATGTTTAGATTCCTATCTGACCTGGTTTCAAACAACGGGTTCATATTTGACTCGAAGTTTAAGTTCACTTTTGACCCAGGTTCAAACAACGGGTTCATGTTTGACTCAAAGTTTAGGTTCATATCTGGCCTGGTTTCAAACAACGGGTTCATATTTGACTGGAAGTTTAGGTTCACATTTGACCTGGGTTCAAACAACGGGTTCATATTTGACTCGAACTTTAGGTTCACATTTGCCCTGTGTTCAAACAACGGGTTCATATTTGACCTGGGTTCAAACAACAGGTTTATATTTGACTCAAAGTTTAGGTTCATATCTGACCTGGTTTCAAACAACGGGTTCATATTTTACTCGAAGTTTAAGTTCATATTTGACCTGGGTTCAAATAACAGGTTCATGTTTGATTCGAAGTATAGGTTCATATCTGACCAGGTTTCAAACAACGGGTTCATATTTGACTCGAAGTTTAGGTTCACATTTGACCTGGGTCCAAACAACGGGTTCAAATTTGACTCGAAGTTTAGGTTCATATCTGACCTAGTTTCAAACAACAAGTTCATATTTGACTCGAAGTTTAGGTTCACATTTGACCTGGGTTCGAACAACGGGTTTATATTTGAATCGAAGTTTAGGTTCATATTTAACCTTTGTTCAAACAGCGGGTTCATATTTGACTCGAAGTTTAGATTCCTATCTGACCTGGTTTCAAACAACGGGTAAATATTTGACTCGAAGTTTAGGTTCACTTTTGACCCAGGTTCAAACAACGGGTTTTTGTTTGACTCGAAGGTTAGGTTCATATCTGACCTGGTTTCAAACAACAGGTTCGTATTTGACTCGAAGTTTAGGTTCACATTTGACCTGGGTTCTAACAACGGGTTCATGTTTGACTCAAACTACAGGTTCATATTTGCCCTGGGTACAAACAACAGGTTGATATTTGACTCAATGTTTAGGTTCATATTTGACCTGGGTTCAAACAACGGGTTCATATTTGACTCAAATTTTAGGTTCATATCTGACCTGGTTTCAAACAACGGGTTCATATTTGACTCGAAGTTTAGGTTCACATTTGACCTGGGTTCAAATAATGGGTTCATATTTGACTCGAAGTTTAGGTCCACATTTGACCTGGGTTAAAACAACGGGTTTATGTTTGACTCGAAGTTTAGGTTCATATTTGACTTGGGTTCAAACAACGGATTCATATTTGGCTCGAATTTAGGTTCATATTTAACCTGTGTTCAAACAACAGGTTCATATTTGACTCGAAGTTTAAGTTCATATCTGACCTGGTTTCAAACAACGGGTTCAAATTTGACTCGAAGTTTAGGTTCACATTTGACCTGGGTTCAAACAACGGGTTCATGTTTGACTCAAAGTTTAGGTTCATATCTGACCTGGTTTCAAACAACGGGTTCATATTTGACTCGAAGTTTAGGTTCACATTTGACCTGGGTTCAAACAACGAGTTCATGTTTGACTCGAAGTTTAGGTTCATATCTTACCTGGTTTCAAACAACGGGTTCATATTTGACTCGAAGTTTAGGTTCACATTTGACCTGGGTTCCAACAACGGGTTCATATTTGACTCGAAGTTAAGGTTCACATTTGCCCTGGGTTCAAACAACGGGTTCATATTTGACTCGAAGTTTAGGTTCACATTTGACCAGGGTTCAAACAATGAGTTCATGTTTGACTCGAAGTTTAGGTTCATATCTGACCTGGTTTCAAACAACAGGTTCATATTTAACTCGAAGTTTAGGTTCATATCCGACCTGGTTTCAAACAACGGACTCATATTTGACTCGAAGTTTAGGTTCACATTTGACCTGGGTTCAAACAACGGGTTCAAATTTGACTCGAATTTTAGGTTCATATCTGACCTGGTTTCAAAAAACGGGGTCATATTTTACTCGAAGTTTTGGTTCATATTTGACCTGGGTTCAAATAACAGGTTCATATTTGATTCGAAGTATAGGTTCATATCTGACCAGGTTTCAAACAACGGGTTCATATTTGACTCGAAGTTTAGGTTCACATTTGACCTGGGTCCAAACAACGGGTTCAAATTTGACTCGAAGTTTAGGTTCATATCTGACCTAGTTTCAAACAACAAGTTCATATTTTACTCGAAGTTTAGGTTCACATTTGACCTGGGTTCAAACAACGGGTTTATATTTGAATCGAAGTTTAGGTTCATATCTGACCTGGGTTCAAACAACGGGTTCATATTTGACTCGAAGTTCAGGTTCACATTTAACCTGGGTTCAAAAAATGGGTTCATATTTGACTCGAAGTTTAGGTTCACATTTGACCCAGGTTCAAACAACGGGTTCATGTTTGACTCGAAGTTTAGGTTCATATCTGACCTGGGTTCAAACAACGGGATCATTTTTGACTCAAAGTTTAGGTTCACATTTTACCTGGGTTCTAACAACGGGTTCATGTTTGACTCAAACTACAGGTTCATATTTGCCCTGGGTTCAAACAACAGGTTGATATTTGACTCAAAGTTTAGGTTCATATTTGACCTGGGTTCAAACAACGGGTTCATATTTGACTCAAATTTTAGGTTCATATCTGACCTGGTATCAAACAACGGGTTCATATTTGACTCGAAGTTTAGGTTCACATTTGACCTGGGTTCAAACAATGGGTTCATATTTGACTCGAAGTTTAGGTCCACATTTGACCTGGGTTAAAACAACGGGTTTATGTTTGACTCGAAGTTTAGGTTCATATTTGACTTGGGTTCAAACAACGGATTCATATTTGGCTCGAAGTTTAGGTTCATATTTAACCTGTGTTCAAACAACAGGTTCATATTTGACTCGAATTTTAAGTTCATATCTGACCTGGTTTCAAACAACGGGTTCAAATTTGACTCGAAGTTTAGGTTCACATTTGACGTGGGTTCAAACAACGGGTTCATGTTTGACTCAAAGTTTAGGTTCATATCTGACCTGGTTTCAAACAACGGGTTCATATTTGACTCGAAGTTTAGGTTCACATTTGACCTGGGTTCAAACAACGAGTTCATGTTTGACTCGAAGTTTAGGTTCATATCTTACCTGGTTTCAAACAACGGGTTCATATTTGACTCGAAGTTTAGGTTCACATTTGACCTGGGTTCAAACAACGGGTTCATATTTGACTCGAAGTTAAGGTTCACATTTGCCCTGGGTTCAAACAACGGGTTCATATTTGATTCGAAGTTTAGGTTCACATTTGACCAGGGTTCAAACAACGAGTTCATGTTTGACTCGAAGTTTAGGTTCATATCTGACCTGGTTTCAAACAACAGGTTCATATTTAACTCGAAGTTTAGGTTCATATCCGACCTGGTTTCAAACAACGGACTCATATTTGACTCGAGTTTAGGTTCACATTTGACCTGGGTTCAAACAACGGGTTCAAATTTGACTCGAAGTTTAGGTTCATATCTGACCTGGTTTCAAACAACGGGTTCATATTTTACTCGAAGTTTTGGTTCATATTTGACTTGGGTTCAAATAACAGGTTCATATTTGATTCGAAGTATAGGTTCATATCTGACCAGGTTTCAAACAACGGGTTCATATTTGACTCGAAGTTTAGGTTCACATTTGACCTGGGTCCAAACAACGGGTTCAAATTTGACTCGAAGTTTAGGTTCACATTTGACTTGGGTTCAAACAATGGGTTCATATTTGACTCAAAGTTTAGGTTCATATTTGACCTGGGTTCTAACAACGGGTTCATTTTTGACTCAAAGTTTAGGTACATATCTAACCTGGTTTCAAACAACGGGTTCATATTTGACTCGAAGTTTAGGTTCAAATTTGACCTGGGTTCAAACAACGGGTTTATATTTGACTCAAAGTTTAGGTTCATATCTGACCTGGTTTCAAACAACGGGTTCATATTTGACTCGAAGTTTAGGTTCACATTTGACCTGGGTTCAAACAACGGGTTCATGTTTGACTCGAAGTTTAGGTTCACATTTGACCTGGGTTCAAACAACGGGTTCATGTTTGACTCGAAGTTTAGGTTCATATCTTACCTGGGTTCAAACAACGGGTTCATATTTGACTCGAAGTATAGGTTCACTTTTGACCCAGGTTCAAACAACGGGTTCATATTTGACTTGAAGTTCAGGTTCATATCTTACCTGGTTTCAAAAAACGGGTTCATATTTGACTCGAAGTTTAGGTTCACATTTGACTTGGGTTCAAACAACGGGTTCATATTTGACTCAAAGTTTAGGTTCATATTTGACCTGGGTTCTAACAACGGGTTCATTTTTGACTCAAAGTTTAGGTACATATCTAACCTGGTTTCAAACAACGGGTTCATATTTGACTCGAAGTTTAGGTTCAAATTTGACCTGGGTTCAAACAATGGGTTTATATTTGACTCAAAGTTTAGGTTCATATCTGACCTGGTTTCAAACAATGGGTTCATATTTGACTCAAAGTTTAGGTTCACAATTGACCTGGGTTCAAACAACGGGTTCATGTTTGACTCGAAGTTTAGGTTCATATCTTACCTGGTTTCAAACAACGGGTTCATATTTGACTCGAAGTATAGGTTCACTTTTGACCCAGGTTCAAACAACGGGTTCATGTTTGACTTGAAGTTTAGGTTCATATCTGACCTGGTTTCAAACAACGGGTTCATATTTGACTCTAAGTTTAGGTTCACATTTGACCTGGGTTCAAACAACGGGTTCATATTTGACTCGAAGTTTAGGTTCACATTTGACCTGGGTTCAAACAACGTGTTCATGTTTGACTCGAAGTTTAGGTTCATATCTTACCTGGTTTCAAACAACGGGTTCATATTTGACTCGAAGTTTAGGTTCACATTTGACCTGGGTTCAAACAACGGGTTCATATTTGACTCGAAGTTAAGGTTCACATTTGCCATGGGTTCAAACAATGGGTTCATATTTGACTCGAAGTTTAGGTTCACATTTGACCAGGGTTCAAACAACGAGTTCATGTTTGACTCGAAGTTTAGGTTCATATCCGACCTGGTTTCAAACAACGGACTCATATTTGACTCGAGTTTAGGTTCACATTTGACCTGGGTTCAAACAACGGGTTCAAATTTGACTCGAAGTTTAGGTTCATATCTGACCTGGTTTCAAACAACGGGTTCATATTTTACTCGAAGTTTTGGTTCATATTTGACTTGGGTTCAAATAACAGGTTCATATTTGATTCGAAGTATAGGTTCATATCTGACCAGGTTTCAAACAACGGGTTCATATTTGACTCGAAGTTTAGGTTCACATTTGACCTGGGTCCAAACAACGGGTTCAAATTTGACTCGAAGTTTAGGTTCATATCTGACCTAGTTTCAAACAACAAGTTCATATTTGACTCGAAGTTTAGGTTCACATTTGACCTGGGTTCAAACAACGGGTTCATGTTTGACTTGAAGTTTAGGTTCATATCTGACCTGGGTTCAAACAACGGGTTCATATTTGACTCGAAGTTCAGGTTCACATTTAACCTGGGTTCAAAAAATGGGTTCATATTTGACTCGAAGTTTAGGTTCACATTTGACTTGGGTTCAAACAACGGGTTCATATTTGACTCAAAGTTTAGGTTCATATTTGACCTGGGTTCTAACAACGGGTTCATTTTTTACTCAAAGTTTAGGTACATATCTAACCTGGTTTCAAACAACGGGTTCATATTTGACTCGAAGTTTAGTTTCAAATTTGACCTGGGTTCAAACAACGGGTTTATATTTGACTCAAAGTTTAGGTTCATATCTGACCTGGTTTCAAACAACGGGTTCATATTTGACTCGAAGTTTAGGTTCACATTTGACCTGGGTTCAAACAACGGGTTCATGTTTGACTCGAAGTTTAGGTTCATATCTTACCTAGTTTCAAACAACGGGTTCATATTTGACTCGAAGTATAGGTTCACTTTTGACCCAGGTTCAAACAACGGGTTCATGTTTGACTTGAAGTTTAGGTTCATATCTTACCTGGTTTCAAACAACGGGTTCATATTTGACTCGAAGTTTAGGTTCACATTTGACCTGGGTTCAAACAACGGGTTCATATTTGACTCGAACTTTAGGTTCACATTTACCCTGGGTTCAAACCACGGGTTCATATTTGACTCAAACTTTAGGTTCGTATTTGACCTGGGTTCAAACAAAGGGTTCATATTTGACTCAAAGTTTAGGTTCATATCTGACCCGGTTTCAAACAATGGGTCCATATTTTACTCGAAGTTTAGGTTCATATCTTACCTGGGTTCAAACAACGGGTTCATATTTGACTCGAAGTATAGGTTCACTTTTGACCCAGGTTCAAACAACGGGTTCATATTTGACTTGAAGTTCAGGTTCATATCTTACCTGGTTTCAAAAAACGGGTTCATATTTGACTCGAAGTTTAGGTTCACATTTGACTTGGGTTCAAACAACGGGTTCATATTTGACTCAAAGTTTAGGTTCATATTTGACCTGGGTTCTAACAACGGGTTCATTTTTGACTCAAAGTTTAGGTACATATCTAACCTGGTTTCAAACAACGGGTTCATATTTGACTCGAAGTTTAGGTTCAAATTTGACTTGGGTTCAAACAACGGGTTTATATTTGACTCAAAGTTTAGGTTCATATCTGACCTGGTTTCAAACAATGGGTTCATATTTGACTCAAAGTTTAGGTTCACATTTGACCTGGGTTCAAACAACGGGTTCATGTTTGACTCGAAGTTTAGGTTCATATCTTACCTGGTTTCAAACAACGGGTTCATATTTGACTCGAAGTATAGGTTCACTTTTGACCCAGGTTCAAACAACGGGTTCATGTTTGACTTGAAGTTTAGGTTCATATCTGACCTGGTTTCAAACAACGGGTTCGTATTTGACTCGAAGTTTAGGTTCACATTTGACCTGGGTTCAAACAACGGGTTCATATTTGACTCGAAGTTTAGGTTCACATTTGACCTGGGTTCAAACAACGTGTTCATGTTTGACTCGAATTTTAGGTTCATATCTTACCTGGTTTCAAACAACGGGTTCATATTTGACTCGAAGTTTAGGTTCACATTTGACCTGGGTTCAAACAACGGGTTCATATTTGACTCGAAGTTAAGGTTCACATTTGCCATGGGTTCAAACAATGGGTTCATATTTGACTCGAAGTTTAGGTTCACATTTGACCAGGGTTCAAACAACGAGTTCATGTTTAACTCGAAGTTTAGGTTCATATCCGACCTGGTTTCAAACAACAGACTCATATTTGACTCGAGTTTAGGTTCACATTTGACCTGGGTTCAAACAACGGGTTCAAATTTGACTCGAAGTTTAGGTTCATATCTGACCTGGTTTCAAACAACGGGTTCATATTTTACTCGAAGTTTTGGTTCATATTTGACTTGGGTTCAAATAACAGGTTCATATTTGATTCGAAGTATAGGTTCATATCTGACCAGGTTTCAAACAACGGGTTCATATTTGACTCGAAGTTTAGGTTCACATTTGACCTGGGTCCAAACAACGGGTTCAAATTTGACTCGAAGTTTAGGTTCATATCTGACCTAGTTTCAAACAACAAGTTCATATTTGACTCGAAGTTTAGGTTCACATTTGACCTGGGTTCAAACAACGGGTTCATGTTTGACTTGAAGTTTAGGTTCATATCTGACCTGGGTTCAAACAACGGGTTCATATTTGACTCGAAGTTCAGGTTCACATTTAACCTGGGTTCAAAAAATGGGTTCATATTTGACTCGAAGTTTAGGTTCACATTTGACTTGGGTTCAAACAACGGGTTCATATTTGACTCAAAGTTTAGGTTCATATTTGACCTGGGTTCTAACAACGGGTTCATTTTTGACTCAAAGTTTAGGTACATATCTAACCTGGTTTCAAACAACGGGTTCATATTTGACTCGAAGTTTAGTTTCAAATTTGACCTGGGTTCAAACAACGGGTTTATATTTGACTCAAAGTTTAGGTTCATATCTGACCTGGTTTCAAACAACGGGTTCATATTTGACTCGAAGTTTAGGTTCACATTTGACCTGGGTTCAAACAACGGGTTCATGTTTGACTCGAAGTTTAGGTTCATATCTTACCTGGTTTCAAACAACGGGTTCATATTTGACTCGAAGTATAGGTTCACTTTTGACCCAGGTTCAAACAACGGGTTCATGTTTGACTTGAAGTTTAGGTTCATATCTTACCTGGTTTCAAACAACGGGTTCATATTTGACTCGAAGTTTAGGTTCACATTTGACCTGGGTTCAAACAACGGGTTCATATTTGACTCGAACTTTAGGTTCACATTTACCCTGGGTTCAAACCACGGGTTCATATTTGACTCAAAGTTTAGGTTCGTATTTGACCTGGGTTCAAACAAAGGGTTCATATTTGACTCAAAGTTTAGGTTCATATCTGACCTGGTTTCAAACAATGGGTCCATATTTGACTCGAAGTTTAGGTTCACATTTGACCTGGGTTCAAACAACGGGTTCATATTTGACTCGAAGTTTAGGTCCACATTTGACCTGGGTTAAAACAACGGGTTTATGTTTGACTCGAAGTTTAGGTTCATATTTGCCTTAGGTTTAAACAACGGGTTCATATTTGACTCGAAGTTTAGGTTCATATTTAACCTGTGTTCAAACAACAGGTTCATATTTGACTCGAAGTTTAAGTTCATTTCTTACCTAGTTTCAAACAACGGGTTCGTATTTGACTCGAAGTTTAGGTTCACATTTGACCTGGGTTCAAACAACGGGTTCATGTTTGACTCCAAGTTTAGGTTCATATCTAACCTGGTTTCAAACAACGGGTTCATATTTGGCTCGAAGTTTAGGTTCACATTTGACCTGGGTTCAAACAACGGGTTCATATTTGACTCGAAGTTAAGGTTCACATTTGCCCTGGGTTCAAACAAAGGGTACATATTTGACTCAAAGTTTAGGTTCACATTTGACCAGGGTTCAAACAACGAGTTCATGTTTGACTCGAAGTTTAGGTTCATATCTGACCTGGTTTCAAACAACAGGTTCATATTTAACTCGAAGTTTAGGTTCATATCCGACCTGGTTTCAAACAACGGACTCATATTTGACTCGAAGTTTAGGTTCACATTTGACCTGGGTTCAAACAACGGGTTCAAATTTGACTCGAAGTTTAGGTTCATATCTGACCTGGTTTCAAACAACGGGTTCATATTTTACTCGAAGTTTAGGTTCATATTTGACATGGGTTCAAATAACAGGTTCATATTTGATTCGAAGTATAGGTTCATATCTGACCAGGTTTCAAACAACGGGTTCATATTTGACTCGAAGTTTAGGTTCACATTTGACCTGGGTCCAAACAACGGGTTCAAATTTGACTCGAAGTTTAGGTTCATATATGACCTAGTTTCAAACAACAAGTTCATATTTGACTCGAAGTTTAGGTTCACATTTGACCTGGGTTCGAACAACGGGTTTATATTTGAATCGAAGTTTAGGTTCATATTTAACCTTTGTTCAAACAGCGGGTTCATATTTGACTCGAAGTTTAGATTCCTATCTGACCTGGTTTCAAACAACGGGTAAATATTTGACTCGAAGTTTACGTTCACTTTTGACCAAGGTTCAAACAACGGGTTCATGTTTGACTCGAAGGTTAGGTTCATATCTGACCTGGTTTCAAACAACGGGTTCATATTTGACTCGAAGTTTAGGTTCATATTTGACCTGGGTTCTAACAACGGGTTCATGTTTGACTCAAACTACAGGTTCATATTTGCCCTGGGTTCAAACAACAGGTTGATATTTGACTCAAAGTTTAGGTTCATATTTGACCTGGGTTCAAACAACGGGTTCATATTTGACTCAAATTTTAGGTTCATATCTGACCTGGTTTCAAACAACGGGTTCATATTTGACTCGAAGTTTAGGTTCACATTTGACCTGGGTTCAAACAATGGGTTCATATTTGACTCGAAGTTTAGGTCCACATTTGACCTGGGTTAAAACAACGGGTTTATGTTTGACTCGAAGTTTAGGTTCATATTTGACTTGGGTTCAAACAACGGATTCATATTTGGCTCGAAGTTTAGGTTCATATTTAACCTGTGTTCAAACAACAGGTTCATATTTGACTCGAAGTTTAAGTTCATATCTGACCTGGTTTCAAACAACGGGTTCAAATTTGACTCGAAGTTTAGGTTCACATTTGACCTGGGTTCAAACAACGGGTTCATGTTTGACTCAAAGTTTAGGTTCATATCTGACCTGGTTTCAAACAACGGGTTCATATTTGACTCGAAGTTTAGGTTCACATTTGACCTGGGTTCAAACAACGAGTTCATGTTTGACTCAAAGTTTAGGTTCATATCTTACCTGGTTTCAAACAACGGGTTCATATTTGACTCGAAGTTTAGGTTCACATTTGACCTGGGTTCAAACAACGGGTTCATATTTGACTCGAAGTTAAGGTTCACATTTGCCCTGGGTTCAAACAACGAGTTCATATTTGACTCGAAGTTTAGGTTCACATTTGACCAGGGTTCAAACAACGAGTTCATGTTTGACTCGAAGTTTAGGTTCATATCTGACCTGGTTTCAAACAACAGGTTCATATTTAACTCGAAGTTTAGGTTCATATCCGACCTGGTTTCAAACAACGGACTCATATTTGACTCGAAGTTTAGGTTCACATTTAACCTGGGTTCAAACAACGGGTTCAAATTTGACTCGAAGTTTAGGTTCGTATCTGACCTGGTTTCAAAAAACGGGGTCATATTTTACTCGAAGTTTTGGTTCATATTTGACCTGGGTTCAAATAACCGGTTCATATTTGATTCGAAGTATAGGTTCATATCTGACCAGGTTTCAAACAACGGGTTCATATTTGACTCGAAGTTTAGGTTCACATTTGACCTGGGTCCAAACAACGGGTTCAAATTTGACTCGAAGTTTAGGTTCATATCTGACCTAGTTTCAAACAACAAGTTCATATTTGACTCGAAGTTTAGGTTCACATTTGACCTGGGTTCAAACAACGGGTTTATATTTGAATCGAAGTTTAGGTTCATATCTGACCTGGGTTCAAACAACGGGTTCATATTTGACTCGAAGTTCAGGTTCACATTTAACCTGGGTTCAAAAAATGAGTTCATATTTGACTCGAAGTTTAGGTTCACATTTGACCCAGGTTCAAACAACGGGTTCATGTTTGACTCGAAGTTTAGGTTCATATCTGACCTGGGTTCAAACAACGGGTTCATTTTTGACTCAAAGTTTAGGTTCACATTTTACCTGGGTTCTAACAACGGGTTCATGTTTGACTCAAACTACAGGTTCATATTTGCCCTGGGTTCAAACAACAGGTTGATATTTGACTCAAAGTTTAGGTTCATATTTGACCTGGGTTCAAACAACGGGTTCATATTTGACTCAAATTTTAGGTTCATATCTGACCTGGTTTCAAACAACGGGTTCATATTTGACTCGAAGTTTAGGTTCACATTTGACCTGGGTTCAAACAATGGGTTCATATTTGACTCGAAGTTTAGGTCCACATTTGACCTGGGTTAAAACAACGGGTTTATGTTTGACTCGAAGTTTAGGTTCATATTTGACTTGGGTTCAAACAACGGATTCATATTTGGCTCGAAGTTTAGGTTCATATTTAACCTGTGTTCAAACAACAGGTTCATATTTGACTCGAACTTTAAGTTCATATCTGACCTGGTTTCAAACAACGGGTTCAAATTTGACTCGAAGTTTAGGTTCACATTTGACCTGGGTTCAAACAACTGGTTCATGTTTGACTCAAAGTTTAGGTTCATATTTGACCTGGTTTCAAACAACGGGTTCATATTTGACTCGAAGTTTAGGTTCACATTTGACCTGGGTTCAAACAACGGGTTCATATTTGACTCGAAGTTTAGGTCCACATTTGACCTGGGTTAAAACAACGGGTTTATGTTTGACTCGAAGTTTAGGTTCATATTTGCCTTAGGTTTAAACAACGGGTTCATATTTGACTCGAAGTTTAGGTTCATATTTAACCTGTGTTCAAACAACAGGTTCATATTTGACTCGAAGTTTAAGTTCATTTCTGACCTAGTTTCAAACAACGGGTTCGTATTTGACTCGAAGTTTAGGTTCACATTTGACCTGGGTTCAAACAACGGGTTCATGTTTGACTCCAAGTTTAGGTTCATATCTAACCTGGTTTCAAACAACGGGTTCATATTTGGCTCGAAGTTTAGGTTCACATTTGACCTGGGTTCAAACAACGGGTTCATATTTGACTCGAAGTTAAGGTTCACATTTGCCCTGGGTTCAAACAAAGGGTACATATTTGACTCAAAGTTTAGGTTCACATTTGACCAGGGTTCAAACAACGAGTTCATGTTTGACTCGAAGTTTAGGTTCATATCTGACCTGGTTTCAAACAACAGGTTCATATTTAACTCGAAGTTTAGGTTCATATCCGACCTGGTTTCAAACAACGGACTCATATTTGACTTGAAGTTTAGGTTCACATTTGACCTGGGTTCAAACAACGGGTTCAAATTTGACTCGAAGTTTAGGTTTATATCTGACCTGGTTTCAAACAACGGGTTCATATTTTACTCGAAGTTTAGGTTCATATTTGACATGGGTTCAAATAACAGGTTCATATTTGATTCGAAGTATAGGTTCATATCTGACCAGGTTTCAAACAACGGGTTCATATTTGACTCGAAGTTTAGGTTCACATTTGACCTGGGTCCAAACAACGGGTTCAAATTTGACTCGAAGTTTAGGTTCATATATGACCTAGTTTCAAACAACAAGTTCATATTTGACTCGAAGTTTAGGTTCACATTTGACCTGGGTTCGAACAACGGGTTTATATTTGAATCGAAGTTTAGGTTCATATTTAACCTTTGTTCAAACAGCGGGTTCATATTTGACTCGAAGTTTAGATTCCTATCTGACCTGGTTTCAAACAACGGGTAAATATTTGACTCGAAGTTTACGTTCACTTTTGACCCAGGTTCAAACAACGGGTTCATGTTTGACTCGAAGGTTAGGTTCATATCTGACCTGGTTTCAAACAACGGGTTCATATTTGACTCGAAGTTTAGGTTCACATTTGACCTGGGTTCTAACAACGGGTTCATGTTTGACTCAAACTACAGGTTCATATTTGCCCTGGGTTCAAACAACAGGTTGATATTTGACTCAAAGTTTAGGTTCATATTTGACCTGGGTTCAAACAACGGGTTCATATTTGACTCAAATTTTAGGTTCATATCTGACCTGGTTTCAAACAACGGGTTCATATTTGACTCGAAGTTTAGGTTCACATTTGACCTGGGTTCAAACAATGGGTTCATATTTGACTCGAAGTTTAGGTCCACATTTGACCTGGGTTAAAACAACGGGTTTATGTTTGACTCGAAGTTTAGGTTCATATTTGACTTGGGTTCAAACAACGGATTCATATTTGGCTCGAAGTTTAGGTTCATATTTAACCTGTGTTCAAACAACAGGTTCATATTTGACTCGAAGTTTAAGTTCATATCTGACCTGGTTTCAAACAACGGGTTCAAATTTGACTCGAAGTTTAGGTTCACATTTGACCTGGGTTCAAACAACGGGTTCATGTTTGACTCAAAGTTTAGGTTCATATCTGACCTGGTTTCAAACAACGGGTTCATATTTGACTCGAAGTTTAGGTTCACATTTGACCTGGGTTCAAACAACGAGTTCATGTTTGACTCAAAGTTTAGGTTCATATCTTACCTGGTTTCAAACAACGGGTTCATATTTGACTCGAAGTTTAGGTTCACATTTGACCTGGGTTCAAACAACGGGTTCATATTTGACTCGAAGTTAAGGTTCACATTTGCCCTGGGTTCAAACAACGAGTTCATATTTGACTCGAAGTTTAGGTTCACATTTGACCAGGGTTCAAACAACGAGTTCATGTTTGACTCGAAGTTTAGGTTCATATCTGACCTGGTTTCAAACAACAGGTTCATATTTAACTCGAAGTTTAGGTTCATATCCGACCTGGTTTCAAACAACGGACTCATATTTGACTCGAAGTTTAGGTTCACATTTGACCTGGGTTCAAACAACGGGTTCAAATTTGACTCGAAGTTTAGGTTCATATCTGACCTGGTTTCAAAAAACGGGGTCATATTTTACTCGAAGTTTTGGTTCATATTTGACCTGGGTTCAAATAACAGGTTCATATTTGATTCGAAGTATAGGTTCATATCTGACCAGGTTTCAAACAACGGGTTCATATTTGACTCGAAGTTTAGGTTCACATTTGACCTGGGTCCAAACAACGGGTTCAAATTTGACTCGAAGTTTAGGTTCATATCTGACCTAGTTTCAAACAACAAGTTCATATTTGACTCAAAGTTTAGGTTCACATTTGACCTGGGTTCAAACAACGGGTTTATATTTGAATCGAAGTTTAGGTTCATATCTGACCTGGGTTCAAACAACGGGTTCATATTTGACTCGAAGTTCAGGTTCACATTTAACCTGGGTTCAAAAAATGGGTTCATATTTGACTCGAAGTTTAGGTTCACATTTGACCCAGGTTCAAACAACGGGTTCATGTTTGACTCGAAGTTTAGGTTCATATCTGACCTGGGTTCAAACAACGGGTTCATTTTTGACTCAAAGTTTAGGTTCACATTTTACCTGGGTTCTAACAACGGGTTCATGTTTGACTCAAACTACAGGTTCATATTTGCCCTGGGTTCAAACAACAGGTTGATATTTGACTCAAAGTTTAGGTTCATATTTGACCTGGGTTCAAACAACGGGTTCATATTTGACTCAAATTTTAGGTTCATATCTGACCTGGTTTCAAACAACGGGTTCATATTTGACTCGAAGTTTAGGTTCACATTTGACCTGGGTTCAAACAATGGGTTCATATTTGACTCGAAGTTTAGGTCCACATTTGACCTGGGTTAAAACAACGGGTTTATGTTTGACTCGAAGTTTAGGTTCATATTTGACTTGGGTTCAAACAACGGATTCATATTTGGCTCGAAGTTTAGGTTCATATTTAACCTGTGTTCAAACAACAGGTTCATATTTGACTCGAACTTTAAGTTCATATCTGACCTGGTTTCAAACAACGGGTTCAAATTTGACTCGAAGTTTAGGTTCACATTTGACCTGGGTTCAAACAACTGGTTCATGTTTGACTCAAAGTTTAGGTTCATATCTGACCTGGTTTCAAACAACGGGTTCATATTTGACTCGAAGTTTAGGTTCACATTTGACCTGGGTTCAAACAACGAGTTCATGTTTGACTCGAAGTTTAGGTTCATATCTTACCTGGTTTCAAACAACGGGTTCATATTTGACTCGAAGTTTAGGTTCACATTTGACCTGGGTTCAAATAACGGGTTCATATTTGACTCGAAGTTAAGGTTCACATTTGCCCTGGGTTCAAACAACGGGTTCATATTTGACTCGAAGTTTAGGTTCACATTTGACCAGGGTTCAAACAACGAGTTCATGTTTCACTCGAAGTTTAGGTTCATATCTGACCTGGTTTCAAACAACAGGTTCATATTTAACTCAAAGTTTAGGTTCATATCCGACCTGGTTTCAAACAACGGACTCATATTTGGCTCGAGTTTAGGTTCACATTTGACCTGGGTTCAAACAACGTGTTCAAATTTGACTCGAAGTTTAGGTTCATATCTGACCTGGTTTCAAACAACGGGTTCATATTTTACTCGAAGTTTTGGTTCATATTTGACTTGGGTTCAAATAACAGGTTCATATTTGATTCGAAGTATAGGTTCATATCTGACCTGGTTTCAAACAACGGGTTCATATTTGACTCGAAGTTTAGGTTCACATTTGACCTGGGTCCAAACAACGGGTTCAAATTTGACTCGAAGTTTAGGTTCATATCTGACCTAGTTTCAAACAAAAAGTTCATATTTGACCCGAAGTTTAGGTTCACATTTGACCTGGGTTCAAACAACGGGTTCATGTTTGACTTGAAGTTTAGGTTCATATCTGACCTGGGTTCAAACAACGGGTTCATATTTGACTCGAAGTTCAGGTTCACATTTAACCTGGGTTCAAAAAATGGGTTCATATTTGACTCGAAGTTTAGGTTCACATTTGACTTGGGTTCAAACAACGGGTTCATATTTGACTCAAAGTTTAGGTTCATATTTGACCTGGGTTCTAACAACGGGTTCATTTTTGACTCAAAGTTTAGGTACATATCTAACCTGGTTTCAAACAACGGGTTCATATTTGACTTGAAGTTTAGGTTCAAATTTGACCTGGGTTCAAACAACGGGTTTATATTTGACTCAAAGTTTAGGTTCATATCTGACCTGGTTTCAAACAACGGGTTCATATTTGACTCGAAGTTTAGGTTCACATTTGACCTGGGTCCAAACAACGGGTTCAAATTTGACTCGAAGTTTAGGTTCATATCTGACCTAGTTTCAAACAACAAGTTCATATTTGACTCGAAGTTTAGGTTCACATTTGACCTGGGTTCAAACAACGGGTTTATATTTGAATCGAAGTTTAGGTTCATATCTGACCTGGGTTCAAACAACGGGTTCATATTTGACTCGAAGTTCAGGTTCACATTTAACCTGGGTTCAAAAAATGGGTTCATATTTGACTCGAAGTTTAGGTTCACATTTGACCCAGGTTCAAACAACGGGTTCATGTTTGACTCGAAGTTTAGGTTCATATCTGACCTGGGTTCAAACAACGGGTTCATTTTTTACTCAAAGTTTAGGTTCACATTTGACCTGGGTTAAAACAACGGGTTTATGTTTGACTCGAAGTTTAGGTTCATATTTGACTTGGGTTCAAACAACGGATTCATATTTGGCTCGAAGTTTAGGTTCATATTTAACCTGTGTTCAAACAACAGGTTCATATTTGACTCGAACTTTAAGTTCATATCTGACCTGGTTTCAAACAACGGGTTCAAATTTGACTCGAAGTTTAGGTTCACATTTGACCTGGGTTCAAACAACTGGTTCATGTTTGACTCAAAGTTTAGGTTCATATCTGACCTGGTTTCAAACAACGGGTTCATATTTGACTCGAAGTTTAGGTTCACATTTGACCTGGGTTCAAACAACGAGTTCATGTTTGACTCGAAGTTTAGGTTCATATCTTACCTGGTTTCAAACAACGGGTTCATATTTGACTCGAAGTTTAGGTTCACATTTGACCTGGGTTCAAATAACGGGTTCATATTTGACTCGAAGTTAAGGTTCACATTTGCCCTGGGTTCAAACAACGGGTTCATATTTGACTCGAAGTTTAGGTTCACATTTGACCAGGGTTCAAACAACAGGTTCATATTTAACTCAAAGTTTAGGTTCATATCCGACCTGGTTTCAAACAACGGACTCATATTTGGCTCGAGTTTAGGTTCACATTTGACCTGGGTTCAAACAACGTGTTCAAATTTGACTCGAAGTTTAGGTTCATATCTGACCTGGTTTCAAACAACGGGTTCATATTTTACTCGAAGTTTTGGTTCATATTTGACTTGGGTTCAAATAACAGGTTCATATTTGATTCGAAGTATAGGTTCATATCTGACCAGGTTTCAAACAACGGGTTCATATTTGACTCGAAGTTTAGGTTCACATTTGACCTGGGTCCAAACAACGGGTTCAAATTTGACTCGAAGTTTAGGTTCATATCTGACCTAGTTTCAAACAAAAAGTTCATATTTGACCCGAAGTTTAGGTTCACATTTGACCTGGGTTCAAACAACGGGTTCATGTTTGACTTGAAGTTTAGGTTCATATCTGACCTGGGTTCAAACAACGGGTTCATATTTGACTCGAAGTTCAGGTTCACATTTAACCTGGGTTCAAAAAATGGGTTCATATTTGACTCGAAGTTTAGGTTCACATTTGACTTGGGTTCAAACAACGGGTTCATATTTGACTCAAAGTTTAGGTTCATATTTGACCTGGGTTCTAACAACGGGTTCATTTTTGACTCAAAGTTTAGGTTCATATCTTACCTGGTTTCAAACAACGGGTTCATATTTGACTCGAAGTTTAGGTTCACATTTGACCTGGGTTCAAATAACGGGTTCATATTTGACTCGAAGTTAAGGTTCACATTTGCCCTGGGTTCAAACAACGGGTTCATATTTGACTCGAAGTTTAGGTTCACATTTGACCAGGGTTCAAACAACGAGTTCATGTTTCACTCGAAGTTTAGGTTCATATCTGACCTGGTTTCAAACAACAGGTTCATATTTAACTCAAAGTTTAGGTTCATATCCGACCTGGTTTCAAACAACGGACTCATATTTGGCTCGAGTTTAGGTTCACATTTGACCTGGGTTCAAACAACGTGTTCAAATTTGACTCGAAGTTTAGGTTCATATCTGACCTGGTTTCAAACAACGGGTTCATATTTTACTCGAAGTTTTGGTTCATATTTGACTTGGGTTCAAATAACAGGTTCATATTTGATTCGAAGTATAGGTTCATATCTGACCAGGTTTCAAACAACGGGTTCATATTTGACTCGAAGTTTAGGTTCACATTTGACCTGGGTCCAAACAACGGGTTCAAATTTGACTCGAAGTTTAGGTTCATATCTGACCTAGTTTCAAACAAAAAGTTCATATTTGACCCGAAGTTTAGGTTCACATTTGACCTGGGTTCAAACAACGGGTTCATGTTTGACTTGAAGTTTAGGTTCATATCTGACCTGGGTTCAAACAACGGGTTCATATTTGACTCGAAGTTCAGGTTCACATTTAACCTGGGTTCAAAAAATGGGTTCATATTTGACTCGAAGTTTAGGTTCACATTTGACTTGGGTTCAAACAACGGGTTCATATTTGACTCAAAGTTTAGGTTCATATTTGACCTGGGTTCTAACAACGGGTTCATTTTTGACTCAAAGTTTAGGTACATATCTAACCTGGTTTCAAACAACGGGTTCATATTTGACTTGAAGTTTAGGTTCAAATTTGACCTGGGTTCAAACAACGGGTTTATATTTGACTCAAAGTTTAGGTTCATATCTGACCTGGTTTCAAACAACGGGTTCATATTTGACTCGAAGTTTAGGTTCACATTTGACCTGGGTCCAAACAACGGGTTCAAATTTGACTCGAAGTTTAGGTTCATATCTGACCTAGTTTCAAACAACAAGTTCATATTTGACTCGAAGTTTAGGTTCACATTTGACCTGGGTTCAAACAACGGGTTTATATTTGAATCGAAGTTTAGGTTCATATCTGACCTGGGTTCAAACAACGGGTTCATATTTGACTCGAAGTTCAGGTTCACATTTAACCTGGGTTCAAAAAATGGGTTCATATTTGACTCGAAGTTTAGGTTCACATTTGACCCAGGTTCAAACAACGGGTTCATGTTTGACTCGAAGTTTAGGTTCACATTTGACCTGGGTTCAAACAATGGGTTCATATTTGACTCGAAGTTTAGGTCCACATTTGACCTGGGTTAAAACAACGGGTTTATGTTTGACTCGAAGTTTAGGTTCATATTTGACTTGGGTTCAAACAACGGATTCATATTTGGCTCGAAGTTTAGGTTCATATTTAACCTGTGTTCAAACAACAGGTTCATATTTGACTCGAACTTTAAGTTCATATCTGACCTGGTTTCAAACAACGGGTTCAAATTTGACTCGAAGTTTAGGTTCACATTTGACCTGGGTTCAAACAACTAGTTCATGTTTGACTCAAAGTTTAGGTTCATATCTGACCTGGTTTCAAACAACGGGTTCATATTTGACTCGAAGTTTAGGTTCACATTTGACCTGGGTTCAAACAACGAGTTCATGTTTGACTCGAAGTTTAGGTTCATATCTTACCTGGTTTCAAACAACGGGTTCATATTTGACTCGAAGTTTAGGTTCACATTTGACCTGGGTTCAAATAACGGGTTCATATTTGACTCGAAGTTAAGGTTCACATTTGCCCTGGGTTCAAACAACGGGTTCATATTTGACTCGAAGTTTAGGTTCACATTTGACCAGGGTTCAAACAACGAGTTCATGTTTCACTCGAAGTTTAGGTTCATATCTGACCTGGTTTCAAACAACAGGTTCATATTTAACTCAAAGTTTAGGTTCATATCCGACCTGGTTTCAAACAACGGACTCATATTTGGCTCGAGTTTAGGTTCACATTTGACCTGGGTTCAAACAACGTGTTCAAATTTGACTCGAAGTTTAGGTTCATATCTGACCTGGTTTCAAACAACGGGTTCATATTTTACTCGAAGTTTTGGTTCATATTTGACTTGGGTTCAAATAACAGGTTCATATTTGATTCGAAGTATAGGTTCATATCTGACCAGGTTTCAAACAACGGGTTCATATTTGACTCGAAGTTTAGGTTCACATTTGACCTGGGTCCAAACAACGGGTTCAAATTTGACTCGAAGTTTAGGTTCATATCTGACCTAGTTTCAAACAAAAAGTTCATATTTGACCCGAAGTTTAGGTTCACATTTGACCTGGGTTCAAACAACGGGTTCATGTTTGACTTGAAGTTTAGGTTCATATCTGACCTGGGTTCAAACAACGGGTTCATATTTGACTCGAAGTTCAGGTTCACATTTAACCTGGGTTCAAAAAATGGGTTCATATTTGACTCGAAGTTTAGGTTCACATTTGACTTGGGTTCAAACAACGGGTTCATATTTGACTCAAAGTTTAGGTTCATATTTGACCTGGGTTCTAACAACGGGTTCATTTTTGACTCAAAGTTTAGGTACATATCTAACCTGGTTTCAAACAACGGGTTCATATTTGACTTGAAGTTTAGGTTCAAATTTGACCTGGGTTCAAACAACGGGTTTATATTTGACTCAAAGTTTAGGTTCATATCTGACCTGGTTTCAAACAACGGGTTCATATTTGACTCGAAGTTTAGGTTCACATTTGACCTGGGTCCAAACAACGGGTTCAAATTTGACTCGAAGTTTAGGTTCATATCTGACCTAGTTTCAAACAAAAAGTTCATATTTGACTCGAAGTTTAGGTTCACATTTGACCTGGGTTCAAACAACGGGTTTATATTTGAATCGAAGTTTAGGTTCATATCTGACCTGGGTTCAAACAACGGGTTCATATTTGACTCGAAGTTCAGGTTCACATTTAACCTGGGTTCAAAAAATGGGTTCATATTTGACTCGAAGTTTAGGTTCACATTTGACCCAGGTTCAAACAACGGGTTCATGTTTGACTCGAAGTTTAGGTTCACATTTGACCTGGGTTCAAACAATGGGTTCATATTTGACTCGAAGTTTAGGTCCACATTTGACCTGGGTTAAAACAACGGGTTTATGTTTGACTCGAAGTTTAGGTTCATATTTGACTTGGGTTCAAACAACGGATTCATATTTGGCTCGAAGTTTAGGTTCATATTTAACCTGTGTTCAAACAACAGGTTCATATTTGACTCGAACTTTAAGTTCATATCTGACCTGGTTTCAAACAACGGGTTCAAATTTGACTCGAAGTTTAGGTTCACATTTGACCTGGGTTCAAACAACTGGTTCATGTTTGACTCAAAGTTTAGGTTCATATCTGACCTGGTTTCAAACAACGGGTTCATATTTGACTCGAAGTTTAGGTTCACATTTGACCTGGGTTCAAACAACGAGTTCATGTTTGACTCGAAGTTTAGGTTCATATCTTACCTGGTTTCAAACAACGGGTTCATATTTGACTCGAAGTTTAGGTTCACATTTGACCTGGGTTCAAATAACGGGTTCATATTTGACTCGAAGTTAAGGTTCACATTTGCCCTGGGTTCAAACAACGGGTTCATATTTGACTCGAAGTTTAGGTTCACATTTGACCAGGGTTCAAACAACGAGTTCATGTTTCACTCGAAGTTTAGGTTCATATCTGACCTGGTTTCAAACAACAGGTTCATATTTAACTCAAAGTTTAGGTTCATATCCGACCTGGTTTCAAACAACGGACTCATATTTGGCTCGAGTTTAGGTTCACATTTGACCTGGGTTCAAACAACGTGTTCAAATTTGACTCGAAGTTTAGGTTCATATCTGACCTGGTTTCAAACAACGGGTTCATATTTTACTCGAAGTTTTGGTTCATATTTGACTTGGGTTCAAATAACAGGTTCATATTTGATTCGAAGTATAGGTTCATATCTGACCAGGTTTCAAACAACGGGTTCATATTTGACTCGAAGTTTAGGTTCACATTTGACCTGGGTCCAAACAACGGGTTCAAATTTGACTCGAAGTTTAGGTTCATATCTGACCTAGTTTCAAACAAAAAGTTCATATTTGACCCGAAGTTTAGGTTCACATTTGACCTGGGTTCAAACAACGGGTTCATGTTTGACTTGAAGTTTAGGTTCATATCTGACCTGGGTTCAAACAACGGGTTCATATTTGACTCGAAGTTCAGGTTCACATTTAACCTGGGTTCAAAAAATGGGTTCATATTTGACTCGAAGTTTAGGTTCACATTTGACTTGGGTTCAAACAACGGGTTCATATTTGACTCAAAGTTTAGGTTCATATTTGACCTGGGTTCTAACAACGGGTTCATTTTTGACTCAAAGTTTAGGTTCATATCTTACCTGGTTTCAAACAACGGGTTCATATTTGACTCGAAGTTTAGGTTCACATTTGACCTGGGTTCAAATAACGGGTTCATATTTGACTCGAAGTTAAGGTTCACATTTGCCCTGGGTTCAAACAACGGGTTCATATTTGACTCGAAGTTTAGGTTCACATTTGACCAGGGTTCAAACAACGAGTTCATGTTTCACTCGAAGTTTAGGTTCATATCTGACCTGGTTTCAAACAACAGGTTCATATTTAACTCAAAGTTTAGGTTCATATCCGACCTGGTTTCAAACAACGGACTCATATTTGGCTCGAGTTTAGGTTCACATTTGACCTGGGTTCAAACAACGTGTTCAAATTTGACTCGAAGTTTAGGTTCATATCTGACCTGGTTTCAAACAACGGGTTCATATTTTACTCGAAGTTTTGGTTCATATTTGACTTGGGTTCAAATAACAGGTTCATATTTGATTCGAAGTATAGGTTCATATCTGACCAGGTTTCAAACAACGGGTTCATATTTGACTCGAAGTTTAGGTTCACATTTGACCTGGGTCCAAACAACGGGTTCAAATTTGACTCGAAGTTTAGGTTCATATCTGACCTAGTTTCAAACAAAAAGTTCATATTTGACCCGAAGTTTAGGTTCACATTTGACCTGGGTTCAAACAACGGGTTTATATTTGAATCGAAGTTTAGGTTCATATCTGACCTGGGTTCAAACAACGGGTTCATATTTGACTCGAAGTTCAGGTTCACATTTAACCTGGGTTCAAAAAATGGGTTCATATTTGACTCGAAGTTTAGGTTCACATTTGACTTGGGTTCAAACAACGGGTTCATATTTGACTCAAAGTTTAGGTTCATATTTGACCTGGGTTCTAACAACGGGTTCATTTTTGACTCAAAGTTTAGGTACATATCTAACCTGGTTTCAAACAACGGGTTCATATTTGACTTGAAGTTTAGGTTCAAATTTGACCTGGGTTCAAACAACGGGTTTATATTTGACTCAAAGTTTAGGTTCATATCTGACCTGGTTTCAAACAACGGGTTCATATTTGACTCGAAGTTTAGGTTCACATTTGACCTGGGTTCAAACAACGGGTTCATGTTTGACTCGAAGTTTAGGTTCATATCTTACCTGGTTTCAAACAACGGGTTCATATTTGACTCGAAGTATAGGTTCACTTTTGACCCAGGTTCAAACAACGGGTTCGTGTTTGACTTGAAGTTTAGGTTCATATCTGACCTGGTTTCAAACAACGGGTTCATATTTAACTCGAAGTTTAGGTTCACATTTGACCTGGGTTCAAACAACGGGTTCATATTTGACTCGAACTTTAGGTTCACATTTGCCCTGGGTTCAAACCACGGGTTCATATTTGACTCAAAGTTTAGGTTCGTATTTGACCTGGGTTCTAACAAAGGGTTCATATTTGACTCAAAGTTTAGGTTCATATCTGACCTGGTTTCAAACAACGGGTCCATATTTGACTCGAAGTTTAGGTTCACATTTGACCTGGGTTCAAACAACGGGTTCATATTTGACTCGAAGTTTAGGTCCACATTTGACCTGGGTTAAAACAACGGGTTCATATTTGACTCGAAGTTTAAGTTCATTTCTGACCTAGTTTCAAACAACGGGTTCGTATTTGACTCGAAGTTTAGGTTCACATTTGACCTGGGTTCAAACAACGGGTTCATGTTTGACTCCAAGTTTAGGTTCATATCTGACCTGGTTTCAAACAACGGGTTCAAATTTGACTCGAAGTTTAGGTTCACATTTGACCTGGGTTCAAACAACGGGTTCATATTTGACCAGGTTTCAAACAACGGGTTCATATTTGACTCGAAGTTTAGGTTCACATTTGACCTGGGTCCAAACAACGGGTTCAAATTTGTCTCGAAGTTTAGGTTCATATCTGACCTAGTTTCAAACAAAAAGTTCATATTTGACCCGAAGTTTAGGTTCACATTTGACCTGGGTTCAAACAACGGGTTCATGTTTGACTTGAAGTTTAGGTTCATATCTGACCTGGGTTCAAACAACGGGTTCATATTTGACTCGAAGTTCAGGTTCACATTTAACCTGGCTTCAAAAAATGGGTTCATATTTGACTCGAACTTTAGGTTCACATTTGACTTGGGTTCAAACAACGGGTTCATATTTGACTCAAAGTTTAGGTTCATATTTGACCTGGGTTCTAACAACGGGTTCATTTTTGACTCAAAGTTTAGGTACATATCTAACCTGGTTTCAAACAACGGGTTCATATTTGACTTGAAGTTTAGGTTCAAATTTGACCTGGGTTCAAACAACGGGTTTATATTTGACTCAAAGTTTAGGTTCATATCTGACCTGGTTTCAAACAACGGGTTCATATTTGACTCGAAGTTTAGGTTCACATTTGACCCGGGTTCAAACAACGGGTTCATGTTTGACTCGAAGTTTAGGTTCATATCTTACCTGGTTTCAAACAACGGGTTCATATTTGACTCGAAGTATAGGTTCACTTTTGACCCAGGTTCAAACAACGGGTTCATGTTTGACTTAAAGTTTAGGTTCATATCTGACCTGGTTTCAAACAACGGGTTCATATTTAACTCGAAGTTTAGGTTCACATTTGACCTGGGTTCAAACAACGGGTTCATATTTGACTCGAACTTTAGGTTCACATTTGCCCTGGGTTTAAACCACGGGTTCATATTTGACTCAAAGTTTAGGTTCGTATTTGACCTGGGTTCAAACAAAGGGTTCATATTTGACTCAAAGTTTAGGTTCATATCTGACCTGGTTTCAAACAACGGGTCCATATTTGACTCGAAGTTTAGGTTCACATTTGACCTGGGTTCAAACAACGGGTTCATATTTGACTCGAAGTTTAGGTTCATATTTAACCTGTGTTCAAACAACAGGTTCATATTTGACTCGAAGTTTAAGTTCATTTCTGACCTAGTTTCAAACAACGGGTTCGTATTTGACTCGAAGTTTAGGTTCACATTTGACCTGGGTTCAAACAACGGGTTCATGTTTGACTCCAAGTTTAGGTTCATATCTAACCTGGTTTCAAACAACGGGTTCATATTTGTCTCGAAGTTTAGGTTCACATTTGACCTGGGTTCAAACAACGGGTTCATATTTGACTCGAAGTTAAGGTTCACATTTGCCCTGGGTTCAAACAAAGGGTTCATATTTGACTCAAAGTTTAGGTTCACATTTGACCAGGGTTCAAACAACGAGTTCATGTTTGACTCGAAGTTTAGGTTCATATCTGACCTGGTTTCAAACAACAGGTTCATATTTAACTCGAAGTTTAGGTTCATATCCGACCTGGTTTCAAACAACGGAATCATATTTGACTCGAAGTTTAGGTTCACATTTGACCTGGGTTCAAACAACGGGTTCAAATTTGACTCGAAGTTTAGGTTCATATCTGACTTGGTTTCAAACAACAGGTTCATATTTGACCTGGGTTCAAATAACGGGTTCATATTTGATTCGAAGTTTAGGTTCATATCTGACCAGGTTTCAAACAACGGGTTCATATTTGACTCGAAGTTCAGGTTCACATTTGACCTTGGATCAGACAACGGGTTCATATTTGACTCGAAGTTTAGGTTCACATTTAACTTGGGTTCAAACAACGGGTTCATATTTGACTCAAAGTTTAGGTTCATATTTGACCTGGGTTCTAACAAAGGGTTCATGTTTGACTCAAAGTTTAGGTTCATATCTGACCTGGTTTCAAACAACGGGTTCATATTTGACTCGAAGTTTAGGTTCAAATTTGACCTGGGTTCAAACAACGGGTTTATATTTGACTCAAAGTTTAGGTTCATATCTGAGCTAGTTTCAATCAACGGGTTCATATTTGACTCGAAGTTTAGGTTCACATTTGACTTGGGTTCAAACAACGGGTTCACATTTGACTCGAACTTTAGGTTCACATTTGCCCTGGGTTCAAACAACGGGTTCATATTTGACTCAAAGTTTAGGTTCATATTTGACCTGGGTTCTAACAACGAGTTCATGTTTGACTCAAAGTTTAGGTTCATATCTGACCTGGTTTCAAACAACGGGTTCATATTTGACTCAAAGTTTAGGTTCAAATTTGACCTGGGTTCAAACAACGGGTTTATATTTGACTCAAAGTTTAGGTTCATACCTGACCTGGTTTCAAACAACGGGTTCATATTTGACTCGAAGTTTAGGTTCACATTTGACCTGGGTTCAAACAACGGGTTCATGTTTGACTCGAAGTTTAGGTTCATATCTTACCTGGTTTCAAACAACGGGTTCATATTTGACTCGAAGTTTAGGTTCACTTTTGACCCAGGTTCAAACAACTGGGTAATGTTTGACTTGAAGTTTAGGTTCATATCTGACCTGGTTTCAAACAACGGGTTCATATTTGATTCGAAGTTTAGGTTCACATTTGACCTGGGTTCAAACAACGGGTTCATATTTGACTCGAACTTTAGGTTCACATTTGCCCTGGGTTCAAACAACGGGCTCATATTTGACTCAAAGTTTAGGTTCGTATTTGACCTGGGTTCAAACAAAGGGTTCATATTTGACTCAAACTTTAGGTTCATATCTGACCTGGTTTCAAACAACGGGTCCATATTTGACTCGAAATTTAGGTTCACATTTGACCTGGGTTCAAACAACGGGTTCATATTTGACTCGAAGTTTAGGTCTACATTTGGCTTGGGTTAAAACAACGGGTTTATGTTTGACTCGAAGTTTAGGTTCATATTTGACTTGGGTTTAAACAACGGGTTCATATTTGACTCGAAGTTTAGGTTCATATCTAACCTATGTTCAAACAACAGGTTCATATTTGACTCGAAGTTTAAGTTAATTTCTGACCTAGTTTCAAACAACGGGTTCGTATTTAACTCGAAGTTTAGGTTCACATTTGACCTGGGTTCAAACAACGGGTTCATGTTTGACTCAGAGTTTAGGTTCATATCTGACCTGGTTTCAAACAACAGGCTCATATTTGGCTCGAAGTTTAGGTTCACATTTGACCTGGGTTCAAACAACGGGTTCACATTTGACTCGAAGTTAAGGTTCACATTTGTCCTGGGTTCAAGCAACGGGTTCATATTTGACTCGAAGTTTAGGTTCACATTTGACCAGGGTTCAAACAACGAGTTCATGTTTGACTCGAACTTTAGGTTTATATCTGACTTGGTTTCAAACAACAGGTTCATATTTGACTCGAAGTTTAGGTTCATATCCGACCTAGTTTCAAACAACGGGTTCATATTTGACTCGAAGTTTAGGTTCACATTTGACCTGGGTTCAAACAACGGGTTCAAATTTGACTCGAAGTTTAGGTTCATATCTGACCTGGTTTCAAACAACAGGTTCATATTTGACCTGGGTTCAAATAACGGGTTCATATTTGATTCGAAGTTTAGGTTCATATCTGACCAGGTTTCAAACAACGGGTTCATATTTGACTCGAAGTTCAGGTTCACATTTGACCTTGGATCAGACAACGGGTTCATATTTGACTCGAAGTTTAGGTTCACATTTAACTTGGGTTCAAACAACGGGTTCATATTTGACTCAAAGTTTAGGTTCATATTTGACCTGGGTTCTAACAACGGGTTCATGTTTGACTCAAAGTTTAGGTTCATATCTGACCTGGTTTCAAACAACGGGTTCATATTTGACTCGAAGTTTAGGTTCAAATTTGACCTGGGTTCAAACAACGGGTTTATATTTGACTCAAAGTTTAGGTTCATATCTGAGCTAGTTTCAATCAACGGGTTCATATTTGACTCGAAGTTTAGGTTCACATTTGACTTGGGTTCAAACAACGGGTTCATGTTTGACTCGAAGTTTAGGTTCATATCTTACCTGGTTTCAAACAACGGGTTCATATTTGACTCGAAGTTTAGGTTCACTTTTGACCCAGGTTCAAACAACGGGTTAATGTTTGACTTGAAGTTTAGGTTCATATCTGACCTGGTTTCAAACAACGGGTTCATATTTGACTCGAAGTTTAGGTTCACATTTGACCTGGGTTCAAACAACGGGTTCATATTTGACTTGAACTTTAGGTTCACATTTGCCCTGGGTTCAAACAACGGGTTCATATTTGACTCAAAGTTTAGGTTCGTATTTGACCTGGGTTCAAACAAAGGGTTCATATTTGACTCAAACTTTAGGTTCATATCTGACCTGGTTTCAAACAACGGGTCCATATTTGACCCGAAGTTTAGGTTCACATTTGACCTGGGTTCAAACAACGGGTTCATATTTGAGTCGAAGTTTAGGTCCACATTTGACTTGGGTTAAAACAACGGGTTTATGTTTGACTCGAAGTTTAGGTTCATATTTGACTTGGGTTTAAACGACGGGTTCATATTTGACTCGAAGTTTAGGTTCATATTTAACCTGTGTTCACACAACAGGTTCATATTTGACTCGAAGTTTAAGTTCATTTATGACCTAGTTTCAAACAACGGGTTCGTATTTGACTCGAAGTTTAGGTTCACATTTGACCTGGGTTCAAACAACGGGTTCATGTTTGACTCAGAGTTTAGGTTCATATCTGACCTGGTTTCAAACAACGGGCTCATATTTTGCTCGAAGTTTAGGTTCACATTTGACCTGGGTTTAAACAACGGGTTCATATTTGACTCGAAGTTAAGGTTCACATTTGCCCTGGGTTCAAGCAACGGGTTCATATTTGACTCGAAGTTTAGGTTCACATTTAACCAGGGTTCAAACAACGAGTTCATGTTTGACTCGAACTTTAGGTTTATATCTGACCTGGTTTCAAACAACAGGTTCATATTTGACTCGAAGTTTAGGTTCATATCCGACCTAGTTTCAAACAACGGGTTCATATTTGACTCGAAGTTTAGGTTCACATTTGACCTGGGTTCAAACAACGGGTTCAAATTTGACTCGAAGTTTAGGTTCATATCTGACCTGGTTTCAAACAACAGGTTCATATTTGACCTGGGTTCAAATAACGGGTTCATATTTGATTCGAAGTTTAGGTTCATATCTGACCAGGTTTCAAATAACGGGTTCATATTTGACTCGAAGTTTAGGTTCACATTTGACCTGGGTTCAAACAACGGGTTCAAATTTGACTCGAAGTTTAGGTTCATATCTGACCTAGTTTCAAACAACAAGTTCATATTTGACTCGAAGTTTAGGTTCACATTTGACCTGGGTTCAAACAACGCGTTCATGTTTGACTTGAAGTTTAGGTTCATATCTGACCTGGGTTCAAACAACGGGTTCATATTTGACTCGAAGTTTAGGTTCACATTTGACCTAGGATCAAACAACGGGTTCATATTTGACTCGAAGTTTAGGTTCAAATTTGACCTGGGTTCAAACAACGGGTTTATATTTGACTCAAAGTTTAGGTTCATATCTGACCTAGTTTCAATCAACGGGTTCATATTTGACTCGAAGTTTAGGTTCACATTTGACCTGGGTTCAAACAACGGGTTCATGTTTGACTCGAAGTTTAGGTTCATATCTTACCTGGTTTCAAACAACGGGTTCATATTTGACTCGATGTTTAGGTTCACATTTGACCTGGGTTCAAACAACGGGTTCATATTAGACTCAAAGTTTAGGTTATCATAACCTGGGTTCAATCAACGGGTTCATGTTTGACTCGATTTTTAGGTTCACATATGACCTGGGGTCAAACAACGGGTTTATATTTGAATCGAAGTTTAGGTTCATATTTAACCTCTGTTCAAACAACGAGTTCATATTTTACTTGAATTTTAGATTCCTATCTGACCTGGTTTCAAACAACGGGTTCATATTTGACTCGAAGTTTAGGTTCACTTTTGACCTAGGTTAAAACAACGGATTCATGTTTGACTCAAAGTTTAGGTTCATATCTGACCTGGTTTCAAACAACGGGTTCATATTTGACTCGAAGTTTAGGTTCACATTTGACCTTGGATCAAACAACGGGTTCATATTTGACTCGAAGTTTAGGTTCATATTTGCCCTGGGTTCAAACAACGGGTTCATATTTGACTCAAAGTTTAGGTTCATATTTAACCTGGGATCAAACAACGGGTTCATATTTGACTCGAAGTTTAGGTTCATATTTCACCTGGGTTCAAATAACGGGTTCATATTTGATTCGAAGTTTAGGTTCATATTTGACCAGGTTTCAAACAACGGGTTCATATTTGACTCGAAGTTTAGGTTCACATTTGACCTGGGTTCAAACAACAGGTTCAAATTTAACTCGAAGTTTAGGTTCATATCTGACCTAGTTTCAAACAACAAGTTCATATTTGACTCGAAGTTTAGGTTCACATTTGACCTGGGTTCAAACAACGGGTTCATGTTTGACTTGAAGTTTAGGTTCATATCTGACCTGGGTTCAAACAACGGGTTCATATTTGACTCGAAGTTTAGGTTCACATTTGACCTAGGATCAAACAACGGGTTCATATTTGACTCGAAGTTTAGGTTCACATTTGACTTGGGTTCAAACAATGGGTTCATATTTGACTCAAAGTTTAGGTTCATATTTGACCTGGGTTCTAACAACGAGTTCATGTTTGACTCAAAGTTTAGGTTCATATCTGACCTGGTTTCAAGCAACGGGTTCATATTTGACTCGAAGTTTAGGTTCAAATTTGACCTGGGTTCAAACAACGGGTTTATATTTGACTCAAAGTTTAGGTTCATATCTGACCTAGTTTCAATCAACGGGTTCATATTTGACTCGAAGTTTAGGTTCACATTTGACCTGGGTTCAAACAACGGGTTCATGTTTGACTCGAACTTTAGGTTCATATCTTACCTGGTTTCAAACAACGGGTTCATATTTGACTCGATGTTTAGGTTCACATTTGACCTGGGTTCAAACAACGGGTTCATATTAGACTCAAAGTTTAGGTTATCATAACCTGGGTTCAATCAACGGGTTCATGTTTGACTCGATTTTTAGGTTCACATATGACCTGGGGTCAAACAACGGGTTTATATTTGAATCGAAGTTTAGGTTCATATTTAACCTCTGTTCAAACAACGAGTTCATATTTTACTTGAATTTTAGATTCCTATCTGACCTGGTTTCAAACAACGGGTTCATATTTGACTCGAAGTTTAGGTTCACTTTTGACCTAGGTTAAAATAACGGATTCATGTTTGACTCAAAGTTTAGGTTCATATCTGACCTGGTTTCAAACAACGGGTTCATATTTGACTCGAAGTTTAGGTTCACATTTGACCTTGGATCAAACAACGGGTTCATATTTGACTCGAAGTTTAGGTTCATATTTGCCCTGGGTTCAAACAACGGGTTCATATTTGACTCAAAGTTTAGGTTCATATTTAACCTGGGATCAAACAACGGGTTCATATTTGACTCGAAGTTTAGGTTCATATTTCACCTGGGTTCAAATAACGGGTTCATATTTGATTCGAAGTTTAGGTTCATATTTGACCAGGTTTCAAACAACGGGTTCATATTTGACTCGAAGTTTAGGTTCACATTTGACCTGGGTTCAAACAACGGGTTCAAATTTGACTCGAAGTTTAGGTTCATATCTGACCTAGTTTCAAACAACAAGTTCATATTTGACTCGAAGTTTAGGTTCACATTTGACCTGAGTTCAAACAACGGGTTCATGTTTGACTTGAAGTTTAGGTTCATATCTGACCTGGGTTCAAACAACGGGTTCATATTTGACTCGAAGTTTAGGTTCACATTTGACCTAGGATCAAACAACGGGTTCATATTTGACTCGAAGTTTAGGTTCACATTTGACTTGGGTTCAAACAACGGGTTCATATTTGACTCAAAGTTTAGGTTCATATTTGACCTGGGTTCTAACAACGAGTTCATGTTTGACTCAAAGTTTAGGTTCATATCTGACCTGGTTTCAAGCAACGGGTTCATATTTGACTCGAAGTTTAGGTTCAAATTTGACCTGGGTTCAAACAACGGGTTTATATTTGACTCAAAGTTTAGGTTCATATCTGACCTAGTTTCAATCAACGGGTTCATATTTGACTCGAAGTTTAGGTTCACATTTGACCTGGGTTCAAACAACGGGTTCATGTTTGACTCGAAGTTTAGGTTCATATCTTACCTGGTTTCAAACAACGGGTTCATATTTGACTCGATGTTTAGGTTCACATTTGACCTGGGTTCAAACAACGGGTTCATATTAGACTCAAAGTTTAGGTTATCATAACCTGGGTTCAATCAACGGGTTCATGTTTGACTCGATTTTTAGGTTCACATATGACCTGGGGTCAAACAACGGGTTTATATTTGAATCGAAGTTTAGGTTCATATTTAACCTCTGTTCAAACAACGAGTTCATATTTTACTCGAATTTTAGATTCCTATCTGACCTGGTTTCAAACAACGGGTTCATATTTGACTCGAAGTTTAGGTTCACTTTTGACCTAGGTTAAAACAACGGATTCATGTTTGACTCAAAGTTTAGGTTCATATCTGACCTGGTTTCAAACAACGGGTTCATATTTGACTCGAAGTTTAGGTTCATATCTGACCTGGTTTCAAACAACAGGTTCGTATTTGACCTGGGTTCAAATAATGGGTTCATATTTGATTCGAAGTTTAGGTTCATATCTGACCAGGTTTCAAACAACGGGTTCATATTTGACTCGAAGTTTAGGTTCACATTTGACCTGGGTTCAAACAACGGTTTCAAATTTGACTCGAAGTTTAGGTTCATATCTGACCTAGTTTCAAACAACAAGTTCATATTTGACTCGAAGTTTAGGTTCACATTTGACCTGGGTTCAAACAACGGGTTCATGCTTGACTTGAAGTTTAGGTTCATATCTGACCTGGGTTCAAACAACGGGTTCATATTTGACTCGAAGTTTAGGTTCACATTTGACCTAGGATCAAACAACGGGTTCATATTTGACTCGAAGTTTAGGTTCACATTTGACTTGGGTTCAAACAACGGGTTCATATTTGACTCAAAGTTTAGGTTCATATTTGACCTGGGTTCTAACAACGAGTTCATGTTTGACTCAAAGTTTAGGTTCATATCTGACCTGGTTTCAAACAACGGGTTCATATTTGACTCGAAGTTTAGGTTCAAATTTGACCTGGGTTCAAACAACGGGTTTATATTTGACTCAAAGTTTAGGTTCATATCTGACCTAGTTTCAATCAACGGGTTCATATTTGACTCGAAGTTTAGGTTCACATTTGACCTGGGTTCAAACAACGGGTTCATGTTTAACTCGAAGTTTAGGTTCATATCTTACCTGGTTTCAAACAACGGGTTCATATTTGACTCGATGTTTAGGTTCACATTTGACCTGGGTTCAAACAACGGGTTCATATTAGACTCAAAGTTTAGGTTATCATAACCTGGGTTCAATCAACGGGTTCATGTTTGACTCGATTTTTAGGTTCACATATGACCTGGGGTCAAACAACGGGTTTATATTTGAATCGAAGTTTAGGTTCATATTTAACCTCTGTTCAAACAACGAGTTCATATTTTACTCGAATTTTAGATTCCTATCTGACCTGGTTTCAAACAACGGGTTCATATTTGACTCGAAGTTTAGGTTCACTTTTGACCTAGGTTAAAACAACGGATTCATGTTTGACTCAAAGTTTAGGTTCATATCTGACCTGGTTTCAAACAACGGGTTCATATTTGACTCGAAGTTTAGGTTCATATCTGACCTGGTTTCAAACAACAGGTTCGTATTTGACCTGGGTTCAAATAATGGGTTCATATTTGATTCGAAGTTTAGGTTCATATCTGACCAGGTTTCAAACAACGGGTTCATATTTGACTCGAAGTTTAGGTTCACATTTGACCTGGGTTCAAACAACGGTTTCAAATTTGACTCAAAGTTTAGGTTCATATCTGACCTAGTTTCAAACAACAAGTTCATATTTGACTCGAAGTTTAGGTTCACATTTGACCTGGGTTCAAACAACGGGTTCATGCTTGACTTGAAGTTTAGGTTCATATCTGACCTGGGTTCAAACAACGGGTTCATATTTGACTCGAAGTTTAGGTTCACATTTGACCTAGGATCAAACAACGGGTTCATATTTGACTCGAAGTTTAGGTTCACATTTGACTTGGGTTCAAACAACGGGTTCATATTTGACTCAAAGTTTAGGTTCATATTTGACCTGGGTTCTAACAACGAGTTCATGTTTGACTCAAAGTTTAGGTTCATATCTGACCTGGTTTCAAACAACGGGTTCATATTTGACTCGAAGTTTAGGTTCAAATTTGACCTGGGTTCAAACAACGGGTTTATATTTGACTCAAAGTTTAGGTTCATATCTGACCTAGTTTCAATCAACGGGTTCATATTTGACTCGAAGTTTAGGTTCACATTTGACCTGGGTTCAAACAACGGGTTCATGTTTGACTCGAAGTTTAGGTTCATATCTTACCTGGTTTCAAACAACGGGTTCATATTTGACTCGATGTTTAGGTTCACATTTGACCTGGGTTCAAACAACGGGTTCATATTAGACTCAAAGTTTAGGTTATCATAACCTGGGTTCAATCAACGGGTTCATGTTTGACTCGATTTTTAGGTTCACATATGACCTGGGGTCAAACAACGGGTTTATATTTGAATCGAAGTTTAGGTTCATATTTAACCTCTGTTCAAACAACGAGTTCATATTTTACTCGAATTTTAGATTCCTATCTGACCTGGTTTCAAACAACGGGTTCATATTTGACTCGAAGTTTAGGTTCACTTTTGACCTAGGTTAAAACAACGGATTCATGTTTGACTCAAAGTTTAGGTTCATATCTGACCTGGTTTCAAACAACGGGTTCATATTTGACTCGAAGTTTAGGTTCATATCTGACCTGGTTTCAAACAACAGGTTCGTATTTGACCTGGGTTCAAATAATGGGTTCATATTTGATTCGAAGTTTAGGTTCATATCTGACCAGGTTTCAAACAACGGGTTCATATTTGACTCGAAGTTTAGGTTCACATTTGACCTGGGTTCAAACAACGGTTTCAAATTTGACTCGAAGTTTAGGTTCATATCTGACCTAGTTTCAAACAACAAGTTCATATTTGACTCGAAGTTTAGGTTCACATTTGACCTGGGTTCAAACAACGGGTTCATGCTTGACTTGAAGTTTAGGTTCATATCTGACCTGGGTTCAAACAACGGGTTCATATTTGACTCGAAGTTTAGGTTCACATTTGACCTAGGATCAAACAACGGGTTCATATTTGACTCGAAGTTTAGGTTCACATTTGACTTGGGTTCAAACAACGGGTTCATATTTGACTCAAAGTTTAGGTTCATATTTGACCTGGGTTCTAACAACGAGTTCATGTTTGACTCAAAGTTTAGGTTCATATCTGACCTGGTTTCAAACAACGGGTTCATATTTGACTCGAAGTTTAGGTTCAAATTTGACCTGGGTTCAAACAACGGGTTTATATTTGACTCAAAGTTTAGGTTCATATCTGACCTAGTTTCAATCAACGGGTTCATATTTGACTCGAAGTTTAGGTTTACATTTGACCTGGGTTCAAACAACGGGTTCATGTTTGACTCGAAGTTTAGGTTCATATCTTACCTGGTTTCAAACAACGGGTTCATATTTGACTCGATGTTTAGGTTCACATTTGACCTGGGTTCAAACAACGGGTTCATATTAGACTCAAATTTTAGGTTATCATAACCTGGGTTCAATCAACGGGTTCATGTTTGACTCGATTTTTAGGTTCACATATGACCTGGGGTCAAACAACGGGTTTATATTTGAATCGAAGTTTAGGTTCATATTTAACCTCTGTTCAAACAACGAGTTCATATTTTACTCGAATTTTAGATTCCTATCTGACCTGGTTTCAAACAACGGGTTCATATTTGACTCGAAGTTTAGGTTCACTTTTGACCTAGGTTAAAACAACGGATTCATGTTTGACTCAAAGTTTAGGTTCATATCTGACCTGGTTTCAAACAACGGGTTCATATTTGACTCGAAGTTTAGGTTCACATTTGACCTGGGATCAAACAACGGGTTCATATTTGACTCGAAGTTTAGGTTCATATTTGCCCTGGGTTCAAATAACGGGTTCATATTTGACTCAAAGTTTAGGTTCATATTTAACCTGGGATCAAACAACGGGTTCATATTTGACTCGAAGTTTAGGTTTATATTTCACCTGGGTTCAAATAACGAGTTCATATTTGATTCGAAGTTTAGGTTCATATCTGACCAGGTTTCAAACAACGGGTTCATATTTGACTCGAAGTTTAGGTTCACATTTGACCTGGGTTCAAACAACGGGTTCATATTAGACTCAAAGTTTAGGTTATCATAACCTGGGTTCAATCAACGGGTTCATGTTTGACTCGATTTTTAGGTTCACATATGACCTGGGGTCAAACAATGGGTTTATATTTGAATCGAAGTTTAGGTTCATATTTAACCTCTGTTCAAACAACGAGTTCATATTTTACTCGAATTTTAGATTCCTATCTGACCTGGTTTCAAACAACGGGTTCATATTTGACTCGAAGTTTAGGTTCACTTTTGACCTAGGTTAAAACAACGGATTCATGTTTGACTCAAAGTTTAGGTTCATATCTGACCTGGTTTCAAACAACGGGTTCATATTTGACTCGAAGTTTAGGTTCACATTTGACCTGGAATCAAACAACGGGTTCATATTTGACTCGAAGTTTAGGTTCATATTTGCCCTGGGTTCAAACAACGGGTTCATATTTGACTCAAAGTTTAGGTTCATATTTAACCTGGGATCAAACAACGGGTTCATATTTGACTCGAAGTTTAGGTTCATATTTCACCTGGGTTCAAACAACGGGTTTATATTTGAATCGAAGTTTAGGTTCACATTTGACCTGGCTTCAAACAACGGTTTCATGTTTAACTCGAAGTTTTGTCTCTTATTTGACCAGGTTTCAAACAATGGGTTCATATTTGTCTCGAAATTTAGGTTCACATTTGACCTGGGTTCAAACAACGGGTTCATATTTAATTCGAAGTTTAGGTTCACATGTGACTTGGGTTCAAACAACGGGTTCATATTTGACTCGAATTTTAGGTTCATATTTGACCTGGGTTCAAACAACGGGTTCATGTTTGACTCGAAGTTTAGGTTCATATCTGACCTGGTCTCAAACAACGCGTTCATATTTGACTCGAAGTTTAGGTTCATATTTGACCTGTGTTCAAACAACGGGTTTATATTTCACTCAAATTTTAGGTTCATATCTAACCTGGTTTCAAACAACGGGTTCATATTTGACTCGAAGTTCAGGTTCACATTTGACCTGGGTTCAAACAACGGGTTCATGTTTGACTCGAAGTTTAGGTTCATATCTTACCTGGTTTCAGACAACGGGTTCATATTTGACTCGAAGTTTAGGTTCACATTTGACCTGGGTTCAAATAACGGGTTCATATTTGACTCGAAGTTTATGTTCATATAACTTGGGTTCAAACAACGGGTTCATGTTTGACTCGAAGTTTAGGTTTATATTTAACCTGGGTTCAAACAACGGGTTTATATTTGAATCGAAGTTTAGGTTCATATTTAACCTCTGTTCAAACAGCGGGTTCATATTTGACTCGAAGTTTAGATTCCTATCTGACCTGGTTTTAAACAACGGGTTCATATTTGACTCGAAGTTTAGGTTCACTTTTGACCTAGGTTCAAACAAGGGGTTCATGTTTGACTCGAAGTTTAGGTTCATATCTGACCTGGTTTTAAACAACGTTCATATTTGACTCGAAGTTTAGGTTCACATTTGTCCTGGGTTCAAACAGAGGGTTCATATTTGACTCGAAATTTAGGTTCACATTGGCCCTGGGTTCAAACAACAGGTTCATATTTGACTCGAAGTTTAGGTTCATATTTGACCTGGGTTCAAACAATGGGTACACGTTTGACTCGAAGTTTAGGTTCATGTCTGACTTGGTTTCAAACAACGGGTTCATATTTGACTCAAAGTTTAGGTTCATATTTGACCTGGGTTCAAACAACGGGTTCACGTTTGACTCGAAGTTTAGGTTCATGTCTGACTTGGTTTCAAACAACGGGTTCATATTTGACTCAAAGTTTAGGTTCATATTTGACCTGGGTTCAAACAACGGGTTCATGTTTGACTTGAAGTTTAGGTTCATATCTGACCTGGGTTCAAACAACGGGTTCATATTTGACTCGAAGTTTTGGTTCACATTTGACCTGGGTTCAAACAACGGGTTGAAATTTGACTCGAAGTTTAGGTTCATATCTGACCTAGTTTCAAACAACAAGTTCATATTTGACTCGAAGTTTAGGTTCACATTTGACCTGGGTTCAAACAACGGGTTCATGTTTGACTTGAAGTTTAGGTTCATATTTGACCTGGGTTCAAACAACGGGTTCATATTTGACTCGAAGTTTAGGTTCACATTTGACTTGGGTTCAAAGAACGGGTTCATATTCGACTCAAAGTTTAGGTTCATATTTGACCTGGGTTCTAACAACGGGTTCATGTTTGACTCAAAGTTTAGGTTCATATCTAACATGGTTTCGAACAATGGGTTCATATTTGACTCGAAGTTTAGGTTCAAATTTGACCTGGGTTCAAACAACGGGTTTATATTTGACTCAAAGTTTAGGTTCATATCTGACCTAGTTTCAATCAACGGGTTCATATTTGACTCGAAGTTTAGGTTCATATTTGACCTGGGTTCAAACAACGGGTTCATGTTTGACTCGAAGTTTAGGTTCATATCTTACCTGGTTTCAAACAACGGGTTCATATTTGACTCGAAGTTTAGGTTCACATTTGACCTGGGTTCAAACAACGGGTTCATATTAGACTCAAAGTTTAGGTTATCATAACCTGGGTTCAATCAACGTCTTCATGTTTGACTCGATTTTTAGGTTCATATTTGACCTGGGGTCAAACAACGGGTTTATATTTGAATCGAAGTTTAGGTTCATATTTAACCTCTGTTCAAACAACGGGTTCATATTTTACTCGAAGTTTAGATTCTTATCTGACCTGGTTTCAAACAACGGGTTCATATTTGACTCGAAGTTTAGGTTCACTTTTGACCTAGGTTAAAACAACGGATTCATGTTTGACTCAAAGTTTAGGTTCATATCTGACCTGGTTTCAAACAACGGGTTCATATTTGACTCGAAGTTTAGGTTCACATTTGACCTGGGATCAAACAACGGGTTCATATTTGACTCGAAGTTTAGGTTCATATTTGCCCTGGGTTCAAACAACGGGTTCATATTTGACTCAAAGTTTAGGTTCATATTTAACCTGGGATCAAACAACGGGTTCATATTTAACTCGAAGTTTAGGTTCATATTTCACCTGGGTTCAAACAACGGGTTTATATTTGAATCGAAGTTTAGGTTCACATTTGACCTGGCTTCAAACAACGGTTTCATGTTTAACTCGAAGTTTTGTCTCTTATTTGACCTGGTTTCAAACAATGGGTTCATATTTGTCTCGAAATTTAGGTTCACATTTGACCTGGGTTCAAACAACGGGTTCATATTTAATTCGAAGTTTAGGTTCACATGTGACTTGGGTTCAAACAACGGGTTCATATTTGACTCGAATTTTAGGTTCATATTTGACCTGGGTTCAAACAACGGGTTCATGTTTGACTCGAAGTTTAGGTTCATATCTGACCTGGTCTCAAACAACGCGTTCATATTTTACTCGAAGTTTAGGTTCATATTTGACCTGTGTTCAAACAACGGGTTTATATTTCACTCAAATTTTAGGTTCATATCTAACCTGGTTTCAAACAACGGGTTCATATTTGACTCGAAGTTCAGGTTCACATTTGACCTGGGTTCAAACAACGGGTTCATGTTTGACTCGAAGTTTAGGTTCATATCTTACCTGGTTTCAGACAACGGGTTCATATTTGACTCGAAGTTTAGGTTCACATTTGACCTGGGTTCAAATAACGGGTTCATATTTGACTCGAAGTTTATGTTCATATAACTTGGGTTCAAAAAACGGGTTCATGTTTGACTCGAAGTTTAGGTTTATATTTAACCTGGGTTCAAACAACGGGTTTATATTTGAATCGAAGTTTAGGTTCATATTTAACCTCTGTTCAAACAGCGGGTTCATATTTGACTCGAAGTTTAGATTCCTATCTGACCTGGTTTTAAACAACGGGTTCATATTTGACTCGAAGTTTAGGTTCACTTTTGACCTAGGTTCAAACAACGGGTTCATGTTTGACTCGAAGTTTAGGTTCATATCTGACCTGGTTTTAAACAACGTTCATATTTGACTCGAAGTTTAGGTTCACATTTGTCCTGGGTTCAAACAGAGGGATCATATTTGACTCGAAGTTTAGGTTCACATTGGCCCTGGGTTCAAACAACAGGTTCATATTTGACTCGAAGTTTAGGTTCATATTTGACCTGGGTTCAAACAACGGGTTCACGTTTGACTCGAAGTTTAGGTTCATGTCTGACTTGGTTTCAAACAACGGGTTCATATTTGACTCAAAGTTTAGGTTCATATTTGACCTGGGTTCAAACAACGGGTTCATGTTTGACTTGAAGTTTAGGTTCATATCTGACTTGGGTTCAAACAACGGGTTCATATTTGACTCGAAGTTTTGGTTCACATTTGACCTGGGTTCAAACAACGGGTTCAAATTTGACTCGAAGTTTAGGTTCATATCTAACCTAGTTTTAAACAACAAGTTCATATTTGACTCGAAGTTTAGGTTCACATTTGACCTGGGTTCAAACAACGGGTTCATGTTTGACTTGAAGTTTAGGTTCATATCTGACCTGGGTTCAAACAACGGGTTCATATTTGACTCGAAGTTTAGGTTCACATTTGACTTGGGTTCAAAGAACGGGTTCATATTCGACTCAAAGTTTAGGTTCATATTTGACCTGGGTTCTAACAACGGGTTCATGTTTGACTCAAAGTTTAGGTTCATATCTGACATGGTTTCAAACAACGGGTTCATATTTGACTCGAAGTTTAGGTTCAAATTTGACCTGGGTTCAAACAACGGGTTTATATTTGACTCAAAGTTTAGGTTCATATCTGACCTAGTTTCAATCAACGGGTTCATATTTGACTCGAAGTGTAGGTTCACATTTGACCTGGGTTCAAACAACGGGTTCATGTTTGACTCGAAGTTTAGGTTCACATTTGACCTGGGTTCAAACAACGGGTTCATATTAGACTCAAAGTTTAGGTTATCATAACCTGGGTTCAATCAACGTCTTCATGTTTGACTCGATATTTAGGTTCATATTTGACCTGGGGTCAAACAACGGGTTTATATTTGAATCGAAGTTTAGGTTCATATTTAACCTCTGTTCAAACAACGGGTTCATATTTTACTCGAAGTTTAGATTCCTATCTGACCTGGTTTCAAACAACGGGTTCATATTTGACTCGAAGTTTAGGTTCACTTTTGACCTAGGTTAAAACAACGGATTCATGTTTGACTCAAAGTTTAGGTTCATATCTGACCTGGTTTCAAACAACGGGTTCATATTTGACTCGAAGTTTAGGTTCACATTTGACCTGGCTTCAAACAATAGTTTCATGTTTAACTCGATGTTTTGGTTCATATTTGACCTGGTTTCAAACAACGGGTTCATATTTGTCTCGAAGTTTAGGGTCACATTTGACCTGGGTTCAAACAACGGGTTCATATTTAATTCGAAGTTTAGGTTCACATGTGACTTGGGTTCAAACAACGGGTTCATATTTGACTCGAATTTTAGGTTCATATTTGACCTGGGTTCAAACAACGGGTTCATGTTTGACTCGAAGTTTAGGTTCATATCTGACCTGGTCTCAAACAACGCGTTCATATTTGACTCGAAGTTTAGGTTCACTTTTGACCTAGGTTAAAACAACGGATTCATGTTTGACTCAAAGTTTAGGTTCATATCTGACCTGGTTTCAAACAACGGGTTCATATTTGACTCGAAGTTTAGGTTCACATTTGACCTGGCTTCAAACAACAGTTTCATGTTTAACTCGATGTTTTGGTTCATATTTGACCTGGTTTCAAACAACGGGTTCATATTTGTCTCGAAGTTTAGGTTCACATTTGACCTGGGTTCAAACAACGGGTTCATATTTAATTCGAAGTTTAGGTTCACATGTGACTTGGGTTCAAACAACGGGTTCATATTTGACTCGAATTTTAGGTTCATATTTGACCTGGGTTCAAACAACGGGTTCATATTTGACTCGAAGTTTAGGTTCATATCTAACCTGGTTTCAAACATCGGGTTCATATTTGACTCGAAGTTCAGGTTCACATTTGACCTGGGTTCAAACAACGGGTTCATGTTTGACTCGAAGTTTAGGTTCATATCTTACCTGGTTTCAAACAACGGGTTCATATTTGACTCGAAGTTTAGGTTCACATTTGACCTGGGTTCAAACAACGGGTTCATATTTGACTCGAAGTTTATGTTCATATAACCTGGGTTCAAACAACGGGTTCATGTTTGACTCGAAGTTTAGGTTTATATTTAACCTGGGTTCAAACAACGGGTTTATATTTGAATCGAAGTTTAGGTTCATATTTAACCTCTGTTCAAACAGCGTGTTCATATTTGACTCGAAGTTTAGATTCCTATCTGACCTGGTTTCAAACAACGGGTTCATATTTGACTCGAAGTTTAGGTTCACTTTTCACCTAGGTTCAAACAACGGGTTCATGTTTGACTCGAAGTTTAGGTTCATATCTGACCTGGTTTTAAACAACGTTCATATTTGACTCGAAGTTTGGGTTCACATTTGACCTGGGTTAAAACAGAGGGTTCATATTTGACTCGAAGTTTAGGTTCACATTGGCCCTGGGTTCAAACAACGGGTTCATATTTGACTCGAAGTTTAGGTTCATATTTGACCTGGGATCAAACAACGGGTTCATGTTTGACTCGAAATTTAGGTTCATGTCTGACTTGGTTTCAAACAACGGGTTCATATTTGACTCAAAGTTTAGGTTCATATTTGACCTGGGTTCAAACAACGGGTTCATGTTTGACTTGAAGTTTAGGTTCATATCTGACCTGGGTTCAAACAACGGGTTCATATTTGACTCGAAGTTTAGGTTCACATTTGACCGGGGTTCAAACAACGGGTTCAAATTTGACTCGAAGTTTAGGTTCATATCTGACCTAGTTTCAAACAACAAGTTCATATTTGACTCGAAGTTTAGGTTCACATTTGACCTGGGTTCAAACAACGGGTTCATGTTTGACTTGAAGTTTAGGTTCATATCTGACCTGGGTTCAAACAACGGGTTCATATTTGACTCGACTTTTAGGTTCACATTTGACCTAGGATCAAACAACGAGTTCATATTTGACTCGAAGTTTAGGTTCACATTTGACTTGGGTTCAAACAACGGGTTCATATTTGACTCAAAGTTTAGGTTCATATTTGACCTGGGTTCTAACAACGGGTTCATGTTTGACTCAAAGTTTAGGTTCATATCTGACCTGGTTTCAAACAACGGGTTCATATTTGACTCGAAGTTTAGGTTCAAATTTGACCTGGGTTCAAACAACGGGTTTATATTTGACTCAAAGTTTAGGTTCATATCTGACCTAGTTTCAATCAACGGGTTCATATTTGACTCGAAGTTTAGGTTCACATTTCACCTGGGTTCGAACAACGGGTTCATGTTTGACTCGAAGTATAGGTTCATATCTTACCTGGTTTCAAACAATGGGTTCATATTTGACTCGAAGTTAAGGTTCACACTTGACCTGGGTTCAAACAACGGGTTCATATTAGACTCAAAGTTTAGGTTATCATAACCTGGGTTCAATCAACGGGTTCATGTTTGACTCGATTTTTAGGTTCATATTTGACCTGGGGTCAAACAACGGGTTTATATTTGAATCGAAGTTTAGGTTCATATTTAACCTCTGTTCAAACAACAGGTTCATATTTTACTCGAAGTTTAGATTCCTATCTGACCTGGTTTCAAACAACGGGTTCATATTTGACTCGAAGTTTAGGTTCACTTTTGACCTAGGTTAAAACAACGGATTCATGTTTGACTCAAACTTTAGGTTCTTATCTGACCTGGTTTCAAACAACGGGTTCATATTTGACTCGAAGTTTAGGTTCACATTTGACCTGGGATCAAACAACGGGTTCATATTTAACTCGAAGTTTAGGTTCACATTTGCCCTGGGTTCAAACAACGGGTTCATATTTGACTCAAAGTTTGGTTTCATATTTGACCTGGGTTCAAACAACGGGTTCATGTTTGACTCGAAGTTTAGGTTCATATCTGACTTTGTTTCAAACAACGGGTTCATATTTGACTCAAAGTTTAGGTTCATATTTGACCTGGGTTCAAACAGAGGGTTCATATTTGACTCGAAGTTTAGGTTCACATTGGCCCTGGGTTCAAACAACGGGTTCATATTTGACTCGAAGTTTAGGTTCATATTTGACCTGGGATCAAACAACGGGTTCATGTTTGACTCGAAGTTTAGGTTCATGTCTGACTTGGTTTCAAACAACGGGTTCATATTTGACTCAAAGTTTAGGTTCATATTTGACCTGGGTTCAAACAACGGGTTCATGTTTGAGTTGAAGTTTAGGTTCATATCTGACCTGGGTTCAAACAACGGGTTCATATTTGACTCGAAGTTTAGGTTCACATTTGACCGGGGTTCAAACAACGGGTTCAAATTTGACTCGAAGTTTAGGTTCATATCTGACCTAGTTTCAAACAACAAGTTCATATTTGACTCGAAGTTTAGGTTCACATTTGACCTGGGTTCAAACAACGGGTTCATGTTTGACTCGAAGTTTAGGTTCACTTTTGACCTAGGTTAAAACAACGGATTCATGTTTGACTCAAAGTTTAGGTTCTTATCTGACCTGGTTTCAAACAACGGGTTCATATTTGACTCGAAGTTTAGGTTCACATTTGACCTGGGATCAAACAACGGGTTCATATTTGACTCGAAGTTTAGGTTCATATTTGCCCTGGGTTCAAACAACAGGTTCATATTTGACTCAAAGTTTAGGTTCATATTTGACCTGGGTTCAAACAACGGGTTCATGTTTGACTCGAAGTTTAGGTTCATATCTGACTTTGTTTCAAACAACGGGTTCATATTTGACTCAAAGTTTAGGTTCATATTTGACCTGGGTTCAAACAACGGGTTCATATTTGACTCGAAGTTTAGGTTCATATCTGACCTGGTTTCAAACAACAGGTTCATATTTGACTCGAAGTTTAGGTTCACATTTGACTTGCCTTTAAACAACGGTTTCATGTTTAACTCAAAGTTTAGGTTCATATTTGACCTGGTTTCAAACAACGGGTTCATATTTGACTCGAAGTTTGGGTTCACATTTGACCCGGGTTCAAACAACGGGTTCATATTTGACTCGAAGTTTAGGTTCACATGTGACTTGGGTTCAAACAACGGGTTCATATTTGACTCGAAGTTTAGGTTCATATTTGACCTGGGTTCAAACAACAGGTTCATGTTTGACTCGAAGTTTAGGTTCATATCTGACCTGGTTTCAAACAACGGGTTCATATTTGACTCGTAGTTTAGGTTCATATTTGACCTGCGTTCAAACAACGGGTTTATATTTGACTCAAAGTTTAGGTTCATATCTGACCTAGGTTCAAACAACGGGTTCATGTTTGACTCGAAGTTTAGGTTCATATCTGACGAGGTTTTAAACAACGTTCATATTTTACTCGAAGTTTAGGTTCACATTTGACCTGGGTTCAAACAGAGGGTTCATATTTGACTCGAAGTTTAGGTTCACATTGGCCCTGGGTTCAAACAACGGGTTCATATTTGACTCGAAGTTTAGGTTCATATTTGACCTGGGATCAAACAACGGGTTCATGTTTGACACGAAGTTTAGGTTCATGTCTGACTTGGTTTCAAACAACGGGTTCATATTTGACTCAAAGTTTAATTTCATATTTGACCTGGGTTCAAACAACGGGTTCATGTTTGAGTTGAAGTTTAGGTTCATATCTGACCTGGGTTCAAACAACGGGTTCATATTTGACTCGAAGTTTAGGTTCACATTTGACCGGGGTTCAAACAACGGGTTCAAATTTGACTCGAAGTTTAGGTTCATATCTCACCTAGTTTCAAACAACAAGTTCATATTTGACTCGAAGTTTAGGTTCACATTTGACCTGGGTTCAAACAACGGGTTCATGTTTGACTTGAAGTTTAGGTTCATATCTGACCAGGGTTCAACCAACGGGTTCATATTTGACTCGAAGTTTAGGTTCACATTTGACCTAGGATCAAACAACGAGTTCATATTTGACTCAAAGTTTAGGTTCATATTTGACCTGGGTTCAAACAACGGGTTCATATTTGACTCGAAGTTTAGGTTCATATCTGACCTGGTTTCAAACAACAGGTTCATATTTGACTCGAAGTTTAGGTTCACATTTGACTTGCCTTTAAACAACGGTTTCATGTTTAACTCAAAGTTTAGGTTCATATTTGACCTGGTTTCAAACAACGGGTTCATATTTGACTCGAAGTTTGGGTTCACATTTGACCCGGGTTCAAACAACGGGTTCATATTTGACTCGAAGTTTAGGTTCACATGTGACTTGGGTTCAAACAACGGGTTCATATTTGACTCGAAGTTTAGGTTCATATTTGACCTGGGTTCAAACAACAGGTTCATGTTTGACTCGAAGTTTAGGTTCATATCTGACCTGGTTTCAAACAACGGGTTCATATTTGACTCGTAGTTTAGGTTCATATTTGACCTGCGTTCAAACAACGGGTTTATATTTGACTCAAAGTTTAGGTTCATATCTGACCTAGGTTCAAACAACGGGTTCATGTTTGACTCGAAGTTTAGGTTCATATCTGACGAGGTTTTAAACAACGTTCATATTTTACTCGAAGTTTAGGTTCACATTTGACCTGGGTTCAAACAGAGGGTTCATATTTGACTCGAAGTTTAGGTTCACATTGGCCCTGGGTTCAAACAACGGGTTCATATTTGACTCGAAGTTTAGGTTCATATTTGACCTGGGATCAAACAACGGGTTCATGTTTGACACGAAGTTTAGGTTCATGTCTGACTTGGTTTCAAACAACGGGTTCATATTTGACTCAAAGTTTAATTTCATATTTGACCTGGGTTCAAACAACGGGTTCATGTTTGAGTTGAAGTTTAGGTTCATATCTGACCTGGGTTCAAACAACGGGTTCATATTTGACTCGAAGTTTAGGTTCACATTTGACCGGGGTTCAAACAACGGGTTCAAATTTGACTCGAAGTTTAGGTTCATATCTCACCTAGTTTCAAACAACAAGTTCATATTTGACTCGAAGTTTAGGTTCACATTTGACCTGGGTTCAAACAACGGGTTCATGTTTGACTTGAAGTTTAGGTTCATATCTGACCAGGGTTCAACCAACGGGTTCATATTTGACTCGAAGTTTAGGTTCACATTTGACCTAGGATCAAACAACGAGTTCATATTTGACTCGAAGTTTAGGTTCACATTTGACTTGGGTTCAAACAACGGGTTCATATTTGACTCAAAGTTTAGGTTCGTATTTGACCTGGGTTCTAACAACGGGTTCATGTTTGACTCAAAGTTTAGGTTCGTATCTGACCTGGTTTCAAACAACGGGTTCATATTTCACTCGAAGTTTAGGTTCAAATTTGACCTGGGTTCAAACAACGGGTTTATATTTGACTCAAAGTTTAGGTTCATATCTGACCTAGTTTCAATCAACGGTTTCATATTTGACTCGAAGTTTAGGTTCACATTTGACCTGGGTTCAAACAACGGGATCATGTTTGACTCGAAGTATAGGTTCATATCATACCTGGTTTCAAACAACGGGTTCATATTTGACTCGAAGTTTAGGTTCACACTTGACCTGGGTTCAAACAACGGGTTTATATTTGACTCAAAGTTTAGGTTCATATCTGACCTAGTTTCAATCAACGGGTTCATATTTGACTCGAAGTTTAGGTTCACATTTCACCTGGGTTCAAACAACGGGTTCATGTTTGACTCGAAGTATAGGTTCATATCTTACCTGGTTTCAAACAATGGGTTCATATTTGACTCGAAGTTAAGGTTCACACTTGACCTGGGTTCAAACAACGGGTTCATATTAGACTCAAAGTTTAGGTTATCATAACCTGGGTTCAATCAACGGGTTCATGTTTGACTCGATTTTTAGGTTCATATTTGACCTGGGGTCAAACAACGGGTTTATATTTGAATCGAAGTTTAGGTTCATATTTAACCTCTGTTCAAACAACGGGTTCATATTTTACTCGAAGTTTAGATTCCTATCTGACCTGGTTTCAAACAACGGGTTCATATTTGACTCGAAGTTTAGGTTCACTTTTGACCTAGGTTAAAACAACGGATTCATGTTTGACTCAAAGTTTAGGTTCTTATCTGACCTGGTTTCAAACAACGGGTTCATATTTGACTCGAAGTTTAGGTTCACATTTGACCTGGGATCAAACACGGGTTCATATTTGACTCGAAGTTTAGGTTCACATTTGCCCTGGGTTCAAACAACGGGTTCATATTTGACTCAAAGTTTGGTTTCATATTTGACCTGGGTTCAAACAACGGGTTCATGTTTGACTCGAAGTTTAGGTTCATATCTGACTTTGTTTCAAACAACGGGTTCATATTTGACTCAAAGTTTAGGTTCATATTTGACCTGGGTTCAAACAGAGGGTTCATATTTGACTCGAAGTTTAGGTTCACATTGGCCCTGGGTTCAAACAACGGGTTCATATTTGACTCGAAGTTTAGGTTCATATTTGACCTGGGATCAAACAACGGGTTCATGTTTGACTCGAAGTTTAGGTTCACATGTGACTTGGGTTCAAACAACGGGTTCATATTTGACTCGAAGTTTAGGTTCATATTTGACCTGGGTTCAAACAACAGGTTCATGTTTGACTCGAAGTTTAGGTTCATATCTGACCTGGTTTCAAACAACGGGTTCATATTTGACTCGTAGTTTAGGTTCATATTTGACCTGCGTTCAAACAACGGGTTTATATTTGACTCAAAGTTTAGGTTCATATCTGACCTAGGTTCAAACAACGGGTTCATGTTTGACTCGAAGTTTAGGTTCATATCTGACGAGGTTTTAAACAACGTTCATATTTTACTCGAAGTTTAGGTTCACATTTGACCTGGGTTCAAACAGAGGGTTCATATTTGACTCGAAGTTTAGGTTCACATTGGCCCTGGGTTCAAACAACGGGTTCATATTTGACTCGAAGTTTAGGTTCATATTTGACCTGGGATCAAACAACGGGTTCATGTTTGACACGAAGTTTAGGTTCATGTCTGACTTGGTTTCAAACAACGGGTTCATATTTGACTCAAAGTTTAATTTCATATTTGACCTGGGTTCAAACAACGGGTTCATGTTTGAGTTGAAGTTTAGGTTCATATCTGACCTGGGTTCAAACAACGGGTTCATATTTGACTCGAAGTTTAGGTTCACATTTGACCGGGGTTCAAACAACGGGTTCAAATTTGACTCGAAGTTTAGGTTCATATCTCACCTAGTTTCAAACAACAAGTTCATATTTGACTCGAAGTTTAGGTTCACATTTGACCTGGGTTCAAACAACGGGTTCATGTTTGACTTGAAGTTTAGGTTCATATCTGACCAGGGTTCAACCAACGGGTTCATATTTGACTCGAAGTTTAGGTTCACATTTGACCTAGGATCAAACAACGAGTTCATATTTGACTCGAAGTTTAGGTTCACATTTGACTTGGGTTCAAACAACGGGTTCATATTTGACTCAAAGTTTAGGTTCGTATTTGACCTGGGTTCTAACAACGGGTTCATGTTTGACTCAAAGTTTAGGTTCGTATCTGACCTGGTTTCAAACAACGGGTTCATATTTCACTCGAAGTTTAGGTTCAAATTTGACCTGGGTTCAAACAACGGGTTTATATTTGACTCAAAGTTTAGGTTCATATCTGACCTAGTTTCAATCAACGGTTTCATATTTGACTCGAAGTTTAGGTTCACATTTGACCTGGGTTCAAACAACGGGATCATGTTTGACTCGAAGTATAGGTTCATATCATACCTGGTTTCAAACAACGGGTTCATATTTGACTCGAAGTTTAGGTTCACACTTGACCTGGGTTCAAACAACGGGTTTATATTTGACTCAAAGTTTAGGTTCATATCTGACCTAGTTTCAATCAACGGGTTCATATTTGACTCGAAGTTTAGGTTCACATTTCACCTGGGTTCAAACAACGGGTTCATGTTTGACTCGAAGTATAGGTTCATATCTTACCTGGTTTCAAACAATGGGTTCATATTTGACTCGAAGTTAAGGTTCACACTTGACCTGGGTTCAAACAACGGGTTCATATTAGACTCAAAGTTTAGGTTATCATAACCTGGGTTCAATCAACGGGTTCATGTTTGACTCGATTTTTAGGTTCATATTTGACCTGGGGTCAAACAACGGGTTTATATTTGAATCGAAGTTTAGGTTCATATTTAACCTCTGTTCAAACAACGGGTTCATATTTTACTCGAAGTTTAGATTCCTATCTGACCTGGTTTCAAACAACGGGTTCATATTTGACTCGAAGTTTAGGTTCACTTTTGACCTAGGTTAAAACAACGGATTCATGTTTGACTCAAAGTTTAGGTTCTTATCTGACCTGGTTTCAAACAACGGGTTCATATTTGACTCGAAGTTTAGGTTCACATTTGACCTGGGATCAAACACGGGTTCATATTTGACTCGAAGTTTAGGTTCACATTTGCCCTGGGTTCAAACAACGGGTTCATATTTGACTCAAAGTTTGGTTTCATATTTGACCTGGGTTCAAACAACGGGTTCATGTTTGACTCGAAGTTTAGGTTCATATCTGACTTTGTTTCAAACAACGGGTTCATATTTGACTCAAAGTTTAGGTTCATATTTGACCTGGGTTCAAACTGAGGGTTCATATTTGACTCGAAGTTTAGGTTCACATTGGCCCTGGGTTCAAACAACGGGTTCATATTTGACTCGAAGTTTAGGTTCATATTTGACCTGGGATCAAACAACGGGTTCATGTTTGACTCGAAGTTTAGGTTCATGTCTGACTTGGTTTCAAACAACGGGTTCATATTTGACTCAAAGTTTAGGTTCATATTTGACCTGGGTTCAAACAACGGGTTCATGTTTGAGTTGAAGTTTAGGTTCATATCTGACCTGGGTTCAAACAACGGGTTCATATTTGACTCGAAGTTTAGGTTCACATTTGACCGGGGTTCAAACAACGGGTTCAAATTTGACTCGAAGTTTAGGTTCATATCTGACCTAGTTTCAAACAACAAGTTCATATTTGACTCGAAGTTTAGGTTCACATTTGACCTGGGTTCAAACAACGGGTTCATGTTTGACTCGAAGTTTAGGTTCACTTTTGACCTAGGTTAAAACAACGGATTCATGTTTGACTCAAAGTTTAGGTTCTTATCTGACCTGGTTTCAAACAACGGGTTCATATTTGACTCGAAGTTTAGGTTCACATTTGACCTGGGATCAAACAACGGGTTCATATTTGACTCGAAGTTTAGGTTCACATTTGCCCTGGGTTCAAACAACGGGTTCATATTTGACTCAAAGTTTAGGTTCATATTTGACCTGGGTTCAAACAACGGGTTCATGTTTGACTCGAAGTTTAGGTTCATATCTGACTTTGTTTCAAACAACGGGTTCATATTTGACTCAAAGTTTAGGTTCATATTTGACCTGGGTTCAAACAACGGGTTCATATTTGACTCGAAGTTTAGGTTCATATCTGACCTGGTTTCAAACAACAGGTTCATATTTGACTCGAAGTTTAGGTTCACATTTGACTTGCCTTTAAACAACGGTTTCATGTTTAACTCAAAGTTTAGGTTCACATTTGACCTGGGTTCAAACAACGGGTTCATATTTGACTCGAAGTTTAGGTTCACATGTGACTTGGGTTCAAACAACGGGTTCATATTTGACTCGAAGTTTAGGTTCATATTTGACCTGGGTTCAAACAACAGGTTCATGTTTGACTCGAAGTTTAGGTTCATATCTGACCTGGTTTCAAACAACGGGTTCATATTTGACTCGTAGTTTAGGTTCATATTTGACCTGCGTTCAAACAACGGGTTTATATTTGACTCAAAGTTTAGGTTCATACCTGACCTGGGTTCAAACAACGGGTTCATGTTTGACTCGAAGTTTAGGTTCATATCTGACGTGGTTTTAAACAACGTTCATATTTTACTCGAAGTTTAGGTTCACATTTGACCTGGGTTCAAACAGAGGGTTCATATTTGACTCGAAGTTTAGGTTCACATTGGCCCTGGGTTCAAACAACGGGTTCATATTTGACTCGAAGTTTAGGTTCATATTTGACCTAGGATCAAACAACGGGTTCATGTTTGACACGAAGTTTAGGTTCATGTCTGACTTGGTTTCAAACAACGGGTTCATATTTGACTCAAAGTTTAATTTCATATTTGACCTGGGTTCAAACAACGGGTTCATGTTTGAGTTGAAGTTTAGGTTCATATCTGACCTGGGTTCAAACAACGGGTTCATATTTGACTCGAAGTTTAGGTTCACATTTGACCGGGGTTCAAACAACGGGTTCAAATTTGACTCGAAGTTTAGATTCATATCTGACCTAGTTTCAAACAACAAGTTCATATTTGACTCGAAGTTTAGGTTCACATTTGACCTGGGTTCAAACAACGGGTTCATGTTTGACTTGAAGTTTAGGTTCATATCTGACCAGGGTTCAACCAACGGGTTCATATTTGACTCGAAGTTTAGGTTCACATTTGACCTAGGATCAAACAACGAGTTCATATTTGACTCGAAGTTTAGGTTCACATTTGACTTGGGTTCAAACAACGGGTTCATATTTGACTCAAAGTTTAGGTTCATATTTGACCTGGGTTCTAACAACGGGTTCATGTTTGACTCAAAGTTTAGGTTCATATCTGACCTGGTTTCAAACAACGGGTTCATATTTCACTCGAAGTTTAGGTTCAAATTTGACCTGGGTTCAAACAACGGGTTTATATTTGACTCAAAGTTTAGGTTCATATCTGACCTAGTTTCAATCAACAGTTTCATATTTGACTCGAAGTTTAGGTTCACATTTGACCTGGGTTCAAACAACGGGTTCATGTTTGACTCGAAGTATAGGTTCATATCATACCTGGTTTCAAACAACGGGTTCATATTTGACTCGAAGTTTAGGTTCACACTTGACCTGGGTTCAAACAACGGGTTCATATTAGGCTCAAAGTTTAGGTTATCATAACCTGGGTTCAATCAACGGGTTCATGTTTGACTCGATTTTTAGGTTCATATTTGACCTGGGGTCAAACAACGGGTTTATATTTGAATCGAAGTTTAGGTTCATATTTAACCTCTGTTCAAACAACGGGTTCATATTTTACTCGAAGTTTAGATTCCTATCTGACCTGGTTTCAAACAACGGGTTCATATTTGACTCGAAGTTTAGGTTCACTTTTAACCTAGGTTAAAACAACGGATTCATGTTTGACTCAAAGTTTAGGTTCTTATCTGACCTGGTTTCAAACAACGGGTTCATATTTGACTCGAAGTTTAGGTTCACATTTGACCTGGGATCAAACAACGGGTTCATATTTGACTCGAAGTTTAGGTTCACATTTGCCCTGGGTTCAAACAACGGGTTCATATTTGACTCAAAGTTTAGGTTCATATTTGACCTGGGTTCAAGCAACGGGTTCATGTTTGACTTGAAGTTTAGGTTGATATCTGACTTTGTTTCAAACAACGGGTTCATATTTGACTCAAAGTTTAGGTTCATATTTGACCTGGGTTCAAACAACGGGTTCATATTCGACTCGAAGTTTAGGTTCATATCTGACCTGGTTTCAAACAACAGGTTCATATTTGACTCGAAGTTTAGGTTCACATTTGACTTGGCTTTAAACAACGGTTTCATGTTTAACTCAAATTTTAGGTTCATATTTGACCTGGTTTCAAACAACGGGTTCATATTTGACTCGAAGTTTGGGTTCACATTTGACCTGGGTTCAAACAACGGGTTCATATTTGACTCGAAGTTTAGGTTCACATGTGACTTGGGTTCAAACTACGGGTTCATATTTGACTCGAAGTTTAGGTTCATATTTGACCTGTGTTCAAACAACAGGTTCATGTTTGACTCGAAGTTTAGGTTCATATCTGACCTGGTTTCAAACAACGTGTTCATATTTGACTCGAAGTTTAGGTTCATATTTGACCTGCGTTCAAACAACGGGTTTATATTTGACTCAAAGTTTAGGTTTTTATCTGACCTGGGTTCAAACAACGGGTTCATGTTTGACTCGAAGTTTAGGTTCATATCTGACGTGGTTTTAAACAACATTCATATTTGACTCGAAGTTTAGGTTCACATTTGACCTGGGTTCAAACAACGAGTTCATATTTGACTCAAAGTTTAGGTTCATATTTGACCTGGGTTCAAACAACGGGTTCATGTTTGACTTGAAGTTTAGGTTCATATCTGACTTTGTTTCAAACAACGGGTTCATATTTGACTCAAAGTTTAGGTTCATATTTGACCTGGGTTCAAACAACGGGTTCATATTCGACTCGAAGTTTAGGTTCATATCGGACCTGGTTTCAAACAACAGGTTCATATTTGACTCGAAGTTTAGGTTCACATTTGACTTGGCTTTAAACAACGGTTTCATGTTTAACTCAAAGTTTAGGTTCATATTTGACCTGGTTCCAAACAACGGGTTCATATTTGACTCGAAGTTTGGGTTCACATTTGACCTGGGTTCAAACAACGGGTTCATATTTGACTCGAAGTTTAGGTTCACATGTTACTTGGGTTCAAACAATGGGTTCATATTTGACTCGAAGTTTAGGTTCATATTTGACCTGGGTTCAAACAACAGGTTCATGTTTGACTCGAAGTTTAGGTTCATATCTAACCTGGTTTCAAACAACGGGTTCATATTTGACTCGAAGTTCAGGTTCACATTTGACCTGGGTTCAAACAACGAGTTCATGTTTGACTCGAAGTTTAGGTTCATATCTTACCTGGTTTCAAACAACGGGTTCATATTTGACTCGATGTTTAGATTCCTATCTGACCTGGTTTCAAACAACGGGTTCATATTTGACTCGAAGTTTAGGTTCACTTTTGACCTAGGTTCAAACAACGGGTTCATGTTTGACTCGAAGTTTAGGTTCATATCTGACCTGGTTTTAAACAACGTTCATATTTGACTCGAAGTTTAGGTTCACATTTGACCTGGGTTCAAACAGAGGGTTCATATTTGACTCGAAGTTTAGGTTCACATTGGCCCTGGGTTCAAACAACGGGTTCATATTTGACTCGAAGTTTAGGTTCATATTTGACCTGGGTTCAACCAACGGGTTCATGTTTGACTCGAAGTTTAGGTTCATGTCTGACTTGGTTTCAAACAACGGGTTCATATTTGACTCAAAGTTTAGGTTCATATTTGACCTGGGTTCAAACAACGGGTTCATGTTTGACTTGAAGTTTAGGTTCATATCTGACCTGGGTTCAAACAACGGGTTCATATTTGACTCGAAGTTTAGGTTCACATTTGACCTGGGTTCAAACAACGGGTTCAACTTTGACTCGAAGTTTAGGTTCATATCTAACCTAGTTTCAAACAACAAGTTCATATTTGACTCAAAGTTTAGGTTCACATTTGACCTGGGTTCAAACAACGGGTTCATGTTTGACTTGAAGTTTAGGTTCATATCTGACCTGGGTTCAAACAACGGGTTCATATTTGACTCGAAGTTTAGGTTCACATTTGACCTAGGATCAAACAACGAGTTCATATTTGACTCGAAGTTTAGGTTCACATTTGACTTGGGTTCAAACAACGGGTTCATATTTGACTCAAATTTTAGGTTCATATTTGACCTGGGTTCTAACAACGGGTTCATGTTTGACTCGAAGTTTAGGTTCATATCTGACTTTGTTTCAAACAACAGGTTCATATTTGACTCAAAGTTTAGGTTCATATTTGACCTGGGTTCAAACAACGGGTTCATATTTGACTCGAAGTTTAGGTTCATATCTGACCTAGTTTCAAACAACAGGTTCATATTTGACTCGAAGTTTAGGTTCACATTTGACTTGGCTTTAAACAACGGTTTCATGTTTAACTCAAAGTTTAGGTTCATATTTGACCTGGTTTCAAACAACGGGTTCATATTTGACTCGAAGTTTGGGTTCACATTTGACCTGGGTTCAAACAACGGGTTCATATTTGACTCGAAGTTTAGGTTCACATGTTACTTGGGTTCAAACAACGGGTTCATATTTGACTCGAAGTTTAGGTTCATATTTGACCTGGGTTCAAACAACAGGTTCATGTTTGACTCGAAGTTTAGGTTCATATCTGACCTGGTTTCAAACAACGGGTTCATATTTGACTCGAAGTTTAGGTTCATATTTGACCTGCGTTCAAACAACGGGTGTATATTTGACTCAAAGTTTAGGTTCATATCTGACCTGGGTTCAAACAACGGGTTCATGTTTGACTCGAAGTTTAGGTTCATATCTGACGTGGTTTTAAACAACGTTCATATTTGACTCGAAGTTTAGGTTCACATTTGACCTGGGTTCAAACAACGGGTTCATATTTGACTCGAAATTTAGGTTCACATTTGACCTGGGTTCAAACAACGGGTTCATGTTTGACTTGAAGTTTAGGTTCACATCTGACCTGGGTTCAAACAACGGGTTCATATTTGACTCGAAGTTTAGGTTCACATTTGACCTAGGATCAAACAACGAGTTCATATTTGACTCGAAGTTTAGGTTCACATTTGCCCTGGGTTCAAACAACGGGTTCATATTTGACTCAAAGTTTAGGTTCATATTTGACCTGGGTTCAAACAACGGGTTCATGTTTGACTCGAAGTTTAGGTTCATATCTGACTTTGTTTCAAACAACGGGTTCATATTTGACTCAAAGTTTAGGTTCATATTTGACCTGGGTTCAAACAACGGGTTCATATTTGACTCGAAGTTTAGGTTCATATCTGACCTGGTTTCAAACAACAGGTTCATATTTGACTCGAAGTTTAGGTTCACATTTAACTTGGCTTTAAACAACGGTTTCATGTGTAACTCAAAGTTTAGGTTCATATTTGACCTGGTTTCAAACAACGGGTTCATATTTGACTCGAAGTTTGGGTTCACATTTGACCTGGGTTCAAACAACGGGTTCATATTTGACTCGAAGTTTAGGTTCACATGTGACTTGGGTTCAAACAACGGGTTCATATTTGACTCGAAGTTTAGGTTCATATTTGACCTGGGTTCAAACAACGGGTTCATGTTGGACTCGAAGTTTAGGTTCATATCTGACCTGCGTTCAAACAACGGGTTCATATTTGACTCGAAGTTTAGGTTCATATTTGACCTGGGTTCAAACAACGGGTTCATGTTTGACTCGAAGTTTAGGTTCATATCTGACGTGGTTTTAAACAACGTTCATATTTGACTCGAAGTTTAGGTTCACATTTGACCTGGGTTCAAACAACGGGTTCATATTTGACTCGAAGTTTAGGTTCATATCTGACTTTGTTTCAAACAACGGGTTCATATTTGACTCAAAGTTTAGGTTCATATTTGACCTGGGTTCAAACAACGGGTTCATATTCGACTCGAAGTTTAGGTTCATATCTGACCTGGTTTCAAACAACAGGTTCATATTTGGCTCGAAGTTTAGGTTCACATTTGACTTGGCTTTAAACAACGGTTTCATGTTTAACTCAAATTTTAGGTTCATATTTGACCTGGTTTCAAACAACGGGTTCATATTTGACTCAAAGTTTGGGTTCACATTTGACCTGGGTTCAAACAACGGGTTCATATTTGACTCGAAGTTTAGGTTCACATGTGACTTGGGTTCAAACTACGGGTTCATATTTGACTCGAAGTTTAGGTTCATATTTGACCTGTGTTCAAACAACAGGTTCATGTTTGACTCGAAGTTTAGGTTCATATCTGACCTGGTTTCAAACAACGTGTTCATATTTGACTCGAAGTTTAGGTTCATATTTGACCTGCGTTCAAACAACGGGTTTATATTTGACTCAAAGTTTCAGTTTTTATCTGACCTGGGTTCAAACAACGGGTTCATGTTTGACTCGAAGTTTAGGTTCATATCTGACGTGGTTTTAAACAACATTCGTATTTGACTCGAAGTTTAGGTTGACATTTGACCTGGGTTCAAACAACGGGTTCATATTTGACTCAAAGTTTAGGTTCATATTTGACCTGGGTTCAAACAACGGGTTCATGTTTGACTCGAAGTTTAGGTTCATATCTGACTTTGTATCAAACAACGGGTTCATATTTGACTCAAAGTTTAGGTTCATATTTGACCTGGGTTCAAACAACGGGTTCATATTCGACTCGAAGTTTAGGTTCATATCTGACCTGGTTTCAAACAACAGGTTCATATTTGACTCGAAGTTTAGGTTCACATTTGACTTGGCTTTAAACAACGGTTTCATGTTTAACTCAAAGTTTAGGTTCATATTTGACCTGGTTCCAAACAACGGGTTCATATTTGACTCGAAGTTTGGGTTCACATTTGACCTGGGTTCAAACAACGGGTTCATATTTGACTCGAAGTTTAGGTTCACATGTTACTTGGGTTCAAACAACGGGTTCATATTTGACTCGAAGTTTAGGTTCATATTTGACCTGGGTTCAAACAACAGGTTCATGTTTGACTCGAAGTTTAGGTTCATATCTAACCTGGTTTCAAACAACGGGTTCATATTTGACTCGAAGTTCAGGTTCACATTTGACCTGGGTTCAAACAACGAGTTCATGTTTGACTCGAAGTTTAGGTTCATATCTTACCTGGTTTCAAACAACGGGTTCATATTTGACTCGAAGTTTAGATTCCTATCTGACCTGGTTTCAAACAACGGGTTCATATTTGACTCGAAGTTTAGGTTCACTTTTGACCTAGGTTCAAACAACGGGTTCATGTTTGACTCGAAGTTTAGGTTCATATCTGACCTGGTTTCAAACAACAGGTTCATATTTGACTCGAAGTTTAGGTTCACATTTAACTTGGCTTTAAACAACGGTTTCATGTTTAACTCAAAGTTTAGGTTCATATTTGACCTGGTTTCAAACAACGGGTTCATATTTGACTCGAAGTTTGGGTTCACATTTGACCTGGGTTCAAACAACGGGTTCATATTTGACTCGAAGTTTAGGTTCACATGTGACTTGGGTTCAAACAACGGGTTCATATTTGACTCGAAGTTTAGGTTCATATTTGACCTGGGTTCAAACAACGGGTTCATGTTGGACTCGAAGTTTAGGTTCATATCTGACCTGCGTTCAAACAACGGGTTCATATTTGACTCGAAGTTTAGGTTCATATTTGACCTGGGTTCAAACAACGGGTTCATGTTTGACTCGAAGTTTAGGTTCATATCTGACGTGGTTTTAAACAACGTTCATATTTGACTCGAAGTTTAGGTTCACATTTGACCTGGGTTCAAACAACGGGTTCATATTTGACTCGAAGTTTAGGTTCACTTTTGACCTAGGTTAAAACAACGGATTCATGTTTGACTCAAAGTTTAGGTTCATATCTGACCTGGTTTCAAACAACGGGTTCATATTTGACTCGAAGTTTAGGTTCACATTTGACCTGGCTTCAAACAACGGGTTCTATTTGTCTCGAAGTTTAGGTTCATTTTTGACCTGGGCTCAAACAACGGGTTCATATTTGATTCGAAGTTTAGGTTCACATGTGACTTGGGTTCAAACAACGGGTTCATATTTGACTCGAATTTTAGGTTCATATTTGACCTGGTTTCAAACAACGGGTTCATATTTGACTCGAAGTTTGGGTTCACATTTGACCTGGGTTCAAACAACGGGTTCATATTTGACTCGAAGTTTAGGTTCACATGTTACTTGGGTTCAAACAACGGGTTCATATTTGACTCGAAGTTTAGGTTCATATCTGACCTGGTTTCAAACAACGGGTTCATATTTGACTCGAAGTTTAGGTTCATATTTGACCTGCGTTCAAACAACGGGTTTATATTTGACTCAAAGTTTAGGTTCATATCTGACCTGGGTTCAAACAACGGGTTCATGTTTGACTCGAAGTTTAGGTTCATATCTGACGTGGTTTTAAACAACGTTCATATTTGACTCGAAGTTTAGGTTCACATTTGACCTGGGTTCAAACAACGGGTTCATATTTGACTCGAACTTTAGGTTCACATTTGACCTGGGTTCAAACAACGGGTTCATGTTTGACTTGAAGTTTAGGTTCACATCTGACCTGGGTTCAAACAACGGGTTCATATTTGACTCGAAGTTTAGGTTCACATTTGACCTAGGATCAAACAACGAGTTCATATTTGACTCGAAGTTTAGGTTCACATTTGCCCTGGGTTCAAACAACGGGTTCATATTTGACTCAAAGTTTAGGTTCATATTTGACCTGGGTTCAAACAACGGGTTCATGTTTGACTCGAAGTTTAGGTTCATATCTGACTTTGTTTCAAACAACGGGTTCATATTTGACTCAAAGTTTAGGTTCATATTTGACCTGGGTTCAAACAACGGGTTCATATTTGACTCGAAGTTTAGGTTCATATCTGACCTGGTTTCAAACAACAGGTTCATATTTGACTCAAAGTTTAGGTTCACATTTAACTTGGCTTTAAACAACGGTTTCATGTTTAACTCAAAGTTTAGGTTCATATTTGACCTGGTTTCAAACAACGGGTTCATATTTGACTCGATGTTTGGGTTCACATTTGACCTGGGTTCAAACAACAGGTTCATGTTTGACTCGAAGTTTAGGTTCATATCTGACCTGGTTTCAAACAACGGGTTCATATTTGACTCGAAGTTTAGGTTCATATTTGACCTGCGTTCAAACAACGGGTTTATATTTGACTCAAAGTTTAGGTTCATATCTGACCTGGGTTCAAACAACGGGTTCATGTTTGACTCGAAGTTTAGGTTCATATCTGACGTGGTTTTAAACAACGTTCATATTTGACTCGAAGTTTAGGTTCACATTTGACCTGGGTTCAAACAACGGGTTCATATTTGACTCGAACTTTAGGTTCACATTTGACCTGGGTTCAAACAACGGGTTCATGTTTGACTTGAAGTTTAGGTTCACATCTGACCTGGGTTCAAACAACGGGTTCATATTTGACTCGAAGTTTAGGTTCACATTTGACCTAGGATCAAACAACGAGTTCATATTTGACTCGAAGTTTAGGTTCACATTTGCCCTGGGTTCAAACAACGGGTTCATATTTGACTCAAAGTTTAGGTTCATATTTGACCTGGGTTCAAACAACGGGTTCATGTTTGACTCGAAGTTTAGGTTCATATCTGACTTTGTTTCAAACAACGGGTTCATATTTGACTCAAAGTTTAGGTTCATATTTGACCTGGGTTCAAACAACGGGTTCATATTTGACTCGAAGTTTAGGTTCATATCTGACCTGGTTTCAAACAACAGGTTCATATTTGACTCAAAGTTTAGGTTCACATTTAACTTGGCTTTAAACAACGGTTTCATGTTTAACTCAAAGTTTAGGTTCATATTTGACCTGGTTTCAAACAACGGGTTCATATTTGACTCGATGTTTGGGTTCACATTTGACCTGGGTTCAAACAACAGGTTCATGTTTGACTCGAAGTTTAGGTTCATATCTGACCTGGTTTCAAACAACGGGTTCATATTTGACTCGAAGTTTAGGTTCATATTTGACCTGCGTTCAAACAACGGGTTTATATTTGACTCAAAGTTTAGGTTCATATCTGACCTGGGTTCAAACAACGGGTTCATGTTTGACTCGAAGTTTAGGTTCATATCTGACGTGGTTTTAAACAACGTTCATATTTGACTCGAAGTTTAGGTTCACATTTGACCTGGGTTCAAACAACGGGTTCATATTTGACTCGAACTTTAGGTTCACATTTGACCTGGGTTCAAACAACGGGTTCATGTTTGACTTGAAGTTTAGGTTCACATCTGACCTGGGTTCAAACAACGGGTTCATATTTGACTCGAAGTTTAGGTTCACATTTGACCTAGGATCAAACAACGAGTTCATATTTGACTCGAAGTTTAGGTTCACATTTGCCCTGGGTTCAAACAACGGGTTCATATTTGACTCAAAGTTTAGGTTCATATTTGACCTGGGTTCAAACAACGGGTTCATGTTTGACTCGAAGTTTAGGTTCATATCTGACTTTGTTTCAAACAACGGGTTCATATTTGACTCAAAGTTTAGGTTCATATTTTACCTGGGTTCAAACAACGGGTTCATATTTGACTCGAAGTTTAGGTTCATATCTGACCTGGTTTCAAACAACAGGTTCATATTTGACTCGAAGTTTAGGTTCACATTTAACTTGGCTTTAAACAACGGTTTCATGTTTAACTCAAAGTTTAGGTTCATATTTGACCTGGTTTCAAACAACGGGTTCATATTTGACTCGATGTTTGGGTTCACATTTGACCTGGGTTCAAACAACGGGTTCATATTTGACTCGAAGTTTAGGTTCACATGTGACTTGGGTTCAAACAACGGGTTCATATTTGACTCGAAGTTTAGGTTCATATTTGACCTGGGTTCAAACAACGGGTTCATGTTGGACTCGAAGTTTAGGTTCATATCTGACCTGCGTTCAAACAACGGGTTCATATTTGACTCGAAGTTTAGGTTCATATTTGACCTGGGTTCAAACAACGGGTTCATGTTTGACTCGAAGTTTAGGTTCATATCTGACGTGGTTTTAAACAACGTTCATATTTGACTCGAAGTTTAGGTTCACATTTGACCTGGGTTCAAACAACGGGTTCATATTTGACTCGAAGTTTAGGTTCATATCTGACTTTGTTTCAAACAACGGGTTCATATTTGACTCAAAGTTTAGGTTCATATTTGACCTGGGTTCAAACAACGGGTTCATATTCGACTCGAAGTTTAGGTTCATATCTGACCTGGTTTCAAACAACAGGTTCATATTTGGCTCGAAGTTTAGGTTCACATTTGACTTGGCTTTAAACAACGGTTTCATGTTTAACTCAAATTTTAGGTTCATATTTGACCTGGTTTCAAACAAAGGTTCATATTTGACTCAAAGTTTGGGTTCACATTTGACCTGGGTTCAAACAACGGGTTCATATTTGACTCGAAGTTTAGGTTCACATGTGACTTGGGTTCAAACTACGGGTTCATATTTGACTCGAAGTTTAGGTTCATATTTGACCTGTGTTCAAACAACAGGTTCATATTTGACTCGAAGTTTAGGTTCATATTTGACCTGCGTTCAGACAACGGGTTTATATTTGACTCAAAGTTTCGGTTTTTATCTGACCTGGGTTCAAACAACGGGTTCATGTTTGACTCGAAGTTTAGGTTCATATCTGACGTGGTTTTAAACAACATTCATATTTGACTCGAAGTTTAGGTTGACATTTGACCTGGGTTCAAACAACGGGTTCATATTTGACTCAAAGTTTAGGTTCATATTTGACCTGGGTTCAAACAACGGGTTCATGTTTGACTTAAAGTTTAGGTTCATATCTGACTTTGTATCAAACAACGGGTTCATATTTGACTCAAAGTTTAGGTTCATATTTGACCTGGGTTCAAACAACGGGTTCATATTCGACTCGAAGTTTAGGTTCATATCTGACCTGGTTTCAAACAACAGGTTCATATTTGACTCGAAGTTTAGGTTCACATTTGACTTGGCTTTAAACAACGGTTTCATGTTTAACTCAAAGTTTAGGTTCATATTTGACCTGGTTCCAAACAACGGGTTCATATTTGACTCGAAGTTTGGGTTCACATTTGACCTGGGTTCAAACAACGGGTTCATATTTGACTCGAAGTTTAGGTTCACATGTTACTTGGGTTCAAACAACGGGTTCATATTTGACTCGAAGTTTAGGTTCATATTTGACCTGGGTTCAAACAACAGGTTCATGTTTGACTCGAAGTTTAGGTTCATATCTAACCTGGTTTCAAACAACGGGTTCATATTTGACTCGAAGTTCAGGTTCACATTTGACCTGGGTTCAAACAACGAGTTCATGTTTGACTCGAAGTTTAGGTTCATATCTTACCTGGTTTCAAACAACGGGTTCATATTTGACTCGAAGTTTAGATTCCTATCTGACCTGGTTTCAAACAACGGGTTCATATTTGACTCGAAGTTTAGGTTCACTTTTGACCTAGGTTCAAACAACGGGTTCATGTTTGACTCGAAGTTTAGGTTCATATCTGACCTGGTTTCAAACAACAGGTTCATATTTGACTCGAAGTTTAGGTTCACATTTAACTTGGCTTTAAACAACGGTTTCATGTTTAACTCAAAGTTTAGGTTCATATTTGACCTGGTTTCAAACAACGGGTTCATATTTGACTCGAAGTTTGGGTTCACATTTGACCTGGGTTCAAACAACGGGTTCATATTTGACTCGAAGTTTAGGTTCACATGTGACTTGGGTTCAAACAACGGGTTCATATTTGACTCGAAGTTTAGGTTCATATTTGACCTGGGTTCAAACAACGGGTTCATGTTGGACTCGAAGTTTAGGTTCATATCTGACCTGCGTTCAAACAACGGGTTCATATTTGACTCGAAGTTTAGGTTCATATTTGACCTGGGTTCAAACAACGGGTTCATGTTTGACTCGAAGTTTAGGTTCATATCTGACGTGGTTTTAAACAACGTTCATATTTGACTCGAAGTTTAGGTTCACATTTGACCTGGGTTCAAACAACGGGTTCATATTTGACTCGAAGTTTAGGTTCACTTTTGACCTAGGTTAAAACAACGGATTCATGTTTGACTCAAAGTTTAGGTTCATATCTGACCTGGTTTCAAACAACGGGTTCATATTTGACTCGAAGTTTAGGTTCACATTTGACCTGGATTCAAACAACGGGTTCTATTTGTCTCGAAGTTTAGGTTCATTTTTGACCTGGGCTCAAACAACGGGTTCATATTTGATTCGAAGTTTAGGTTCACATGTGACTTGGGTTCAAACAACGGGTTCATATTTGACTCGAATTTTAGGTTCATATTTGACCTGGTTTCAAACAACGGGTTCATATTTGACTCGAAGTTTGGGTTCACATTTGACCTGGGTTCAAACAACGGGTTCATATTTGACTCGAAGTTTAGGTTCACATGTTACTTGGGTTCAAACAACGGGTTCATATTTGACTCGAAGTTTAGGTTCATATCTGACCTGGTTTCAAACAACGGGTTCATATTTGACTCGAAGTTTAGGTTCACATTTGCCCTGGGTTCAAACAACGGGTTCATATTTGACTCAAAGTTTAGGTTCATATTTGACCTGGGTTCAAACAACGGGTTCATGTTTGACTCGAAGTTTAGGTTCATATCTGACTTTGTTTCAAACAACGGGTTCATATTTGACTCAAAGTTTAGGTTCATATTTGACCTGGGTTCAAACAACGGGTTCATATTTGACTCGAAGTTTAGGTTCATATCTGACCTGGTTTCAAACAACAGGTTCATATTTGACTCGAAGTTTAGGTTCACATTTAACTTGGCTTTAAACAACGGTTTCATATTTAACTCAAAGTTTAGGTTCATATTTGACCTGGTTTCAAACAACGGGTTCATATTTGACTCGATGTTTGGGTTCACATTTGACCTGGGTTCAAACAACAGGTTCATGTTTGACTCGAAGTTTAGGTTCATATCTGACCTGGTTTCAAACAACGGGTTCATATTTGACTCGAAGTTTAGGTTCATATTTGACCTGCGTTCAAACAACGGGTTTATATTTGACTCAAAGTTTAGGTTCATATCTGACCTGGGTTCAAACAACGGGTTCATGTTTGACTCGAAGTTTAGGTTCATATCTGACGTGGTTTTAAACAACGTTCATATTTGACTCGAAGTTTAGGTTCACATTTGACCTGGGTTCAAACAACGGGTTCATATTTGACTCGAACTTTAGGTTCACATTTGACCTGGGTTCAAACAACGGGTTCATGTTTGACTTGAAGTTTAGGTTCACATCTGACCTGGGTTCAAACAACGGGTTCATATTTGACTCGAAGTTTAGGTTCACATTTGACCTAGGATCAAACAACGAGTTCATATTTGACTCGAAGTTTAGGTTCACATTTGCCCTGGGTTCAAACAACGGGTTCATATTTGACTCAAAGTTTAGGTTCATATTTGACCTGGGTTCAAACAACGGGTTCATGTTTGACTCGAAGTTTAGGTTCATATCTGACTTTGTTTCAAACAACGGGTTCATATTTGACTCAAAGTTTAGGTTCATATTTTACCTGGGTTCAAACAACGGGTTCATATTTGACTCGAAGTTTAGGTTCATATCTGACCTGGTTTCAAACAACAGGTTCATATTTGACTCGAAGTTTAGGTTCACATTTAACTTGGCTTTAAACAACGGTTTCATGTTTAACTCAAAGTTTAGGTTCATATTTGACCTGGTTTCAAACAACGGGTTCATATTTGACTCGATGTTTGGGTTCACATTTGACCTGGGTTCAAACAACGGGTTCATATTTGACTCGAAGTTTAGGTTCACATGTGACTTGGGTTCAAACAACGGGTTCATATTTGACTCGAAGTTTAGGTTCATATTTGACCTGGGTTCAAACAACGGGTTCATGTTGGACTCGAAGTTTAGGTTCATATCTGACCTGCGTTCAAACAACGGGTTCATATTTGACTCGAAGTTTAGGTTCATATTTGACCTGGGTTCAAACAACGGGTTCATGTTTGACTCGAAGTTTAGGTTCATATCTGACGTGGTTTTAAACAACGTTCATATTTGACTCGAAGTTTAGGTTCACATTTGACCTGGGTTCAAACAACGGGTTCATATTTGACTCGAAGTTTAGGTTCACTTTTGACCTAGGTTAAAACAACGGATTCATGTTTGACTCAAAGTTTAGGTTCATATCTGACCTGGTTTCAAACAACGGGTTCATATTTGACTCGAAGTTTAGGTTCACATTTGACCTGGCTTCAAACAACGGGTTCTATTTGTCTCGAAGTTTAGGTTCACATTTGACCTGGGCTCAAACAACGGGTTCATATTTGATTCGAAGTTTAGGTTCACATGTGACTTGGGTTCAAACAACGGGTTCATATTTGACTCGAATTTTAGGTTCATATTTGACCTGGGTTCAAACAACGGGTTCATGTTTGACTCGAAGTTTAGGTTCATATCAGACCTGGTCTCAAACAACGCGTTCATATTTGACTCGAAGTTTAGGTTCATATTTGACCTGTGTTCAAACAACGGGTTTATATTTCACTCAAATTTTAGGTTCATATCTATCCTGGTTTCAAACAACGGGTTCATATTTGACTCGAAGTTTAGATTCCTATCTGACCTGGTTTCAAACAACGGGTTCATATTTGACTCGAAGTTTAGGTTCACTTTTGACCTAGGTTCAAACAACGGGTTCATGTTTGACTCGAAGTTTAGGTTCATATCTGACATGGTTTTAAACAACGTTCATATTTGACTCGAAGTTTAGGTTCACATTTGACCTGGGTTCAAACAGAGGGTTCATATTTGACTCGAAGTTTAGGTTCACATTGGCCCTGGGTTCAAACAATGGGTTCATATTTGACTCGAAGTTTAGGTTCATATTTGACCTGGATTCAAACAACGGGTTCATGTTTGACTCGAAGTTTAGGTTCATGTCTGACTTGGTTTCAAACAACGGGTTCATATTTGACTCAAAGTTTAGGTTCATATTTGACCTGGGTTCAAACAACGGGTTCATGTTTGACTTGAAGTTTAGGTTCATATCTGACCTTGGTTCAAACAACGGGTTCATATTTGACTCGAAGTTTAGGTTCACATTTGACCTAGGATCAAACAACGAGTTCATATTTGACTCGAAGTTTAGGTTCACATTTGACTTGGGTTCAAACAACGGGTTCATATTTGACTCAAATTTTAGGTTCATATTTGACCTGGGTTCTAACAACGGGTTCATGTTTGACTCGAAGTTTAGGTTCATATCTGACTTTGTTTCAAACAACAGGTTCATATTTGACTCAAAGGTTAGGTTCATATTTGACCTGGGTTCAAACAACGGGTTCATATTTGACTCGAAGTTTAGGTTCATATCTGACCTGGTTTCAAACAACAGGTTCATATTTGACTCGAAGTTTAGGTTCACATTTGACTTGGCTTTAAACAACGGTTTCATGTTTAACTCAAAGTTTAGGTTCATATTTGACGTGGTTTCAAACAACGGGTTCATATTTGACTCGAAGTTTGGGTTCACATTTGACCTGGGTTCAAACAACGGGTTCATATTTGACTCGAAGTTTAGGTTCACATGTTACTTGGGTTCAAACAACGGGTTCATATTTGACTCGAAGTTTAGGTTCATATTTGACCTGGGTTCAAACAACAGGTTCATGTTTGACTCGAAGTTTAGGTTCATATCTGACCTGGTTTCAAACAACGGGTTCATATTTGACTCGAAGTTTAGGTTCATATTTGACATGCGTTCAAACAACGGGTTTATATTTGACTCAAAGTTTAGGTTCATATCTGACCTGGGTTCAAACAACGGGTTCATGTTTGACTCGAAGTTTAGGTTCATATCTGACGTGGTTTTAAACAACATTCATATTTGACTCGAAGTTTAGGTTCACATTTGACCTGGGTTCAAACAACGGGTTCATATTTGACTCGAACTTTAGGTTCACATTTGACCTGGGTTCAAACAACGGGTTCATGTTTGACTTGAAGTTTAGGTTCACATCTGACCTGGGTTCAAACAACGGGTTCATATTTGACTCGAAGTTTAGGTTCACATTTGCCCTGGGTTCAAACAACGGGTTCATATTTGACTCAAAGTTTAGGTTCATATTTGACCTGGGTTCAAACAACGGGTTCATGTTTGACTCGAAGTTAAGGTTCATATCTGACTTTGTTTCAAACAACGGGTTCATATTTGACTCAAAGTTTAGGTTCATATTTGACCTGGGTTCAAACAACGGGTTCATATTTGATTCGAAGTTTAGGTTCATATCTGACCTGGTTTCAAACAACAGGTTCATATTTGACTCGAAGTTTAGGTTCACATTTAACTTGGCTTTAAACAACGGTTTCATGTTTAACTCAAAGTTTAGGTTCATATTTGACCTGGTTTCAAACAACGGGTTCATATTTGACTCGAAGTTTGGGTTCACATTTGACCTGGGTTCAAACAACGGGTCATATTTGACTCGAAGTTTAGGTTCACATGTGACTTGGGTTCAAACAACGGGTTCATATTTGACTCGAAGTTTAGGTTCATATTTGACCTGGGTTCAAACAACGGGTTCATGTTGGACTCGAAATTTACGTTCATGTCTGACTTGGTTTCAAACAACGGGTTCATATTTGACTCAAAGTTTAGGTTCATATTTGACCTGGGTTCAAACAACGGGTTCATGTTTGACTTGAAGTTTAGGTTCATATCTGACCTGGGTTCAAACAACGGGTTCATATTTGACTTGAAGTTTAGGTTCACATTTGACCTGGGTTCAAACAACGGGTTCAAATTTGACTCGAAGTTTAGGTTCATATCTATCCTAGTTTCAAACAAAAAGTTCATATTTGACTCGAAGTTTAGGTTCACATTTGACCTGGGTTCAAACAACGGGTTCATGTTTGACTTGAAGTTTAGGTTCATATCTGACCTGGGTTCAAACAACGGGTTCATATTTGACTCGAAGTTTAGGTTCACATTTGACCTAGGATCAAACAACGAGTTCATATTTGACTCGAAGTTTAGGTTCACATTTGACTTGGGTTCAAACAACGGGTTCATATTTGACTCAAATTTTAGGTTCATATTTGACCTGGGTTCTAACAACGGGTTCATGTTTGACTCGAAGTTTAGGTTCATATCTGACTTTGTTTCAAACAACAGGTTCATATTTGACTCAAAGTTTAGGTTCATATTTGACCTGGGTTCAAACAACGGGTTCATATTTGACTCGAAGTTTAGGTTCATATCTGACCTGGTTTCAAACAACAGGTTCATATTTGACTCGAAGTTTAGGTTCACATTTGACTTGGCTTTAAACAACGGTTTCATGTTTAACTCAAAGTTTAGGTTCATATTTGACCTGGTTTCAAACAACGGGTTCGTATTTGACTCGAAGTTTGGGTTCACATTTGACCTGGGTTCAAACAACGGGTTCATATTTGACTCGAAGTTTAGGTTCACATGTTACTTGGGTTCAAACAACGGGTTCATATTTGACTCGAAGTTTAGGTTCATATTTGACCTGGGTTCAAACAACAGGTTCATGTTTGACTCGAAGTTTAGGTTCATATCTGACCTGGTTTCAAACAACGGGTTCATATTTGACTCGAAGTTTGGGTTCACATTTGACCTGGGTTCAAACAACGGGTTCATATTTGACTCGAAGTTTAGGTTCACATGTTACTTGGGTTCAAACAACGGGTTCATATTTGACTCGAAGTTTAGGTTCATATTTGACCTGGGTTCAAACAACAGGTTCATGTTTGACTCGAAGTTTAGGTTCATATCTGACCTGGTTTCAAACAACGGGTTCATATTTGACTCGAAGTTTAGGTTCATATTTGACATGCGTTCAAACAACGGGTTTATATTTGACTCAAAGTTTAGGTTCATATCTGACCTGGGTTCAAACAACGGGTTCATGTTTGACTCGAAGTTTAGGTTCATATCTGACGTGGTTTTAAACAACATTCATATTTGACTCGAAGTTTAGGTTCACATTTGACCTGGGTTCAAACAACGGGTTCATATTTGACTCGAACTTTAGGTTCACATTTGACCTGGGTTCAAACAACGGGTTCATGTTTGACTTGAAGTTTAGGTTCACATCTGACCTGGGTTCAAACAACGGGTTCATATTTGACTCGAAGTTTAGGTTCACATTTGCCCTGGGTTCAAACAACGGGTTCATATTTGACTCAAAGTTTAGGTTCATATTTGACCTGGGTTCAAACAACGGGTTCATGTTTGACTCGAAGTTAAGGTTCATATCTGACTTTGTTTCAAACAACGGGTTCATATTTGACTCAAAGTTTAGGTTCATATTTGACCTGGGTTCAAACAACGGGTTCATATTTGATTCGAAGTTTAGGTTCATATCTGACCTGGTTTCAAACAACAGGTTCATATTTGACTCGAAGTTTAGGTTCACATTTAACTTGGCTTTAAACAACGGTTTCATGTTTAACTCAAAGTTTAGGTTCATATTTGACCTGGTTTCAAACAACGGGTTCATATTTGACTCGAAGTTTGGGTTCACATTTGACCTGGGTTCAAACAACGGGTCATATTTGACTCGAAGTTTAGGTTCACATGTGACTTGGGTTCAAACAACGGGTTCATATTTGACTCGAAGTTTAGGTTCATATTTGACCTGGGTTCAAACAACGGGTTCATGTTGGACTCGAAATTTAGGTTCATGTCTGACTTGGTTTCAAACAACGGGTTCATATTTGACTCAAAGTTTAGGTTCATATTTGACCTGGGTTCAAACAACGGGTTCATGTTTGACTTGAAGTTTAGGTTCATATCTGACCTGGGTTCAAACAACGGGTTCATATTTGACTTGAAGTTTAGGTTCACATTTGACCTGGGTTCAAACAACGGGTTCAAATTTGACTCGAAGTTTAGGTTCATATCTATCCTAGTTTCAAACAAAAAGTTCATATTTGACTCGAAGTTTAGGTTCACATTTGACCTGGGTTCAAACAACGGGTTCATGTTTGACTTGAAGTTTAGGTTCATATCTGACCTGGGTTCAAACAACGGGTTCATATTTGACTCGAAGTTTAGGTTCACATTTGACCTAGGATCAAACAACGAGTTCATATTTGACTCGAAGTTTAGGTTCACATTTGACTTGGGTTCAAACAACGGGTTCATATTTGACTCAAATTTTAGGTTCATATTTGACCTGGGTTCTAACAACGGGTTCATGTTTGACTCGAAGTTTAGGTTCATATCTGACTTTGTTTCAAACAACAGGTTCATATTTGACTCAAAGTTTAGGTTCATATTTGACCTGGGTTCAAACAACGGGTTCATATTTGACTCGAAGTTTAGGTTCATATCTGACCTGGTTTCAAACAACAGGTTCATATTTGACTCGAAGTTTAGGTTCACATTTGACTTGGCTTTAAACAACGGTTTCATGTTTAACTCAAAGTTTAGGTTCATATTTGACCTGGTTTCAAACAACGGGTTCGTATTTGACTCGAAGTTTGGGTTCACATTTGACCTGGGTTCAAACAACGGGTTCATATTTGACTCGAAGTTTAGGTTCACATGTTACTTGGGTTCAAACAACGGATTCATATTTGACTCGAAGTTTAGGTTCATATTTGACCTGGGTTCAAACAACAGGTTCATGTTTGACTCGAAGTTTAGGTTCATATCTGACCTGGTTTCAAACAACGGGTTCATATTTGACTCGAAGTTTGGGTTCACATTTGACCTGGGTTCAAACAACGGGTTCATATTTGACTCGAAGTTTAGGTTCACATGTTACTTGGGTTCAAACAACGGGTTCATATTTGACTCGAAGTTTAGGTTCATATTTGACCTGGGTTCAAACAACAGGTTCATGTTTGACTCGAAGTTTAGGTTCATATCTGACCTGGTTTCAAACAACGGGTTCATATTTGACTCGAAGTTTAGGTTCATATTTGACATGCGTTCAAACAACGGGTTTATATTTGACTCAAAGTTTAGGTTCATATCTGACCTGGGTTCAAACAACGGGTTCATGTTTGACTCGAAGTTTAGGTTCATATCTGACGTGGTTTTAAACAACATTCATATTTGACTCGAAGTTTAGGTTCACATTTGACCTGGGTTCAAACAACGGGTTCATATTTGACTCGAACTTTAGGTTCACATTTGACCTGGGTTCAAACAACGGGTTCATGTTTGACTTGAAGTTTAGGTTCACATCTGACCTGGGTTCAAACAACGGGTTCATATTTGACTCGAAGTTTAGGTTCACATTTGCCCTGGGTTCAAACAACGGGTTCATATTTGACTCAAAGTTTAGGTTCATATTTGACCTGGGTTCAAACAACGGGTTCATGTTTGACTCGAAGTTAAGGTTCATATCTGACTTTGTTTCAAACAACGGGTTCATATTTGACTCAAAGTTTAGGTTCATATTTGACCTGGGTTCAAACAACGGGTTCATATTTGATTCGAAGTTTAGGTTCATATCTGACCTGGTTTCAAACAACAGGTTCATATTTGACTCGAAGTTTAGGTTCACATTTAACTTGGCTTTAAACAACGGTTTCATGTTTAACTCAAAGTTTAGGTTCATATTTGACCTGGTTTCAAACAACGGGTTCATATTTGACTCGAAGTTTGGGTTCACATTTGACCTGGGTTCAAACAACGGGTCATATTTGACTCGAAGTTTAGGTTCACATGTGACTTGGGTTCAAACAACGGGTTCATATTTGACTCGAAGTTTAGGTTCATATTTGACCTGGGTTCAAACAACGGGTTCATGTTGGACTCGAAATTTAGGTTCATGTCTGACTTGGTTTCAAACAACGGGTTCATATTTGACTCAAAGTTTAGGTTCATATTTGACCTGGGTTCAAACAACGGGTTCATGTTTGACTTGAAGTTTAGGTTCATATCTGACCTGGGTTCAAACAACGGGTTCATATTTGACTTGAAGTTTAGGTTCACATTTGACCTGGGTTCAAACAACGGGTTCAAATTTGACTCGAAGTTTAGGTTCATATCTATCCTAGTTTCAAACAAAAAGTTCATATTTGACTCGAAGTTTAGGTTCACATTTGACCTGGGTTCAAACAACGGGTTCATGTTTGACTTGAAGTTTAGGTTCATATCTGACCTGGGTTCAAACAACGGGTTCATATTTGACTCGAAGTTTAGGTTCACATTTGACCTAGGATCAAACAACGAGTTCATATTTGACTCGAAGTTTAGGTTCACATTTGACTTGGGTTCAAACAACGGGTTCATATTTGACTCAAATTTTAGGTTCATATTTGACCTGGGTTCTAACAACGGGTTCATGTTTGACTCGAAGTTTAGGTTCATATCTGACTTTGTTTCAAACAACAGGTTCATATTTGACTCAAAGTTTAGGTTCATATTTGACCTGGGTTCAAACAACGGGTTCATATTTGACTCGAAGTTTAGGTTCATATCTGACCTGGTTTCAAACAACAGGTTCATATTTGACTCGAAGTTTAGGTTCACATTTGACTTGGCTTTAAACAACGGTTTCATGTTTAACTCAAAGTTTAGGTTCATATTTGACCTGGTTTCAAACAACGGGTTCGTATTTGACTCGAAGTTTGGGTTCACATTTGACCTGGGTTCAAACAACGGGTTCATATTTGACTCGAAGTTTAGGTTCACATGTTACTTGGGTTCAAACAACGGGTTCATATTTGACTCGAAGTTTAGGTTCATATTTCACCTGGGTTCAAACAACAGGTTCATGTTTGACTCGAAGTTTAGGTTCATATCTGACCTGGTTTCAAACAACGGGTTCATATTTGACTCGAAGTTTAGGTTCATATTTGACCTGCGTTCAAACAACGGGTTTATATTTGACTCAAAGTTTAGGTTCATATCTGACCTGGGTTCAAACAACGGGTTCATGTTTGACTCGAATTTTAGGTTCATATCTGACGTGGTTTTAAACAACGTTCATATTTGACTCGAAGTTTAGGTTCACATTTGACCTGGGTTCAAACAACGGGTTCATATTTGACTCGAACTTTAGGTTCACATTTGACCTGGGTTCAAACAACGGGTTCATGTTTGACTTGAAGTTTAGGTTCACATCTGACCTGGGTTCAAACAACGGGTTCATATTTGACTCGAAGTTTAGGTTCACATTTGACCTAGGATCAAACAACGAGTTCATATTTGACTCGAAGTTTAGGTTCACATTTGCCCTGGGTTCAAACAACGGGTTCATATTTGACTCAAAGTTTAGGTTCATATTTGACCTGGGTTCAAACAACGGGTTCATGTTTGACTCGAAGTTAAGGTTCATATCTGACTTTGTTTCAAACAACGGGTTCATATTTGACTCAAAGTTTAGGTTCATATTTGACCTGGGTTCAAACAACGGGTTCATATTTGATTCGAAGTTTAGGTTCATATCTGACCTGGTTTCAAACAACAGGTTCATATTTTACTCGAAGTTTAGGTTCACATTTAACTTGGCTTTAAACAACGGTTTCATGTTTAACTCAAAGTTTAGGTTCATATTTGACCTGGTTTCAAACAACAGGTTCATATTTGACTCGAAGTTTGGGTTCACATTTGACCTGGGTTCAAACAACGGGTTCATATTTGACTCGAAGTTTAGGTTCACATGTGACTTGGGTTCAAACAACGGGTTCATATTTGACTCGAAGTTTAGGTTCATATTTGACCTGGGTTCAAACAACGGGTTCATGTTGGACTCAAAGTTTAGGTTCATATCTGACCTGCGTTCAAACAACGGGTTCATATTTGACTCGAAGTTTAGGTTCATATTTGACCTGGGTTCAAACAACGGGTTCATGTTAGACTCGAAGTTTAGGTTCATATATGACGTGGTTTTAAACAACGTTCATATTTGACTCGAAGTTTAGGTTCACATTTGACCTGGGTTCAAACAACGGGTTCATATTTGACTCGAAGTTTAGGTTCACTTTTGACCTAGGTTAAAACAACGGATTCATGTTTGACTCAAAGTTTAGGTTCATATCTGACCTGGTTTCAAACAACGGGTTCATATTTGACTCGAAGTTTAGGTTCACATTTGACCTGGCTTCAAACAACGGGTTCTATTTGTCTCGAAGTTTAGGTTCAGATTTGACCTGGGTTCAAACAACGGGTTCATATTTGATTCGAAGTTTAGGTTCACATGTGACTTGGGTTCAAACAACGGGTTCATATTTGACTCGAATTTGAGGTTCATATTTGACCTGGGTTCAAACAACGGGTTCATGTTTGACTCGAAGTTTAGGTTCATATCTGACCTGGTCTCAAACAACGCGTTCATATTTGACTCGAAGTTTAGGTTCATATTTGACCTGTGTTCAAACAACGGGTTTATATTTCACTCAAATTTTAGGTTCATATCTAACCTGGTTTCAAACAACGGGTTCATATTTGACTCGAAGTTTAGGTTCACATTTGACTTGGCTTTAAACAACGGTTTCATGTTTAACTCAAAGTTTAGGTTCATATTTGACCTGGTTTCAAACAACGGGTTCGTATTTGACTCGAAGTTTGGGTTCACATTTGACCTGGGTTCAAACAACGGGTTCATATTTTACTCGAAGTTTAGGTTCACATGTTACTTGGGTTCAAACAACGGGTTCATATTTGACTCGAAGTTTAGGTTCATATTTGACCTGGGTTCAAACAACAGGTTCATGTTTGACTCGAAGTTTAGGTTCATATCTGACCGGGTTTCAAACAACGGGTTCATATTTGACTCGAAGTTTAGGTTCATATTTGACCTGCGTTCAAACAACGGGTTTATATTTGACTCAAAGTTTAGGTTCATATCTGACCTGGGTTCAAAGAACGGGTTCATGTTTGACTCGAAGTTTAGGTTCATATCTGACGTGGTTTTAAACAACGTTCATATTTGACTCGAAGTTTAGGTTCACATTTGACCTGGGTTCAAACAACGGGTTCATATTTGACTCGAACTTTAGGTTCACATTTGACCTGGGTTCAAACAACGGGTTCATGTTTGACTTGAAGTTTAGGTTCACATCTGACCTGGGTTCAAACAACGGGTTCATATTTGACTCAAAGTTTAGGTTCACATTTGACCTAGGATCAAACAACGAGTTCATATTTGACTCGAAGTTTAGGTTCACATTTGCCCTGGGTTCAAACAACGGGTTCATATTTGACTCAAAGTTTAGGTTCATATTTGACCTGGGTTCAAACAACGGGTTCATGTTTGACTCGAAGTTAAGGTTCATATCTGACTTTGTTTCAAACAACGGGTTCATATTTGACTCAAAGTTTAGGTTCATATTTGACCTGGGTTCAAACAACGGGTTCATATTTGATTCGAAGTTTAGGTTCATATCTGACCTGGTTTCAAACAACAGGTTCATATTTGACTCGAAGTTTAGGTTCACATTTAACTTGGCTTTAAACAACGGTTTCATGTTTAACTCAAAGTTTAGGTTCATATTTGACCTGGTTTCAAACAACAGGTTCATATTTGACTCGAAGTTTGGGTTCACATTTGACCTGGGTTCAAACAACGGGTTCATATTTGACTCGAAGTTTAGGTTCATATTTGACCTGGGTTCAAACAACGGGTTCATGTTGGACTCGAAGTTTAGGTTCATATCTGACCTGCGTTCAAACAACGGGTTCATATTTGACTCGAAGTTTAGGTTCATATTTGACCTGGGTTCAAACAACGGGTTCATGTTTGACTCGAAGTTTAGGTTCATATATGACGTGGTTTTAAACAACGTTCATATTTGACTCGAAGTTTAGGTTCACATTTGACCTGGGTTCAAACAACGGGTTCATATTTGACTCGAAGTTTAGGTTCACTTTTGACCTAGGTTAAAACAACGGATTCATGTTTGACTCAAAGTTTAGGTTCATATCTGACCTGGTTTCAAACAACGGGTTCATATTTGACTCGAAGTTTAGGTTCACATTTGACCTGGCTTCAAACAACGGGTTCTATTTGTCTCGAAGTTTAGGTTCAGATTTGACCTGGGTTCAAACAACGGGTTCATATTTGATTCGAAGTTTAGGTTCACATGTGACTTGGGTTCAAACAACGGGTTCATATTTGACTCGAATTTGAGGTTCATATTTGACCTGGGTTCAAACAACGGGTTCATGTTTGACTCGAAGTTTAGGTTCATATCTGACCTGGTCTCAAACAACGCGTTCATATTTGACTCGAAGTTTAGGTTCATATTTGACCTGTGTTCAAACAACGGGTTTATATTTCACTCAAATTTTAGGTTCATATCTAACCTGGTTTCAAACAACGGGTTCATATTTGACTCGAAGTTCAGGTTCACATTTGACCTGGGTTCAAACAACGAGTTCATGTTTGACTCGAAGTTTAGGTTCATATCTTACCTGGTTTCAAACAACGGGTTCATATTTGACTCGAAGTTTAGATTCCTATCTGACCTGGTTTCAAACAACGGGTTCATATTTGACTCGAAGTTTAGGTTCACTTTTGACCTAGGTTCAAACAACGGGTTCATGTTTGACTCAAAGTTTAGGTTCATATCTGACCTGGTTTTAAACAACGTTCATATTTGACTCGAAGTTTAGGTTCACATTTGACCTGGGTTCAAACAGAGGGTTCATATTTGACTCGAAGTTTAGGTTCACATTGGCCCTGGGTTCAAACAACGGGTTCATATTTGACTCGAAGTTTAGGTTCATATTTGACCTGGGTTCAAACAACGGGTTCATGTTTGACTCGAAGTTAAGGTTCATATCTGACTTTGTTTCAAACAACGGGTTCATATTTGACTCAAAGTTTAGGTTCATATTTGACCTAGGTTCAAACAACGGGTTCATATTTGATTCGAAGTTTAGGTTCATATCTGACCTGGTTTCAAACAACAGGTTCATATTTGACTCGAAGTTTAGGTTCACATTTAACTTGGCTTTAAACAACGGTTTCATGTTTAACTCAAAGTTTAGGTTCATATTTGACCTGGTTTCAAACAACGGGTTCATATTTGACTCGAAGTTTGGGTTCACATTTGACCTGGGTTCAAACAACGGGTTCATATTTGACTCGAAGTTTAGGTTCACATGTGACTTGGGTTCAAACAACGGGTTCATATTTGACTCGAAGTTTAGGTTCATATTTGACCTGGGTTCAAACAACGGGTTCATGTTGGACTCGAAATTTAGGTTCATGTCTGACTTGGTTTCAAACAACGGGTTCATATTTGACTCAAAGTTTAGGTTCATATTTGACCTGGGTTCAAACAATGGGTTCATGTTTGACTTGAAGTTTAGGTTCATATCTGACCTGGGTTCAAACAACGGGTTCATATTTGACTCGAAGTTTAGGTTCACATTTGACCTGGGTTCAAACAACGGGTTCAAATTTGACTCGAAGTTTAGGTTCATATCTAACCTAGTTTCAAACAACAAGTTCATATTTGACTCGAAGTTTAGGTTCACATTTGACCTGGGTTCAAACAACGGGTTCATGTTTGACTTGAAGTTTAGGTTCATATCTGACCTGGGTTCAAACAACGGGTTCATATTTGACTCGAAGTTTAGGTTCACATTTGACCTAGGATCAAACAACGAGTTCATATTTGACTCGAAGTTTAGGTTCACATTTGACTTGGGTTCAAACAACGGGTTCATATTTGACTCAAATTTTAGGTTCATATTTGACCTGGGTTCTAACAACGGGTTCATGTTTGACTCGAAGTTTAGGTTCATATCTGACTTTGTTTCAAACAACAGGTTCATATTTGACTCAAAGTTTAGGTTCATATTTGACCTGGGTTCAAACAACGGGTTCATATTTGACTCGAAGTTTAGGTTCATATTTGACCTGGGTTCAAACAACGGGTTCAAATTTGACTCGAAGTTTAGGTTCATATCTAACCTAGTTTCAAACAACAAGTTCATATTTGACTCGAAGTTTAGGTTCACATTTGACCTGGGTTCAAACAACGGGTTCATGTTTGACTTGAAGTTTAGGTTCATATCTGACCTGGGTTCAAACAACGGGTTCATATTTGACTCGAAGTTTAGGTTCACATTTGACCTAGGATCAAACAACGAGTTCATATTTGACTCGAAGTTTAGGTTCACATTTGACTTGGGTTCAAACAACGGGTTCATATTTGACTCAAATTTTAGGTTCATATTTGACCTGGGTTCTAACAACGGGTTCATGTTTGACTCGAAGTTTAGCTTCATATCTGACTTTGTTTCAAACAACAGGTTCATATTTGACTCAAAGTTTAGGTTCATATTTGACCTGGGTTCAAACAACGGGTTCATATTTGACTCGAAGTTTAGGTTCATATCTGACCTGGGTTCAAACAACGGGTTCATATTTGACTCGAAGTTTAGGTTCACATTTGACCTGGGTTCAAACAACGGGTTCAAATTTGACTCGAAGTTTATGTTCATATCTAACCTAGTTTCAAACAACAAGTTCATATTTGACTCGAAGTTTAGGTTCACATTTGACCTGGGTTCAAACAACGGGTTCATGTTTGACTTGAAGTTTAGGTTCATATCTGACCTGGGTTCAAACAACGGGTTCATATTTGACTCGAAGTTTAGGTTCACATTTGACCTAGGATCAAATAACGAGTTCATATTTGACTCGAAGTTTAGGTTCACATTTGACTTGGGTTCAAACAACGGGTTCATATTTGACTCAAATTTTAGGTTCATATTTGACCTGGGTTCTAACAACGGGTTCATGTTTGACTCGAAGTTTAGGTTCATATCTGACTTTGTTTCAAACAACAGGTTCATATTTGACTCAAAGTTTAGGTTCATATTTGACCTGGGTTCAAACAACGGGTTCATATTTGACTCGAAGTTTAGGTTCATATCTGACCTGGTTTCAAACAACAGGTTCATATTTGACTCGAAGTTTAGGTTCACATTTGCCCTGGGTTCAAACAACGGGTTCATATTTGACTCAAAGTTTAGGTTCATATTTGACCTGGGTTCAAACAACGGGTTCATGTTTGACTCGAAGTTAAGGTTCATATCTGACTTTGTTTCAAACAACGGGTTCATATTTGACTCAAAGTTTAGGTTCATATTTGACCTGGGTTCAAACAACGGGTTCATATTTGATTCGAAGTTTAGGTTCATATCTGACCTGGTTTCAAACAACAGGTTCATATTTGACTCGAAGTTTAGGTTCACATTTAACTTGGCTTTAAACAACGGTTTCATGTTTAACTCAAAGTTTAGGTTCATATTTGACCTGGTTTCAAACAACGGGTTCATATTTGACTCGAAGTTTGGGTTCACATTTGACTTGGGTTCAAACAACGGGTTCATATTTGACTCAAAGTTTAGGTTCATATTTGACCTGGGTTCAAACAACGGGTTCATATTTGACTCGAAGTTTAGGTTCATATCTGACCTGGTTTCAAACAACAGGTTCATCTTTGACTCGAAGTTTAGGTTCACATTTGACTTGGCTTTAAACAACGGTTTCATGTTTAACTCAAAGTTTAGGTTCATATTTGACCTGGTTTCAAACAACGGGTTCATATTTGACTCGAACTTTGGGTTCACATTTGACCTGGGTTCAAACAACGGGTTCATATTTGACTCGAAGTTTAGGTTCACATGTTACTTGGGTTCAAACAACGGGTTCATATTTGACTCGAAGTTTAGGTTCATATTTGACCTAGGTTCAAACAACAGGTTCATGTTTGACTCGAAGTTTAGGTTCATATCTGACCTGGTTTCAAACAACGGGTTCATATTTGACTCGAAGTTTAGGTTCATATTTGACCTGCGTTCAAACAACGGGTTTATATTTGACTCAAAGTTTAGGTTCATATCTGACCTGGGTTCAAACAACGGGTTCATGTTTGACTCGAAGTTTAGGTTCATATCTGACGTGGTTTTAAACAACGTTCATATTTGACTCGAAGTTTAGGTTCACATTTGACCTGGGTTCAAACAACGGGTTCATATTTGACTCGAACTTTAGGTTCACATTTGACCTGGGTTCAAACAACGGGTTCATGTTTGACTTGAAGTTTAGGTTCACATCTGACCTGGGTTCAAACAACGGGTTCATATTTGACTCGAAGTTTAGGTTCACATTTGACCTAGGATCAAACAACGAGTTCATATTTGACTCGAAGTTTAGGTTCACGTTTGCCCTGGGTTCAAACAACGGGTTCATATTTGACTCAAAGTTTAGGTTCATATTTGACCTGGGTTCAAACAACGGGTTCATGTTTGACTCGAAGTTAAGGTTCGTATCTGACTTTGTTTCAAACAACGGGTTCATATTTGACTCAAAGTTTAGGTTCATATTTGACCTGGGTTCAAACAACGGGTTCATATTTGATTCGAAGTTTAGGTTCATATTTGACCTGGTTTCAAACAACAGGTTCATATTTGACTCGAAGTTTAGGTTCACATTTAACTTGGCTTTAAACAACAGTTTCATGTTTAACTCAAAGTTTAGGTTCATATTTGACCTGGTTTCAAACAACGGGTTCATATTTGACTCGAAGTTTGGGTTCACATTTGACCTGGGTTCAAACAACGGGTTCATATTTGACTCGAAGTTTAGGTTCACATGTGACTTGGGTTCAAACAACGGGTTCATATTTGACTCGAAGTTTAGGTTCATATTTGACCTGGGTTCAAACAACGGGTTCATGTTGGACTCAAAGTTTAGGTTCATATCTGACCTGCGTTCAAACAACGGGTTCATATTTGACTCGAAGTTTAGGTTCATATTTGACCTGGGTTCAAACAACGGGTTCATGTTTGACTCGAAGTTTAGGTTCTTATCTGACGTGGTTTTAAACAACGTTCATATTTGACTTGAAGTTTAGGTTCAAATTTGACCTGGGTTCAAACAACGGGTTCATATTTGACTCGAAGTTTAGGTTCACTTTTGACCTAGGTTAAAACAACGGATTCATGTTTGACTCAAAGTTTAGGTTCATATCTGACCTGGTCTCAAACAACGGGTTCATATTTGACTCGAAGTTTAGGTACACATTTGACCTAGGATCAAACAACGAGTTCATATTTGACTCGAAGTTTAGGTTCACATTTGACTTGGGTTCAAACAACGGGTTCATATTTGACTCAAATTTTAGGTTCATATTTGACCTGGGTTCTAACAACGGGTTTATGTTTGACTCGAAGTTTAGCTTCATATCTGACTTTGTTTCAAACAACAGGTTCATATTTGACTCAAAGTTTAGGTTCATATTTGACCTGGGTTCAAACAACGGGTTCATATTTGACTCGAAGTTTAGGTTCATATCTGAGCTGGGTTCAAACAACGGGTTCATATTTGACTCGAAGTTTAGGTTCACATTTGACCTGGGTTCAAACAACGGGTTCAAATTTGACTCGAAGTTTATGTTCATATCTAACCTAGTTTCAAACAACAAGTTCATATTTGACTCGAAGTTTAGGTTCACATTTGACCTGGGTTCAAACAACGGGTTCATGTTTGACTTGAAGTTTAGGTTCATATCTGACCTGGGTTCAAACAACAGGTTCATATTTGACTCGAAGTTTAGGTTCACATTTGACCTAGGATCAAACAACGAGTTCATATTTGACTCGAAGTTTAGGTTCACATTTGACTTGGGTTCAAACAACGGGTTCATATTTGACTCAAATTTTAGGTTCATATTTGACCTGGGTTCTAACAACGGGTTCATGTTTGACTCGAAGTTTAGGTTCATATCTGACTTTGTTTCAAACAACAGGTTCATATTTGACTCAAAGTTTAGGTTCATATTTGACCTGGGTTCAAACAACGGGTTCATATTTGACTCGAAGTTTAGGTTCATATCTGACCTGGTTTCAAACAACAGGTTCATATTTGACTCGAAGTTTAGGTTCACATTTGCCCTGGGTTCAAACAACGGGTTCATATTTGACTCAAAGTTTAGGTTCATATTTGACCAGGGTTCAAACAACGGGTTCATGTTTGACTCGAAGTTAAGGTTCATATCTGACTTTGTTTCAAACAACGGGTTCATATTTGACTCAAAGTTTAGGTTCATATTTGACCTGGGTTCAAACAACGGGTTCATATTTGATTCGAAGTTTAGGTTCATATCTGACCTGGTTTCAAACAACAGGTTCATATTTGACTCGAAGTTTAGGTTCACATTTAACTTGGCTTTAAACAACGGTTTCATGTTTAACTCAAAGTTTAGGTTCATATTTGACCTGGTTTCAAACAACGGGTTCATATTTGACTCGAAGTTTGGGTTCACATTTGACCTGGGTTCAAACAACGGGTTCATATTTGACTCGAAGTTTAGGTTCACATGTGACTTGGGTTCAAACAACGGGTTCATATTTGACTCGAAGTTTAGGTTCATATTTGACCTGGGTTCAAACAACGGGTTCATGTTGGACTCGAAATTTAGGTTCATGTCTGACCTGGTTTCAAACAACGGGTTCATATTTGACTCGAAGTTTAGGTTCATATTTGACCTGCGTTCAAACAACGGGTTTATATTTGACTCAAAGTTTAGGTTCATATCTGTCCTGGGTTCAAACAACGGGTTCATGTTTGACTCGAAGTTTAGGTTCATATCTGACGTGGTTTTAAACAACGTTCATATTTGACTCGAAGTTTAGGTTCACATTTGACCTGGGTTCAAACAACGGGTTCATATTTGACTCGAACTTTAGGTTCACATTTGACCTGGGTTCAAACAACAGGTTCATGTTTGACTCGAAGTTTAGGTTCATATCTGACCTGGTTTCAAACAACGGGTTCATATTTGACTCGAAGTTTAGGTTCATATTTGACCTGCGTTCAAACAACGGGTTTATATTTGACTCAAAGTTTAGGTTCATATCTGACCTGGGTTCAAACAACGGGTTCATGTTTGACTCGAAGTTTAGGTTCATATCTGACGTGGTTTTAAACAACGTTCATATTTGACTCGAAGTTTAGGTTCACATTTGACCTGGGTTCAAACAACGGGTTCATATTTGACTCGAACTTTAGGTTCACATTTGACCTGGGTTCAAACAACGGGTTCATGTTTGACTTGAAGTTTAGGTTCACATCTGACCTGGGTTCAAACAACGGGTTCATATTTGACTCGAAGTTTAGGTTCACATTTGACCTAGGATCAAACAACGAGTTCATATTTGACTCGAAGTTTAGGTTCACGTTTGCCCTGGGTTCAAACAACGGGTTCATATTTGACTCAAAGTTTAGGTTCATATTTGACCTGGGTTCAAACAACGGGTTCATGTTTGACTCGAAGTTAAGGTTCGTATCTGACTTTGTTTCAAACAACGGGTTCATATTTGACTCAAAGTTTAGGTTCATATTTGACCTGGGTTCAAACAACGGGTTCATATTTGATTCGAAGTTTAGGTTCATATCTGACCTGGTTTCAAACAACAGGTTCATATTTGACTCGAAGTTTAGGTTCACATTTAACTTGGCTTTAAACAACAGTTTCATGTTTAACTCAAAGTTTAGGTTCATATTTGACCTGGTTTCAAACAACGGGTTCATATTTGACTCGAAGTTTGGGTTCACATTTGACCTGGGTTCAAACAACGGGTTCATATTTGACTCGAAGTTTAGGTTCACATGTGACTTGGGTTCAAACAACGGGTTCATATTTGACTCGAAGTTTAGGTTCATATTTGACCTGGGTTCAAACAACGGGTTCATGTTGGACTCAAAGTTTAGGTTCATATCTGACCTGCGTTCAAACAACGGGTTCATATTTGACTCAAAGTTTAGGTTCATATTTGACCTGGGTTCAAACAACGGGTTCATGTTTGACTCGAAGTTTAGGTTCTTATCTGACGTGGTTTTAAACAACGTTCATATTTGACTTGAAGTTTAGGTTCAAATTTGACCTGGGTTCAAACAACGGGTTCATATTTGACTCGAAGTTTAGGTTCACTTTTGACCTAGGTTAAAACAACGGATTCATGTTTGACTCAAAGTTTAGGTTCATATCTGACCTGGTCTCAAACAACGGGTTCATATTTGACTCGAAGTTTAGGTACACATTTGACCTAGGATCAAACAACGAGTTCATATTTGACTCGAAGTTTAGGTTCACATTTGACTTGGGTTCAAACAACGGGTTCATATTTGACTCAAATTTTAGGTTCATATTTGACCTGGGTTCTAACAACGGGTTTATGTTTGACTCGAAGTTTAGCTTCATATCTGACTTTGTTTCAAACAACAGGTTCATATTTGACTCAAAGTTTAGGTTCATATTTGACCTGGGTTCAAACAACGGGTTCATATTTGACTCGAAGTTTAGGTTCATATCTGAGCTGGGTTCAAACAACGGGTTCATATTTGACTCGAAGTTTAGGTTCACATTTGACCTGGGTTCAAACAACGGGTTCAAATTTGACTCGAAGTTTATGTTCATATCTAACCTAGTTTCAAACAACAAGTTCATATTTGACTCGAAGTTTAGGTTCACATTTGACCTGGGTTCAAACAACGGGTTCATGTTTGACTTGAAGTTTAGGTTCATATCTGACCTGGGTTCAAACAACGGGTTCATATTTGACCTGAAGTTTAGGTTCACATTTGACCTAGGATCAAACAACGAGTTCATATTTGACTCGAAGTTTAGGTTCACATTTGACTTGGGTTCAAACAACGGGTTCATATTTGACTCAAATTTTAGGTTCATATTTGACCTGGGTTCTAACAACGGGTTCATGTTTGACTCGAAGTTTAGGTTCATATCTGACTTTGTTTCAAACAACAGGTTCATATTTGACTCAAAGTTTAGGTTCATATTTGACCTGGGTTCAAACAACGGGTTCATATTTGACTCGAAGTTTAGGTTCATATCTGACCTGGTTTCAAACAACAGGTTCATATTTGACTCGAAGTTTAGGTTCACATTTGCCCTGGGTTCAAACAACGGGTTCATATTTGACTCAAAGTTTAGGTTCATATTTGACCAGGGTTCAAACAACGGGTTCATGTTTGACTCGAAGTTAAGGTTCATATCTGACTTTGTTTCAAACAACGGGTTCATATTTGACTCAAAGTTTAGGTTCATATTTGACCTGGGTTCAAACAACGGGTTCATATTTGATTCGAAGTTTAGGTTCATATCTGACCTGGTTTCAAACAACAGGTTCATATTTGACTCGAAGTTTAGGTTCACATTTAACTTGGCTTTAAACAACGGTTTCATGTTTAACTCAAAGTTTAGGTTCATATTTGACCTGGTTTCAAACAACGGGTTCATATTTGACTCGAAGTTTGGGTTCACATTTGACCTGGGTTCAAACAACGGGTTCATATTTGACTCGAAGTTTAGGTTCACATGTGACTTGGGTTCAAACAACGGGTTCATATTTGACTCGAAGTTTAGGTTCATATTTGACCTGGGTTCAAACAACGGGTTCATGTTGGACTCGAAATTTAGGTTCATGTCTGACCTGGTTTCAAACAACGGGTTCATATTTGACTCGAAGTTTAGGTTCATATTTGACCTGCGTTCAAACAACGGGTTTATATTTGACTCAAAGTTTAGGTTCATATCTGTCCTGGGTTCAAACAACGGGTTCATGTTTGACTCGAAGTTTAGGTTCATATCTGACGTGGTTTTAAACAACGTTCATATTTGACTCGAAGTTTAGGTTCACATTTGACCTGGGTTCAAACAACGGGTTCATATTTGACTCGAACTTTAGGTTCACATTTGACCTGGGTTCAAACAACGGGTTCATGTTTGACTTGAAGTTTAGGTTCACATCTGACCTGGGTTCAAACAACGGGTTCATATTTGACTCGAAGTTTAGGTTCACATTTGACCTAGGATCAAACAACGAGTTCATATTTGACTCGAAGTTTAGGTTCACATTTGCCCTGGGTTCAAACAACGGGTTCATATTTGACTCAAAGTTTAGGTTCATATTTGACCTGGGTTCAAACAACGGGTTCATGTTTGACTCGAAGTTAAGGTTCGTATCTGACTTTGTTTCAAACAACGGGTTCATATTTGACTCAAAGTTTAGGTTCATATTTGACCTGGGTTCAAACAACGGGTTCATATTTGATTCGAAGTTTAGGTTCATATCTGACCTGGTTTCAAACAACAGGTTCATATTTGACTCGAAGTTTAGGTTCACATTTAACTTGGCTTTAAACAACAGTTTCATGTTTAACTCAAAGTTTAGGTTCATATTTGACCTGGTTTCAAACAACGGGTTCATATTTGACTCGAAGTTTGGGTTCACATTTGACCTAGGTTCAAACAACGGGTTCATATTTGACTCGAAGTTTAGGTTCACATGTGACTTGGGTTCAAACAACGGGTTCATATTTGACTCGAAGTTTAGGTTCATATTTGACCTGGGTTCAAACAACGGGTTCATGTTGGACTCAAAGTTTAGGTTCATATCTGACCTGCGTTCAAACAACGGGTTCATATTTGGCTCGAAGTTTAGGTTCATATTTAACCTGGGTTCAAACAACGGGTTCATGTTTGACTCGAAGTTTAGGTTCATATCTGACGTGGTTTTAAACAACGTTCATATTTGACTCGAAGTTTAGGTTCACATTTGACCTGGGTTCAAACAACGGGTTCATATTTGACTCGAACTTTAGGTTCACTTTTGACCTAGGTTAAAACAACGGATTCATGTTTGACTCAAAGTTTAGGTTCATATCTGACCTGGTTTCAAACAACGGGTTCATATTTGACTCGAAGTTTAGGTTCACATTTGACCTGGCTTCAAACAACGGGTTCTATTTGTCTCAAAGTTTAGGTTCACATTTGACCTGGGTTCAAACAACGGGTTCATATTTGATTCGAAGTTTAGGTTCACATGTGACTTGGGTTCAAACAACGGGTTCATATTTGACTCGAATTTGAGGTTCATATTTGACCTGGGTTCAAACAACGGGTTCATGTTTGACTCGAAGTTTAGGTTCATATCTGACCTGGTCTCAAACAACGCGTTCATATTTGACTCGAAGTTTAGGTTCATATTTGACCTGTGTTCAAACAACGGGTTTATATTTCACTCAAATTTTAGGTTCATATCTAACCTGGTTTCAAACAACGGGTTCATATTTGACTCGAAGTTCAGGTTCACATTTGACCTGGGTTCAAACAACGAGTTCATGTTTGACTCGAAGTTTAGGTTCATATCTTACCTGGTTTCAAACAACGGGTTCATATTTGACTCGAAGTTTAGATTCCTATCTGACCTGGTTTCAAACAACGGGTTCATATTTGACTCGAAGTTTAGGTTCACTTTTGACCTAGGTTCAAACAACGGGTTCATGTTTGACTCGAAGTTTAGGTTCATATCTGACCTGGTTTTAAACAACGTTCATATTTGACTCGAAGTTTAGGTTCACATTTGACCTGGGTTCAAACAGAGGGTTCATATTTGACTCGAAGTTTAGGTTCACATTGGCCCTGGGTTCAAACAACGGGTTCATATTTGACTCGAAGTTTAGGTTCATATTTGACCTGGGTTCAAACAACGGGTTCATGTTTGACTCGAAGTTTAGGTTCATGTCTGACTTGGTTTCAAACAACGGGTTCATATTTGACTCAAAGTTTAGGTTCATATTTGACCTGGGTTCAAACAACGGGTTCATGTTTGACTTGAAGTTTAGGTTCATATCTGACCTGGGTTCAAACAACGGGTTCATATTTGACTCGAAGTTTAGGTTCACATTTGACCAGGGTTCAAACAACGGGTTCAAATTTGACTCGAAGTTTAGGTTCATATCTAACCTAGTTTCAAACAACAAGTTCATATTTGACTCGAAGTTTAGGTTCACATTTGACCTGGGTTCAAACAACGGGTTCATGTTTGACTTGAAGTTTAGGTTCATATCTGACCTGGGTTCAAACAACGGGTTCATATTTGACTCGAAGTTTAGGTTCACATTTGACCTAGGATCAAACAATGAGTTCATATTTGACTCGAAGTTTAGGTTCACATTTGACTTGGGTTCAAACAACGGGTTCATATTTGACTCAAATTTTAGGTTCATATTTGACCTGGGTTCTAACAACGGGTTCATGTTTGACTCGAAGTTTAGGTTCATATCTGACTTTGTTTCAAACAACAGGTTCATATTTGACTCAAAGTTTAGGTTCATATTTGACCTGGGTTCAAACAACGGGTTCATATTTGACTCGAAATTTAGGTTCATATCTGACCTGGTTTCAAACAACAGGTTCATATTTGACTCGAAGTTTAGGTTCACATTTGACTTGGCTTTAAACAACGGTTTCATGTTTAACTCAAAGTTTAGGTTCATATTTGACCTGGTTTCAAACAACGGGTTCATATTTGACTCGAAGTTTGGGTTCACATTTGACCTGGGTTCAAACAACGGGTTCATATTTGACTCGAAGTTTAGGTTCACATGTTACTTGGGTTCAAACAACGGGTTCATATTTGACTCGAAGTTTAGGTTCATATTTGACCTGGGTTCAAACAACAGGTTCATGTTTGACTCGAAGTTTAGGTTCATATCTGACCTGGTTTCAAACAACGGATTCATATTTGACTCGAAGTTTAGGTTCATATTTGACCTGCGTTCAAACAACGGGTTTATATTTGACTCAAAGTTTAGGTTCATATCTGACCTGGGTTCAAACAACGGGTTCATGTTTGACTCGAAGTTTAGGTTCATATCTGACGTGGTTTTAAACAACGTTCATATTTGACTCGAAGTTTAGGTTCACATTTGACCTGGGTTCAAACAACGGGTTCATATTTGACTCGAACTTTAGGTTCACATTTGACCTGGGTTCAAACAACGGGTTCATGTTTGACTTGAAGTTTAGGTTCACATCTGACCTGGGTTCAAACAACGGGTTCATATTTGACTCGAAGTTTAGGTTCACATTTGACCTAGGATCAAACAACGAGTTCATATTTGACTCGAAGTTTAGGTTCACATTGGCCCTGGGTGCAAACAACGGGTTCATATTTGACTCGAAGTTTAGGTTCATATTTGACCTGGGTTCAAACAACGGGTTCATGTTTGACTCGAAGTTTAGGTTCATGTCTGACTTGGTTTCAAACAACGGGTTCATATTTGACTCAAAGTTTAGGTTCATATTTGACCTGGGTTCAAACAACGGGTTCATGTTTGACTTGAAGTTTAGGTTCATATCTGACCTGGGTTCAAACAACGGGTTCATATTTGACTCGAAGTTTAGGTTCACATTTGACCAGGGTTCAAACAACGGGTTCAAATTTGACTCGAAGTTTAGGTTCATATCTAACCTAGTTTCAAACAACAAGTTCATATTTGACTCGAAGTTTAGGTTCATATTTGACCTGGGTTCAAACAACGGGTTCATGTTTGACTCGAAGTTTAGGTTCATGTCTGACTTGGTTTCAAACAACGGGTTCATATTTGACTCAAAGTTTAGGTTCATATTTGACCTGGGTTCAAACAACGGGTTCATGTTTGACTTGAAGTTTAGGTTCATATCTGACCTGGGTTCAAACAACGGGTTCATATTTGACTCGAAGTTTAGGTTCACATTTGACCAGGGTTCAAACAACGGGTTCAAATTTGACTCGAAGTTTAGGTTCATATCTAACCTAGTTTCAAACAACAAGTTCATATTTGACTCGAAGTTTGGGTTCACATTTGACCTGGGTTCAAACAACGGGTTCATATTTGACTCGAAGTTTAGGTTCACATGTTACTTGGGTTCAAACAACGGGTTCATATTTGACTCGAAGTTTAGGTTCATATTTGACCTGGGTTCAAACAACAGGTTCATGTTTGACTCGAAGTTTAGGTTCATATCTGACCTGGTTTCAAACAACGGATTCATATTTGACTCGAAGTTTAGGTTCATATTTGACCTGCGTTCAAACAACGGGTTTATATTTGACTCAAAGTTTAGGTTCATATCTGACCTGGGTTCAAACAACGGGTTCATGTTTGACTCGAAGTTTAGGTTCATATCTGACGTGGTTTTAAACAACGTTCATATTTGACTCGAAGTTTAGGTTCACATTTGACCTGGGTTCAAACAACGGGTTCATATTTGACTCGAACTTTAGGTTCACATTTGACCTGGGTTCAAACAACGGGTTCATGTTTGACTTGAAGTTTAGGTTCACATCTGACCTGGGTTCAAACAACGGGTTCATATTTGACTCGAAGTTTAGGTTCACATTTGACCTAGGATCAAACAACGAGTTCATATTTGACTCGAAGTTTAGGTTCACATTGGCCCTGGGTTCAAACAACGGGTTCATATTTGACTCGAAGTTTAGGTTCATATTTGACCTGGGTTCAAACAACGGGTTCATGTTTGACTCGAAGTTTAGGTTCATGTCTGACTTGGTTTCAAACAACGGGTTCATATTTGACTCAAAGTTTAGGTTCATATTTGACCTGGGTTCAAACAACGGGTTCATGTTTGACTTGAAGTTTAGGTTCATATCTGACCTGGGTTCAAACAACGGGTTCATATTTGACTCGAAGTTTAGGTTCACATTTGACCAGGGTTCAAACAACGGGTTCAAATTTGACTCGAAGTTTAGGTTCATATCTAACCTAGTTTCAAACAACAAGTTCATATTTGACTCGAAGTTTAGGTTCATATTTGACCTGGGTTCAAACAACGGGTTCATGTTTGACTTGAAGTTTAGGTTCATATCTGACCTGGGTTCAAACAACGGGTTCATATTTGACTCGAAGTTTAGGTTTACATTTGACCTAGGATCAAACAATGAGTTCATATTTGACTCGAAGTTTAGGTTCACATTTGACTTGGGTTCAAACAACGGGTTCATATTTGACTCAAATTTTAGGTTCATATTTGACCTGGGTTCTAACAACGGGTTCATGTTTGACTCGAAGTTTAGGTTCATATCTGACTTTGTTTCAAACAACAGGTTCATATTTGACTCAAAGTTTAGGTTCATATTTGACCTGGGTTCAAACAACGGGTTCATATTTGACTCGAAGTTTAGGTTCATTTCTGACCTGGTTTCAAACAACAGGTTCATATTTGACTCGAAGTTTAGGTTCACATTTGACTTGGCTTTAAACAACGGTTTCATGTTTAACTCAAAGTTTAGGTTCATATTTGACCTGGTTTCAAACAACGGGTTCATATTTGACTCGAAGTTTGGGTTCACATTTGACCTGGGTTCAAACAACGGGTTCATATTTGACTCGAAGTTTAGGTTCACATGTTACTTGGGTTCAAACAACGGGTTCATATTTGACTCGAAGTTTAGGTTCATATTTGACCTGGGTTCAAACAACAGGTTCATGTTTGACTCGAAGTTTAGGTTCATATCTGACCTGGTTTCAAACAACGGATTCATATTTGACTCGAAGTTTAGGTTCATATTTGACCTGCGTTCAAACAACGGGTTTATATTTGACTCAAAGTTTAGGTTCATATCTGACCTGGGTTCAAACAACGGGTTCATGTTTGACTCGAAGTTTAGGTTCATATCTGACGTGGTTTTAAACAACGTTCATATTTGACTCGAAGTTTAGGTTCACATTTGACCTGGGTTCAAACAACGGGTTCATATTTGACTCGAACTTTAGGTTCACATTTGACCTGGGTTCAAACAACGGGTTCATGTTTGACTTGAAGTTTAGGTTCACATCTGACCTGGGTTCAAACAACGGGTTCATATTTGACTCGAAGTTTAGGTTCACATTTGACCTAGGATCAAACAACGAGTTCATATTTGACTCGAAGTTTAGGTTCACATTTGCCCTGGGTTCAAACAACGGGTTCATATTTGACTCAAAGTTTAGGTTCATATTTGACCTGGGTTCAAACAACGGGTTCATGTTTGACTCGAAGTTAAGGTTCATATCTGACTTTGTTTCAAACAACGGGTTCATATTTGACTCAAAGTTTAGGTTCATATTTGACCTGGGTTCAAACAACGGGTTCATATTTGATTCGAAGTTTAGGTTCATATCTGACCTGGTTTCAAACAACAGGTTCATATTTGACTCGAAGTTTAGGTTCACATTTAACTTGGCTTTAAAAAACGGTTTCATGTTTAACTCAAAGTTTAGGTTCATATTTGACCTGGTTTCAAACAACGGGTTCATATTTGACTCGAAGTTTGGGTTCACATTTGACCTGGGTTCAAACAACGGGTTCATATTTGACTCGAAGTTTAGGTTCACATGTGACTTGGGTTCAAACAACGGGTTCATATTTGACTCGAAGTTTAGGTTCATATTTGACCTGGGTTCAAACAACGGGTTCATGTTGGACTCGAAGTTTAGGTTCATATCTGACCTGCGTTCAAACAACGGGTTCATATTTGACTCGAAGTTTAGGTTCATATTTGACCTGGGTTCAAACAACGGGTTCATGTTTGACTCGAAGTTTAGGTTCATATCTGACGTGGTTTTAAACAACGTTCATATTTGACTCGAAGTTTAGGTTCACATTTGACCTGGGTTCAAACAACGGGTTCATATTTGACTCGAAGTTTAGGTTCACTTTTGACCTAGGATAAAACAACGGATTCATGTTTGACTCAAAGTTTAGGTTCATATCTGACCTGGTTTCAAACAACGGGTTCATATTTGACTCGAAGTTTAGATTCACATTTGACCTGGCTTCAAACAACGGGTTCTATTTGTCTCGAAGTTTAGGTTCACATTTGACCTGGGTTCAAACAACGGGTTCATATTTGATTCGAAGTTTAGGTTCACATGTGACTTGGGTTCAAACAACGGGTTCATATTTGACTCGAATTATAGGTTCATATTTGACCTGGGTTCAAACAACGGGTTCATGTTTGACTCGAAGTTTAGGTTCATATCTGACCTGGTCTCAAACAACGCGTTCATATTTGACTCGAAGTTTAGGTTCATATTTGACCTGTGTTCAAACAACGGGTTTATATTTCACTCAAATTTTAGGTTCATATCTAACCTGTATTCAAACAACGGGTTCATATTTGACTCGAAGTTCAGGTTCACATTTGACCTGGGTTCAAACAACGGGTTCATGTTTGACTCGAAGTTTAGGTTCATATCTTACCTGGTTTCAAACAACGGGTTCATATTTGACTCGAAGTTTAGATTCCTATCTGACCTGGTTTCAAACAACGGGTTCATATTTGACTCGAAGTTTATGTTCATATAACCTGGGTTCAAACAACGGGTTCATGTTTGACTCGAAGTTTAGGTTTATATTTAACCTGGGTTCAAACAACGGGTTTATATTTGAATCGAAGTTTAGGTTCATATTTAACCTCTGCTCAAACAGCGGGTTCATATTTGACTCGAAGTTTAGATTCCTATCTGACCTGGTTTCAAACAACGGGTTCATATTTGACTCGAAGTTTAGGTTCACTTTTGACCTAGGTTCAAACAACGGGTTCATGTTTGACTCGAAGTTTAGGTTCATATCTGACCTGGTTTTAAACAACGTTTATATTTGACTCGAAGTTTAGGTTCACATTTGACCTGGGTTCAAACAGAGGGTTCATATTTGACTCCAAGTTTAGGTTCACATTGGCCCTGGGTTCAAACAACGGGTTCATATTTGACTCGAAGTTTAGGTTCATATTTGACCTGGGTTCAAACAACGGGTTCATGTTTGACTCGAAGTTTAGGTTCATGTCTGACTTGGTTTCAAACAACGGGTTCATATTTGACTCAAAGTTTAGGTTCATATTTGACCTGGGTTCAAACAACGGGTTCATGTTTGACTTGAAGTTTAGGTTCATATCTGACCTGGGTTCAAACAACAGGTTCATATTTGACTCGAAGTTTAGGTTCACATTTGACCTGGGTTCAAACAACGGGTTCAAATTTGACTCAAAGTTTAGGTTCGTATCTGACCTAGTTTCAAACAACAAGTTCATATTTGACTCGAAGTTTAGGTTCACATTTGACCTTGGTTCAAACAACGGGTTCATGTTTGACTTGAAGTTTAGGTTCATATCTGACCTGGGTTTAAACAACGGGTTCATATTTGACTCGAAGTTTAGGTTCACATTTGACCTAGGATCAAACAACGAGTTCATATTTGACTCGAAGTTTAGGTTCACATTTGACTTGGGTTCAAACAACGGGTTCATATTTGACTCAAATTTTAGGTTCATATTTGACCTGGGTTCTAACAACGGGTTCATGTTTGACTCAAAGTTTAGGTTCATATCTGACCTGGTTTCAAACAACGGGTTCATATTTGACTCGAAGTTTAGGTTCAAATTTGACCTGGGTTCAAACAACGGGTTTATATTTGACTCAAAGTTTAGGTTCATATCTGACCTAGTTTCAATCAACGGGTTCATATTTGACTCAAAGTTTAGGTTCACATTTGACCTGGGTTCAAGCAACGGGTTCATGTTTGACTCGAAGTTTAGGTTCATATCTTACCTGGTTTCAAACAACGGGTTCATATTTGACTCGAAGTTTAGGTTCACATTTGATCTAGGTTCAAACAACGGGTTCATATTAGACTCAAAGTTTAGGTTATCATAACCTGGGTTCAATCAACGGGTTCATGTTTGACTCAATTTTTAGGTTCATATTTGACCTGGGGTCAAACAACGGGTTTATATTTGAATCGAAGTTTAGGTTCATATTTAACCTCTGTTCAAACAACGGGTTCATATTTTACTCGAAGTTTAGATTCCTATCTGACCTGGTTTCAAACAACGGGTTCATATTTGACTCGAAGTTTAGGTTCACTTTTGACCTAGGTTAAAACAACGGATTCATGTTTGACTCAAAGTTTAGGTTCATATCTGACCTGGTTTCAAACAACGGGTTCATATTTGACTCGAAGTTTAGGTTCACATTTGACCTGGGATCAAACAACGGGTTCATATTTGACTCGAAGTTTAGGTTCACATTTGCCCTGGGTTCAAACAACGGGTTCATATTTGACTCAAAGTTTAGGTTCATATTTGACCTGGGTTCAAACAACGGGTTCATGTTTGACTCGAAGTTTAGGTTCATATTTGACCTGGGTTCAAACAACGGGTTCATGTTTGACTTGAAGTTTAGGTTCATATCTGACCTGGGTTCAAACAACGGGTTCATATTTGACTCGAAGTTTAGGTTTACATTTGACCTAGGATCAAACAATGAGTTCATATTTGACTCGAAGTTTAGGTTCACATTTGACTTGGGTTCAAACAACGGGTTCATATTTGACTCAAATTTTAGGTTCATATTTGACCTGGGTTCTAACAACGGGTTCATGTTTGACTCGAAGTTTAGGTTCATATCTGACTTTGTTTCAAACAACAGGTTCATATTTGACTCAAAGTTTAGGTTCATATTTGACCTGGGTTCAAACAACGGGTTCATATTTGACTCGAAGTTTAGGTTCATATCTGACCTGGTTTCAAACAACAGGTTCATATTTGACTCGAAGTTTAGGTTCACATTTGACTTGGCTTTAAACAACGGTTTCATGTTTAACTCAAAGTTTAGGTTCATATTTGACCTGGTTTCAAACAACGGGTTCATATTTGACTCGAAGTTTGGGTTCACATTTGACCTGGGTTCAAACAACGGGTTCATATTTGACTCGAAGTTTAGGTTCACATGTTACTTGGGTTCAAACAACGGGTTCATATTTGACTCGAAGTTTAGGTTCATATTTGACCTGGGTTCAAACAACAGGTTCATGTTTGACTCGAAGTTTAGGTTCATATCTGACCTGGTTTCAAACAACGGATTCATATTTGACTCGAAGTTTAGGTTCATATTTGACCTGCGTTCAAACAACGGGTTTATATTTGACTCAAAGTTTAGGTTCATATCTGACCTGGGTTCAAACAACGGGTTCATGTTTGACTCGAAGTTTAGGTTCATATCTGACGTGGTTTTAAACAACGTTCATATTTGACTCGAAGTTTAGGTTCACATTTGACCTAGGTTCAAACAACGGGTTCATATTTGACTCGAACTTTAGGTTCACATTTGACCTGGGTTCAAACAACGGGTTCATGTTTGACTTGAAGTTTAGGTTCACATCTGACCTGGGTTCAAACAACGGGTTCATATTTGACTCGAAGTTTAGGTTCACATTTGACCTAGGATCAAACAACGAGTTCATATTTGACTCGAAGTTTAGGTTCACATTTGCCCTGGGTTCAAACAACGGGTTCATATTTGACTCAAAGTTTAGGTTCATATTTGACCTGGGTTCAAACAACGGGTTCATGTTTGACTCGAAGTTAAGGTTCATATCTGACTTTGTTTCAAACAACGGGTTCATATTTGACTCAAAGTTTAGGTTCATATTTGACCTGGGTTCAAACAACGGGTTCATATTTGATTCGAAGTTTAGGTTCATATCTGACCTGGTTTCAAACAACAGGTTCATATTTGACTCGAAGTTTAGGTTCACATTTAACTTGGCTTTAAACAACGGTTTCATGTTTAACTCAAAGTTTAGGTTCATATTTGACCTGGTTTCAAACAACGGGTTCATATTTGACTAGAAGTTTGGGTTCACATTTGACCTGGGTTCAAACAACGGGTTCATATTTGACTCGAAGTTTAGGTTCACATGTGACTTGGGTTCAAACAACGGGTTCATATTTGACTCGAAGTTTAGGTTCATATTTGACCTGGGTTCAAACAACGGGTTCATGTTGGACTCGAAGTTTAGGTTCATATCTGACCTGCGTTCAAACAACGGGTTCATATTTGACTCGAAGTTTAGGTTCATATTTGACCTGGGTTCAAACAACGGGTTCATGTTTGACTCGAAGTTTAGGTTCATATCTGACGTGGTTTTAAACAACGTTCATATTTGACTCGAAGTTTAGGTTCACATTTGACCTGGGTTCAAACAACGGGTTCATATTTGACTCGAAGTTTAGGTTCACTTTTGACCTAGGATAAAACAACGGATTCATGTTTGACTCAAAGTTTAGGTTCATATCTGACCTGGTTTCAAACAACGGGTTCATATTTGACTCGAAGTTTAGATTCACATTTGACCTGGCTTCAAACAACGGGTTCTATTTGTCTCGAAGTTTAGGTTCACATTTGACCTGGGTTCAAACAACGGGTTCATATTTGATTCGAAGTTTAGGTTCACATGTGACTTGGGTTCAAACAACGGGTTCATATTTGACTCGAATTATAGGTTCATATTTGACCTGGGTTCAAACAACGGGTTCATGTTTGACTCGAAGTTTAGGTTCATATCTGACCTGGTCTCAAACAACGCGTTCATATTTGACTCGAAGTTTAGGTTCATATTTGACCTGTGTTCAAACAACGGGTTTATATTTCACTCAAATTTTAGGTTCATATCTAACCTGTATTCAAACAACGGGTTCATATTTGACTCGAAGTTCAGGTTCACATTTGACCTGGGTTCAAACAACGGGTTCATGTTTGACTCGAAGTTTAGGTTCATATCTGACCTGGTTTTAAACGACGTTTATATTTGACTCGAAGTTTAGGTTCACATTTGACCTGGGTTCAAACAGAGGGTTCATATTTGACTCCAAGTTTAGGTTCACATTGGCCCTGGGTTCAAACAACGGGTTCATATTTGACTCGAAGTTTAGGTTCATATTTGACCTGGGTTCAAACAACGGGTTCATGTTTGACTCGAAGTTTAGGTTCATGTCTGACTTGGTTTCAAACAACGGGTTCATATTTGACTCAAAGTTTAGGTTCATATTTGACCTGGGTTCAAACAACGGGTTCATGTTTGACTTGAAGTTTAGGTTCATATCTGACCTGGGTTCAAACAACAGGTTCATATTTGACTCGAAGTTTAGGTTCACATTTGACCTGGGTTCAAACAACGGGTTCAAATTTGACTCAAAGTTTAGGTTCGTATCTGACCTAGTTTCAAACAACAAGTTCATATTTGACTCGAAGTTTAGGTTCACATTTGACCTTGGTTCAAACAACGGGTTCATGTTTGACTTGAAGTTTAGGTTCATATCTGACCTGGGTTTAAACAACGGGTTCATATTTGACTCGAAGTTTAGGTTCACATTTGACCTAGGATCAAACAACGAGTTCATATTTGACTCGAAGTTTAGGTTCACATTTGACTTGGGTTCAAACAACGGGTTCATATTTGACTCAAATTTTAGGTTCATATTTGACCTGGGTTCTAACAACGGGTTCATGTTTGACTCAAAGTTTAGGTTCATATCTGACCTGGTTTCAAACAACGGGTTCATATTTGACTCGAAGTTTAGGTTCAAATTTGACCTGGGTTCAAACAACGGGTTTATATTTGACTCAAAGTTTAGGTTCATATCTGACCTAGTTTCAATCAACGGGTTCATATTTGACTCAAAGTTTAGGTTCACATTTGACCTGGGTTCAAACAACGGGTTCATGTTTGACTCGAAGTTTAGGTTCATATCTTACCTGGTTTCAAACAACGGGTTCATATTTGACTCGAAGTTTAGGTTCACATTTGATCTGGGTTCAAACAACGGGTTCATATTAGACTCAAAGTTTAGGTTATCATAACCTGGGTTCAATCAACGGGTTCATGTTTGACTCAATTTTTAGGTTCATATTTGACCTGGGGTCAAACAACGGGTTTATATTTGAATCGAAGTTTAGGTTCATATTTAACCTCTGTTCAAACAACGGGTTCATATTTTACTCGAAGTTTAGATTCCTATCTGACCTGGTTTCAAACAACGGGTTCATATTTGACTCGAAGTTTAGGTTCACTTTTGACCTAGGTTAAAACAACGGATTCATGTTTGACTCAAAGTTTAGGTTCATATCTGACCTGGTTTCAAACAACGGGTTCATATTTGACTCGAAGTTTAGGTTCACATTTGACCTGGGATCAAACAACGGGTTCATATTTGACTCGAAGTTTAGGTTCACATTTGCCCTGGGTTCAAACAACGGGTTCATATTTGACTCAAAGTTTAGGTTCATATTTGACCTGGGTTCAAACAACGGGTTCATGTTTGACTCGAAGTTTAGGTTCATATCTGACTTTGTTTCAAACAACGGGTTCATATTTGACTCAAAGTTTAGGTTCATATTTGACCTGGGTTCAAACAACGGGTTCATATTTGACTCGAAGTTTAGGTTCATATCTGACCTGGTTTCAAACAACAGGTTCATATTTGACTCGAAGTTTAGGTTCACATTTGACTTGGCTTTAAACAACGGTTTCATGTTTAACTCAAAGTTTAGGTTCATATTTGACCTGGTTTCAAACAACGGGTTCATATTTGACTCGAAGTTTAGGTTCACATTTGACCTGGGTTTAAACAACGGGTTCATATTAGACTCAAAGTTTAGGTTATCATAACCTGGGTTCAATCAACGGGTTCATGTTTGACTCAATTTTTAGGTTCATATTTGACCTGGGGTCAAACAACGGGTTTATATTTGAATCGAAGTTTAGGTTCATATTTAACCTCTGTTAAAACAACGGGTTCATATTTTACTCGAAGTTTAGATTCCTATCTGACCTGGTTTCAAACAACGGGTTCATATTTGACTCGAAGTTTAGGTTCACTTTTGACCTAGGTTAAAACAACGGATTCATGTTTGACTCAAAGTTTAGGTTCATATCTGACCTGGTTTCAAACAACGGGTTCATATTTGACTCGAAGTTTAGGTTCACATTTGCCCTGGGTTCAAACAACGGGTTCATATTTGACTCAAAGTTTAGGTTCATATTTGACCTGGGTTCAAACAACGGGTTCATGTTTGACTCGAAGTTTAGGTTCATATCTGACTTTGTTTCAAACAACGGGTTCATATTTGACTCAAAGTTTAGGTTCATATTTGACCTGGGTTCAAACAACGGGTTCATATTTGACTCGAAGTTTAGGTTCATATCTGACCTGGTTTTAAACAACAGGTTCATATTTGACTCGAAGTTTAGGTTCATATTTGACCTGCGTTCAAACAACGGGTTTATATTTGACTCAAAGTTTAGGTTCATATCTGACCTGGGTTCAAACAACGGGTTCATGTTTGACTCGAACTTTAGGTTCATATCTTACCTGGTTTCAAACAACGGGTCCATATTTGACTCGAAGTTTAGGTTCACATTTGACCTGGGTTCAAACAACGGTTTCATATTTGACTCGAAGTTTAGTTTCACATGTGACTTGGGTTCAAACAACGGGTTCTTATTTGACTCGAAGTTTAGGTTCATATTTGACCTGGGTTCAAACAACAGGTTCATGTTTGACTCGAAGTTTAGGTTCATATCTGACCTGGTTTCAAACAACAGGTTCATATTTGACTCGAAGTTTAGGTTCACATGTGACTTGGGTTCAAACAACGGGTTCATATTTGACTCGAAGTTTAGGTTCATATTTGACCTGGGTTCAAACAACAGGTTCATGTTTGACTCGAAGTTTAGGTTCATATCTGACCTGGTTTCTAACAACGGGTTCATATTTGACTCGAAGTTTAGGTTCATATTTGACCTGCGTTCAAACAATGGGTTTATATTTGACTCAAAGTTTAGGTTCATATCTGACCTGGGTTCCAACAACGGGTTCATGTTTGACTCGAAGTTTAGGTTCATATCTTACCTGGTTTCACACAACGGGTCCATATTTGACTCGAAGTTTAGGTTCACATTTGACCTGGCTTCAAACAACGGTTTCATGTTTAACTCGAGGTTTTGGTTCATATTTGACCTAGTTTCAAACAACAGGTTCATATTTGTCTCGAAGTTTAGGTTCACATTTGACCTGGGTTCAAACAACGGGTTCATATTTGATTCGAAGTTTAGGTTCACATGTGACTTTGGTTCAAACAACGGGTTCATATTTGACTCGAATTTTAGGTTCATATTTGACCTGGGTTCAAACAACGGGTTCATGTTTGACTCGAAGTTTAGGTTCATATCTGACCCGGTCTCAAACAACGCGTTCATATTTGACTCGAAGTTTATGTTCATATTTGACCTGTGTTCAAACAACGGGTTTATATTTCACTCAAATTTTAGGTTCATATCTAACCTGGTTTCAAACAACGGGTTCATATTTGACTAGAAGTTCAGGTTCACATTTGACATGGGTTCAAACAACGGGTTCATGTTTGACTCGATGTTTAGGTTCATATCTTACCTGGTTTCAAACAACGGGTTCATATTTGACTCGAAGTTTAGGTTCACATTTGACCTGGGTTCAAATAACGGGTTCATATTTGACTCGAAGTTTATGTTCACATGTGACTTGGGTTCAAACAACGGGTTCATATTTGACTCGAAGTTTAGGTTCATATTTGACCTGGGTTCAAACAACAGGTTCATGTTTGACTCGAAGTTTAGGTTCATATCTGACCTGGTTTCAAACAACGGGTTCATATTTGACTCGAAGTTTAGGTTCATATTTGACCTGCGTTCAAACAACGGGTTTATATTTGACTCAAAGTTTAGGTTCATATCTGACCTGGGTTCCAACAACGGGTTCATGTTTGACTCGAAGTTTAGGTTCATATCTTACCTGGTTTCACACAACGGGTCCATATTTGACTCGAAGTTTAGGTTCACATTTGACCTGGCTTCAAACAACGGTTTCATGTTTAACTCGAAGTTTTGGTTCATATTTGACCTAGTTTCAAACAACGGGTTCATATTTGACTCGAATTTTAGGTTCACATTTGACCTGGGTTCAAACAACGGGTTCATATTTGACTCGAAGTTTAGGTTCACATGTGACTTGGGTTCAAACAACGGGTTCATATTTGACTCGAAGTTTAGGTTCATATTTGACCTGGGTTCAAACAACAGGTTCATGTTTGACTCGAAGTTTAGGTTCATATCTGACCTGGTTTCAAACAACGGGTTCATATTTGACTCGAAGTTTAGGTTCATATTTGACCTGCGTTCAAACAACGGGTTTATATTTGACTCAAAGTTTAGGTTCATATCTGACCTGGGTTCCAACAACGGGTTCATGTTTGACTCGAAGTTTAGGTTCATATCTTACCTGGTTTCAAACAACGGGTCCATATTTGACTCGAAGTTTAGGTTCACATTTGACCTGGCTTCAAACAACGGTTTCATGTTTAACTCGAAGTTTTGGTTCATATTTGACCTAGTTTCAAACAACGGGTTCATATTTGACTCGAATTTTAGGTTCACATTTGACCTGGGTTCAAACAACGGGTTCATATTTGACTCGAAGTTTAGGTTCACATGTGACTTGGGTTCAAACAACGGGTTCATATTTGACTCGAAGTTTAGGTTCATATTTGACCTGGGTTCAAACAACAGGTTCATGTTTGACTCGAAGTTTAGGTTCATATCTGACCTGGTTTCAAACAACGGGTTCATATTTGACTCAAAGTTTAGGTTCATATTTGACCTGCGTTCAAACAACGGGTTTATATTTGACTCAAAGTTTAGGTTCATATCTGACCTGGGTTCCAACAACGGGTTCATGTTTGACTCGAAGTTTAGGTTCATATCTTACCTGGTTTCACACAACGGGTCCATATTTGACTCGAAGTTTAGGTTCACATTTGACCTGGCTTCAAACAACGGTTTCATGTTTAACTCGAGGTTTTGGTTCATATTTGACCTAGTTTCAAACAACGGGTTCATATTTGTCTCGAAGTTTAGGTTCACATTTGACCTGGGTTCAAACAACGGGTTCATATTTGATTCGAAGTTTAGGTTCACATGTGACTTTGGTTCAAACAACGGGTTCATATTTGACTCGAATTTTAGGTTCATATTTGACCTGGGTTCAAACAACGGGTTCATGTTTGACTCGAAGTTTAGGTTCATATCTGACCCGGTCTCAAACAACGCGTTCATATTTGACTCGAAGTTTATGTTCATATTTGACCTGTGTTCAAACAACGGGTTTATATTTCACTCAAATTTTAGGTTCATATCTAACCTGGTTTCAAACAACGGGTTCATATTTGACTAGAAGTTCAGGTTCACATTTGACATGGGTTCAAACAACGGGTTCATGTTTGACTCGATGTTTAGGTTCATATCTTACCTGGTTTCAAACAACGGGTTCATATTTGACTCGAAGTTTAGGTTCACATTTGACCTGGGTTCAAATAACGGGTTCATATTTGACTCGAAGTTTATGTTCATATAACCTGGGTTCAAACAACGGGTTCTTGTTTGACTCGAAGTTTAGATTTATATTAAACTGGGTTCAAACAACGGGTTTATATTTGAATCGAAGTTTATGTTCATATTTAACCTCTGTTCAAACAGCGGGTTCATATTTGACTCGAAGTTTAGATTCCTATCTGACCTGGTTTCAAACAACGGGTTCATATTTGACTCAAAGTTTAGGTTCACTTTTGACCTAGGTTCAAACAACGGGTTCATGTTTGACTCGAAGTTTAGGTTCATATCTGACGTGGTTTTAAACAACGTTCATATTTGACTCGAAGTTTAGGTTCACATTTGACCTGGGTTCAAACAGAGGGTTCATATTTGTCTCGAAGTTTAGGTTCACATTGGCCCTGGGTTCAAACAACGGGTTCATATTTGACTCAAAGTTTAGGTTCATATTTGACCTGGGTTCAAACAACGGGTTCATGTTTGACTCGAAGTTTAGGTTCATGTCTGACTTGGTTTCAAACAACGGGTTCATATTTGACTCAAAGTTTAGGTTCATATTTGACCTGGGTTCAAACAACGGGTTCATGTTTGACTTGAAGTTTAGGTCCATATCTGACCTGGGTTCAAACAACGGGTTCATATTTGACTCGAAGTTTAGGTTCACATTTGACCTGGGTTCAAACAACGGGTTCAAATTTGACTCGAAGTTTAGGTTCATATCTGACCTAGTTTCAAACAACAAGTTCATATTTGACTCGAAGTTTAGGTTCACATTTGACCTGGGTTCAAACAACGGGTTCATGTTTGACTTGAAGTTTAGGTTCATATCTCACCTGGGTTCAAACAACGGGTTCATATTTGACTCGAAGTTTAGGTTCACATTTGACCTAGGATCAAACAACGAGTTCATATTTGACTCGAAGTTTAGGTTCACATTTGACTTGAATTCAAACAACGGGTTCATATTTGACTCAAAGTTTAGGTTCATATTTGACCTGGGTTCTAACAACGGGTTCATGTTTGACTCAAAGTTTAGGTTCATATCTGACCTGGTTTCAAACAACGGGTTCATATTTGACTCGAAGTTTAGGTTCAAATTTGACCTGGGTTCAAACAACGGGTTTATATTTGACTCAAAGTTTAGGTTCATATCTGACCTAGTTTCAATCAACGGGTTCATATTTGACTCGAAGTTTAGGTTCACATTTGACCTGGGTTCAAACAACGAGTTCATGTTTGACTCGAAGTTTAGGTTCATATCTTACCTGGTTTCAAACAACGGGTTCATATTTGACTCGAAGTTTAGGTTCACATTTGACCTGGGTTCAAACAACGGGTTCATATTAGACTCAAAGTTTAGGTTATCATAACCTGGGTTCAATCAACGGGTTCATGTTTGACTCGATTTTTAGGTTCATATTTGACCTGGGGTCAAACAACGGGTTTATATTTGAATCAAAGTTTAGGTTCATATTTAACCTCTGTTCAAACAACGGGTTCATATTTTACTCGAAGTTTAGATTCCTATCTGACCTGGTTTCAAACAACGGGTTCATATTTGACTCGAGGTTTAGGTTCACTTTTAACCTAGGTTAAAACAACGGATTCATGTTTGACTCAAAGTTTAGGTTCATTTCTGACCTGGTTTCAAACATAGGGTTCATATTTGACTCGAAGTTTAGGTTCACATTTGACCTGGGATCAAACAACGGGTTCATATTTGACTCGAAGTTTAGGTTCACATTTGCCCTGGGTTCAAACAACGGGTTCATATTTGACTCAAAGTTTAGGTTCATATTTGACCTGGGTTCAAACAACGGGTTCATGTTTGACTCGAAGTTTAGGTTCATATCTGACTTTGTTTCAAACAACGGGTTCATGTTTGACTCAAAGTTTAGGTTCATATTTGACCTGGGTTCAAACAACGGGTTCATATTTGACTCGAAGTTTAGGTTCATATCTGACCTGGTTTCAAACAACAGGTTCATATTTGACTCGAAGTTTAGGTTCACATTTGACTTGGCTTTAAACAACGGTTTCATGTTTAACTCAAAGTTTAAGTTCATATTTGACCTGGTTTCAAACAACGGGTTCATATTTGACTCGAAGTTTAGGTTCACATTTGACCTGGGTTCAAACAACGGGTTCATATTTGACTCGAAGTTTAGGTTCACATGTGACTTGTGTTCAAACAACGGGTTCATATTTGACTCGAAGTTTAGGTTCATATTTGACCTGGGTTCAAACAACAGGTTCATGTTTGACCCGAAGTTTAGGTTCATATTTGACTTGTGTTCAAACAACGGGTTTATATTTGACTCAAAGTATAGGTTCATATCTGACCTGGGTTCATTCAACGGGTTCATGTTTGACTCGAAGTTTAGGTTCATATCTTACCTGGTTTCAAACAACGGGTTCATATTTGACTCGAAGTTTAGGTTCAAATTTGACCTGGGTTCAAACAACGGGTTTATATTTGACTCAAAGTTTAGGTTCATATCTGACCTAGTTTCAATCAACGGGTTCATATTTGACTCGAAGTTTAGGTTCACATTTGACCTGGGTTCAAACAACGAGTTCATGTTTGACTCGAAGTTTAGGTTCATATCTTACCTGGTTTCAAACAACGGGTTCATATTTGACTCGAAGTTTAGGTTCACATTTGACCTGGGTTCAAACAACGGGTTCATATTAGACTCAAAGTTTAGGTTATCATAACCTGGGTTCAATCAACGGGTTCATGTTTGACTCGATTTTTAGGTTCATATTTGACCTGGGTTCAAACAACGGGTTCATGTTTGACTCGAAGTTTAGGTTCATATCTGACCCGGTCTCAAACAACGCGTTCATATTTGACTCGAAGTTTAGGTTCATATTTGACCTGTGTTCAAACAACGGGTTTATATTTCACTCAAATTTTAGGTTCATATCTAACCTGGTTTCAAACAACGGGTTCATATTTGACTAGAAGTTCAGGTTCACATTTGACATGGGTTCAAACAACGGGTTCATGTTTGACTCGATGTTTAGGTTCATATCTTACCTGGTTTCAAACAACGGGTTCATATTTGACTCGAAGTTTAGGTTCACATTTGACCTGGGTTCAAATAACGGGTTCATATTTGACTCGAAGTTTATGTTCATATAACCTGGGTTCAAACAACGGGTTCTTGTTTGACTCGAAGTTTAGATTTATATTAAACTGGGTTCAAACAACGGGTTTATATTTGAATCGAAGTTTATGTTCATATTTAACCTCTGTTCAAACAGCGGGTTCATATTTGACTCGAAGTTTAGATTCCTATCTGACCTGGTTTCAAACAACGGGTTCATATTTGACTCAAAGTTTAGGTTCACTTTTGACCTAGGTTCAAACAACGGGTTCATGTTTGACTCGAAGTTTAGGTTCATATCTGACGTGGTTTTAAACAACGTTCATATTTGACTCGAAGTTTAGGTTCACATTTGACCTGGGTTCAAACAGAGGGTTCATATTTGTCTCGAAGTTTAGGTTCACATTGGCCCTGGGTTCAAACAACGGGTTCATATTTGACTCAAAGTTTAGGTTCATATTTGACCTGGGTTCAAACAACGGGTTCATGTTTGACTCGAAGTTTAGGTTCATGTCTGACTTGGTTTCAAACAACGGGTTCATATTTGACTCAAAGTTTAGGTTCATATTTGACCTGGGTTCAAACAACGGGTTCATGTTTGACTTGTAGTTTAGGTCCATATCTGACCTGGGTTCAAACAACGGGTTCATATTTGACTCGAAGTTTAGGTTCACATTTGACCTGGGTTCAAACAACGGGTTCAAATTTGACTCGAAGTTTAGGTTCATATCTGACCTAGTTTCAAACAACAAGTTCATATTTGACTCGAAGTTTAGGTTCACATTTGACCTGGGTTCAAACAACGGGTTCATGTTTGACTTGAAGTTTAGGTTCATATCTCACCTGGGTTCAAACAACGGGTTCATATTTGACTCGAAGTTTAGGTTCACATTTGACCTAGGATCAAACAACGAGTTCATATTTGACTCGAAGTTTAGGTTCACATTTGACTTGAATTCAAACAACGGGTTCATATTTGACTCAAAGTTTAGGTTCATATTTGACCTGGGTTCTAACAACGGGTTCATGTTTGACTCAAAGTTTAGGTTCATATCTGACCTGGTTTCAAACAACGGGTTCATATTTGACTCGAAGTTTAGGTTCAAATTTGACCTGGGTTCAAACAACGGGTTTATATTTGACTCAAAGTTTAGGTTCATATCTGACCTAGTTTCAATCAACGGGTTCATATTTGACTCGAAGTTTAGGTTCACATTTGACCTGGGTTCAAACAACGAGTTCATGTTTGACTCGAAGTTTAGGTTCATATCTTACCTTGTTTCAAACAACGGGTTCATATTTGACTCGAAGTTTAGGTTCACATTTGACCTGGGTTCAAACAACGGGTTCATATTAGACTCAAAGTTTAGGTTATCATAACCTGGGTTCAATCAACGGGTTCATGTTTGACTCGATTTTTAGGTTCATATTTGACCTGGGGTCAAACAACGGGTTTATATTTGAATCAAAGTTTAGGTTTATATTTAACCTCTGTTCAAACAACGGGTTCATATTTTACTCGAAGTTTAGATTCCTATCTGACCTGGTTTCAAACAACGGGTTCATATTTGACTCGAGGTTTAGGTTCACTTTTAACCTAGGTTAAAACAACGGATTCATGTTTGACTCAAAGTTTAGGTTCATTTCTGACCTGGTTTCAAACATAGGGTTCATATTTGACTCGAAGTTTAGGTTCACATTTGACCTGGGATCAAACAACGGGTTCATATTTGACTCGAAGTTTAGGTTCACATTTGCCCTGGGTTCAAACAACGGGTTCATATTTGACTCAAAGTTTAGGTTCATATTTGACCTGGGTTCAAACAACGGGTTCATGTTTGACTCGAAGTTTAGGTTCATATCTGACTTTGTTTCAAACAACGGGTTCATATTTGACTCAAAGTTTAGGTTCATATTTGACCTGGGTTCAAACAACGGGTTCATATTTGACTCGAAGTTTAGGTTCATATCTGACCTGGTTTCAAACAACAGGTTCATATTTGACTCGAAGTTTAGGTTCACATTTGACTTGGCTTTAAACAACGGTTTCATGTTTAACTCAAAGTTTAAGTTCATATTTGACCTGGTTTCAAACAACGGGTTCATATTTGACTCGAAGTTTAGGTTCACATTTGACCTGGGTTCAAACAACGGGTTCATATTTGACTCGAAGTTTAGGTTCACATGTGACTTGTGTTCAAACAACGGGTTCATATTTGACTCGAAGTTTAGGTTCATATTTGACCTGGGTTCAAACAACAGGTTCATGTTTGACCCGAAGTTTAGGTTCATATTTGACTTGTGTTCAAACAACGGGTTTATATTTGACTCAAAGTATAGGTTCATATCTGACCTGGGTTCATTCAACGGGTTCATGTTTGACTCGAAGTTTAGGTTCATATCTTACCTGGTTTCAAACAACGGGTTCATATTTGACTCGAAGTTTAGGTTCACATTTGACCTGGCTTCAAACAACGGTTTCATGTTTAACTCGAAGTTTTGGTTCAAATTTGACCTGGGTTCAAACAACGGGTTCATATTTGATTCGAAGTTTAGGTTCACATGTGACTTGGTTTCAAACAAAGGGTTCATATTTGACTCGAATTTTATGGTCATATTTGACCTGGGTTCAAACAACGGGTTCATGTTTGACTCGAAGTTTCGGTTCATATCTGACCTGGTCTCAAACAACGTGTTCATATTTGACTCGAAGTTTAGGTTCATATTTGACCTGCGTTCAAACAACGGGTTCATATTTGACTCGAAGTTCAGGTTCACATTTGACCTGGGTTCAAACAACGGGTTCATGTTTGACTCGAAGTTTAGGTTCATATCTTACTTGGTTTCAAACAACAGGTTCATATTTGACTCGAATTTTAGGTTCACATTTGACCTGGGTTCAAATAACGGGTTCATATTTGACTCGAAGTTTATGTTCATATAACCTGGGTTGAAACAACGGGTTCATGTTTGACTCGAAGTTTAGGTTTATATTTAACCTGGGTTCAAACAACGGGTTTATATTTGAATCGAAGTTTAGGTTCATATTTAACCTCTGTTCAAACAGCGGGTTCATATTTGACTGGAAGTTTAGATTCCTATCTGACCTGGTTTCAAACAACGGGTTCATATTTGACTCGAAGTTTAGGTTCACTTTTGACCTAGGTTCAAACAACGGGTTCATATTTGACTCGAAGTTTAGGTTCATATATGACTTGGTTTTAAACAACGTTCATATTTGACTCGAAGTTTAGGTTAACATTTGACCTGGGTTCAAACAGAGGGTTCATATTTGACTCGAAGTTTAGGTTCACATTGGCCCTTGGTTCTAACAACGGGTTCATATTTGACTCGAAGTTTAGGTTCATATTTGACCTGGGTTCAAACAACGGGTTCATGTTTGACTCGAAGTTTAGGTTCATGTCTGACTTGGTTTCAAACAACGGGTTCATATTTGACTCGAAGTTCAGGTTCACATTTAACCTGGGTTCAAACAACGGGTTCATGTTTGACTCGAAGTTTAGGTTCATATCTTACCTGGTTTCAAACAACGGGTTCATATTTGACTCGAAGTTTAGGTTCACATTTGACCTGGGTTCAAACAACGGGTTCATATTTGACTCGAAGTTTTGGTTCATATTTGACCTGGGTTCAAACAACAGGTTCATGTTTGACTCGAAGTTTAGGTTCATATCTGACCTGGTTTCAAACAACGGGTTCATATTTGACTCGAAGTTTAGGTTCATATTTGACCTGCGTTCAAACAACGGGTTTATATTTGACTCAAAGTTTAGGTTCATATCTGACCTGGGTTCATACAACGGGTTCATGTTTGACTCGAAGTTTAGGTTCATATCTTACCTGGTTTCAAACAACGGGTTCATATTTGACTCGAAGTTTAGGTTCACATTTGACCTGGCTTCAAACAACGGTTTCATGTTTAACTTGAAGTTTTGGTTCATATTTGACCTAGTTTCAAACAACGGGTTCATATTTGTCTCGAAGTTTAGATTCACATTTGACCTGGGTTCAAACAACGGGTTCATATTTGATTCGAAGTTTAGGTTCACATGTGACTTGGGTTCAAACAAAGGGTTCATATTTGACTCGAATTTTAGGTTCATATTTGACCTGGGTTCAAACAACGGGTTCATGTTTGACTCGAAGTTTAGGTTCATATCTGACCTGGTCTCAAACAACGCATTCATATTTGACTCGAAGTTTAGGTTCATATTTGACCTGGGTTCAAACAACGGGTTCATGTTTGACTCGAAGTTTAGGTTCATATCTGACCTGGTCTCAAACAACGCATTCATATTTGACTCGAAGTTTAGGTTCATATTTGACCTGCGTTCAAACAACGGGTTTATATTTCACTTAAATTTTAGGTTCATATCTAACCTGGTTTCAAACAACGGGTTCATATTTGACTCGAAGTTCAAGTTCACATTTGACCTGGGTTCAAACAACGGGTTCATGTTTGACTCGAAGTTTAGGTTCATATCTTACCTGGTTTCAAACAACGGGTTCATATTTGACTCGAAGTTTAGGTTCACATTTGACCTGGGTTCAAACAACGGGTTCATATTTGACTCGAAGTTTAGGTTCACATGTGACTTGGGTTCAAACAACGGGTCCATATTTGACTCGAAGTTTAGGTTCATATTTGACCTGGGTTCAAACAACAGGTTCATGTTTGACTCGAAGTTTAGGTTCATATCTGACCTGGTTTCAAACAACGGGTTCATATTTGACTCGAAGTTTAGGTTCATATTTGACCTGCGTTCAAACAGCGGGTTTATATTTGACTCAAAGTTTAGGTTCATATCTGACCTGGGTTCATACAACGGGTTCATGTTTGACTCGAAGTTTAGGTTCATATCTTACCTAGTTTCAAACAACGGGTTCATATTTGACTCGAAGTTTAGGTTCACATTTGACCTGGCTTCAAACAACGGTTTCATGTTTAACTTGAAGTTTTGGTTCATATTTGACCTAGTTTCAAACAACGGGTTCATATTTGTCTCGAAGTTTAGGTTCACATTTGACCTGGGTTCAAACAACGGGTTCATATTTGATTCGAAGTTTAGGTTCACATGTGACTTGGGTTCAAACAAAGGGTTCATATTTGACTCAAATTTTAGGTTCATATTTGACCTGGGTTCAAACAACGGGTTCATGTTTGACTCGAAGTTTAGGTTCATATCTGACCTGGTCTCAAACAACGCGTTCATATTTGACTCGAAGTTTAGGTTCATATTTGACCTGTGTTCAAACAACGGGTTTATATTTCACTTAAATTTTAGGTTCATATCTAACCTGGTTTCAAACAACGGGTTCATATTTGACTCGAAGTTCAGGTTCACATTTGACCTGGGTTCAAACAACGGGTTCATGTTTGACTCGAAGTTTAGGTTCATATCTTACCTGGTTTCAAACAACGGGTTCATATTTGACTCGAAGTTTAGGTTCACATTTGACCTGGCTTCAAACAACGGTTTCATGTTTAACTTGATGTTTTGGTTCATATTTGACCTAGTTTCAAACAACGGGTTCATATTTGTCTCGAAGTTTAGATTCACATTTGACCTGGGTTCAAACAACGGGTTCATATTTCATTCGAAGTTTAGGTTCACATGTGACTTGGGTTCAAACAAAGGGTTCATATTTGACTCGAATTTTAGGTTCATATTTGACCTGGGTTCAAACAACGGGTTCATGTTTGACTCGAAGTTTAGGTTCATATCTGACCTGGTCTCAAACAACGCGTTCATATTTGACTCGAAGTTTAGGTTCATATTTGACCTGCGTTCAAACAACGGGTTTATATTTCACTTAAATTTTAGGTTCATATCTAACCTGGTTTCAAACAACGGGTTCATATTTGACTCGAAGTTCAAGTTCACATTTGACCTGGGTTCAAACAACGGGTTCATGTTTGACTCGAAGTTTAGGTTCATATCTTACCTGGTTTCAAACAACGGGTTCATATTTGACTCGAAGTTTAGGTTCACATTTGACCTGGGTTCAAACAACGGGTTCATATTTGACTCGAAGTTTAGGTTCACATGTGACTTGGGTTCAAACAACGGGTCCATATTTGACTCGAAGTTTAGGTTCATATTTGACCTGGGTTCAAACAACAGGTTCATGTTTGACTCGAAGTTTAGGTTCATATCTGACCTGGTTTCAAACAACGGGTTCATATTTGACTCGAAGTTTAGGTTCATATTTGACCTGCGTTCAAACAACGGGTTTATATTTCACTTAAATTTTAGGTTCATATCTAACCTGGTTTCAAACAACGGGTTCATATTTGACTCGAAGTTCAAGTTCACATTTGACCTGGGTTCAAACAACGGGTTCATGTTTGACTCGAAGTTTAGGTTCATATCTTACCTGGTTTCAAACAACGGGTTCATATTTGACTCGAAGTTTAGGTTCACATTTGACCTGGGTTCAAACAACGGGTTCATATTTGACTCGAAGTTTAGGTTCACATGTGACTTGGGTTCAAACAACGGGTCCATATTTGACTCGAAGTTTAGGTTCATATTTGACCTGGGTTCAAACAACAGGTTCATGTTTGACTCGAAGTTTAGGTTCATATCTGACCTGGTTTCAAACAACGGGTTCATATTTGACTCGAAGTTTAGGTTCATATTTGACCTGTGTTCAAACAACGGGTTTATATTTCACTTAAATTTTAGGTTCATATCTAACCTGGTTTCAAACAACGGGTTCATATTTGACTCGAAGTTCAGGTTCACATTTGACCTGGGTTCAAACAACGGGTTCATGTTTGACTCGAAGTTTAGGTTCATATCTTACCTGGTTTCAAACAACGGGTTCATATTTGACTCGAAGTTTAGGTTCACATTTGACCTGGCTTCAAACAACGGTTTCATGTTTAACTTGATGTTTTGGTTCATATTTGACCTAGTTTCAAACAACGGGTTCATATTTGTCTCGAAGTTTAGATTCACATTTGACCTGGGTTCAAACAACGGGTTCATATTTCATTCGAAGTTTAGGTTCACATGTGACTTGGGTTCAAACAAAGGGTTCATATTTGACTCGAATTTTAGGTTCATATTTGACCTGGGTTCAAACAACGGGTTCATGTTTGACTCGAAGTTTAGGTTCATATCTGACCTGGTCTCAAACAACGCGTTCATATTTGACTCGAAGTTTAGGTTCATATTTGACCTGCGTTCAAACAACGGGTTTATATTTCACTTAAATTTTAGGTTCATATCTAACCTGGTTTCAAACAACGGGTTCATATTTGACTCGAAGTTCAAGTTCACATTTGACCTGGGTTCAAACAACGGGTTCATGTTTGACTCGAAGTTTAGGTTCATATCTTACCTGGTTTCAAACAACGGGTTCATATTTGACTCGAAGTTTAGGTTCACATTTGACCTGGGTTCAAACAACGGGTTCATATTTGACTCGAAGTTTAGGTTCACATGTGACTTGGGTTCAAACAACGGGTCCATATTTGACTCGAAGTTTAGGTTCATATTTGACCTGGGTTCAAACAACAGGTTCATGTTTGACTCGAAGTTTAGGTTCATATCTGACCTGGTTTCAAACAACGGGTTCATATTTGACTCGAAGTTTAGGTTCATATTTGACCTGCGTTCAAACAGCGGGTTTATATTTGACTCAAAGTTTAGGTTCATATCTGACCTGGGTTCATACAACGGGTTCATGTTTGACTCGAAGTTTAGGTTCACATTTAACCTGGGTTCAAACAACGGGTTCATGTTTGACTCGAAGTTTAGGTTCATATCTTACCTGGTTTCAAACAACGGGTTCATATTTGACTCGAAGTTTAGGTTCACATTTGACCTGGGTTCAAACAACGGGTTCATATTTGACTCGAAGTTTTGGTTCATATTTGACCTGGGTTCAAACAACAGGTTCATGTTTGACTCGAAGTTTAGGTTCATATCTGACCTGGTTTCAAACAACGGGTTCATATTTGACTCGAAGTTTAGGTTCATATTTGACCTGCGTTCAAACAACGGTTTTATATTTGACTCAAAGTTTAGGTTCATATCTGACCTGGGTTCATACAACGGGTTCATGTTTGACTCGAAGTTTAGGTTCATATCTTACCTGGTTTCAAACAACGGGTTCATATTTGACTCGAAGTTTAGGTTCACATTTGACCTGGCTTCAAACAACGGTTTCATGTTTAACTTGAAGTTTTGGTTCATATTTGACCTAGTTTCAAACAACGGGTTCATATTTGTCTCGAAGTTTAGATTCACATTTGACCTGGGTTCAAACAATGGGTTCATATTTGATTCGAAGTTTAGGTTCACATGTGACTTGGGTTCAAACAAAGGGTTCATATTTGACTCGAATTTTAGGTTCATATTTGACCTGGGTTCAAACAACGGGTTCATGTTTGACTCGAAGTTTAGGTTCATATCTGACCTGGTCTCAAACAACGCGTTCATATTTGACTCGAAGTTTAGGTTCATATTTGACCTGCGTTCAAACAACGGGTTTATATTTCACTTAAATTTTAGGTTCATATCTAACCTGGTTTCAAACAACGGGTTCATATTTGACTCGAAGTTCAAGTTCACATTTGACCTGGCTTCAAACAACGGGTTCATGTTTGACTCGAAGTTTAGGTTCATATCTTACCTGGTTTCAAACAACAGGTTCATATTTGACTCGAAGTTTAGGTTCACATTTGACCTGGGTTCAAACAACGGGTTCATATTTGACTCGAAGTTTAGGTTCACATGTGACTTGGGTTCAAACAACGGGTCCATATTTGACTCGAAGTTTAGGTTCATATTTGACCTGGGTTCAAACAACAGGTTCATGTTTGACTCGAAGTTTAGGTTCATATCTGACCTGGTTTCAAACAACGGGTTCATATTTGACTCGAAGTTTAGGTTCATATTTGACCTGCGTTCAAACAACGGGTTTATATTTGACTCAAAGTTTAGGTTCATATCTGACCTGGGTTCATACAACGGGTTCATGTTTGACTCGAAGTTTAGGTTCATATCTTACCTAGTTTCAAACAACGGGTTCATATTTGACTCGAAGTTTAGGTTCACATTTGACCTGGCTTCAAACAACGGTTTCATGTTTAACTTGAAGTTTTGGTTCATATTTGACCTAGTTTCAAACAACGGGTTCATATTTGTCTCGAAGTTTAGGTTCACATTTGACCTGGGTTCAAACAACGGGTTCATATTTGATTCGAAGTTTAGGTTCACATGTGACTTGGGTTCAAACAAAGGGTTCATATTTGACTCGAATTTTAGGTTCATATTTGACCTGGGTTCAAACAACGGGTTCATGTTTGACTCGAAGTTCAGGTTCATATCTGACCTGGTCTCAAACAACGCGTTCATATTTGACTCGAAGTTTAGGTTCATATTTGACCTGTGTTCAAACAACGGGTTTATATTTCACTTAAATTTTAGGTTCATATCTAACCTGGTTTCAAACAACGGGTTCATATTTGACTCGAAGTTCAGGTTCACATTTGACCTGGGTTCAAACAACGGGTTCATGTTTGACTCGAAGTTTAGGTTCATATCTTACCTGGTTTCAAACAACGGGTTCATATTTGACTCGAAGTTTAGGTTCACATTTGACCTGGGTTCAAACAACGGGTTCATATTTGACTCGAAGTTTAAGTTCATATTTGACCTGGGTTCAAACAACAGGTTCATGTTTGACTCGAAGTTTAGGTTCATATCTGACCTGGTTTCAAACAACGGGTTCATATTTGACTCGAAGTTTAGGTTCATATTTGACCTGCGTTCAAACAACGGGTTTATATTTGACTCAAAGTTTAGGTTCATATCTGACCTGGGTTCATACAACGGGTTCATGTTTGACTCGAAGTTTAGGTTCATATGTGACTTGGGTTCAAACAAAGGGTTCATATTTGACTCCAATTTTAGGTTCATATTTGACCTGGTCTCAAACAACGCGTTCATATTTGACTCGAAGTTTAGGTTCATATTTGACCTGCGTTCAAACAACGAGTTTATATTTCACTCAAATTTTAGGTTCATATCTAACCTGTTTTCAAACAACGGGTTCATATTTGACTCGAAGTTCAGGTTCACATTTGACCTGGGTTCAAACAACGGGTTCATGTTTGACTCGAAGTTTAGGTTCATATCTTACCTGGTTTCAAACAACGGGTTCATATTTGACTCGAAGTTTAGGTTCACATTTGACGTGGGTTCAAATAACGGGTTCATATTTGACTCGAAGTTTAAGTTCATATAACCTGGGTTCAAACAACGGGTTCATGTTTGACTCGAAGTATAGGTTTATATTTTACCTGGGTTCAAACAACGGGTTTATATTTGAATCGAAGTTTAGGTTCATATTTAACCTCTGTTCAAACAGCGGGTTCATATTTGACTCGAAGTTTAGGTTCACTTTTGACCTAGGTTCAAACAACGGGTTCATGTTTGACTCAAAGTTTAGGTTCATATCTGACCTGGTTTTAAACAACGTTCATATTTGACTCGAAGTTTAGGTTCACATTTGACCTGGGTTCAAACAGAGGGTTCATATTTGACTCGAAGTTTAGGTTCACATTGGCCCTGGGTTCAAACAATGGGTTCATGTTTGACTCGAAGTTTAGGTTCACATTTGACTTGGGTTCAAACAACGGGTTCATATTTGACTCAAAGTTTAGGTTCATATTTGACCTGGGTTCTAACAACGGGTTCATGTTTGACTCAAAGTTTAGGTTCATATCTGACCTGGTTTCAAACAACGGGTTCATATTTGACTCGAAGTTTAGGTTCAAATTTGACCTGGGTTCAAACAACGGGTTTATATTTGACTCAAAGTTTAGGTTCATATCTGACCTAGTTTTAATCAACGGGTTCATATTTGACTCGAAGTTTAGGTTCACATTTGACCTGGGTTCAAACAACGGGTTCATGTTTGACTCGAAGTTTAGGTTCATATCTTACCTGGTTTCAAACAACGGGTTCATATTTGACTCGAAGTTTAGGTTCACATTTGACCTGGGTTCAAACAACGGGTTCATATTAGACTCAAAGTTTAGGTTATCATAACCTGGGTTCAATCAACGGGTTCATGTTTGACTCGATTTTTAGGTTCATATTTGACCTGGGGTCAAACAACGGGTTTATATTTGAATCGAAGTTTAGGTTCATATTTAACCTCTGTTCAAACAACGGGTTCATATTTTACTCGAAGTTTAGATTCCTATCTGACCTGGTTTCAAACAACGGGTTCATATTTGACTCGAAGTTTAGGTTCACTTTTGACCTAGGTTAAAACAACGAATTCATGTTTGACTCAAAGTTTAGGTTCATATCTGACCTGGTTTCAAACAACGGGTTCATATTTGACTCGAAGTTTAGGTTCACATTTGACCTGGGATCAAACAACGGGTTCATATTTGACTCGAAGTTTAGGTTCACATTTGCCCTGGGTTCAAACAACGGGTTCTATTTGACTCAAAGTTTAGGTTCATATTTGACCTGGGTTCAAACAACGGGTTCATGTTTGACTCGAAGTTTAGGTTCATATTTGACCTGGGTTCTAACAACGGGTTCATGTTTGACTCAAAGTTTAGGTTCATATCTGACCTGGTTTCAAACAACGGGTTCATATTTGACTCGAAGTTTAGGTTCAAATTTGACCTGGGTTCAAACAACGGGTTTATATTTGACTCAAAGTTTAGGTTCATATCTGACCTAGTTTCAATCAACGGGTTCATATTTGACTCGAAGTTTAGGTTCACATTTGACCTGGGTTCAAACAACGGGTTCATGTTTGACTCGAAGTTTAGGTTCATATCTTACCTGGTTTCAAACAACGGGTTCATATTTGACTCAAAGTTTAGGTTCACATTTGACCTGGGTTCAAACAACGGGTTCATATTAGACTCAAAGTTTAGGTTATCATAACCTGGGTTCAATCAACGGGTTCATGTTTGACTCGGTTTTTAGGTTCATATTTGACCTGGGGTCAAAAACGGGTTTATATTTGAATCGAAGTTTAGGTTCATATTTAACCTCTGTTCAAACAACGGGTTCATATTTTACTCGAAGTTTAGATTCCTATCTGACCTGGTTTCAAACAACGGGTTCATATTTGACTCGAAGTTTAGGTTCACTTTTGACCTAGGTTAAAACAACGTATTCATGTTTGACTCAAAGTTTAGGTTCATATCTGACCTGGTTTCAAACAACGGGTTCATATTTGACTCGAAGTTTAGGTTCACATTTGACCTGGGATCAAACAACGGGTTCATATTTGACTCGAAGTTTAGGTTCACATTTGCCCTGGGTTTAAACAACGGGTTCTATTTGACTCAAAGTTTAGGTTCATATTCGACCTGGGTTCAAACAACGGGTTTATATTTGAATCAAAGTTTAGGTTCATACTTAACCTCTGTTCAAACAGCGGGTTCATATTTGACTCGAAGTTTAGATTCCTATCTGACCTGGTTTCAAACAACGGGTTCATATTTGACTCGAAGTTTAGGTTCACTTTTGACCTAGGTTCAAACAACGGGTTCATATTTGACTCGAAGTTTAGGTTCATATCTGACCTGGTTTTAAACAACGTTCATATTTGACTCGAAGTTTAGGTTCACATTTGACCTGGGTTCAAACAGAGGGATCATATTTGACTCGAAGTTTAGGTTCACATTGTCCCTGGGTTCAAACAACGGGTTCATATTTGACTCGAAGTTTAGGTTCATATTTGACCTGGGTTCAAACAACGGGTTCATGTTTGACTCGAAGTTTAGGTTCATGTCTGACTTGGTTTCAAACAACGGGTTCATATTTGACTTGAAGTTCAGGTTCACATTTGACCTGGGTTCAAACAACGGGTTCATGTTTGACTCGAAGTTTAGGTTCATATCTTACCTTGTTTCAAACAACGGGTTCATATTTGACTCGAAGTTTAGGTTCACATTTGACCTGGGTTCAAACAACGGGTTCATATTTGACTCGAAGTTTAGGTTCACATGTGACTTAGGTTCAAACAACGGGTTCATATTTGACTCGAAGTTTAGGTTCATATTTGACCTGGGTTCAAACAACAGGTTCATGTTTGACTCGAAGTTTAGGTTCATATCTGACCTGGTTTAAAACAACGGGTTCATATTTGACTCGAAGTTTAGGTTCATATTTAACCTACGGTCAAACAACGGGTTTATATTTGACTCAAAGTTTAGGTTCATATCTGACCTGGGTTCATACAACGGGTTCATGTTTGACTCGAAGTTTAGGTTCATATCTTACCTGGTTTCAAACAATGGGTTCATATTTGACTCGAAGTTTAGGTTCACATTTGACCTGGCTTCAAACAACGGTTTCATGTTTAACTCGAAGTTTTGGTTCATATTTGACCTAGTTTCAAACAACGGGTTCATATTTGTCTCGAAGTTTAGGTTCACATTTGACCTGGGTTCAAACAACGGGTTCATATTTGATTCGAAGTTTAGGTTCACATGTGACTTGGGTTCAAACAAAGGGTTCATATTTGACTCGAATTTTAGGTTCATATTTGACCTGGGTTCAAACAACGGGTTCATGTTTGACTCGAAGTTTAGGTTCATATCTGACCTGGTCTCAAACAACGCGTTCATATTTGACTCGAAGTTTAGGTTCATATTTGACCTGCGTTCAAACAACGGGTTCATATTTGACTCGAAGTTCAGGTTCACATTTGACCTGGGTTCAAACAACGGGTTCATGTTTGACTCGAATTTTAGGTTCATATCTTACCTGGTTTCAAACAACGGGTTCATGTTTGACTCGAAGTTTAGGTTCACATTTGACTTGGGTTCAAACAACGGGTTCATATTTGACTCGAAGTTTAGGTTCACATGTGACTTGGGTTCAAACAACGGGTTCATATTTGACTCGAAGTTTATGTTCATATAACCTGGGTTCAAACAACGGGTTCATGTTTGACTCGAAGTTTAGGTTTATATTTAACCTGGGTTCAAACAACGGGTTTATATATGAATCGAAGTTTAGGTTCATATTTAACCTCTGTTCAAACAGCGGGTTCATATTTGACTCGAAGTTTAGATTCCTATCTGACCTGGTTTCAAACAACGGGTTCATATTTGACTCGAAGTTTAGGTTCACTTTTGACCTAGGTTCAAACAACGGGTTCATGTTTGACTCGAAGTTTAGGATCATATCTGACCTGGTTTTAAACAACGTTCATATTTGACTCGAAGTTTAGGTTCACATTTGACCTAGGTTCAAACAGAGGGTTCATATTTGACTAGAAGTTTAGGTTCACATTGGCCCTGGGTTCAAACAACGGGTTTATGTTTGACTCGAAGTTTAGATTCCTATCTGACCTGGTTTCAAACAACGGGTTCATATTTGACTCGAAGTTTAGGTTCACTTTTGACGTAGGTTAAAACAACGTATTCATGTTTGACTCAAAGTTTAGGTTCATATCTGACCTGGTTTCAAATAACGGGTTCATATTTGACTCGAAGTTTAGGTTCACATTTGACCTGGGATCAAACAACGGGTTCATATTTGACTCGAAGTTTAGGTTCACATTTGCCCTGGGTTCAAACAACGGGTTCTATTTGACTCAAAGTTTAGGTTCATATTTGACCTGGGTTCAAACAACGGGTTTATATTTGAATCAAAGTTTAGGTTCATACTTAACCTCTGTTCAAACAGCGGGTTCATATTTGACTCGAAGTTTAGATTCCTATCTGACCTGGTTTCAAACAACGGGTTCATATTTGACTCGAAGTTTAGGTTCACTTTTGACCTAGGTTCAAACAACGGGTTCATATTTGACTCGAAGTTTAGGTTCATATCTGACCTGGTTTTAAACAACGTTCATATTTGACTCGAAGTTTAGGTTCACATTTGACCTGGGTTCAAACAGAGGGATCATATTTGACTCGAAGTTTTGGTTCACATTGGCCCTGGGTTCAAACAACGGGTTCATATTTGACTCGAAGTTTAGGTTCATATTTGACCTGGGTTCAAACAACGGGTTCATGTTTGACTCGAAGTTTAGGTTCATGTCTGACTTGGTTTCAAACAACGGGTTCATATTTGTCTCGAAGTTTAGGTTCACATTTGACCTGGGTTCAAACAACGGGTTCATATTTGATTCGAAGTTTAGGTTCACATGTGACTTGGGTTCAAACAAAGGGTTCATATTTGACTCGAATTTTAGGTTCATATTTGACCTGGGTTCAAACAACGGGTTCATGTTTGACTCGAAGTTTAGGTTCATATCTGACCTGGTCTCAAACAACGCGTTCATATTTGACTCGAAGTTTAGGTTCATATTTGACCTGCGTTCAAACAACGGGTTCATATTTGACTCGAAGTTCAGGTTCACATTTGACCTGGGTTCAAACAACGGGTTCATGTTTGACTCGAATTTTAGGTTCATATCTTACCTGGTTTCAAACAACGGGTTCATGTTTGACTCGAAGTTTAGGTTCACATTTGACCTGGGTTCAAACAACGGGTTCAAATTTGACTCGAAGTTTAGGTTCACATGTGACTTGGGTTCAAACAACGGGTTCATATTTGACTCGAAGTTTATGTTCATATAACCTGGGTTCAAACAACGGGTTCATGTTTGACTCGAAGTTTAGGTTTATATTTAACCTGGGTTCAAACAACGGGTTTAAATTTGAATCGAAGTTTAGGTTCATATTTAACCTCTGTTCAAACAGCGGGTTCATATTTGACTCGAAGTTTAGATTCCTATCTGACCTGGTTTCAAACAACGGGTTCATATTTGACTCGAAGTTTAGGTTCACTTTTGACCTAGGTTCAAACAACGGGTTCATGTTTGACTCGAAGTTTAGGTTCATATCTGACCTGGTTTTAAACAACGTTCATATTTGACTCGAAGTTTAGGTTCACATTTGACCTAGGTTCAAACAGAGGGTTCATATTTGACTAGAAGTTTAGGTTCACATTGGCCCTGGGTTCAAACAACGGGTTCATGTTTGACTCGAAGTTTAGGTTCACATTTGACTTGGGTTCAAACAACGGGTTCATATTTGACTCAAAGTTTAGGTTCATATTTGACCTAGGTTCTAACAACGGGTTCATGTTTGACTCAAAGTTTAGGTTCATATCTGACCTGGTTTCAAATAACGGGTTCATATTTGACTCGAAGTTTAGGTTCAAATTTGACCTGGGTTCAAACAACGGGTTTATATTTGACTCAAAGTTTAGGTTCATATCTGACCTAGTTTTAATCAACGGGTTCATATTTGACTCGAAGTTTAGGTTCACATTTGACCTGGGTTCAAACAACGGGTTCATGTTTGACTCGAATGTTAGGTTCATATCTTACCTGGTTTCAAACAACGGGTTCATATTTGACTCGAAGTTTAGGTTCACATTTGACCTGGGTTCAAACAACGGGTTCATATTAGACTCAAAGTTTAGGTTATCATAACCTGGGTTCAATCAACGGGTTCATGTTTGACTCGATTTTTAGGTTCATATTTGACCTAGGGTCAAACAACGGGTTTATATTTGAATCGAAGTTTAGGTTCATATTTAACCTCTGTTCAAACAACGGGTTCATATTTTACTCGAAGTTTAGATTCCTATCTGACCTGGTTTCAAACAACGGTTTCATATTTGACTCGAAGTTTAGGTTCACTTTTGACCTAGGTTAAAACAACGGATTCATGTTTGACTCAAAGTTTAGGTTCATATCTGACCTGGTTTCAAACAACGGGTTCATATTTGACTCGAAGTTTAGGTTCACATTTGACCTGCGATCAAACAACGGGTTCATATTTGACTCGAAGTTTAGGTTCACATTTGCCCTAGGTTCAAACAACGGGTTCTATTTGATTCAAAGTTTAGGTTCATATTTGACCTGGGTTCAAACAACGGGTTCAAGTTTGACTCGAAGTTTAGGTTCATATTTGACCTGGGTTCTAACAACGGGTTCATGTTTGACTCAAAGTTTAGGTTCATATCTGACCTGGTTTCAAACAACGGGTTCATATTTGACTCGAAGTTTAGGTTCAAATTTGACCTGGGTTCAAACAACGGGTTTATATTTGACTCAAAGTTTAGGTTCATATCTGACCTAGTTTCAATCAACGGGTTCATATTTGACTCGAAGTTTAGGTTCACATTTGACCTGGGTTCAAACAACGGGTTCATGTTTGACTCGAAGTTTAGGTTCATATCTTACCTGGTTTCAAACAACGGGTTCATATTTGACTCGAAGTTTAGGTTCACATTTGACCTGGGTTCAAACAACGGGTTCATATTAGACTCAAAGTTTAGGTTATCATAACCTGGGTTCAATCAACGGGTTCATGTTTGACTCGATTTTTAGGTTCATATTTGACCTAGGGTCAAACAACGGGTTTATATTTGAATCGAAGTTTAGGTTCATATTTAACCTCTGTTCAAACAACGGGTTCATATTTTACTCGAAGTTTAGATTCCTATCTGACCTGGTTTCAAACAACGGTTTCATATTTGACTCGAAGTTTAGGTTCACTTTTGACCTAGGTTAAAACAACGGATTCATGTTTGACTCAAAGTTTAGGTTCATATCTGACCTGGTTTCAAACAACGGGTTCATATTTGACTCGAAGTTTAGGTTCACATTTGACCTGCGATCAAACAACGGGTTCATATTTGACTCGAAGTTTAGGTTCACATTTGCCCTAGGTTCAAACAACGGGTTCTATTTGATTCAAAGTTTAGGTTCATATTTGACCTGGGTTCAAACAACGGGTTCAAGTTTGACTCGAAGTTTAGGTTCATATTTGACCTGGGTTCTAACAACGGGTTCATGTTTGACTCAAAGTTTAGGTTCATATCTGACCTGGTTTCAAACAACGGGTTCATATTTGACTTGAAGTTTAGGTTCAAATTTGACCTGGGTTCAAACAACGGGTTTATATTTGACTCAAAGTTTAGGTTCATATCTGACCTAGTTTCAATCAACGGGTTCATATTTGACTCGAAGTTTAGGTTCACATTTGACCTGGGTTCAAACAACGGGTTCATGTTTGACTCGAAGTTTAGGTTCATATCTTACCTGGTTTCAAACAACGGGTTCATATTTGACTCGAAGTTTAGGTTCACATTTGACCTGGGTTCAAACAACGGGTACATATTAGACTCAAAGTTTAGGTTATCATAACCTGGGTTCAATCAACGGGTTCATGTTTGACTCGATTTTTAGGTTCATATTTGACCTGGGGTCAAACAACGGGTTTATATTTGAATCGAAGTTTAGGTTCATATTTAACCTCTGTTCAAACAACGGGTTTATATTTTACTCGAAGTTTAGATTCCTATCTGACCTGGTTTCAAACAACGGTTTCATATTTGACTCGAAGTTTAGGTTCACTTTTGACCTAGGTTAAAACAACGGATTCATGTTTGACTCAAAGTTTAGGTTCATATCTGACCTGGGTTCAAACAACGGGTTCATATTTGATTCGAAGTTTAGGTTCACATGTGACTTGGGTTCAAACAAAGGGTTCATATTTGACTCGAATTTTAGGTTCATATTTGACCTGGGTTCAAACAACGGGTTCATGTTTGACTCGAAGTTTAGGTTCATATCTGACCTGGTCTCAAACAACGCGTTCATATTTGATTCGAAGTTTAGGTTCACATGTGACTTGGGTTCAAACAAAGGGTTCATATTTGACTCGAAGTTTAGGTTCATATTTGATCTGCGTTCAAACAACGGGTTCATATTTGACTCGAAGTTCAGGTTCACATTTGACCTGGGTTCAAACAACGGGTTCATGTTTGACTCGAATTTTAGGTTCATATCTTACCTGGTTTCAAACAACGGGTTCATGTTTGACTCGAAGTTTAGGTTCACATTTGACCTGGGTTCAAACAATGGGTTCATATTTGACTCGAAGTTTAGGTTCACATGTGACTTGGGTTCAAACAACGGGTTCATATTTGACTTGAAGTTTATGTTCATATAACCTGGGTTCAAACAACGGGTTCATGTTTGACTCGAAGTTTAGGTTTATATTTAACCTGGGTTCAAACAACGGGTTTATATTTGAATCGAAGTTTAGGTTCATATTTAACCTCTGTTCAAACAGCGGGTTCATATTTGACTCGAAGTTTAGATTCCTATCTGACCTGGTTTCAAACAACGGGTTCATATTTGACTCGAAGTTTAGGTTCACTTTTGACCTAGGTTCAAACAACGGGTTCATGTTTGACTCGAAGTTTAGGTTCATATCTGACATGGTTTTAAACAACGTTCATATTTGACTCGAAGTTTAGGTTCACATTTGACCTGGGTTCAAACAGAGGGTTCATATTTGACTCGAAGTTTAGGTTCACATTGGCCCTGGGTTCAAACAACGGGTTCATGTTTGACTCGAAGTTTAGGTTCACATTTGAACTTGGGTTCAAACAACGGGTTCATATTTGACTCAAAGTTTAGGTTCATATTTGACCTGGGTTCTAACAACGGGTTCATGTTTGACTCAAAGTTTAGGTTCATATCTGACCTGGTTTCAAATAACGGGTTCATATTTGACTCGAAGTTTAGGTTCACTTTTGACCTAGGTTAAAACAACGGATTCATGTTTGACTCAAAGTTTAGGTTCATATCTGACCTAGTTTTAATCAACGGGTTCATATTTGACTCGAAGTTTAGGTTCACATTTGACCTGGGTTCAAACAACGGGTTCATGTTTGACTCGAAGTTTAGGTTCATATCTTACCTGGTTTCAAACAACGGGTTCATATTTGACTCGAAGTTTAGGTTCACATTTGACCTGGGTTCAAACAACGGGTTCATATTAGACTCAAAGTTTAGGTTATCATAACCTGGGTTCAATCAACGGGTTCATGTTTGACTCGATTTTTAGGTTCATATTTGACCTGGGGTCAAACAACGGGTTTATATTTGAATCGAAGTTTAGGTTCATATTTAACCTCTGTTCAAACAACGGGTTCATATTTTACTCGAAGTTTAGATTCCTATCTGACCTGGTTTCAAACAACGGTTTCATATTTGACTCGAAGTTTAGGTTCACTTTTGACCTAGGTTAAAACAATGGATTCATGTTTGACTCAAAGTTTAGGTTCATATCTGACCTGGTTTCAAACAACGGGTTCATATTTGACTCGAAGTTTAGGTTCACATTTGACCTGGGATCAAACAACGGGTTCATATTTGACTCGAAGTTTAGGTTCATATTTGCCCTAGGTTCAAACAACGGGTTCTATTTTATTCAAAGTTTAGGTTCATATTTGACCTGGGTTCAAACAACGGGTTCATGTTTGACTCGAAGTTTAGGTTCATATTTGACCTGGGTTCTAATAACGGGTTCATGTTTGACTCAAAGTTTAGGTTCATATCTGACCTGGTTTCAAACAACGGGTTCATATTTGACTCGAAGTTTAGGTTCAAATTTGACCTGGGTTCAAACAACGGGTTTATATTTGACTCAAAGTTTAGGTTCATATCTGACCTAGTTTCAATCAACGGGTTCATATTTGACTCGAAGTTTAGGTTCACATTTGACCTGGGTTCAAACAACGGGTTCATGTTTGACTCGAAGTTTAGGTTCATATCTTACCTGGTTTCAAACAACGGGTTCATATTTGACTCGAAGTTTAGGTTCACATTTGACCTGGGTTCAAACAACGGGTTCATATTAGACTCAAAGTTTAGGTTATCATAACCTGGGTTCAATCAACGGGTTCATGTTTGACTCGATTTTTAGGTTCATATTTGACCTGGGGTCAAACAACGGGTTTATATTTGAATCGAAGTTTAGGTTCATATTTAACCTCTGTTCAAACAACGGGTTCATATTTTACTCGAAGTTTAGATTCCTATCTGACCTGGTTTCAAACAACGGTTTCATATTTGACTCGAAGTTTAGTTTCACTTTTGACCTAGGTTAAAACAACGGATTCATGTTTGACTCAAAGTTTAGGTTCATATCTGACCTGGGTTCAAACAACGGGTTCATATTTGATTCGAAGTTTAGGTTCACATGTGACTTGGGTTCAAACAAAGGGTTCATATTTGACTCGAATTTTAGGTTCATATTTGACCTGGGTTCAAACAACGGGTTCATGTTTGACTCGAAGTTTAGGTTCATATCTGACCTGGTCTCAAACAACGCGTTCATATTTGACTCGAAGTTTAGGTTCATATTTGACCTGCGTTCAAACAACGGGTTCATATTTGACTCGAAGTTCAGGTTCACATTTGACCTGGGTTCAAACAACGGGTTCATGTTTGACTCGAATTTTAGGTTCATATCTTACCTGGTTTCAAACAACGGGTTCATGTTTGACTCGAAGTTTAGGTTCACATTTGACCTGGGTTCAAACAACGGGTTCATATTTGACTCGAAGTTTAGGTTCACATGTGACTTGGGTTCAAACAACGGGTTCATATTTGACTTGAAGTTTATGTTCATATAACCTGGGTTCAAACAACGGGTTCATGTTTCACTCGAAGTTTAGGTTTATATTTAACCTGGGTTCAAACAACGGGTTTATATTTGAATCGAAGTTTAGGTTCATATTTAACCTCTGTTCAAACAGCGGGTTCATATTTGACTCGAAGTTTAGATTCCTATCTGACCTGGTTTCAAACAACGGGTTCATATTTGACTCGAAGTTTAGGTTCACTTTTGACCTAGGTTCAAACAACGGGTTCATGTTTGACTCGAAGTTTAGGTTCATATCTGACCTGGTTTTAAATAACGTTCATATTTGACTCGAAGTTTAGGTTCACATTTGACCTGGGTTCAAACAGAGGGTTCATATTTGACTCGAAGTTTAGGTTCACATTGGCCCTGGGTTCAAACAACGGGTTCATGTTTGACTCGAAGTTTAGGTTCACATTTGACTTGGGTTCAAACAACGGGTTCATATTTGACTCAAAGTTTAGGTTCATATTTGACCTGGGTTCTAACAACGGGTTCATGTTTGACTCAAAGTTTAGGTTCATATCTGACCTGGTTTCAAATAACGGGTTCATATTTGACTCGAAGTTTAGGTTCAAATTTGACCTGGGTTCAAACAACGGGTTTATATTTGACTCAAAGTTTAGGTTCATATCTGACCTAGTTTTAATCAACGGGTTCATATTTGACTCGAAGTTTAGGTTCACATTTGACCTGGGTTCAAACAACGGGTTCATGTTTGACTCGAAGTTTAGGTTCATATCTTACCTGGTTTCAAACAACGGGTTCATATTTGACTCGAAGTTTAGGTTCACATTTGACCTGGGTTCAAACAACGGGTTCATATTAGACTCAAAGTTTAGGTTATCATAACCTGGGTTCAATCAACGGGTTCATGTTTGACTCGATTTTTAGGTTCATATTTGACCTGGGGTCAAACAACGGGTTTATATTTGAATCGAAGTTTAGGTTCATATTTAACCTCTGTTCAAACAACGGGTTCATATTTTACTCGAAGTTTAGATTCCTATCTGACCTGGTTTCAAACAACGGTTTCATATTTGACTCGAAGTTTAGGTTCACTTTTAACCTAGGTTAAAACAACGGATTCATGTTTGACTCAAAGTTTAGGTTCATATCTGACCTGGTTTCAAACAACGGGTTCATATTTGACTCGTAGTTTAGGTTCACATTTGACCTGGGATCAAACAACGGGTTCATATTTGACTCGAAGTTTAGGTTCACATTTGCCCTAGGTTCAAACAACGGGTTCTATTTGACTCAAAGTTTAGGTTCATATTTGACCAGGGTTCAAACAACGGGTTCATGTTTGACTCGAAGTTTAGGTTCATATTTGACCTGGGTTCTAACAACGGGTTCATGTTTGACTCAAATTTTAGGTTCATATCTGACCTGGTTTCAAACAACGGGTTCATATTTGACTCGAAGTTTAGGTTCAAATTTGACCTGGGTTCAAACAACGGGTTTATATTTGACTCAAAGTTTAGGTTCATATCTGACCTAGTTTCAATCAACGGGTTCATATTTGACTCGAAGTTTAGGTTCACATTTGACCTGGGTTCAAACAACAGGTTCATGTTTGACTCGAAGTTTAGGTTCATATCTTACCCGGTTTCAAACAACGGGTTCATATTTGACTCGAAGTTTAGGTTCACATTTGACCTGGGTTCAAACAACGGGTTCATATTAGACTCAAAGTTTAGGTTATCATAACCTGGGTTCAATCAACGGGTTCATGTTTGACTCGATTTTTAGGTTCAAATTTGACCTGGGGTCAAACAACGGGTTTATATTTGAATCGAAGTTTAGGTTCATATTTAACCTCTGTTCAAACAACGGGTTCATATTTTACTCGAAGTTTAGATTCCTATCTGACCTGGTTTCAGACAACGGTTTCATATTTGACTCGAAGTTTAGGTTCACTTTTGACCTAGGTTAAAACAACGGATTCATGTTTGACTCAAAGTTTAGGTTCATATCTGACCTGGGTTCAAACAACGGGTTCATATTTGATTCGAAGTTTAGGTTCACATGTGACTTGGGTTCAAACAAAGGGTTCATATTTGACTCGAATTTTAGGTTCATATTTGACCTGGGTTCAAACAACGGGTTCATGTTTGACTCGAAGTTTAGGTTCATATCTGACCTGGTCTCAAACAACGCGTTCTTATTTGACTCGAAGTTTAGGTTCATATTTGACCTGCGTTCAAACAACGGGTTCATATTTGACTCGATGTTCAGGTTTACATTTGACCTGGGTTCAAACAACGGGTTCATGTTTGACTCGAATTTTAGGTTCATATCTTACCTGGTTTCAAACAACGGGTTCATGTTTGACTCGAAGTTTAGGTTCACATTTGACCTGGGTTAAAACAACGGGTTCATATTTGACTCGAAGTTTAGGTTCACATGTGACTTGGGTTCAAACAACGGGTTCATATTTGACTTGAAGTTTATGTTCATATAACCTGGGTTCAAACAACGGGTTCATGTTTGACTCGAAGTTTAGGTTTATATTTAACCTGGGTTCAAACAACGGGTTTATATTTGAATCGAAGTTTAGGTTCATATTTAACCTCTGTTCAAACAGCGGGTTCATATTTGACTCGAAGTTTAGATTCCTATCTGACCTGGTTTCAAACAACGGGTTCATATTTGACTCGAAGTTTAGGTTCACTTTTGACCTAGGTTCAAACAACGGGTTCATGTTTGACTCGAAGTTTAGGTTCATATCTGACCTGGTTTTAAACAACGTTCATATTTGACTCGAAGTTTAGGTTCACATTTGACCTGGGTTCAAACAGAGGGTTCATATTTGACTCGAAGTTTAGGTTCACATTGGCCCTGGGTTCAAACAACGGGTTCATATTTGACTCAAAGTTTAGGTTCATATTTGACCTGGGTTCTAACAACGGGTTCATGTTTGACTCAAAGTTTAGGTTCATATCTGACCTGGTTTCAAACAACGGGTTCATATTTGACTCGAAGTTTAGGTTCAAATTTGACCTGGGTTTAAACAACGGGTTTATATTTGACTCAAAGTTTAGGTTCATATCTGACCTAGTTTCAATCAACGGGTTCATATTTGACTCGAAGTTTAGGTTCACATTTGACCTGGGTTCAAACAACGGGTTCATGTTTGACTCGAAGTTTAGGTTCATATCTTACCTGGTTTCAAACAACGGGTTCATATTTGACTCGAAGTTTAGGTTCACATTTGACCTGGGTTCAAACAACGGGTTCATATTAGACTCAAAGGTGAGGTTATCATAACCTGGGTTCAATCAACGGGTTCATGTTTGACTCGATTTTTAGGTTCATATTTGACCTGGGGTCAAACAACGGGTTTATATTTGAATCGAAGTTTAGGTTCATATTTAACCTCTGTTCAAACAACGGGTTCATATTTTACTCGAAGTTTAGATTCCTATCTGACCTGGTTTCAAACAACGGTTTCATATTTGACTCGAAGTTTAGGTTCACTTTTGACCTAGGTTAAAACAACGGATTCATGTTTGACTCAAAGTTTAGGTTCATATCTGACCTGGTTTCAAACAACGGGTTCATATTTGACTCGAAGTTTAGGTTCACATTTGACCTGGGATCAAACAACGGGTTCATATTTGACTCGAAGTTTAGGTTCACATTTGCCCTGGGTTCAAACAACGGGTTCTATTTGACTCAAAGTTTAGGTTCATATTTGACCTGGGTTCAAACAACGGGTTCATGTTTGACTCGAAGTTTAGGTTCATATTTGACCTGGGTTCTAACAACGGGTTCATGTTTGACTCAAAGTTTAGGTTCATATCTGACCTGGTTTCAAACAACGGGTTCATATTTGACTCGAAGTTTAGGTTCAAATTTGACCTGGGTTCAAACAACGGGTTTATATTTGACTCAAAGTTTAGGTTCATATCTGACCTAGTTTCAATCAACCGGTTCATATTTGACTCGAAGTTTAGGTTCACATTTGACCTGGGTTCAAACAACGGGTTCATGTTTGACTCGAAGTTTAGGTTCATATCTTACCTGGTTTCAAACAACGGGTTCATATTTGACTCAAAGTTTAGGTTCACATTTGACCTGGGTTCAAACAACGGGTTCATATTAGACTCAAAGTTTAGGTTATCATAACCTGGGTTCAATCAACGGGTTCATGTTTGACTCGATTTTTAGGTTCATATTTGACCTGGGGTCAAAAATGGGTTTATATTTGAATCGAAGTTTAGGTTCATATTTAACCTCTGTTCAAACAACGGGTTCATATTTTACTCGAAGTTTAGATTCCTATCTGACCTGGTTTCAAACAACGGGTTCATATTTGACTCGAAGTTTAGGTTCACTTTTGACCTAGGTTAAAACAACGGATTCATGTTTGACTCAAAGTTTAGGTTCATATCTGACCTGGTTTCAAACAACGGGTTCATATTTGACTCGAAGTTTAGGTTCACATTTGACCTGGGATCAAACAACGGGTTCATATTTGACTCGAAGTTTAGGTTCACATTTGCCCTGGGTTCAAACAACGGGTTCTATTTGACTCAAAGTTTAGGTTCATATTTGACCTGGGTTCAAACAACGGGTTTATATTTGAATCAAAGTTTAGGTTCATACTTAACCTCTGTTCAAACAGCGGGTTCATATTTGACTCGAAGTTTAGATTCCTATCTGACCTGGTTTCAAACAACGGGTTCATATTTGACTCGAAGTTTAGGTTCACTTTTGACCTAGGTTAAAACAACGGATTCATGTTTGACTCAAAGTTTAGGTTCATATCTGACCTGGTTTCAAACAACGGGTTCATATTTGACTCGAAGTTTAGGTTCACATTTGACCTGGGGTCAAACAACGGGTTCATATTTGACTCGAAGTTTAGGTTCACATTTGCCCTGGGTTCAAACAACGGGTTCTATTTGACTCAAAGTTTAGGTTCATATTTGACCTGGGTTCAAACAACGGGTTTATATTTGAATCAAAGTTTAGGTTCATACTTAACCTCTGTTCAAACAGCGGGTTCATATTTGACTCGAAGTTTAGGTTCATATTTGACCTGGGTTCTAACAACGGGTTCATGTTTGACTCAAAGTTTAGGTTCATATCTGACCTGGTTTCAAACAACGGGTTCATATTTGACTCGTAGTTTAGGTTCAAATTTGACCTGGGTTTAAACAACGGGTTTATATTTGACTCAAAGTTTAGGTTCATATCTGACCTAGTTTCAATCAACGGGTTCATATTTGACTCGAAGTTTAGGTTCACATTTGACCTGGGTTCAAACAACGGGTTCATGTTTGACTCGAAGTTTAGGTTCATATCTTACCTGGTTTCAAACAACGGGTTCATATTTGACTCGAAGTTTAGGTTCACATTTGACCTGGGTTCAAACAACGGGTTCATATTAGACTCAAAGTTTAGGTTATCATAACCTGGGTTCAATCAACGGGTTCATGTTTGACTCGATTTTTAGGTTCATATTTGACCTGGGGTCAAACAACGGGTTTATATTTGAATCGAAGTTTAGGTTCATATTTAACCTCTGTTCAAACAACGGGTTCATATTTTACTCGAAGTTTAGATTCCTATCTGACCTGGTTTCAAACAACGGTTTCATATTTGACTCGAAGTTTAGGTTCACTTTTGACCTAGGTTAAAACAACGGATTCATGTTTGACTCAAAGTTTAGGTTCATATCTGACCTGGTTTCAAACAACGGGTTCATATTTGACTCGAAGTTTAGGTTCACATTTGACCTGGGATCAAACAACGGGTTCATATTTGACTCGAAGTTTAGGTTCACATTTGCCCTGGGTTCAAACAACGGGTTCTATTTGACTCAAAGTTTAGGTTCATATTTGACCTGGGTTCAAACAACGGGTTCATGTTTGACTCGAAGTTTAGGTTCATATTTGACCTGGGTTCTAACAACGGGTTCATGTTTGACTCAAAGTTTAGGTTCATATCTGACCTGGTTTCAAACAACGGGTTCATATTTGACTCGAAGTTTAGGTTCAAATTTGACCTGGGTTCAAACAACGGGTTTATATTTGACTCAAAGTTTAGGTTCATATCTGACCTAGTTTCAATCAACCGGTTCATATTTGACTCGAAGTTTAGGTTCACATTTGACCTGGGTTCAAACAACGGGTTCATGTTTGACTCGAAGTTTAGGTTCATATCTTACCTGGTTTCAAACAACGGGTTCATATTTGACTCGAAGTTTAGGTTCACATTTGACCTGGGTTCAAACGAAGGGTTCATATTAGACTCAAAGTTTAGGTTATCATAACCTGGGTTCAATCAACGGGTTCATGTTTGACTCGATTTTTAGGTTCATATTTGACCTGGGGTCAAAAATGGGTTTATATTTGAATCGAAGTTTAGGTTCATATTTAACCTCTGTTCAAACAACGGGTTCATATTTTACTCGAAGTTTAGATTCCTATCTGACCTGGTTTTAAACAACGGGTTCATTTTGACTCGAAGTTTAGGTTCACTTTTGACCTAGGTTAAAACAACGGATTCATGTTTGACTCAAAGTTTAGGTTCATATCTGACCTGGTTTCAAACAACGGGTTCATATTTGACTCGAAGTTTAGGTTCACATTTGACCTGGGATCAAACAACGGGTTCTATTTGACTCAAAGTTTAGGTTCATATTTGACCTGGGTTCAAACAACGGGTTTATATTTGAATCAAAGTTTAGGTTCATACTTAACCTCTGTTCAAACAGCGGGTTCATATTTGACTCGAAGTTTAGGTTCATATTTGACCTGGGTTCTAACAACGGGTTCATGTTTGACTCAAAGTTTAGGTTCATATCTGACCTGGTTTCAAACAACGGGTTCATATTTGACTCGAAGTTTAGGTTCAAATTTGACCTGGGTTTAAACAACGGGTTTATATTTGACTCAAAGTTTAGGTTCATATCTGACCTAGTTTCAATCAACGGGTTCATATTTGACTCGAAGTTTAGGTTCACATTTGACCTGGGTTCAAACTACGGGTTCATGTTTGACTCGAAGTTTAGGTTCATATCTTACCTGGTTTCAAACAACGGGTTCATATTTGACTCGAAGTTTAGGTTCACATTTGACCTGGGTTCAAACAACGGGTTCATATTAGACTCAAAGTTTAGGTTATCATAACCTGGGTTCAATCAACGGGTTCATGTTTGACTCGATTTTTAGGTTCATATTTGACCTGGGGTCAAACAACGGGTTTATATTTGAATCGAAGTTTAGGTTCATATTTAACCTCTGTTCAAACAATGGGTTCATATTTTACTCGAAGTTTAGATTCCTATCTGACCTGGTTTCAAACAACGGTTTCATATTTGACTCGAAGTTTAGGTTCACTTTTGACCTAGGTTAAAACAACGGATTCATGTTTGACTCAAAGTTTAGGTTCATATCTGACCTGGTTTCAAACAACGGGTTCATATTTGACTCGAAGTTTAGGTTCACATTTGACCTGGGATCAAACAACGGGTTCATATTTGACTCGAAGTTTAGGTTCACATTTGCCCTGGGTTCAAACAACGGGTTCTATTTGACTCAAAGTTTAGGTTCATATTTGACCTGGGTTCAAACAACGGGTTCATGTTTGACTCGAAGTTTAGGTTCATATTTGACCTGGGTTCTAACAACGGGTTCATGTTTGACTCAAAGTTTAGGTTCATATCTGACCTGGTTTCAAACAACGGGTTCATATTTGACTCGAAGTTTAGGTTCAAATTTGACCTGGGTTCAAACAACGGGTTTATATTTGACTCAAAGTTTAGGTTCATATCTGACCTAGTTTCAATCAACCGGTTCATATTTGACTCGAAGTTTAGGTTCACATTTGACCTGGGTTCAAACAACGGGTTCATGTTTGACTCGAAGTTTAGGTTCATATCTTACCTGGTTTCAAACAACGGGTTCATATTTGACTCAAAGTTTAGGTTCACATTTGACCTGGGTTCAAACAACGGGTTCATATTAGACTCAAAGTTTAGGTTATCATAACCTGGGTTCAATCAACGGGTTCATGTTTGACTCGATTTTTAGGTTCATATTTGACCTGGGGTCAAAAATGGGTTTATATTTGAATCGAAGTTTAGGTTCATATTTAACCTCTGTTCAAACAACGGGTTCATATTTTACTCGAAGTTTAGATTCCTATCTGACCTGGTTTCAAACAACGGGTTCATATTTGACTCGAAGTTTAGGTTCACTTTTGACCTAGGTTAAAACAACGGATTCATGTTTGACTCAAAGTTTAGGTTCATATCTGACCTGGTTTCAAACAACGGGTTCATATTTGACTCGAAGTTTAGGTTCACATTTGACCTGGGATCAAACAACGGGTTCATATTTGACTCGAAGTTTAGGTTCACATTTGCCCTGGGTTCAAACAACGGGTTCTATTTGACTCAAAGTTTAGGTTCATATTTGACCTGGGTTCAAACAACGGGTTTATATTTGAATCAAAGTTTAGGTTCATACTTAACCTCTGTTCAAACAGCGGGTTCATATTTGACTCGAAGTTTAGATTCCTATCTGACCTGGTTTCAAACAACGGGTTCATATTTGACTCGAAGTTTAGGTTCACTTTTGACCTAGGTTAAAACAACGGATTCATGTTTGACTCAAAGTTTAGGTTCATATCTGACCTGGTTTCAAACAACGGGTTCATATTTGACTCGAAGTTTAGGTTCACATTTGACCTGGGGTCAAACAACGGGTTCATATTTGACTCGAAGTTTAGGTTCACATTTGCCCTGGGTTCAAACAACGGGTTCTATTTGACTCAAAGTTTAGGTTCATATTTGACCTGGGTTCAAACAACGGGTTTATATTTGAATCAAAGTTTAGGTTCATACTTAACCTCTGTTCAAACAGCGGGTTCATATTTGACTCGAAGTTTAGGTTCATATTTGACCTGGGTTCTAACAACGGGTTCATGTTTGACTCAAAGTTTAGGTTCATATCTGACCTGGTTTCAAACAACGGGTTCATATTTGACTCGTAGTTTAGGTTCAAATTTGACCTGGGTTTAAACAACGGGTTTATATTTGACTCAAAGTTTAGGTTCATATCTGACCTAGTTTCAATCAACGGGTTCATATTTGACTCGAAGTTTAGGTTCACATTTGACCTGGGTTCAAACAACGGGTTCATGTTTGACTCGAAGTTTAGGTTCATATCTTACCTGGTTTCAAACAACGGGTTCATATTTGACTCGAAGTTTAGGTTCACATTTGACCTGGGTTCAAACAACGGGTTCATATTAGACTCAAAGTTTAGGTTATCATAACCTGGGTTCAATCAACGGGTTCATGTTTGACTCGATTTTTAGGTTCATATTTGACCTGGGGTCAAACAACGGGTTTATATTTGAATCGAAGTTTAGGTTCATATTTAACCTCTGTTCAAACAACGGGTTCATATTTTACTCGAAGTTTAGATTCCTATCTGACCTGGTTTCAAACAACGGTTTCATATTTGACTCGAAGTTTAGGTTCACTTTTGACCTAGGTTAAAACAACGGATTCATGTTTGACTCAAAGTTTAGGTTCATATCTGACCTGGTTTCAAACAACGGGTTCATATTTGACTCGAAGTTTAGGTTCACATTTGACCTGGGATCAAACAACGGGTTCATATTTGACTCGAAGTTTAGGTTCACATTTGCCCTGGGTTCAAACAACGGGTTCTATTTGACTCAAAGTTTAGGTTCATATTTGACCTGGGTTCAAACAACGGGTTCATGTTTGACTCGAAGTTTAGGTTCATATTTGACCTGGGTTCTAACAACGGGTTCATGTTTGACTCAAAGTTTAGGTTCATATCTGACCTGGTTTCAAACAACGGGTTCATATTTGACTCGAAGTTTAGGTTCAAATTTGACCTGGGTTCAAACAACGGGTTTATATTTGACTCAAAGTTTAGGTTCATATCTGACCTAGTTTCAATCAACCGGTTCATATTTGACTCGAAGTTTAGGTTCACATTTGACCTGGGTTCAAACAACGGGTTCATGTTTGACTCGAAGTTTAGGTTCATATCTTACCTGGTTTCAAACAACGGGTTCATATTTGACTCGAAGTTTAGGTTCACATTTGACCTGGGTTCAAACGAAGGGTTCATATTAGACTCAAAGTTTAGGTTATCATAACCTGGGTTCAATCAACGGGTTCATGTTTGACTCGATTTTTAGGTTCATATTTGACCTGGGGTCAAAAATGGGTTTATATTTGAATCGAAGTTTAGGTTCATATTTAACCTCTGTTCAAACAACGGGTTCATATTTTACTCGAAGTTTAGATTCCTATCTGACCTGGTTTTAAACAACGGGTTCATTTTGACTCGAAGTTTAGGTTCACTTTTGACCTAGGTTAAAACAACGGATTCATGTTTGACTCAAAGTTTAGGTTCATATCTGACCTGGTTTCAAACAACGGGTTCATATTTGACTCGAAGTTTAGGTTCACATTTGACCTGGGATCAAACAACGGGTTCTATTTGACTCAAAGTTTAGGTTCATATTTGACCTGGGTTCAAACAACGGGTTTATATTTGAATCAAAGTTTAGGTTCATACTTAACCTCTGTTCAAACAGCGGGTTCATATTTGACTCGAAGTTTAGGTTCATATTTGACCTGGGTTCTAACAACGGGTTCATGTTTGACTCAAAGTTTAGGTTCATATCTGACCTGGTTTCAAACAACGGGTTCATATTTGACTCGAAGTTTAGGTTCAAATTTGACCTGGGTTTAAACAACGGGTTTATATTTGACTCAAAGTTTAGGTTCATATCTGACCTAGTTTCAATCAACGGGTTCATATTTGACTCGAAGTTTAGGTTCACATTTGACCTGGGTTCAAACTACGGGTTCATGTTTGACTCGAAGTTTAGGTTCATATCTTACCTGGTTTCAAACAACGGGTTCATATTTGACTCGAAGTTTAGGTTCACATTTGACCTGGGTTCAAACAACGGGTTCATATTAGACTCAAAGTTTAGGTTATCATAACCTGGGTTCAATCAACGGGTTCATGTTTGACTCGATTTTTAGGTTCATATTTGACCTGGGGTCAAACAACGGGTTTATATTTGAATCGAAGTTTAGGTTCATATTTAACCTCTGTTCAAACAATGGGTTCATATTTTACTCGAAGTTTAGATTCCTATCTGACCTGGTTTCAAACAACGGTTTCATATTTGACTCGAAGTTTAGGTTCACTTTTGACCTAGGTTAAAACAACGGATTCATGTTTGACTCAAAGTTTAGGTTCATATCTGACCTGGTTTCAAACAACGGGTTCATATTTGACTCGAAGTTTAGGTTCACATTTGACCTGGGATCAAACAACGGGTTCATATTTGACTCGAAGTTTAGGTTCACATTTGCCCTGGGTTCAAACAACGGGTTCTATTTGACTCAAAGTTTAGGTTCATATTTGACCTGGGTTCAAACAACGGGTTCATGTTTGACTCGAAGTTTAGGTTCATATTTGACCTGGGTTCTAACAACGGGTTCATGTTTGACTCAAAGTTTAGGTTCATATCTGACCTGGTTTCAAACAACGGGTTCATATTTGACTCGAAGTTTAGGTTCAAATTTGACCTGGGTTCAAACAACGGGTTTATATTTGACTCAAAGTTTAGGTTCATATCTGACCTAGTTTCAATCAACCGGTTCATATTTGACTCGAAGTTTAGGTTCACATTTGACCTGGGTTCAAACAACGGGTTCATGTTTGACTCGAAGTTTAGGTTCATATCTTACCTGGTTTCAAACAACGGGTTCATATTTGACTCGAAGTTTAGGTTCACATTTGACCTGGGTTCAAACAACGGGTTCATATTAGACTCAAAGTTTAGGTTATCATAACCTGGGTTCAATCAACGGGTTCATGTTTGACTCGATTTTTAGGTTCATATTTGACCTGGGGTCAAAAACGGGTTTATATTTGAATCGAAGTTTAGGTTCATATTTAACCTCTGTTCAAACAACGGGTTCATATTTTACTCGAAGTTTAGATTCCTATCTGACCTGGTTTCAAACAACGGGTTCATTTTGACTCGAAGTTTAGGTTCACTTTTGACCTAGGTTAAAACAACGGATTCATGTTTGACTCAAAGTTTAGGTTCATATCTGACCTGGTTTCAAACAACGGGTTCATATTTGACTCGAAGTTTAGGTTCACATTTGACCTGGGATCAAACAACGGGTTCATATTTGACTCGAAGTTTAGGTTCACATTTGCCCTGGGTTCAAACAACGGGTTCTATTTGACTCAAAGTTTAGGTTCATATTTGACCTGGGTTCAAACAACGGGTTTATATTTGAATCAAAGTTTAGGTTCATACTTAACCTCTGTTCAAACAGCGGGTTCATATTTGACTCGAAGTTTAGATTCCTATCTGACCTGGTTTCAAACAACGGGTTCATATTTGACTCGAAGTTTAGGTTCACTTTTGACCTAGGTTCAAACAACGGGTTCATATTTGACTCGAAGTTTAGGTTCATATCTGACCTGGTTTTAAACAACGTTCATATTTGACTCGAAGTTTAGGTTCACATTTGACCTGGGTTCAAACAGAGGGATCATATTTGACTCGAAGTTTAGGTTCACATTGGCCCTGGGTTCAAACAACGGGTTCATATTTGACTCGAAGTTTAGGTTCATATTTGACCTGGGTTCAAACAACGGGTTCATGTTTGACTCGAAGGTTAGGTTCATGTCTGACTTGGTTTCAAACAACGGGTTCATATTTGACTTGAAGTTCAGGTTCACATTTGACCTGGGTTCAAACAACGGGTTCATGTTTGACTCGAAGTTTAGGTTCATATCTTACCTGGTTTCAAACAACGGGTTCATATTTGACTCGAAGTTTAGGTTCACATTTGACCTGGGTTCAAACAACGGGTTCATATTTGACTCGAAGTTTAGGTTCACATGTGACTTAGGTTCAAACAACGGGTTCATATTTGACTCGAAGTTTAGGTTCATATTTGACCTGGGTTCAAACAACAGGTTCATGTTTGACTCGAAGTTTAGGTTCATATCTGACCTGGTTTAAAACAACGGGTTCATATTTGACTCGAAGTTTAGGTTCATATTTGACCTGCGTTCAAACAACGGGTTCATATTTGACTCGAAGTTCAGGTTCACATTTGACCTGGGTTCAAACAACGGGTTCATGTTTGACTCGAATTTTAGGTTCATATCTTACATGGTTTCAAACAACGGGTTCATGTTTGACTCGAAGTTTAGGTTCACATTTGACCTGGGTTCAAACAACGGGTTCATATTTGACTCGAAGTTTAGGTTCACATGTGACTTAGGTTCAAACAACGGGTTCATATTTGACTCGAAGTTTATGTTCATATAACCTGGGTTCAAACAACGGGTTCATGTTTGACTCGAAGTTTAGGTTTATATTTAACCTGGGTTCAAACAACGGGTTTATATTTGAATCGAAGTTTAGGTTCATATTTAACCTCTGTTCAAACAGCGGGTTCATATTTGACTCGAAGTTTAGATTCCTATCTGACCTGGTTTCAAACAACGGGTTCATATTTGACTCGAAGTTTAGGTTCACTTTTGACCTAGGTTCAAACAACGGGTTCATGTTTGACTCGAAGTTTAGGTTCATATCTGACCTGGTTTTAAACGATGTTCATATTTGACTCGAAGTTTAGGTTCACATTTGACCTGGGTTCAAACAGAGGGTTCATATTTGACTCGAAGTTTAGGTTCACATTGGCCCTGGGTTCAAACAACGGGTTCATGTTTGACTCGAAGTTTAGGTTCACATTTGACTTGGGTTCAAACAACGGGTTCATATTTGACTCAAACTTTAGGTTCATATTTGACCTGGGTTCTAACAACGGGTTCATGTTTGACTCAAACTTTAGGTTCATATTTGACCTGGTTTCAAATAACGGGTTCATATTTGACTCGAAGTTTAGGTTCAAATTTGACCTGGGTTCAAACAACGGGTTTATATTTGACTCAAAGTTTAGGTTCATATCTGACCTAGTTTTAATCAACGGGTTCATATTTGACTCGAAGTTTAGGTTCACATATGACCTGGGTTCAAACAACGGGTTCATGTTTGACTCGAAGTTTAGGTTCATATCTTACCTGGTTTCAAACAACGGGTTCATATTTGACTCGAAGTTTAGGTTCACATTTGACCTGGGTTCAAACAACGGGTTCATATTAGACTCAAAGTTTAGGTTATCATAACATGGGTTCAATCAACGGGTTCATGTTTGACTCGATTTTTAGGTTCATATTTGACCTGGGGTCAAACAACGGGTTTATATTTGAATCGAAGTTTAGGTTCATATTTAACCTCTTTTCAAACAACGGGTTCATATTTTACTCGAAGTTTAGATTCCTATCTGACCTGGTTTCAAACAACGGTTTCATATTTGACTCGAAGTTTAGGTTCACTTTTGACCTAGGTTAAAACAACGGATTCATGTTTGACTCAAAGTTTAGGTTCATATCTGACCTGGTTTCAAACAACGGGTTCATATTTGACTCGAAGTTTAGGTTCACATTTGACCTGGGATCAAACAACGGGTTCATATTTGACTCGAAGTTTAGGTTCACATTAGCCCTGGGTTCAAACAACGGGTTCTGTTTGACTCAAAGTTTAGGTTCATATTTGACCTGGGTTCAAACAACGGGTTCATGTTTGACTCGAAGTTTAGGTTCATATTTGACCTGGGTTCTAACAACGGGTTCATGTTTGACTCAAAGTTTAGGTTCATATCTGACCTGGTTTCAAACAACGGGTTCATATTTGACTCGAAGTTTAGGTTCAAATTTGACCTGGGTTCAAACAACGGGTTTATATTTGACTCAAAGTTTAGGTTCATATCTGACCTAGTTTCAATCAACGGGTTCATATTTGACTCGAAGTTTAGGTTCACATTTGACCTGGGTTCAAACAACGGGTTCATGTTTGACTCGAAGTTTAGGTTCATATCTTACCTGGTTTCAAAGAACGGGTTCATATTTGACTCGAAGTTTAGGTTCACATTTGACCTGGGTTCAAACAACGGGTTCATATTAGACTCAAAGTTTAGGTTATCATAACCTGGGTTCAATCAACGGGTTCATGTTTGACTCGATTTTTAGGTTCATATTTGACCTGGGGTCAAAAACGGGTTTATATTTGAATCGAAGTTTAGGTTCATATTTAACCTCTGTTCAAACAACGGGTTCATATTTTACTCGAAGTTTAGATTCCTATCTGACCTGGTTTCAAACAACGGGTTCATATTTGACTCGAAGTTTAGGTTCACTTTTGACCTAGGTTAAAACAACGGATTCATGTTTGACTCAAAGTTTAGGTTCATATCTGACCTGGTTTCAAACAAAGGGTTCATATTTGACTCGAAGTTTAGGTTCACATTTGACCTGGGATCAAACAACGGGTTCATATTTGACTCGAAGTTTAGGTTCACATTTGCCCTGGGTTCAAACAACGGGTTCTATTTGACTCAAAGTTTAGGTTCATATTTGACCTGGGTTCAAACAACGGGTTTATATTTGAATCGAAGTTTAGGTTCATATTTAACCTCAGTTCAAACAGCGGGTTCATATTTGACTCGAAGTTTAGATTCCTATCTGACCTGGTTTCAAACAACAGGTTCATATTTGACTCGAAGTTTAGGTTCACTTTTGACCTAGGTTCAAACAACGGGTTCATATTTGACTCGAAGTTTAGGTTCATGTCTGTCCTGGTTTTAAAAAACGTTCATATTTGACTCGAAGTTTAGGTTCACATTTGACCTGGGTTCAAACAGAGGGATCATATTTGACTCGAAGTTTAGGTTCACATTGGCCCTGGGTTCAAACAACGGGTTCATATTTGACTCTCAATTTAGGTTTATATTTGACCTGGGTTCAAACAACGGGTTCATGTTTGATTCAAAGTTTAGGTTCACATTTGACCTGGGTTCAAACAACGGGTTCATGTTTGACTCGAAGTTTAGGTTCATATCTTACCTGGTTTCAAACAACGGGTTCATATTTGACTCGAAGTTTAGGTTCACATTTGACCTGGGTTCAAACAACGGGTTCATATTTGACTCGAAGTTTAGGTTCATATTTGACCTGGGTTCAAACAACAGGTTCATGTTTGACTCGAAGTTTAGGTTCATATCTGACCTGGTTTCAAACAACGGGTTCATATTTGACTCGAAGTTTAGGTTCATATTTGACCTGCGTTCAAACAACGGGTTTATATTTGACTCAAAGTTTAGGTTATCATAACCTGGGTTCAATCAACGGGTTCATGTTTGACTCGATTTTTAGGTTCATATTTGACCTGGGGTCAAAAAGGGGTTTATATTTGAATCGAAGTTTAGGTTCATATTTAACCTCTGTTCAAACAACGGGTTCATATTTTACTCGAAGTTTAGATTCCTATCTGACCTGGTTTCAAACAACGGGTTCATATTTGACTCGAAGTTTAGGTTCACTTTTGACCTAGGTTAAAATAACGGATTCATGTTTGACTCAAAGTTTAGGTTCATATCTGACCTGGTTTCAAACAACGGGTTCATATTTGACTCGAAGTTTAGGTTCACATTTGACCTGGGATCAAACAACGGGTTCATATTTGACTCGAAGTTTAGGTTCACATTTGCCCTGGGTTCAAACAACGGGTTCTATTTGACTCAAAGTTTAGGTTCATATTTGATCTGGGTTCAAACAACGGGTTTATATTTGAATCAAAGTTTAGGTTCATACTTAACCTCTGTTCAAACAGCGGGTTCATATTTGACTCGAAGTTTAGATTCCTATCTGACCTGGTTTCAAACAACGGGTTCATATTTGACTCGAAGTTTAGGTTCATATCTGACCTGGTTTTAAACAACGTTCATATTTGACTCGAAGTTTAGGTTCACATTTGACCTGGGTTCAAACAGAGGGATCATATTTGACTCGAAGTTTTGGTTCACATTGGCCCTGGGTTCAAACAACGGGTTCATATTTGACTCGAAGTTTAGGTTCATATTTGACCTGGGTTCAAACAACGGGTTCATGTTTGACTCGAAGTTTAGGTTCATGTCTGACTTGGTTTCAAACAACGGGTTCATATTTGACTTGAAGTTCAGGTTCACATTTGACCTGGGTTCAAACAACGGGTTCATGTTTGACTCGAAGTTTAGGTTCATATCTTAACTGGTTTCAAACAACGGGTTCATATTTGACTCGAAGTTTAGGTTCACATTTGACCTGGGTTCAAACAACGGGTTCATATTTGACTCGAAGTTTAGGTTCACATGTGACTTAGGTTCAAACAACGGGTTCATATTTGACTCGAAGTTTAGGTTCATATTTGACCTGGGTTCAAACAACAGGTTCATGTTTGACTCGAAGTTTAGGTTCATATCTGACCTGGTTTCAAACAACGGGTTCATATTTGACTCGAAGTTTAGGTTCATATTTGACCTGCGGTCAAACAACGGGTTTATATTTGACTCAAAGTTTAGGTTCATATCTGACCTGGGTTCATACAACGGTTTCATGTTTGACTCGAAGTTTAGGTTCATATCTTACCTGGTTTCAAACAACGGGTTCATATTTGACTCGAAGTTTAGGTTCACATTTGACCTGGCTTCAAACAACGGTTTCATGTTTAACTCGAAGTTTTGGTTCATATTTGACCTAGTTTCAAACAACGGGTTCATATTTGTCTCGAAGTTTAGGTTCACATTTGACCTGGGTTCAAACAACGGGTTCATATTTGATTCGAAGTTTAGGTTCACATGTGACTTGGGTTCAAACAAAGGGTTCATATTTGACTCGAATTTTAGGTTCATATTTGACCTGGGTTCAAACAACGGGTTCATGTTTGACTCGAAGTTTAGGTTCATATCTGACCTAGTCTCAAACAACGCGTTCATATTTGACTCGAAGTTTAGGTTCATATTTGACCTGCGTTCAAACAACGGGTTTATATTTCACTCAAATTTTAGGTTCATATCTAACCTGGTTTCAAACAACGGGTTCATATTTGACTCGAAGTTCAGGTTCACATTTGACCTGGGTTCAAACAACGGGTTCATGTTTGACTCGAAGTTTAGGTTCATATCTTACCTGGTTTCAAACAACGGGTTCATATTTGACTCGAAGTTTAGGTTCACATTTGACCTGGGATCAAACAACGGGTTCATATTTCACTCGAAGTTTAGGTTCATATTTGACCTGGGTTCTAACAACGGCTTCATGTTTGACTCAAAGTTTAGGTTCATATCTGACCTGGTTTCAAACAACGGGTTCATATTTGACTCGAAGTTTAGGTTCAAATTTGACCTGGGTTCAAACAACGGGTTTATATTTGACTCAAAGTTTAGGTTCATATCTGACCTAGTTTCAATCAACGGGTTCATATTTGACTCGAAGTTTAGGTTCACATTTGACCTGGGTTCAAACAACGGGTTCATGTTTGACTCGAAGTTTAGGTTCATATCTTACCTGGTTTCAAACAACGGGTTCATATTTGACTCGAAGTTTAGGTTCATATTTGACCTGGGTTCAAACAACGGGTTCATATTAGACTCAAAGTTTAGGTTATCATAACCTGGGTTCAATCAACGGGTTCATGTTTGACTCTATTTTTAGGTTCATATTTGACCTGGGGTCAAAAACGGGTTTATATTTGAATCGAAGTTTAGGTTCATATTTAACCTCTGTTCAAACAACGGGTTCATATTTTACTCGAAGTTTAGATTCCTATCTGACCTGGTTTCAAACAACGGGTTCATATTTGACTCGAAGTTTAGGTTCACTTTTGACCTAGGTTAAAACAACGGATTCATGTTTGACTCAAAGTTTAGGTTCATATCTGACCTAGTCTCAAACAACGCGTTCATATTTGACTCGAAGTTTAGGTTCATATTTGACCTGCGTTCAAACAACGGGTTTATATTTCACTCAAATTTTAGGTTCATATCTAACCTGGTTTCAAACAACGGGTTCATATTTGACTCGAAGTTCAGGTTCACATTTGACCTGGGTTCAAACAACGGGTTCATGTTTGACTCGAAGTTTAGGTTCATATCTTACCTGGTTTCAAACAACGGGTTCATATTTGACTCGAAGTTTAGGTTCACATTTGACCTGGGATCAAACAACGGGTTCATATTTCACTCGAAGTTTAGGTTCATATTTGACCTGGGTTCTAACAACGGGTTCATGTTTGACTCAAAGTTTAGGTTCATATCTGACCTGGTTTCAAACAACGGGTTCATATTTGACTCGAAGTTTAGGTTCAAATTTGACCTGGGTTCAAACAACGGGTTTATATTTGACTCAAAGTTTAGGTTCATATCTGACCTAGTTTCAATCAACGGGTTCATATTTGACTCGAAGTTTAGGTTCACATTTGACCTGGGTTCAAACAACGGGTTCATGTTTGACTCGAAGTTTAGGTTCATATCTTACCTGGTTTCAAACAACGGGTTCATATTTGACTCGAAGTTTAGGTTCATATTTGACCTGGGTTCAAACAACGGGTTCATATTAGACTCAAAGTTTAGGTTATCATAACCTGGGTTCAATCAACGGGTTCATGTTTGACTCTATTTTTAGGTTCATATTTGACCTGGGGTCAAAAACGGGTTTATATTTGAATCGAAGTTTAGGTTCATATTTAACCTCTGTTCAAACAACGGGTTCATATTTTACTCGAAGTTTAGATTCCTATCTGACCTGGTTTCAAACAACGGGTTCATATTTGACTCGAAGTTTAGGTTCACTTTTGACCTAGGTTAAAACAACGGATTCATGTTTGACTCAAAGTTTAGGTTCATATCTGACCTGGTTTCAAACAACGGGTTCATATTTGACTCGAAGTTTAGGTTCACATTTGACCTGGGATCAAACAACGGGTTCATATTTGACTCGAAGTTTAGGTTCACATTTGCCCTGGGTTCAAACAACGGGTTCTATTTGACTCAAAGTTTAGGTTCATATTTGACCTGGGTTCAAACAACGGGTTTATATTTGAATCGAAGTTTAGGTTCATATTTAACCTCTGTTCAAACAGCGGGTTCATATTTGACTCGAAGTTTAGATTCCTATCTGACCTGGTTTCAAACAACGGGTTCATATTTGACTCGAAGTTTAGGTTCACTTTTGACCTAGGTTCAAACAACGGGTTCATATTTGACTCGAAGTTTAGGTTCATGTCTGTCCTGGTTTTAAACAACGTTCATATTTGACTCGAAGTTTAGGTTCACATTTGACCTGGGTTCAAACAGAGGGATCATATTTGACTCGAAGTTTAGTTTCACATTGGCCCTGGGTTCAAACAACGGGTTCATATTTGACTCGAAATTTAGGTTCATATTTGACCTGGGTTCAAACAACGGGTTCATGTTTGATTCGAAGTTTAGGTTCATGTCTGACTTGGTTTCAAACAACGGGTTCATATTTGACTCGAAGTTCAGGTTCACATTTGACCTGGGTTCAAACAACGGGTTCATGTTTGACTCGAAGTTTAGGTTCATATCTTACCTGGTTTCAAACAACGGGTTCATATTTGACTCGAAGTTTAGGTTCACATTTGACCTGGGTTCAAACAACGGGTTCATATTTGACTCGAAGTTTAGGTTCACATGTGACTTGGGTTCAAAGAACGGGTTCATATTTGACTCGAAGTTTAGGTTCATATTTGACCTGGGTTCAAACAACAGGTTCATGTTTGACTCGAAGTTTAGGTTCATATCTGACCTGGTTTCAAACAACGGGTTCATATTTGACTCGAAGTTTAGGTTCATATTTGACCTGCGTTCAAACAACGGGTTTATATTTGACTCAAAGTTTAGGTTATCATAACCTGGGTTCAATCAACGGGTTCATGTTTGACTCGATTTTTAGGTTCATATTTGACCTGGGGTCAAAAACGGGTTTATATTTGAATCGAAGTTTAGGTTCATATTTAACCTCTGTTCAAACAACGGGTTCATATTTTACTCGAAGTTTAGATTCCTATCTGACCTAGTTTCAAACAACGGGTTCATATTTGACTCGAAGTTTAGGTTCACTTTTGACCTAGGTTAAAATAACGGATTCATGTTTGACTCAAAGTTTAGGTTCATATCTGACCTGGTTTCAAACAACGGGTTCATATTTGACTCGAAGTTTAGGTTCACATTTGACCTGGGATCAAACAACGGGTTCATATTTGACTCGAAGTTTAGGTTCACATTTGCCCTGGGTTCAAACAACGGGTTCTATTTGACTCAAAGTTTAGGTTCATATTTGACCTGGGTTCAAACAACGGGTTTATATTTGAATCAAAGTTTAGGTTCATACTTAACCTCTGTTCAAACAGCGGGTTCATATTTGACTCGAAGTTTAGGTTCACATTTGACCTAGGTTCAAACAGAGGGATCATATTTGACTCGAAGTTTAGGTTCATATTTGACCTGGGTTCAAACAACGGGTTCATGTTTGACTCGAAGTTTAGGTTCATGTCTGACTTGGTTTCAAACAACGGGTTCATATTTGACTTGAAGTTCAGGTTCACATTTGACCTGGGTTCAAACAACGGGTTCATGTTTGACTCGAAGTTTAGGTTCATATCTTAACTGGTTTCAAACAACGGGTTCATATTTGACTCGAAGTTTAGGTTCACATTTGACCTGGGTTCAAACAACGGGTTCATATTTGACTCGAAGTTTAGGTTCACATGTGACTTAGGTTCAAACAACGGGTTCATATTTGACTCGAAGTTTAGGTTCATATTTGACCTGGGTTCAAACAACAGGTTCATGTTTGACTCGAAGTTTAGGTTCATATCTGACCTGGTTTCAAACAACGGGTTCATATTTGACTCGAAGTTTAGGTTCACTTTTGACCTAGGTTAAAACAACGGATTCATGTTTGACTCAAAGTTTAGGTTCATATCTGACCTGGTTTCAAACAACGGGTTCATATTTGACTCGAAGTTTAGGTTCACATTTGACCTGGGATCAAACAACGGGTTCATATTTGACTCGAAGTTTAGGTTCACATTTGCCCTGGGTTCAAATAACGGGTTCTATTTGACTCAAAGTTTAGGTTCATATTTGACCTGGGTTCAAACAACGGGTTTATATTTGAATCGAAGTTTAGGTTCATATTTAACCTCTGTTCAAACAGCGGGTTCATATTTGACTCGAAGTTTAGATTCCTATCTGACCTGGTTTCAAACAACGGGTTCATATTTGACTCGAAGTTTAGGTTCACTTTTGACCTAGGTTCAAACAACGGGTTCATATTTGACTCGAAGTTTAGGTTCATGTCTGTCCTGGTTTTAAACAACGTTCATATTTGACTCGAAGTTTAGGTTCACATTTGACCTGGGTTCAAACAGAGGGATCATATTTGACTCGAAGTTTAGTTTCACATTGGCCCTGGGTTCAAACAACGGGTTCATATTTGACTCGAAATTTAGGTTCATATTTGACCTGGGTTCAAACAACGGGTTCATGTTTGATTCGAAGTTTAGGTTCATGTCTGACTTGGTTTCAAACAACGGGTTCATATTTGACTCGAAGTTCAGGTTCACATTTGACCTGGGTTCAAACAACGGGTTCATGTTTGACTCGAAGTTTAGGTTCATATCTTACCTGGTTTCAAACAACGGGTTCATATTTGACTCGAAGTTTAGGTTCACATTTGACCTGGGTTCAAACAACGGGTTCATATTTGACTCGAAGTTTAGGTTCACATGTGACTTGGGTTCAAAGAACGGGTTCATATTTGACTCGAAGTTTAGGTTCATATTTGACCTGGGTTCAAACAACAGGTTCATGTTTGACTCGAAGTTTAGGTTCATATCTGACCTGGTTTCAAACAACGGGTTCATATTTGACTCGAAGTTTAGGTTCATATTTGACCTGCGTTCAAACAACGGGTTTATATTTGACTCAAAGTTTAGGTTATCATAACCTGGGTTCAATCAACGGGTTCATGTTTGACTCGATTTTTAGGTTCATATTTGACCTGGGGTCAAAAACGGGTTTATATTTGAATCGAAGTTTAGGTTCATATTTAACCTCTGTTCAAACAACGGGTTCATATTTTACTCGTAGTTTAGATTCCTATCTGACCTAGTTTCAAACAACGGGTTCATATTTGACTCAAAGTTTAGGTTCACTTTTGACCTAGGTTAAAATAACGGATTCATGTTTGACTCAAAGTTTAGGTTCATATCTGACCTGGTTTCAAACAACGGGTTCATATTTGACTCGAAGTTTAGGTTCACATTTGACCTGGGATCAAACAACGGGTTCATATTTGACTCGAAGTTTAGGTTCACATTTGCCCTGGGTTCAAACAACGGGTTCTATTTGACTCAAAGTTTAGGTTCATATTTGACCTGGGTTCAAACAACGGGTTTATATTTGAATCAAAGTTTAGGTTCATACTTAACCTCTGTTCAAACAGCGGGTTCATATTTGACTCGAAGTTTAGGTTCACATTTGACCTAGGTTCAAACAGAGGGATCATATTTGACTCGAAGTTTAGGTTCATATTTGACCTGGGTTCAAACAACGGGTTCATGTTTGACTCGAAGTTTAGGTTCATGTCTGACTTGGTTTCAAACAACGGGTTCATATTTGACTTGAAGTTCAGGTTCACATTTGACCTGGGTTCAAACAACGGGTTCATGTTTGACTCGAAGTTTAGGTTCATATCTTAACTGGTTTCAAACAACGGGTTCATATTTGACTCGAAGTTTAGGTTCACATTTGACCTGGGTTCAAACAACGGGTTCATATTTGACTCGAAGTTTAGGTTCACATGTGACTTAGGTTCAAACAACGGGTTCATATTTGACTCGAAGTTTAGGTTCATATTTGACCTGGGTTCAAACAACAGGTTCATGTTTGACTCGAAGTTTAGGTTCATATCTGACCTGGTTTCAAACAACGGGTTCATATTTGACTCGAAGTTTAGGTTCATATTTGACCTGCGGTCAAACAACGGGTTTATATTTGACTCAAAGTTTAGGTTCATATCTGACCTGGGTTCATACAACGGTTTCATGTTTGACACGAAGTTTAGGTTCATATCTTACCTGGTTTCAAACAACGGGTTCATATTTGACTCGATGTTTAGGTTCACATTTGACCTGGGTTCAAACAACGGGTTCATATTTGACTCGAAGTTTAGGTTCACATGTGACTTGGGTTCAAACAACGGGTTCATATTTGACTCGAAGTTTAGGTTCATATTTGACCTGGGTTCAAACAACAGGTTCATGTTTGACTCGAAGTTTAGGTTCATATCTGACCTGGTTTCAAACAACGGGTTCATATTTGACTCGAAGTTTAGGTTCATATTTGACCTGCGTTCAAACAACGTGTTTATATTTGACTCAAAGTTTAGGTTATCATAACCTGGGTTCAATCAACGGGTTCATGTTTGACTCGATTTTTAGGTTCATATGTGACCTGGGGTCAAAAACGGGTTTATATTTGAATCGAAGTTTAGGTTCATATTTAACCTCTGTTCAAACAACGGGTTCATATTTTACTCGAAGTTTAGATTCCTATCTGACCTGGTTTCAAACAACGGGTTCATATTTGACTCGAAGTTTAGGTTCACTTTTGACCTAGGTTAAAATAACGGATTCATGTTTGACTCAAAGTTTAGGTTCATATCTGACCTGGTTTCAAACAACGGGTTCATATTTGACTCGAAGTTTAGGTTCACATTTGACCTGCGTTCAAACAACGGGTTCATATTTGACTCGAAGTTTAGGTTCACATTTGCCCTGGGTTCAAACAACGGGTTCTATTTGACTCAAAGTTTAGGTTCATATTTGACCTGGGTTCAAACAACGGGTTTATATTTGAATCAAAGTTTAGGTTCATACTTAACCTCTGTTCAAACAGCGGGTTCATATTTGACTCGAAGTTTAGATTCCTATCTGACCAGGTTTCAAACAACGGGTTCATATTTGACTCGAAGTTTAGGTTCATATCTGACCTGGTTTTAAACAACGTTCATATTTGACTCGAAGTTTAGGTTCACATTTGACTTGGGTTCAAACAGAGGGATCATATTTGACTCGAAGTTTAGGTTCACATTGGCCCTGGGTTCAAACAACGAGTTCATATTTGACTCGAAGTTTAGGTTCACTTTTGACCTAGGTTCAAACAACGGGTTCATATTTGACTCGAAGTTTAGGTTCATGTCTGTCCTGGTTTTAAACAACGTTCATATTTGACTCGAAGTTTAGGTTCACATTTGACCTGGGTTCAAACAGAGGGATCATATTTGACTCGAAGTTTAGTTTCACATTGGCCCTGGGTTCAAACAACGGGTTCATATTTGACTCGAAATTTAGGTTCATATTTGACCTGGGTTCAAACAACGGGTTCATGTTTGATTCGAAGTTTAGGTTCATGTCTGACTTGGTTTCAAACAACGGGTTCATATTTGACTCGAAGTTCAGGTTCACATTTGACCTGGGTTCAAACAACGGGTTCATGTTTGACTCGAAGTTTAGGTTCATATCTTACCTGGTTTCAAACAACGGGTTCATATTTGACTCGAAGTTTAGGTTCACATTTGACCTGGGTTCAAACAACGGGTTCATATTTGACTCGAAGTTTAGGTTCACATGTGACTTGGGTTCAAACAACGGGTTCATATTTGACTCGAAGTTTAGGTTCATATTTGACCTGGGTTCAAACAACAGGTTCATGTTTGACTCGAAGTTTAGGTTCATATCTGACCTGGTTTCAAACAACGGGTTCATATTTGACTCGAAGTTTAGGTTCATATTTGACCTGCGTTCAAACAACGGGTTTATATTTGACTCAAAGTTTAGGTTATCATAACCTGGGTTCAATCAACGGGTTCATGTTTGACTCGATTTTTAGGTTCATATTTGACCTGGGGTCAAAAACGGGTTTATATTTGAATCGAAGTTTAGGTTCATATTTAACCTCTGTTCAAACAACGGGTTCATATTTTACTCGAAGTTTAGATTCCTATCTGACCTGGTTTCAAACAACGGGTTCATATTTGACTCGAAGTTTAGGTTCACTTTTGACCTAGGTTAAAATAACGGATTCATGTTTGACTCAAAGTTTAGGTTCATATCTGACCTGGTTTCAAACAACGGGTTCATATTTGACTCGAAGTTTAGGTTCACATTTGACCTGGGATCAAACAACGGGTTCATATTTGACTCGAAGTTTAGGTTCACATTTGCCCTGGGTTCAAACAACGGGTTCTATTTGACTCAAAGTTTAGGTTCATATTTGACCTGGGTTCAAACAACGGGTTTATATTTGAATCAAAGTTTAGGTTCATACTTAACCTCTGTTCAAACAGCGGGTTCATATTTGACTCGAAGTTTAGGTTCACATTTGACCTGGGTTCAAACAGAGGGATCATATTTGACTCGAAGTTTAGGTTCATATTTGACCTGGGTTCAAACAACGGGTTCATGTTTGACTCGAAGTTTAGGTTCATGTCTGACTTGGTTTCAAACAACGGGTTCATATTTGACTTGAAGTTCAGGTTCACATTTGACCTGGGTTCAAACAACGGGTTCATGTTTGACTCGAAGTTTAGGTTCATATCTTAACTGGTTTCAAACAACGGGTTCATATTTGACTCGAAGTTTAGGTTCACATTTGACCTGGGTTCAAACAACGGGTTCATATTTGACTCGAAGTTTAGGTTCACATGTGACTTAGGTTCAAACAACGGGTTCATATTTGACTCGAAGTTTAGGTTCATATTTGACCTGGGTTCAAACAACAGGTTCATGTTTGACTCGAAGTTTAGGTTCATATCTGACCTGGTTTCAAACAACGGGTTCATATTTGACTCGAAGTTTAGGTTCATATTTGACCTGCGGTCAAACAACGGGTTTATATTTGACTCAAAGTTTAGGTTCATATCTGACCTGGGTTCATACAACGGTTTCATGTTTGACTCGAAGTTTAGGTTCATATCTTACCTGGTTTCAAACAACGGGTTCATATTTGACTCGAAGTTTAGGTTCACATTTGACCTGGGTTCAAACAACGGGTTCATATTTGACTCGAAGTTTAGGTTCACATGTGACTTGGGTTCAAACAACGGGTTCATATTTGACTCGAAGTTTAGGTTCATATTTGACCTGGGTTCAAACAACAGGTTCATGTTTGACTCGAAGTTTAGGTTCATATCTGACCTGGTTTCAAACAACGGGTTCATATTTGACTCGAAGTTTAGGTTCATATTTGACCTGCGTTCAAACAACGTGTTTATATTTGACTCAAAGTTTAGGTTATCATAACCTGGGTTCAATCAACGGGTTCATGTTTGACTCGATTTTTAGGTTCATATTTGACCTGGGGTCAAAAACGGGTTTATATTTGAATCGAAGTTTAGGTTCATATTTAACCTCTGTTCAAACAACGGGTTCATATTTTACTCGAAGTTTAGATTCCTATCTGACCTGGTTTCAAACAACGGGTTCATATTTGACTCGAAGTTTAGGTTCACATGTGACTTAGGTTCAAACAACGGGTTCATATTTGACTCGAAGTTTAGGTTCATATTTGACCTGGGTTCAAACAACAGGTTCATGTTTGACTCGAAGTTTAGGTTCATATCTGACCTGGTTTCAAACAACGGGTTCATATTTGACTCGAAGTTTAGGTTCATATTTGACCTGCGGTCAAACAACGGGTTTATATTTGACTCAAAGTTTAGGTTCATATCTGACCTGGGTTCATACAACGGTTTCATGTTTGACTCGAAGTTTAGGTTCATATCTTACCTGGTTTCAAACAACGGGTTCATATTTGACTCGAAGTTTAGGTTCACATTTGACCTGGGTTCAAACAACGGGTTCATATTTGACTCGAAGTTTAGGTTCACATGTGACTTGGGTTCAAACAACGGGTTCATATTTGACTCGAAGTTTAGGTTCATATTTGACCTGGGTTCAAACAACAGGTTCATGTTTGACTCGAAGTTTAGGTTCATATCTGACCTGGTTTCAAACAACGGGTTCATATTTGACTCGAAGTTTAGGTTCATATTTGACCTGCGTTCAAACAACGTGTTTATATTTGACTCAAAGTTTAGGTTATCATAACCTGGGTTCAATCAACGGGTTCATGTTTGACTCGATTTTTAGGTTCATATTTGACCTGGGGTCAAAAACGGGTTTATATTTGAATCGAAGTTTAGGTTCATATTTAACCTCTGTTCAAACAACGGGTTCATATTTTACTCGAAGTTTAGATTCCTATCTGACCTGGTTTCAAACAACGGGTTCATATTTGACTCGAAGTTTAGGTTCACTTTTGACCTAGGTTAAAATAACGGATTCATGTTTGACTCAAAGTTTAGGTTCATATCTGACCTGGTTTCAAACAACGGGTTCATATTTGACTCGAAGTTTAGGTTCACATTTGACCTGCGTTCAAACAACGGGTTCATATTTGACTCGAAGTTTAGGTTCACATTTGCCCTGGGTTCAAACAACGGGTTCTATTTGACTCAAAGTTTAGGTTCATATTTGACCTGGGTTCAAACAACGGGTTTATATTTGAATCAAAGTTTAGGTTCATACTTAACCTCTGTTCAAACAGCGGGTTCATATTTGACTCGAAGTTTAGATTCCTATCTGACCTGGTTTCAAACAACGGGTTCATATTTGACTCGATGTTTAGGTTCATATCTGACCTGGTTTTAAACAACGTTCATATTTGACTCGAAGTTTAGGTTCACATTTGACCTGGGTTCAAACAGAGGGATCATATTTGACTCGAAGTTTAGGTTCACATTGGCCCTGGGTTCAAACAACGGGTTCATATTTGACTCGAAGTTTAGGTTCACTTTTGACCTAGGTTCAAACAACGGGTTCATATTTGACTCGAAGTTTAGGTTCATGTCTGTCCTGGTTTTAAACAACGTTCATATTTGACTCGAAGTTTAGGTTCACATTTGACCTGGGTTCAAACAGAGGGATCATATTTGACTCGAAGTTTAGTTTCACATTGGCCCTCGGTTCAAACAACGGGTTCATATTTGACTCGAAATTTAGGTTCATATTTGACCTGGGTTCAAACAACGGGTTCATGTTTGATTCGAAGTTTAGGTTCATGTCTGACTTGGTTTCAAACAACGGGTTCATATTTGACTCGAAGTTCAGGTTCACATTTGACCTGGGTTCAAACAACGGGTTCATGTTTGACTCGAAGTTTAGGTTCATATCTTACCTGGTTTCAAACAACGGGTTCATGTTTGATTCGAAGTTTAGGTTCATGTCTGACTTGGTTTCAAACAACGGGTTCATATTTGACTCGAAGTTTAGGTTCACATTTGACCTGGGTTCAAACAACGGGTTCATATTTGACTCGAAGTTTAGGTTCACATGTGACTTGGGTTCAAACAACGGGTTCATATTTGACTCGAAGTTTAGGTTCATATTTGACCTGGGTTCAAACAACAGGTTCATGTTTGACTCGAAGTTTAGGTTCATATCTGACCTGGTTTCAAACAACGGGTTCATATTTGACTCGAAGTTTAGGTTCATATTTGACCTGCGTTCAAACAACGGGTTTATATTTGACTCAAAGTTTAGGTTATCATAACCTGGGTTCAATCAACGGGTTCATGTTTGACTCGATTTTTAGGTTCATATTTGACCTGGGGTCAAAAACGGGTTTATATTTGAATCGAAGTTTAGGTTCATATTTAACCTCTGTTCAAACAACGGGTTCATATTTTACTCGAAGTTTAGATTCCTATCTGACCTGGTTTCAAACAACGGGTTCATATTTGACTCGAAGTTTAGGTTCACTTTTGACCTAGGTTAAAATAACGGATTCATGTTTGACTCAAAGTTTAGGTTCATATCTGACCTGGTTTCAAACAACGGGTTCATATTTGACTCGAAGTTTAGGTTCACATTTGACCTGGGATCAAACAACGGGTTCATATTTGACTCGAAGTTTAGGTTCACATTTGCCCTGGGTTCAAACAACGGGTTCTATTTGACTCAAAGTTTAGGTTCATATTTGACCTGGGTTCAAACAACGGGTTTATATTTGAATCAAAGTTTAGGTTCATACTTAACCTCTGTTCAAACAGCGGGTTCATATTTGACTCGAAGTTTAGGTTCACATTTGACCTGGGTTCAAACAGAGGGATCATATTTGACTCGAAGTTTAGGTTCATATTTGACCTGGGTTCAAACAACGGGTTCATGTTTGACTCGAAGTTTAGGTTCATATCTTACCTGGTTTCAAACAACGGGTTCATATTTGACTCGAAGTTTAGGTTCACATTTGACCTGGGTTCAAACAACGGGTTCATATTTGACTCGAAGTTTAGGTTCACATGTGACTTGGGTTCAAACAACGGGTTCATATTTGACTCGAAGTTTAGGTTCATATTTGACCTGGGTTCAAACAACAGGTTCATGTTTGACTCGAAGTTTAGGTTCATATCTGACCTGGTTTCAAACAACGGGTTCATATTTGACTCGAAGTTTAGGTTCATATTTGACCTGCGTTCAAACAACGTGTTTATATTTGACTCAAAGTTTAGGTTATCATAACCTGGGTTCAATCAACGGGTTCATGTTTGACTCGATTTTTAGGTTCATATTTGACCTGGGGTCAAAAACGGGTTTATATTTGAATCGAAGTTTAGGTTCATATTTAACCTCTGTTCAAACAACGGGTTCATATTTTACTCGAAGTTTAGATTCCTATCTGACCTGGTTTCAAACAACGGGTTCATATTTGACTCGAAGTTTAGGTTCACTTTTGACCTAGGTTAAAATAACGGATTCATGTTTGACTCAAAGTTTAGGTTCATATCTGACCTGGTTTCAAACAACGGGTTCATATTTGACTCGAAGTTTAGGTTCACATTTGACCTGCGTTCAAACAACGGGTTCATATTTGACTCGAAGTTTAGGTTCACATTTGCCCTGGGTTCAAACAACGGGTTCTATTTGACTCAAAGTTTAGGTTCATATTTGACCTGGGTTCAAACAACGGGTTTATATTTGAATCAAAGTTTAGGTTCATACTTAACCTCTGTTCAAAAGGCGGGTTCATATTTGACTCGAAGTTTAGATTCCTATCTGACCTGGTTTCAAACAACGGGTTCATATTTGACTCGATGTTTAGGTTCATATCTGACCTGGTTTTAAACAACGTTCATATTTGACTCGAAGTTTAGGTTCACATTTGACCTGGGTTCAAACAGAGGGATCATATTTGACTCGAAGTTTAGGTTCACATTGGCCCTGGGTTCAAACAACGGGTTCATATTTGACTCGAAGTTTAGGTTCACTTTTGACCTAGGTTCAAACAACGGGTTCATATTTGACTCGAAGTTTAGGTTCATGTCTGTCCTGGTTTTAAACAACGTTCATATTTGACTCGAAGTTTAGGTTCACATTTGACCTGGGTTCAAACAGAGGGATCATATTTGACTCGAAGTTTAGTTTCACATTGGCCCTCGGTTCAAACAACGGGTTCATATTTGACTCGAAATTTAGGTTCATATTTGACCTGGGTTCAAACAACGGGTTCATGTTTGATTCGAAGTTTAGGTTCATGTCTGACTTGGTTTCAAACAACGGGTTCATATTTGACTCGAAGTTCAGGTTCACATTTGACCTGGGTTCAAACAACGGGTTCATGTTTGACTCGAAGTTTAGGTTCATATCTTACCTGGTTTCAAACAACGGGTTCATATTTGACTCGAAGTTTAGGTTCACATTTGACCTGGGTTCAAACAACGGGTTCATATTTGACTCGAAGTTTAGGTTCACATGTGACTTGGGTTCAAACAACGGGTTCATATTTGACTCGAAGTTTAGGTTCATATTTGACCTGGGTTCAAACAACAGGTTCATGTTTGACTCGAAGTTTAGGTTCATATCTGACCTGGTTTCAAACAACGGGTTCATATTTGACTCGAAGTTTAGGTTCATATTTGACCTGCGTTCAAACAACGGGTTTATATTTGACTCAAAGTTTAGGTTATCATAACCTGGGTTCAATCAACGGGTTCATGTTTGACTCGATTTTTAGGTTCATATTTGACCTGGGGTCAAAAACGGGTTTATATTTGAATCGAAGTTTAGGTTCATATTTAACCTCTGTTCAAACAACGGGTTCATATTTTACTCGAAGTTTAGATTCCTATCTGACCTGGTTTCAAACAACGGGTTCATATTTGACTCGAAGTTTAGGTTCACTTTTGACCTAGGTTAAAATAACGGATTCATGTTTGACTCAAAGTTTAGGTTCATATCTGACCTGGTTTCAAACAACGGGTTCATATTTGACTCGAAGTTTAGGTTCACATTTGACCTGGGATCAAACAACGGGTTCATATTTGACTCGAAGTTTAGGTTCACATTTGCCCTGGGTTCAAACAACGGGTTCTATTTGACTCAAAGTTTAGGTTCATATTTGACCTGGGTTCAAACAACGGGTTTATATTTGAATCAAAGTTTAGGTTCATACTTAACCTCTGTTCAAACAGCGGGTTCATATTTGACTCGAAGTTTAGGTTCACATTTGACCTGGGTTCAAACAGAGGGATCATATTTGACTCGAAGTTTAGGTTCATATTTGACCTGGGTTCAAACAACGGGTTCATGTTTGACTCGAAGTTTAGGTTCATGTCTGACTTGGTTTCAAACAACGGGTTCATATTTGACTTGAAGTTCAGGTTCACATTTGACCTGGGTTCAAACAACGGGTTCATGTTTGACTCGAAGTTTAGGTTCATATCTTAACTGGTTTCAAACAACGGGTTCATATTTGACTCGAAGTTTAGGTTCACATTTGACCTGGGTTCAAACAACGGGTTCATATTTGACTCGAAGTTTAGGTTCACATGTGACTTAGGTTCAAACAACGGGTTCATATTTGACTCGAAGTTTAGGTTCATATTTGACCTGGGTTCAAACAACAGGTTCATGTTTGACTCGAAGGTTAGGTTCATATCTGACCTGGTTTCAAACAACGGGTTCATATTTGACTCGAAGTTTAGGTTCATATTTGACCTGCGGTCAAACAACGGGTTTATATTTGACTCAAAGTTTAGGTTCATATCTGACCTGGGTTCATACAACGGTTTCATGTTTGACTCGAAGTTTAGGTTCATATCTTACCTGGTTTCAAACAACGGGTTCATATTTGACTCGAAGTTTAGGTTCACATTTGACCTGGGTTCAAACAACGGGTTCATATTTGACTCGAAGTTTAGGTTCACATGTGACTTGGGTTCAAACAACGGGTTCATATTTGACTCGAAGTTTAGGTTCATATTTGACCTGGGTTCAAACAACAGGTTCATGTTTGACTCGAAGTTTAGGTTCATATCTGACCTGGTTTCAAACAACGGGTTCATATTTGACTCGAAGTTTAGGTTCATATTTGACCTGCGTTCAAACAACGTGTTTATATTTGACTCAAAGTTTAGGTTATCATAACCTGGGTTCAATCAACGGGTTCATGTTTGACTCGATTTTTAGGTTCATATTTGACCTGGGGTCAAAAACGGGTTTATATTTGAATCGAAGTTTAGGTTCATATTTAACCTCTGTTCAAACAACGGGTTCATATTTTACTCGAAGTTTAGATTCCTATCTGACCTGGTTTCAAACAACGGGTTCATATTTGACTCGAAGTTTAGGTTCACTTTTGACCTAGGTTAAAATAACGGATTCATGTTTGACTCAAAGTTTAGGTTCATATCTGACCTGGTTTCAAACAACGGGTTCATATTTGACTCGAAGTTTAGGTTCACATTTGACCTGCGTTCAAACAACGGGTTCATATTTGACTCGAAGTTTAGGTTCACATTTGCCCTGGGTTCAAACAACGGGTTCTATTTGACTCAAAGTTTAGGTTCATATTTGACCTGGGTTCAAACAACGGGTTTATATTTGAATCAAAGTTTAGGTTCATACTTAACCTCTGTTCAAACAGCGGGTTCATATTTGACTCGAAGTTTAGATTCCTATCTGACCTGGTTTCAAACAACGGGTTCATATTTGACTCGAAGTTTAGGTTCATATCTGACCTGGTTTTAAACAACGTTCATATTTGACTCGAAGTTTAGGTTCACATTTGACCTGGGTTCAAACAGAGGGATCATATTTGACTCGAAGTTTAGGTTCACATTGGCCCTGGGTTCAAACAACGGGTTCATATTTGACTCGAAGTTTAGGTTCATATTTGACCTGGGTTCAAACAACGGGTTCATGTTTGACTCGAAGTTTAGGTTCATGTCTGACTTGGTTTCAAACAAAGGGTTCATATTTGACTTGAAGTTCAGGTTCACATTTGACCTGGGTTCAAACAACGGGTTCATGTTTGACTCGAAGTTTAGGTTCATATCTTAACTGGTTTCAAACAATGGGTTCATATTTGACTCGAAGTTTAGGTTCACATTTGACCTGGGTTCAAACAACGGGTTCGTATTTGACTCGAAGTTTAGGTTCACTTTTGACCTAGGTTAAAATAACGGATTCATGTTTGACTCAAAGTTTAGGTTCATATCTGACCTGGTTTCAAACAACGGGTTCATATTTGACTCGAAGTTTAGGTTCACATTTGACCTGCGTTCAAACAACGGGTTCATATTTGACTCGAAGTTTAGGTTCACATTTGCCCTGGGTTCAAACAACGGGTTCTATTTGACTCAAAGTTTAGGTTCATATTTGACCTGGGTTCAAACAACGGGTTTATATTTGAATCAAAGTTTAGGTTCATACTTAACCTCTGTTCAAACAGCGGGTTCATATTTGACTCGAAGTTTAGATTCCTATCTGACCTGGTTTCAAACAACGGGTTCATATTTGACTCGAAGTTTAGGTTCATATCTGACCTGGTTTTAAACAACGTTCATATTTGACTCGAAGTTTCGGTTCACATTTGACCTGGGTTCAAACAGAGGGATCATATTTGACTCGAAGTTTAGGTTCACATTGGCCCTGGGTTCAAACAACGAGTTCATATTTGACTCGAAGTTTAGGTTCATATTTGACCTGGGTTCAAACAACGGGTTCATGTTTGACTCGAAGTTTAGGTTCATGTCTGACTTGGTTTCAAACAACGGATTCATATTTAACTTGAAGTTCAGGTTCACATTTGACCTGGGTTCAAACAACGGGTTCATGTTTGACTCGAAGTTTAGGTTCATATCTTAACTGGTTTCAAACAATGGGTTCATATTTGACTCGAAGTTTAGGTTCACATTTGACCTGGGTTCAAACAACGGGTTCATATTTGACTCGAAGTTTAGGTTCACTTTTGACCTAGGTTAAAATAACGGATTCATGTTTGACTCAAAGTTTAGGTTCATATCTGACCTGGTTTCAAATAACGGGTTCATATTTGACTCGAAGTTTAGGTTCACATTTGACCTGCGTTCAAACAACGGGTTCATATTTGACTCGAAGTTTAGGTTCACATTTGCCCTGGGTTCAAACAACGGGTTCTATTTGACTCAAAGTTTAGGTTCATATTTGACCTGGGTTCAAACAACGGGTTTATATTTGAATCAAAGTTTAGGTTCATACTTAACCTCTGTTCAAACAGCGGGTTCATATTTGACTCGAAGTTTAGATTCCTATCTGACCTGGTTTCAAACAACGGGTTCATATTTGACTCGAAGTTTAGGTTCATATCTGACCTGGTTTTAAACAACGTTCATATTTGACTCGAAGTTTAGGTTCACATTTGACCTGGGTTCAAACAGAGGGATCATATTTGACTCGAAGTTTAGGTTCACATTGGCCCTGGGTTCAAACAACGGGTTCATATTTGACTCGAAGTTTAGGTTCATATTTGACCTGGGTTCAAACAACGGGTTCATGTTTGACTCGAAGTTTAGGTTCATGTCTGACTTGGTTTCAAACAACGGGTTCATATTTGACTCGAAGTTTAGGTTCACATTTGCCCTGGGTTCAAACAACGGGTTCTATTTGACTCAAAGTTTAGGTTCATATTTGACCTGGGTTCAAACAACGGGTTTATATTTGAATCAAAGTTTAGGTTCATACTTAACCTCTGTTCAAACAGCGGGTTCATATTTGACTCGAAGTTTAGATTCCTATCTGACCTGGTTTCAAACAACGGGTTCATATTTGACTCGAAGTTTAGGTTCATATCTGACCTGGTTTTAAACAACGTTCATATTTGACTCGAAGTTTAGGTTCACATTTGACCTGGGTTCAAACAGAGGGATCATATTTGACTCGAAGTTTAGGTTCACATTGGCCCTGGGTTCAAACAACGAGTTCATATTTGACTCGAAGTTTAGGTTCATATTTGACCTGGGTTCAAACAACGGGTTCATGTTTGACTCGAAGTTTAGGTTCATGTCTGACTTGGTTTCAAACAACGGATTCATATTTAACTTGAAGTTCAGGTTCACATTTGACCTGGGTTCAAACAACGGGTTCATGTTTGACTCGAAGTTTAGGTTCATATCTTAACTGGTTTCAAACAATGGGTTCATATTTGACTCGAAGTTTAGGTTCACATTTGACCTGGGTTCAAACAACGGGTTCATATTTGACTCGAAGTTTAGGTTCACTTTTGACCTAGGTTAAAATATCGGATTCATGTTTGACTCAAAGTTTAGGTTCATATCTGACCTGGTTTCAAATAACGGGTTCATATTTGACTCGAAGTTTAGGTTCACATTTGACCTGCGTTCAAACAACGGGTTCATATTTGACTCGAACTTTAGGTTCACATTTGCCCTGGGTTCAAACAACGGGTTCTATTTGACTCAAAGTTTAGGTTCATATTTGACCTGGGTTCAAACAACGGGTTTATATTTGAATCAAAGTTTAGGTTCATACTTAACCTCTGTTCAAACAGCGGGTTCATATTTGACTCGAAGTTTAGATTCCTATCTGACCTGGTTTCAAACAACGGGTTCATATTTGACTCGAAGTTTAGGTTCATATCTGACCTGGTTTTAAACAACGTTCATATTTGACTCGAAGTTTAGGTTCACATTTGACCTGGGTTCAAACAGAGGGATCATATTTGACTCGAAGTTTAGGTTCACATTGGCCCTGGGTTCAAACAACGGGTTCATATTTGACTCGAAGTTTAGGTTCATATTTGACCTGGGTTCAAACAACGGGTTCATGTTTGACTCGAAGTTTAGGTTCATGTCTGACTTGGTTTCAAACAACGGGTTCATATTTGACTTGAAGTTCAGGTTCACATTTGACCTGGGTTCAAACAACGGGTTCATGTTTGACTCGAAGTTTAGGTTCATATCTTAACTGGTTTCAAACAATGGGTTCATATTTGACTCGAAGTTTAGGTTCACATTTGACCTGGGTTCAAACAACGGGTTCATATTTGACTCGAAGTTTAGGTTCACATGTGACTTAGGTTCAAACAACGGGTTCATATTTGACTCGAAGTTTAGGTTCATATTTGACCTGGGTTCAAACAACAGGTTCATGTTTGACTCGAAGTTTAGGTTCATATCTGACCTGGTTTCAAACAACGGGTTCATATTTGACTCGAAGTTTAGGTTCATATTTGACCTGCGGTCAAACAACGGGTTTATATTTGACTCAAAGTTTAGGTTCATATCTGACCTGGGTTCATACAACGGTTTCATGTTTGACTCGAAGTTTAGGTTCATATCTTACCTGGTTTCAAACAACGGGTTCATATTTGACTCGAAGTTTAGGTTCAAATTTGACCTGGCTTCAAACAACGGTTTCATGTTTAACTCGAAGTTTTGGTTCATATTTGACCTAGTTTCAAACAACGGGTTCATATTTGTCTCGAAGTTTAGGTTCACATTTGACCTTGGTTCAAACAACGGGTTCATATTTGATTCGAAGTTTAGGTTCACATGTGACTTGGGTTCAAACAAAGGGTTCATATTTGACTCGAATTTTAGGTTCATATTTGACCTGGGTTCAAACAACGGGTTCATGTTTGACTCGAAGTTTAGGTTCATATCTGACCTAGTCTCAAACAACGCGTTCATATTTGACTCGAAGTTTAGGTTCATATTTGACCTGCGTTCAAACAACGGGTTTATATTTCACTCAAATTTTAGGTTCATATCTAACCTGGTTTCAAACAACGGGTTCATATTTGACTCGAAGTTCAGGTTCACATTTGACCTGGGTTCAAACAACGGGTTCATGTTTGACTCGAAGTTTAGGTTCATATCTTACCTGGTTTCAAACAACGGGTTCATATTTGACTCTAAGTTTAGGTTCACATTTGACCTGGGTTCAAATAACGGGTTCATATTTGACTCGAAGTTTATGTTCATATAACCTGGGTTCAAACAACGGGTTCATGTTTGACTCGAAGTTTAGGTTTATATTTAACCTGGGTTCAAACAACGGGTTTATATTTGAATCGAAGTTTAGGTTCATATTTAACCTCTGTTCAAACAGCGGGTTCATATTTGACTCAAAGTTTAGATTCCTATCTGACCTGGTTTCAAACAACGGGTTCATATTTGACTCGAAGTTTAGGTTCATGTCTGTCCTGGTTTTAAAAAACATTCATATTTGACTCGAAGTTTAGGTTCACATTTGACCTGGGTTCAAACAGAGGGATCATATTTGACTCGAAGTTTAGGTTCACATTGGCCCTGGGTTCAAACAACGGGTTCAAGTTTGACTCGAAGTTTAGGTTCACATTTGACTTGGGTTCAAACAACGGGTTCATATTTGACTCAAAGTTTAGGTTCATATTTGACCTGGGTTCTAACAACGGGTTCATGTTTGACTCAAAGTTTAGGTTCATATCTGACCTGGTTTCAAATAACGGGTTCATATTTGACTCGAAGTTTAGGTTCAAATTTGACCTGGGTTCAAACAACGGGTTTATATTTGACTCAAAGTTTAGGTTCATATCTGACCTAGTTTTAATCAACGGGTTCATATTTGACTCGAAGTTTAGGTTCACATTTGACCTGGGTTCAAACAACGGGTTCATGTTTGACTCGAAGTTTAGGTTCATATCTTACCTGGTTTCAAACAACGGGTTCATATTTGACTCGAAGTTTAGGTTCACATTTGACCTGGGTTCAAACAACGGGTTCATATTAGACTCAAAGTTTAGGTTATCATAACCTGGGTTCAATCAACGGGTTCATGTTTGACTCGATTTTTAGGTTCATATTTGACCTGGGGTCAAACAACGGGTTTATATTTGAATCGAAGTTTAGGTTCATATTTAACCTCTATTCAAACAACGGGTTCATATTTTACTCGAAGTTTAGATTCCTATCTGACCTGGTTTCAAACAACGGGTTCATATTTGACTCGAAGTTTAGGTTCACTTTTGACCTAGGTTAAAACAACAGATTCATGTTTGACTCAAAGTTTAGGTTCATATCTGACCTGGTTTCAAACAACGGGTTCATATTTGACTCGAAGTTTAGGTTCACATTTGACCTGGGATCAAACAACAGGTTCATATTTGACTCGAAGTTTAGGTTCACATTTGCCCTGGGTTCAAACAACGGGTTCTATTTGACTCAAAGTTTAGGTTCATATTTGACCTGGGTTCAAACAACGGGTTCATGTTTGACTCGAAGTTTAGGTTCATATTTGACCTGGGTTCTAACAACGGGTTCATGTTTGACTCAAAGTTTAGGTTCATATCTGACCTGGTTTCAAACAACGGGTTCATATTTGACTCGAAGTTTAGGTTCAAATTTGACCTGGGTTCAATCAACGGGTTTATATTTGACTCAAAGTTTAGGTTCATATCTAACCTAGTTTCAATCAACGGGTTCATATTTGACTCGAAGTTTAGGTTCACATTTGACCTGGGTTCAAACAACGGGTTCATGTTTGACTCGAAGTTTAGGTTCATATCTTACCTGGTTTCAAACAACGGGTTCATATTTGACTCGAAGTTTAGGTTCACATTTGACCTGGGTTCAAACAACGGGTTCATATTAGACTCAAAGTTTAGGTTATCATAACCTGGGTTCAATCAACGGGTTCATGTTTGACTCGATTTTTAGGTTCATATTTGACCTGGGGTCAAAAACGGGTTTATATTTGAATCGAAGTTTAGGTTCATATTTAACCTCTGTTCAAACAACGGGTTCATATTTTACTCGAAGTTTAGATTCCTATCTGACCTGGTTTCAAACAACGGGTTCATATTTGACTCGAAGTTTAGGTTCACTTTTGACCTAGGTAAAAACAACGGATTCATGTTTGACTCAATGTTTAGGTTCATATCTGACCTGGTTTCAAACAACGGGTTCATATTTGACTCGAAGTTTAGGTTCACATTTGACCTGGGATCAAACAACGGGTTCATATTTGACTCGAAGTTTAGGTTCACATTTGCCCTGGGTTCAAACAACGGGTTCTATTTGACTCAAAGTTTAGGTTCATATTTGACCTGGGTTCAAACAACGGGTTTATATTTGAATCGAAGTTTAGGTTCATATTTAACCTCTGTTCAAACAGCGGGTTCATATTTGACTCGAAGTTTAGATTCCTATCTGACCTGGTTTCAAACAACGGGTTCATATTTGACTCGAAGTTTAGGTTCACTTTTGACCTAGGTTCAAACAACGGGTTCATATTTAACTCGAAGTTTAGGTTCATATCTGTCCTGGTTTTAAACAACGTTCATATTTGACTCGAAGTTTAGGTTCACATTTGACCTGGGTTCAAACAGAGGGATCACATTTGACTCGAAGTTTAGGTTCACATTGGCCCTGGGTTCAAACAACGGGTTCATATTTGACTCGAAATTTAGGATCATATTTGACCTGGGTTCAAACAACGGGTTCATGTTTGATTCGAAGTTTAGGTTCATGTCTGACTTGGTTTCAAACAACGGGTTCATATTTGACTCGAAGTTCAGGTTCACATTTGACCTGGGTTCAAACAACGGGTTCATGTTTGACTCGAAGTTTAGGTTCATATCTTACCTGGTTTCAAACAACGGGTTCATATTTGACTCGAAGTTTAGGTTCACATTTGACCTGGGTTCAAACAACGGGTTCATATTTGACTCGAAGTTTAGGTTCACATGTGACTTGGGTTCAAACAACGGGTTCATATTTGACTCGAAGTTTAGGTTCATATTTGACCTGGGTTCAAACAACAGGTTCATGTTTGACTCGAAGTTTAGGTTCATATCTGACCTGGTTTCAAACAACGGGTTCATATTTGACTCGAAGTTTAGGTTCATATTTGACCTCCGTTCAAACAACGGGTTTATATTTGACTCAAAGTTTAGGTTCATATCTGACCTGGGTTCATACAACGGGTTCATGTTTGACTCGAAGTTTAGGTTCATATCTTACCTGGTTTCAAACAACGGGTTCATATTTGACTCGAAGTTTAGGTTCACATTTGACCTGGCTTCAAACAACGGTTTCATGTTTAACTCAAAGTTTTGGTTCATATTTGACCTAGTTTCAAACAACGGGTTCATATTTGTCTCAAAGTTTAGGTTCACATTTGACCTGGGTTCAAACAACGGGTTCATATTTGATTCGAAGTTTAGGTTCACATGTGACTTGGGTTCAAACAAAGGGTTCATATTTGACTCGAATTTTAGGTTCATATTTGACCTGGGTTCAAACAACGGGTTCATGTTTGACTCAAAGTTTAGGTTCATATCTGACCTGGTCTCAAACAACGCGTTCATATTTGACTCGAAGTTTAGGTTCATATTTGACCTGCGTTCAAACAACGGGTTTATATTTCACTCAAATTTTAGGTTCATATCTAACCTGATTTCAAACAACGGGTTCATATTTGACTCGAAGTTCAGGTTCACATTTGACCTGGGTTCAAACAACGGGTTCATGTTTGACTCGAAGTTTAGGTTCATATCTTACCTGGTTTCAAACAACGGGTTCATATTTGACTCGAAGTTTAGGTTCACATTTGACCTGGGTTCAAATAACGGGTTCATATTTGACTCGAAGTTTATGTTCATATAACCTGGGTTCAAACAACGGGTTCATGTTTGACTCGAAGTTTAGGTTTATATTTAACCTGGGTTCAAACAACGGGTTTATATTTGAATCGAAGTTTAGGTTCATATTTAACCGCTGTTCAAACAGCGGGTTCATATTTGACTCGAAGTTTAGATTCCTATCTGACCTGGTTTCAAACAACGGGTTCATATTTGACTCGAAGTTTAGGTTCACTTTTGACCTAGGTTCAAACAACAGGTTCATGTTTGACTCGAAGTTTAGGTTCATATCTGACCTGGTTTTAAACAACGTTCATATTTGACTCGAAGTTTAGGTTCACATTTGACCTGGGTTCAAACAGAGGGTTCATATTTGACTCGAAGTTTAGGTTCACATTGGCCCTGGGTTCAAACAACGGGTTCATATTTGACTCAAAGTTTAGGTTCACTTGTGACTTGGGTTCAAACAACGGGTTCATATATGACTCGAAGTTTAGGTTCATATTTGACCTGGGTTCAAACAACGGGTTCATGTTTGACTCGAAGTTTAGGTTCATGTCTGACTTGGTTTCAAACAACGGGTTCATATTTGACTCAAAGTTTAGGTTCATATTTGACCTGGGTTCAAACAACGGGTTCATGTTTGACTTGAAGTTTAGGTTCATATCTGACCTGGGTTCAAACAACGGGTTCATATTTGACTCGAAGTTTAGGTTCACATTTGACCTGGGTTCAAACAACGGGTTCAAATTTGACTCGAGGTTTAGGTTCATATTTGACCTAGTTTCAAACAACAAGTTCATATTTGACTCGAAGTTTAGGCTCACATTTGACCTGGGTTCAAACAACGGGTTCATGTTTGACTTGAAGTTTAGGTTCATATCTGACCGGGGTTCAAACAACGGGTTCATATTTGACTCGAAGTTTAGGTTCACATTTGACCTAGGATCAAACAACGAGTTCATATTTGACTCGAAGTTTAGGTTCACATTTGACTTGGGTTCAAACAACGGGTTCATATTTGACTCAAAGTTTAGGTTCATATTTGACCTGGGTTCTAACAACGGGTTCATGTTTGACTCAAAGTTTAGGTTCATATCTGACCTGGTTTCAAACAACGGGTTCATATTTGACTCGAAGTTTAGGTTCAAATTTGACCTGGGTTCAAACAACGGGTTTATATTTGACTCAAAGTTTAGGTTCATATCTGACCTAGTTTTAATCAACGGGTTCATATTTGACTCGAAGTTTAGGTTCACATTTAACCTGGGTTCAAACAACGGGTTCATGTTTGACTCGAAGTTTAGGTTCATATCTTACCTGGTTTCAAACAACGGGTTCATATTTGACTCGAAGTTTAGGTTCACATTTGACCTGGGTTCAAACAACGGGTTCATATTAGACTTAAAGTTTAGGTTATCATAACCTGGGTTCAATCAACGGGTTCATGTTTGACTCGATTTTTAGGTTCATATTTGACCTGGGGTCAAACAACGGGTTTATATTTGAATCGAAGTTTAGGTTCATATTTAACCTCTGTTCAAACTACGGGTTCATATTTTACTCGAAGTTTAGATTCCTATCTGACCTGGTTTCAAACAACGGGTTCATATTTGACTCGAAGTTTAGGTTCACTTTTGACCTAGGTTAAAAAAACAGATTCATGTTTGACTCAAAGTTTAGGTTCATATCTGACCTGGTTTCAAACAACGGGTTCATATTTGACTCGAAGTTTAGGTTCACATTTGACCTAGGATCAAACAACGGGTTCATATTTGACTCGAAGTTTAGGTTCACATTTGACCTGGCTTCAAACAACGGTTTCATGTTTAACTCAAAGTTTTGGTTCATATTTGACCTAGTTTCAAACAACGGGTTCATATTTGTCTCAAAGTTTAGGTTCACATTTGACCTGGGTTCAAACAACGGGTTCATATTTGATTCGAAGTTTAGGTTCACATGTGACTTGGGTTCAAACAAAGGGTTCATATTTGACTCGAATTTTAGGTTCATATTTGACCTGGGTTCAAACAACGGGTTCATGTTTGACTCAAAGTTTAGGTTCATATCTGACCTGGTCTCAAACAACGCGTTCATATTTGACTCAAAGTTTAGGTTCATATTTGACCTGCGTTCAAACAACGGGTTTATATTTCACTCAAATTTTAGGTTCATATCTAACCTGGTTTCAAACAACGGGTTCATATTTGACTCGAAGTTCAGGTTCACATTTGACCTGGGTTCAAACAACGGGTTCATGTTTGACTCGAAGTTTAGGTTCATATCTTACCTGGTTTCAAACAACGGGTTCATATTTGACTCGAAGTTTAGGTTCACATTTGACCTGGGTTCAAATAACGGGTTCATATTTGACTCGAAGTTTATGTTCATATAACCTGGGTTCAAACAACGGGTTCATGTTTAACTCGAAGTTTAGGTTTATATTTAACCTGGGTTCAAACAACGGGTTTATATTTGAATCGAAGTTTAGGTTCATATTTAACCTCTGTTCAAACAGCGGGTTCATATTTGACTCGAAGTTTAGATTCCTATCTGACCTGGTTTCAAACAACGGGTTCATATTTGACTCGAAGTTTAGGTTCACTTTTGACCTAGGTTCAAACAACAGGTTCATGTTTGACTCGAAGTTTAGGTTCATATCTGACCTGGTTTTAAACAACGTTCATATTTGACTCGAAGTTTAGGTTCACATTTGACCTGGGTTCAAACAGAGGGTTCATATTTGACTCGAAGTTTAGGTTCACATTGGCCCTGGGTTCAAACAACGGGTTCATATTTGACTCAAAGTTTAGGTTCACTTGTGACTTGGGTTCAAACAACGGGTTCATATATGACTCGAAGTTTAGGTTCATATTTGACCTGGGTTCAAACAACGGGTTCATGTTTGACTCGAAGTTTAGGTTCATGTCTGACTTGGTTTCAAACAACGGGTTCATATTTGACTCAAAGTTTAGGTTCATATTTGACCTGGGTTCAAACAACGGGTTCATGTTTGACTTGAAGTTTAGGTTCATATCTGACCTGGGTTCAAACAACGGGTTCATATTTGACTCGAAGTTTAGGTTCACATTTGACCTGGGTTCAAACAACGGGTTCAAATTTGACTCGAGGTTTAGGTTCATATTTGACCTAGTTTCAAACAACAAGTTCATATTTGACTCGAAGTTTAGGCTCACATTTGACCTGGGTTCAAACAACGGGTTCTTGTTTGACTTGAAGTTTAGGTTCATATCTGACCGGGGTTCAAACAACGGGTTCATATTTGACTCGAAGTTTAGGTTCACATTTGACCTAGGATCAAACAACGAGTTCATATTTGACTCGAAGTTTAGGTTCACATTTGACTTGGGTTCAAACAACGGGTTCATATTTGACTCAAAGTTTAGGTTCATATTTGACCTGGGTTCTAACAACGGGTTCATGTTTGACTCAAAGTTTAGGTTCATATCTGACCTGGTTTCAAACAACGGGTTCATATTTGACTCGAAGTTTAGGTTCAAATTTGACCTGGGTTCAAACAACGGGTTTATATTTGACTCAAAGTTTAGGTTCATATCTGACCTAGTTTTAATCAACGGGTTCATATTTGACTCGAAGTTTAGGTTCACATTTAACCTGGGTTCAAACAACGGGTTCATGTTTGACTCGAAGTTTAGGTTCATATCTTACCTGGTTTCAAACAACGGGTTCATATTTGACTCGAAGTTTAGGTTCACATTTGACCTGGGTTCAAACAACGGGTTCATATTAGACTTAAAGTTTAGGTTATCATAACCTTGGTTCAATCAACGGGTTCATGTTTGACTCGATTTTTAGGTTCATATTTGACCTGGGGTCAAACAACGGGTTTATATTTGAATCGAAGTTTAGGTTCATATTTAACCTCTGTTCAAACTACGGGTTCATATTTTACTCGAAGTTTAGATTCCTATCTGACCTGGTTTCAAACAACGGGTTCATATTTGACTCAAAGTTTAGGTTCACTTTTGACCTAGGTTAAAAAAACGGATTCATGTTTGACTCAAAGTTTAGGTTCATATCTGACCTGGTTTCAAACAACGGGTTCATATTTGACTCGAAGTTTAGGTTCACATTTGACCTAGGATCAAACAACGGGTTCATATTTGACTCGAAGTTTAGGTTCACATTTGCCCTGGGTTCAAACAACGGGTTCTATTTGACTCAAAGTTTAGGTTCATATTTGACCTGGGTTCAAACAACGGGTTCATGTTTGACTCGAAGTTTAGGTTCATATTTGACCTGGGTTCTAACAACGGGTTCATGTTTGACTCAAAGTTTAGGTTCATATCTGACCTGGTTTCAAACAACGGGTTCATATTTGACTCGAAGTTTAGGTTCAAATTTGACCTGGGTTCAAACAACGGGTTTATATTTGACGCAAAGTTTAGGTTCATATCTGACCTAGTTTCAATCAGCGGGTTCATATTTGACTCGAAGTTTAGGTTCACATTTGACCTGGGTTCAAACAACGGGTTCATGTTTGACTCGAAGTTTAGGTTCATATCTTACCTGGTTTCAAACAACGGGTTCATATTTGACTCGAAGTTTAGGTTCACATTTGACCTAGGTTCAAACAACGGGTTCATATTAGACTCAAAGTTTAGGTTATCATAACCTGGGTTCAATCAACGGGTTCATGTTTGACTCGATTTTTAGGTTCATATTTGACCTGGGGTCAAACAACGGGTTTATATTTGAATCGAAGTTTAGGTTAATATTTAACCTCTGTTCAAACAACGGGTTCATATTTTACTCGAAGTTTAGATTCCTATCTGACCTGGTTTCAAACAACGGGTGCATATTTGACTCGAAGTTTAGGTTCACTTTTGACCTAGGTTAAAAAAACGGATTCATGTTTGACTCAAAGTTTAGGTTCATATCTGACCTGGTTTCAAACAACGGGTTCATATTTGACTCGAAGTTTAGGTTCACATTTGACCTGGGATCAAACAACGGGTTCATATTTGACTCGAAGTTTAGGTTCACATTTGCCCTGGGTTCAAACAATGGGTTCTATTTGACTCAAAGTTTAGGTTCATGTTTGACCTGGGTTCAAACAACGGGTTCATGTTTGACTCGAAGTTTAGGTTCATATTTGACCTGGGTTCAAACAACAGGTTCATGTTTGACTCGAAGTTTAGGTTCATATCTGACCTGGTTTCAAACAACGGGTTCATATTTGACTCAAAGTTTAGGTTCATATTTGAACTGCGTTCAAACAACGAGTTTATATTTGACTCAAAGTTTAGGTTCATATCTGACCTGGGTTCAAACAACGGGTTCATGTTCGACTCAAAGTTTAGGTTCATATCTTACCTGGTTTCAAACAACGGGTTCATATTTGACTCGAAGTTTAGGTTCACATTTGACCTGGCTTCAAACAACGGTTTCATGTTTAACTCGAAGTTTTGGTTCATATTTGACCTGGTTTCAAACAACGGGTTCATATTTGTCTCGAAGTTTAGGTTCACATTTGACCTGGGTTCAAACAACGGGTTCATATTTGATTCAAAGTTAAGGTTCACATGTGACTTGGGTTCAAACAACGGGTTCATATTTGACTCGAATTTTAGGTTCATATTTGACCTGGGTTCAAACAACGGGTTCATGTTTGACTCAAAGTTTTGGTTCATATCTGACCTGGTCTCAAACAACGCGTTCATATTTGACTCGAAGTTTAGGTTCATATTTGACCTGTGTTCAAACAACGGGTTTATATTTCACTCAAATTTTAGGTTCATATCTAACCTGGTTTCAAACAACGGGTTCATATTTGACTCGAAGTTCAGGTTCACATTTGACCTGGGTTCAAACAACGGATTCATGTTTGACTCGAAGTTTAGGTTCATATCTTACCTGGTTTCAAACAACGGGTTCATATTTGACTCGAAGTTTAGGTTCACATTTGACCTGGGTTCAAATAACGGGTTCATATTTGACTCGAAGTTTATGTTCATATAACCTGGGTTCAAACAACGGGTTCATGTTTGACTCGAAGTTTTTGTTTATATTTAACCTGGGTTCAAACAACGGGTTTATATTTGAATCGAAGTTTAGGTTCATATTTAACCTCTGTTCAAACAGCGGGTTCATATTTGACTCGAAGTTTAGATTCCTATCTGACCTAGTTTCAAACAACGGGTTCATATTTGACTCGAAGTTTAGGGTCACTTTTGACCTAGGTTCAAACAACGGGTTCATGTTTGACTCGAAGTTTAGGTTCATATCTGACCTGGTTTTAAACAACGTTCATATTTGACTCGAAGTTTAGGTTCACATTTGACCTGGGTTCAAACAGAGGGTTCATATTTGACTCGAAGTTTAGGTTCACATTGGCCCTGGGTTCAAACAACGGGTTCATATTTGACTCGAAGTTTAGGTTCATATTTGACCTGGGTTCAAACAACGGGTTCATGTTTGACTTGAAGTTTAGGTTCATGTCTGACTTGGTTTCAAACAACGGGTTCATATTTGACTCAAAGTTTAGGTTCATATTTGACCTTGGTTCAAACAACGGGTTCATATTTGACTCGAAGTTTAGGTTCATATCTGACCTAGTTTCAAACAACGGGTTCATATTTGACTCAAAGTTTAGGTTTACATTTGACCTGAGTTCAAACAACGGGTTCATATTTGACTCGAAGTTTCGGTTCACATTTGAACTGGGTTCAAACAATGGGTTCATAGTTCACTCGAAGTTTAGGTTCATATTAAACCTATGTTCAAACAAAAGGTTCATATTTGACTCGAAATTTAAGTTCATACCTGACCTGGTTTCAAACAACGGGTTCGTATTCGACTGGAAGTTTAGGTTCACATTTGACCTGGATTTAAACAATTGGTTCATGTTTGACTCGAAGTTTAGGTTCATATCTGACCTGGTTTCAAACAACGGGTTCATATTTGGCTCGAAGTTTAGGTTCACATTTGACCTGGGTTCAAACAACGGGTTCATATTTGACTCGAAGTTTAGGTTCACATTTGACCTGGGTTCAAACAACGGGTTCATATTTGACTCGAATTTAAGGTTCACATTTGCCCTGGGTTCAAACAAGGGGTTCATATTTAACTCGAAGTTTAGGTTCACATTTGACCAGGGTTCAAACAACGAGTTCATGATTGACTCAAAGTTTAGGTTCATATCTCACCTGGTTTCAAACAACAGGTTCATATTTGACTCAAAGTTTGGGTTCATATCCGACCTGGTTTCCAACAACGGGTTCATATTTGACTCGAAGTTTAGGTTCACATTTGACCTGGGTTCAAACAACGGGTTTAAATTTGAATCCAAGTTTAGGTTCATATCTGACCTGGTTTCAAACAACGGGTTCATATTTTACTCGAAGTTTAGGTTCATATTTGACCTGGGTCAAATAACGGCTTCATATTTGATTGAAAGTTTAGGTTCATATCTGACCAGGTTTCAAACAACGGGTTCATATTTAACTCGAAGTTTAGGTTCACATTTGACCTGGGTTCAAACAACGGGTTCAAATTTGACTCGAAGTTTAGGTTCATATCAGACCTAGTTTCAAACAACAAGTTCATATTTGACTCGAAGTTTAGGTTCACATTTGACCTGGGTTCAAACAACGGGTTTATGTTTGACTCGAAGTTTAGGTTCATATCTGACCTGGGTTCAAACAACGGGTTCATATTTGACTCGAAGTTTAGGTTCACATTTGACCTGGGTTCAATCAACGGGTTCATATTTGACTCGAAGTTTAGGTTCACATTTGACTTGGGTTCAAACAACGGGTTCATATTTGACTCAAAGTTTAGGTTCATATTTGACCTGGGTTCTAACAACGGGTTCATCTTTGACTCAAAGTTTAGGTTCATATCTGACCTGGTTACAAACAACGGGTTCATATTTTACTCGAAGTTTAGGTTCAAATTTGACATGGGTTCAAACAACGGGTTTATATTTGACTCAAAGGTTAGGTTCATATCTGACCTGGTTTCAAACAACGGGTTCATATTTGACTCGAAGTTTAGGTTCACATTTGACCTGGGTTCAAACAACGGGTTCATGTTTGACTCGAAGTTTAGGTTCATATCTTACCTGGTTTCAAACAACGGGTTCATATTTGACTCGAAGTTTAGGTTCACATTTGACCTGGGTTCAAACAACGGGTTTATGTTTGACTTGAAGTTTAGGTTCATATCTGACCTGGGTTCAAACAACGGGTTCATATTTGACTCGAAGTTTAGGTTCACATTTGACCTGGGTTCAATCAACGGGTTCATATTTGACTCGAAGTTTAGGTTCACATTTGACTTGGGTTCAAACAACGGGTTCATATTTGACTCAAAGTTTAGGTTCATATTTGACCTGGGTTCTAACAACGGGTTCATGTTTGACTCAAAGTTTAGGTTCATATCTGACCTGGTTACAAACAACGGGTTCATATTTTACTCGAAGTTTAGGTTCAAATTTGACATGGGTTCAAACAACGGGTTTATATTTGACTCAAAGGTTAGGTTCATATCTGACCTGGTTTCAAACAACGGGTTCATATTTGACTCGAAGTTTAGGTTCACATTTGACCTGGGTTCAAACAACGGGTTCATATTAGACTCAAAGTTTAGGTTATCATAACCTGGGTTCAAACAACGGGTTCATGTTGACTCGATTTTTAGGTTCATATTTGACCTGGGTTCAAACAACGGGTTTATATTTGAATCGAAGTTTAGGTTCATATTTAACCTCAGTTCAAACTACGGGTTTATATTTGACTCGAAGTTTAGATTTCTATCTGGCCTGGTTTCAAACAACGGGTTCATATTTGACTCGAAGTTAGGTTCACTTTGACCTAGGTTCAAACAACGGGTTCATGTTTGACTCGAAGTTTAGGTTCATATCTTACCTGGTTTCAAACAAGGGGTTCATATTTGACTCGAAGTTTAGGTTCACATTTGACCTGGGTTCAAACAACGGGTTCATATTTGACTCAAAGTTTAGGTTCACATTTGCCCGGGGTTCAAACAACGTGTTCATATTTGACTCGAAGTTTAGGTTCATATTTGACCTGGGTTCAAACAATGGGTTCATATTTGACTCGAAGTTTAGGTTCATATCTGACATGGTTTCAAACAACGGGTTCATATTTGACTCAAAGTTTAGGTTCATATTTGACCTGGGTTCAAATAACGGGTTCATATTTGACTCGAAGTTTAGGTTCATATCTGACCTGCTTTCAAAAAACGGGTTCATATTTGACTCGAAGTTTAGGTTCAAATTTGACCTGGCTTCAAACAACGGTTTCATGTTTAACTCGAAGTTTTGGTTCATATTTGACCTTGTTTCAAACAACGGGTTCATATTTGACTCGAAGTTTAGGTTCACATTTGACCTGGGTTCAAACAACGGGTTCATATTTGACTCGAAGTTTAGGTTCACATGCGACTTGGGTTCAAACAACGAGTTCATATTTGACTCGAAGTTTAGGTTCATATTTGACCTGGGTTCAAACAACGGGTTCATGTTTGACTCGAAGTTTAGGTTCATATCTGACCTGGTTTCAAACAATGGGTTCATATTTGACTCGAAGTTTAGGTTCATATTTGACCTGGGTTCAAACAACGGGTTCATATTTGACTCGAAGTTTAGGTTCATATCTGACCTAGTTTCAAACAACGGGTTCATATTTGACTCGAAGTTTAGGTTCACATTTGACCTGGCTTCAAACAACGGTTTCATGTTTATCTCGAAGTTTTGGTTCATATTTGACCTGGTTTCAAACAACGGGTTCATATTTGTCTCGAAGTTTAGGTTCACATTTGACCTGGGTTCAAACAACGGGTTCATATTTGATTCAAAGTTTAGGTTCACATGTGACTTGGGTTCAAACAACGGGTTCATGTTTGACTCAAATTTTAGGTTCATATTTGACCTGTGTTCAAACAACGGGTTCATGTTTGACTCGAAGTTTAGGTTCATATCTGACCTGGTCTCAAACAACGCGTTCATATTTGACTCGAAGTTTAGGTTCATATTTAACCTGTGTTCAAACAACGGGTTCATATTAGACTCAAAGTTTAGGTTATCATAACCTGGGTTCAAACAACGGGTTCATGTTGACTCGATTTTTAGGTTCATATTTGACCTGGGTTCAAACAACGGGTTTATATTTGAATCGAAGTTTAGGTTCATATCTGACCTGCTTTCAAAAAACGGGTTCATATTTGACTCGAAGTTTAGGTTCACATTTGACCTGGCTTCAAACAACGGTTTCATGTTTAACTCGAAGTTTTGGTTCATATTTGACCTTGTTTCAAACAACGGGTTCATATTTGACTCGAAGTTTAGGTTCACATTTGACCTGGGTTCAAACAATGGGTTCATATTTGACTCGAAGTTTAGGTTCACATGTGACTTGGGTTCAAACAACGAGTTCATATTTGACTCGAAGTTTAGGTTCACATTTGCCCTGGGTTCAAACAACGGGTTCATATTTGACTCGAAGTTTAGGTTCACATTTGACCAGGGTTCAAACAACGAGTTCATGATTGACTCAAAGTTTAGGTTCATATCTCACCTGGTTTCAAACAACAGGTTCATATTTGACTCAAAGTTTAGGTTCATATCCGACCTGGTTTCCAACAACGGGTTCATATTTGACTCGAAGTTTAGGTTCACATTTGACCTGGGTTCAAACAACGGGTTTAAATTTGAATCCAAGTTTAGGTTCATATCTGACCTGGTTTCAAACAACGGGTTCATATTTTACTCGAAGTTTAGGTTCATATTTGACCTGGGTTCAAATAACGGCTTCATATTTGATTCAAAGTTTAGGTTCATATCTGACCAGGTTTCAAACAACGGGTTCATATTTAACTCGAAGTTTAGGTTCACATTTGACCTGGGTTCAAACAACGGGTTCAAATTTGACTCGAAGTTTAGGTTCATATCAGACCTAGTATCAAACAACAAGTTCATATTTGACTCGAAGTTTAGGTTCACATTTGACCTGGGTTCAAACAACGGGTTTATGTTTGACTCGAAGTTTAGGTTCATATCTGACCTGGGTTCAAACAACGGGTTCATATTTGACTCGAAGTTTAGGTTCACATTTGACCTGGGTTCAATCAACGGGTTCATATTTGACTCGAAGTTTAGGTTCACATTTGACTTGGGTTCAAACAACGGGTTCATATTTGACTCAAAGTTTAGGTTCATATTTGACCTGGGTTCTAACAACGGGTTCAAGTTTGACTCAAAGTTTAGGTTCATATCTGACCTGGTTACAAACAACGGGTTCATATTTTACTCGAAGTTTAGGTTCAAATTTGACATGGGTTCAAACAACGGGTTTATATTTGACTCAAAGGTTAGGTTCATATCTGACCTGGTTTCAAACAACGGGTTCATATTTGACTCGAAGTTTAGGTTCACATTTGACCTGGGTTCAAACAACGGGTTCATGTTTGACTCGAAGTTTAGGTTCATATCTTACCTGGTTTCAAACAACGGGTTCATATTTGACTCGAAGTTTAGGTTCACATTTGACCTGGGTTCAAACAACGGGTTCATATTAGACTCAAAGTTTAGGTTATCATAACCTGGGTTCAAACAACGGGTTCATGTTGACTCGATTTTTAGGTTCATATTTGACCTGGGTTCAAACAACGGGTTTATATTTGAATCGAAGTTTAGGTCCATATTTAACCTCAGTTCAAACTACGGGTTTATATTTGACTCGAAGTTTAGATTCCTATCTGGCCTGGTTTCAAACAACGGGTTCATATTTGACTCGAAGTTAGGTTCACCTTGACCTAGGTTCAAACAACGGGTTCATTTTGACTCGAAGTTTAGGTTCATATCTTACCTGGTTTCAAACAAGGGGTTCATATTTGACTCGAAGTTTAGGTTCACATTTGACCTGGGTTCAAACAACGGGTTCATATTTGACTCAAAGTTTAGGTTCACATTTGCCCGGGGTTCAAACAACGAGTTCATATTTGACTCGAAGTTTAGGTTCATATTTGACCTGGGTTCAAACAATGGGTTCATATTTGACTCGAAGTTTAGGTTCATATCTGACATGGTTTCAAACAACGGGTTCATATTTGACTCAAAGTTTAGGTTCATATTTGACCTGGGTTCAAACAACGGGTTCATATTTGACTCGAAGTTTAGGTTCATATCTGACCTGCTTTCAAAAAACGGGTTCATATTTGACTCGAAGTTTAGGTTCACATTTGACCTGGCTTCAAACAACGGTTTCATGTTTAACTCGAAGTTTTGGTTCATATTTGACCTTGTTTCAAACAACGGGTTCATATTTGACTCGAAGTTTAGGTTCACATTTGACCTGGGTTCAAACAACGGGTTCATATTTGACTCGAAGTTTAGGTTCACATGTGACTTGGGTTCAAACAACGAGTTCATATTTGACTCGAAGTTTAGGTTCATATTTGACCTGGGTTCAAACAACGGGTTCATGTTTGACTCGAAGTTTAGGTTCATATCTGACCTGGTTTCCAACAATGGGTTCATATTTGACTCGAAGTTTAGGTTCATATTTGACCTGGGTTCAAACAACGGGTTCATATTTGACTCGAAGTTTAGGTTCATATCTGACCTAGTTTCAAACAACGGGTTCATATTTGACTCGAAGTTTAGGTTCACATTTGACCTGGCTTCAAACAACGGTTTCATGTTTAACTCGAAGTTTTGGTTCATATTTGACCTTGTTTCAAACAACGGGTTCATATTTGACACGAAGTTTAGGTTCACATTTGACTTGGGTTCAAACAACGGGTTCATATTTGACTCGAAGTTTAGGTTCACATGTGACTTGGGTTCAAACAACGAGTTCATATTTGACTCGAAGTTTAGGTTCATATTTGACCTGGGTTCAAACAACGGGTTCATGTTTGACTCGAAGTTTAGGTTCATATCTGACCTGGTTTCAAACAATGGCTTCATATTTGACTCGAAGTTTAGGTTCATATCTGACCTGGGTTCAAACAACGGGTTCATATTTGACACGAAGTTTAGGTTCATATCTGACCTGCTTTCAAAAAACGGGTTCATATTTGACTCGAAGTTTAGGTTCACATTTGACCTGGCTTCAAACAACGGTTTCATGTTTAACTCGAAGTTTTGGTTCATATTTGACCTTGTTTCAAACAACGGGTTCATATTTGACTCGAAGTTTAGGTTCACATTTGACCTGGGTTCAAACAACGGGTTCATATTTGACTCGAAGTTTAGGTTCACATGTGACTTGGGTTCAAACAACGAGTTCATATTTGACTCGAAGTTTAGGTTCACATTTGCCCTGGGTTCAAACAACGGGTTCATATTTGACTCGAAGTTTAGGTTCACATTTGACCAGGGTTCAAACAACGAGTTCATGATTGACTCAAAGTTTAGGTTCATATCTCACCTGGTTTCAAACAACAGGTTCATATTTGACTCAAAGTTTAGGTTCATATCCGACCTGGTTTACAACAACGGGTTCATATTTGACTCGAAGTTTAGGTTCACATTTGACCTGGGTTCAAACAACGGGTTTAAATTTAAATCCAAGTTTAGGTTCATATCTGACCTGGTTTCAAACAACGGGTACATATTTTACTCGAAGTTTAGGTTCATATTTGACCTGGGTTCAAATAACGGCTTCATATTTGATTCAAAGTTTAGGTTCATATCTGACCAGGTTTCAAACAACGGGTTCATATTTAACTCGAAGTTTAGGTTCACATTTGACCTGGGTTCAAACAACGGGTTCAAATTTGACTCGAAGTTTAGGTTCATATCAGACCTAGTATCAAACAACAAGTTCATATTTGACTCGAAGTTTAGGTTCACATTTGACCTGGGTTCAAACAACGGGTTTATGTTTGACTCGAAGTTTAGGTTCATATCTGACCTGGGTTCAAACAACGGGTTCATATTTGACTCGAAGTTTAGGTTCATATCTGACCTGCTTTCAAAAAATGGGTTCATATTTGACTCGAAGTTTAGGTTCACATTTGACCTGGCTTCAAACAACGGTTTCATGTTTAACTCGAAGTTTTGGTTCATATTTGACCTTGTTTCAAACAACGGGTTCATATTTGACTCGAAGTTTAGGTTCACATTTGACCTGGGTTCAAACAACGGGTTCATATTTGACTCGAAGTTTAGGTTCACATGTGACTTGGGTTCAAACAACGAGTTCATATTTGACTCGAAGTTTAGGTTCACATTTGCCCTGGGTTCAAACAACGGGTTCATATTTGACTCGAAGTTTAGGTTCACATTTGACCAGGGTTCAAACAACGAGTTCATGATTGACTCAAAGTTTAGGTTCATATCTCACCTGGTTTCAAACAACAGGTTCATATTTGACTCAAAGTTTAGGTTCATATCCGACCTGGTTTCCAACAACGGGTTCATATTTGACTCGAAGTTTAGGTTCACATTTGACCTGGGTTCAAACAACGGGTTTAAATTTAAATCCAAGTTTAGGTTCATATCTGACCTGGTTTCAAACAACGGGTACATATTTTACTCGAAGTTTAGGTTCATATTTGACCTGGGTTCAAATAACGGCTTCATATTTGATTCAAAGTTTAGGTTCATATCTGACCAGGTTTCAAACAACGGGTTCATATTTAACTCGAAGTTTAGGTTCACATTTGACCTGGGTTCAAACAACGGGTTCAAATTTGACTCGAAGTTTAGGTTCATATCAGACCTAGTATCAAACAACAAGTTCATATTTGACTCGAAGTTTAGGTTCACATTTGACCTGGGTTCAAACAACGGGTTTATGTTTGACTCGAAGTTTAGGTTCATATCTGACCTGGGTTCAAACAACGGGTTCATATTTGACTCGAAGTTTAGGTTCACATTTGACCTGGGTTCAATCAACGGGTTCATATTTGACTCGAAGTTTAGGTTCACATTTGACTTGGGTTCAAACAACGGGTTCATATTTGACTTAAAGTTTAGGTTCATATTTGACCTGGGTTCTAACAACGGGTTCATGTTTGACTCAAAGTTTAGGTTCATATCTGACCTGGTTACAAACAACGGGTTTATATTTTACTCGAAGTTTAGGTTCAAATTTGACATGGGTTCAAACAACGGGTTTATATTTGACTCAAAGGTTAGGTTCATATCTGACCTGGTTTCAAACAACGGGTTCATATTTGACTCGAAGTTTAGGTTCACATTTGACCTGGGTTCAAACAACGGGTTCATGTTTGACTCGAAGTTTAGGTTCATATCTTACCTGGTTTCAAACAACGGGTTCATATTTGACTCGAAGTTTAGGTTCACATTTGACCTGGGTTCAAACAACGGGTTCATATTAGACTCAAAGTTTAGGTTATCATAACCTGGGTTCAAACAACGGGTTCATGTTGACTCGATTTTTAGGTTCACATTTGACCTGGGTTCAAACAACGGGTTTATATTTGAATCGAAGTTTAGGTTCATATTTAACCTCAGTTCAAACTACGGGTTTATATTTGACTCGAAGTTTAGATTCCTATCTGGCCTGGTTTCAAACAACGGGTTCATATTTGACTCGAAGTTAGGTTCACCTTGACCTAGGTTCAAACAACGGGTTCATTTTGACTCGAAGTTTAGGTTCATATCTTACCTGGTTTCAAACAAGGGGTTCATATTTGACTCGAAGTTTAGGTTCACATTTGACCTGGGTTCAAACAACGGGTTCATATTTGACTCAAAGTTTAGGTTCACATTTGCCCGGGGTTCAAACAACGAGTTCATATTTGACTCGAAGTTTAGGTTCATATTTGACCTGGGTTCAAACAATGGGTTCATATTTGACTCGAAGTTTAGGTTCATATCTGACATGGTTTCAAACAACGGGTTCATATTTGACTCAAAGTTTAGGTTCATATTTGACCTGGGTTCAAACAACGGGTTCATATTTGACTCGAAGTTTAGGTTCATATCTGACCTGCTTTCAAAAAACGGGTTCATATTTGACTCGAAGTTTAGGTTCACATTTGACCTGGCTTCAAACAACGGTTTCATGTTTAACTCGAAGTTTTGGTTCATATTTGACCTTGTTTCAAACAACGGGTTCATATTTGACTCGAAGTTTAGGTTCACATTTGACCTGGGTTCAAACAACGGGTTCATATTTGACTCGAAGTTTAGGTTCACATGTGACTTGGGTTCAAACAACGAGTTCATATTTGACTCGAAGTTTAGGTTCATATTTGACCTGGGTTCAAACAACGGGTTCATGTTTGACTCGAAGTTTAGGTTCATATCTGACCTGGTTTCCAACAATGGGTTCATATTTGACTCGAAGTTTAGGTTCATATTTGACCTGGGTTCAAACAACGGGTTCATATTTGACTCGAAGTTTAGGTTCATATCTGACCTAGTTTCAAACAACGGGTTCATATTTGACTCGAAGTTTAGGTTCACATTTGACCTGGCTTCAAACAACGGTTTCATGTTTAACTCGAAGTTTTGGTTCATATTTGACCTTGTTTCAAACAACGGGTTCATATTTGACACGAAGTTTAGGTTCACATTTGACTTGGGTTCAAACAACGGGTTCATATTTGACTCGAAGTTTAGGTTCACATGTGACTTGGGTTCAAACAACGAGTTCATATTTGACTCGAAGTTTAGGTTCATATTTGACCTGGGTTCAAACAACGGGTTCATGTTTGACTCGAAGTTTAGGTTCATATCTGACCTGGTTTCAAACAATGGCTTCATATTTGACTCGAAGTTTAGGTTCATATCTGACCTGGGTTCAAACAACGGGTTCATATTTGACTCGAAGTTTAGGTTCATATCTGACCTGCTTTCAAAAAACGGGTTCATATTTGACTCGAAGTTTAGGTTCACATTTGACATGGCTTCAAACAACGGTTTCATGTTTAACTCGAAGTTTTGGTTCATATTTGACCTTGTTTCAAACAACGGGTTCATATTTGACTCGAAGTTTAGGTTCACATTTGACCTGGGTTCAAACAACGGGTTCATATTTGACTCGAAGTTTAGGTTCACATGTGACTTGGGTTCAAACAACGAGTTCATATTTGACTCGAAGTTTAGGTTCACATTTGCCCTGGGTTCAAACAACGGGTTCATATTTGACTCGAAGTTTAGGTTCACATTTGACCAGGGTTCAAACAACGAGTTCATGATTGACTCAAAGTTTAGGTTCATATCTCACCTGGTTTCAAACAACAGGTTCATATTTGACTCAAAGTTTAGGTTCATATCCGACCTGGTTTCCAACAACGGGTTCATATTTGACTCGAAGTTTAGGTTCACATTTGACCTGGGTTCAAACAACGGGTTTAAATTTAAATCCAAGTTTAGGTTCATATCTGACCTGGTTTCAAACAACGGGTACATATTTTACTCGAAGTTTAGGTTCATATTTGACCTGGGTTCAAATAACGGCTTCATATTTGATTCAAAGTTTAGGTTCATATCTGACCAGGTTTCAAACAACGGGTTCATATTTAACTCGAAGTTTAGGTTCACATTTGACCTGGGTTCAAACAACGGGTTCAAATTTGACTCGAAGTTTAGGTTCATATCAGACCTAGTATCAAACAACAAGTTCATATTTGACTCGAAGTTTAGGTTCACATTTGACCTGGGTTCAAACAACGGGTTTATGTTTGACTCGAAGTTTAGGTTCATATCTGACCTGGGTTCAAACAACGGGTTCATATTTGACTCGAAGTTTAGGTTCACATTTGACCTGGGTTCAATCAACGGGTTCATATTTGACTCGAAGTTTAGGTTCACATTTGACTTGGGTTCAAACAACGGGTTCATATTTGACTTAAAGTTTAGGTTCATATTTGACCTGGGTTCTAACAACGGGTTCATGTTTGACTCAAAGTTTAGGTTCATATCTGACCTGGTTACAAACAACGGGTTTATATTTTACTCGAAGTTTAGGTTGAAATTTGACATGGGTTCAAACAACGGGTTTATATTTGACTCAAAGGTTAGGTTCATATCTGACCTGGTTTCAAACAACGGGTTCATATTTGACTCGAAGTTTAGGTTCACATTTGACCTGGGTTCAAACAACGGGTTCATGTTTGACTCGAAGTTTAGGTTCATATCTTACCTGGTTTCAAACAACGGGTTCATATTTGACTCGAAGTTTAGGTTCACATTTGACCTGGGTTCAAACAACGGGTTCATATTAGACTCAAAGTTTAGGTTATCATAACCTGGGTTCAAACAACGTGTTCATGTTGACTCGATTTTTAGGTTCACATTTGACCTGGGTTCAAACAACGGGTTTATATTTGAATCGAAGTTTAGGTTCATATTTAACCTCAGTTCAAACTACGGGTTTATATTTGACTCGAAGTTTAGATTCCTATCTGGCCTGGTTTCAAACAACGGGTTCATATTTGACTCGAAGTTAGGTTCACCTTGACCTAGGTTCAAACAACGGGTTCATTTTGACTCGATGTTTAGGTTCATATCTTACCTGGTTTCAAACAAGGGGTTCATATTTGACTCGAAGTTTAGGTTCACATTTGACCTGGGTTCAAACAACGGGTTCATATTTGACTCAAAGTTTAGGTTCACATTTGCCCGGGGTTCAAACAACGAGTTCATATTTGACTCGAAGTTTAGGTTCATATTTGACCTGGGTTCAAACAATGGGTTCATATTTGACTCGAAGTTTAGGTTCATATCTGACATGGTTTCAAACAACGGGTTCATATTTGACTCAAAGTTTAGGTTCATATTTGACCTGGGTTGAAACAACGGGTTCATATTTGACTCGAAGTTTAGGTTCATATCTGACCTGCTTTCAAAAAATGGGTTCATATTTGACTCGAAGTTTAGGTTCACATTTGACCTGGCTTCAAACAACGGTTTCATGTTTAACTCGAAGTTTTGGTTCATATTTGACCTTGTTTCAAACAACGGGTTCATATTTGACTCGAAGTTTAGGTTCACATTTGACCTGGGTTCAAACAACGGGTTCATATTTGACTCGAAGTTTAGGTTCACATGTGACTTGGGTTCAAACAACGGGTTCATATTTGACTCGAAGTTTAGGTTCACATGTGACTTGGGTTCAAACAACGGGTTCATATTTGACTCGAAGTTTAGGTTCACATTTGACCAGGGTTCAAACAACGAGTTCATGATTGACTCAAAGTTTAGGTTCATATCTCACCTGGTTTCAAACAACAGGTTCATATTTGACTCAAAGTTTAGGTTCATATCCGACCTGGTTTCCAACAACGGGTTCATATTTGACTCGAAGTTTAGGTTCACATTTGACCTGGGTTCAAACAACGGGTTTAAATTTAAATCCAAGTTTAGGTTCATATCTGACCTGGTTTCAAACAACGGGTACATATTTTACTCGAAGTTTAGGTTCATATTTGACCTGGGTTCAAATAACGGCTTCATATTTGATTCAAAGTTTAGGTTCATATCTGACCAGGTTTCAAACAACGGGTTCATATTTAACTCGAAGTTTAGGTTCACATTTGACCTGGGTTCAAACAACGGGTTCAAATTTGACTCGAAGTTTAGGTTCATATCAGACCTAGTATCAAACAACAAGTTCATATTTGACTCGAAGTTTAGGTTCACATTTGACCTGGGTTCAAACAACGGGTTTATGTTTGACTCGAAGTTTAGGTTCATATCTGACCTGGGTTCAAACAACGGGTTCATATTTGACTCGAAGTTTAGGTTCACATTTGACCTGGGTTCAATCAACGGGTTCATATTTGACTCGAAGTTTAGGTTCACATTTGACTTGGGTTCAAACAACGGGTTCATATTTGACTTAAAGTTTAGGTTCATATTTGACCTGGGTTCTAACAACGGGTTCATGTTTGACTCAAAGTTTAGGTTCATATCTGACCTGGTTACAAACAACGGGTTTATATTTTACTCGAAGTTTAGGTTGAAATTTGACATGGGTTCAAACAACGGGTTTATATTTGACTCAAAGGTTAGGTTCATATCTGACCTGGTTTCAAACAACGGGTTCATATTTGACTCGAAGTTTAGGTTCACATTTGACCTGGGTTCAAACAACGGGTTCATGTTTGACTCGAAGTTTAGGTTCATATCTTACCTGGTTTCAAACAACGGGTTCATATTTGACTCGAAGTTTAGGTTCACATTTGACCTGGGTTCAAACAACGGGTTCATATTAGACTCAAAGTTTAGGTTATCATAACCTGGGTTCAAACAACGGGTTCATGTTGACTCGATTTTTAGGTTCACATTTGACCTGGGTTCAAACAACGGGTTTATATTTGAATCGAAGTTTAGGTTCATATTTAACCTCAGTTCAAACTACGGGTTTATATTTGACTCGAAGTTTAGATTCCTATCTGGCCTGGTTTCAAACAACGGGTTCATATTTGACTCGAAGTTAGGTTCACCTTGACCTAGGTTCAAACAACGGGTTCATTTTGACTCGAAGTTTAGGTTCATATCTTACCTGGTTTCAAACAAGGGGTTCATATTTGACTCGAAGTTTAGGTTCACATTTGACCTGGGTTCAAACAACGGGTTCATATTTGACTCAAAGTTTAGGTTCACATTTGCCCGGGGTTCAAACAACGAGTTCATATTTGACTCGAAGTTTAGGTTCATATTTGACCTGGGTTCAAACAATGGGTTCATATTTGACTCGAAGTTTAGGTTCATATCTGACATGGTTTCAAACAACGGGTTCATATTTGACTCAAAGTTTAGGTTCATATTTGACCTGGGTTGAAACAACGGGTTCATATTTGACTCGAAGTTTAGGTTCATATCTGACCTGCTTTCAAAAAATGGGTTCATATTTGACTCGAAGTTTAGGTTCACATTTGACCTGGCTTCAAACAACGGTTTCATGTTTAACTCGAAGTTTTGGTTCATATTTGACCTTGTTTCAAACAACGGGTTCATATTTGACTCGAAGTTTAGGTTCACATTTGACCTGGGTTCAAACAACGGGTTCATATTTGACTCGAAGTTTAGGTTCACATGTGACTTGGGTTCAAACAACGGGTTCATATTTGACTCGAAGTTTAGGTTCACATGTGAGTTGGGTTCAAACAACGAGTTCATATTTGACTCGAAGTTTAGGTTCACATTTGCCCTGGGTTCAAACAACGGGTTCATATTTGACTCGAAGTTTAGGTTCACATTTGACCAGGGTTCAAACAACGAGTTCATGATTGACTCAAAGTTTAGGTTCATATCTCACCTGGTTTCAAACAACAGGTTCATATTTGACTCAAAGTTTAGGTTCATATCCGACCTGGTTTCCAACAACGGGTTCATATTTGACTCGAAGTTTAGGTTCACATTTGACCTGGGTTCAAACAACGGGTTTAAATTTAAATCCAAGTTTAGGTTCATATCTGACCTGGTTTCAAACAACGGGTACATATTTTACTCGAAGTTTAGGTTCATATTTGACCTGGGTTCAAATAACGGCTTCATATTTGATTCAAAGTTTAGGTTCATATCTGACCAGGTTTCAAACAACGGGTTCATATTTAACTCGAAGTTTAGGTTCACATTTGACCTGGGTTCAAACAACGGGTTCAAATTTGACTCGAAGTTTAGGTTCATATCAGACCTAGTATCAAACAACAAGTTCATATTTGACTCGAAGTTTAGGTTCACATTTGACCTGGGTTCAAACAACGGGTTTATGTTTGACTCGAAGTTTAGGTTCATATCTGACCTGGGTTCAAACAACGGGTTCATATTTGACTCGAAGTTTAGGTTCACATTTGACCTGGGTTCAATCAACGGGTTCATATTTGACTCGAAGTTTAGGTTCACATTTGACTTGGGTTCAAACAACGGGTTCATATTTGACTTAAAGTTTAGGTTCATATTTGACCTGGGTTCTAACAACCGGTTCATGTTTGACTCAAAGTTTAGGTTCATATCTGACCTGGTTACAAACAACGGGTTTATATTTTACTCGAAGTTTAGGTTCAAATTTGACATGGGTTCAAACAACGGGTTTATATTTGACTCAAAGGTTAGGTTCATATCCGACCTGGTTTCAAACAACGGGTTCATATTTGACTCGAAGTTTAGGTTCACATTTGACCTGGGTTCAAACAACGGGTTCATGTTTGACTCGAAGTTTAGGTTCATATCTTACCTGGTTTCAAACAACGGGTTCATATTTGACTCGAAGTTTAGGTTCACATTTGACCTGGGTTCAAACAACGGGTTCATATTAGACTCAAAGTTTAGGTTATCATAACCTGGGTTCAAACAACGGGTTCATGTTGACTCGATTTTTAGGTTCACATTTGACCTGGGTTCAAACAACGGGTTTATATTTGAATCGAAGTTTAGGTTCATATTTAACCTCAGTTCAAACTACGGGTTTATATTTGACTCGAAGTTTAGATTCCTATTTGGCCTGGTTTCAAACAACGGGTTCATATTTGACTCGAAGTTAGGTTCACCTTGACCTAGGTTCAAACAACGGGTTCATTTTGACTCGAAGTTTAGGTTCATATCTTACCTGGTTTCAAACAAGGGGTTCATATTTGACTCGAAGTTTAGGTTCACATTTGACCTGGGTTCAAACAACGGGTTCATATTTGACTCAAAGTTTAGGTTCACATTTGTCCGGGGTTCAAACAACGAGTTCATATTTGACTCGAAGTTTAGGTTCATATTTGACCTGGGTTCAAACAATGGGTTCATATTTGACTCGAAGTTTAGGTTCATATCTGACATGGTTTCAAACAACGGGTTCATATTTGACTCAAAGTTTAGGTTCATATTTGACCTGGGTTCAAACAACGGGTTCATATTTGACTCGAAGTTTAGGTTCATATCTGACCTGCTTTCAAAAAACGGGTTCATATTTGACTCGAAGTTTAGGTTCACATTTGACCTGGCTTCAAACAACGGTTTCATGTTTAACTCGAAGTTTTGGTTCATATTTGACCTTGTTTCAAACAACGGGTTCATATTTGACTCGAAGTTTAGGTTCACATTTGACCTGGGTTCAAACAACGGGTTCATATTTGACTCGAAGTTTAGGTTCACATGTGACTTGGGTTCAAACAACGAGTTCATATTTGACTCGAAGTTTAGGTTCATATTTGACCTGGGTTCAAACAACGGGTTCATGTTTGACTCGAAGTTTAGGTTCATATCTGACCTGGTTTCAAACAATGGGTTCATATTTGACTCGAAGTTTAGGTTCATATTTGACCTGGGTTCAAACAACGGGTTCATATTTGACTCGAAGTTTAGGTTCATATCTGACCTAGTTTCAAACAACGGGTTCATATTTGACTCGAAGTTTAGGTTCACATTTGACCTGGCTTCAAACAACGGTTTCATGTTTAACTCGAAGTTTTGGTTCATATTTGACCTGGTTTCAAACAACGGGTTCATATTTGTCTCGAAGTTTAGGTTCACATTTGACCTGGGTTCAAACAACGGGTTCATATTTGATTCAAAGTTTAGGTTCACATGTGACTTGGGTTCAAACAACGGGTTCATGTTTGACTCAAATTTTAGGTTCATATTTGACCTGTGTTCAAACAACGGGTTCATGTTTGACTCAAAGTTTAGGTTCATATCTGACCTGGTCTCAAACAACGCGTTCATATTTGACTCGAAGTTTAGGTTCATATTTGACCTGTGTTCAAACAACGGGTTTATATTAGACTCAAAGTTTAGGTTATCATAACCTGGGTTCAAACAACGGGTTCATGTTGACTCGATTTTTAGGTTCATATTTGACCTGGGTTCAAACAACGGGTTTATATTTGAATCGAAGTTTAGGTTCATATTTAACCTCAGTTCAAACTACGGGTTTATATTTGACTCGAAGTTTAGATTCCTATCTGGCCTGGTTTCAAACAACGGGTTCATATTTGACTCGAAGTTAGGTTCACTTTGACCTAGGTTCAAACAACGGGTTCATGTTTGACTCGAAGTTTAGGTTCATATCTTACCTGGTTTCAAACAAGGGGTTCATATTTGACTCGAAGTTTAGGTTCACATTTGACCTGGGTTCAAACAACGGGTTCATATTTGACTCAAAGTTTAGGTTCACATTTGCCCGGGGTTCAAACAACGTGTTCATATTTGACTCGAAGTTTAGGTTCATATTTGACCTGGGTTCAAACAATGGGTTCATATTTGACTCGAAGTTTAGGTTCATATCTGACATGGTTTCAAACAACGGGTTCATATTTGACTCAAAGTTTAGGTTCATATTTGACCTGGGTTCAAACAACGGGTTCATATTTGACTCGAAGTTTAGGTTCATATCTGACCTGCTTTCAAAAAACGGGTTCATCTTTGACTCGAAGTTTAGGTTCACATTTGACGTGGCTTCAAACAATGGTTTCATGTTTAACTCAATGTTTTGGTTCATATTTGACCTTGTTTCAAACAACGGGTTCATATTTGACTCGAAGTTTAGGTTCACATTTGACCTGGGTTCAAACAACGGGTTCATATTTGACTCGAAGTTTAGGTTCACATGTGACTTGGGTTCAAACAACGAGTTCATATTTGACTCGAAGTTTAGGTTCATATTTGACCTGGGTTCAAACAACGGGTTCATGTTTGACTCGAAGTTTAGGTTCATATCTGACCTGGTTTCAAACAATGGGTTCATATTTGACTCGAAGTTTAGGTTCATATTTGACCTGGGTTTAAACAACGGGTTCATATTTGACTCGAAGTTTAGGTTCATATCTGACCTAGTTTCAAACAACGGGTTCATATTTGACTCGAAGTTTAGGTTCACATTTGACCTGGCTTCAAACAACGGTTTCATGTTTAACTCGAAGTTTTGGTTCATATTTGACCTGGTTTCAAACAACGGGTTCATATTTGTCTCGAAGTTTAGGTTCACATTTGACCTGGGTTCAAACAACGGGTTCATATTTGATTCAAAGTTTAGGTTCACATGTGACTTGGGTTCAAACAACGGGTTCATGTTTGACTCAAATTTTAGGTTCATATTTGACCTGTGTTCAAACAACGGGTTCATGTTTGACTCGAAGTTTAGGTTCATATCTGACCTGGTCTCAAACAACGCGTTCATATTTGACTCGAAGTTTAGGTTCATATTTGACCTGTGTTCAAACAACGGGTTCATATTAGACTCAAAGTTTAGGTTATCATAACCTGGGTTCAAACAACGGGTTCATGTTGACTCGATTTTTAGGTTCATATTTGACCTGGGTTCAAACAACGGGTTTATATTTGAATCGAAGTTTAGGTTCATATTTAACCTCAGTTCAAACTACGGGTTTATATTTGACTCGAAGTTTAGATTCCTATCTGGCCTGGTTTCAAACAACGGGTTCATATTTGACTCGAAGTTAGGTTCACTTTGACCTAGGTTCAAACAACGGGTTCATGTTTGACTCGAAGTTTAGGTTCATATCTTACCTGGTTTCAAACAAGGGGTTCATATTTGACTCGAAGTTTAGGTTCACATTTGACCTGGGTTCAAACAACGGGTTCATATTTGACTCAAAGTTTAGGTTCACATTTGCCCGGGGTTCAAACAACGTGTTCATATTTGACTCGAAGTTTAGGTTCATATTTGACCTGGGTTCAAACAATGGGTTCATATTTAACTCGAAGTTTAGGTTCATATCTGACATGGTTTCAAACAACGGGTTCATATTTGACTCAAAGTTTAGGTTCATATTTGACCTGGGTTCAAACAACGGGTTCATATTTGACTCGAAGTTTAGGTTCATATCTGACCTGCTTTCAAAAAACGGGTTCATATTTGACTCGAAGTTTAGGTTCACATTTGACCTGGCTTCAAACAACGGTTTCATGTTTAACTCGAAGTTTTGGTTCATATTTGACCTTGTTTCAAACAACGGGTTCATATTTGACTCGAAGTTTAGGTTCACATTTGACCTGGGTTCAAACAACGGGTTCATATTTGACTCGAAGTTTAGGTTCACATGTGACTTGGGTTCAAACAACGAGTTCATATTTGACTCGAAGTTTAGGTTCATATTTGACCTGGGTTCAAACAACGGGTTCATATTTGACTCGAAGTTTAGGTTCATATCTGACCTGGTTTCAAACAATGGGTTCATATTTGACTCGAAGTTTAGGTTCATATTTGACCTGGGTTCAAACAACCGGTTCATATTTGACTCGAAGTTTAGGTTCATATCTGACCTAGTTTCAAACAACGGGTTCATATTTGACTCGAAGTTTAGGTTCACATTTGACCTGGCTTCAAACAACGGTTTCATGTTTAACTCGAAGTTTTGGTTCATATTTGACCTGGTTTCAAACAACGGGTTCATATTTGTCTCGAAGTTTAGGTTCACATTTGACCAGGGTTCAAACAACGGGTTCATATTTGATTCAAAGTTTAGGTTCACATGTGACTTGGGTTCAAACAACGGGTTCATGTTTGACTCAAATTTTAGGTTCATATTTGACCTGTGTTCAAACAACGGGTTCATGTTTGACTCGAAGTTTAGGTTCATATCTGACCTGGTCTCAAACAACGCGTTTATATTTGACTCGAAGTTTAGGTTCATATTTGACCTGTGTTCAAACAACGGGTTCATATTAGACTCAAAGTTTAGGTTATCATAACCTGGGTTCAAACAACGGGTTCATGTTGTCTCGATTTTTAGGTTCATATTTGACCTGGGTTCAAACAACGGGTTTATATTTGAATCGAAGTTTACGTTCATATTTAACCTCTGTTCAAACTACGGGTTCATATTTGACTCGAAGTTTAGATTCCTATCTGGCCTGGTTTCAAACAACGGGTTCATATTTGACTCGTAGGTAGGTTCACTTTTGATCTAGGTTCAAACAACGGGTTCATGTTTGACTCGAAGTTTAGTTTCATATCTGACCTGGTTTCAAACAAGGGGTTCATATTTGACTCGAAGTTTAGGTTCACATTTGACCTGGGTTCAAACAACGGGTTCATATTTGACTCAAAGTTTAGGTTCACATTTGCCCTGGGTTCAAACAACGTGTTCATATTTGACTTGAAGTTTAGGTTCATATTTGACCTGGGTTCAAACAATGGGTTCACGTTTGACCCGAAGTTTAGGTTCATATCTGACATGGTTTCAAACAACGGGTTCATATTTGACTCAAAGTTTAGGTTCATATTTGACCTGGGTTCAAACAACGGGTTCATATTTGACTCGAAGTTTAGTATCATATCTGACCTGCTTTCAAAAAACGGGTTCATATTTGACTCGAAGTTTAGGTTCACATTTGACCTGGCTTCAAACAACGGTTTCATGTTTTACTCGAAGTTTTGGTTCATATTTGACCTTGTTTCAAACAACGGGTTCATATTTGACACGAAGTTTAGGTTCACATTTGACCTGGGTTCAAACAACGGGTTCATATTTGACTCGAAGATTAGGTTCACATGTGACTTGGGTTCAAACAACGAGTTCATATTTGACTCGAAGTTTAGGTTCATATTTGACCTGGGTTCAAACAACGGGTTCATGTTTGACTCGAAGTTTAGGTTCATATCTGACCTGGTTTCAAACAACGGGTTCATATTTGACTCGAAGTTTAGGTTCATATTTGACCTGGGTTCAAACAACGGGTTCATATTAGACTCGAAGTTTAGGTTCATATCTGACCTAGTTTCAAACAACGGGTTCATATTTGACTCGAAGTTTAGGTTCACATTTGACCTGTGTTCAAACAACGGTTTCAAGCTTGACTCAAAATTTTGCTTCAAATTTGACCTGGTTTCCAACAACGGGTTCATATTTGACTCGAAGTTTAGGTTCACATTTGACCTGGGTTCACACAACGGGTTCATATTTGACTCGAAGTTTAGGTTCACATTTGACCTGGGTTCAAACAATGGGTTCATGTTTGACTCCTAGTTTAGGTTCATATTTGACCTGGGTTCAAACAACGGGTTCATATTTGCCTTGAAGTTTAGGTTCATATTTAACCTGTGTTCAAACAACAGGTTTAAATTTGACTCGTAGTTTAGGTTCATATTTGACCTGGGTTCAAACAACGGGCTCATATTTTACTCGAAGTTTAGGCTCATATTTGACCCGGGTTCAAACAATGGATTCATACTTGACTCGAAGTTTAGGTTCATATCTGACCTGGTTTCAAACAGCGGGTTCATATTTGACTCGAAGTTTAGGTTCACATTTGACCTGGGTTCAAACAACGGGTTCATATTTGACTAGAAGTTTAGGTTCACATTGTCCCTGGGTTCAAACAACGGGTTCATATTTGACTCGAAGTTTAGGTTCATATTTGTCCCTGGTTCAAACAACGGGTTCATGTTTGACTCGAAGTTTAGGTTCATGTCTGACTTGGTTTCAAACAACGGGTTCATATTTAACTCAAAGTTTAGGTTCATATTTGACCTGGGTTCAAACAACGGGTTCATATTTGACTCAGAGTTTAGGTTCATATCTGACCTAGTTTCAAACAACGGGTTCATATTTGACACGAAGTTTAGGTTCACGTTTGACCTGGGTTCAATCAACGGTTTCATTTTTGACTCGAAGTTTTGGTTCATATTTGACCTGGGTTCCAACAACGGGTTCATATTTGACTCGAAGTTTAGGTTCACATTTGACCTGGGTTCAAACAACGGGTTCATATTTGACTCGAAGTTTAGGTTCACATTTGACCTGGGTTCAAACAATGGGTTCATGTTTGACTCGAAGTTTAGGTTCATATCTGACCTGGTTTCAAACAACGGGTTCATATTTGGCTTGAAGTTTGGGTTCACATTTGACCTGGGTTCTAACAACGGGTTCATGTTTGACTCAAAGTTTAGGTTCATATCTGACCTGGTTTCAAACAACGGGTTCATATTTGACTCGAAGTTTAGGTTCATATTTGACTTGCGTTCAAACAACGGGTTTATATTTGACTCAAAGTTTAGGTTCATATTTGACCTGGGATCAAACAACGGGTTCATATTTGACTCGAAGTTTAGGTTCATATTTAACCCGTGTTCAAACAAAAGGTTCATATTTGACTCGTAGTTTAGGTTCATATTTGACCTGGGTTCAATCAAACGGGTTCATATTTTACTCGAAGTTTAGGCTCATATTTGACCTGGGTTCAAACAATGGCTTCATATTTGACTCGAAGTTTAGGTTCATATCTGACCTGGTTTCAAACAACGAGTTCATATTTGACTCGAAGTTTAGGTTCACATTTGACCTGGGTTCAAACAACGGGTTCATGTTTGACTCGAAGTTTAGGTTCATGTCTGACTTGGTTTCAAACAACAGGTTTATATTTGACTCGAAGTTTAGGTTCACATTGGCCCTGGGTTCAAACAACGGGTTCATATTTGACTCGAAGTTTAGGTTCATATTTGACCTGGGTTCAAACAACGGGTTCATTTTTGACTCGAAGTTTAGGTTCATGTCTGACTTGGTTTCAAACAACGTGTTCATATTTGACTCAAAGTTTAGGTTCATATTTGACCTGGGTTCAAACAACGGGTTCATATTTGACTCGAAGTTTAGGTTCATATCTGACCTAGTTTCAAACAACGGGTTCATATTTGACTCGAAGTTTAGGTTTAAATTTGACCTGAGTTCAAACAACGGGTTCATATTTGACTCGAAGTTTAGGTTCACATTTAAACTGGGTTCAAACAATGGGTTCATGTTTGACTCGAAGTTTAGGTTCATATTTGACCTGGGGTTCAAACAACGGGTTCATAGTTGACTCAAAGTTTAGGTTCATATTAAACCTATGTTCAAACAAAAGGTTCATATTTGACTCGAAATTTAAGTTCATACCTGACCTGGTTTCAAACAACGGGTTCGTATTTGACTGGAAGTTTAGGTTCACATTTGACCTGGATTTAAACAATTGCTTCATGTTTGACTCGAAGTTTACGTTCATATCTGACCTGGTTTCAAACAACGGGTTCATATTTGGCTCGAAGTTTAGGTTCACATTTGACCTGGGTTCAAACAACGGGTTCATATTTGACTCGAAGTTTAGGTTCACATTTGACCTGGGTTCAAACAACGGGTTCATATTTGACTCGAATTTAAGGTTCACATTTTCCCTGGGTTCAAACAACGGGTTCATATTTGACTCGAAGTTTAGGTTCATATTTGACCAGGGTTCAAACAACGAGTTCATGATTGACTCAAAGTTTAGGTTCATATCTCACCGGGTTTCAAACAACAGGTTCATATTTGACTCGAAGTTTAGGTTCATATCCGACCTGGTTTCCAACAACGGGTTCATATTTGACTCGAAGTTTAGGTTCACATTTGACCTGGGTTCAAACAACGGGTTTAAATTTGAATCCAAGTTTAGGTTCATATGTGACCTGGTTTCAAACAACGGGTTCATATTTTACTCGAAGTTTAGGTTCATATTTGACCTGGGTTCAAATAACGGCTTCATATTTGATTCAAAGTTTAGGTTCATATCTGACCAGGTTTCAAACAACGGGTTCATATTTAACTCGAAGTTTAGGTTCACATTTGACCTGGGTTCAAACAACGGGTTCAAATTTGACTCGAAGTTTAGGTTCATATCAGACCTAGTTTCAAACAACAAGTTCATATTTGACTCGAAGTTTAGGTTCACATTTGACCTGGGTTCAAACAACGGGTTTATGTTTGACTCGAAGTTTAGGTTCATATCTGACCTGGGTTCAAACAACGGGTTCATATTTGACTCGAAGTTTAGGTTCACATTTGACCTGGGTTCAATCAACGGGTTCATATTTGACTCAAAGTTTAGGTTCACATTTGACTTGGATTCAAACAACGGGTTCATATTTGACTCAAAGTTTAGGTTCATATTTGACCTGGGTTCTAACAACGGGTTCATGTTTGACTCGAAGTTTAGGTTCATATCTTACCTGGTTTCAAACAACGGGTTCATATTTGACTCGAAGTTTAGGTTCACATTTGACCTGGGTTCAAACAACGGGTTCATATTAGACTCAAAGTTTAGGTTATCATAACTTGGGTTCAAACAACGGGTTCATGTTGACTCGATTTTTAGGTTCATATTTGACCAGGGTTCAAACAACGGGTTTATATTTGAATCGAAGTTTAGGTTCATATTTAACCTCAGTTCAAACTACGGGTTTATATTTGACTCGAAGTTTAGATTCCTATCTGGCCTGGTTTCAAACAACGGGTTCATATTTGACTCGAAGTTAGGTTCACTTTGACCTAGGTTCAAACAACGGGTTCATGTTTGACTCGAAGTTTAGGTTCATATCTGACCTGGTTTCAAACAAGGGGTTCATATTTGACTCGAAGTTTAGGTTCACATTTGACCTGGGTTCAAACAACGGGTTCATATTTGACTCAAAGTTTAGGTTCACATTTGCCCGGGGTTCAAACAACGTGTTCATATTTGACTCGAAGTTTAGGTTCATATTTGACCTGGGTTCAAACAATGGGTTCATATTTGACTCGAAGTTTAGGTTCATATCTGACATGGTTTCAAACAACGGGTTCATATTTGACTCAAAGTTTAGGTTCATATTTGACCTGGGTTCAAACAACAAGTTCATATTTGACTCGAAGTTTAGGTTCATATCTGACCTGCTTTCAAAAAATGGGTTCATATTTGACTCGAAGTTTAGGTTCACATTTGACCTGGCTTCAAACAACGGTTTCATGTTTAACTCGAAGTTTTGGTTCATATTTGACCTTGTTTCAAACAACGGGTTCATGTTTGACTCGAAGTTTTGGTTCATATTTGACCTTGTTTCAAACAACGGGTTCATATTTGACTCGAAGTTTAGGTTCACATGTGACTTGGGTTCAAACAACGAGTTCATATTTGACTCGAAGTTTAGGTTCATATTTGACCTGGGTTCAAACAACGGGTTCATGTTTGACTCGAAGTTTAGGTTCATATCTGACCTGGTTTCAAACAATGGGTTCATATTTGACTCGAAGTTTAGGTTCATATTTGACCTGGGTTCAAACAACGGGTTCATATTTGACTCGAAGTTTAGGTTCATATCTGACCTTGTTTCAAACAACGGGTTCATATTTGACTCGAAGTTTAGGTTCACATTTGACCTGGCTTCAAACAACGGTTTCATGTTTAACTCGAAGTTTTGGTTCATATTTGACCTGGTTTCAAACAACGGGTTCATATTTGTCTCGAAGTTTAGGTTCACATTTGACCTGGGTTCAAACAACGGGTTCATATTTGATTCAAAGTTTAGGTTCACATGTGACTTGGGTTCAAACAACGGGTTCATGTTTGACTCGAATTTTAGGTTCATATTTAACCTGGGTTCAAACAACGGGTTCATGTTTGACTCGAAGTTTAGGTTCATATCTGACCTGGTCTCAAACAACGCGTTCATATTAGACTCAAAGTTTAGGTTATCATAACTTGGGTTCAAACAACGGGTTCATGTTGACTCGATTTTTAGGTTCATATTTGACCTGGGTTCAAACAACGGGTTTATATTTGAATCGAAGTTTACGTTCATATTTAACCTCTGTTCAAACTACGGGTTCATATTTGACTCGAAGTTTAGATTCCTATCTGGCCTGGTTTCAAACAACGGGTTCATATTTGACTCGAAGTTAGGTTCACTTTGACCTAGGTTCAAACAACGGGTTCATGTTTGACTCGAAGTTTAGGTTCATATCTGACCTGGTTTCAAACAAGGGGTTCATATTTGACTCGAAGTTTAGGTTCACATTTGACCTGGGTTCAAACAACGGGTTCATATTTGACTCAAAGTTTAGGTTCACATTTGCCCTGGGTTCAAACAACGTGTTCATATTTGACTTGAAGTTTAGGTTCATATTTGACCTGGGTTCAAACAATGGGTTCATGTTTGACCCGAAGTTTAGGTTCATATCTGACATGGTTTCAAACAACGGGTTCATATTTGACTCAAAGTTTAGGTTCATATTTGACCTGGGTTCAAACAACGGGTTCATATTTGACTCGAAGTTTAGTATCATATCTGACCTGCTTTCAAAAAACGGGTTCATATTTGACTCGAAGTTTAGGTTCACATTTGACCTGGCTTCAAACAACGGTTTCATGTTTTACTCGAAGTTTTGGTTCATATTTGACCTTGTTTCAAACAACGGGTTCATATTTGACACGAAGTTTAGGTTCACATTTGACCTGGGTTCAAACAACGGGTTCATATTTGACTCGAAGTTTAGGTTCACATGTGACTTGGGTTCAAACAACGAGTTCATATTTGACTCGAAGTTTAGGTTCATATTTGACCTGGGTTCAAACAACGGGTTCATGTTTGACTCGAAGTTTAGGTTCATATCTGACCTGGTTTCAAACAACGGGTTCATATTTGACTCGAAGTTTAGGTTCATATTTGACCTGGGTTCAAACAACGGGTTCATATTAGACTCGAAGTTTAGGTTCATATCTGACCTAGTTTCAAACAACGGGTTCATATTTGACTCGAAGTTTAGGTTCACATTTGACCTGTGTTCAAACAACGGTTTCAAGCTTGACTCAAAATTTTGGTTCAAATTTGACCTGGTTTCCAACAACGGGTTCATATTTGACTCGAAGTTTAGGTTCACATTTGACCTGGGTTCACACAACGGGTTCATATTTGACTCGAAGTTTAGGTTCACATTTGACCTGGGTTCAAACAATGGGTTCATGTTTGACTCCTAGTTTAGGTTCATATTTGACCTGGGTTCAAACAACGGGTTCATATTTGACTTGAAGTTTAGGTTCATATTTAACCTGTGTTCAAACAACAGGTTCAAATTTGACTCGTAGTTTAGGTTCATATTTGACCTGGGTTCAAACAACGGGCTCATATTTTACTCGAAGTTTAGGCTCATATTTGACCCGGGTTCAAACAATGGATTCATACTTGACTCGAAGTTTAGGTTCATATCTGACCTGGTTTCAAACAGCTGGTTCATATTTGACTCGAAGTTTAGGTTCACATTTGACCTGGGTTCAAACAACGGGTTCATATTTGACTAGAAGTTTAGGTTCACATTGTCCCTGGGTTCAAACAACGGGTTCATATTTGACTCGAAGTTTAGGTTCATATTTGTCCCTGGTTCAAACAACGGGTTCATGTTTGACTCGAAGTTTAGGTTCATGTCTGACTTGGTTTCAAACAACGGGTTCATATTTAACTCAAAGTTTAGGTTCATATTTGACCTGGGTTCAAACAACGGGTTCATATTTGACTCAGAGTTTAGGTTCATATCTGACCTAGTTTCAAACAACGGGTTCATATTTGACACGAAGTTTAGGTTCACGTTTGACCTGGGTTCAATCAACGGTTTCATTTTTGACTCGAAGTTTTGGTTCATATTTGACCTGGGTTCCAACAACGGGTTCATATTTGACTCGAAGTTTAGGTTCACATTTGACCTGGGTTCAAACAACGGGTTCATATTTGACTCGAAGTTTAGGTTCACATTTGACCTGGGTTCAAACAATGGGTTCATGTTTGACTCGAAGTTTAGGTTCATATCTGACCTGGTTTCAAACAACGGGTTCATATTTGGCTTGAAGTTTGGGTTCACATTTGACCTGGGTTCTAACAACGGGTTCATGTTTGACTCAAAGTTTAGGTTCATATCTGACCTGGTTTCAAACAACGGGTTCATATTTGACTCGAAGTTTAGGTTCATATTTGACTTGCGTTCAAACAACGGGTTTATATTTGACTCAAAGTTTAGGTTCATATTTGACCTGGGATCAAACAACGGGTTCATATTTGACTCGAAGTTTAGGTTCATATTTAACCCGTGTTCAAACAAAAGGTTCATATTTGACTCGTAGTTTAGGTTCATATTTGACCTGGGTTCAAACAACGGGTTCATATTTTACTCGAAGTTTAGGCTCATATTTGACCTGGGTTCAAACAATGGCTTCATATTTGACTCGAAGTTTAGGTTCATATCTGACCTGGTTTCAAACAACGAGTTCATATTTGACTCGAAGTTTAGGTTCACATTTGACCTGGGTTCAAACAACGGGTTCATGTTTGACTCGAAGTTTAGGTTCATGTCTGACTTGGTTTCAAACAACAGGTTTATATTTGACTCGAAGTTTAGGTTCACATTGGCCCTGGGTTCAAACAACGGGTTCATATTTGACTCGAAGTTTAGGTTCATATTTGACCTGGGTTCAAACAACGGGTTCATTTTTGACTCGAAGTTTAGGTTCATGTCTGACTTGGTTTCAAACAACGGGTTCATATTTGACTCAAAGTTTAGGTTCATATTTGACCTGGGTTCAAACAACGGGTTCATATTTGACTCGAAGTTTAGGTTCATATCTGACCTAGTTTCAAACAACGGGTTCATATTTGACTCGAAGTTTAGGTTTAAATTTGACCTGAGTTCAAACAACGGGTTCATATTTGACTCGAAGTTTAGGTTCACATTTAAACTGGGTTCAAACAATGGGTTCATGTTTGACTCGAAGTTTAGGTTCATATTTGACCTGGGGTTCAAACAACGGGTTCATAGTTGACTCAAAGTTTAGGTTCATATTAAACCTATGTTCAAACAAAAGGTTCATATTTGACTCGAAATTTAAGTTCATACCTGACCTAGTTTCAAACAACGGGTTCGTATTTGACTGGAAGTTTAGGTTCACATTTGACCTGGATTTAAACAATTGCTTCATGTTTGACTCGAAGTTTACGTTCATATCTGACCTGGTTTCAAACAACGGGTTCATATTTGGCTCGAAGTTTAGGTTCACATTTGACCTGGGTTCAAACAACGGGTTCATATTTGACTCGAAGTTTAGGTTCACATTTGACCTGGGTTCAAACAACGGGTTCATATTTGACTCGAATTTAAGGTTCACATTTTCCCTGGGTTCAAACAACGGGTTCATATTTGACTCAAAGTTTAGGTTCACATTTGACTTGGATTCAAACAACGGGTTCATATTTGACTCAAAGTTTAGGTTCATATTTGACCTGGGTTCTAACAACGGGTTCATGTTTGACTCGAAGTTTAGGTTCATATCTTACCTAGTTTCAAACAACGGGTTCATATTTGACTCGAAGTTTAGGTTCACATTTGACCTGGGTTCAAACAACGGGTTCATATTAGACTCAAAGTTTAGGTTATCATAACTTGGGTTCAAACAACGGGTTCATGTTGACTCGATTTTTAGGTTCATATTTGACCTGGGTTCAAACAACGGGTTTATATTTGAATCGAAGTTTAGGTTCATATTTAACCTCAGTTCAAACTACGGGTTTATATTTGACTCGAAGTTTAGATTCCTATCTGGCCTGGTTTCAAACAACGGGTTCATATTTGACTCGAAGTTAGGTTCACTTTGACCTAGGTTCAAACAACGGGTTCATGTTTGACTCGAAGTTTAGGTTCATATCTGACCTGGTTTCAAACAAGGGGTTCATATTTGACTCGAAGTTTAGGTTCACATTTGACCTGGGTTCAAACAACGGGTTCATATTTGACTCAAAGTTTAGGTTCACATTTGCCCGGGGTTCAAACAACGTGTTCATATTTGACTCGAAGTTTAGGTTCATATTTGACCTGGGTTCAAACAATGGGTTCATATTTGACTCGAAGTTTAGGTTCATATCTGACATGGTTTCAAACAACGGGTTCATATTTGACTCAAAGTTTAGGTTCATATTTGACCTGGGTTCAAACAACGGGTTCATATTTGACTCGAAGTTTAGGTTCATATCTGACCTGCTTTCAAAAAATGGGTTCATATTTGACTCGAAGTTTAGGTTCACATTTGACCTGGCTTCAAACAACGGTTTCATGTTTAACTCGAAGTTTTGGTTCATATTTGACCTTGTTTCAAACAACGGGTTCATATTTGACTCGAAGTTTAGGTTCACATTTGACCTGGGTTCAAACAACGGGTTCATATTTGACTCGAAGTTTAGGTTCACATGTGACTTGGGTTCAAACAACGAGTTCATATTTGACTCGAAGTTTAGGTTCATATTTGACCTGGGTTCAAACAACGGGTTCATGTTTGACTCGAAGTTTAGGTTCATATCTGACCTGGTTTCAAACAATGGGTTCATATTTGACTCGAAGTTTAGGTTCATATTTGACCTGGGTTCAAACAACGGGTTCATATTTGACTCGAAGTTTAGGTTCATATCTGACCTAGTTTCAAACAACGGGTTCATATTTGACTCGAAGTTTAGGTTCACATTTGACCTGGCTTCAAACAACGGTTTCATGTTTAACTCGAAGTTTTGGTTCATATTTGACCTGGTTTCAAACAACGGGTTCATATTTGTCTCGAAGTTTAGGTTCACATTTGACCTGGGTTCAAACAACGGGTTCATATTTGATTCAAAGTTTAGGTTCACATGTGACTTGGGTTCAAACAACGGGTTCATGTTTGACTCGAATTTTAGGTTCATATTTAACCTGGGTTCAAACAACGGGTTCATGTTTGACTCGAAGTTTAGGTTCATATCTGACCTGGTCTCAAACAACGCGTTCATATTAGACTCGAAGTTTAGGTTCATATTTGACCTGTGTTCAAACAACGGTTTCAAGCTTGACTCAAAGTTTTGGTTCATATTTGACCTGGTTTCCAACAACGGGTTCATATTTGACTCGAAGTTTAGGTTCACATTTGACCTGGGTTCAAACAACGGGTTCATATTTGACTCGAAGTTTAGGTTCATATCTGACCTAGTTTCAAACAACGGGTTCATATTTGACTCGAAGTTTAGGTTCACATTTGACCTGGGTTCAAACAACGGGTTCATATTTGACTCGAAGTTTAGGTTCATATCTGACCTAGTTTCAAACAACGGGTTCATATTTGACTCGAAGTTTAGGTTCACATTTGACCTGGCTTCAAACAACGGTTTCATGTTTAACTCGAAGTTTTGGTTCATATTTGACCTGGTTTCAAACAACGGGTTCATATTTGTCTCGAAGTTTAGGTTCACATTTGACCTGGGTTCAAACAACGGGTTCATATTTGATTCAAAGTTTAGGTTCACATGTGACTTGGGTTCAAACAACGGGTTCATGTTTGACTCGAATTTTAGGTTCATATTTAACCTGGGTTCAAACAACGGGTTCATGTTTGACTCGAAGTTTAGGTTCATATCTGACCTGGTCTCAAACAACGCGTTCATATTAGACTCGAAGTTTAGGTTCATATTTGACCTGTGTTCAAACAACGGTTTCAAGCTTGACTCAAAGTTTTGGTTCATATTTGACCTGGTTTCAAACAACGGGTTCATATTTGTCTCGAAGTTTAGGTTCACATTTGACCTGGGTTCAAACAACGGGTTCATATTTGACTCGAAGTTTAGGTTCACATGTGACTTGGGTTCAAACAACGAGTTCATATTTGACTCGAAGTTTAGGTTCATATTTGACCTGGGTTCAAACAACGGGTTCATGTTTGACTCGAAGTTTAGGTTCATATCTGACCTGGTTTCAAACAACGGGTTCATATTTGACTCGAAGTTTAGGTTCATATTTGACCTGGGTTCAAACAACGGGTTCATATTTGACTCGAAGTTTAGGCTCATATCTGACCTAGTTTCAAACAACGGGTTCATATTTGACTCGAAGTTTAGGTTCACATTTGACCTGTGTTCAAACAACGGTTTCAAGCTTGACTCAAAGTTTTGGTTCATATTTGACCTGGTTTCCAACAACGGGTTCATATTTGACTCGAAGTTTAGGTTCACATTTGACCTGGTTTCAAACAACGGGTTCATATTTGACTCGAAGTTTAGGTTCACATTTGACTTGGGTTCAAACAATGGGTTCATGTTTGACTCGAAGTTTAGGTTCATATTTGACCTGGGTTCAAACAACGAGTTCATATTTGACTTGAAGTTTAGGTTCATATTTAACCTGTGTTCAAACAAAAGGTTCAAATTTGACTCGTAGTTTAGGTTCATATTTGACCTGGGTTCAAACAACGGGCTCATATTTTACTCGAAGTTTAGGCTCATATTTCACCCGGGTTCAAACAATGGATTCATACTTGACTCGAAGTTTAGGTTCATATCTGACCTGGTTTCAAACAGCGGGTTCATATTTGACTCGAAGTTTAGGTTCACATTTGACCTGGGTTCAAACAACGAGTTCATATTTGACTCGAAGTTTAGGTTCACATTGTCCCTGGGTTCAAACAACGGGTTCATATTTGACTCGAAATTTAGGTTCATATTTGTCCCTGGTTCAAACAACGGGTTCATGTTTGACTCGAAGTTTAGGTTCATGTCTGACTTGGTTTCAAACAACGGGTTCATATTTAACTCAAAGTTTAGGTTCATATTTGACCTGGGTTCAAACAACGGGTTCATAATTGACTTAAAGTTTAGGTTCATATCTGACCTAGTTTCAAACAACGGGTTCATATTTGACACGAAGTTTAGGTTCACGTTTGACCTGGGTTCAAACAACGGTTTCATGTTTGACTCGAAGTTTTGGTTCATATTTGACCTAGGTTCCAACAACGGGTTCATATTTGACTCGAAGTTTAGGTTCACATTTGACCTGGGTTCAAACAACGGGTTCATATTTGACTCGAAGTTTAGGTTCACATTTGACCTGGGTTCACACAATGGGTTCATGTTTGACTCGAAGTTTAGGTTCATATCTGACCTGGTTTCAAACAACGGGTTCATATTTGGCTCGAAGTTTGGGTTCACATTTGACCTGGGTTCTAACAACGGGTTCATGTTTGACTCAAAGTTTAGGTTCATATCTGACCTGGTTTCAAACAACGGGTTCATATTTGACTCGAATTTTAGGTTCATATTTGACTTGCGTTCAAACAACGGGTTTATATTTGACTCAAAGTTTAGGTTCATATTTGACCTGGGTTCAAACAACGGGTTCATATTTGACTCGAAGTTTAGGTTAATATTTAACCTGTGTTCAAACAAAAGGTTCATATTTGACTCGTAGTTTAGGTTCATATTTGACCTGGGTTCAAACAACGGGTTCATATTTTACTCGAAGTTTAGGCTCATATTTGACCTGGGTTCAAACAATGGCTTCATATTTGACTCGAAGTTTAGGTTCATATCTGACTTGGTTTCAAACAACGAGTTCATATTTGACTCGAAGTTTAGGTTTACATTTGACCTGGGTTCAAAATACGGGTTCATATTTGAGTCGAAATTTAGGTTCACATTTGCCCTGGGTTCAAACAACGGGTTTGTATTTGACTCAAAGTTTAGGTTCACATTTGACCTGGGTTCAAACAACGCGTTCATGTTGACTCGGAGTTTAGGTTCATATCGGGCCTGGTTTCGAACAACGGGTTCATATTTGACTCGAAGTTTAGGTTCACATTTGACCTGGGTTCAAACAACGGGTTCCTATTTGGCTCGAAGTTTAGGTTCACATTTGACCTGGGTTCAAACAACGGGTTCGTATTTGACTCAAAGTTTAGGTTCACATTTGACATGGGTTCAAACAACGGGTTCATGTTTGACTCGAAGTTTAGGTTCATATCGGACCTGGTTTCAAACAACGGGTTCATATTTGACTCAAAGTTTAGGTTCATATCTGACCTGGTTTCAAACAACGGGTTCATATTTGGCTCAAAGTTTGGGTTCACATTTGACCTGGGTTCAAACAACGGGTTCATGTTTGACTCGAAGTTTAGGTTCATATTTGACCTGCGTTCAAACAACGGGTTTATATTTGACTCAAAGTTTAGGTTCATATCTGACCTGGTTTCAAACAACGGGTTCATATTTGGCTCGAAGTTTGGGTTCATATTTGACCTGGGTTCAAACAACGTGTTCATGTTTGACTCGAAGTTTAGGTTCATATCTGACCTGGTTTCAAACAACAGGTTCATATTTGACTCGAAGTTTAGGTTCATATTTGACCTGCATTCAAACAACGGGTTTATATTTGACTCAAAGTTTAGGTTCATATCTGACCTGGTTTCAAACAAAGGGTTCATATTTGACTCGAAGTTTAGGTTCAAATTTGACCTGGGTTCAAACAACGGGATCATATTTGACTCGAAGTTTATGTTCATATAACCTGGGTTCAAACAAAAGGTACATATTTAACTCAAAATTTAAGTTCATATCTAACCTGGTTTCAAACAAAGGGTTCGTATTTGACTGGAAGTTTAGGTTCACATTTGTCCTGGATTTAAACAAAGGGTTCATGATTGACTCGAAGTTTAGGTTCATATTTGACCTGGTTTCTAACAACGGGTTCATATTTGGCTCAAATTTTAGGTTCACATTTGACCTGGGTTCAAACAACGGGTTCATATTTGACTCAAAGTTTAGTTTCACATTTGCCCTGGGTTCAAACAGCGGGTTCATGTTTGACTAGAAGTTTAGTTTCACATTTGACTTGGGTTCAAACAACGGGTTCACGTTTGACTCGAAGTTTAGGTTCATATCTGACCTGGTTTCAAACAACGGGTTCATATTGTACTCGAAGTTTAGGTTCATATTTGACCTGGGTTCAAACAACGGGTTCATATTTGACTCGAAGTTTAGGTTTATATTTGACCTGGGTTCAAAGAATGGCTTCATATTTGACTCGAAGTTTAGGTTCATATCTGACCTGGTTTCAAACAGCGGGTTAATATTTGACTTGAAGTTTAGGTTCACATTTGACTTGGGTTCAAACAACGTGTTCATATTTGACTCAAAGTTTAGGTTCACATTGTCCCTGGGTCCAAACAACGGGTTCATATTTGACTCGAAGTTTAGGTTCATATTTGTCCCTGGTTCAAACAACGGGTTCATGTTTTACTCGAAGTTTAGGTTCACATTGGCCCTGGGTTCAAACAACGGGTTCATATTTGACTCGATGTTTAGGTTCATATTTGACCTGGGTTCAAACAACGGGTTCATGTTTGACTCAAAGTTTAGGTTCATGTCTGACTTGGTTTCAAACAACGGGTTCATATTTAACTCAAAGTTTAGGTTCATATTTGACCTGGGTTCAAACAACGGGTTCATAATTGACTTAAAGTTTAGGTTCATATCTGACCTAGTTTCAAACAACGGGTTCATATTTGACACGAAGTTTAGGTTCACGTTTGACCTGGGTTCAAACAACGGTTTCATGTTTGACTCGAAGTTTTGGTTCATATTTGACCTGGATTCCAACAACGGGTACATATTTGACTCGAAGTTTAGGTTCACATTTGACCTGGGTTCAAACAACGGGTTCATATTTGACTCGAAGTTTAGGTTCACATTTGACCTGGGTTCACACAATGGGTTCATGTTTGACTCGAAGTTTAGGTTCATATCTGACCTGGTTTCAAACAACGGGTTCATATTTGGCTCGAAGTTTGGGTTCACATTTGACCTGGGTTCTAACAACGGGTTCATGTTTGACTCAAAGTTTAGGTTCATATCTGACCTGGTTTCAAACAACGGGTTCATATTTGACTCGAAGTTTAGGCTCATATTTGACCTGGGTTCAAACAATGGATTCATATTTGACTCGAAGTTTAGGTTCATATCTTGCCTGGTTTCAAATAGCGGGTTATTATTTGACTCGAAGTTTAGGTTCACATTTGACCTGGGTTCAAACAACGGGTTCATATTTGACTCAAAGTTTAGGTTCACATTTGCCCTGGGTTCATACAACGGGTTCGTATTTGACTCAAAGTTTAGGTTCACATTTGACCTGGGATCATATTTAACTCGAAGTTTAGGTTCACATGTGACTTGGGTTCAAACAACGGGTTAATATTGACTCGAAGTTTAGGTTCATATTTGACCTGGGTTCAAACAACAGGTTCATGTTTGACTCGAAGTTTAGGTTCATATCTGACCTGGTTTCAAACAACGGGTTCATATTTGACTCGAAGTTTAGGTTAATATTTGACCTGCGTTCAAACAACGGGTTTATATTTGACTCGAAGTTTAGGTTCATTTCTGACCTGGTTTCAAACAACGGGTTCATATTTGACTCGAAGTTTAGGTTAACATTTGACCTGGGTTCAAACAATGGGTTCATGTTTGACTCGAAGTTTAGGTTCATATCTGACCTGGATTTAAACGAAGGGTTCATATTTGACGCGAAGTTTAGGTTCACATTTGACCTGGGTTCAAACAACGGGTTCATATTTGACTCAAATTTTAGGTTCACATTGGCCCTGGGTTTAAACAACGGGTTCATATTTGATTCAAAGTTTAGGTTCATATTTGACCTGGGTTCAAACAACGGGTTCATGTTTAACTCGAAGTTTAGGTTCATGTCTGACTTGGTTTCAAAAAACGGGTTCATATTTGACTCAAAGTTTAAGTTCATATTTGACCTGGGTTCAAACAACGGGTTCATATTTGACTCGAAGTTTAGGTTCATATATGACCTAGTTTCAAACAACGGGTTCATATTTGACTTGAAGTTTAGGTTCACATTTGACCTGGGTTCAAACAACGGTTTCATGTTTGACTCGAAGTTTTGGTTCATATTTGACCTGGTTTCCAACAACGGGTTCATATTTGACTCAAAGTTTAGGTTCACATTTGACCTGGGTTCAAACAACGGGTTCATATTTGACTCGAAGTTTTGGTTCATATTTGACCTGAGTTCAAACAATGGGTTCATGTTTAACTCGAAGTTTAGGTTCATATTTGACCTGGGTTCAAACAACGGGTTCATATTTGACTCGAAGTTTAGGTTCATATTTAACCTGTGTTCAAACAAAAGGTTCATATTTGACTCGTAGTTTAGGTTCATATTTGACCTGGGTTCAAACAACGGGTTCATATTTTACTCAAAGTTTAGCCTCATATTTGACCTGGGTTCAAAGAATGGCTTCATATTTGACTCGAAGTTTAGGTTCATATCTGACTTGGTTTCAAACAACGGGTTCATATTTGACTCGAAGTTTAGGTTCACATTTGACCTGGGTTCAAACAACGGGTTCATATTTGACTCGAAGTTTAGGTTCACATTTGCCCTGGGTTCAAACAACGGGTTCGTATTTGACTCAAAGTTTAGGTTCACATTTGACCTGGGTTAAAACAACGGGTTCATGTTTGACTCGAAGTTTAGGCTCATATCGGGCCTGGTTTCAAACAACGGGTTCATATTTGACTCGAAGTTTAGGTTCACATTTGACCTGGGTTCAAACAACGGATTCCTATTTGGCTCGAAGTTTAGGTTCACATTTGACCTGGGTTCAAACAACGGGTTTGTATTTGACTCAAAGGTTAGGTTCACATTTAACCTGGGTTCAAACAACGGGTTCATGTTTGACTCGAAGTTTAGGTTCATATCGGACCTGGTTTCAAACAACGGGTTCATATTTGACTCAAAGTTTAGGTTCATATCTGACCTGGTTTCAAACAACGGGTTCATATTTGGCTCGAAGTTTGGGTTCACATTTGACCTGGGTTCTAACAACGAGTTCATGTTTGACTCGAAGTTTAGGTTAATATCTGACCTGGTTTCAAACAACGGGTTCATATGTGACTCGAAGTTTAGGTTCATATTTGACCTGCGTTCAAATAACGGTTTATATTTGACTCAAAGTTTAGGTTCATATTTGACCTGGGTTCAAACAACGGGTTCATATTTGACTCGAAGTTTAGGTTCATATTTAACCTGTGTTCAAACAAAAGGTTCATATTTGACTCGTAGTTTAGGTTCATATTTGACATGGGTTCAAACAACGGGTTCATATTTTACTCGAAGTTTAGGCTCATATTTGACCCGGGTTCAAACAATGGCTTCATATTTGACTCGAAGTTTAGGTTCATATCTGACCTGGTTTCAAACAACGGGTTCATATTTGACTCGAAGTTTAGGTTTACATTTGACCTGGGTTCAAACAACGGGTTCATATTTGACTCGAAGTTTAGGTTCACATTTGCCCCGGGTTCAAACAACGGGTTCGTATTTGACTCAAAGTTTAGGTTTACATTTGACCTGGGTTCAAACAACGGGTTCATGTTTGACTCGAACTTTAGGTTCATATCGGGCCTGGTTTCAAACAACGGGTTCATTTTTGACTCGAAGTTTAGGTTCACATTCGACCTGGGTTCAAACAACGGGTTCCTATTTGGCTCGAAGTTTAGGTTCACATTTGACCTGGGTTCAAACAACGGGTTCATATTTGACTCAAAGTTTAGGTTCATATCTGACCTAGTTTCAAACAACGGGTTGATATTTGACTCGGAGTTTAGGTTCACATTTGAGCAGGGTTCAAACAACGGTTTCATGTTTGACTCGAAGTTTTGGTTCATATTTGACCTGGATTCCAACAACGGGTACATATTTGACTCGAAGTTTAGGTTCACATTTGACCTGGGTTCAAACAACGGGTTCATATTTGACTCGAAGTTTAGGTTCACATTTGACCTGGGTTCAAACAATGGGTTCATGTTTGACTCGGAGTTTAGGTTCATATTTGACCTGGGTTCAAACAACGGGTTCATATTTGACTCAAAATTTAGGTTCATATTTAATCAGTGTTCAAACAAAAGGTTCATATTTGACTCGAAGTTTAGGTTCATATTTGACCTGGGTTTAAACAACGGGTTCATATTTTACTCGAAGTTTAGGCTCATATTTGACCTGGGTTCAAACAATGGCTTCATATTTGACTCGAAGTTTAGGTTCATATCTTGCCTGGTTTCAAATAGCGGGTTATTATTTGACTCGAAGTTTAGGTTCACATTTGACCTGGGTTCAAACAACGGGTTCATATTTGACTCAAAGTTTAGGTTCACATTTGCCCTGGGTTCATACAACGGGTTCGTATTTGACTCAAAGTTTAGGTTCACATTTGACCTGGGATCATATTTAACTCGAAGTTTAGGTTCACATGTGACTTGGGTTCAAACAACGGGTTAATATTGACTCGAAGTTTAGGTTCATATTTGACCTGGGTTCAAACAACAGGTTCATATTTGACTCGAAGTTTAGGTTCATATCTGACCTGGTTTCAAACAACGGGTTCATATTTGACTCGAAGTTTAAGTTAATATTTGACCTGCGTTCAAACAACGGGTTTATATTTGACTCGAAGTTTAGGTTCATTTCTGACCTGGTTTCAAACAACGGGTTCATATTTGACTCGAAGTTTAGGTTAACATTTGACCTGGGTTCAAACAACGGGTTCATGTTTGACTCGAAGTTTAGGTTCATATCTGACCTGGATTTAAACGAAGGGTTCATATTTGACGCGAAGTTTAGGTTCACATTTGACCTGGGTTCAAACAACGGGTTCATATTTGACTCAAATTTTAGGTTCACATTGGCCCTGGGTTCAAACAACGGGTTCATATTTGACTCAAAGTTTAGGTTCATATTTGACCTGGGTTCAAACAACGGGTTCATGTTTAACTCGAAGTTTAGGTTCATGTCTGACTTGGTTTCAAAAAACGGGTTCATATTTGACTCAAAGTTTAAGTTCATATTTGACCTGGGTTCAAACAACGGGTTCATATTTGACTCGAAGTTTAGGTTCATATATGACCTAGTTTCAAACAACGGGTTCATATTTGACTTGAAGTTTAGGTTCACATTTGACCTGGGTTCAAACAACGGTTTCATGTTTGACTCGAAGTTTTGGTTCATATTTGACCTGGTTTCCAACAACGGGTTCATATTTGACTCAAAGTTTAGGTTCACATTTGACCTGGGTTCAAACAACGGGTTCATATTTGACTCGAAGTTTTGGTTCATATTTGACCTGAGTTCAAACAATGGGTTCATGTTTAACTCGAAGTTTAGGTTCATATTTGACCTGGGTTCAAACAACGGGTTCATATTTGACTCGAAGTTTAGGTTCATATTTAACCTGTGTTCAAACAAAAGGTTCATATTTGACTCGTAGTTTAGGTTCATATTTGACCTGGGTTCAAACAACGGGTTCATATTTTACTCAAAGTTTAGCCTCATATTTGACCTGGGTTCAAAGAATGGCTTCATATTTGACTCGAAGTTTAGGTTCATATCTGACTTGGTTTCAAACAACGGGTTCATATTTGACTCGAAGTTTAGGTTCACATTTGACCTGGGTTCAAACAACGGGTTCATATTTGACTCGAAGTTTAGGTTCACATTTGCCCTGGGTTCAAACAACGGGTTCGTATTTGACTCAAAGTTTAGGTTCACATTTGACCTGGGTTAAAACAACAGGTTCATGTTTGACTCGAAGTTTAGGCTCATATCGGGCCTGGTTTCAAACAACGGGTTCATATTTGACTCGAAGTTTAGGTTCACATTTGACCTGGGTTCAAACAACGGATTCCTATTTGGCTCGAAGTTTAGGTTCACATTTGACCTGGGTTCAAACAACGGGTTTGTATTTGACTCAAAGGTTAGGTTCACATTTAACCTGGGTTCAAACAACGGGTTCATGTTTGACTCGAAGTTTAGGTTCATATCGGACCTGGTTTCAAACAACGGGTTCATATTTGACTCAAAGTTTAGGTTCATATCTGACCTGGTTTCAAACAACGGGTTCATATTTGGCTCGAAGTTCGGGTTCACATTTGACCTGGGTTCTAACAACGAGTTCATGTTTGACTCGAAGTTTAGGTTAATATCTGACCTGGTTTCAAACAACGGGTTCATATGTGACTCGAAGTTTAGGTTCATATTTGACCTGCGTTCAAATAACGGTTTATATTTAACTCAAAGTTTAGGTTCATATTTGACCTGGGTTCAAACAACGGGTTCATATTTGACTCGAAGTTTAGGTTCATATTTAACCTGTGTTCAAACAAAAGGTTCATATTTGACTCGTAGTTTAGGTTCATATTTGACATGGGTTCAAACAACGGGTTCATATTTTACTCGAAGTTTAGGCTCATATTTGACCCGGGTTCAAACAATGGCTTCATATTTGACTCGAAGTTTAGGTTCATATCTGACCTGGTTTCAAACAACGGGTTCATATTTGACTCGAAGTTTAGGTTTACATTTGACCTGGGTTCAAACAACGGGTTCATATTTGACTCGAAGTTTAGGTTCACATTTGCCCCGGGTTCAAACAACGGGTTCGTATTTGACTCAAAGTTTAGGTTTACATTTGACCTGGGTTCAAACAACGGGTTCATGTTTGACTCGAACTTTAGGTTCATATCGGGCCTGGTTTCAAACAACGGGTTCATTTTTGACTCGAAGTTTAGGTTCACATTCGACCTGGGTTCAAACAACGGGTTCCTATTTGGCTCGAAGTTTAGGTTCACATTTGACCTGGGTTCAAACAAAGGGTTCGTATTTGACTCAAAGTTTGGGTTCACATTTGACCTGGGTTCAAACAACGGGTTCATGTTTGACTCGAAGTTTAGGTTCATATCGGACCCGGTTTCAAACAACGGGTTCATATTTGACTCAAAGTTTAGGTTCATATCTGACCTGGTTTCAAACAACGGGTTCATATTTGGCTCGATGTTTGGGTTCACATTTGACCTGGGTTCAAACAACGGGTTCATGTTTGACTCGATGTTTATGTTCATATCTGACCTGGTTTCAAACAACGGGTTCATATTTGACTCGAAGTTTAGGTTCATATTTGACCTGCGTTCAAACAACGGGTTTATATTTGACTCAAAGTTTAGGTTCATATCTGACCTGTTTTCAAACAACGGGTTCATATTCGACTCGAAGTTTAGGTTCACATTTGACTTGGGTTCAAACAACAATTTCATGTTTGACTTAAATTTTAGGTTCATATCTTACCTGGTGTCAAACAAAGGGTTCATATTTGACTCGAAGTTTAGGTTCAAATTTAACTTGGGTTCAAACAACGGGTTCATATTTGACTCGAAGTTTATGTTTATATAACCTGGGTTCAAACAAAAGGTTCATATTTGACTCTAAATTTAAGTTCATACCTAACCTGGTTTCAAACAACGGGTTCGTATTTGACTGGAAGTTTAGGTTCACATTTGTCCTGGGTTTAAACAAAGGGTTCCTGTTTGACTCGAAGTTTAGGTTCATATCTGACCTGGTTTCAAACAACAGGTTCATATTTGGCTCAAAGTTTAGGTTCACATTTGACCTGGGTTCAAACAACGGGTTCATATTTGACTCAAAGTTTAGTTTCACATTTGCCCTGGGTTCAAACAGCGGGTTCATGTTTGACTCGAAGTTTAGTTTCACATTTGAATTGGGTTCAAACAACGGGTTAATGTTTGACTCGAAGTTTAGGTTCATATCTGACCTGGTTTCAAACAACGGGTTCATATTGTACTCGAAGTTTAGGTTCATATTTGACCTGGGTTCAAACAATGGGTTCATATTTGACTCGAAGTTTAGGTTTAGATTTGACCTGGGTTCAAATAATGGCTTCATATTTGACTCGAAGTTTATTTTCATATCTGACCTGGTTTCAAACAGCGGGTTCATATTTGACTTGAAGTTTAGGTTCACATTTGACCTTGGTTCAAACAACGGGTTCATATTTGACTCGAAGTTTAGGTTCACATTTGACCTGGGTTCAAACAATGGCTTCATATTTGACTCGAAGTTTAGTTTCACATTTGACCTGGGTTCAAACAACGGGTTCATATTTGACTCGAAGTTTAGGTTCACATTGGCCCTGGGTTCAAACAACGGGTTCATATTTGACTCGAAGTTTAGGTTCATATTTGACCTAGGTTCAAACAACGGGTTCATGTTTGACTCAAAGTTTAGGTTCATGTCTGACTTGGTTTCAAACAACGGGTTCATATTTGACTCAAAGTTTAGGTTCATATTTGACATGGGTTCAAACAACGGGTTCATATTTGACTCGAAGTTTAGGTTCATATCTGACCTAGTTTCAAACAACGGGTTGATATTTGACTCGAAGTTTAGGTTCACATTTGAGCTGGGTTCAAACAACGGTTTCATGTTTGACTCGATGTTTTGGTTCATATTTGACCTGGTTTCCAACAACGGGTTCATATTTGACTCGAAGTTTAGGTTCACATTTGACCTGGGTTCAAACAACGGGTTCATATTTGACTCGAAGTTTAGGTTCACATTTGACCTGGGTTCAAACAATGGGTTCATGTTTGACTCGAAGTTTAGGTTCATATTTGACCTGGGTTCAAACAACGGGTTCATATTTGACTCGAAGTTTAGGTTCATATTTAACCTGTGTTCAAACAAAAGGTTCATATTTGACTCGTAGTTTAGGTTCATATTTGACCTGGGTTCAAACAACGGGTTCATATTTTACTCAAAGTTTAGCCTCATATTTGACCTGGGTTCAAAGAATGGCTTCATATTTGACTCGAAGTTTAGGTTCATATCTGACTTGGTTTCAAACAACGGGTTCATATTTGACTCGAAGTTTAGGTTCACATTTGACCTGGGTTCAAACAACGGGTTCATATTTGACTCGAAGTTTAGGTTCACATTTGCCCTGGGTTCAAACAACGGGTTCGTATTTGACTCAAAGTTTAGGTTCACATTTGACCTGGGTTAAAACAACGGGTTCATGTTTGACTCGAAGTTTAGGCTCATATCGGGCCTGGTTTCAAACAACGGGTTCATATTTGACTCGAAGTTTAGGTTCACATTTGACCTGGGTTCAAACAACGGATTCCTATTTGGCTCGAAGTTTAGGTTCACATTTGACCTGGGTTCAAACAACGGGTTTGTATTTGACTCAAAGGTTAGGTTCACATTTAACCTGGGTTCAAACAACGGGTTCATGTTTGACTCGAAGTTTAGGTTCATATCGGACCTGGTTTCAAACAACGGGTTCATATTTGACTCAAAGTTTAGGTTCATATCTGACCTGGTTTCAAACAACGGGTTCATATTTGGCTCGAAGTTTGGGTTCACATTTGACCTGGGTTCTAACAACGAGTTCATGTTTGACTCGAAGTTTAGGTTAATATCTGACCTGGTTTCAAACAACGGGTTCATATGTGACTCGAAGTTTAGGTTCATATTTGACCTGCGTTCAAATAACGGTTTATATTTAACTCAAAGTTTAGGTTCATATTTGACCTGGGTTCAAACAACGGGTTCATATTTGACTCGAAGTTTAGGTTCATATTTAACCTGTGTTCAAACAAAAGGTTCATATTTGACTCGTAGTTTAGGTTCATATTTGACATGGGTTCAAACAACGGGTTCATATTTTACTCGAAGTTTAGGCTCATATTTGACCCGGGTTCAAACAATGGCTTCATATTTGACTCGAAGTTTAGGTTCATATCTGACCTGGTTTCAAACAACGGGTTCATATTTGACTCGAAGTTTAGGTTTACATTTGACCTGGGTTCAAACAACGGGTTCATATTTGACTCGAAGTTTAGGTTCACATTTGCCCCGGGTTCAAACAACGGGTTCGTATTTGACTCAAAGTTTAGGTTTACATTTGACCTGGGTTCAAACAACGGGTTCATGTTTGACTCGAACTTTAGGTTCATATCGGGCCTGGTTTCAAACAACGGGTTCATTTTTGACTCGAAGTTTAGGTTCACATTCGACCTGGGTTCAAACAACGGGTTCCTATTTGGCTCGAAGTTTAGGTTCACATTTGACCTGGGTTCAAACAAAGGGTTCGTATTTGACTCAAAGTTTGGGTTCACATTTGACCTGGGTTCAAACAACGGGTTCATGTTTGACTCGAAGTTTAGGTTCATATCGGACCCGGTTTCAAACAACGGGTTCATATTTGACTCAAAGTTTAGGTTCATATCTGACCTGGTTTCAAACAACGGGTTCATATTTGGCTCGATGTTTGGGTTCACATTTGACCTGGGTTCAAACAACGGGTTCATGTTTGACTCGATGTTTATGTTCATATCTGACCTGGTTTCAAACAACGGGTTCATATTTGACTCGAAGTTTAGGTTCATATTTGACCTGCGTTCAAACAACGGGTTTATATTTGACTCAAAGTTTAGGTTCATATCTGACCTGTTTTCAAACAACGGGTTCATATTCGACTCGAAGTTTAGGTTCACATTTGACTTGGGTTCAAACAACAATTTCATGTTTGACTTAAATTTTAGGTTCATATCTTACCTGGTGTCAAACAAAGGGTTCATATTTGACTCGAAGTTTAGGTTCAAATTTAACTTGGGTTCAAACAACGGGTTCATATTTGACTCGAAGTTTATGTTTATATAACCTGGGTTCAAACAAAAGGTTCATATTTGACTCTAAATTTAAGTTCATACCTAACCTGGTTTCAAACAACGGGTTCGTATTTGACTGGAAGTTTAGGTTCACATTTGTCCTGGGTTTAAACAAAGGGTTCCTGTTTGACTCGAAGTTTAGGTTCATATCTGACCTGGTTTCAAACAACAGGTTCATATTTGGCTCAAAGTTTAGGTTCACATTTGACCTGGGTTCAAACAACGGGTTCATATTTGACTCAAAGTTTAGTTTCACATTTGCCCTGGGTTCAAACAGCGGGTTCATGTTTGACTCGAAGTTTAGTTTCACATTTGAATTGGGTTCAAACAACGGGTTAATGTTTGACTCGAAGTTTAGGTTCATATCTGACCTGGTTTCAAACAACGGGTTCATATTGTACTCGAAGTTTAGGTTCATATTTGACCTGGGTTCAAACAATGGGTTCATATTTGACTCGAAGTTTAGGTTTAGATTTGACCTGGGTTCAAATAATGGCTTCATATTTGACTCGAAGTTTATTTTCATATCTGACCTGGTTTCAAACAGCGGGTTCATATTTGACTTGAAGTTTAGGTTCACATTTGACCTTGGTTCAAACAACGGGTTCATATTTGACTCGAAGTTTAGGTTCACATTTGACCTGGGTTCAAACAATGGCTTCATATTTGACTCGAAGTTTAGTTTCACATTTGACCTGGGTTCAAACAACGGGTTCATATTTGACTCGAAGTTTAGGTTCACATTGGCCCTGGGTTCAAACAACGGGTTCATATTTGACTCGAAGTTTAGGTTCATATTTGACCTAGGTTCAAACAACGGGTTCATGTTTGACTCAAAGTTTAGGTTCATGTCTGACTTGGTTTCAAACAACGGGTTCATATTTGACTCAAAGTTTAGGTTCATATTTGACATGGGTTCAAACAACGGGTTCATATTTGACTCGAAGTTTAGGTTCATATCTGACCTAGTTTCAAACAACGGGTTGATATTTGACTCGAAGTTTAGGTTCACATTTGAGCTGGGTTCAAACAACGGTTTCATGTTTGACTCGATGTTTTGGTTCATATTTGACCTGGTTTCCAACAACGGGTTCATATTTGACTCGAAGTTTAGGTTCACATTTGACCTGGGTTCAAACAACGGGTTCATATTTGACTCGAAGTTTAGGTTCACATTTGACCTGGGTTCAAACAATGGGTTCATGTTTGACTCGAAGTTTAGGTTCATATTTGACCTGGGTTCAAACAACGGGTTCATATTTGACTCAAAATTTAGGTTCATATTTAACCAGTGTTCAAACAAAAGGTTCATATTTGACTCGTATTTTAGGTTCATATTTGACCTGGGTTCAAACAACGGGTTCATATTTGACTCAAAGTTTTGGCTCACATTTGACCTGGGTTCAAACAACGGGTTCATATTTGACTCGAAGTTTAGGTTCAAATGTGACTTGGGTTCAAACAACGGGTTCATATTTGACTCGAAGTTTAGGTTCACATTTGACCTGGGTTCAAACAATGGCTTCATATTTGACTCGAAGTTTAGTTTCACATTTGACCTGGGTTCAAACAACGGGTTCATATTTGACTCGAAGTTTAGGTTCACATTGGCCCTGGGTTCAAACAACGGGTTCATATTTGACTCGAAGTTTAGGTTCATATTTGACCTAGGTTCAAACAACGGGTTCATGTTTGACTCAAAGTTTAGGTTCATGTCTGACTTGGTTTCAAACAACGGGTTCATATTTGACTCAAAGTTTAGGTTCATATTTGACATGGGTTCAAACAACGGGTTCATATTTGACTCGAAGTTTAGGTTCATATCTGACCTAGTTTCAAACAACGGGTTGATATTTGACTCGAAGTTTAGGTTCACATTTGAGCTGGGTTCAAACAACGGTTTCATGTTTGACTCGATGTTTTGGTTCATATTTGACCTGGTTTCCAACAACGGGTTCATATTTGACTCGAAGTTTAGGTTCACATTTGACCTGGGTTCAAACAACGGGTTCATATTTGACTCGAAGTTTAGGTTCACATTTGACCTGGGTTCAAACAATGGGTTCATGTTTGACTCGAAGTTTAGGTTCATATTTGACCTGGGTTCAAACAACGGGTTCATATTTGACTCAAAATTTAGGTTCATATTTAACCAGTGTTCAAACAAAAGGTTCATATTTGACTCGTATTTTAGGTTCATATTTGACCTGGGTTCAAACAACGGGTTCATATTTTACTCGAAGTTTAGGCTCATATTTGACCTGGGTTAAAACAATGGCTTCATATTTGACTCGAAGTTTAGGTTCATATCTGACCTGGTTTCAAACAGCGGGTTCATATTTGACTCGAAGTTTAGGTTCACATTTGACCTGGGTTCAAACAACGGGTTCATATTTGACTCAAAGTTTAGGTTCACATTTTCCCTGTGTTCAAACAACGGGTTCGTATTTGACTCAAAGTTTAGGTTCACATTTGACCTGGGTTCAAACAACGGGTTCATATTTGACTCCAAGTTTAGGTTCATATTTGACCTGGGTTCAAACAACAGGTTCATGTTTGACTCGAAGTTTAGGTTCATATCTGACCTGGTTTCAAACAACGGGTTCATATTTGACTCGAAGTTTAGGTTCATATTTGACCTGCGTTCAAACAATGGGTTTATATTTGCCTCAAAGTTTAGGTTCATATTTGACCTGGGTTCAAACAACGGGTACATATTTGACTCGAAGTTTAGGTTCATATTTAACCTGTGTTCAAACAAAAGGTTCATATTTGACTCGTAGTTTAGGTTCATATTTGACCTGGGTTCAAACAACGGGTTCATATTTTACTCGAAGTTTAGGCTCATATTTGACCTGGGTTCAAACAATGGCTTCATATTTGACTCGAAGTTTAGGTTCATATCTGACCTGGTTTCAAACAACGGGTTCATATTTGACTCGAAGTTTAGGTTCACATTTGACCTGGGTTCAAACAACGGGTTCATATTTGACTCGAAGTTTAGGTTCACATTTGCCCTGGGTTCAAACAACGGGTTTGTATTTGACTCAAAGTTTAGGCTCACATTTGACCTGGGTTCAAACAACGGGTTCATGTTTGACTCGAAGTTTAGGTTCATATCGGGCCTAGTTTCAAACAACGGGTTCATATTTGACTCGAAGTTTAGGTTAACATTTGACCTGGGTTCAAACAACGGGTTCCTATTTGGCTCGAAGTTTAGGTTCACATTTGACCTGGGTTCAAACGACGGGTTCGTATTTGACTCAAAGTTTAGGTTCACATTTGACCTGGGTTCAAACAACGGGTTCATGTTTGACTCGAAGCTTAGGTTCATATCGGACCTGGTTTCAAACAATGGGTTCATATTTGACTCAAAGTTTAGGTTCATGTCTGACCTGGTTTCAAACAACGGGTTCATATTGTACTCGAAGTTTAGGTTCATATTTGACCTGGGTTCAAACAATGGGTTCATATTTGACTCGAAGTTTAGGTTTATATTTGACCTGGGTTCAAATAATGGCTTCATATTTGACTCGAAGTTTATTTTCATATCTGACCTGGTTTCAAACAGCGGGTTCATATTTGACTTGAAGTTTAGGTTCACATTTGACCTTGGTTGAAACAACGGGTTCATATTTGACTCGAAGTTTAGGTTCACATTTGACCTGGGTTCAAACAATGGCTTCATATTTGACTCGAAGTTTAGTTTGACATTTGACCTGGGTTCAAACAACGGGTTCATATTTGACTCGAAGTTTAGGTTCACATTGGCCCTGGGTTCAAACAACGGGTTCATATTTGACTCGAAGTTTAGGTTCATATTTGACCTAGGTTCAAACAACGGGTTCATGTTTGACTCAAAGTTTAGGTTCATGTCTGACTTGGTTTCAAACAACGGGTTCAATTTGACTCAAAGTTTAGGTTCATATTTGACCTGGGTTCAAACAACGGGTTCATATTTGACTCGAAGTTTAGGTTCATATCTGACCTAGTTTCAAACAACGGGTTGATATTTGACTCGAAGTTTAGGTTCACATTTGAGCTGGGTTCAAACAACGGTTTCATGTTTGACTCGAAGTTTTGGTTCATATTTGACCTGGTTTCCAACAACGGGTTCATATTTGACTCGAAGTTTAGGTTCACATTTGACCTGGGTTCAAACAACGGGTTCATATTTGACTCGAAGTTTAGGTTCACATTTTACCTGGGTTCAAACAATGGGTTCATGTTTGACTCGAAGTTTAGGTTCATATTTGACCTGGGTTCAAACAACGGGTTCATATTTTACTCAAAATTTAGGTTCATATTTAACCAGTGTTCAAACAAAAGGTTCATATTTGACTCGTATTTTAGGTTCATATTTGACCTGGGTTCAAACAACGGGTTCATATTTTACTCGAAGTTTAGGCTCATATTTGACCTGGGTTAAAACAATGGCTTCATATTTGACTCGAAGTTTAGGTTCATATCTGACCTGGTTTCAAACAGCGGGTTCATATTTGACTCGAAGTTTAGGTTAACATTTGACCCGGGTTCAAACAACGGGTTCATATTTGACTCAAAGTTTAGGTTCACATTTTCCCTTTGTTCAAACAACGGGTTCGTATTTGACTCAAAGTTTAGGTTCACATTTGACCTGGGTTCAAACAACGGGTTCATATTTGACTCGAAGTTTAGGTTCACATGTGACTTGGGTTCAAACAACGGGTTCATATTTGACTCCAAGTTTAGGTTCATATTTGACCTGGGTTCAAACAACAGGTTCATGTTTGACTCGAAGTTTAGGTTCATATCTGACCTGGTTTCAAACAACGGGTTCATATTTGACTCGAAGTTTAGGTTCATATTTGACCTGCGTTCAAACAATGGGTTTATATTTGCATCAAAGTTTAGGTTCATATTTGACCTGGGTTCAAACAACGGGTACATATTTGACTCGAAGTTTAGGTTCATATTTAACCTGTGTTTAAACAAAAGGTTCATATTTGACTCGTAGTTTAGGTTCATATTTGACCTGGGTTCAAACAACGGATTCATATTTTACTCGAAGTTTAGGCTCATATTTGACCTGGATTCAAACAATGGCTTCATATTTGACTCGAAGTTTAGGTTCATATCTGACCTGGTTTCAAACAACGGGTTCATATTTGACTCGAAGTTTAGGTTCACATTTGACCTGGGTTCAAACAACGGGTTCATATTTGACTCGAAGTTTAGGTTCACATTTGCCCTGGGTTCAAACAACGGGTTCGTATTTGACTCAAAGTTTAGGCTCACATTTGACCTGGGTTCAAACAACGGGTTCATGTTTGACTCGAAGTTTAGGTTCATATCGGGCCTGGTTTCAAACAACGGGTTCATATTTGACTCGAAGTTTTGGTTCACATTTGACCTGGGTTCAAACAACGGGTTCCTATTTGGCTCGAAGGTTAGGTTCACATTTGACCTGGGTTCAAACGACGGGTTCGTATTTGACTCAAAGTTTAGGTTCACATTTGACCTGGGTTCAAACAACGGGTTCATGTTTGACTCGAAGTTTAGGTTCATATCGGACCTGGTTTCAAACAATGGGTTCATATTTGACTCAAAGTTTAGGTTCATGTCTTACCTGGTTTCAAACAACGGGTTCATATTGTACTCGAAGTTTAGGTTCATATTTGACCTGGGTTCAAACAATGGGTTCATATTTGACTCGAAGTTTAGGTTTATATTTGACCTGGGTTCAAATAATGGCTTCATTTTGACTCGAAGTTTATTTTCATATCTGACCTGGTTTCAAACAGCGGGTTCATATTTGACTTGAAGTTTAGGTTCACATTTGACCTTGGTTCAAACAACGGGTTCATATTTGACTCGAAGTTTAGGTTCACATTTGACCTGGGTTCAAACAATGGCTTCATATTTGACTCGAAGTTTAGTTTCACATTTGACCTGGGTTCAAACAACGGGTTCATATTTGACTCGAAGTTTAGGTTCACATTGGCCCTGGGTTCAAACAACGGGTTCATATTTGACTCGAAGTTTAGGTTCATATTTGACCTAGGTTCAAACAACGGGTTCATGTTTGACTCAAAGTTTAGGTTCATGTCTGACTTGGTTTCAAACAACGGGTTCATATTTGACTCAAAGTTTAGGTTCATATTTGACCTGGGTTCAAACAACGGGTTCATATTTGACTCGAAGTTTAGGTTCATATCTAACCTATTTTCAAACAACGGGTTGATATTTGACTCGAAGTTTAGGTTCACATTTAAGCTGGGTTCAAACAATGGTTTCATGTTTGACTCGAAGTTTTGGTTCATATTTGACCTGGTTTCCAACAACGGGTTCATATTTGACTCGAAGTTTAGGTTCACATTTGACCTGGGTTCAAACAACGGGTTCATATTTGACTCGAAGTTTAAGTTCACATTTGACCTGGGTTCAAACAATGGGTTCATGTTTGACTCGAAGTTTAGGTTCATATTTGACCTGGGTTCAAACAACGGGTTCATATTTGACTCAAAATTTAGGTTCATATTTAACCAGTGTTCAAACAAAAGGTTCATATTTGACTCGTATTTTAGGTTCATATTTGACCTGGGTTCAAACAACGGGTTCATATTTTACTCGAAGTTTAGGCTCATATTTGACCTGGGTTCAAACAATGGCTTCATATTTGACTCGAACTTTAGGTTCATATCTGACCTGGTTTCAAACAGCGGGTTCATATTTGACTCGAAGTTTAGGTTCACATTTGACCTGGGTTCAAACAACGGGTTCATATTTGACTCAAAGTTTAGGTTCACATTTTCCCTGTGTTCAAACAACGAGTTCGTATTTGACTCAAAGTTTAGGTTCACATTTGACCTGGGTTCAAACAATGGGTTCATATTTGACTCGAAGTTTAGGTTCACATGTGACTTGGGTTCAAACAACGGGTTCATATTTGACTCCAAGTTTAGGTTCATATTTGACCTGGGTTCAAACAACAGGTTCATGTTTGACTCGAAGTTTAGGTTCATATCTGACCTGGTTTCAAACAACGGGTTCATATTTGACTCGAAGTTTAGGTTCATATTTGACCTGCGTTCAAACAATGGGTTTATATTTGCATCAAAGTTTAGGTTCATATTTGACCTGGGTTCAAACAACGGGTACATATTTGACTCGAAGTTTAGGTTCATATTTAACCTGTGTTTAAACAAAAGGTTCATATTTGACTCGTAGTTTAGGTTCATATTTGACCTGGGTTCAAACAACGGATTCATATTTTACTCGAAGTTTAGGCTCATATTTGACCTGGATTCAAACAATGGCTTCATATTTGACTCGAAGTTTAGGTTCATATCTGACCTGGTTTCAAACAGCGGGTTCATATTTGACTCGAAGTTTAGGTTAACATTTGACCTGGGTTCAAACAACGGGTTCATATTTGACTCAAAGTTTAGGTTCACATTTTCCCTTTGTTCAAACAACGGGTTCGTATTTGACTCAAAGTTTAGGTTCACATTTGACCTGGGTTCAAACAACGGGTTCATATTTGACTCGAAGTTTAGGTTCACATGTGACTTGGGTTCAAACAACGGGTTCATATTTGACTCCAAGTTTAGGTTCATATTTGACCTGGGTTCAAACAACAGGTTCATGTTTGACTCGAAGTTTAGGTTCATATCTGACCTGGTTTCAAACAACGGGTTCATATTTGACTCGAAGTTTAGGTTCATATTTGACCTGCGTTCAAACAATGGGTTTATATTTGCATCAAAGTTTAGGTTCATATTTGACCTGGGTTCAAACAACGGGTACATATTTGACTCGAAGTTTAGGTTCATATTTAACCTGTGTTTAAACAAAAGGTTCATATTTGACTCGTAGTTTAGGTTCATATTTGACCTGGGTTCAAACAACGGATTCATATTTTACTCGAAGTTTAGGCTCATATTTGACCTGGATTCAAACAATGGCTTCATATTTGACTCGAAGTTTAGGTTCATATCTGACCTGGTTTCAAACAACGGGTTCATATTTGACTCGAAGTTTAGGTTCACATTTGACCTGGGTTCAAACAACGGGTTCATATTTGACTCGAAGTTTAGGTTCACATTTGCCCTGGGTTCAAACAACGGGTTCGTATTTGACTCAAAGTTTAGGCTCACATTTGACCTGGGTTCAAACAACGGGTTCATGTTTGACTCGAAGTTTAGGTTCATATCGGGCCTGGTTTCAAACAACGGGTTCATATTTGACTCGAAGTTTTGGTTCACATTTGACCTGGGTTCAAACAACGGGTTCCTATTTGGCTCGAAGGTTAGGTTCACATTTGACCTGGGTTCAAACGACGGGTTCGTATTTGACTCAAAGTTTAGGTTCACATTTGACCTGGGTTCAAACAACGGGTTCATGTTTGACTCGAAGTTTAGGTTCATATCGGACCTGGTTTCAAACAATGGGTTCATATTTGACTCAAAATTTAGGTTCATGTCTTACCTGGTTTCAAACAACGGGTTCATATTGTACTCGAAGTTTAGGTTCATATTTGACCTGGGTTCAAACAATGGGTTCATATTTGACTCGAAGTTTAGGTTTATATTTGACCTGGGTTCAAATAATGGCTTCATTTTGACTCGAAGTTTATTTTCATATCTGACCTGGTTTCAAACAGCGGGTTCATATTTGACTTGAAGTTTAGGTTCACATTTGACCTTGGTTCAAACAACGGGTTCATATTTGACTCGAAGTTTAGGTTCACATTTGACCTGGGTTCAAACAATGGCTTCATATTTGACTCGAAGTTTAGTTTCACATTTGACCTGGGTTCAAACAACGGGTTCATATTTGACTCGAAGTTTAGGTTCACATTGGCCCTGGGTTCAAACAACGGGTTCATATTTGACTCGAAGTTTAGGTTCATATTTGACCTAGGTTCAAACAACGGGTTCATGTTTGACTCAACGTTTAGGTTCATGTCTGACTTGGTTTCAAACAACGGGTTCATATTTGACTCAAAGTTTAGGTTCATATTTGACCTGGGTTCAAACAACGGGTTCATATTTGACTCGAAGTTTAGGTTCATATCTGACCTAGTTTCAAACAACGGGTTGATATTTGACTCGAAGTTTAGGTTCACATTTAAGCTGGGTTCAAACAACGGTTTCATGTTTGACTCGAAGTTTTGGTTCATATTTGACCTGGTTTCCAACAACGGGTTCATATTTGACTCGAAGTTTAGGTTCACATTTGACCTGGGTTCAAACAACGGGTTCATATTTGACTCGAAGTTTAAGTTCACATTTGACCTGGGTTCAAACAATGGGTTCATGTTTGACTCGAAGTTTAGGTTCATATTTGACCTGGGTTCAAACAACGGGTTCATATTTGACTCAAAATTTAGGTTCATATTTAACCAGTGTTCAAACAAAAGGTTCATATTTGACTCGTATTTTAGGTTCATATTTGACCTGGGTTCAAACAACGGGTTCATATTTTACTCGAAGTTTAGGCTCATATTTGACCTGGGTTCAAACAATGGCTTCATATTTGACTCGAAGTTTAGGTTCATATCTGACCTGGTTTCAAACAGCGGGTTCATATTTGACTCGAAGTTTAGGTTCACATTTGACCTGGGTTCAAACAACGGGTTCATATTTGACTCAAAGTTTAGGTTCACATTTTCCCTGTGTTCAAACAACGAGTTCGTATTTGACTCAAAGTTTAGGTTCACATTTGACCTGGGTTCAAACAACGGGTTCATATTTGACTCGAAGTTTAGGTTCACATGTGACTTGGGTTCAAACAACGGGTTCATATTTGACTCCAAGTTTAGGTTCATATTTGACCTGGGTTCAAACAACAGGTTCATGTTTGACTCGAAGTTTAGGTTCATATCTGACCTGGTTTCAAACAACGGGTTCATATTTGACTCTAAGTTTAGGTTCATATTTGACCTGCGTTCAAACAATGGGTTTATATTTGCCTCAAAGTTTAGGTTCATATTTGACCTGGGTTCAAACAACGGGTACATATTTGACTCGAAGTTTAGGTTCATATTTAACCTGTGTTCAAACAAAAGGTTCATATTTGACTCGTAGTTTAGGTTCATATTTGACCTGGGTTCAAACAACGGGTTCATATTTTACTCGAAGTTTAGGCTCATATTTGACCTGGGTTCAAACAATGGCTTCATATTTGACTCGAAGTTTAGGTTCATATCTGACCTGGTTTCAAACAACGGGTTCATATTTGACTCGAAGTTTAGGTTCACATTTGACCTGGGTTCAAACAACGGGTTCATATTTGACTCGAAGTTTAGGTTCACATTTGCCCTGGGTTCAAACAACGGGTTCGTATTTGACTCAAAGTTTAGGCTCACATTTGACCTGGGTTCAAACAACGGGTTCATGTTTGACTCGAAGTTTAGGTTCATATCGGGCCTGGTTTCAAACAACGGGTTCATATTTGACTCGAAGTTTAGGTTCACATTTGACTGGGTTCAAACAACGGGTTCCTATTTGGCTCGAAGTTTAGGTTCACATTTGACCTGGGTTCAAACGATGGGTTCGTATTTGACTCAAAGTTTAGGTTCACATTTGACCTGGGTTCAAACAAAGGGTTCATGTTTGACTCGAAGTTTAGGTTCATATCGGACTTGGTTTCAAACAATGGGTTCATATTTGACTCAAAGTTTAGGTTCATGTCTGACCTGGTTTCAAACAACGGGTTCATATTTGGCTCGAAGTTTGGGTTCACATTTGACCTGGGTTCAAACAACGGGTTCATGTTTGACTCGAAGTTTAGGTTCATATTTGACCTGGTTTCAAAACACGGGTTCATATTTGACTCGAAGTTTAGGTTCATATTTGACCTGCGTTCAAACAACGAGTTTATATTTGACTCAAAGTTTAGGTTCATATCTGACCTGGTTTCAAACAACGGGTTCATATTTGACTCGAAGTTTAGGTTCACATTTGACTTGGATTCAAACAACGGGTTCATGTTTGACTCGAATTTTAGGTTCATATCTTACCTGGTGTCAAACAAAGGGTTCATATTTGACTCGAGGTTTAGGTTCAAATTTGACTTGGGTTCAAACAACGGGTTTATATTTGACTCGAAGTTTATGTTCATATAACCTGGGTTCAAACAAAAGGTTCATATTTCACTCTAAATTTAAGTTCATACCTAACCTGGTTTCAAACAACGGGTTCGTATTTGACTGGAAGTTTAGGTTCACATTTGTCCTGGGTTTAAACAAAGGGTTCATGTTTGACTCGAAGTTTAGGTTCATATCTGACCTGGTTTCAAACAACGGGTTCATATTTGGCTCAAAGTTTAGGTTCACATTTGACCTGGGTTCAAACAACGGGTTCATATTTGACTCAAAGTTTAGTTTCACATTTGCCCTGGGTTCAAACAGCGGGTTCATGTTTGACTCGAAGTTTAGTTTCACATTTGAATTGGGTTCAAACAACGGGTTAATGTTTGACTCGAAGTTTAGGTTCATATCTGACCTGGTTTCAAACAACGGGTTCATATTGTACTCGAAGTTTAGGTTCATATTTGACCTGGGTTCAAACAATGGGTTCATATTTGACTCGAAGTTTAGGTTTATATTTGACCAGGGTTCAAATAATGGCTTCATATTTGACTCGAAGTTTATTTTCATATCTGACCTGGTTTCAAACAGCGGGTTCATATTTGACTTGAAGTTTAGGTTAACATTTGACCTTGGTTCAAACAACGGGTTCATATTTGACACGAAGTTTAGGTTCACATTTGACCTGGGTTCAAACAATGGCTTCATATTTGACTCGAAGTTTAGTTTCACATTTGACCTGGGTTCAAACAACGGGTTCATATTTGACTCGAAGTTTAGGTTCACAATGTCCCTGGGTTCAAACAACGGGTTCATATTTGACTCGAAGTTTAGGTTCATATTTGACCTAGGTTCAAACAACGGGTTCATGTTTGACTCAAAGTTTAGGTTCATGTCTGACTTGGTTTCAAACAACGGGTTCATATTTGACTCAAAGTTTAGGTTCATATTTGACCTGGGTTCAAACAACGGGTTCATATTTGACTCGAAGTTTAGGTTCATATCTGACCTAGTTTCAAACAACGGGTTGATATTTGACTCGAGGTTTAGGTTCACATTTGAGCTGGGTTCAAACAACGGTTTCATGTTTGACTCGAAGTTTTGGTTCATATTTGACCTGGTTTCCAACAACGGGTTCATATTTGACTCGAAGTTTAGGTTCACATTTGACCTGGGTTCAAACAATTGGTTCATGTTTGACTCGAAGTTTAGGTTCATATTTGACCTGGGTTCAAACAACGGGTTCATATTTGACTCAAAATTTAGGTTCATATTTAACCAGTGTTCAAACAAAAGGTTCATATTTGACTCGTATTTTAGGTTCATATTTGACCTGGGTTCAAACAACGGGTTCATATTTGACTCAAAGTTTTGGCTCACATTTGACCTGGGTTCAAACAACGGGTTCATATTTGACTCGAAGTTTAGGTTCAAATGTGACTTGGGTTCAAACAACGGGTTCATATTTGACTCCAAGTTTAAGTTCATATTTGACCTGGGTTCAAACAACAGGTTCATGTTTGACTCGAAGTTTAGGTTCATATCTGACCTGGTTTCAAACAATGGGTTCATATTTGACTCTAAGTTTAGGTTCATATTTGACCTGCGTTCAAACAATGGGTTTATATTTGCCTCAAAGTTTAGGTTCATATTTGACCTGGGTTCAAACAACGGGTACATATTTGACTCGAAGTTTAGGTTCATATTTAACCTGTGTTCAAACAAAAGGTTCATATTTGACTCGTAGTTTAGGTTCATATTTGACCTGGGTTCAAACAACGGGTTCATATTTTACTCGAAGTTTAGGCTCATATTTGACCTGGGTTCAAACAATGGCTTCATATTTGACTCGAAGTTTAGGTTCATATCTGACCTGGTTTCAAACAACGGGTTCATATTTGACTCGAAGTTTAGGTTCACATTTGACCTGGGTTCAAACAACGGGTTCATATTTGACTCGAAGTTTAGGTTCACATTTGCCCTGGGTTCAAACAACGGGTTCGTATTTGACTCAAAGTTTAGGCTCACATTTGACCTGGGTTCAAACAACGGGTTCATGTTTGACTCGAAGTTTAGGTTCATATCGGGCCTGGTTTCAAACAACGGGTTCATATTTGACTCGAAGTTTAGGTTCACATTTGACTGGGTTCAAACAACGGGTTCCTATTTGGCTCGAAGTTTAGGTTCACATTTGACCTAGGTTCAAACGACGGGTTCGTATTTGACTCAAAGTTTAGGTTCACATTTGACCTGGGTTCAAACAAAGGGTTCATGTTTGACTCGAAGTTTAGGTTCATATCGGACCCGGTTTCAAACAATGGGTTCATATTTGACTCAAAGTTTAGGTTCATGTCTGACCTGGTTTCAAACAACGGGTTCATATTTGGCTCGAAGTTTGGGTTCACATTTGACCTGGGTTCAAACAACGGGTTCATGTTTGACTCGAAGTTTAGGTTCATATCTTACCTGGTTTCAAAACACGGGTTCATATTTGACTCGAAGTTTATTTTCATATTTGACCTGCGTTCAAACAACGAGTTTATATTTGACTCAAAGTTTAGGTTCATATCTGACCTGGTTTCAAACAACGGGTTCATATTTGACACGAAGTTTAGGTTCACATTTGACCTGGGTTCAAACAATGGCTTCATATTTGACTCGAAGTTTAGTTTCACATTTGACCTGGGTTCAAACAACGGGTTCATATTTGACTCGAAGTTTAGGTTCACATTGTCCCTGGGTTCAAACAACGGGTTCATATTTGACTCGAAGTTTAGGTTCATATTTGACCTAGGTTCAAACAACGGGTTCATGTTTGACTCAAAGTTTAGGTTCATGTCTGACTTGGTTTCAAACAACGGGTTCATATTTGACTCAAAGTTTAGGTTCATATTTGACCTGGGTTCAAACAACGGGTTCATATTTGACTCGAAGTTTAGGTTCATATCTGACCTAGTTTCAAACAACGGGTTGATATTTGACTCGAGGTTTAGGTTCACATTTGAGCTGGGTTCAAACAACGGTTTCATGTTTGACTCGAAGTTTTGGTTCATATTTGACCTGGTTTCCAACAACGGGTTCATATTTGACTCGAAGTTTAGGTTCACATTTGACCTGGGTTCAAACAATTGGTTCATGTTTGACTCGAAGTTTAGGTTCACATTTGACCTGGGTTCAAACGACGGGTTCGTATTTGACTCAAAGTTTAGGTTCACATTTGACCTGGGTTCAAACAAAGGGTTCATGTTTGACTCGAAGTTTAGGTTCATATCGGACCCGGTTTCAAACAATGGGTTCATATTTGACTCAAAGTTTAGGTTCATGTCTGACCTGGTTTCAAACAACGGGTTCATATTTGGCTCGAAGTTTGGGTTCACATTTGACCTAGGTTCAAACAACGGGTTCATGTTTGACTCGAAGTTTAGGTTCATATCTGACCTGGTTTCAAAACACGGGTTCATATTTGACTCGAAGTTTAGGTTCATATTTGACCTGCGTTCAAACAACGAGTTTATATTTGACTCAAAGTTTAGGTTCATATCTGACCTGGTTTCAAACAACGGGTTCATATTTGACTCGAAGTTTAGGTTCACATTTGACTTGGATTCAAACAACGGGTTCATGTTTGACTCGAATTTTAGGTTCATATCTTACCTGGTGTCAAACAAAGGGTTCATATTTGACTCGAGGTTTAGGTTCAAATTTGACTTGGGTTCAAACAACGGGTTTATATTTGACTCGAAGTTTATGTTCATATAACCTGGGTTCAAACAAAAGGTTCATATTTGACTCTAAATTTAAGTTCATACCTAACCTGGTTTCAAACAACGGGTTCGTATTTGACTGGAAGTTTAGGTTCACATTTGTCCTGGGTTTAAACAAAGGGTTCATGTTTGACTCAAAGTTTAGGTTCATATCTGACCTGGTTTCAAACAACGGGTTCATATTTGGCTCAAAGTTTAGGTTCACATTTGACCTGGGTTCAAACAACGGGTTCATATTTGACTCAAAGTTTAGTTTCACATTTGCCCTGGGTTCAAACAGCGGGTTCATGTTTGACTCGAAGTTTAGTTTCACATTTGAATTGGGTTCAAACAACGGGTTAATGTTTGACTCGAAGTTTAGGTTCATATCTGACCTGGTTTCAAACAACGGGTTCATATTGTACTCGAAGTTTAGGTTCATATTTGACCTGGGTTCAAACAATGGGTTCATATTTGACTCGAAGTTTAGGTTTATATTTGACCTGGGTTCAAATAATGGCTTCATATTTGACTCGAAGTTTATTTTCATATCTTACCTGGTTTCAAACAGCGGGTTCATATTTGACTTGAAGTTTAGGTTAACATTTGACCTTGGTTCAAACAACGGGTTCATATTTGACACGAAGTTTAGGTTCACATTTGACCTGGGTTCAAACAATGGCTTCATATTTGACTCGAAGTTTAGTTTCACATTTGACCTGGGTTCAAACAACGGGTTCATATTTGACTCGAAGTTTAGGTTCACATTGTCCCTGGGTTCAAACAACAGGTTCATATTTGACTCGAAGTTTAGGTTCATATTTGACCTAGGTTCAAACAACGGGTTCATGTTTGACTCAAAGTTTAGGTTCATGCCTGACTTGGTTTCAAACAACGGGTTCATATTTGACTCAAAGTTTAGGTTCATATTTGACCTGGGTTCAAACAACGGGTTCATATTTGACTCGAAGTTTAGGTTCATATCTGACCTAGTTTCAAACAACGGGTTGATATTTGACTCGAAGTTTAGGTTCACATTTGAGCCGGGTTCAAACAACGGTTTCATGTTTGACTCGAAGTTTTGGTTCATATTTGACCTGGTTTCCAACAACGGGTTCATATTTGACTCGAAGTTTAGGTTCACATTTGACCTGGGTTCAAACAATTGGTTCATGTTTGACTCGAAGTTTAGGTTCATATTTGACCTGGGTTCAAACAACGGGTTCATATTTGACTCAAAATTTAGGTTCATATTTAACCAGTGTTCAAACAAAAGGTTCATATTTGACTCGTATTTTAGGTTCATATTTGACCTGGGTTCAAACAACGGGTTCATATTTGACTCAAAGTTTAGGCTCACATTTGACCTGGGTTCAAACAACGGGTTCATATTTGACTCGAAGTTTAGGTTCAAATGTGACTTGGGTTCAAACAACGGGTTCATATTTGACTCCAAGTTTAGGTTCATATTTGACCTGGGTTCAAACAACGGGTTCATATTTGACTCAAAGTTTAGTTTCACATTTGCCCTGGGTTCAAACAGCGGGTTCATGTTTGACTCGAAGTTTAGTTTCACATTTGAATTGGGTTCAAACAACGGGTTAATGTTTGACTCGAAGTTTAGGTTCATATCTGACCTGGTTTCAAACAACGGGTTCATATTGTACTCGAAGTTTAGGTTCATATTTGACCTGGGTTCAAACAATGGGTTCATATTTGACTCGAAGTTTAGGTTTATATTTGACCTGGGTTCAAATAATGGCTTCATATTTGACTCGAAGTTTATTTTCATATCTTACCTGGTTTCAAACAGCGGGTTCATATTTGACTTGAAGTTTAGGTTAACATTTGACCTTGGTTCAAACAACGGGTTCATATTTGACACGAAGTTTAGGTTCACATTTGACCTGGGTTCAAACAATGGCTTCATATTTGACTCGAAGTTTAGTTTCACATTTGACCTGGGTTCAAACAACGGGTTCATATTTGACTCGAAGTTTAGGTTCACATTGTCCCTGGGTTCAAACAACGGGTTCATATTTGACTCGAAGTTTAGGTTCATATTTGACCTAGGTTCAAACAACGGGTTCATGTTTGACTCAAAGTTTAGGTTCATGCCTGACTTGGTTTCAAACAACGGGTTCATATTTGACTCAAAGTTTAGGTTCATATTTGACCTGGGTTCAAACAACGGGTTCATATTTGACTCGAAGTTTAGGTTCATATCTGACCTAGTTTCAAACAACGGGTTGATATTTGACTCGAAGTTTAGGTTCACATTTGAGCTGGGTTCAAACAACGGTTTCATGTTTGACTCGAAGTTTTGGTTCATATTTGACCTGGTTTCCAACAACGGGTTCATATTTGACTCGAAGTTTAGGTTCACATTTGACCTGGGTTCAAACAATTGGTTCATGTTTGACTCGAAGTTTAGGTTCATATTTGACCTGGGTTCAAACAACGGGTTCATATTTGACTCAAAATTTAGGTTCATATTTAACCAGTGTTCAAACAAAAGGTTCATATTTGACTCGTATTTTAGGTTCATATTTGACCTGGGTTCAAACAACGGGTTCATATTTGACTCAAAGTTTAGGCTCACATTTGACCTGGGTTCAAACAACGGGTTCATATTTGACTCGAAGTTTAGGTTCAAATGTGACTTGGGTTCAAACAACGGGTTCATATTTGACTCCAAGTTTAGGTTCATATTTGACCTGGGTTCAGACAACGGGTTCATATTTGACTCAAAGTTTAGTTTCACATTTGCCCTGGGTTCAAACAGTGGGTTCATGTTTGACTCGAAGTTTAGTTTCACATTTGAATTGGGTTCAAACAACGGGTTAATTTTTGACTCGAAGTTTAGGTTCATATCTGACCTGGTTTCAAACAACGGGTTCATATTGTACTCGAAGTTTAGGTTCATATTTGACCTGGGTTCAAACAATGGGTTCATATTTGACTCGAAGTTTAGGTTTATATTTGACCTGGGTTCAAACAACGGGTTCATATTTGACTCGAAGTTTAGGCTCATATTTGACCTGGGTTCAAACAATGGCTTCATATTTGACTCGAAGTTTAGGTTTATATCTGACCTGGTTTCAAACAACGGGTTCATATTTGACTCGAAGTTTAGGTTCACATTTGACCTGGGTTCAAACAACGGGTTCATATTTGACTCGAAGTTTAGGTTCACATTTGCCCTGGGTTCAAACAACGGGTTCGTATTTGACTCAAAGTTTAGGCTCACATTTGACCTGGGTTCAAACAACGGGTTCATGTTTGACTCGAAGTTTAGGTTCATATCGGGCCTGGTTTCAAACAACGGGTTCATATTTGACTCGAAGTTTAGGTTCACATTTGACTGGGTTCAAACAACGGGTTCCTATTTGGCTCGAAGTTTAGGTTCACATTTGACCTGGGTTCAAACGACGGGTTCGTATTTGACTCAAAGTTTAGGTTCACATTTGACCTGGGTTCAAACAAAGGGTTCATGTTTGACTCGAAGTTTAGGTTCATATCGGACCCAGTTTCAAACAATGGGTTCATATTTGACTCAAAGTTTAGGTTCATGTCTGACCTGGTTTCAAACAACGGGTTCATATTTGGCTCGAAGTTTGGGTTCACATTTGACCTGGGTTCAAACAACGGGTTCATGTTTGACTCGAAGTTTAGGTTCATATCTGACCTGGTTTCAAAACACGGGTTCATATTTGACTCGAAGTTTAGGTTCATATTTGACCTGCGTTCAAACAACGAGTTTATATTTGACTCAAAGTTTAGGTTCATATCTGACCTGGTTTCAAACAACGGGTTCATATTTGACTCGAAGTTTAGGTTCACATTTGACTTGGATTCAAACAACGGGTTCATGTTTGACTCGAATTTTAGGTTCATATCTTACCTGGTGTCAAACAAAGGGTTCATATTTGACTCGAGGTTTAGGTTCAAATTTGACTTGGGTTCAAACAACGGGTTTATATTTGACTCGAAGTTTATGTTCATATAACATGGGTTCAAACAAAAGGTTCATATTTGACTCTAAATTTAAGTTCATACCTAACCTGGTTTCAAACAACGGGTTCGTATTTGACTGGAAGTTTAGGTTCACATTTGTCCTGGGTTTAAACAAAGGGTTCATGTTTGACTCGAAGTTTAGGTTCATATCTGACCTGGTTTCAAACAACGGGTTCATATTTGGCTCAAAGTTTAGGTTCACATTTGACCTGGGTTCAAACAACGGGTTTATATTTGACTCAAAGTTTAGTTTCACATTTGCCCTGGGTTCAAACAGCGGGTTCATGTTTGACTCGAAGTTTAGTTTCACATTTGAATTGGGTTCAAACAACGGGTTAATGTTTGACTCGAAGTTTAGGTTCATATCTGACCTGGTTTCAAACAACGGGTTCATATTGTACTCGAAGTTTAGGTTCATATTTGACCTGGGTTCAAACAATGGGTTCATATTTGACTCGAAGTTTAGGTTTATATTTGACCTGGGTTCAAATAATGGCTTCATATTTGACTCGAAGTTTATTTTCATATCTTACCTGGTTTCAAACAGCGGGTTCATATTTGACTTGAAGTTTAGGTTAACATTTGACCTTGGTTCAAACAACGGGTTCATATTTGACACGAAGTTTAGGTTCACATTTGACCTGGGTTCAAACAATGGCTTCATATTTGACTCGAAGTTTAGTTTCACATTTGACCTGGGTTCAAACAACGGGTTCGTATTTGACTCGAAGTTTAGGTTCACATTGTCCCTGGGTTCAAACAACGGGTTCATATTTGACTCGAAGTTTAGGTTCATATTTGACCTAGGTTCAAACAACGGGTTCATGTTTGACTCAAAGTTTAGGTTCATGTCTGACTTGGTTTCAAACAACGGGTTCATATTTGACTCAAAGTTTAGGTTCATATTTGACCTGGGTTCAAACAACGGGTTCATATTTGACTCGAAGTTTAGGTTCATATCTGACCTAGTTTCAAACAACGGGTTGATATTTGACTCGAAGTTTAGGTTCACATTTGAGCTGGGTTCAAACAACGGTTTCATGTTTGACTCGAAGTTTTGGTTCATATTTGACCTGGTTTCCAACAACGGGTTCATATTTGACTCGAAGTTTAGGTTCACATTTGACCTGGGTTCAAACAATTGGTTCATGTTTGACTCGAAGTTTAGGTTCATATTTGACCTGGGTTCAAACAACGGGTTCATATTTGACTCAAAATTTAGGTTCATATTTAACCAGTGTTCAAACAAAAGGTTCATATTTGACTCGTATTTTAGGTTCATATTTGACCTGGGTTCAAACAACGGGTTCATATTTGACTCAAAGTTTAGGCTCACATTTGACCTGGGTTCAAACAACGGGTTCATGTTTGACTCGAAGTTTAGGTTCATATCGGGCCTGGTTTCAAACAACGGGTTCATATTTGACTCGAAGTTTAGGTTCACATTTGACCTGGGTTCAAACAACGGGTTCCTATTTGGCTCGAAGTTTAGGTTCACATTTGACTTGGGTTCAAACGACGGTTTCGTATTTAACTCAAAGTTTAGGTTCACATTTGACCTGGGTTCAAACAACGGGTTCATGTTTGACTCGAAGTTTAGGTTCATATCGGACCTGGTTTCAAACAATGGGTTCATATTTGACTCAAAGTTTAGGTTCATGTCTGACCTGGTTTCAAACAACGGGTTCATATTTGGCTCGAAGTTTGGGTTCACATTTGACCTGGGTTCAAACAACGGGTTCATGTTTGACTCGAAGTTTAGGTTCATATCTGACCTGGTTTCAAAACCCGGGTTCATATTTGACTCGAAGTTTAGGTTCATATTTGACCTGCGTTCAAACAACGAGTTTATATTTGACTCAAAGTTTAGGTTCATATCTGACCTGGTTTCAAACAACGGGTTCATATTTGACTCGAAGTTTAGGTTCACATTTGACTTGGATTCAAACAACGGGTTCATGTTTGACTCGAATTTTAGGTTCATATCTTACCTGGTGTCAAACAAAGGGTTCATATTTGACTCGAAGTTTAGGTTCAAATTTGACTTGGGTTCAAACAACGGGTTTATATTTGACTCGAAGTTTATGTTCATATAACCTGGGTTCAAACAAAAGGTTCATATTTGACTCGAAATTTAAGGTCATACCTAACCTGGTTTCAAACAACGGGTTCGTATTTGACTGGAAGTTTAGGTTCACATTTGTCCTGGGTTTAAACAAAGGGTTCATGTTTGACTCGAAGTTTAGGTTCATATCTGACCTGGTTTTAAACAACGGGTTCATATTTGGCTCAAAGTTTAGGTTCACATTTGACCTGGGTTCAAACAACGGGTTCATGTTTGACTCGAAGTTTAGTTTCACATTTGACCTGGGTTCAAACAACGGGTTCATGTTTGACTCGAAGTTTAGGTTCATATCTGACCTGGTTTCAAACAACGGGTTCATATTTGACTCGAAGTTTAGGTTCACATTTGTCCTGGGTTTAAACAAAGGGTTCATGTTTGACTCGAAGTTTAGGTTCATATCTGACCTGGTTTCAAACAACGGGTTCATATTTGGCTCAAAGTTTAGGTTCACATTGACCTGGGTTCAAACAACGGGTTCATATTTGACTCAAAGTTTAGTTTCACATTTACCCTGGGTTCAAACAGCGGGTTCATGTTTGACTCGAAGTTTAGTTTCACATTTGACTTGGGTTCAAACAACGGGTTCATGTTTGACTCGAAGTTTAGGTTCATATCTGACCTGGTTTTAAACAACGGGTTCATATTGTACTTGAAGTTTAGGTTCACATTTGACCTGGGTTCAAACAACGAGTTCATATTTGACTCGAAGTTTAGGTTCACATTTGACCTGGGTTCAAACAATGGCTTCATATTTGACTCGAAGTTTAGGTTCACATTAGACCTGGGTTCAAACAACAGGTTCATATTTGACTCGAATTTTAGGTTCACATTGGCCCTGGGTTCAAACAACGGGTTCATATTTGACTCGAAGTTTAGGTTCATATTTGACCTGGGTTCAAACAATGGGTTCATGTTTGACTCGAAGTTTAGGTTCATGTCTGACTTGGTTTCAAACAACGGGTTCATATTTGACTCAAAGTTTAGGTTCATATTTGACCTGGGTTCAAACAACGGGTTCATATTCGACTCGAAGTTTAGGTTCATATCTGACCTAGTTTCAAACAACGGGTTGATATTTGACTAGAAGTTTAGGTTCACATTTGAGCTGGGTTCAAACAACGGTTTCATGTTTGACTCGAAGTTTTGGTTCATATTTGACCTGGTTTCCAACAACGGGTTCATATTTGACTCGAAGTTTAGGTTCACATTTGACCTGGGTTCAAACAACGGGTTCATATTTGACTCAAAGTTTAGGTTCACATTTGCCCTGGGTTCAAACAACGGGTTCGTATTTGACTCAAAGTTTAGGTTCACATTTGACCTGGGTTCAAACAACGGGTTCATATTTGACTCAAAGTTTAGGTTCACATATGACTTGGGTTCAAACAACGGGTTCATATTTGACTCGAAGTTGAGGTTCATATTTGACCTTGGTTCAAATAACAGGTTCATGTTTGACTCGAAGTTTAGGTTCATATCTGACCTGGTTTCAAACAACGGGTTCATAGTTGACTCGAAGTTTAGGTTCATATTTGACCTGCGTTCAAACAACGGGTTTATATTTGACTCAAAGTTTAGGTTCATATCTGACCTGGTTTCAAACAACGGGTTCATATTTGACTCGAAGTTTAGGTTAACATTTGACCTGGGTTTAAACAACGGGTTCATGTTTGACTCGAATTTTAGGTTCATATCTTACCTGGTTTCAAACAACGGGTTCATATTTGACTCGAAGTTTAGGTTCACATTTGACCTGGATTCAAACAACGGGTTCATATTTGACTCGAAGTTTATGTTCATATAACCTGGGTTCAAACAACGGGTTCATGTTTGACTCAAAGTTTAGGTTTATATTTGCCCTGGGTTCAAACAACGGGTTTATATTTGAATCGGAGTTTAGGTTCATATTTAACCTCTGTTCAAACAGCGGGTTCATATTTGACTCAAAGTTTAGATTCCTATCTGACCTGGTTTCAAACAACGGGTTCATATTTGACTCGATGTTTAGGTTCACTTTTGACCTAGGTTCAAACAACGGGTTCATGTTTGACTCAAAGTTTAGGTTCATATCTGACCTGGTTTTAAACAAAGGGTTCATATTTGACTCGAAGTTTAGGTTCACATTTGACCTGGGTTCAAACAACGGGTTCCTATTTGGCTCGAAGTTTAGGTTCACATTTGACTTGGGTTCAAACGACGGTTTCGTATTTAACTCAAAGTTTAGGTTCACATTTGACCTGGGTTCAAACAACGGGTTCATGTTTGACTCGAAGTTTAGGTTCATATCGGACCTGGTTTCAAACAATGGGTTCATATTTGACTCAAAGTTTAGGTTCATGTCTGACCTGGTTTCAAACAACGGGTTCATATTTGGCTCGAAGTTTGGGTTCACATTTGACCTGGGTTCAAACAACGGGTTCATGTTTGACTCGAAGTTTAGGTTCATATCTGACCTAGTTTCAAAACCCGGGTTCATATTTGACTCGAAGTTTAGGTTCATATTTGACCTGCGTTCAAACAACGAGTTTATATTTGACTCAAAGTTTAGGTTCATATCTGACCTGGTTTCAAACAACGGGTTCATATTTGACTCGAAGTTTAGGTTCACATTTGACTTGGATTCAAACAACGGGTTCATGTTTGACTCGAATTTTAGGTTCATATCTTACCTGGTGTCAAACAAAGGGTTCATATTTGACTCGAAGTTTAGGTTCAAATTTGACTTGGGTTCAAACAACGGGTTTATATTTGACTCGAAGTTTATGTTCATATAACCTGGGTTCAAACAAAAGGTTCATATTTGACTCGAAATTTAAGTTCATACCTAACCTGGTTTCAAACAACGGGTTCGTATTTGACTGGAAGTTTAGGTTCACATTTGTCCTGGGTTTAAACAAAGGGTTCATGTTTGACTCGAAGTTTAGGTTCATATCTGACCTGGTTTTAAACAACGGGTTCATATTTGGCTCAAAGTTTAGGTTCACATTTGACCTGGGTTCAAACAACGGGTTCATGTTTGACTCGAAGTTTAGTTTCACATTTGACCTGGGTTCAAACAACGGGTTCATGTTTGACTCGAAGTTTAGGTTCATATCTGACCTGGTTTCAAACAACGGGTTCATATTTGACTCGAAGTTTAGGTTCACATTTGTCCTGGGTTTAAACAAAGGGTTCATGTTTGACTCGAAGTTTAGGTTCATATCTGACCTGGTTTCAAACAACGGGTTCATATTTGGCTCAAAGTTTAGGTTCACATTGACCTGGGTTCAAACAACGGGTTCATATTTGACTCAAAGTTTAGTTTCACATTTACCCTGGGTTCAAACAGCGGGTTCATGTTTGACTCGAAGTTTAGTTTCACATTTGACTTGGGTTCAAACAACGGGTTCATGTTTGACTCGAAGTTTAGGTTCATATCTGACCTGGTTTTAAACAACGGGTTCATATTGTACTTGAAGTTTAGGTTCACATTTGACCTGGGTTCAAACAACGGGTTCATATTTGACTCGAAGTTTAGGTTCACATTTGACCTGGGTTCAAACAATGGCTTCATATTTGACTCGAAGTTTAGGTTCACATTAGACCTGGGTTCAAACAACAGGTTCATATTTGACTCGAATTTTAGGTTCACATTGGCCCTGGGTTCAAACAACGGGTTCATATTTGACTCGAAGTTTAGGTTCATATTTGACCTGGGTTCAAACAATGGGTTCATGTTTGACTTGAAGTTTAGGTTCATGTCTGACTTGGTTTCAAACAACGGGTTCATATTTGACTCAAAGTTTAGGTTCATATTTGACCTGGGTTCAAACAACGGGTTCATATTCGACTCGAAGTTTAGGTTCATATCTGACCTAGTTTCAAACAACGGGTTGATATTTGACTCGAAGTTTAGGTTCACATTTGAGCTGGGTTCAAACAACGGTTTCATGTTTGACTCGAAGTTTTGGTTCATATTTGACCTGGTTTCCAACAACGGGTTCATATTTGACTCGAAGTTTAGGTTCACATTTGACCTGGGTTCAAACAACGGGTTCATATTTGACTCAAAGTTTAGGTTCACATTTGCCCTGGGTTCAAACAACGGGTTCGTATTTGACTCAAAGTTTAGGTTCACATTTGACCTGGGTTCAAACAACGGGTTCATATTTGACTCAAAGTTTAGGTTCACATATGACTTGGGTTCAAACAACGGGTTCATATTTGACTCGAAGTTGAGGTTCATATTTGACCTTGGTTCAAATAACAGGTTCATGTTTGACTCGAAGTTTAGGTTCATATCTGACCTGGTTTCAAACAACGGGTTCATATTTGACTCGAAGTTTAGGTTCACATTTGACCTGGATTCAAACAACGGGTTCATATTTGACTCGAAGTTTATGTTCATATAACCTGGGTTCAAACAACGGGTTCATGTTTGACTCAAAGTTTAGGTTTATATTTGCCCTGGGTTCAAACAACGGGTTTATATTTGAATCGGAGTTTAGGTTCATATTTAACCTCTGTTCAAACAGCGGGTTCATATTTGACTCAAAGTTTAGATTCCTATCTGACCTGGTTTCAAACAACGGGTTCATATTTGACTCGATGTTTAGGTTCACTTTTGACCTAGGTTCAAACAACGGGTTCATGTTTGACTCAAAGTTTAGGTTCATATCTGACCTGGTTTTAAACAAAGGGTTCATATTTGACTCGAAGTTTAGGTTCACATTTGACTTGGGTTCAAACAACGGGTTCATATTTGACTCGAATTTTAGGTTCACATTGGCCCTGGGTTCAAACAATGGGTTCATATTAGACTCGAAGTTTAGGGTCATATTTGACCTGGGTTCAAACAACGGGTTCATGTTTGACTCGAAGTTTAGGTTCATATCGGACCTGGTTTCAAACAATGGGTTCATATTTGACTCAAAGTTTAGGTTCATGTCTGACCTGGTTTCAAACAACGGGTTCATATTTGGCTCGAAGTTTGGGTTCACATTTGACCTGGGTTCAAACAACGGGTTCATGTTTGACTCGAAGTTTAGGTTCATATCTGACCTGGTTTCAAAACCCGGGTTCATATTTGACTCGAAGTTTAGGTTCATATTTGACCTGCGTTCAAACAACGAGTTTATATTTGACTCAAAGTTTAGGTTCATATCTGACCTGGTTTCAAACAACGGGTTCATATTTGACTCGAAGTTTAGGTTCACATTTGACTTGGATTCAAACAACGGGTTCATGTTTGACTCGAATTTTAGGTTCATATCTTACCTGGTGTCAAACAAAGGGTTCATATTTGACTCGAAGTTTAGGTTCAAATTTGACTTGGGTTCAAACAACGGGTTTATATTTGACTCGAAGTTTATGTTCATATAACCTGGGTTCAAACAAAAGGTTCATATTTGACTCGAAATTTAAGTTCATACCTAACCTGGTTTCAAACAACGGGTTCGTATTTGACTGGAAGTTTAGGTTCACATTTGTCCTGGGTTTAAACAAAGGGTTCATGTTTGACTCGAAGTTTAGGTTCATATCTGACCTGGTTTTAAACAACGGGTTCATATTTGGCTCAAAGTTTAGGTTCACATTTGACCTGGGTTCAAACAACGGGTTCATGTTTGACTCGAAGTTTAGTTTCACATTTGACCTGGGTTCAAACAACGGGTTCATGTTTGACTCGAAGTTTAGGTTCATATCTGACCTGGTTTCAAACAACGGGTTCATATTTGACTCGAAGTTTAGGTTCACATTTGTCCTGGGTTTAAACAAAGGGTTCATGTTTGACTCGAAGTTTAGGTTCATATCTGACCTGGTTTCAAACAACGGGTTCATATTTGGCTCAAAGTTTAGGTTCACATTGACCTGGGTTCAAACAACGGGTTCATATTTGACTCAAAGTTTAGTTTCACATTTACCCTGGGTTCAAACAGCGGGTTCATGTTTGACTCGAAGTTTAGTTTCACATTTGACTTGGGTTCAAACAACGGGTTCATGTTTGACTCGAAGTTTAGGTTCATATCTGACCTGGTTTTAAACAACGGGTTCATATTGTACTTGAAGTTTAGGTTCACATTTGACCTGGGTTCAAACAACGGGTTCATATTTGACTCGAAGTTTAGGTTCACATTTGACCTGGGTTCAAACAATGGCTTCATATTTGACTCGAAGTTTAGGTTCACATTAGACCTGGGTTCAAACAACAGGTTCATATTTGACTCGAATTTTAGGTTCACATTGGCCCTGGGTTCAAACAACGGGTTCATATTTGACTCGAAGTTTAGGTTCATATTTGACCTGGGTTCAAACAATGGGTTCATGTTTGACTCGAAGTTTAGGTTCATGTCTGACTTGGTTTCAAACAACGGGTTCATATTTGACTCAAAGTTTAGGTTCATATTTGACCTGGGTTCAAACAACGGGTTCATATTCGACTCGAAGTTTAGGTTCATATCTGACCTAGTTTCAAACAACGGGTTGATATTTGACTCGAAGTTTAGGTTCACATTTGAGCTGGGTTCAAACAACGGTTTCATGTTTGACTCGAAGTTTTGGTTCATATTTGACCTGGTTTCCAACAACGGGTTCATATTTGACTCGAAGTTTAGGTTCACATTTGACCTGGGTTCAAACAACGGGTTCATATTTGACTCAAAGTTTAGGTTCACATTTGCCCTGGGTTCAAACAACGGGTTCGTATTTGACTCAAAGTTTAGGTTCACATTTGACCTGGGTTCAAACAACGGGTTCATATTTGACTCAAAGTTTAGGTTCACATATGACTTGGGTTCAAACAACGGGTTCATATTTGACTCGAAGTTGAGGTTCATATTTGACCTTGGTTCAAATAACAGGTTCATGTTTGACTCGAAGTTTAGGTTCATATCTGACCTGGTTTCAAACAACGGGTTCATATTTGACTCGAAGTTTAGGTTCACATTTGACCTGGATTCAAACAACGGGTTCATATTTGACTCGAAGTTTATGTTCATATAACCTGGGTTCAAACAACGGGTTCATGTTTGACTCAAAGTTTAGGTTTATATTTGCCCTGGGTTCAAACAACGGGTTTATATTTGAATCGGAGTTTAGGTTCATATTTAACCTCTGTTCAAACAGCGGGTTCATATTTGACTCAAAGTTTAGATTCCTATCTGACCTGGTTTCAAACAACGGGTTCATATTTGACTCGATGTTTAGGTTCACTTTTGACCTAGGTTCAAACAACGGGTTCATGTTTGACTCAAAGTTTAGGTTCATATCTGACCTGGTTTTAAACAAAGGGTTCATATTTGACTCGAAGTTTAGGTTCACATTTGACTTGGGTTCAAACAACGGGTTCATATTTGACTCGAATTTTAGGTTCACATTGGCCCTGGGTTCAAACAATGGGTTCATATTAGACTCGAAGTTTAGGGTCATATTTGACCTGGGTTCAAACAACGGGTTCATGTTTGACTCGAAGTTTAGGTTCATGTCCGACTTGGTTTCAAACAACGGGTTCATATTTGACTTAAAGTTTAAGTTCATATTTGACATGGGTTCAAACAACGGGTTCATATTTGACTCGAAGTTTAGGTTCATATCTGACCTAGTTTCAAACAACGGGTTGATATTTAGCTCGAAGTTTAGGTTCACATTTGAGCTGGGTTCAAACTACGGTTTCATGTTTGACTCGAATTTTGGTTCATATTTGACCTGGTTTCCAACAACGGGTTCATATTTGACTCGAAGTTTAGGTTCACCTTTGACCTGGGTTCAAACAACGGGTTCATATTTGACTCGAAGTTTAGGTTCACATTTGACCTGGGTTCAAACAATGGGTTCATAGTTGACCTCGAAGTTTAGGTTCATATTTGACCTGGGTTCAAACAACGGGTTCATATTTGACTCAAAATTTAGGTTCATATTTAACCAGTGTTCAAACAAAAGGTTCATATTTGACTCGTATTTTAGGTTCATATTTGACCTGGGTTCAAACAACGGGTTCATATTTTACTCGAAGTTTAGGCTCATATTTGACCTGGGTTCAAACAATGGCTTCATATTTGACTCAAAGTTTAGGTTCACATATGACTTGGGTTCAAACAACGGGTTCATATTTGACTCGAAGTTTAGGTTCATATTTGACCTTGGTTCAAATAACAGGTTCATGTTTGACTCGAAGTTTAGGTTCATATCTGACCTGGTTTCAAACAATGGGTTCATATTTGACTCGAAGTTTAGGTTCATATTTGACCTGCGTTCAAACAACGGGTGTATATTTGACTCAAAGTTTAGGTTCATATCTGACCTGCTTTCAAACAACGGGTTCATAGTTGACTCGAAGTTTAGGTTCATATTTGACCTGCGTTCAAACAACGGGTTTATATTTGACTCAAAGTTTAGGTTCATATCTGACCTGGTTTCAAACAGCGGGTTCATATTTGACTCGAAGTTTAGGTTAACATTTGACCTGGGTTTAAACAACGGGTTCATGTTTGACTCGAATTTTAGGTTCATATCTTACCTGGTTTCAAACAACGGGTTCATATTTGACTCGAAGTTTAGGGTTCACATTTGACCTGGATTCAAACAACGGGTTCATATTTGACTCGAAGTTTATGTTCATATAACCTGGGTTCAAACAACGGGTTCATGTTTGACTCAAAGTTTAGGTTTATATTTGCCCTGGGTTCAAACAACGGGTTTATATTTGAATCGAAGTTTAGGTTCATATTTAACCTCTGTTCAAACAGCGGGTTCATATTTGACTCAAAGTTTAGATTCCTATCTGACCTGGTTTCAAACAACGGGTTCATATTTGATTCGATGTTTAGGTTCACTTTTGACCTAGGTTCAAACAACGGGTTCATGTTTGACTCAAAGTTTAGGTTCATATCTGACCTGGTTTTAAACAAAGGGTTCATATTTGACTCGAAGTTTAGGTTCACATTTGATTGGGTTCAAACAACGGGTTCATATTTGACTCGAATTTTAGGTTCACATTGGCCCTGGGTTCAAACAACGGGTTCATATTTGACTCGAAGTTTAGGGTCATATTTGACCTGGGTTCAAACAACGGGTTCATGTTTGACTCGAAGTTTAGGTTCATGTCCGACTTGGTTTCAAACAACGGGTTCATATTTGACTTAAAGTTTAAGTTCATATTTGACATGGGTTCAAACAACGGGTTCATATTTGACTCGAAGTTTAGGTTCATATCTGACCTAGTTTCAAACAACGGGTTGATATTTGGCTCGAAGTTTAGGTTCACATTTGAGCTGGGTTCAAACAACGGTTTCATGTTTGACTCGAATTTTGGTTCATATTTGACCTGGTTTCCAACAACGGGTTCATATTTGACTCGAAGTTTAGGTTCACCTTTCACCTGGGTTCAAACAACGGGTTCATATTTGACTCGAAGTTTAGGTTCACATTTGACCTGGGTTCAAACAATGGGTTCATGGTTGACTCGAAGTTTAGGTTCATATTTGACCTGGGTTCAAACAACGGGTTCATATTTGACTCAAAATTTAGGTTCATATTTAACCAGTGTTCAAACAAAAGGTTCATATTTGACTCGTATTTTAGGTTCATATTTGACCTGGGTTCAAACAACGGGTTCATATTTTACTCGAAGTTTAGGCTCATATTTGACCTGGGTTCAAACAATGGCTTCATATTTGACTCAAAGTTTAGGTTCACATATCACTTGGGTTCAAACAACGGGTTCATATTTGACTCGAAGTTTAGGTTCATATTTGACCTTGGTTCAAATAACAGGTTCATGTTTGACTCGAAGTTTAGGTTCATATCTGACCTGGTTTCAAACAACGGGTTCATATTTGACTCGAAGTTTAGGTTCATATTTGACCTGCGTTCAAACAACGGGTGTATATTTGACTCAAAGTTTAGGTTCATATCTGACCTGGTTTCAAACAATGGGTTCATATTTGACTCGAAGTTTAGGTTAACATTTGACCTGGGTTCAAACAACGGGTTCATGTTTGACTCGAATTTTAGGTTCATATCTTACCTGGTTTCAAACAACGGGTTCATATTTGACTCGAAGTTTAGGTTCACATTTGACCTGGATTCAAACAACGGGTTCATATTTGACTCGAAGTTTATGTTCATATAACCTGGGTTCAAACAACGGGTTCATGTTTGACTCAAAGTTTAGGTTTATATTTTACCTGGGTTCAAACAACGGGTTTATATTTGAATCGAAGTTTAGGTTCATATTTAACCTCTGTTCAAACAGCGGGTTCATATTTGACTCGAAGTTTAGATTCCTATCTGACCTGGTTTCAAACAACGGGTTCATATTTGACTCGAAGTTTATGTTCACTTTTGACCTAGGTTCAAACAACGGGTTCATGTTTGACTCAAAGTTTAGGTTCATATCTGACCTGGTTTTAAACAAAGGGTTCATATTTGACTCGAAGTTTAGGTTCACATTTGACTTGGGTTCAAACAACGGGTTCATATTTGACTCAAATTTTAGGTTCACATTGGATCTGGGTTCAAACAACGGGTTCATATTTGACTCGAAGTTTAGGGTCATATTTAACCTGGGTTCAAACAACGGGTTCATGTTTGACTCGAAGTTTAGGTTCATGTCCGACTTGGTTTCAAACAACGGGTTCATATTTGACATAAAGTTTAAGTTCATATTTAACCTGGGTTCAAACAACGGGTTCATATTTGACTCGAAGTTTAGGTTCATATCTGACCTAGTTTCAAACAACGGGTTGATATTTGACTCGAAGTTTAGGTTCACATTTGAGCTGGGTTCAAACAACGGTTTCATGTTTGACTCGAAGTTTTGGTTCATATTTAACCTGGTTTCCAACAACGGGTTCATATTTGACTCGAAGTTTAGGTTCACATTTGACCTGGGTTCAAACAACGGGTTCATATTTGACTCGAAGTTTAGGTTCACATTTGACCTGGGTTCAAACAATGGGTTCATGTTTGACTCGAAGTTTAGGTTCATATTTGACCTGGGTTCAAACAACGGGTTCATATTTGACTCAAAATTTAGGTTCATATTTAACCAGTGTTCAAACAAAAGGTTCATATTTGACTCGTATTTTAGGTTCATATTTGACCTGGGTTCAAACAACGGGTTCATATTTTACTCGAAGTTTAGGCTCATATTTGACCTGGGTTCAAACAATGGCTTCATATTTGACTCAAAGTTTAGGTTCACATATGACTTGGGTTCAAACAACGGGTTCATATTTGACTCGAAGTTTAGGTTCATATTTGACCTTGGTTCAAATAACAGGTTCATGTTTGACTCGAAGTTTAGGTTCATATCTGACCTGGTTTCAAACAACGGGTTCATATCATATTTGACTCGAAGTTTAGGTTCATATTTGACCTGCGTTCAAACAACGGGTGTATATTTGACTCAAAGTTTAGGTTCATATCTGACCTGGTTTCAAACAACGGGTTCATATTTGACTCGAAGTTTAGGTTAACATTTGACCTGGGTTCAAACAACGGGTTCATGTTTGACTCGAATTTTAGGTTCATATCTTACCTGGTTTCAAACAACGGGTTCATCTTTGACCTCGAAGTTTAGGGTTCACATTTGACCTGGATTCAAACAACGGGTTCATATTTGAATCGAAGTTTATGTTCATATAACCTGGGTTCAAACAACGGGTTCATGTTTGACTCAAAGTTTAGGTTTATATTTTACCTGGGTTCAAACAACGGGTTTATATTTGAATCGAAGTTTAGGTCATATTTAACCTCTGTTCAAACAGCGGGTCATATTTGACTCGAAGTTTAGATTCCTATCTGACTGGTTTCAAACAACGGGTTCATATTTGACTCGAAGTTTATGTTCACTTTTGACCTAGGTTCAAACAACGGGTTCATGTTTGACTCAAAGTTTAGGTTCATATCTGACCTGGTTTTAAACAAAGGGTTCATATTTGACTCGAAGTTTAGGTTCACATTTGACTGGGTTCAAACAACGGGTTCATATTTGACTCAAATTTTAGGTTCACATTGGCCCTGGGTTCAACACAACGGGTTCATATTTGACTCGAAGTTTAGGGTCATATTTAACCTGGGTTCAAACAACGGGTTCATGTTTGACTCGAAGTTTAGGTTCATATCTGACCCTGGTTTCAAAACACGGGTTCATATTGACTCGAAGTTTAGGTTCAATTTGACCTGCGTTCAAACAACGAGTTATATTTGACTCAAAGTTTAGGTTCATATCTGACCTGGTTTCAAACAACGGGGTTCATATTTGACTCGAAGTTTAGGTTCACATTTGACTTGGATTCAAACAACGGGTTCATGTTTGACTCGAATTTTAGGTTCATATCTTACCTGGTGTCAAACAAAGGGTTTCATATTTGACTCGAGGTTTAGGTTCAAATTTGACTTGGGTTCAAACAACGGGTTTATATTTGACTCGAAGTTTATGTTCATATAACCTGGGTTCACACAAAAGGTTCATATTTGACTCTAAATTTAAGTTCATACCTAACCTGGTTTCAAACAACGGGTTCGTATTTGACTGGAAGTTTAGGTTCACATTTGTCCTGGGTTTAAACAAAGGGGTCCATGTTTGACTCGAAGTTTAGGTTCATATCTGACCTGGTTTCAAACAACGGGTTCATATTTGGCTCAAAGTTTAGGTTCACATTTGACCTGGGTTCAAACAACGGGTTTATATTTGACTCAAAGTTTAGTTTCACATTTGCCCTGGGTCAACACGGGGTCATGTTTGACTCGAAGTTTAGTTTCACATTGGAATGGGTTCAAACAACGGGTTAATGTTTGACTCGAAGTTTAGGTTCATATCTGACCCTGGTTTCAAACAACGGGTTCTATTGTACTCGCAGTTTAGGTTCATATTTGACCTGGGTTCAAACAATGGGTTCATATTTGACTCGAAGTTTAGGTTTAATATTGACCTGGGTTCAAATAATGGCTTCATATTTGACTCGAAGTTTATTTTCATATCTTACCTGGTTTCAAACAGCGGGATCATATTTGACTTGAAGTTTAGGTTACATTTGACCTTGGTTCAAACACGGGTTCATATTTGACACGAAGTTTAGGTTCACATTTGACCTGGGTTCAAACAATGGCTTCATATTTGACTCGAAGTTTAGTTTCACATTTGACCTGGGTTCAAACAACGGGTTCGTATTTGACTCGAAGTTTAGGTTCACATTGTCCCTGGGTTCAAACAACGGGTTCATATTTGACTCGAAGTTTAGGTTTCATATTTGACCTAGGTTCAAACAACGGGTTCATGTTTGACTCAAAGTTTAGGTTCATGTCTGACTTGGTTTCAAACAACGGGTTCATATGTGACTCAAAGTTTAGGTTCATATTTGACCTGGGTTCAAACAACGGGTTCTATTTGACTCGAAGTTTAGGTTCATATCTGACCTAGTTTCAAACAACGGGTTGATATTTGACTCGAAGTTTAGGTTCACATTTGAGCTGGGTTCAAACAACGGTTTCATGTTTGACTCGAAGTTTTGGGTTCATATTTGACCTGGTTTCCAACAACGGGTTCATATTTGACTCGAAGTTTAGGTTCACATTTGACCTGGGTTCAAACAATTGGTTCATGTTTGACTCGAAGTTTAGGTTCATATTTGACCTGGGTTCAAACAACGGGTTCATATTTGACTCAAAATTTAGGTTCATATTTAACCAGTGTTCAAACAAAAGGTTCATATTTGACTCGTATTTTAGGTTCATATTTGACCTGGGTTCAAACAACGGGTTCATATTTGACTCAAAGTTTAGGCTCACATTTGACCTGGGTTCAAACAACGGGTTCATGTTTGACTCGAAGTTTAGGTTCATATCGGGCCTGGTTTCAAACAACGGGTTCATATTTGACTCGAAGTTTAGGTTCACATTTGACCTGGGTTCAAACAACGGGTTCCTATTTGGCTCGAAGTTTAGGTTCACATTTGACTTGGGTTCAAACGACGGTTTCGTATTTAACTCAAAGTTTAGGTTCACATTTGACCTGGGTTCAAACAACGGGTTCATGTTTGACTCGAAGTTTAGGTTCATATCGGACCTGGTTTCAAACAATGGGTTCATATTTGACTCAAAGTTTAGGTTCATGTCTGACCTGGTTTCAAACAACGGGTTCATATTTGGCTCGAAGTTTGGGTTCACATTTGACCTGGGTTCAAACAACGGGTTCATGTTTGACTCGAAGTTTAGGTTCATATCTGACCTGGTTTCAAAACCCGGGTTCATATTTGACTCGAAGTTTAGGTTCATATTTGACCTGCCTTCAAACAACGAGTTTATATTTGACTCAAAGTTTAGGTTCATATCTGACCTGGTTTCAAACAACGGGTTCATATTTGACTCGAAGTTTAGGTTCACATTTGACTTGGATTCAAACAACGGGTTCATGTTTGACTCGAATTTTAGGTTCATATCTTACCTGGTGTCAAACAAAGGGTTCATATTTGACTCGAAGTTTAGGTTCAAATTTGACTTGGGTTCAAACAACGGGTTTATATTTGACTCGAAGTTTATGTTCATATAACCTGGGTTCAAACAAAAGGTTCATATTTGACTCGAAATTTAAGTTCATACCTAACCTGGTTTCAAACAACGGGTTCGTATTTGACTGGAAGTTTAGGTTCACATTTGTCCTGGGTTTAAACAAAGGGTTCATGTTTGACTCGAAGTTTAGGTTCATATCTGACCTGGTTTTAAACAACGGGTTCATATTTGGCTCAAAGTTTAGGTTCACATTTGACCTGGGTTCAAACAACGGGTTCATGTTTGACTCGAAGTTTAGTTTCACATTTGACCTGGGTTCAAACAACGGGTTCATGTTTGACTCGAAGTTTAGGTTCATATCTGACCTGGTTTCAAACAACGGGTTCATATTTGACTCGAAGTTTAGGTTCACATTTGTCCTGGGTTTAAACAAAGGGTTCATGTTTGACTCGAAGTTTAGGTTCATATTTGACCTGGGTTCAAACAATGGGTTCATATTTGACTCGAAGTTTAGGTTTATATTTGACCTGGGTTCAAATAATGGCTTCATATTTGACTCGAAGTTTATTTTCATATCTTACCTGGTTTCAAACAGCGGGTTCATATTTGACTTGAAGTTTAGGTTAACATTTGACCTTGGTTCAAACAACGGGTTCATATTTGACACGAAGTTTAGGTTCACATTTGACCTGGGTTCAAACAATGGCTTCATATTTGACTCGAAGTTTAGTTTCACATTTGACCTGGGTTCAAACAACGGGTTCGTATTTGACTCGAAGTTTAGGTTCACATTGTCCCTGGGTTCAAACAACGGGTTCATATTTGACTCGAAGTTTAGGTTCATATTTGACCTAGGTTCAAACAACGGGTTCATGTTTGACTCAAAGTTTAGGTTCATGTCTGACTTGGTTTCAAACAACGGGTTCATATTTGACTCAAAGTTTAGGTTCATATTTGACCTGGGTTCAAACAACGGGTTCATATTTGACTCGAAGTTTAGGTTCATATCTGACCTAGTTTCAAACAACGGGTTGATATTTGACTCGAAGTTTAGGTTCACATTTGAGCTGGGTTCAAACAACGGTTTCATGTTTGACTCGAAGTTTTGGTTCATATTTGACCTGGTTTCCAACAACGGGTTCATATTTGACTCGAAGTTTAGGTTCACATTTGACCTGGGTTCAAACAATTGGTTCATGTTTGACTCGAAGTTTAGGTTCATATTTGAACTGGGTTCAAACAACGGGTTCATATTTGACTCAAAATTTAGGTTCATATTTAACCAGTGTTCAAACAAAAGGTTCATATTTGACTCGTATTTTAGGTTCATATTTGACCTGGGTTCAAACAACGGGTTCATATTTGACTCAAAGTTTAGGCTCACATTTGACCTGGGTTCAAACAACGGGTTCATGTTTGACTCGAAGTTTAGGTTCATATCGGGCCTGGTTTCAAACAACGGGTTCATATTTTACTCGAAGTTTAGGTTCACATTTGACCTGGGTTCAAACAACGGGTTCCTATTTGGCTCGAAGTTTAGGTTCACATTTGACTTGGGTTCAAACGACGGTTTCGTATTTAACTCAAAGTTTAGGTTCACATTTGACCTGGGTTCAAACAACGGGTTCATGTTTGACTCGAAGTTTAGGTTCATATCGGACCTGGTTTCAAACAATGGGTTCATATTTGACTCAAAGTTTAGGTTCATGTCTGACCTGGTTTCAAACAACGGGTTCATATTTGGCTCGAAGTTTGGGTTCACATTTGACCTGGGTTCAAACAACGGGTTCATGTTTGACTCGAAGTTTAGGTTCATATCTGACCTGGTTTCAAAACCCGGGTTCATATTTGACTCGAAGTTTAGGTTCATATTTGACCTGCGTTCAAACAACGAGTTTATATTTGACTCAAAGTTTAGGTTCATATCTGACCTGGTTTCAAACAACGGGTTCATATTTGACTCGAAGTTTAGGTTCACATTTGACTTGGATTCAAACAACGGGTTCATGTTTGACTCGAATTTTAGGTTCATATCTTACCTGGTGTCAAACAAAGGGTTCATATTTGACTCGAAGTTTAGGTTCAAATTTGACTTGGGTTCAAACAACGGGTTTATATTTGACTCGAAGTTTATGTTCATATAACCTGGGTTCAAACAAAAGGTTCATATTTGACTCGAAATTTAAGTTCATACCTAACCTGGTTTCAAACAACGGGTTCGTATTTGACTGGAAGTTTAGGTTCACATTTGTCCTGGGTTTAAACAAAGGGTTCATGTTTGACTCGAAGTTTAGGTTCATATCTGACCTGGTTTTAAACAACGGGTTCATATTTGGCTCAAAGTTTAGGTTCACATTTGACCTGGGTTCAAACAACGGGTTCATGTTTGACTCGAAGTTTAGTTTCACATTTGACCTGGGTTCAAACAACGGGTTCATGTTTGACTCGAAGTTTAGGTTCATATCTGACCTGGTTTCAAACAACGGGTTCATATTTGACTCGAAGTTTAGGTTCACATTTGTCCTGGGTTTAAACAAAGGGTTCATGTTTGACTCGAAGTTTAGGTTCATATTTGACCTGGGTTCAAACAATGGGTTCATATTTGACTCGAAGTTTAGGTTTATATTTGACCTGGGTTCAAATAATGGCTTCATATTTGACTCGAAGTTTATTTTCATATCTTACCTGGTTTCAAACAGCGGGTTCATATTTGACTTGAAGTTTAGGTTAACATTTGACCTTGGTTCAAACAACGGGTTCATATTTGACACGAAGTTTAGGTTCACATTTGACCTGGGTTCAAACAATGGCTTCATATTTGACTCGAAGTTTAGTTTCACATTTGACCTGGGTTCAAACAACGGGTTCGTATTTGACTCGAAGTTTAGGTTCACATTGTCCCTGGGTTCAAACAACGGGTTCATATTTGACTCGAAGTTTAGGTTCATATTTGACCTAGGTTCAAACAACGGGTTCATGTTTGACTCAAAGTTTAGGTTCATGTCTGACTTGGTTTCAAACAACGGGTTCATATTTGACTCAAAGTTTAGGTTCATATTTGACCTGGGTTCAAACAACGGGTTCATATTTGACTCGAAGTTTAGGTTCATATCTGACCTAGTTTCAAACAACGGGTTGATATTTGACTCGAAGTTTAGGTTCACATTTGAGCTGGGTTCAAACAACGGTTTCATGTTTGACTCGAAGTTTTGGTTCATATTTGACCTGGTTTCCAACAACGGGTTCATATTTGACTCGAAGTTTAGGTTCACATTTGACCTGGGTTCAAACAATTGGTTCATGTTTGACTCGAAGTTTAGGTTCATATTTGAACTGGGTTCAAACAACGGGTTCATATTTGACTCAAAATTTAGGTTCATATTTAACCAGTGTTCAAACAAAAGGTTCATATTTGACTCGTATTTTAGGTTCATATTTGACCTGGGTTCAAACAACGGGTTCATATTTGACTCAAAGTTTAGGCTCACATTTGACCTGGGTTCAAACAACGGGTTCATGTTTGACTCGAAGTTTAGGTTCATATCGGGCCTGGTTTCAAACAACGGGTTCATATTTGACTCGAAGTTTAGGTTCACATTTGACCTGGGTTCAAACAACGGGTTCCTATTTGGCTCGAAGTTTAGGTTCACATTTGACTTGGGTTCAAACGACGGTTTCGTATTTAACTCAAAGTTTAGGTTCACATTTGACCTGGGTTCAAACAACGGGTTCATGTTTGACTCGAAGTTTAGGTTCATATCGGACCTGGTTTCAAACAATGGGTTCATATTTGACTCAAAGTTTAGGTTCATGTCTGACCTGGTTTCAAACAACGGGTTCATATTTGGCTCGAAGTTTGGGTTCACATTTGACCTGGGTTCAAACAACGGGTTCATGTTTGACTCGAAGTTTAGGTTCATATCTGACCTGGTTTCAAAACCCGGGTTCATATTTGACTCGAAGTTTAGGTTCATATTTGACCTGCGTTCAAACAACGAGTTTATATTTGACTCAAAGTTTAGGTTCATATCTGACCTGGTTTCAAACAACGGGTTCATATTTGACTCGAAGTTTAGGTTCACATTTGACTTGGATTCAAACAACGGGTTCATGTTTGACTCGAATTTTAGGTTCATATCTTACCTGGTGTCAAACAAAGGGTTCATATTTGACTCGAAGTTTAGGTTCAAATTTGACTTGGGTTCAAACAACGGGTTTATATTTGACTCGAAGTTTATGTTCATATAACCTGGGTTCAAACAAAAGGTTCATATTTGACTCGAAATTTAAGTTCATACCTAACCTGGTTTCAAACAACGGGTTCGTATTTGACTGGAAGTTTAGGTTCACATTTGTCCTGGGTTTAAACAAAGGGTTCATGTTTGACTCGAAGTTTAGGTTCATATCTGACCTGGTTTTAAACAACGGGTTCATATTTGGCTCAAAGTTTAGGTTCACATTTGACCTGGGTTCAAACAACGGGTTCATGTTTGACTCGAAGTTTAGTTTCACATTTGACCTGGGTTCAAACAACGGGTTCATGTTTGACTCGAAGTTTAGGTTCATATCTGACCTGGTTTCAAACAACGGGTTCATATTTTACTCGAAGTTTAGGTTCACATTTGTCCTGGGTTTAAACAAAGGGTTCATGTTTGACTCGAAGTTTAGGTTCATATCTGACCTGGTTTCAAACAACGGGTTCATATTTGGCTCAAAGTTTAGGTTCACATTGACCTGGGTTCAAACAACGGGTTCATATTTGACTCAAAGTTTAGTTTCACATTTACCCTGGGTTCAAACAGCGGGTTCATGTTTGACTCGAAGTTTAGTTTCACATTTGACTTGGGTTCAAACAACGGGTTCATGTTTGACTCGAAGTTTAGGTTCATATCTGACCTGGTTTTAAACAACGGGTTCATATTGTACTTGAAGTTTAGGTTCACATTTGACCTGGGTTCAAACAACGGGTTCATATTTGACTCGAAGTTTAGGTTCACATTTGACCTGGGTTCAAACAATGGCTTCATATTTGACTCGAAGTTTAGGTTCACATTAGACCTGGGTTCAAACAACAGGTTCATATTTGACTCGAATTTTAGGTTCACATTGGCCCTGGGTTCAAACAACGGGTTCATATTTGACTCGAAGTTTAGGTTCATATTTGACCTGGGTTCAAACAATGGGTTCATGTTTGACTCGAAGTTTAGGTTCATGTCTGACTTGGTTTCAAACAACGGGTTCATATTTGACTCAAAGTTTAGGTTCATATTTGACCTGGGTTCAAACAACGGGTTCATATTCGACTCGAAGTTTAGGTTCATATCTGACCTAGTTTCAAACAACGGGTTGATATTTGACTCGAAGTTTAGGTTCACATTTGAGCTGGGTTCAAACAACGGTTTCATGTTTGACTCGAAGTTTTGGTTCATATTTGACCTGGTTTCCAACAACGGGTTCATATTTGACTCGAAGTTTAGGTTCACATTTGACCTGGGTTCAAACAACGGGTTCATATTTGACTCAAAGTTTAGGTTCACATTTGCCCTGGGTTCAAACAACGGGTTCGTATTTGACTCAAAGTTTAGGTTCACATTTGACCTGGGTTCAAACAACGGGTTCATATTTGACTCAAAGTTTAGGTTGACATATGACTTGGGTTCAAACAACGGGTTCATATTTGACTCGAAGTTGAGGTTCATATTTGACCTTGGTTCAAATAACAGGTTCATGTTTAACTCGAAGTTTAGGTTCATATCTGACCTGGTTTCAAACAACGGGTTCATAGTTGACTCGAAGTTTAGGTTCATATTTGACCTGCGTTCAAACAACGGGTTTATATTTGACTCAAAGTTTAGGTTCATATCTGACCTGGTTTCAAACAACGGGTTCATATTTGACTCGAAGTTTAGGTTAACATTTGACCTGGGTTTAAACAACGGGTTCATGTTTGACTCGAATTTTAGGTTCATATCTTACCTGGTTTCAAACAACGGGTTCATATTTGACTCGAAGTTTAGGTTCACATTTGACCTGGATTCAAACAACGGGTTCATATTTGACTCGAAGTTTATGTTCATATAACCTGGGTTCAAACAACGGGTTCATGTTTGACTCAAAGTTTAGGTTTATATTTGCCCTGGGTTCAAACAACGGGTTTATATTTGAATCGGAGTTTAGGTTCATATTTAACCTCTGTTCAAACAGCGGGTTCATATTTGACTCAAAGTTTAGATTCCTATCTGACCTGGTTTCAAACAACGGGTTCATATTTGACTCGATGTTTAGGTTCACTTTTGACCTAGGTTCAAACAACGGGTTCATGTTTGACTCAAAGTTTAGGTTCATATCTGACCTGGTTTTAAACAAAGGGTTCATATTTGACTCGAAGTTTAGGTTCACATTTGACTTGGGTTCAAACAACGGGTTCATATTTGACTCGAATTTTAGGTTCACATTGGCCCTGGGTTCAAACAATGGGTTCATATTAGACTCGAAGTTTAGGGTCATATTTGACCTGGGTTCAAACAACGGGTTCATGTTTGACTCGAAGTTTAGGTTCATGTCCGACTTGGTTTCAAACAACGGGTTCATATTTGACTTAAAGTTTAAGTTCATATTTGACATGGGTTCAAACAACGGGTTCATATTTGACTCGAAGTTTAGGTTCATATCTGACCTAGTTTCAAACAACGGGTTGATATTTAGCTCGAAGTTTAGGTTCACATTTGAGCTGGGTTCAAACTACGGTTTCATGTTTGACTCGAATTTTGGTTCATATTTGACCTGGTTTCCAACAACGGGTTCATATTTGACTCGAAGTTTAGGTTCACCTTTGACCTGGGTTCAAACAACGGGTTCATATTTGACTCGAAGTTTAGGTTCACATTTGACCTGGGTTCAAACAACGGGTTCATATTTGACTCGAAGTTTAGGGTCATATTTGACCTGGGTTCAAACAACGGGTTCATGTTTGACTCGAAGTTTAGGTTCATGTCCGACTTGGTTTCAAACAACGGGTTCATATTTGACTTAAAGTTTAAGTTCATATTTGACATGGGTTCAAACAACGGGTTCATATTTGACTCGAAGTTTAGGTTCATATCTGACCTAGTTTCAAACAACGGGTTGATATTTGGCTCGAAGTTTAGGTTCACATTTGAGCTGGGTTCAAACAACGGTTTCATGTTTGACTCGAATTTTGGTTCATATTTGACCTGGTTTCCAACAACGGGTTCATATTTGACTCGAAGTTTAGGTTCACCTTTGACCTGGGTTCAAACAACGGGTTCATATTTGACTCGAAGTTTAGGTTCACATTTGACCTGGGTTCAAACAATGGGTTCATGGTTGACTCGAAGTTTAGGTTCATATTTGACCTGGGTTCAAACAACGGGTTCATATTTGACTCAAAATTTAGGTTCATATTTAACCAGTGTTCAAACAAAAGGTTCATATTTGACTCGTATTTTAGGTTCATATTTGATCTGGGTTCAAACAACGGGTTCATATTTTACTCGAAGTTTAGGCTCATATTTGACCTGGGTTCAAACAATGGCTTCATATTTGACTCAAAGTTTAGGTTCACATATCACTTGGGTTCAAACAACGGGTTCATATTTGACTCGAAGTTTAGGTTCATATTTGACCTTGGTTCAAATAACAGGTTCATGTTTGACTCGAAGTTTAGGTTCATATCTGACCTGGTTTCAAACAACGGGTTCATATTTGACTCGAAGTTTAGGTTCATATTTGACCTGCGTTCAAACAACGGGTGTATATTTGACTCAAAGTTTAGGTTCATATCTGACCTGGTTTCAAACAACGGGTTCATATTTGACTCGAAGTTTAGGTTAACATTTGACCTGGGTTCAAACAACGGGTTCATGTTTGACTCGAATTTTAGGTTCATATCTTACCTGGTTTCAAACAACGGGTTCATATTTGACTCGAAGTTTAGGTTCACATTTGACCTGGATTCAAACAACGGGTTCATATTTGACTCGAAGTTTATGTTCATATAACCTGGGTTCAAACAACGGGTTCATGTTTGACTCAAAGTTTAGGTTTATATTTTACCTGGGTTCAAACAACGGGTTTATATTTGAATCGAAGTTTAGGTTCATATTTAACCTCTGTTCAAACAGCGGGTTCATATTTGACTCGAAGTTTAGATTCCTATCTGACCTGGTTTCAAACAACGGGTTCATATTTGACTCGAAGTTTATGTTCACTTTTGACCTAGGTTCAAACAACGGGTTCATGTTTGACTCAAAGTTTAGGTTCATATCTGACCTGGTTTTAAACAAATGGTTCATATTTGACTCGAAGTTTAGGTTCACATTTGACTTGGGTTCAAACAACGGGTTCATATTTGACTCAAATTTTAGGTTCACATTGGATCTGGGTTCAAACAACGGGTTCATATTTGACTCGAAGTTTAGGGTCATATTTAACCTGGGTTCAAACAACGGGTTCATGTTTGACTCGAAGTTTAGGTTCATGTCCGACTTGGTTTCAAACAACGGGTTCATATTTGACATAAAGTTTAAGTTCATATTTAACCTGGGTTCAAACAACGGGTTCATATTTGACTCGAAGTTTAGGTTCATATCTGACCTAGTTTCAAACAACGGGTTGATATTTGACTCGAAGTTTAGGTTCACATTTGAGCTGGGTTCAAACAACGGTTTCATGTTTGACTCGAAGTTTTGGTTCATATTTGACCTGGTTTCCAACAACGGGTTCATATTTGACTCGAAGTTTAGGTTCACATTTGACCTGGGTTCAAACAACGGGTTCATATTTGACTCGAAGTTTAGGTTCACATTTGACCTGGGTTCAAACAATGGGTTCATGTTTGACTCGAAGTTTAGGTTCATATTTGACCTGGGTTCAAACAACGGGTTCATATTTGACTCAAAATTTAGGTTCATATTTAACCAGTGTTCAAACAAAAGGTTCATATTTGACTCGTATTTTAGGTTCATATTTGACCTGGGTTCAAACAACGGGTTCATATTTTACTCGAAGTTTAGGCTCATATTTGACCTGGGTTCAAACAATGGCTTCATATTTGACTCAAAGTTTAGGTTCACATATGACTTGGGTTCAAACAACGGGTTCATATTTGACTCGAAGTTTAGGTTCATATTTGACCTTGGTTCAAATAACAGGTTCATGTTTGACTCGAAGTTTAGGTTCATATCTGACCTGGTTTCAAACAACGGGTTCATATTTGACTCGAAGTTTAGGTTCATATTTGACCTGCGTTCAAACAACGGGTGTATATTTGACTCAAAGTTTAGGTTCATATCTGACCTGGTTTCAAACAACGGGTTCATATTTGACTCGAAGTTTAGGTTAACATTTGACCTGGGTTCAAACAACGGGTTCATGTTTGACTCGAATTTTAGGTTCATATCTTACCTGGTTTCAAACAACGGGTTCATATTTGACTCGAAGTTTAGGTTCACATTTGACCTGGATTCAAACAACGGGTTCATATTTGAATCGAAGTTTATGTTCATATAACCTGGGTTCAAACAACGGGTTCATGTTTGACTCAAAGTTTAGGTTTATATTTTACCTGGGTTCAAACAACGGGTTTATATTTGAATCGAAGTTTAGGTTCATATTTAACCTCTGTTCAAACAGCGGGTTCATATTTGACTCGAAGTTTAGATTCCTATCTGACCTGGTTTCAAACAACGGGTTCATATTTGACTCGAAGTTTATGTTCACTTTTGACCTAGGTTCAAACAACGGGTTCATGTTTGACTCAAAGTTTAGGTTCATATCTGACCTGGTTTTAAACAAAGGGTTCATATTTGACTCGAAGTTTAGGTTCACATTTGACTTGGGTTCAAACAACGGGTTCATATTTGACTCAAATTTTAGGTTCACATTGGCCCTGGGTTCAAACAACGGGTTCATATTTGACTCGAAGTTTAGGGTCATATTTAACCTGGGTTCAAACAACGGGTTCATGTTTGACTCGAAGTTTAGGTTCATGTCCGACTTGGTTTCAAACAACGGGTTCATATTTGACATAAAGTTTAAGTTCATATTTAACCTGGGTTCAAACAACGGGTTCATATTTGACTCGAAGTTTAGGTTCATATCTGACCTAGTTTCAAACAACGGGTTGATATTTGACTCGAAGTTTAGGTTCACATTTGAGCTGGGTTCAAACAACGGTTTCATGTTTGACTCGAAGTTTTGGTTCATATTTGACCTGGTTTCCAACAACGGGTTCATATTTGACTCGAAGTTTAGGTTCACATTTGACCTGGGTTCAAACAACGGGTTCATATTTGACTCGAAGTTTAGGTTCACATTTGACCTGGGTTCAAACAATGGGTTCATGTTTGACTCGAAGTTTAGGTTCATATTTGACCTGGGTTCAAACAACGGGTTCATATTTGACTCAAAATTTAGGTTCATATTTAACCAGTGTTCAAACAAAAGGTTCATATTTGACTCGTATTTTAGGTTCATATTTGACCTGGGTTCAAACAACGGGTTCATATTTTACTCGAAGTTTAGGCTCATATTTGACCTGGGTTCAAACAATGGCTTCATATTTGACTCAAAGTTTAGGTTCGCATATGACTTGGGTTCAAACAACGGGTTCATATTTGACTCGAAGTTTAGGTTCATATTTGACCTTGGTTCAAATAACAGGTTCATGTTTGACTCGAAGTTTAGGTTCATATCTGACCTGGTTTCAAACAACGGGTTCATATTTGACTCGAAGTTTAGGTTCATATTTGACCTGCGTTCAAACAACGGGTGTATATTTGACTCAAAGTTTAGGTTCATATCTGACCTGGTTTCAAACAACGGGTTCATATTTGACTCGAAGTTTAGGTTAACATTTGACCTGGGTTCAAACAACGGGTTCATGTTTGACTCGAATTTTAGGTTCATATCTTACCTGGTTTCAAACAACGGGTTCATATTTGACTCGAAGTTTAGGTTCACATTTGACCTGGATTCAAACAACGGGTTCATATTTGACTCGAAGTTTATGTTCATATAACCTGGGTTCAAACAACGGGTTCATGTTTGACTCAAAGTTTAGGTTTATATTTTACCTGGGTTCAAACAACGGGTTTATATTTGAATCGAAGTTTAGGTTCATATTTAACCTCTGTTCAAACAGCGGGTTCATATTTGACTCGAAGTTTAGATTCCTATCTGACCTGGTTTCAAACAACGGGTTCATATTTGACTCGAAGTTTATGTTCACTTTTGACCTAGGTTCAAACAACGGGTTCATGTTTGACTCAAAGTTTAGGTTCATATCTGACCTGGTTTTAAACAAAGGGTTCATATTTGACTCGAAGTTTAGGTTCACATTTGACTTGGGTTCAAACAACGGGTTCATATTTGACTCAAATTTTAGGTTCACATTGGCCCTGGGTTCAAACAACGGGTTCATATTTGACTCGATGTTTAGGGTCATATTTAACCTGGGTTCAAACAACGGGTTCATGTTTGACTCGAAGTTTAGGTTCATGTCCGACTTGGTTTCAAACAACGGGTTCATATTTGACATAAAGTTTAAGTTCATATTTAACCTGGGTTCAAACAACGGGTTCATATTTGACTCGAAGTTTAGGTTCATATCTGACCTAGTTTCAAACAACGGGTTCATATTTGACTCGAAGTTTAGGTTCACATTTGAGCTGGGTTCAAACAACGGTTTCAAGTTTGACTCGAAGTTTTGGTTCATATTTGACCTGGTTTCCAACAACGGGTTCATATTTGACTCGAAGTTTAGGTTCACATTTGACCTGGTTTCAAACAACGGGTTCATATTTGACTCGAAGTTTAGGTTCACATTTGACCTGGGTTCAAACAATGGGTTCATGTTTGACTCGAAGTTTAGGTTCATATTTGACCTGGGTTCAAACAACGGGTTCATATTTGACTCAAAATTTAGGTTCATATTTAACCAGTGTTCAAACAAAAGGTTCATATTTGACTCGTATTTTAGGTTCATATTTGACCTGGGTTCAAACAACGGCTTCATATTTTACTCGAAGTTTAGGCTCATATTTGACCTGGGTTCAAACAATGGCTTCATATTTGACTCAAAGTTTAGGTTCATATCTGACCTGGTTTCAAACAGCGGGTTAATATTTGACTCGAAGTTTAGGTTCACATTTGACCTGGGTTCAAACAACGGGTTCATATTTGACTCAAAGTTTAGGTTCACATTTTCCCTGTGTTTAAACAACGGGTTCGTATTTGACTCAAAGTTTAGGTTCACATTTGACCTGGGTTCAAACAACGGGTTCATATTTGACTCGAAGTTTAGGTTCACATGTGACTTGGGTTCAAACAACGGGTTCATATTTGACTCCAACTTTAGGTTCATATTTGACCTGGGTTCAAACAACAGGTTCATATTTGACTCGAATTTTAGGTTCATATCTGACCTGGTTTCAAACAACGGGTTCATATTTGACTCGAAGTTTAGGTTCATATTTGACCTGCGTTCAAACAACGGGTTTATATTTGCCTCAAAGTTTAGGTTCATATTTGACCTGGGTTCAAACAACGGGTACATATTTGACTCGAAGTTTAGGTTCATATTTAACCTGTGTTAAAACAAAAGGTTCATATTTGACTCGTAGTTTAGATTCATATTTGACCTGGGTTCAATCAACGGGTTCATATTTTACTCGAATTTTAGGCTCATATTTGACTTGGGTTCAAATAATGGCTTCATATTTGACTCGAAGTTTAGGTTCATATCTGACCTGGTTTCAAACAACGGGTTCATATTTGACTCGAAGTTTAGGTTCACATTTGACCTGGGTTCAAACAACGGGTTCATATTTGACTCGAAGTTTAGGTTCATATTTGCCCTGGGTTCAAACAACGGGTTCGTATTTGACTCAAAGTTTAGGCTCACATTTGACCTGGGTTCAAACAACGGGTTCATGTTTGACTCGAAGTTTAGGTTCATATCGGGCCTGGTTTCAAACAACGGGTTCATATTTGACTCGAAGTTTAGGTTCACATTTGACCTGGGTTCAAACAACGGGTTCCAATTTGGCTCGAAGTTTAGCTTCACATTTGACCTGGGTTCAAACGACGGGTTCGTATTTGACTCAAAGTTTAGGTTCACATTTGACCTGGGTTCAAACAACGGGTTCATTTTTGACTCGAAGTTTAGGTTCATATCGGACCTGGTTTCAAACAATGGGTTCATATTTGACTCAAAGTTTAGGTTCATGTCTGACCTGGTTTCAAACAACGGGTTCATATTTGGCTCGAAGTTTGGGTTCACATTTGACCTGGGTTCAAACAACGGGTTCATGTTTGACTCGAAGTTTAGGTTCATATCGGACCTGGTTTCAAACAACGGGTTCATATTTGACTCGAAGTTTAGGTTCATATTTGACCTGCGTTCAAACAACGAGTTTATATTTGACTCAAAGTTTAGGTTCATATCTGACCTGGTTTCAAACAACGGGTTCATATTTGACTCGAAGTTTAGGTTCACATTTGACTTGGATTCAAACAACGGGTTCATGTTTGACTCGAATTTTAGGTTCATATCTTACCTGGTGTCAAACAAAGGGTTCATATTTGACTCGAAGTTTAGGTTCAAATTTGGCTTGGGTTCAAACAACGGGTTTATATTTGACTCGAAGTTTATGTTCATATAACCTGGGTTCAAACAAACGGTTCATATTTGACTCGAAATTTAAGTTCATACCTAACCTGGTTTCAAACAACGGGTTCGTATTTGACTGGAAATTTAGGTTCACATTTGTCCTGGGTTTAAACAAAGGGTTCATGTTTGACTCGAAGTTTAGGTTCATATCTGACCTGGTTTCAAACAGCGGGTCCATATTTGACTCGAAGTTTAGGTTCACATTTGACCTGGGTTCAAACAACGGGTTCATATTTGACTCAAAGTTTAGGTTCACATTTTCCCTGTGTTTAAACAACGGGTTCGTATTTGACTCAAAGTTTAGGTTCACATTTGACCTGGGTTCAAACAATGGCTTCATATTTGACTCAAAGTTTAGGTTCACATATGACTTGGGTTCAAACAATGGGTTCATATTTGACTCGAAGTTTAGGTTCATATTTGACCTTGGTTCAAATAACAGGTTCATGTTTGACTCGAAGTTTAGGTTCATATCTGACCTGGTTTCAAACAACGGGTTCATATTTGACTCGAAGTTTAGGTTCATATTTGACCTGCGTTCAAACAACGGGTGTATATTTGACTCAAAGTTTAGGTTCATATCTGACCTGGTTTCAAACAACGGGTTCATATTTGACTCGAAGTTTAGGTTAACATTTGACCTGGGTTCAAACAACGGGTTCATGTTTGACTCGAATTTTAGGTTCATATCTTACCTGGTTTCAAACAACGGGTTCATATTTGACTCGAAGTTTAGGTTCACATTTGACCTGGATTCAAACAACGGGTTCATATTTGACTCGAAGTTTATGTTCATATAACCTGGGTTCAAACAACACGTTCATGTTTGACTCAAAGTTTAGGTTTATATTTTACCTGGGTTCAAACAACGGGTTTATATTTGAATCGAAGTTTAGGTTCATATTTAACCTCTGTTCAAACAGCGGGTTCATATTTGACTCGAAGTTTAGGCTCATATTTGACTTGGGTTCAAATAATGGCTTCATATTTGACTCGAAGTTTAGGTTCATATCTGACCTGGTTTCAAACAACGGGTTCATATTTGACTCGAAGTTTAGGTTCACATTTGACCTGGGTTCAAACAACGGGTTCATATTTGACTCGAAGTTTAGGTTCATATTTGCCCTGGGTTCAAACAACGGGTTCGTATTTGACTCAAAGTTTAGGCTCACATTTGACCTGGGTTCAAACAACGGGTTCATGTTTGACTCGAAGTTTAGGTTCATATCGGGCCTGGTTTCAAACAACGGGTTCATATTTGACTCGAAGTTTAGGTTCACATTTGACCTGGGTTCAAACAACGGGTTCCTATTTGGCTCGAAGTTTAGCTTCACATTTGACCTGGGTTCAAACGACGGGTTCGTATTTGACTCAAAGTTTAGGTTCACATTTGACCTGGGTTCAAACAACGGGTTCATTTTTGACTCGAAGTTTAGGTTCATATCGGACCTGGTTTCAAACAATGGGTTCATATTTGACTCAAAGTTTAGGTTCATGTCTGACCTGGTTTCAAACAACGGGTTCATATTTGGCTCGAAGTTTGGGTTCACATTTGACCTGGGTTCAAACAACGGGTTCATGTTTGACTCGAAGTTTAGGTTCATATCGGACCTGGTTTCAAACAACGGGTTCATATTTGACTCGAAGTTTAGGTTCATATTTGACCTGCGTTCAAACAACGAGTTTATATTTGACTCAAAGTTTAGGTTCATATCTGACCTGGTTTCAAACAACGGGTTCATATTTGACTCGAAGTTTAGGTTCACATTTGACTTGGATTCAAACAACGGGTTCATGTTTGACTCGAATTTTAGGTTCATATCTTACCTGGTGTCAAACAAAGGGTTCATATTTGACTCGAAGTTTAGGTTCAAATTTGGCTTGGGTTCAAACAACGGGTTTATATTTGACTCGAAGTTTATGTTCATATAACCTGGGTTCAAACAAAAGGTTCATATTTGACTCGAAATTTAAGTTCATACCTAACCTGGTTTCAAACAACGGGTTCGTATTTGACTGGAAATTTAGGTTCACATTTGTCCTGGGTTTAAACAAAGGGTTCATGTTTGGCTCGAAGTTTAGGTTCATATCTGACCTGGTTTCAAACAGCGGGTCCATATTTGACTCGAAGTTTAGGTTCACATTTGACCTGGGTTCAAACAACGGGTTCATATTTGACTCAAAGTTTAGGTTCACATTTTCCTTGTGTTTAAACAACGGGTTCGTATTTGACTCAAAGTTTAGGTTCACATTTGACCTGGGTTCAAACAATGGCTTCATATTTGACTCAAAGTTTAGGTTCAGATATGACTTGGGTTCAAACAATGGGTTCATATTTGACTCGAAGTTTAGGTTCATATTTGACCTTGGTTCAAATAACAGGTTCATGTTTGACTCGAAGTTTAGGTTCATATCTGACCTGGTTTCAAACAACGGGTTCATATTTGACTCGAAGTTTAGGTTCATATTTGACCTGCGTTCAAACAACGGGTGTATATTTGACTCAAAGTTTAGGTTCATATCTGACCTGGTTTCAAACAACGGGTTCATATTTGACTCGAAGTTTAGGTTAACATTTGACCTGGGTTCAAACAACGGGTTCATGTTTGACTCGAATTTTAGGTTCATATCTTACCTGGTTTCAAACAACGGGTTCATATTTGACTCGAAGTTTAGGTTCACATTTGACCTGGATTCAAACAACGGGTTCATATTTGACTCGAAGTTTATGTTCATATAACCTGGGTTCAAACAACGGGTTCATGTTTGACTGAAAGTTTAGGTTTATATTTTACCTGGGTTCAAACAACGGGTTTATATTTGAATCGAAGTTTAGGTTCATATTTAACCTCTGTTCAAACAGCGGGTTCATATTTGACTCGAAGTTTAGATTCCTATCTGACCTGGTTTCAAACAACGGGTTCATATTTGACTCGAAGTTTATGTTCACTTTTGACCTAGGTTCAAACAACGGGTTCATGTTTGACTCAAAGTTTAGGTTCATATCTGACCTGCTTTTAAACAAAGGGTTCATATTTGACTCGAAGTTTAGGTTCACATTTGACTTGGGTTCAAACAACGGGTTCATATTTGACTCAAATTTTAGGTTCACATTGGCCCTGGGTTCAAACAACGGGTTCATATTTGACTCGAAGTTTAGGGTCATATTTAACCTGGGTTCAAACAACGGGTTCATGTTTGACTCGAAGTTTAGGTTCATGTCCGACTTGGTTTCAAACAACGGGTTCATATTTGACATAAAGTTTAAGTTCATATTTAACCTGGGTTCAAACAACGGGTTCATATTTGACTCGAAGTTTAGGTTCATATCTGACCTAGTTTCAAACAACGGGTTGATATTTGACTCGAAGTTTAGGTTCACATTTGAGCTGGGTTCAAACAACGGTTTCATGTTTGACTCGAAGTTTTGGTTCATATTTGACCTGGTTTCCAACAACGGGTTCATATTTGACTCGAAGTTTAGGTTCACATTTGACCTGGGTTCAAACAACGGGTTCATATTTGACTCGAAGTTTAGGTTCACATTTGACCTGGGTTCAAACAATGGGTTCATGTTTGACTCGAAGTTTAGGTTCATATTTGACCTGGGTTCAAACAACGGGTTCATATTTGACTCAAAATTTAGGTTCATATTTAACCAGTGTTCAAACAAAAGGTTCATATTTGACTCGTATTTTAGGTTCATATTTGACCTGGGTTCAAACAACGGGTTCATATTTTACTCGAAGTTTAGGCTCATATTTGACCTGGGTTCAAACAATGGCTTCATATTTGACTCAAAGTTTAGGTTCATATCTGACCTGGTTTCAAACAACGGGTTCATATTTGACTCGAAGTTTAGGTTCACATTTGACCTGGGTTCAAACAACGGGTTCATATTTGACTCGAAGTTTAGGTTCATATTTGCCCTGGGTTCAAACAACGGGTTCGTATTTGACTCAAAGTTTAGGCTCACATTTGACCTGGGTTCAAACAACGGGTTCATATTTGACTCGAAGTTTAGGTTCATATTTGACCTGGGTTCAAACAACGGGTTCATATTTGACTCAAAATTTAGGTTCATATTTAACCAGTGTTCAAACAAAAGGTTCATATTTGACTCGTATTTTAGGTTCATATTTGACCTGGGTTCAAACAACGGGTTCATATTTTACTCGAAGTTTAGGCTCATATTTGACCTGGGTTCAAACAATGGCTTCATATTTGACTCAAAGTTTAGGTTCATATCTGACCTGGTTTCAAACAACGGGTTCATATTTGACTCGAAGTTTAGGTTCACATTTGACCTGGGTTCAAACAACGGGTTCATATTTGACTCGAAGTTTAGGTTCATATTTGACCTGGGTTCAAACAACGGGTACATATTTGACTCGAAGTTTAGGTTCATATTTAACCTATGTTCAAACAAAAGGTTCATATTTGACTCGTAGTTTAGATTCATATTTGACCTGGGTTCAAACAACGGGTTCATATTTTACTCGAAGTTTAGGCTCATATTTGACTTGGGTTCAAATAATGGCTTCATATTTGACTCGAAGTTTAGGTTCATATCTGACCTGGTTTCAAACAACGGGTTCATATTTGACTCGAAGTTTAGGTTCACATTTGACCTGGGTTCAAACAACGGGTTCATATTTGACTCGAAGTTTAGGTTCATATTTGCCATGGGTTCAAACAACGGGTTCGTATTTGACTCAAAGTTTAGGCTCACATTTGACCTGGGTTCAAACAACGGGTTCATGTTTGACTCGAAGTTTAGGTTCATATCGGGCCTGGTTTCAAACAACGGGTTCATATTTGACTCGAAGTTTAGGTTCACATTTGACCTGGGTTCAAACAACGGGTTCCTATTTGGCTCGAAGTTTAGCTTCACATTTGACCTGGGTTCAAACGACGGGTTCGTATTTGACTCAAAGTTTAGGTTCACATTTGACCTGGGTTCAAACAACGGGTTCATTTTTGACTCGAAGTTTAGGTTCATATCGGACCTGGTTTCAAACAATGGGTTCATATTTGACTCAAAGTTTAGGTTCATGTCTGACCTGGTTTCAAACAACGGGTTCATATTTGGCTCGAAGTTTGGGTTCACATTTGACCTGGGTTCAAACAACGGGTTCATGTTTGACTCGAAGTTTAGGTTCATATCGGACCTGGTTTCAAACAACGGGTTCATATTTGACTCGAAGTTTAGGTTCATATTTGACCTGCGTTCAAACAACGAGTTTATATTTGACTCAAAGTTTAGGTTCATATCTGACCTGGTTTCAAACAACGGGTTCATATTTGACTCGAAGTTTAGGTTCACATTTGACTTGGATTCAAACAACGGGTTCATGTTTGATTCGAATTTTAGGTTCATATCTTACCTGGTGTCAAACAAAGGGTTCATATTTGACTCGAAGTTTAGGTTAAAATTTGGCTTGGGTTCAAACAACGGGTTTATATTTGACTCGAAGTTTATGTTCATATAACCTGGGTTCAAACAAAAGGTTCATATTTGACTCGAAATTTAAGTTCATACCTAACCTGGTTTCAAACAAAGGGTTCGTATTTGACTGGAAATTTAGGTTCACATTTGTCCTGGGTTTAAACAAAGGGTTCATGTTTGACTCGAAGTTTAGGTTCATATCTGACCTGGTTTCAAACAGCGGGTTCATATTTGACTCGAAGTTTAGGTTCACATTTGACCTGGGTTCAAACAACGGGTTCATATTTGACTCAAAGTTTAGGTTCACATTTACCCTGTGTTTAAACAACGGGTTCGTATTTGACTCAAAGTTTAGGTTCACATTTGACCTGGGTTCAAACAATGGCTTCATATTTGACTCAAAGTTTAGGTTCACATATGACTTGGGTTCAAACAATGGGTTCATATTTGACTCGAAGTTTAGGTTCATATTTGACCTTGGTTCAAATAACAGGTTCATGTTTGACTCGAAGTTTAGGTTCATATCTGACCTGGTTTCAAACAACGGGTTCATATTTGACTCGAAGTTTAGGTTCATATTTGACCTGCGTTCAAACAACGGGTGTATATTTGACTCAAAGTTTAGGTTCATATCTGACCTGGTTTCAATCAACGGGTTCATATTTGACTCGAAGTTTAGGTTAACATTTGACCTGGGTTCAAACAACGGGTTCATGTTTGACTCGAATTTTAGGTTCATATCTTACCTGGTTTCAAACAACGGGTTCATATTTGACTCGAAGTTTAGGTTCACATTTGACCTGGATTCAAACAACGGGTTCATATTTGACTCGAAGTTTATGTTCATATAACCTGGGTTCAAACAACGGGTTCATGTTTGACTCAAAGTTTAGGTTTATATTTTACCTGGGTTCAAACAACGGGTTTATATTTGAATCGAAGGTTAGGTTCATATTTAACCTCTGTTCAAACAGCGGGTTCATATTTGACTCGAAGTTTAGATTCCTATCTGACCTGGTTTCAAACAACGGGTTCATATTTGACTCGAAGTTTATGTTCACTTTTGACCTAGGTTCAAACAACGGGTTCATGTTTGACTCAAAGTTTAGGTTCATATCTGACCTGGTTTTAAACAAAGGGTTCATATTTGACTCGAAGTTTAGGTTCACATTTGACTTGGGTTCAAACAACGGGTTCATATTTGACTCAAATTTTAGGTTCACATTGGCCCTGGGTTCAAACAACGGGTTCATATTTGACTCGAAGTTTAGGGTCATATTTAACCTGGGTTCAAACAACGGGTTCATGTTTGACTCGAAGTTTAGGTTCATGTCCGACTTGGTTTCAAACAACGGGTTCATATTTGACTTAAAGTTTAAGTTCATATTTAACCTGGGTTCAAACAACGGGTTCATATTTGACTCGAAGTTTAGGTTCATATCTGACCTAGTTTCAAACAACGGGTTGATATTTGACTCGAAGTTTAGGTTCACATTTGAGCTGGGTTCAAACAACGGTTTCATGTTTGACTCGAAGTTTTGGTTCATATTTGACCTGGTTTCCAACAACGGGTTCATATTTGACTCGAAGTTTAGGTTCACATTTGACCTGGGTTCAAACAACGGGTTCATATTTGACTCGAAGTTTAGGTTCACATTTGACCTGGGTTCAAACAATGGGTTCATGTTTGACTCGAAGTTTAGGTTCATATTTGACCTGGGTTCAAGCAACGGGTTCATATTTGACTCAAAATTTAGGTTCATATTTAACCAGTGTTCAAACAAAAGGTTCATATTTGACTCGTATTTTAGGTTCATATTTGACCTGGGTTCAAACAACGGGTTCATATTTTACTCGAAGTTTAGGCTCATATTTGACCTGGGTTCAAACAATGGCTTCATATTTGACTCGAAGTTTAGGTTCATATCTGACCTGGTTTCAAACAGCGGGTTCATATTTGACTCGAAGTTTAGGTTCACATTTGACCTGGGTTCAAACAACGGGTTCATATTTGACTCAAAGTTTAGGTTCACATTTTCCCTGTGTTTAAACAACGGGTTCGTATTTGACTCAAAGTTTAGGTTCACATTTGACCTGGGTTCAAACAACGGGTTCATATTTGACTCGAAGTTTAGGTTCACATGTGACTTGGGTTCAAACAACGGGTTCATATTTGACTCCAAGTTTAGGTTCATATTTGACCTAGGTTCAAACAACAGGTTCATAGTTGACTCGAAGTTTAGGTTCATATCTGACCTGGTTTCAAACAACGGGTTCATATTTGACTCGAAGTTTAGGTTCATATTTGACCTGCGTTCAAACAACGGGTTTATATTTGCCTCAAAGTTTAGGTTCATATTTGACCTGGGTTCAAACAACGGGTACATATTTGACTCGAAGTTTAGGTTCATATTTAACCTGTGTTCAAACAAAAGGTTCATATTTGACTCGTAGTTTAGGTTCATATTTGCCATGGGTTCAAACAACGGGTTCGTATTTGACTCAAAGTTTAGGCTCACATTTGACCTGGGTTCAAACAACGGGTTCATGTTTGACTCGAAGTTTAGGTTCATATCGGGCCTGGTTTCAAACAACGGGTTCATATTTGACTCGAAGTTTAGGTTCACATTTGACCTGGGTTCAAACAACGGGTTCCTATTTGGCTCGAAGTTTAGCTTCACATTTGACCTGGGTTCAAACGACGGGTTCGTATTTGACTCAAAGTTTAGGTTCACATTTGACCTGGGTTCAAACAACGGGTTCATTTTTGACTCGAAGTTTAGGTTCATATCGGACCTGGTTTCAAACAATGGGTTCATATTTGACTCAAAGTTTAGGTTCATGTCTGACCTGGTTTCAAACAACGGGTTCATATTTGGCTCGAAGTTTGGGTTCACATTTGACCTGGGTTCAAACAACGGGTTCATGTTTGACTCGAAGTTTAGGTTCATATCGGACCTGGTTTCAAACAACGGGTTCATATTTGACTCGAAGTTTAGGTTCATATTTGACCTGCGTTCAAACAACGAGTTTATATTTGACTCAAAGTTTAGGTTCATATCTAACCTGGTTTCAAACAACGGGTTCATATTTGACTCGAAGTTTAGGTTCACATTTGACTTGGATTCAAACAACGGGTTCATGTTTGATTCGAATTTTAGGTTCATATCTTACCTGGTGTCAAACAAAGGGTTCATATTTGACTCGAAGTTTAGGTTCAAATTTGGCTTGGGTTCAAACAACGGGTTTATATTTGACTCGAAGTTTATGTTCATATAACCTGGGTTCAAACAAAAGGTTCATATTTGACTCGAAATTTAAGTTCATACCTAACCTGGTTTCAAACAACGGGTTCGTATTTGACTGGAAATTTAGGTTCACATTTGTCCTGGGTTTAAACAAAGGGTTCATGTTTGACTCGAAGTTTAGGTTCATATCTGACCTGGTTTCAAACAGCGGGTTCATATTTGACTCGAAGTTTAGGTTCACATTTGACCTGGGTTCAAACAACGGGTTCATATTTGACTCAAAGTTTAGGTTCACATTTACCCTGTGTTTAAACAACGGGTTCGTATTTGACTCAAAGTTTAGGTTCACATTTGACCTGGGTTCAAACAATGGCTTCATATTTGACTCAAAGTTTAGGTTCACATATGACTTGGGTTCAAACAATGGGTTCATATTTGACTCGAAGTTTAGGTTCATATTTGACCTTGGTTCAAATAACAGGTTCATGTTTGACTCGAAGTTTAGGTTCATATCTGACCTGGTTTCAAACAACGGGTTCATATTTGACTCGAAGTTTAGGTTCATATTTGACCTGCGTTCAAACAACGGGTGTATATTTGACTCAAAGTTTAGGTTCATATCTGACCTGGTTTCAAACAACGGGTTCATATTTGACTCGAAGTTTAGGTTAACATTTGACCTGGGTTCAAACAACGGGTTCATGTTTGACTCGAATTTTAGGTTCATATCTTACCTGGTTTCAAACAACGGGTTCATATTTGACTCGAAGTTTAGGTTCACATTTGACCTGGATTCAAACAACGGGTTCATATTTGACTCGAAGTTTATGTTCATATAACCTGGGTTCAAACAACGGGTTCATGTTTGACTCAAAGTTTAGGTTTATATTTTACCTGGGTTCAAACAACGGGTTTATATTTGAATCGAAGGTTAGGTTCATATTTAACCTCTGTTCAAACAGCGGGTTCATATTTGGCTCGAAGTTTAGATTCCTATCTGACCTGGTTTCAAACAACGGGTTCATATTTGACTCGAAGTTTATGTTCACTTTTGACCTAGGTTCAAACAACGGGTTCATGTTTGACTCAAAGTTTAGGTTCATATCTGACCTGGTTTTAAACAAAGGGTTCATATTTGACTCGAAGTTTAGGTTCACATTTGACTTGGGTTCAAACAACGGGTTCATATTTGACTCAAATTTTAGGTTCACATTGGCCCTGGGTTCAAACAACGGGTTCATATTTGACTCGAAGTTTAGGGTCATATTTAACCTGGGTTCAAACAACGGGTTCATGTTTGACTCGAAGTTTAGGTTCATGTCCGACTTGGTTTCAAACAACGGGTTCATATTTGACTTAAAGTTTAAGTTCATATTTAACCTGGGTTCAAACAACGGGTTCATATTTGACTCGAAGTTTAGGTTCATATCTGACCTAGTTTCAAACAACGGGTTGATATTTGACTCGAAGTTTAGGTTCACATTTGAGCTGGGTTCAAACAACGGTTTCATGTTTGACTCGAAGTTTTGGTTCATATTTGACCTGGTTTCCAACAACGGGTTCATATTTGACTCGAAGTTTAGGTTCACATTTGACCTGGGTTCAAACAACGGGTTCATATTTGACTCGAAGTTTAGGTTCACATTTGACCTGGGTTCAAACAATGGGTTCATGTTTGACTCGAAGTTTAGGTTCATATTTGACCTGGGTTCAAGCAACGGGTTCATATTTGACTCAAAATTTAGGTTCATATTTAACCAGTGTTCAAACAAAAGGTTCATATTTGACTCGTATTTTAGGTTCATATTTGACCTGGGTTCAAACAACGGGTTCATATTTTACTCGAAGTTTAGGCTCATATTTGACCTGGGTTCAAACAATGGCTTCATATTTGACTCGAAGTTTAGGTTCATATCTGACCTGGTTTCAAACAGCGGGTTCATATTTGACTCGAAGTTTAGGTTCACATTTGACCTGGGTTCAAACAACGGGTTCATATTTGACTCAAAGTTTAGGTTCACATTTTCCCTGTGTTTAAACAACGGGTTCGTATTTGACTCAAAGTTTAGGTTCACATTTGACCTGGGTTCAAACAACGGGTTCATATTTGACTCGAAGTTTAGGTTCACATGTGACTTGGGTTCAAACAACGGGTTCATATTTGACTCCAAGTTTAGGTTCATATTTGACCTGGGTTCAAACAACAGGTTCATATTTGACTCGAAGTTTAGGTTCATATCTGACCTGGTTTCAAACAACGGGTTCATATTTGACTCGAAGTTTAGGTTCATATTTGACCTGCGTTCAAACAACGGGTTTATATTTGCCTCAAAGTTTAGGTTCATATTTGACCTGGGTTCAAACAACGGGTACATATTTGACTCGAAGTTTAGGTTCATATTTAACCTGTGTTCAAACAAAAGGTTCATATTTGACTCGTAGTTTAGGTTCATATTTGACCTGGGTTCAAACAACGGGTTCATATTTTACTCGAAGTTTAGGCTCATATTTGACTTGGGTTCAAATAATGGCTTCATATTTGACTCGAAGTTTAGGTTCATATCTGACCTGGTTTCAAACAACGGGTTCATATTTGACTCGAAGTTTAGGTTCACATTTGACCTGGGTTCAAACAACGGGTTCATATTTGACTCGAAGTTTAGGTTCATATTTGCCCTGGGTTCAAACAACGGGTTCGTATTTGAGTCAAAGTTTAGGCTCATATTTGACCTGGGTTCAAACAACGGGTTCATGTTTGACTCGAAGTTTAGGTTCATATCGGGCCTGGTTTCAAACAACGGGTTCATATTTGACTCGAAGTTTAGGTTCACATTTGACCTGGGTTCAAACAACGGGTTCCTGTTTGGCTCGAAGTTTAGCTTCACATTTGACCTGGGTTCAAACGACGGGTTCGTATTTGACTCAAAGTTTAGGTTCACATTTGACCTGGGTTCAAACAACGGGTTCATTTTTTACTCGAAGTTTAGGTTCATATCGGACCTGGTTTCAAACAATGGGTTCATATTTGACTCAAAGTTTAGGTTCATGTCTGACCTGGTTTCAAACAACGGGTTCATATTTGGCTCGAAGTTTGGGTTCACATTTGACCTGGGTTCAAACAACGGGTTCATGTTTGACTCGAAGTTTAGGTTCATATCGGACCTGGTTTCAAACAACGGGTTCATATTTGACTCGAAGTTTAGGTTCATATTTGACCTGCGTTCAAACAACGAGTTTATATTTGACTCAAAGTTTAGGTTCATATCTGACCTGGTTTCAAACAACGGGTTCATATTTGACTCAAAGTTTAGGTTCACATTTGACTTGGATTCAAACAACGGGTTCATGTTTGACTCGAATTTTAGGTTCATATCTTACCTGGTGTCAAACAAAGGGTTCATATTTGACTCGAATTTTAGGTTCAAATTTGGCTTGGGTTCAAACAACGGGTTTATATTTGACTCGAAGTTTATGTTCATATAACCTGGGTTCAAACAAAAGGTTCATATTTGACTCGAAATTTAAGTTCATACCTAACCTGGTTTCAAACAACGGGTTCGTATTTGACTGGAAATTTAGGTTCACATTTGTCCTGGGTTTAAACAAAGGGTTCATGTTTGACTCGAAGTTTAGGTTCATATCTGACCTGGTTTCAAACAGCGGGTTCATATTTGACTCGAAGTTTAGGTTCACATTTGACCTGGGTTCAAACAACGGGTTCATATTTGACTCAAAGTTTAGGTTCACATTTTCCCTGTGTTTAAACAACGGGTTCGTATTTGACTCAAAGTTTAGGTTCACATTTGACCTGGGTTCAAACAACGGGTTCATATTTGACTCGAAGTTTAGGTTTACATGTGACTTGGGTTCAAACAACGGGTTCATATTTGACTCCAAGTTTAGGTTCATATTTGACCTGGGTTCAAACAACAGGTTCATATTTGACTCGAAGTTTAGGTTCATATCTGACCTGGTTTCTAACAACGGGTTCATATTTGACTCGAAGTTTAGGTTCATATTTGACCTGCGTTCAAACAACGGGTTTATATTTGCCTCAAAGTTTAGGTTCATATTTGACCTGGGTTCAAACAACGGGTACATATTTCACTCGAAGTTTAGGTTCATATTTAACCTGTGTTCAAACAAAAGATTCATATTTGACTCGTAGTTTAGGTTCATATTTGACCTGGGTTCAAACAATGGGTTCATATTTTACTCGAAGTTTAGGCTCATATTTGACTTGGGTTCAAACAATGGCTTCATATTTGACTCGAAGTTTAGGTTCATATCTGACCTGGTTTCAAACAACAGGTTCATATTTGACTCGAAGTTTAGGTTCACATTTGACCTGGGTTCAAACAACGGGTTCATATTTGACTAGAAGTTTAGGTTCATATTTGCCCTGGGTTCAAACAACGGGTTCGTATTTGACTCAAAGTTTAGGCTCACATTTGACCTGGGTTCAAACAACGGGTTCATGTTTGACTCGAAGTTTAGGTTCATATCGGGCCTGGTTTCAAACAACGGGTTCATATTTGACTCGAAGTTTAGGTTCACATTTGACCTGGGTTCACACAACGGGTTCCTATTTGGCTCGAAGTTTAGCTTCACATTTGACCTGGGTTCAAACGACGGGTTCGTATTTGACTCAAAGTTTAGGTTCACATTTGACCTGGGTTCAAACAACGGGTTCATGTTTGACTCGAAGTTTAGGTTCATATCGGACCTGGTTTCAAACAATGGGTTCATATTTGACTCAAAGTTTAGGTTCATGTCTGACCTGGTTTCAAACAACGGGTTCATATTTGGCTCGAAGTTTGGGTTCACATTTGACCTGGGTTCAAACAACGGGTTCATGTTTGACTCGAAGTTTAGGTTCATATCGGACCTGGTTTCAAACAACGGGTTCATATTTGACTCGAAGTTTAGGTTCATATTTGACCTGCGTTCAAACAACGAGTTTATATTTGACTCAAAGTTTAGGTTCATATCTGACCTGGTTTCAAACAACGGGTTCATATTTGACTTGAAGTTTAGGTTCACATTTGACTTGGATTCAAACAACGAGTTCATGTTTGACTCGAATTTTAGGTTCATATCTTACCTGGTGTCAAACAAAGGGTTCATATTTGACTCGAAGTTTAGGTTCAAATTTGGCTTGGGTTCAAACAACGGGTTTATATTTGACTCGAAGTTTATGTTCATATAACCTGGGTTCAAACAAAAGGTTCATATTTGACTCGAAATTTAAGTTCATACCTAACCTGGTTTCAAACAACGGGTTCGTATTTGACTGGAAATTTAGGTTCACATTTGTCCTGGGTTTAAACAAAGGGTTCATGTTTGACTCGAAGTTTAGGTTCATATCTCACCTGGTTTTAAACAACGGGTTCATATTTGGCTCAAAGTTTAGGTTCACATTTGACCTGGGTTCAAACAACGGGTTCATGTTTGACTCGAAGTTTAGTTTCACATTTGACCTGGGTTCAAACAATGGGTTCATGTTTGACTCGAAGTTTAGGTTCATATCTGACCTGGTTTCAAACAACGGGTTCATATTTGACTCGAAGTTTAGGTTCACATTTGTCCTGGGTTTAAACAAAGGGTTCATGTTTGACTCGAAGTTTAGGTTCATATCTGACCTGGTTTCAAACAACGGGTTCATATTTGGCTCAAAGTTTAGGTTCACATTTGACCTGGGTTCAAACAACGGGTTCATATTTGACTCAAAGTTTAGTTTCAAATTTACCCTGGGTTTAAACAGCGGGTTCATGTTTGACTCGAAGTTTAGTTTCACATTTGACTTGGGTTCAAACAACGGGTTCATGTTTGACTCGAAGTTTAGGTTCATATCTGACCTGGTTTCAAACAACGGGTTCATATTGTACTCGAAGTTTAGGTTCACATTTGACCTGGGTTCAAACAACGGGTTCATATTTGACTCGAAGTTTAGGTTCACATTTGACTTGGGTTCAAACAATGGCTTCATATTTGACTCAAAGTTTAGGTTCACATTAGACCTGGGTTCAAACAACGGGTTCATATTTGACTCGAAGTTTAGGTTCACATTGGCCCTGGGTTCAAACAACGGGTTCATATTTGACTCGAAGTTTAGGTTCATATTTGACCTGGGTTCAAACAACGGGTTCATGTTTGACTCGAAGTTTAGGTTCATGTCTGACTTGGTTTCAAACAACGGGTTCATATTTAACTCAAAGTTTAGGTTCATATTTGACCTGGGTTCAAACAACGGGTTCATATTCGACTCGAAGTTTAGGTTCATATCTGACCTAGTTTCAAACAACGGGTTGATATTTGACTCGAAGTTTAGGTTCACATTTGAGCTGGGTTCAAACAACGGTTTCATGTTTGACTCGAAGTTTTGGTTCATATTTGACCTGGTTTCCAACAACGGGTTCATATTTGAATCGAAGTTTAGGTTCACATTTGACCTGGGTTCAAACAACGGGTTCATATTTGACTCAAAGTTTAGGTTCACATTTGCCCTGGGTTCAAACAACGGGTTCGTATTTGACACAAAGTTTAGGTTCACATTTGACCTGGGTTCAAACAACGGGTTCATATTTGACTCAAAGTTTAGGTTCACATATGACTTGGGTTCAAACGACGGGTTCATATTTGACTCGAAGTTTAGGTTCATATTTGACCTTGGTTCAAATAACAGGTTCATGTTTGACTCGAAGTTTAGGTTCATATCTGACCTGGTTTCAAACAACGGGTTCATATTTGACTCGTAGTTTAGGTTCATATTTGACCTGCGTTCAAACAACGGGTTTATATTTGACTCAAAGTTTAGGTTCATATCTGACCTGGTTTCAAACAACGGGTTCATATTTGACTCGAAGTTTAGGTTAACATTTGACCTGGGTTCAAACAACGGGTTCATGTTTGACTCGAATTTTAGGTTCATATCTTACCTGGTTTCAAACAACGGGTTCATATTTGACTCGAAGTTTAGGTTCACATTTGACCTGGATTCAAACAACGGGTTCATATTTGACTCGAAGTTTATGTTCATATAACCTGGGTTCAAACAACGGGTTCATGTTTGACTCAAAGTTTAGGTTTATATTTGACCTGGGTTCAAACAACGGGTTTATATTTGAATCGAAGTTTAGGTTCATATTTAACCTCTGTTCAAACAGCGGGTTCATATTTGACTCGAAGTTTAGATTCCTATCTGACCTGGTTTCAAACAACGGGTTCATATTTGACTCGAAGTTTAGGTTCAATTTTGACCTAGGTTCAAACAACGGGTTCATGTTTGACTCAAAGTTTAGGTTCATATCTGACCTGGTTTTAAACAAAGGGTTCATATTTGACTCGAAGTTTAGGTTCACATTTGACTTAGGTTCAAACAACGGGTTCCTATTTGACTCGAATTTTAGATTCACATTGGCCCTGGGTTCAAACAACGGGTTCATATTTGACTCGAATTTTAGGGTCATATTTGACCTGGGTTCAAACAACGGGTTCATGTTTGACTCGAATTTTAGGTTCATATCTTACCTGGTGTCAAACAAAGGGTTCATATTTGACTCGAAGTTTAGGTTCAAATTTGGCTTGGGTTCAAACAACGGGTTTATATTTGACTCGAAGTTTATGTTCATATAACCTGGGTTCAAACAAAAGGTTCATATTTGACTCGAAATTTAAGTTCATACCTAACCTGGTTTCAAACAACGGGTTCGTATTTGACTGGAAATTTAGGTTCACATTTGTCCTGGGTTTAAACAAAGGGTTCATGTTTGACTCGAAGTTTAGGTTCATATCTGACCTGGTTTTAAACAACGGGTTCATATTTGGCTCAAAGTTTAGGTTCACATTTGACCTGGGTTCAAACAACGGGTTCATGTTTGACTCGAAGTTTAGTTTCACATTTGACCTGGGTTCAAACAACGGGTTCATGTTTGACTCGAAGTTTAGGTTCATATCTGACCTGGTTTCAAACAACGGGTTCATATTTGACTCGAAGTTTAGGTTCACATTTGTCCTGGGTTTAAACAAAGGGTTCATGTTTGACTCGAAGTTTAGGTTCATATCTGACTTGGTTTCAAACAACGGGTTCATATTTGGCTCAAAGTTTAGGTTCACATTTAACCTGGGTTCAAACAACGGGTTCATGTTTGACTCAAAGTTTAGTTTCAAATTTACCCTGGGTTTAAACAGCGGGTTCATGTTTGACTCGAAGTTTAATTTCACATTTGACTTGGGTTCAAACAACGGGTTCATGTTTGACTCGAAGTTTAGGTTCATATCTGACCTGGTTTCAAACAACGGGTTCATATTGTACTCGAAGTTTAGGTTCACATTTGACCTGGGTTCAAACAACGGGTTCATATTTGACTCGAAGTTTAGGTTCACATTTGACTTGGGTTCAAACAATGGCTTCATATTTGACTCGAAGTTTAGGTTCACATTAGACCTGGGTTCAAACAACGGGTTCATATTTGACTCGAAGTTTAGGTTCACATTGGCCCAGGGTTCAAACAACGGGTTCATATTTGACTCGAAGTTTAGGTTCATATTTGACCTGGGTTCAAACAACGGGTTCATGTTTGACTCGAAGTTTAGGTTCATGTCTGACTTGGTTTCAAACAACGGGTTCATATTTAACTCAAAGTTTAGGTTCATATTTGACCTGGGTTCAAACAACGGGTTCATATTCGACTCGAAGTTTAGGTTCATATCTGACCTAGTTTCAAACAACGGGTTGATATTTGACTCGAAGTTTAGGTTCACATTTGAGCTGGGTTCAAACAACGGTTTCATGTTTGACTCGAAGTTTTGGTTCATATTTGACCTGGTTTCCAACAACGGGTTCATATTTGACTCGAAGTTTAGGTTCACATTTGACCTGGGTTCAAACAACGGGTTCATATTTGACTCAAAGTTTAGGTTCACATTTGCCCTGGGTTCAAACAACGGGTTCGTATTTGACTCAAAGTTTAGGTTCACATTTGACCTGGATTCAAACAACGGGTTCATATTTGACTCAAAGTTTAGGTTCACATATGACTTGGGTTCAAACGACGGGTTCATATTTGACTCGAAGTTTAGGTTCATATTTGACCTTGGTTCAAATAACAGGTTCATGTTTGACTCGAAGTTTAGGTTCATATCTGACCTGGTTTCAAACAACGGGTTCATATTTGACTCGAAGTTTAGGTTCATATTTGACCTGCGTTCAAACAACGGGTTTATATTTGACTCAAAGTTTAGGTTCATATCTGACCTGGTTTCAAACAACGGGTTCATATTTGACTCGAAGTTTAGGTTAACATTTGACCTGGGTTCAAACAACGGGTTCATGTTTGACTCGAATTTTAGGTTCATATCTTACCTGGTTTCAAACAACGGGTTCATATTTGACTCGAAGTTTAGGTTCACATTTGACCTGGATTCAAACAACGGGTTCAAATTTGACTCGAAGTTTATGTTCATATAACCTGGGTTCAAACAACGGGTTCATGTTTGACTCAAAGTTTAGGTTTATATTTGACCTGGGTTCAAACAACGGGTTTATATTTGAATCGAAGTTTAGGTTCCTATTTAACCTATGTTCAAACAGCGGGTTCATATTTGACTCGAAGTTTAGATTCCTATCTGACCTGGTTTCAAACAACGGGTTCATATTTGACTCGAAGTTTAGGTTCAATTTTGACCTAGGTTCAAACAACGGGTTCATGTTTGACTCAAAGTTTAGGTTCATATTTGACCTGGTTTTAAACAAAGGGTTCATATTTGACTCGAAGTTTAGGTTCACATTTGACTTAGGTTCAAACAACGTGTTCCTATTTAACTCGAATTTTAGGTTCACATTGGCCCTGGGTTCAAACAACGGGTTCATATTTGACTCGAATTTTAGGGTCATATTTGACCTGGGTTCAAACAACGGGTTCATGTTTGACTCGAATTTTAGGTTCATATCTTACCTGGTGTCAAACAAAGGGTTCATATTTGACTCGAAGTTTAGGTTCAAATTTCACTTGGGTTCAAACAACGGGTTTATATTTGACTCGAAGTTTATGTTCATATAACCTGGGTTCAAACAAAAGGTTCATATTTGACTCGAAATTTAAGTTCATACCTAACTTGGTTTCAAACAACGGGTTCGTATTTGACTGGAAGTTTAGGTTCACATTTGTCCTGGGTTTAAATAAAGGGTTCATGTTTGACTCGAAGTTTAGGTTCTTATCTGACCTGGTTTTAAACAACGGGTTCATATTTGGCTCAAAGTTTAGGTTCACATTTGACCTGGGTTCAAACAACGGGTTCATGTTTGACTCGAAGTTTAGTTTCACATTTGACCTGGGTTCAAACAACGGGTTCATGTTTGACTCGAAGTTTAGGTTCATATCTGACCTGGTTTCAAACAACGGGTTCATATTTGACTCGAAGTTTAGGTTCACATTTGTCCTGGGTTTAAACAAAGGGTTCATGTTTGACTCGAAGTTTAGGTTCATATCTGACCTGGTTTCAAACAACGGGTTCATATTTTGCTTAAAGTTTAGGTTCACATTTGACCTGGGTTCAAACAACGGGTTCATATTTGACTCAAAGTTTAGTTTCACATTTACCCTGGGTTCAAACAGCGGGTTCATGTTTGACTCGAAGTTTAGTTTCACATTTGACTTGGGTTCAAACAACGGGTTCATGTTTGACTAGAAGTTTAGGTTCATATCTGACCTGGTTTCAAACAACGGGTTCATATTGTACTCGAAGTTTAGGTTCACATTTGACCTGGGTTCAAACAACGGGTTCATATTTGACTCGAAGTTTAGGTTCACATTTGACTTGGGTTCAAACAATGGCTTCATATTTGACTCGAAGTTTAGGTTCACATTAGACCTGGGTTCAAACAACGGGTTCATATTTGACTCGAAGTTTAGGTTCACATTGGCCCTGGGTTCAAACAACGGGTTCATATTTGACTCGAAGTTTAGGTTCATATTTGACCTGGGTTCAAACAACGGGTTCATGTTTGACTCGAAGTTTAGGTTCATGTCTGACTTGGTTTCAAACAACGGGTTTATATTTGACTCAAAGTTTAGGTTCATATCTGACCTGGTTTCAAACAACGGGTTCATATTTGACTCGAAGTTTAGGTTCACATTTGACTTGGATTCAAACAACGGGTTCATGTTTGACTCGAATTTTAGGTTCATATCTTACCTGGTGTCAAACAAAGGGTTCATATTTGACTCGAAGTTTAGGTTCAAATTTGGCTTGGGTTCAAACAACGGGTTTATATTTGACTCGAAGTTTATGTTCATATAACCTGGGTTCAAACAAAAGGTTCATATTTGACTCGAAATTTAAGTTCATACCTAACCTGGTTTCAAACAACGGGTTCGTATTTGACTGGAAATTTAGGTTCACATTTGTCCTGGGTTTAAACAAAGGGTTCATGTTTGACTCGAAGTTTAGGTTCATATCTGACCTGGTTTTAAACAACGGGTTCATATTTGGCTCAAATTTTAGGTTCACATTTGACCTGGGTTCAAACAACGGGTTCATGTTTGACTCGAAGTTTAGTTTCACATTTGACCTGGGTTCAAACAACGGGTTCATGTTTGACTCGAAGTTTAGGTTCATATCTGACCTGGTTTCAAACAACGGGTTCATATTTGACTCGAAGTTTAGGTTCACATTTGTCCTGGGTTTAAACAAAGGGTTCATGTTTGACTCGAAGTTTAGGTTCATATCTGACCTGGTTTCAAACAACAGGTTCATATTTGGCTCAAAGTTTAGGTTCACATTTGACCTGGGTTCAAACAACGGGTTCATATTTGACTCAAAGTTTAGTTTAAAATTTACCCTGGGTTTAAACAGCGGGTTCATGTTTGACTCGAAGTTTAGTTTCACATTTGACTTGGGTTCAAACAACGGGTTCATGTTTGACTCGAAGTTTAGGTTCATATCTGACCTGGTTTCAAACAACGGGTTCATATTGTACTCGAAGTTTAGGTTCACATTTGACCTGGGTTCAAACAACGGGTTCATATTTGACTCGAAGTTTAGGTTCACATTTGACTTGGGTTCAAACAATGGCTTCATATTTGACTCGAAGTTTAGGTTCACATTAGACCTGGGTTCAAACAACGGGTTCATATTTGACTCGAAGTTTAGGTTCACATTGGCCCTGGGTTCAAACAACGGGTTCATATTTGACTCGAAGTTTAGGTTCATATTTGACCTGGGTTCAAACAACGGGTTCATGTTTGACTCGAAGTTTAGGTTCATGTCTGACTTGGTTTCAAACAACGGGTTCATATTTAACTCAAAGTTTAGGTTCATATTTGACCTGGGTTCAAACAACGGGTTCATATTCGACTCGAAGTTTAGGTTCATATCTGACCTAGTTTCAAACAACGGGTTGATATTTGACTCGAAGTTTAGGTTCACATTTGAGCTGGGTTCAAACAACGGTTTCATGTTTGACTCGAAGTTTTGGTTCATATTTGACCTGGTTTCCAACAATGGGTTCATATTTGACTCGAAGTTTAGGTTCACATTTGACCTGGGTTCAAACAACGGGTTCATATTTGACTCAAAGTTTAGGTTCACATTTGCCCTGGGTTCAAACAACGGGTTCGTATTTGACTCAAAGTTTAGGTTCACATTTGACCTGGGTTCAAACAACGGGTTCATATTTGACTCAAAGTTTAGGTTCACATATGACTTGGGTTCAAACAACGGGTTCATATTTGACTCGAAGTTTAGGTTCATATTGGACCTGGGTTCAAACAACGGGTTCATGTTTGACTCGAAGTTTAGGTTCATGTCTGACTTGGTTTCAAACAACGGGTTTATATTTGACTCGAAGTTTAGGTTCATATCTGACCTGGTTTCAAACAACGGGTTCATATTTGACTCGAAGTTTAGGTTCACATTTGACTTGGATTCAAACAACGGGTTCATGTTTGACTCGAATTTTAGGTTCATATCTTACCTGGTGTCAAACAAAGGGTTCATATTTGACTCGAAGTTTAGGTTCAAATTTGGCTTGGGTTCAAACAACGGGTTTATATTTGACTCGAAGTTTATGTTCATATAACCTGGGTTCAAACAAAAGGTTCATATTTGACTCGAAATTTAAGTTCATACCTAACCTGGTTTCAAACAACGGGTTCGTATTTGACTGGAAATTTAGGTTCACATTTGTCCTGGGTTTAAACAAAGGGTTCATGTTTGACTCGAAGTTTAGGTTCATATCTGACCTGGTTTTAAACAACGGGTTCATATTTGGCTCAAAGTTTTGGTTCACATTTGACCTGGGTTCAAACAACGGGTTCATGTTTGACTCGAAGTTTAGTTTCACATTTGACCTGGGTTCAAACAACGGGTTCATGTTTGACTCGAAGTTTAGGTTTATATCTGACCTAGTTTCAAACAACGGGTTCATATTTGACTCGAAGTTTAGGTTCACATTTGTCCTGGGTTTAAACAAAGGGTTCATGTTTGACTCGAAGTTTAGGTTCATATCTGACCTGGTTTCAAACAACAGGTTCATATTTGGCTCAAAGTTTAGGTTCACATTTGACCTGGGTTCAAACAACGGGTTCATATTTGACTCAAAGTTTAGTTTCAAATTTAGCCTGGGTTTAAACAGCGGGTTCATGTTTGACTCGAAGTTTAGTTTCACATTTGACTTGGGTTCAAACAACGGGTTCATGTTTGACTCGAAGTTTAGGTTCATATCTGACCTGGTTTCAAACAACGGGTTCATATTGTACTCGAAGTTTAGGTTCACATTTGACCTGGGTTCAAACAACGGGTTTATATTTGACTTGAAGTTTAGGTTCACATTTGACTTGGGTTCAAACAATGGCTTCATATTTGACTCGAAGTTTAGGTTCACATTAGACCTGGGTTCAAACAACGAGTTCATATTTGACTCGAAGTTTAGGTTCACATTGGCCCTGGGTTCAAACAACGGGTTCATATTTGACTCGAAGTTTAGGTTCATATTTGACCTGGGTTCAAACAACGGGTTCATGTTTGACTCGAAGTTTAGGTTCATGTCTGACTTGGTTTCAAACAACGGGTTTATATTTGACTCAAAGTTTAGGTTCATATCTGACCTGGTTTCAAACAACGGGTTCATATTTGACTCGAAGTTTAGGTTCACATTTGACTTGGATTCAAACAACGGGTTCATGTTTGACTCGAATTTTAGGTTCATATCTTACCTGGTGTCAAACAAAGGGTTCATATTTGACTCGAAGTTTAGGTTCAAATTTGGCTTGGGTTCAAACAACGGGTTTATATTTGACTCGAAGTTTATGTTCATATAACCTGGATTCAAACAAAAGGTTCATATTTGACTCGAAATTTAAGTTCATACCTAACCTGGTTTCAAACAACGGGTTCGTATTTGACTGGAAATTTAGGTTCACATTTGTCCTGGGTTTAAACAAAGGGTTCATGTTTGACTCGAAGTTTAGGTTCATATCTGACCTGGTTTTAAACAACGGGTTCATATTTGGCTCAAAGTTTAGGTTCACATTTGACCTGGGTTCAAACAACGGGTTCATGTTTGACTCGAAGTTTAGTTTCACATTTGACCTGGGTTCAAACAACGGGTTCATGTTTAACTCGAAGTTTAGGTTCATATCTGACCTGGTTTCAAACAACGGGTTCATATTTGACTCGAAGTTTAGGTTCACATTTGTCCTGGGTTTAAACAAAGGGTTCATGTTTGACTCGAAGTTTAGGTTCATATCTGACCTGGTTTCAAACAACGGGTTCATATTTGCCTCAAAGTTTAGGTTCACATTTGACCTGGGTTCAAACAACGGGTTCATATTTGACTCAAAGTTTAGTTTCACATTTGACTTGGGTTCAAACAACGGGTTCATGTTTGACTCGAAGTTTAAGTTCATATCTGACCTGGTTTCAAACAACGGGTTCATATTTGACTCGAAGTTTAGGTTCATATTTGACCTGCGTTCAAACAACGGGTTTATATTTGACTCAAAGTTTAGGTTCATATCTGACCTGGTTTCAAACAACGGGTTCATATTTGACTCGAAGTTTAGGTTAACATTTGACCTGGGTTCAAACAACGGGTTCATGTTTGACTCGAATTTTAGGTTCATATCTTACCTGGTTTCAAACAACGGGTTCATATTTGACTCGAAGTTTAGGTTCACATTTGACCTGGATTCAAACAACGGGTTCATATTTGACTCGAAGTTTATGTTCATATAACCTGGGTTCAAACAACGGGTTCATGTTTGACTCGAAGTTTAAGTTTCACATTTGACTTGGGTTCAAACAACGGGTTCATGTTTGACTCGAAGTTTAAGTTCATATCTGACCTGGTTTCAAACAACGGGTTCATATTTGACTCGAAGTTTAGGTTCATATTTGACCTGCGTTCAAACAACGGGTTTATATTTGACTCAAAGTTTAGGTTCATATCTGACCTGGTTTCAAACAACGGGTTCATATTTGACTCGAAGTTTAGGTTAACATTTGACCTGGGTTCAAACAACGGGTTCATGTTTGACTCGAATTTTAGGTTCATATCTTACCTGGTTTCAAACAACGGGTTCATATTTGACTCGAAGTTTAGGTTCACATTTGTCCTGGGTTTAAACAAAGGGTTCATGTTTGACTCGAAGTTTAGGTTCATATCTGACCTGGTTTCAAACAACGGGTTCATATTTGGCTCAAAGTTTAGGTTCACATTTGACCTGGGTTCAAACAACGGGTTCATATTTGACTCAAAGTTTAGTTTCAAATTTACCCTGGGTTTAAACAGCGGGTTCATGTTTGACTCGAAGTTTAGTTTCACATTTGACTTGGGTTCAAACAACGGGTTCATGTTTGACTCGAAGTTTAGGTTCATATCTGACCTGGTTTCAAACAACGGGTTCATATTGTACTCGAAGTTTAGGTTCACATTTGACCTGGGTTCAAACAACGGGTTCATATTTGACTCGAAGTTTAGGTTCACATTTGACTTGGGTTCAAACAATGGCTTCATATTTGACTCGAAGTTTAGGTTCACATTAGACCTGGGTTCAAACAACGGGTTCATATTTGACTCGAAGTTTAGGTTCACATTGGCCCGGGGTTCAAACAACGGGTTCATATTTGACTCGAAGTTTAGGTTCATATTTGACCTGGGTTCAAACAACGGGTTCATGTTTGACTCGAAGTTTAGGTTCATGTCTGACTTGGTTTCAAACAACGGGTTCATATTTAACTCAAAGTTTAGGTTCATATTTGACCTGGGTTCAAACAACGGGTTCATATTCGACTCGAAGTATAGGTTCATATCTGACCTAGTTTCAAACAACGGGTTCATATTTGACTCGAAGTTTAGGTTCACATTTGAGGTGGGTTCAAACAACGGTTTCATGTTTGACTCGAAGTTTTGTTTCATATTTGACCTGGTTTCCAACAACGGGTTCATATTTGACTCGAAGTTTAGGTTCACATTTGACCTGGGTTCAAACAACGGGTTCATATTTGACTCAAAGTTTAGGTTCACATTTGCCCTGGGTTCAAACAACGGGTTCGTATTTGACTCAAAGTTTAGGTTCACATTTGACCTGGGTTCAAACAACGGGTTCATATTTGACTCAAAGTTTAGGTTCACATATGACTTGGGTTCAAACGACGGTTTCATATTTGACTCGAAGTTTAGGTTCATATTTGACCTTGGTTCAAATAACAGGTTCATGTTTGATCGAAGTTTAGGTTCATATCTGACCTGGTTTCAAACAACGGGTTCATATTTGACTCGAAGTTTAGGTTCATATTTGACCTGCGTTCAAACAACGGGTTTATATTTGACTCAAAGTTTAGGTTCATATCTGACCTGGTTTCAAACAACGGGTTCATATTTGACTCGAAGTTTAGGTTAACATTTGACCTGGGTTCAAACAACGGGTTCATGTTTGACTCGAATTTTAGGTTCATATCTTACCTGGTTTCAAACAACGGGTTCATATTTGACTTGAAGTTTAGGTTCACATTTGACCTGGATTCAAACAACGGGTTCATATTTTACTCGAAGTTTATGTTCATATAACCTGGGTTCAAACAACGGGTTCATGTTTGACTCAAAGTTTAGGTTTATATTTGACCTGGGTTCAAACAACGGGTTTATATTTGAATCGAAGTTTAGGTTCATATTTAACCTCTGTTCAAACAGCGGGTTCATATTTGACTCGAAGTTTAGATTCCTATCTGACCTGGTTTCAAACAACGGGTTCATATTTGACTCGAAGTTTAGGTTCAATTTTGACCTAGGTTCAAACAACGGGTTCATGTTTGATTCAAAGTTTAGGTTCATATCTGACCTGGTTTTAAACAAAGGGTTCATATTTGACTCGAAGTTTAGGTTCACATTTGACTTAGGTTCAAACAACGGGTTCCTATTTGACTCGAATTTTAGGTTCACATTGGCCCTGGGTTCAAACAACGGGTTCATATTTGACTCGAATTTTAGGGTCATTTTTGACCTGGGTTCAAACAACGGGTTCATGTTTGACTCGAATTTTAGGTTCATATCTTACCTGGTGTCAAACAAAGGGTTCATATTTGACTCGAAGTTTAGGTTCAAATTTGACTTGGGTTCAAACAACGGGTTTATATTTGACTCGAAGTTTATGTTCATATAACCTGGGTTCAAACAAAAGGTTCATATTTGACTCGAAATTTAAGTTCATACCTAACCTGGTTTCAAACAACGGGTTCGTATTTGACTGGAAGTTTAGGTTCACATTTGTCCTGGGTTTAAACAAAGGGTTCATGCTTGACTCGAAGTTTAGGTTCATATCTGACCTGGTTTTAAACAACGGGTTCATATTTTACTCAAAGTTTAGGTTCACATTTGACCTGGGTTCAAACAACGGGTTTATGTTTGACTCGAAGTTTAGTTTCACATTTGACCTGGGTTCAAACAACGGGTTCATGTTTGACTCGAAGTTTAGGTTCATATCTGACCTGGTTTCAAACAACGGGTTCATATTTGACTCGAAGTTTAGGTTCACATTTGTCCTGGGTTTAAACAAAGGGTTCATGTTTGACTCGAAGTTTAGGTTCATATCTAACCTGGTTTCAAACAACGGGTTCATATTTTGCTCAAAGTTTAGGTTCACATTTGACCTGGGTTCAAACAACGGGTTCATATTTGACTCAAAGTTTAGTTTCACATTTACCCTGGGTTCAAACAGCAGGTTCATGTTTGACTCGAAGTTTAGTTTCACATTTGACTTGGGTTCAAACAACGGGTTCATGTTTGACTAGAAGTTTAGGTTCATATCTGACCTGGTTTCAAACAACGGGTTCATATTGTACTCGAAGTTTAGGTTCACATTTGACCTGGGTTCAAACAACGGGTTCATATTTGACTCGAAGTTTAGGTTCACATTTGACTTGGGTTCAAATAATGGCTTCATATTTGACTCGAAGTTTAGGTTCACATTAGACCTGGGTTCAAACAACGGGTTCATATTTGACTCGAAGTTTAGGTTCACATTGGCCCTGGGTTCAAACAACGGGTTCATATTTGACTCGAAGTTTAGGTTCATATTTGACCTAGGTTCAAACAACGGGTTCATGTTTGACTCGAAGTTTAGGTTCATGTCTGACTTGGTTTCAAACAACGGGTTCATATTTCACTCAAAGTTTAGGTTCATATTTGACCTGGGTTCAAACAACGGGTTCATATTCGACTCGAAGTTTAGGTTCATATCTGACCTAGTTTTAAACAACGGGTTGATATTTGACACGAAGTTTAGGTTCACATTTGAGCTGGGTTCAAACAACGTTTTCATGTTTGACTCGAAGTTTTGGTTCATATTTGACCTGGTTTCCAACAACGGGTTCATATTTGACTCGAAGTTTAGGTTCACATTTGACCTGGGTTCAAACAACGGGTTCATATTTGACTCAAAGTTTAGGTTCACATTTGCCCTGGGTTCAAACAACGGGTTCGTATTTGACTCAAAGTTTAGGTTCACATTTGACCTGGGTTCAAACAACGGGTTCATATTTGACTCAAAGTTTAGGTTCACATATGACTTGGGTTCAAACGACGGGTTCATATATGACTCGAAGTTTAGGTTCATATTTGACCTTGGTTCAAATAACAGGTTCATGTTTGACTCGAAGTTTAGGTTCATACCTGACCTGGTTTCAAACAACGGGTTCATATTTGACTCGAAGTTTAGGTTCATATTTGACCTGCGTTCAAACAACGGGTTTATATTTGACTCAAAGTTTAGGTTCATATCTGACCTGGTTTCAAACAACGGGTTCATATTTGACTCGAAGTTTAGGTTAACATTTGACCTGGGTTCAAACAACGGGTTCATGTTTGACTCGAATTTTAGGTTCATATCTTACCTGGTTTCAAACAACGGGTTCATATTTGACTCGAAGTTTAGGTTCACATTTGACCTGGATTCAAACAACGGGTTCATATTTGACTCGAAGTTTATGTTCATATAACCTGGGTTCAAACAACAGGTTCATGTTTGACTCAAAGTTTAAGTTTATATTTGACCTGGGTTCAAACAACGGGTTTATATTTGAATCGAAGTTTAGGTTCATATTTAACCTCTGTTCAAACAGCGGGTTCATATTTGACTCGAAGTTTAGATTCCTATCTGACCTGGTTTCAAACAACGGGTTCATATTTGACTCGAAGTTTAGGTTCAATTTTGACCTAGGTTCAAACAACGGGTTCATGTTTGATTCAAAGTTTAGGTTCATATCTGACCTGGTTTTAAAGAAAGGGTTCATATTTGACTCGAAGTTTAGGTTCACATTTGACTTAGGTTCAAACAACGGGTTCCTATTTGACTCGAATTTTAGGTTCACATTGGCCCTGGGTTCAAACAACGGGTTCATATTTGACTCGAATTTTAGGGTCATATTTGACCTGGGTTCAAACAACGGGTTCATGTTTGACTCGAATTTTAGGTTCATATCTTACCTGGTGTCAAACAAAGGGTTCATATTTGACTCGAAGTTTAGGTTCAAATTTGACTTGGGTTCAAACAACGGGTTTATATTTGACTCGAAGTTTATGTTCATATAACCGGGTTTCAAACAAAAGGTTCATATTTGACTCGAAATTTAAGTTCATACCTAACCTGGTTTCAAACAACGGGTTCGTATTTGACTGGAAGTTTAGGTTCACATTTGTCCTGGGTTCAAACAAAAGGTTCATATTTGACTTGAAATTTAAGTTCATACCTAACCTGGTTTCAAACAACGGGTTCGTATTTGACTGGAAGTTTAGGTTCACATTTGTCCTGGGTTTAAACAAAGGGTTCATGTTTGACTCGAAGTTTAGGTTCATATCTGACCTGGTTTTAAACAACGGGTTCATATTTGGCTCAAAGTTTAGGTTCACATTTGACCTGGGTTCAAACAACGGGTTCATGTTTGACTCGAAGTTTAGTTTCACATTTGACCTGGGTTCAAACAACGGGTTCATGTTTGACTCGAAGTTTAGGTTCATATCTGACCTGCTTTCAAACAACGGGTTCATATTTGACTCGAAGTTTAGGTTCACATTTGTCCTGGGTTTAAACAAAGGGTTCATGTTTGACTCGAAGTTTAGGTTCATATCTGACCTGGTTTCAAACAACGGGTTCATATTTTGCTCAAAGTTTAGGTTCACATTTGACCTGGGTTCAAACAACGGGTTCATATTTGACTCAAAGTTTAGTTTCACATTTACCCTGGGTTCAAACAGCGGGTTCATGTTTGACTCGAAGTTTAGTTTCACATTTGACTTGGGTTCAAACAACGGGTTCATGTTTGACTAGAAGTTTAGGTTCATATCTGACCTGGTTTCAAACAACGGGTTCATATTGTACTCGAAGTTTAGGTTCACATTTGACCTGGGTTCAAACAACGGGTTCATATTTGACTTAAAGTTTAGGTTCACATTTGACTTGGGTTCAAACAATGGCTTCATATTTGACTCGAAGTTTAGGTTCACATTAGACCTGGGTTCAAACAACGAGTTCATATTTGACTCGAAGTTTAGGTTCACATTGGCCCTGGGTTCAAACAACGGGTTCATATTTGACTCGAAGTTTAGGTTCATATTTGACCTGGGTTCAAACAACGGGTTCATGTTTGACTCGAAGTTTAGGTTCATGTCTGACTTGGTTTCAAACAACGGGTTTATATTTGATTCAAAGTTTAGGTTCATATCTGACCTGGTTTCAAACAACGGGTTCATATTTGACTCGAAGTTTAGGTTCACATTTGACTTGGATTCAAACAACGGGTTCATGTTTGACTCGAATTTTAGGTTCATATCTTACCTGGTGTCAAACAAAGGGTTCATATTTGACTCGAAGTTTAGGTTCAAATTTGGCTTGGGTTCAAACAACGGGTTTATATTTGACTCGAAGTTTATGTTCATATAACCTGTGTTCAAACAAAAGGTTCATATTTGACTCGAAATTTAAGTTCATACCTAACCTGGTTTCAAACAACGGGTTCGTATTTGACTGGAAATTTAGGTTCACATTTGTCCTGGGTTTAAACAAAGGGTTCATGTTTGACTCGAAGTTTAGGTTCATATCTGACCTGGTTTTAAACAACGGGTTCATATTTGGCTCAAAGTTTAGGTTCACATTTGACCTGGGTTCAAACAACAGGTTCATGTTTGACTCGAAGTTTAGTTTCACATTTGACCTGGGTTCAAACAACGGGTTCATGTTTGATTCGAAGTTTAGGTTCATATCTAACCTGGTTTCAAACAACGGGTTCATATTTGACTCGAAGTTTAGGTTCACATTTGTCCTGGGTTTAAACAAAGGGTTCATGTTTGACTCGAAGTTTAGGTTCATATCTGACCTGGTTTCAAACAACGGGTTCATATTTGGCTCAAAGTTTAGGTTCACATTTGACCTGGGTTCAAACAACGGGTTCATATTTGACTCAAAGTTTAGTTTCAAATTTACCCTGGGTTTAAACAGCGGGTTCATGTTTGACTCGAAGTTTAGTTTCACATTTGACTTGGGTTCAAACAACGGGTTCATGTTTGACTCGAAGTTTAGGTTCATATCTGACCTGGTTTCAAACAACGGGTTCATATTGTACTCGAAGTTTAGGTTCACATTTAACCTGGGTTCAAACAACGGGTTCATATTTGACTCGAAGTTTAGGTTCACATTTGACTTGGGTTCAAACAATGGCTTCATATTTGACTCGAAGTTTAGGTTCACATTAGACCTGGGTTCAAACAACGGGTTCATATTTGACTCGAAGTTTAGGTTCACATTGGCCCGGGGTTCAAACAACGGGTTCATATTTGACTCGAAGTTTAGGTTCATATTTGACCTGGGTTCAAACAACGGGTTCATGTTTGACTCGAAGTTTAGGTTCATGTCTGACTTGGTTTCAAACAACGGGTTCATATTTAACTCAAAGTTTAGGTTCATATTTGACCTGGGTTCAAACAACGGGTTCATATTCGACTCGAAGTTTAGGTTCATATCTGACCTAGTTTCAAACAACGGGTTCATATTTGACTCGAAGTTTAGGTTCACATTTGAGGTGGGTTCAAACAACGGTTTCATGTTTGACTCGAAGTTTTGGTTCATATTTGACCTGGTTTCCAACAACGGGTTCATATTTGACTCGAAGTTTAGGTTCACATTTGACCTGGGTTCAAACAACGGGTTCATATTTGACTCAAAGTTTAGGTTCACATTTGCCCTGGGTTCAAACAACGGGTTCGTATTTGACTCAAAGTTTAGGTTCACATTTGACCTGGGTTCAAACAACGGGTTCATATTTGACTCAAAGTTTAGGTTCACATATGACTTGGGTTCAAACGACGGTTTCATATTTGACTCGAAGTTTAGGTTCATATTTGACCTTGGTTCAAATAACAGGTTCATGTTTGATCGAAGTTTAGGTTCATATCTGACCTGGTTTCAAACAACGGGTTCATATTTGACTCGAAGTTTAGGTTCATATTTGACCTGCGTTCAAACAACGGGTTTATATTTGACTCAAAGTTTAGGTTCATATCTGACCTGGTTTCAAACAACGGGTTCATATTTGACTCGAAGTTTAGGTTAACATTTGACCTGGGTTCAAACAACGGGTTCATGTTTGACTCGAATTTTAGGTTCATATCTTACCTGGTTTCAAACAACGGGTTCATATTTGACTCGAAGTTTAGGTTCACATTTGACCTGGATTCAAACAACGGGTTCATATTTTACTCGAAGTTTATGTTCATATAACCTGGGTTCAAACAACGGGTTCATGTTTGACTCAAAGTTTAGGTTTATATTTGACCTGGGTTCAAACAACGGGTTTATATTTGAATCGAAGTTTAGGTTCATATTTAACCTCTGTTCAAACAGCGGGTTCATATTTGACTCGAAGTTTAGATTCCTATCTGACCTGGTTTCAAACAACGGGTTCATATTTGACTCGAAGTTTAGGTTCAATTTTGACCTAGGTTCAAACAACGGGTTCATGTTTGATTCAAAGTTTAGGTTCATATCTGACCTGGTTTTAAACAAAGGGTTCATATTTGACTCGAAGTTTAGGTTCACATTTGACTTAGGTTCAAACAACGGGTTCCTATTTGACTCGAATTTTAGGTTCACATTGGCCCTGGGTTCAAACAACGGGTTCATATTTGACTCGAATTTTAGGGTCATTTTTGACCTGGGTTCAAACAACGGGTTCATGTTTGACTCGAATTTTAGGTTCATATCTTACCTGGTGTCAAACAAAGGGTTCATATTTGACTCGAAGTTTAGGTTCAAATTTGACTTGGGTTCAAACAACGGGTTTATATTTGACTCGAAGTTTATGTTCATATAACCTGGGTTCAAACAAAAGGTTCATATTTGACTCGAAATTTAAGTTCATACCTAACCTGGTTTCAAACAACGGGTTCGTATTTGACTGGAAGTTTAGGTTCACATTTGTCCTGGGTTTAAACAAAGGGTTCATGCTTGACTCGAAGTTTAGGTTCATATCTGACCTGGTTTTAAACAACGGGTTCATATTTTACTCAAAGTTTAGGTTCACATTTGACCTGGGTTCAAACAACGGGTTTATGTTTGACTCGAAGTTTAGTTTCACATTTGACCTGGGTTCAAACAACGGGTTCATGTTTGACTCGAAGTTTAGGTTCATATCTGACCTGGTTTCAAACAACGGGTTCATATTTGACTCGAAGTTTAGGTTCACATTTGTCCTGGGTTTAAACAAAGGGTTCATGTTTGACTCGAAGTTTAGGTTCATATCTAACCTGGTTTCAAACAACGGGTTCATATTTTGCTCAAAGTTTAGGTTCACATTTGACCTGGGTTCAAACAACGGGTTCATATTTGACTCAAAGTTTAGTTTCACATTTACCCTGGGTTCAAACAGCAGGTTCATGTTTGACTCGAAGTTTAGTTTCACATTTGACTTGGGTTCAAACAACGGGTTCATGTTTGACTAGAAGTTTAGGTTCATATCTGACCTGGTTTCAAACAACGGGTTCATATTGTACTCGAAGTTTAGGTTCACATTTGACCTGGGTTCAAACAACGGGTTCATATTTGACTCGAAGTTTAGGTTCACATTTGACTTGGGTTCAAATAATGGCTTCATATTTGACTCGAAGTTTAGGTTCACATTAGACCTGGGTTCAAACAACGGGTTCATATTTGACTCGAAGTTTAGGTTCACATTGGCCCTGGGTTCAAACAACGGGTTCATATTTGACTCGAAGTTTAGGTTCATATTTGACCTAGGTTCAAACAACGGGTTCATGTTTGACTCGAAGTTTAGGTTCATGTCTGACTTGGTTTCAAACAACGGGTTCATATTTAACTCAAAGTTTAGGTTCATATTTGACCTGGGTTCAAACAACGGGTTCATATTCGACTCGAAGTTTAGGTTCATATCTGACCTAGTTTTAAACAACGGGTTGATATTTGACACGAAGTTTAGGTTCACATTTGAGCTGGGTTCAAACAACGTTTTCATGTTTGACTCGAAGTTTTGGTTCATATTTGACCTGGTTTCCAACAACGGGTTCATATTTGACTCGAAGTTTAGGTTCACATTTGACCTGGGTTCAAACAACGGGTTCATATTTGACTCAAAGTTTAGGTTCACATTTGCCCTGGGTTCAAACAACGGGTTCGTATTTGACTCAAAGTTTAGGTTCACATTTGACCTGGGTTCAAACAACGGGTTCATATTTGACTCAAAGTTTAGGTTCACATATGACTTGGGTTCAAACGACGGGTTCATATATGACTCGAAGTTTAGGTTCATATTTGACCTTGGTTCAAATAACAGGTTCATGTTTGACTCGAAGTTTAGGTTCATACCTGACCTGGTTTCAAACAACGGGTTCATATTTGACTCGAAGTTTAGGTTCATATTTGACCTGCGTTCAAACAACGGGTTTATATTTGACTCAAAGTTTAGGTTCATATCTGACCTGGTTTCAAACAACGGGTTCATATTTGACTCGAAGTTTAGGTTAACATTTGACCTGGGTTCAAACAACGGGTTCATGTTTGACTCAAATTTTAGGTTCATATCTTACCTGGTTTCAAACAACGGGTTCATATTTGGCTCGAAGTTTAGGTTCACATTTGACCTGGATTCAAACAACGGGTTCATATTTGACTCGAAGTTTATGTTCATATAACCTGGGTTCAAACAACGGGTTCATGTTTGACTCAAAGTTTAGGTTTATATTTGACCTGGGTTCAAACAACGGGTTTATATTTGAATCAAAGTTTAGGTTCATATTTAACCTCTGTTCAAACAGCGGGTTCATATTTGACTCGAAGTTTAGATTCCTATCTGACCTGGTTTCAAACAACGGGTTCATATTTGACTCGAAGTTTAGGTTCAATTTTGACCTAGGTTCAAACAACGGGTTCATGTTTGACTCAAAGTTTAGGTTCATATCTGACCTGGTTTTAAACAAAGGGTTCATATTTGACTCGAAGTTTAGGTTCACATTTGACTTGGGTTCAAACAACGGGTTCCTATTTGACTCGAATTTTAGGTTCACATTGGCCCTAGGTTCAAACAACGGGTTCATATTTGACTCGAATTTTAGGGTCATATTTGACCTGGGTTCAAACAACGGGTTCATGTTTGACTCGAATTTTAGGTTCATATCTTACCTGGTGTCAAACAAAGGGTTCATATTTGACTCGAAGTTTAGGTTCAAATTTCACTTGGGTTCAAACAACGGGATTATATTTGACTCGAAGTTTATGTTCATATAACCGGGGTTCAAACAAAAGGTTCATATTTGACTCGAAATTTAAGTTCATACCTAACCTGGTTTCAAACAACGGGTTCGTATTTGACTGGAAGTTTAGGTTCACATTTGTCCTGGGTTTAAACAAAGGGTTCATGTTTGACTCGAAGTTTAGGTTCATATCTGACCTGGTTTTAAACAACGGGTTCATATTTGGCTCAAAGTTTAGGTTCACATTTGACCTGGGTTCAAACAACGGGTTCATGTTTGACTCGAAGATTAGTTTCACATTTGACCTGGGTTCAAACAACGGGTTCATGTTTGACTCGAAGTTTAGGTTCATATCTGACCTGGTTTCAAACAACGGGTTCATATTTGACTCGAAGTTTAGGTTCACATTTGTCCTGGGTTTAAACAAAGGGTTCATGTTTGACTCGAAGTTTAGGTTCATATCTTACCTGGTTTCAAACAACGGGTTCATATTTTGCTCAAAGTTTAGGTTCACATTTGACCTGGGTTCAAACAACGGGTTCATATTTGACTCAAAGTTTAGTTTCACATTTACCCTGGGTTCAAATAGCGGGTTCATGTTTGACTCGAAGTTTAGTTTCACATTTGACTTGGGTTCAAACAACGGGTTCATATTTGACTAGAAGTTTAGGTTCATATCTGACCTGGTTTCAAACAACGGGTTCATATTTGACTCGAAGTTTAAGTTCATATCTGACCTGGTTTCAAACAACGGGTTCATATTTGACTCGAAGTTTAGGTTCATATTTGACCTGCGTTCAAACAACGGGTTTATATTTGACTCAAAGTTTAGGTTCATATCTGACCTGGTTTCAAACAACGGGTTCATATTTGACTCGAAGTTTAGGTTAACATTTGACCTGGGTTCAAACAACGGGTTCATGTTTGACTCGAATTTTAGGTTCATATCTTACCTGGTTTCAAACAACGGGTTCATATTTGACTCGAAGTTTAGGTTCACATTTGACCTGGATTCAAACAACGGGTTCATATTTGACTCAAATTTTAGGTTCATATCTTACCTGGTTTCAAACAACGGGTTCATATTTGGCTCGAAGTTTAGGTTCACATTTGACCTGGATTCAAACAACGGGTTCATATTTGACTCGAAGTTTATGTTCATATAACCTGGGTTCAAACAACGGGTTCATGTTTGACTCAAAGTTTAGGTTTATATTTGACCTGGGTTCAAACAACGGGTTTATATTTGAATCAAAGTTTAGGTTCATATTTAACCTCTGTTCAAACAGCGGGTTCATATTTGACTCGAAGTTTAGATTCCTATCTGACCTGGTTTCAAACAACGGGTTCATATTTGACTCGAAGTTTAGGTTCAATTTTGACCTAGGTTCAAACAACGGGTTCATGTTTGACTCAAAGTTTAGGTTCATATCTGACCTGGTTTTAAACAAAGGGTTCATATTTGACTCGAAGTTTAGGTTCACATTTGACTTGGGTTCAAACAACGGGTTCCTATTTGACTCGAATTTTAGGTTCACATTGGCCCTGGGTTCAAACAACGGGTTCATATTTGACTCGAATTTTAGGGTCATATTTGACCTGGGTTCAAACAACGGGTTCATGTTTGACTCGAATTTTAGGTTCATATCTTACCTGGTGTCAAACAAAGGGTTCATATTTGACTCAAAGTTTAGGTTCAAATTTGACTTGGGTTCAAACAACGGGTTTATATTTGACTCGAAGTTTATGTTCATATAACCGGGGTTCAAACAAAAGGTTCATATTTGACTCGAAATTTAAGTTCATACCTAACCTGGTTTCAAACAACGGGTTCGTATTTGACTGGAAGTTTAGGTTCACATTTGTCCTGGGTTTAAACAAAGGGTTCATGTTTGACTCGAAGTTTAGGTTCATATCTGACCAGGTTTTAAACAACGGGTTCATATTTGGCTCAAAGTTTAGGTTCACATTTGACCTGGGTTCAAACAACGGGTTCATGTTTGACTCGAAGTTTAGTTTCACATTTGACCTGGGTTCAAACAACGGGTTCATGTTTGACTCGAAGTTTAGGTTCATATCTGACCTGGTTTCAAACAACGGGTTCATATTTGACTCGAAGTTTAGGTTCACATTTGTCCTGGGTTTAAACAAAGGGTTCATGTTTGACTCGAAGTTTAGGTTCATATCTTACCTGGTTTCAAACAACGGGTTCATATTTTGCTCAAAGTTTAGGTTCACATTTGACCTGGGTTCAAACAACGGGTTCATATTTGACTCAAAGTTTAGTTTCACATTTACCCTGGGTTCAAATAGCGGGTTCATGTTTGACTCGAAGTTTAGTTTCACATTTGACTTGGGTTCAAACAACGGGTTCATATTTGACTAGAAGTTTAGGTTCATATCTGACCTGGTTTCAAACAACGGGTTCATATTTGACTCGAAGTTTAAGTTCATATCTGACCTGGTTTCATACAACGGGTTCATATTTGACTCGAAGTTTAGGTTCATATTTGACCTGCGTTCAAACAACGGGTTTATATTTGACTCAAAGTTTAGGTTCATATCTTACCTGGTTTCAAACAACGGGTTCATATTTGACTCGAAGTTTAGGTTCACATTTGACCTGGATTCAAACAACGGGTTCATATTTGACTCGAAGTTTATGTTCATAAAACCTGGGTTCAAACAACGGGTTCATGTTTGACTCAAAGTTTAGGTTTATATTTGACCTGGGTTCAAACATCGGGTTTATATTTGAATCGAAGTTTAGGTTCATATTTAACCTCTGTTCAAACAGCGGGTTCATATTTGACTCGAAGTTTAGATTCCTATCTGACCTGGTTTTAAACAACGGGTTCATATTTGACTCGAAGTTTAGGTTCACTTTTGACCTAGGTTCAAACAACGGGTTCATGTTTGACTCAAAGTTTAGGTTCATATCTGACCTGGTTTTAAACAAAGGGTTCATATTTGACTCGAAGTTTAGGTTCATATTTGACTTGGGTTCAAACAACGGGTTCATATTTGACTCGAATTTTAGGTTCACATTGGCCCTGGGTTAAAACAACGGGTTCATATTTGACTCGATGTTTAGGGTCATATTTGACCTGGGTTCAAACAACGGGTTCATGTTTGACTCGAAGTTTAGGTTCATGTCAGACTTGGTTTCAAACAACGGGTTCATATTTGACTTAAAGTTTAAGTTCATATTTGACCTAGGTTCAAACAACGGGTTCATATTTGACTCGAAGTTTAGGTTCATATCTGACCTAGTTTGAAACAACGGGTTCATATTTGACTTGAAGTTTAGGTTCACATTTGACCTGGGTTCAAACAACGGTTTCATGTTTGACTCAAAGTTTTGGTTCATATTTGACCTGGTTTCCAACAACGGGTTCATATTTGACTCGAAGTTTAGGTTCACATTTGACCAGGGTTCAAACAACGGTTTCATGTTTGACTCAAAGTTTAGGTTCATATCTGATCTGGTTTCAAACAACGGGTTCATATTTGGCTCAAAGTTTAGGTTCACATTTGACCTGGGTTCAAACAACGGGTTCATGTTTGACTCGAAGTTTAGGTTCATGTCTGACTTGGTTTCAAACAACGGGTTCATATTTGACTCAAAGTTTAAGTTCATATTTGACCTGGGTTCAAACAACGGGTTCATATTTGACTCAAAGTTTAGGTTCATATCTGACCTAGTTTGAAACAACGGGTTCATATTTGACTTGAAGTTTAGGTTCACATTTGACCTGGGTTCAAACAACGGTTTCATGTTTGACACGAAGTTTTGGTTCATATTTGACCTGGTTTCCAACAACGGGTTCATATTTGACTCGAAGTTTAGGTTCACATTTGACCAGGGTTCAAACAACGGTTTCATGTTTGACTCAAAGTTTAGGTTCATATCTGATCTGATTTCAAACAACGGGTTCATATTTGGCTCAAAGTTTAGGTTCACATTTGACCTGGGTTCAAACAACGGGTTCATATTTGACTCAAAGTTTAGTTTCACATTTGCCCTGGGTTCAAACAGCGGGTTCATGTTTGACTCGAAGTTTAGTTTCACATTTGACTTGGGTTCAAACAAAGGGTTCATGTTTGACTCGAAGTTTAGATTCATATCTGACCTGGTTTCAAACAACGGGTTCATATTTTACTCGAAGTTTAGGTTCATATTTGACCTGGGTTCAAACAACGGGTTCATATTTGACTCAAAGTTTAGGTTCACATATGACTTGGGTTCAAACGACGGGTTCATATATGACTCGAAGTTTAGGTTCATATTTGACCTTGGTTCAAATAACAGGTTCATGTTTGACTCGAAGTTTAGGTTCATATCTGACCTGGTTTCAAACAACGGGTTCATATTTGACTCGAAGTTTAGGTTCATATTTGACCTGCGTTCAAACAACGGGTTTATATTTGACTCAAAGTTTAGGTTCATATCTGACCTGGTTTCAAACAACGGGTTCATATTTGACTCGAAGTTTAGGTTAACATTTGACCTGGGTTCAAACAACGGGTTCATGTTTGACTCAAATTTTAGGTTCATATCTTACCTGGTTTCAAACAACGGGTTCATATTTGGCTCGAAGTTTAGGTTCACATTTGACCTGGATTCAAACAACGGGTTCATATTTGACTCGAAGTTTATGTTCATATAACCTGGGTTCAAACAACGGGTTCATGTTTGACTCAAAGTTTAGGTTTATATTTGACCTGGGTTCAAACAACGGGTTTATATTTGAATCAAAGTTTAGGTTCATATTTAACCTCTGTTCAAACAGCGGGTTCATATTTGACTCGAAGTTTAGATTCCTATCTGACCTGGTTTCAAACAACGGGTTCATATTTGACTCGAAGTTTAGGTTCAATTTTGACCTAGGTTCAAACAACGGGTTCATGTTTGACTCAAAGTTTAGGTTCATATCTGACCTGGTTTTAAACAAAGGGTTCATATTTGACTCGAAGTTTAGGTTCACATTTGACTTGGGTTCAAACAACGGGTTCCTATTTGACTCGAATTTTAGGTTCACATTGGCCCTGGGTTCAAACAACGGGTTCATATTTGACTCGAATTTTAGGGTCATATTTGACCTGGGTTCAAACAACGGGTTCATGTTTGACTCGAATTTTAGGTTCATATCTTACCTGGTGTCAAACAAAGGGTTCATATTTGACTCGAAGTTTAGGTTCAAATTTGACTTGGGTTCAAACAACGGGTTTATATTTGACTCGAAGTTTATGTTCATATAACCGGGGTTCAAACAAAAGGTTCATATTTGACTCGAAATTTAAGTTCATACCTAACCTGGTTTCAAACAACGGGTTCGTATTTGACTGGAAGTTTAGGTTCACATTTGTCCTGGGTTTAAACAAAGGGTTCATGTTTGACTCGAAGTTTAGGTTCATATCTGACCTGGTTTTAAACAACGGGTTCATATTTGGCTCAAAGTTTAGGTTCACATTTGACCTGGGTTCAAACAACGGGTTCATGTTTGACTCGAAGTTTAGTTTCACATTTGACCTGGGTTCAAACAACGGGTTCATGTTTGACTCGAAGTTTAGGTTCATATCTGACCTGCTTTCAAACAACGGGTTCATATTTGACTCGAAGTTTAGGTTCACATTTGTCCTGGGTTTAAACAAAGGGTTCATGTTTGACTCGAAGTTTAGGTTCATATCTGACCTGGTTTCAAACAACGGGTTCATATTTTGCTCAAAGTTTAGGTTCACATTTGACCTGGGTTCAAACAACGGGTTCATATTTGACTCAAAGTTTAGTTTCACATTTACCCTGGGTTCAAACAGCGGGTTCATGTTTGACTCGAAGTTTAGTTTCACATTTGACTTGGGTTCAAACAACGGGTTCATGTTTGACTAGAAGTTTAGGTTCATATCTGACCTGGTTTCAAACAACGGGTTCATATTTGACTCGAAGTTTAAGTTCATATCTGACCTGGTTTCAAACAACGGGTTCATATTTGACTCGAAGTTTAGGTTCATATTTGACCTGCGTTCAAACAACGGGTTTATATTTGACTCAAAGTTTAGGTTCATATCTGACCTGGTTTCAAACAACGGGTTCATATTTGACTCGAAGTTTAGGTTAACATTTAACCGGGGTTCAAACAACGGGTTCATGTTTGACTCGAATTTTAGGTTCATATCTTACCTGGTTTCAAACAACGGGTTCATATTTGACTCGAAGTTTAGGTTCACATTTGACCTGGATTCAAACAACGGGTTCATATTTGACTCGAAGTTTATGTTCATAAAACCTGGGTTCAAACAACGGGTTCATGTTTGACTCAAAGTTTAGGTTTATATTTGACCTGGGTTCAAACAACGGGTTTATATTTGAATCGAAGTTTAGGTTCATATTTAACCTCTGTTCAAACAGCGGGTTCATATTTGACTCGAAGTTTAGATTCCTATCTGACCTGGTTTTAAACAACGGGTTCATATTTGACTCGAAGTTTAGGTTCACTTTTGACCTAGGTTCAAACAACGGGTTCATGTTTGACTCAAAGTTTAGGTTCATATCTGACCTGGTTTTAAACAAAGGGTTCATATTTGACTCGAAGTTTAGGTTCATATTTGACTTGGGTTCAAACAACGGGTTCATATTTGACTTGAATTTTAGGTTCACATTGGCCCTGGGTTAAAACAACGGGTTCATATTTGACTCGATGTTTAGGGTCATATTTGACCTGGGTTCAAACAACGGGTTCATGTTTGACTCGAAGTTTAGGTTCATGTCAGACTTGGTTTCAAACAACGGGTTCATATTTGACTTAAAGTTTAAGTTCATATTTGACCTAGGTTCAAACAACGGGTTCATATTTGACTCGAAGTTTAGGTTCATATCTGACCTAGTTTGAAACAACGGGTTCATATTTGACTTGAAGTTTAGGTTCACATTTGACCTGGGTTCAAACAACGGTTTCATGTTTGACTCAAAGTTTTGGTTCATATTTGACCTGGTTTCCAACAACGGGTTCATATTTGACTCGAAGTTTAGGTTCACATTTGACCAGGGTTCAAACAACGGTTTCATGTTTGACTCAAAGTTTAGGTTCATATCTGATCTGGTTTCAAACAACGGGTTCATATTTGGCTCAATGTTTAGGTTCACATTTGACCTGGGTTCAAACAACGGGTTCATGTTTGACTCGAAGTTTAGGTTCATGTCTGACTTGGTTTCAAACAACGGGTTCATATTTGACTCAAAGTTTAAGTTCATATTTGACCTGGGTTCAAACAACGGGTTCATATTTGACTCAAAGTTTAGGTTCATATCTGACCTAGTTTGAAACAACGGGTTCATATTTGACTTGAAGTTTAGGTTCACATTTGACCTGGGTTCAAACAATGGTTTCATGTTTGACACGAAGTTTTGGTTCATATTTGACCTGGTTTCCAACAACGGGTTCATATTTGACTCGAAGTTTAGGTTCACATTTGACCAGGGTTCAAACAACGGTTTCATGTTTGACTCAAAGTTTAGGTTCATATCTGATCTGATTTCAAACAACGGGTTCATATTTGGCTCAAAGTTTAGGTTCACATTTGACCTGGGTTCAAACAACGGGTTCATATTTGACTCAAAGTTTAGTTTCACATTTGCCCTGGGTTCAAACAGCGGGTTCATGTTTGACTCGAAGTTTAGTTTCACATTTGACTTGGGTTCAAACAAAGGGTTCATGTTTGACTCGAAGTTTAGATTCATATCTGACCTGGTTTCAAACAACGGGTTCATATTTTACTCGAAGTTTAGGTTCATATTTGACCTGGGTTCAAACAACGGGTTCATATTTGACTCGAAGTTTAGGTTTATATTTGACCTGGGTTCAAATAATGGCTTCATATTTGACTCGAATTTTAGGTTCATATCTGACCTGGTTTCAAACAGCGGGTTCATATTTGACTTGAAGTTTAGGTTCACATTTGACCTGGGTTCAAACAACAGGTTCATATTTGACTCGAAGTTTAGGTTCACATTTGACCTGGGTTCAACCAATGGCTTCATATTTGACTCGAAGTTTAGGTTCACATTTGACCTGGGTTCAAACAACGGGTTCATATTTGACTCGAAGTTTAGGTTCACATCGGCCCTGGGTTCAAACAACGGGTTCATATTTGACTCGAAGTTTAGGTTCATAATTGACCTGGGTTCAAACAACGGGTTCATGTTTGACTCGAAGTTTAGGTTCATGTCTGACTTGGTTTCAAACAACGGGTTCATATTTGACTCAAAGTTTAGGTTCATATTTGACCTGGGTTCAAACAACGGGTTCATATTTGACTTGAAGTTTAGGTTCATATCTGACCTAGTTTCAAACAACGGGTTGATATTTAACTCGAAGTTTAGGTTCACATTTGAGCTGGGTTCAAACAACGGTTTCATGTTTGACTCGAAGTTTTGGTTCATATTTGACCTGGTTTCCAACAACGGGTTCATATTTGACTCGAAGTTTAGGTTCACATTTGAACTGGGTTCAAACAACGGGTTCATATTTGACTCAAAGTTTAGGTTCACATTTGCCCGGGGTTGAAACAACGGGTTCGTATTTGACTCAAAGTTTAGGTTCACATTTGACCTGGGTTCAAACAACGGGTTCATATTTGACTCGAAGTTTAGGTTCACATGTGACTTGGGTTCAAACAACGGGTTCATATTTGACTCGAAGTTTAGGTTCATATTTGACCTGCGTTCGAACAACGGATTTATATTTGACTCAAAGTTTAGGTTCATATCTTACCTAGTTTCAAACAACGGGTTCATATTTGACTCGAAGTTTAGGTTAACATTTGACCTGGGTTCAAACAACGGGTTCGTGTTTGACTCGAATTTTAGGTTCATATTTAACCTGTGTTGAAATAAAAGGTTCATATTTGACTCGTAGTTTAGGTTCATATTTGACCTGGGTTCAATCAACGGGTTCATATTTTACTCAAAGTTTAGGCTCATATTTGACCTGGGTTCAAATAATGGCTTCATATTTGACTCGAAGTTTAGGTTCATATCTGACCTGGTTTCAAACAACGGGTTCATATTTGACTCGAAGTTTAGGTTCACATTTGACCTGGGTTCAAACAAAGGGTTCATATTTGACTCGAAGTTTAGGTTCACATTTGCCCTGGGTTCAAACAACGGGTTCGTATTTGACTCAAAGTTTAGGTTCACATTTGACCTGGGTTCAAACAACGGGTTCATGTTTGACTCGAAGTTTAGGTTCATATCGGGCCTGGTTTCAAACAACGGGTTCATATTTGACTCGAAGTTTAGGTTCACATTTGACCTGGGTTCAAACAATGGATTCCTATTTGGCTCGAAGTTTAGGTTCACATTTGACCTGGGTTCAAACAACGGGTTCGTATTTGACTCAAAGTTTAGGTTCACATTTGACCTGGGTTCAAACAACGGGTTCATGTTTGACTCGAAGTTTAGGTTCATATCGGACCTGGTTTCAAACAACGGGTTCGTATTTGACTCGAAGTTTAGGTTCATATCTGACCTGGTTTCAAACAACGGGTTCATATTTGACTCGAAGTTTAGGTTCATATTTGACCTGCGTTCAAACAACGGGTTTATATTTGACTCAAAGTTTAGGTTTATATCTGACCTGGTTTCAAACAACGGGTTCATATTTGACTCGAAGTTTAGGTTCACATTTGACCTAGGTTCAAACAACGGGTTCATGTTGGACTCGAATTTTAGGTTCATATCTTACCTGGTTTCAAACAACGGGTTCATATTTGACTCGAAGTTTAGGTTCACATTTGACTTGGGTTCAAACAACGGGTTCATATTTGACTCGAAGTTTATGTTCATATAACCTGGGTTCAAACAAAAGGTTCATATTTGACTCGAAATTTAAGTTCATACCTAACTTGGTTTTAAACAACTGGTTCGTATTTAACTGGAAGTTTAGGTTCATATTTGACCTGGGTTCAAACAACGGGTTCATATTTGACTCAAAGTTTAGGTTCACTTTTGACCTAGGTTCAAACAACGGGTTCATGTTTGACTCAAAGTTTAGGTTCATATCTGACCTGGTTTTAAACAAAGGGTTCATATTTGACTCGAAGTGTAGGTTGACATTTGACCTGGGTTCAAACAACGGGTTCATATTTGACTCGAATTTTAGGTTCACATTGGCCCTGGGTTCAAACAACGGGTTCATATTTGACTCGAAATTTAGGGTCATATTTGACCTGGGTTCAAACAACGGGTTCATGTTTGACTCGAAGTTTAGGTTCATGTATGACTTGGTTTCAAACAACGGGTTCATATTTGACTCAAAGTTTAAGTTCATATTTGACCTGGGTTCAAACAACGGGTTCATATTTGACTCGAAGTTTTGGTTCATATCTGACCTAGTTTCAAACAACGGGTTCATATTTGACTTGAAGTTTAGGTTAACATTTGACCTGGGTTCAAACAACGATTTCAGTTTTGACTCGAAATTTTGGTTCATATTTGACCTGGTTTCCAACAACGGGTTCATATTTGACTCAAAGTTTAGGTTCACATTTGACCTGGGTTCAAACAACGGGTTCATATTTGACTCGAAGTTTAGGTTCATATTTGACCTGGGTTCAAACAATGGGTTCATGTTTGACTCGAAGTTTAGGTTCATATTTGACCTGGGTTCAAACAACGGGTTCATATTTAACTCGAAGTTTAGGTTCATATTTAACCTGTGTTCAAACAAAAGGTTCATATTTGACTCGTAGTTTAGGTTCATATTTGACCTGGGTTCAAACAACGGGTTCATATTTTACTCAAAGTTTAGGCTCATATTTGACCTGGGTTCAAATAATGGCTTCATATTTGACTCGAAGTTTAGGTTCATATCTGACCTGGTTTCAAACAACGGGTTCATATTTGACTCGAAGTTTAGTTTCACATTTGACCTGGGTTCAAACAAAGGGTTCATATTTGACTCGAAGTTTAGGTTCACATTTGCCCTGGGTTCAAACAACGGGTTCGTATTTAACTCAAAGTTTAGGTTCACATTTAACCTGGGTTCAAACAACGGGTTCATGTTTGACTCGAAGTTTAGGTTCATATCGGGCCTGGTTTCAAACAACGGGTTCATATTTGACTCGAAGTTTAGGTTCACATTTGACCTGGGTTCAAACAACGGATTCCTATTTGGCTCGAAGTTTAGGTTCACATTTGACCTGGGTTCAAACCACGGGTTCGTATTTGACTCAAAGTTTAGGTTCACATTTGACCTGGGTTCAAACAACGTGTTCATGTTTGACTCGAAGTTTAGGTTCATATCGGACCTAGTTTCAAACAACGGGTTCGTATTTGCCTCGAAGTTTAGGTTCATATCTGACCTGGTTTCAAACAATGGGTTCATATTTGGCTCGAAGTTTGGGTTCACATTTGACCTGGGTTCTAACAACGGGTTCATGTTTGACTCGAAGTTTAGGTTCATATCTGACCTAGTTTCAAACAACGGGTTCATATTTGACTCGAAGTTTAGGTTCATATTTGACCTGCGATCAAACAACGGGTTTATATTTGACTCAAAGTTTAGGTTCATATCTGACCTGGTTTCAAACAACGGGTTCATATTTGACTCGAAGTTTAGGTTCACATTTGACCTAGGTTCAAACAACGGGTTCATGTTTGACTTGAATTTTAGGTTCATACCTTACCTGGTTTCAAACAACGGGTTCATATTTGACTCGAAGTTTAGGTTCACATTTGACCTGGGTTCAAACAACGGGTTCATATTTGACTCGAAGTTTATGTTCATATAACCTGGGTTCAAACAAAAGGTTCATATTTGACTCGAAATTTAAGTTCATACCTAACCTGGTTTCAAACAACAGGTTCGTATTTAACTTGAAGTTTAGGTTCACATTTGACCTGGGTTCAAACAACGGGTTCATATTTGACTCGAAGTTTAGGTTCACTTTTGACCTAGTTTCAAACAACGGGTTCATGTTTGACTCGAAGTTTAGGTTCATATCTGACCTGGTTTTAAACAAAGGGTTCCTATTTGACTTGAAGTGTAGGTTGACATTTGACCTGGGTTCAAACAACGGGTTCATATTTGACTCGATGTTTATGTTCATATTTGACCTGGGTTCAAACAACGGGTTCATGTGTGACTCGAAGTTTAGGTTCATGTCTGACTTGGTTTCAAACAACGGGTTCATATTTGACTCAAAGTTTAGGTTCATATTTGACCTGGGTTCAAACAACGGGTTCATGTTTGACTCGAAGTTTAGGTTCATGTATGACTTGGTTTCAAACAACGGGTTCATATTTGACTCAAAGTTTAAGTTCATATTTGACCTGGGTTCAAACAACGGGTTCATATTTGACTCGAAGTTTTGGTTCATATCTGACCTAGTTTCAAACAACGGGTTCATATTTGACTTGAAGTTTAGGTTAACATTTGACCTGGGTTCAAACAACGATTTCAGTTTTGACTCGAAATTTTGGTTCATATTTGACCTGGTTTCCAACAACGGGTTCATATTTGACTCAAAGTTTAGGTTCACATTTGACCTGGGTTCAAACAACGGGTTCATATTTGACTCGAAGTTTAGGTTCATATTTGACCTGGGTTCAAACAATGGGTTCATGTTTGACTCGAAGTTTAGGTTCATATTTGACCTGGGTTCAAACAACGGGTTCATATTTAACTCGAAGTTTAGGTTCATATTTAACCTGTGTTCAAACAAAAGGTTCATATTTGACTCGTAGTTTAGGTTCATATTTGACCTGGGTTCAAACAACGGGTTCATATTTTACTCAAAGTTTAGGCTCATATTTGACCTGGGTTCAAATAATGGCTTCATATTTGACTCGAAGTTTAGGTTCATATCTGACCTGGTTTCAAACAACGGGTTCATATTTGACTCGAAGTTTAGGTTCACATTTGACCTGGGTTCAAACAAAGGCTTCATATTTGACTCGAAGTTTAGGTTCACATTTGCCCTGGGTTCAAACAACGGGTTCGTATTTGACTCAAAGTTTAGGTTCACATTTAACCTGGGTTCAAACAACGGGTTCATGTTTGACTCGAAGTTTAGGTTCATATCGGGCCTGGTTTCAAACAACGGGTTCATATTTGACTCGAAGTTTAGGTTCACATTTGACCTGGGTTCAAACAACGGATTCCTATTTGGCTCGAAGTTTAGGTTCACATTTGACCTGGGTTCAAACCACGGGTTCGTATTTGACTCAAAGTTTAGGTTCACATTTGACCTGGGTTCAAACAACGTGTTCATGTTTGACTCGAAGTTTAGGTTCATATCGGACCTAGTTTCAAACAACGGGTTCGTATTTGCCTCGAAGTTTAGGTTCATATCTGACCTGGTTTCAAACAATGGGTTCATATTTGGCTCGAAGTTTGGGTTCACATTTGACCTGGGTTCTAACAACGGGTTCATGTTTGACTCGAAGTTTAGGTTCATATCTGACCTGGTTTCAAACAATGGGTTCATATTTGACTCGAAGTTTAGGTTCATATTTGACCTGCGTTCAAACAACGGGTTTATATTTGACTCAAAGTTTAGGTTCATATCTGACCTGGTTTCAAACAACGGGTTCATATTTGACTCGAAGTTTAGGTTCACATTTGACCTAGGTTCAAACAACGGGTTCATGTTTGACTTGAATTTTAGGTTCATACCTTACCTGGTTTCAAACAACGGGTTCATATTTGACTCGAAGTTTAGGTTCACATTTGACCTGGGTTCAAACAACGGGTTCATATTTGACTCGAAGTTTAGGTTCATATTTGACCAGGGTTCAAACAATGGGTTCATGTTTGACTCGAAGTTTAGGTTCATATTTGACCTGGGTTCAAACAACGGGTTCATATTTAACTCGAAGTTTAGGTTCATATTTAACCTGTGTTCAAACAAAAGGTTCATATTTGACTCGTAGTTTAGGTTCATATTTGACCTGGGTTCAAACAACGGGTTCATATTTTACTCAAAGTTTAGGCTCATATTTGACCTGAATTTTAGGTTCATACCTTACCTGGTTTCAAACAACGGGTTCATATTTGACTCGAAGTTTAGGTTCACATTTGACCTGGGTTCAAACAACGGGTTCATATTTGACTCGAAGTTTATGTTCATATAACCTGGGTTCAAACAAAAGTTTCATATTTGACTCGAAATTTAAGTTCATACCTAACCTGGTTTCAAACAACAGGTTCGTATTTAACTGGAAGTTTAGGTTCACATTTGACCTAGGTTCAAACAACGGGTTCATATTTGACTCGAAGTTTAGGTTCACTTTTAACCTAGTTTCAAACAACGGGTTCATGTTTGACTCGAAGTTTAGGTTCATATCTGACCTGGTTTTAAACAAAGGGTTCCTATTTGACTTGAAGTGTAGGTTGACATTTGACCTGGGTTCAAACAACGGGTTCATATTTGACTCGATGTTTATGTTCATATTTGACCTGGGTTCAAACAACGGGTTCATGTGTGACTCGAAGTTTAGGTTCATGGCTGACTTGGTTTCAAACAACGGGTTCATATTTGACTCAAAGTTTAGGTTCATATTTGACCTGGGTTCAAACAACGGGTTCATGTTTGACTCGAAGTTTAGGTTCATGTATGACTTGGTTTCAAACAACGGGTTCATATTTGACTCAAAGTTTAAGTTCATATTTGACCTGGGTTCAAACAACGGGTTCATATTTGACTCGAAGTTTTGGTTCATATCTGACCTAGTTTCAAACAACGGGTTCATATTTGACTTGAAGTTTAGGTTAACATTTGACCTGGGTTCAAACAACGATTTCAGTTTTGACTCGAAATTTTGGTTCATATATGACCTGGCTTCCAACAACGGGTTCATATTTGACTCAAAGTTTAGGTTCACATTTGACCTGGGTTCAAACAACGGGTTCATATTTGACTCAAAGTTTAGGTTCATATTTGACCTGGGTTCAAACAATGGGTTCATGTTTGACTCGAAGTTTAGGTTCATATTTGACCTGGGTTCAAACAACGGGTTCATATTTAACTCGAAGTTTAGGTTCATATTTAACCTGTGTTCAAACAAAAGGTTCATATTTGACTCGTAGTTTAGGTTCATATTTGACCTGGGTTCAAACAACGGGTTCATATTTTACTCAAAGTTTAGGCTCATATTTGACCTGGGTTCAAATAATGGCTTCATATTTAACTCGAAGTTTAGGTTCATATCTGACCTGGTTTCAAACAACGGGTTCATATTTGACTCGAAGTTTAGGTTCACATTTGACCTGGGTTCAAACAAAGGGTTCATATTTGACTCGAAGTTTAGGTTCACATTTGCCCTGGGTTCAAACAACGGGTTCGTATTTGACTCAAAGTTTAGGTTCACATTTAACCTGGGTTCAAACAACGGGTTCATGTTTGACTCGAAGTTTAGGTTCATATCGGGCCTGGTTTCAAACAACGGGTTCATATTTGACTCGAAGTTTAGGTTCACATTTGACCTGGGTTCAAACAACGGATTCCTATTTGGCTCGAAGTTTAGGTTCACATTTGACCTGGGTTCAAACCACGGGTTCGTATTTGACTCAAAGTTTAGGTTCACATTTGACCTGGGTTCAAACAACGTGTTCATGTTTGACTCGAAGTTTAGGTTCATATCGGACCTAGTTTCAAACAACGGGTTCGTATTTGCCTCGAAGTTTAGGTTCATATCTGACCTGGTTTCAAACAATGGGTTCATATTTGGCTCGAAGTTTGGGTTCACATTTGACCTGGGTTCTAACAACGGGTTCATGTTTGACTCGAAGTTTAGGTTCATATCTGACCTGGTTTCAAACAACGGGTTCATATTTGACTCGAAGTTTAGGTTCATATTTGACCTGCGTTCAAACAACGGGTTTATATTTGACTCAAAGTTTAGGTTCATATCTGACCTGGTTTCAAACAACGGGTTCATATTTGACTCGAAGTTTAGGTTCACATTTGACCTAGGTTCAAACAACGGGTTCATGTTTGACTTGAATTTTAGGTTCATACCTTACCTGGTTTCAAACAACGGGTTCATATTTGACTCGAAGTTTAGGTTCACATTTGACCTGGGTTCAAACAACGGGTTCATATTTGACTCGAAGTTTATGTTCATATAACCTGGGTTCAAACAAAAGGTTCATATTTGACTCGAAATTTAAGTTCATACCTAACCTGGTTTCAAACAACAGGTTCGTATTTAACTGGAAGTTTAGGTTCACATTTGACCTGGGTTCAAACAACGGGTTCATATTTGACTCGAAGTTTAGGTTCACTTTTGACCTAGTTTCAAACAACGGGTTCATGTTTGACTCGAAGTTTAGGTTCATATCTGACCTGGTTTTAAACAAAGGGTTCCTATTTGACTTGAAGTGTAGGTTGACATTTGACCTGGGTTCAAACAACGGGTTCATATTTGACTCGATGTTTATGTTCATATTTGACCTGGGTTCAAACAACGGGTTCATGTGTGACTCGAAGTTTAGGTTCATGTCTGACTTGGTTTCAAACAACGGGTTCATATTTGACTCAAAGTTTAGGTTCATATTTGACCTGGGTTCAAACAACGGGTTCATGTTTGACTCGAAGTTTAGGTTCATGTATGACTTGGTTTCAAACAACGGGTTCATATTTGACTCAAAGTTTAAGTTCATATTTGACCTGGGTTCAAACAACGGGTTCATATTTGACTCGAAGTTTTGGTTCATATCTGACCTAGTTTCAAACAACGGGTTCATATTTGACTTGAAGTTTAGGTTAACATTTGACCTGGGTTCAAACAACGATTTCAGTTTTGACTCGAAATTTTGGTTCATATATGACCTGGCTTCCAACAACGGGTTCATATTTGACTCAAAGTTTAGGTTCACATTTGACCTGGGTTCAAACAACGGGTTCATATTTGACTCAAAGTTTAGGTTCATATTTGACCTGGGTTCAAACAATGGGTTCATGTTTGACTCGAAGTTTAGGTTCATATTTGACCTGGGTTCAAACAACGGGTTCATATTTAACTCGAAGTTTAGGTTCATATTTAACCTGTGTTCAAACAAAAGGTTCATATTTGACTCGTAGTTTAGGTTCATATTTGACCTGGGTTCAAACAACGGGTTCATATTTTACTCAAAGTTTAGGCTCATATTTGACCTGGGTTCAAATAATGGCTTCATATTTAACTCGAAGTTTAGGTTCATATCTGACCTGGTTTCAAACAACGGGTTCATATTTGACTCGAAGTTTAGGTTCACATTTGACCTGGGTTCAAACAAAGGGTTCATATTTGACTCGAAGTTTAGGTTCACATTTGCCCTGGGTTCAAACAACGGGTTCGTATTTGACTCAAAGTTTAGGTTCACATTTAACCTGGGTTCAAACAACGGGTTCATGTTTGACTCGAAGTTTAGGTTCATATCGGGCCTGGTTTCAAACAACGGGTTCATATTTGACTCGAAGTTTAGGTTCACATTTGACCTGGGTTCAAACAACGGATTCCTATTTGGCTCGAAGTTTAGGTTCACATTTGACCTGGGTTCAAACCACGGGTTCGTATTTGACTCAAAGTTTAGGTTCACATTTGACCTGGGTTCAAACAACGTGTTCATGTTTGACTCGAAGTTTAGGTTCATATCGGACCTAGTTTCAAACAACGGGTTCGTATTTGCCTCGAAGTTTAGGTTCATATCTGACCTGGTTTCAAACAATGGGTTCGTATTTGGCTCGAAGTTTGGGTTCACATTTGACCTGGGTTCTAACAACGGGTTCATGTTTGACTCGAAGTTTAGGTTCATATCTGACCTGGTTTCAAACAACGGGTTCATATTTGACTCGAAGTTTAGGTTCATATTTGACCTGCGTTCAAACAACGGGTTTATATTTGACTCAAAGTTTAGGTTCATATCTGACCTGGTTTCAAACAACGGGTTCATATTTGACTCGAAGTTTAGGTTCACATTTGACCTAGGTTCAAACAACGGGTTCATGTTTGACTTGAATTTTAGGTTCATACCTTACCTGGTTTCAAACAACGGGTTCATATTTGACTCGAAGTTTAGGTTCACATTTGACCTGGGTTCAAACAACGGGTTCATATTTGACTCGAAGTTTATGTTCATATAACCTGGGTTCAAACAAAAGGTTCATATTTGACTCGAAATTTAAGTTCATACCTAACCTGGTTTCAAACAACAGGTTCGTATTTAACTGGAAGTTTAGGTTCACATTTGACCTGGGTTCAAACAACGGGTTCATATTTGACTCGAAGTTTAGGTTCACTTTTGACCTAGTTTCAAACAACGGGTTCATGTTTGACTCGAAGTTTAGGTTCATATCTGACCTGGTTTTAAACAAAGGGTTCCTATTTGACTTGAAGTGTAGGTTGACATTTGACCTGGGTTCAAACAACGGGTTCATATTTGACTCGATGTTTATGTTCATATTTGACCTGGGTTCAAACAACGGGTTCATGTGTGACTCGAAGTTTAGGTTCATGTCTGACTTGGTTTCAAACAACGGGTTCATATTTGACTCAAAGTTTAGGTTCATATTTGACCTGGGTTCAAACAACGGGTTCATGTTTGACTCGAAGTTTAGGTTCATGTATGACTTGGTTTCAAACAACGGGTTCATATTTGACTCAAAGTTTAAGTTCATATTTGACCTGGGTTCAAACAACGGGTTCATATTTGACTCGAAGTTTTGGTTCATATCTGACCTAGTTTCAAACAACGGGTTCATATTTGACTTGAAGTTTAGGTTAACATTTGACCTGGGTTCAAACAACGATTTCAGTTTTGACTCGAAATTTTGGTTCATATTTGACCTGGTTTCCAACAACGGGTTCATATTTGACTCAAAGTTTAGGTTCACATTTGACCTGGGTTCAAACAACGGGTTCATATTTGACTCGAAGTTTAGGTTCATATTTGACCTGGGTTCAAACAATGGGTTCATGTTTGACTCGAAGTTTAGGTTCATATTTGACCTGGGTTCAAACAACGGGTTCATATTTAACTCGAAGTTTAGGTTCATATTTAACCTGTGTTCAAACAAAAGGTTCATATTTGACTCGTAGTTTAGGTTCATATTTGACCTGGGTTCAAACAACGGGTTCATATTTTACTCAAAGTTTAGGCTCATATTTGACCTGGTTTCAAATAATGGCTTCATATTTGACTCGAAGTTTAGGTTCATATCTGACCTGGTTTCAAACAACGGGTTCATATTTGACTCGAAGTTTAGGTTCACATTTGACCTGGGTTCAAACAAAGGGTTCATATTTGACTCGAAGTTTAGGTTCACACTTGCCCTGGGTTCAAACAACGGGTTCGTATTTGACTCAAAGTTTAGGTTCACATTTAACCTGGGTTCAAACAACGGGTTCATGTTTGACTCGAAGTTTAGGTTCATATCGGGCCTGGTTTCAAACAACGGGTTCATATTTGACTCGAAGTTTAGGTTCACATTTGACCTGGGTTCAAACAACGGATTCCTATTTGGCTCGAAGTTTAGGTTCACATTTGACCTGGGTTCAAACCACGGGTTCGTATTTGACTCAAAGTTTAGGTTCACATTTGACCTGGGTTCAAACAACGTGTTCATGTTTGACTCGAAGTTTAGGTTCATATCGGACCTAGTTTCAAACAACGGGTTCGTATTTGCCTCGAAGTTTAGGTTCATATCTGACCTGGTTTCAAACAATGGGTTCATATTTGGCTCGAAGTTTGGGTTCACATTTGACCTGGGTTCTAACAACGGGTTCATGTTTGACTCGAAGTTTAGGTTCATATCTGACCTGGTTTCAAACAACGGGTTCATATTTGACTCGAAGTTTAGGTTCATATTTGACCTGCGTTCAAACAACGGGTTTATATTTGACTCAAAGTTTAGGTTCATATCTGACCTGGTTTCAAACAACGGGTTCATATTTGACTCGAAGTTTAGGTTCACATTTGACCTAGGTTCAAACAACGGATTCATGTTTGACTTGAATTTTAGGTTCATACCTTACCTGGTTTCAAACAACGGGTTCATATTTGACTCGAAGTTTAGGTTCACATTTGACCTGGGTTCAAACAACGGGTTCATATTTGACTCGAAGTTTATGTTCATATAACCTGGGTTCAAACAAAAGGTTCATATTTGACTCGAAATTTAAGTTCATACCTAACCTGGTTTCAAACAACAGGTTCGTATTTAACTGGAAGTTTAGGTTCACATTTGACCTGGGTTCAAACAACGGGTTCATATTTGACTCGAAGTTTAGGTTCACTTTTGACCTAGTTTCAAACAACGGGTTCATGTTTGACTCGAAGTTTAGGTTCATATCTGACCTGGTTTTAAACAAAGGGTTCCTATTTGACTTGAAGTGTAGGTTGACATTTGACCTGGGTTCAAACAACAGGTTCATATTTGACTCGATGTTTATGTTCATATTTGACCTGGGTTCAAACAACGGGTTCATGTGTGACTCGAAGTTTAGGTTCATGTCTGACTTGGTTTCAAACAACGGGTTCATATTTGACTCAAAGTTTAGGTTCATATTTGACCTGGGTTCAAACAACGGGTTCATGTTTGACTCGAAGTTTAGGTTCATGTATGACTTGGTTTCAAACAACGGGATCATATTTGACTCAAAGTTTAAGTTCATATTTGACCTGGGTTCAAACAACGGGTTCATATTTGACTCGAAGTTTTGGTTCATATCTGACCTAGTTTCAAACAACGGGTTCATATTTGACTTGAAGTTTAGGTTAACATTTGACCTGGGTTCAAACAACGATTTCAGTTTTGACTCGAAATTTTGGTTCATATTTGACCTGGTTTCCAACAACGGGTTCATATTTGACTCAAAGTTTAGGTTCACATTTGACCTGGGTTCAAACAACGGGTTCATATTTGACTCGAAGTTTAGGTTCATATTTGACCTGGGTTCAAACAATGGGTTCATGTTTGACTCGAAGTTTAGGTTCATATTTGACCTGGGTTCAAACAACGGGTTCATATTTAACTCGAAGTTTAGGTTCATATTTAACCTGTGTTCAAACAAAAGGTTCATATTTGACTCGTAGTTTAGGTTCATATTTGACCTGGGTTCAAACAACGGGTTCATATTTTACTCAAAGTTTAGGCTCATATTTGACCTGGGTTCAAATAATGGCTTCATATTTGACTCGAAGTTTAGGTTCATATCTGACCTGGTTTCAAACAACGGGTTCATATTTGACTCGAAGTTTAGGTTCACATTTGACCTGGGTTCAAACAAAGGGTTCATATTTGACTCGAAGTTTAGGTTCACATTTGCCCTGGGTTCAAACAACGGGTTCGTATTTGACTCAAAGTTTAGGTTCACATTTAACCTGGGTTCAAACAACGGGTTCATGTTTGACTCGAAGTTTAGGTTCATATCGGGCCTGGTTTCAAACAACGGGTTCATATTTGACTCGAAGTTTAGGTTCACATTTGACCTGGGTTCAAACAACGGATTCCTATTTGGCTCGAAGTTTAGGTTCACATTTGACCTGGGTTCAAACCACGGGTTCGTATTTGACTCAAAGTTTAGGTTCACATTTGACCTGGGTTCAAACAACGTGTTCATGTTTGACTCGAAGTTTAGGTTCATATCGGACCTAGTTTCAAACAACGGGTTCGTATTTGCCTCGAAGTTTAGGTTCATATCTGACCTGGTTTCAAACAATGGGTTCATATTTGGCTCGAAGTTTGGGTTCACATTTGACCTGGGTTCTAACAACGGGTTCATGTTTGACTCGAAGTTTAGGTTCATATCTGACCTGGTTTCAAACAACGGGTTCATATTTGACTCGAAGTTTAGGTTCATATTTGACCTGCGTTCAAACAACGGGTTTATATTTGACTCAAAGTTTAGGTTCATATCTGACCTGGTTTCAAACAACGGGTTCATATTTGACTCGAAGTTTAGGTTCACATTTGACCTAGGTTCAAACAACGGGTTCATGTTTGACTTGAATTTTAGGTTCATACCTTACCTGGTTTCAAACAACGGGTTCATATTTGACTCGAAGTTTAGGTTCACATTTGACCTGGGTTCAAACAACGGGTTCATATTTGACTCGAAGTTTATGTTCATATAACCTGGGTTCAAACAAAAGGTTCATATTTGACTCGAAATTTAAGTTCATACCTAACCTGGTTTCAAACAACAGGTTCGTATTTAACTGGAAGTTTAGGTTCACATTTGACTTGGGTTCAAACAACGGGTTCATATTTGACTCGAAGTTTAGGTTCACTTTTGACCTAGTTTCAAACAACGGGTTCATGTTTGACTCGAAGTTTAGGTTCATATCTGACCTGGTTTTAAACAAAGGGTTCCTATTTGACTTGAAGTGTAGGTTGACATTTGACCTGGGTTCAAACAACGGGTTCATATTTGACCCGATGTTTATGTTCATATTTGACCTGGGTTCAAACAACGGGTTCATGTGTGACTCGAAGTTTAGGTTCATGTCTGACTTGGTTTCAAACAACGGGTTCATATTTGACTCAAAGTTTAGGTTCATATTTGACCTGGGTTCAAACAACGGGTTCATGTTTGACTCGAAGTTTAGGATCATATCTGACCTGGTTTCAAACAACGGGTTCATATTTGACTCGAAGTTTAGGTTCATATTTGACCTGCGTTCAAACAACGGGTTTATATTTGACTCAAAGTTTAGGTTCATATCTGACCTGGTTTCAAACAACGGGTTCATATTTGACTCGAAGTTTAGGTTAACATTTGACCTGGGTTCAAACAACGGGTTCGTGTTTGACTCGAATTTAAGGTTCATATCTTAACTGGTTTCAAACAACGGGTTCATATTTGACTCGAAGTTTAGGTTCACATTTGACCTGGGTTCAAACAACGGGTTCATATTTGACTCGAAGTTTAGGTTCACATGTGACTTGGGTTCAAACAACAGGTTCATATTTGACTCGAAGTTTAGGTTCATATTTGACTTGGGTTCAAACAACGGGTTCATATTTGACTCGAAGTTTAGGTTCATATTTAACCTGTGTTCAAACAAAAGGTTCATATTTGACTCGTAGTTTAGGTTCATATTTGACCTGGGTTCAAACAACGGGTTCATATTTTACTCAAGGTTTAGGCTCATATTTGACCTGGGTTCAAACAATGGCTTCATATTTGACTCGAAGTTTAGGTTCATATCTGACCTGGTTTCAAACAACGGGTTCATATTTGACTCGAAGTTTAGGTTCACATTTGACCTGGGTTCAAACAACGGGTTCATATTTGACTCGAAGTTTAGGTTCACATTTGCCCTGGGTTCAAACAACGGGTTCGTATTTGACACAAAGTTTAGGTTCACATTTGACCTGGGTTCAAACAACGGGTTCATGTTTGACTCGAAGTTTAGGTTCATATCGGGCCTGGTTTCAAACAACGGGTTCATATTTGACTCGAAGTTTAGGTTCACATTTGACCTGGATTCAAACAATGGATTCCTATTTGGCTCGAAGTTTAGGTTCACATTTGACCTGGGTTCAAACAACGAGTTCGTATTTGACTCAAAGTTTAGGTTCACATTTGACCAGTGTTCAAACAACGGGTTCATGTTTGACTCGCAGTTTAGGTTCATATTTGACCTGGGTTCGAACAAAGGGTTCATATTTGACTCGAAGTTTAGGTTAACATTTGACCTAGGTTAAAACAACGGGTTCGTGTTTGACTCGAAGTTTAGGTTCATGTCAGACTTGGTTTCAAACAACGGGTTCATATTTGACTCAAAGTTTAGGTTCATATTTGACCTGGGTTCAAACAACGGGTTCATGTTTGACTCGAAGTTTAGGATCATATCTGACCTGGTTTCAAACAACGGGTTCATATTTGACTCGAAGTTTAGGTTCATATTTGACCTGCGTTCAAACAACGGGTTTATATTTGACTCAAAGTTTAGGTTCATATCTGACCTGGTTTCAAACAACGGGTTCATATTTGACTCGAAGTTTAGGTTAACATTTGACCTGGGTTCAAACAACGGGTTCGTGTTTGACTCGAATTTTAGGTTCATATCTTACCTGGTTTCAAACAACGGGTTCATATTTGACTCGAAGTTTAGGTTCACATTTGACCTGGGTTCAAACAACGGGTTCATATTTGACTCGAAGTTTAGGTTCACATGTGACTTGGGTTCAAACAACGGGTTCATATTTGACTCGAAGTTTAGGTTCATATTTGACCTGGGTTCAAACAACGGGTTCATATTTGAATCGAAGTTTAAGTTCATATTTAACCTGTGTTCAAACAAAAGGGTCATATTGGACTCGTAGTTTAGGTTCATATTTGACCTGGGTTCAAACAACGGGTTCATATTTTACTTAAAGTTTAGGCTCATTTTTGACCTGGGTTCAAACAATGGCTTCATATTTGACTCGAAATTTAGGTTCATATCTGACCTGGTTTCAAACAAAGGGTTCATATTTGACTCGAAGTTTAGGTTCACATTTGACCTGGGTTCAAACAACGGATTCATATTTGACTCGAAGTTTAGGTTCACATTTGCCCTGGGTTCAAACAACGGGTTCGTATTTGACTCAAAGTTTAGGTTCACATTTGACCTGGGTTCAAACAACGGGTTCATGTTTGACTCGAAGTTTAGGTTCATATCGGGCCTGGTTTCAAACAACGGGTTCATATTTGACTCGAAGTTTAGGTTCACATTTGACCTGGGTTCAAACAACGGATTCCTATTTGGCTCGAAGTTTAGGTTCACATTTGACCTGGGTTCAAACAACGGGTTCGTATTTGACTCAAAGTTTAGGTTCACATTTGACCTGGGTTCAAACAACGGGTTCATGTTTGACTCGAAGTTTAGGTTCATATTTGACCTGGGTTCAAACAACGAGTTCATATTTGACTCGAAGTTTAGGTTAACATTTGACCTGGGTTCAAACAAAGGGTTCGTGTTTGACTCGAATTTTAGGTTCATATCTTACCTGGTTTCAAACAACGGGTTCATATTTGACTCGAAGTTTAGGTTCACATTTGACCTGGGTTCAAACAACGGGTTCATATTTGACTCGAAGTTAAGGTTCACATGTGACTTGGGTTCAAACAACGAGTTCATATTTGACTCGAAGCTTAGGTTCATACTTGACCTGGGTTCAAATAACAGGTTCATGTTTGACTCGAAGTTTAGGTTCATATCTGACCTGGTTTCAAACAACGGGTTCATATTTGACTCGAAGTTTAGGTTCATATTTGACCTGCGTTCAAACAACGGGTTTATATTTGACTCAAAGTTTAGGTTCATATCTAACTTGGTTTCAAACAACGGGTTCATATTTGAATCGAAGTTTAGGTTAACATTTGACCTGGGTTCAAACAACGGGTTCATGTTTGACTCGAATTTTAGGTCCATATCTTACCTGGTTTCAAACAACGGGTTCATATTTGACTCGAAGTTTAGGTTCACATTTGACCTGGGTTCAAACAACGGGTTCATATTTGACTCGAAGTTTATGTTCATATAACCTGGTTTTAAACAAAGGGTTCATATTTGACTCGAAGTTTAGGTTCACATTTGACTTGGGTTCAAACAACGGGTTCATATTTGACTCGAATTTTAGGTTCACATTGGCCCTGGGTTCAAACAACGGGTTCATATTTGACTCGAAGTTTAGGGTCATATTTGACCTGGGTTCAAACAACGGGTTCATGTTTGACTCGAAGTTTAGGTTCATGTCTGACTTGGTATCAAACAACGGGTTCATATTTGACTCAAAGGTTAAGTTCATATTTGACCTGGGTTCAAACAACGGGTTCATATTTGCCTCGAAGTTTAGGTTCATATCTGACCTGGTTTGAAACAACGGGTTCATATTTCACTTGAAGTTTAGGTTCACATTTGCCCTGGGTTCAAACAACGGTTTCATGTTTGACTCGAAGTTTTGGTTCATATTTGACCTGGTTTCCAACAACGGGTTCATATTTGACTCGAAGTTTAGGTTCACATTTGACCTGGGTTCAAACAACGGTTTCATGTTTGACTCAAAGTTTAGATTCATATCTGATCTGGTTTTAAACAACGGGTTCATATTTGGCTCAAAGTTTAGGTTCACATTTGACCTGGGTTCAAACAACGGGTTCATATTTGACTCAAAGTTTAGTTTCACATTTGCCCTGGGTTCAAACAGCGGGTTCATGTTTGACTCGAAGTTTGAATTCACATTTGACTTGGGTTCAAACAACGGGTTCATGTTTGACTCGAAGTTTAGGTTCATATCTGACCTGGTTTCAAACAACGGGTTCATATTGTACTCGAAGTTTAGGTTCATATTTGACCTGGGTTCAAACAATGGGTTCATATTTGACTCGAAGTTTAGGTTTATATTTGACCTGGGTTCAAATAATGGCTTCATATTTGACTCGAAATTTAGGTTCATATCTGACCTGGTTTCAAACAGCGGGTTCATATTTGACTTGAAGTTTAGGTTCACATTTGACCTGGGTTCAAACAACGGGTTCATATTTGACTCGAAGTTTAGGTTCACATTTGACCTGGGTTCAAACAATGGCTTCATATTTGACTCGAAGTTTAGTTTCACATTTGACCTGGGTTCAAACAACGGGTTCATATTTGAATCGAAGTTTAGGTTCACATTGGCCCTGGGTTCAAACAACGGGTTCATATTTGACTCGAAGTTTAGGTTCATATTTGACCTGGGTTCAAACAACGGGTTCATGTTTGACTCGAAGTTTAGGTTCATGTCTGACTTGGTTTCAAACAACGGGTTCATATTTGACTCAAAGTTTAGGTTCATATTTGACCTGGGTTCAAACAACGGGTTCATATTTGACTCGAAGTTTAGGTTCATATCTGACCTAGTTTCAAACAACGGGTTGATATTTAACTCGAAGTTTAGGTTCACATTTGAGCTGGGTTCAAACAACGGTTTCCTATTTGACTCGAAGTTTTGGTTCATATTTGACCTAGTTTCCAACAACGGGTTCATATTTGACTCGAAGTTTAGGTTCACATTTGACCTGGGTTCAAACAACGGGTTCATATTTGACTCAAAGTTTAGGTTCACATTTTCCCTGGGTTCAAACAACGGGTTTGTATTTGACTCAAAGTTTAGGTTCACATTTGACCTGGGTTCAAACAACGGGTTCATATTTGACTCGAAGTTTAGGTTCACATGTGACTTGGGTTCAAACAACGGGTTCATATTTGACCCGAAGTTTAGGTTCATATTTGACCTGGGTTCAAACAACAGGTTCATGTTTGACTCGAAGTTTAGGTTCATATCTGACCTGGTTTCAAACAACGGGTTCATATTTGACTCGAAGTTTAGGCTCATATTTGACCTGCGTTCAAACAACGGGTTTATATTTGACTCAAAGTTTAGGTTCATATCTGACCTGGTTTCAAACAACGGGTTCATATTTGACTCGAAGTTTAGGTTAACATTTAACCTGGGTTCAAACAACGGGTTCGTGTTTGACTCGAATTTTAGGTTCATATCTTACCTGGTTTCAAACAACGGGTTCATATTTGACTCGAAGTTTAGGTTCACATTTGACCTGGGTTCAAACAACGGGTTCATATTTGACTCGAAGTTTATGTTCATATAGCCTGGGTTCAAACAACGGGTTCATGTTTGACTCGAAGTTTAGATTTATATTTGACCTGGGTTCAAACAACGGGTTTATATTTGAATCGAAGTTTAGGTTCATATTTAACCTCTGTTCAAACAGCTGGTTCATATTTGACTCAAAGTTTAGATTCCTATCTGACCTGGTTTCAAACAACGGGTTCATATTTGACTCGAAGTTTAGGTTCACTTTTGACCTGGTTTCAAACAACGGGTTCATATTTGACTCGAAGTTTAGGTTCACATTTGACCTGGGTTCAAACAACGGGTTCATATTTGACTCGAAGTTTAGGTTCACATGTGACTTGGGTTCAAACAACGGGTTCAAATTTGACTCGAAGCTTAGGTTCATACTTGACCTGGGTTCAAATAACAGGTTCATATTTGACTCGAAGTTTAGGTTCATATCTGACCTGGTTTCAAACAACGGGTTCATATTTGACTCGAAGTTTAGGTTCATATTTGACCTGCGTTCAAACAACGGGTTTATAATTGACTCAAAGTTTAGGTTCATATCTGACCTGGTTTCAAACAACGGGTTCATATTTGACTCGAAGTTTAGGTTAACATTTGACCTGGGTTCAAACAACGGGTTCGTGTTTGACTCGAATTTTAGGTCCATATCTTACCTGGTTTCAAACAACGGGTTCATATTTGACTCGAAGTTTAGGTTCACATTTGACCTGGGTTCAAACAACGGGTTCATATTTGACTCGAAGTTTATGTTCATATAACCTGGTTTTAAACAAAGGGTTCATATTTGACTCGAAGTTTAGGTTCACATTTGACTTGGGTTCAAACAACGGGTTCATATTTGACTCGAATTTTAGGTTCACATTGGCCCTGGGTTCAAACAACGGGTTCATATTTGACTCGAAGTTTAGGGTCATATTTGACCTGGGTTCAAACAACGGGTTCATGTTTGACTCGAAGTTTAGGTTCATGTCTGACTTGGTATCAAACAACGGGTTCATATTTGACTCAAAGGTTAAGTTCATATTTGACCTGGGTTCAAACAACGGGTTCATATTTGCCTCGAAGTTTAGGTTCATATCTGACCTAGTTTGAAACAACGGGTTCATATTTGACTTAAAGTTTAGGTTCACATTTGACCTGGGTTCAAACAACGGTTTCATGTTTGACTCGAAGTTTTGGTTCATATTTGACCTGGTTTCCAACAACGGGTTCATATTTGACTCGAAGTTTAGGTTCACATTTGACCTGGGTTCAAACAACGGTTTCATGTTTGACTCAAAGTTTAGATTCATATCTGATCTGGTTTTAAACAACGGGTTCATATTTGGCTCAAAGTTTAGGTTCACATTTGACCTGCTTTCAAACAACGGGTTCATACTTGACTCAAAGTTTAGTTTCAAATTTGCCCTGGGTTTAAACAGCGGGTTCATGTTTGACTCGAAGTTTAGTTTGACATTTGACTTGGGTTCAAACAACGGGTTCATGTTTGACTCGAAGTTTAGGTTCATATCTGACCTGGTTTCAAACAACGGGTTCATATTGTACTCGAAGTTTAGGTTCATATTTGACCTGGGTTCAAACAATGGGTTCATATTTGACTCGAAGTTTAGGTTTATATTTGACCTGGGTTCAAATAATGGCTTCATATTTGACTCGAATTTTAGGTTCATATCTGACCTTGTTTCAAACAGCGGGTTCATATTTGACTTGAAGTTTAGGTTCACATTTGACCTGGGTTCAAACAACGGGTTCATATTTGACTCGAAGTTTAGGTTCACATTTGACCTGGGTTCAAACAATGGCTTCATATTTGACTCGAAGTTTAGTTTCACATTTGACCTGGGGTCAAACAACGGGTTCATATTTGAATCGAAGTTTAGGTTCACATTGGCCCTGGGTTCAAACAACGGGTTCATATTTGACTCGAAGTTTAGGTTCATATTTGACCTGGGTTCAAACAACGGGTTCATGTTTGACTCGAAGTTTAGGTTCATGTCTGACTTGGTTTCAAACAACGGGTTCATATTTGACTCAAAGTTTAGGTTCATATTTGACCTGGGTTCAAACAACGGGTTCATATTTGACTCGAAGTTTAGGTTCATATCTGACCTAGTTTCAAACAACGGGTTGATATTTAACTCGAAGTTTAGGTTCACATTTGAGCTGGGTTCCAACAACTGTTTCCTGTTTGACTCGAAGTTTTGGTTCATATTTGACCTAGTTTCCAACAACGGGTTCATGTTTGACTCGAAGTTTAGGTTCACATTTGACCTGGGTTCAAACAACGGGTTCATATTTGACTCAAAGTTTAGGTTCACATTTGCCCTGGGTTCAAACAACGGGTTTGTATTTGACTCAAAGTTTAGGTTCACATTTGACCTGGGTTCAAACAACGGGTTCATATTTGACTCGAAGTTTAGGTTCACATGTGACTTGGGTTCAAACAACGGGTTCATATTTGACTCGAAGTTTAGGTTCATATTTGACCTGGGTTCAAACAACAGGTTCATGTTTGACTCGAAGTTTAGGTTCATATCTGACCTGGTTTCAAACAACGGGTTCATATTTGACTCGAAGTTTAGGCTCATATTTGACCTGCGTTCAAACAACGGGTTTATATTTGACTCAAAGTTTAGGTTCATATCTGACCTGGTTTCAAACAACGGGTTCATATTTGACTCGAAGTTTAGGTTAACATTTGACCTGGGTTCAAACAACGGGTTCGTGTTTGACTCGAATTTTAGGTTCATATCTTACCTGGTTTCAAACAATGGGTTCATATTTGACTCGAAGTTTAGGTTCACATTTGACCTGGGTTCAAACAACGGGTTCATATTTGACTCGAAGTTTATGTTCATATAACCTGGGTTCAAACAACGGGTTCATGTTTGACTCGAAGTTTAGGTTTATATTTGACCTGGGTTCAAACAACGGGTTTATATTTGAATCGAAGTTTAGGTTCATATTTAACCTCTATTCAAATAGCGGGTTCATATTTGACTCAAAGTTTAGATTCCTATCTGACCTGGTTTCAAACAACGGGTTCATATTTGACTCGAAGTTTAGGTTCACTTTTGACCTAGGTTCAAACAACGGGTTCATGTTTGACTCGAAGTTTAGGTTCATATCTGACCTGGTTTTAAACAAAGGGTTCATATTTGACTCAAAGTTTAGGTTCACATTTGACCTGGGTTCAAACAACGGGTTCATATTTGACTCGAATTTTACGTTCACATTGGCCCTGGGTTCATACAACGGGTTCATATTTGACTCTAAGTTTAGGGTCATATTTGACCGGGGGTCAAACAACGGGATCATGTTAGACTCGAAGTTTAGGTTCATGTATGACTTGGTTTCAAACAACGGGTTCATATTTGACTCAAAGTTTAAGTTCATATTTGACCTGGGTTCAAACAACGGGTTCAAATTTGACTCGAAGTTTAGGTTCATATCTGACCTAGTTTCAAACAACGGGTACATATTTGACTTGAAGTTTAGGTTCCCATTTGACCTGGGTTCAAACAACGGTTTCATGTTTTACTCGAAGTTTTGGTTCTTATTTGACCTGGTTTCCAACAACGGGTTCATATTTGACTCAAAGTTTAGGTTGACATTTGACCTGGGTTCAAACAACAGGTTCATATTTGACTCGAAGTTTAGATTCATATTTGACCTGGGTTCAAACAACGGGTTCATATTTGACTCGAAGTATAGGTTCATATTTAACCTGTGTTCAAACAAAAGGTTCATATTTGACTCGTAGTTTAGGTTCATATTTGACCTGGGTTCAAACAACGGGTTCATATTTTACTCAAAGTTTAGGCTCATATTTGACCTGGGTTCAAACAATGGTTTCATATTTGACTCAAAGTTTAGGTTCATATCTGACCTGGTTTCAAACAACGGGTTCATATTTGACTCGAAGTTTAGGTTCACATTTGACCTGGGTTCAAACAACGGGTTCATATTTGGCTCGAAGTTTAGGTTCACATTTGCCCTGGGTTCAAACAACGGGTTCGTATTTGACTCAAAGTTTAGGTTCACATTTGACCTGGGTTCAAACAACGGGTTTATATTTGACTCGAAGTTTAGGTTCATATCAGGCCTGGTTTCAAACAACGGGTTCATATTTGACTCGAAGTTTAGGTTCACATTTGACCTGGGTTCAAACAACGGATTCCTATTTGGCTCGAAGTTTAGGTTCACATTTGACCTGGGTTCAAACAACGGGTTCATATTTGACTCAAAGTTTAGGTTCACATTTGACCTGGGTTTAAACAACGGGTTCATGTTTGACTCGAAGTTTAGGTTCATATCGGACCTGGTTTCAAACAACGGGTTCATATTTGACTCAAATTTTAGGTTCATATCTGACCTGGTTTCAAACAACGGGTTCATATTTGGCTCGAAGTTTGGGTTCACATTTGACCTGGGTTTTAACAATGGGTTCATGTTTGACTCAAAGTTTAGGTTCAAATCTGACCTGGTTTCAAACAACGGGTTCATATTTGACTCGAAGTTTAGGTTCATATTTGACCTGCGTTCAAACAACGGGTTTATATTTGACTCAAAGTTTAGGTTCATATCTGACCTGGTTTCAAACAACGGGTTCATATTTGACTCGAAGTTTAGGTTCACATTTGACCTGGGTTCAAACAACGGGTTCATGTTTGACTTGAATTTTAGGTTCATATCTTACCTGGTTTCAAACAACGGGTTCATATTTGACTCGAAGTTTAGGTTCACATTTGACCTGGGTTCAAACAACGGGTTCATATTTGACTCGAAGTTTATGTTCATATAACCTGGGTTCAAACAAAAGGTTCATATTTGACTCGAAATTTAAGTTCATACCTAACCTGGTTTCAAACAACGGGTTCGTATTTAACTGGAAGTTTAGGTTCACATTTGACCTGGGTTTAAACAAAGGGTTCATGTTTGACTCGAAGTTTAGGTTCATATCTGACCTGGTTTTAAACAAAGGGTTCATATTTGACTCGAAGTTTAGGTTCACATTTGACCTGGGTTCAAACAACGGGTTCATATTTAACTCGAATTTTAGGTTCACATTGGCCCTGGGTTCAAACAACGGGTTCATATTTGACTCGAAGTTTAGGGTCATATTTGACCTGGGTTCAAACAACGGGTTCATGTTAGACTCGAAGTTTAGGTTCATGTATGGCTTGGTTTCAAACAACGGGTTCATATTTGACTCAAAGTTTAAGTTCATATTTGACCTGGTTTCAAACAACGGGTTCAAATTTGACTCGAAGTTTAGGTTCATATCTGACCTAGTTTCAAACAATGGGTTCATATTTGACTTGAAGTTTAGGTTCACATTTGACCTGGGTTCAAACAACGGTTTCATGTTTGACTCGAAGTTTTGGTTCATATTTGACCTGGTTTCCAACAACGGGTTCATATTTGACTCGAAGTTTAGGTTCACATTTGACCTGGGTTCAAACAACGGGTTCATATTTGACTCGAAGTTTAGGTTCATATTTGACCTGGGTTCAAACAATGGGTTAATGTTTGACTTAAAGTTTAGATTCATATTTGACCTGGGTTCAAACAACGGGTTCATATTTGACTCGAAGTTTAGGTTCATATTTGACCTGCGTTCAAACAACAGGTTTATATTTGACTCAAAGTTTAGGTTCATATCTGACCTGGTTTCAAACAACGGGTTCATATTTGACTTGAAGTTTAGGTTCACATTTGACCTGGGTTCAAACAACGGGTTCATATTTGACTCGAAGTTTATGTTCATATAACCTGGGTTCAAACAAAAGGTTCATATTTGACTCGAAATTTAAGTTCATACCTAACCTGGTTTCAAACAACGGGTTCGTATTTAACTGGAAGTTTAGGTTCACATTTGACCTGGGTTTAAACAAAGGGTTCATGTTTGACTCGAAGTTTAGGTTCATATCTGACCTGGTTTTAAACAACGGGTTCATATTTGGCTCGAAGTTTAGGCTCACATTTTACCTGGGTTCAAACAACGGGTTCATATTTGACTCAAAGTTTAGTTTCACATTTGCCCTGGGTTCAAACAGCAGGTTCATGTTTGACTCGAAGTTTAGTTTCACATTTGACTTGGGTTCAAACAACGGGTTCATGTTTGACTCGAAGTTTAGGTTCATATCTGACCTAGTTTCAAACAACGGGTTCATATTGTACTCGAAATTTAGGTTCATATTTGACTTGGGTTCAAACAACGGGTTCATATTTGACTTGAAGTTTAGGTTTATATTTGACCTGGGTTCAAACAATGGCTTCATATTTGACTCGAAGTTTAGGTTCATATCTGACCTGGTTTCAAACAACGGGTTCATCTTTGACTTGAAGTTTAGGTTCACATTTGACCTAGCTTCAAACAAGGGGTCAAATTTGACTCGAAGTTTAGGTTCATATCTGACCTAGTTTCAAACAACGGTTTCATATTTGACTCGAAGTTTAGGTTCACATTTGTCCTGGGTTCAAACAACGGGTTCATGTTTGACTCGAAGTTTAGGTTCATATCTGACCTAGGTTCAAACAACGGTTGACTCGAAGTTTTGGTTCACATTTGACCTTGGTTCAAACAACGAGTTCATATTTGACTCGAAGTTTAGGGTCATATTTGACTTTGGTTCAAACAACGGGTTCATATTTGACTCGAAGTTTAAGTTCATATTTGACCTGGGTTCAAACAATGGGTTCATGTTTGACTCAAAGTTTATGTACATATCTGACCTGGTTTCAAACAACGGGTTCATATTTGACTCGAAGTTTAGGTTCATATTTGACCTGGGTTCAAACAACGGGTTTATATTTGACTCAAAGTTTAGGTTCATATCTGACCTGGTTTCAAATAACGGGTTCATATTTGACTCGAAGTTTAGGTTCACATTTGACCTGGGTTTAAGCAACGGGTTCATGTTTAACTCGAAGTTTAGGTTCACATTTGCCCTGGGTTCAAACTACGGGTTCATATTTGACTCGAAGTTTAGGTTCATATTTGACATGGGTTCAAACAACGGGTTCATGTTTGACTCGAAGTTTAGGTTCATATCTGACTTGGTTTCAAACAACGCGTTCATATTTGACTCAAAGTTTAGGTTCATATTTGACCTGGGTTAAAACAACGGCTTCATATTTGATTCAAAGTTTAGGTTCATATCTGACCTGGTTTCAAACAACGGGTTCATATTTGAATCGAAGTTTATGTTCACATTTAACCTCGGTTCAAACAACGGATTCATGTTTGACTCAAAGTTTTGGTTCATATTTGACCTGGTTTCAAACAACGGGTTCATATTTGACTCGAAGTTTATGTTCACATTTGACCTGGGTTCAAACAACGGGTTCATATTTGACTCGAAGTTTAGGTTCACATTTTACCTGGGTTCAAACAATGGGTTCATGTTTCACTCGAAGTTTAGGTTCATATTTGACCTGGGTTCAAACAACGTGTTCATATTTGACTCAAAGTTTAGGTTCATATTTAACATGTGTTCAAACAAAAGGTTCATATTTGACTAGAAATTTAAGTTCAAACCTGACCTGGTTTCAAACAATGGGTTCGTATTTGACTGGAAGTTTAGGTTCACATTTGACCTGGGTTTAAACAAAGGGTTCATGTTTGACTCAAAGTTTAGGTTCATATCTGACCTGGGTTCAAACAACGGGTTCATATTTGACTCGAAGTTTAGTTTCACATTTGCCCTAGGTTCAAACAGCGGGTTCATGTTTGACTCAAAGTTTAGTTTCACATTTGAACTGGGTTCAAACAACGGGTTCATGTTTGACTCGAAGGTTAGGTTCATATCTGACCTGGTTTCAAACAACGTGTTTATATTTGACTCGAAGTTTAGGTTCATATTTGACCTGGGTTCAAACAATGGGTTCATATTTGACTCGAAGTTTAGGTTTATATTTGACCTGGGTTAAAACAACGTGTTCATATTTGACTCGAAGTTTAGGTTCATATATGACCTGGGTTCAAACAACGGGTTCATATTTTATTCGAAGTTTAGGTTCATATTTGACCTGGGTTCAAACAACGGCTTCATATTTGACTCGAAGTTTAGGTTCATATCTGACCTGGTTTCAAACAACGGGTTCATATTTGGCTCGAAGTTTGGGTTCACATTTGACCTGGGTTCTAACAACGGGTTCATGTTTGACTCGATGTTTAGGTTCATATCTGACCTGGTTTCAAACAACGGGTTCATATTTGAATCGAAGTTTAGGTTCACATTTAACCTCGGTTCAAACAACGGATTCATGTTTGACTCAAAGTTTTGGTTCATATTTGACCTGGTTTCAAACAACGGGTTCATATTTGACTCGAAGTTTATGTTCACATTTGACCTGGGTTCAAACAACGGGTTCATATTTGACTCGAAGTTTAGGTTCACATTTTACCTGGGTTCAAACAATGGGTTCATGTTTCACTCGAAGTTTAGGTTCATATTTGACCTGGGTTCAAACAAAGTGTTCATATTTGACTCAAAGTTTAGGTTCATATTTAACATGTGTTCAAACAAAAGGTTCATATTTGACTAGAAATTTAAGTTCATACCTGACCTGGTTTCAAACAATGGGTTCGTATTTGACTGGAAGTTTAGGTTCACATTTGACCTGGGTTTAAACAAAGGGTTCATGTTTGACTCAAAGTTTAGGTTCATATCTGACCTGGGTTCAAACAACGGGTTCATATTTGACTCGAAGTTTAGTTTCACATTTGCCCTGGGTTCAAACAGCGGGTTCATGTTTGACTCAAAGTTTAGTTTCACATTTGAACTGGGTTCAAACAACGGGTTCATGTTTGACTCGAAGGTTAGGTTAATATCTGACCTGGTTTCAAACAACGTGTTTATATTTGACTCGAAGTTTAGGTTCATATTTGACCTGGGTTCAAACAATGGGTTCATATTTGACTCGAAGTTTAGGTTTATATTTGACCTGGGTTAAAACAACGTGTTCATATTTGACTCGAAGTTTAGGTTCATATATGACCTGGGTTCAAACAACGGGTTCATATTTTATTCGAAGTTTAGGTTCATATTTGACCTGGGTTCAAACAACAGCTTCATATTTGACTCGAAGTTTAGGTTCATATCTGACCTGGTTTCAAACAACGGGTTCATATTTGGCTCGAAGTTTGGGTTCACATTTGACCTGGGTTCTAACAACGGGTTCAAGTTTGACTCGATGTTTAGGTTCATATCTGACCTGGTTTCAAACAACGGGTTCACATTTGACTCAAAGTTTAGGTTCATATTTGACCTGCGTTCAAACAACGGGTTAATATTTGACTCAAAGTTTAGGTTCATATCTGACCTGGTTTCAAACAACGGGTTCATATTTGACTCAAAGTTTAGGTTCACATTTGACCTGGGTTCAAACAACGGGTTCATGTTTGACTCGAATTTTAGGTTCATATCTTACCTGGTTTCAAACAACGGGTTCATATTTGACTCGAAGTTTAGGTTCACATTTGACCTGGGTTCAAACAACGGGTTCATATTTGACTCGAAGTTTATGTTCATATAACCTGGGTTCAAACAAAAGGTTCATATTTGACTCGAAATTTAAGTTCATACCTAACCTGGTTTCAAACAACGGGTTCGTATTTAACTGGAAGTTTAGGTTCACATTTGACCTGGGTTTAAACAAAGGGTTCATGTTTGACTCGAAGTTTAGGTTCATATCTGACCTGGTTTTAAACAACGGGTTCATATTTGGCTCGAAGTTTAGGCTCACATTTGACCTGGGTTCAAACAACGGGTTCATATTTGACTCAAAGTTTAGTTTCACATTTGCCCTGGGTTCAAACAGCAGGTTCATGTTTGACTCGAAGTTTAGTTTCACATTTGACTTGGGTTCAATCAACGGGTTCATGTTTGACTCGAAGTTTAGGTTCATATCTGACCTAGTTTCAAACAACGGGTTCATATTGTACTCGAAATTTAGGTTCATATTTGACTTGGGTTCAAACAACGGGTTCATATTTGACTTGAAGTTTAGGTTTATATTTGACCTGGGTTCAAACAATGGCTTCATATTTGACTCGAAGTTTAGGTTTATATCTGACCTGGTTTCAAACAACGGGTTCATCTTTGACTTGAAGTTTAGGTTCACATTTGACCTAGCTTCAAACAAAGGGTCAAATATGACTCGAAGTTTAGGTTCATATCTGACCTAGTTTCAAACAACGGTTTCATATTTGACTCGAAGTTTAGGTTCACATTTGTCCTGGGTTCAAACAACGGGTTCATGTTTGACTCGAAGTTTAGGTTCATATCTGACCTAGGTTCAAACAACGGTTGACTCGAAGTTTTAGTTCACATTTGACCTGGGTTCAAACAACGAGTTCATATTTGACTCGAAGTTTAGGTTCATATTTGACCTGGGGTCAAACAACGGGTTTATATTTGACTCAAAGTTTAGGTTCATATCTGACCTGGTTTCAAATAACGGGTTCATATTTGACTCGAAGTTTAGGTTCACATTTGACCTGGGTTCAAGCAACGGGTTCATGTTTAACTCGAAGTTTAGGTTCACATTTGCCCTGGGTTCAAACAACGGGTTTATATTTGACTCAAAGTTTAGGTTCATATCTGACCAGGTTTCAAATAACGGGTTCATATTTGACTCGAAGTTTAGGTTCACATTTGCCCTGGGTTCAAACTACGGGTTCGTATTTGACTCGAAGTTTAGGTTCATATTTGACATGGGTTCAAACAACGGGTTCATGTTTGACTCGAAGTTTAGGTTCATATCTGACTTGGTTTCAAACAACGCGTTCATATTTGACTCAAAGTTTAGGTTCATATTTGACCTGGGTTAAAACAACGGGTTCATATTTGATTTAAAGTTTAGGTTCATATCTGACCTGGTTTCAAACAACGGGTTCATATTTGGCTCGATGTTTGGGTTCACATTTGACCTGGGTTCTAACAACGGGTTCATGTTTGACTCGATGTTTAGGTTCATATCTGACCTGGTTTCAAACAACGGGTTCACATTTGACTCGAAGTTTAGGTTCATATTTGACCTGCGTTCAAACAACGGGTTTATATTTGACTCAAAGTTTAGGTTCATATCTGACCTGGTTTCAAACAACGGGTTCATATTTGACTCGAAGTTTAGGTTCACATTTGACCTGAGTTCAAACAACGGGTTCATGTTTGACTCGAATTTTAGGTTCATATCTTACCTGGTTTCAAACAACGGGTTCATATTTGACTCAAAGTTTAGGTTCACATTTGACCTGGGTTCAAACAACGGGTTCATATTTGACTCGAAGTTTATGTTCATATAACCTGGGTTCAAACAAAAGGTTCATATTTGACTCGAAATTTAAGTTCATACCTAACCTGGTTTCAAACAACGGGTTCGTACTTAACTGGAAGTTTAGGTTCACATTTGACCTGGGTTTAAACAAAGGGTTCATGTTTGACTCGAAGTTTAGGTTCATATCTGACCTGGTTTTAAACAACGGGCTCATATTTGGCTCGAAGTTTAGACTCACATTTGACCTGGGTTCAAACAACGGGTTCATATTTGACTCAAAGTTTAGTTTCACATTTGCCCTGGGTTCAAACAGCAGGTTCATGTTTGACTCGAAGTTTAGTTTTACATTTGACTTGGGTTCAAACAACGGGTTCATGTTTGACTCGAAGTTTAGGTTCATATCTGACCTAGTTTCAAACAACGGGTTCATATTGTACTCGAAATTTAGGTTCATATTTGACTTGGGTTAAAACAACGGGTTCATATTTGACTTGAAGTTTAGGTTTATATTTGACCTAGGTTCAAACAATGGCTTCATATTTGACTCGAACTTTAGGTTCATATCTGACCTGGTTTCAAACAACGGGTTCATCTTTGACTTGAAGTTTAGGTTCACATTTGACCTAGCTTCAAACAAGGGGTCAAATTTGACTCGAAGTTTAGGTTATATCTGACCTAGTTTCAAACAACGGTTTCATATTTGACTCGAAGTTTAGGTTCACATTTGACCTGGGTTCAAACAACGGGTTCATGTTTGACTCGAAGTTTAGGTTCATATCTGACCTAGGTTCAAACAACGGTTGACTCGAAGTTTTGGTTCACATTTGACCTGGGTTCAAACAACGAGTTCATATTTGACTCTAAGTTTAGGTTCATATTTGACTTGGGTTCAAACAACGGGTTCATATTTGACTCAAAGTTTAAGTTCATATTTGACCTGGGTTCAAACAATGGGTTCATGTTTGACTCAAAGTTTATGTACATATCTGACCTGGTTTCAAACAACGGGTTCATATTAGACTCGAAGTTTAGGTTCATATTTGACCTGGGTTCTAACAACGGGTTTATATTTGACTTAAAGTTTAGGTTCATATCTGACCTGGTTTCAAGTAACGGGTTCATATTTGACTCGAAGTTTAGGTTCACATTTGACCTGGGTTCAAGCAACGGGTTCATGTTTAACTCGAAGTTTAGGTTCATATCTGACCTGGTTTCAAACAACGGGTTCACATTTGACTCGAAGTTTAGGTTCATATTTGACCTGCGTTCAAACAACGGGTTTATATTTGACTCAAAGTTTAGGTACATATCTGACCTAGTTTCAAACAACGGGTTCATATTTGACTCGAAGTTTAGGTTCACATTTGACCTGGGTTCAAACAACGGGTTCATGTTTGACTCGAATTTTAGGTTCATATCTTACCTGGTTTCAAACAACGGGTTCATATTTGACTCGAAGTTTAGGTTCACATTTGACCTGGGTTCAAACAACGGGTTCATATTTGACTCGAAGTTTAGGTTCACATTTTACCTGGGTTCAAACAATGGGTTCATGTTTCACTCGAAGTTTAGGTTCATATTTGACCTGGGTTCAAACAACGGGTTCATATTTGACTCAAAGTTTAGGTTCATATTTAACATGTGTTCAAACAAAAGGTTCATATTTGACTAGAAATTTAAGTTCATTCCTGACCTGGTTTCAAACAACGGGTTCGTATTTGACTGGAAGTTTAGGTTCACATTTGACCTGGGTTTAAACAAAGGGTTCATGTTTGACTCAAAGTTTAGGTTCATATCTGACCTGGGTTCAAACAACGGGTTCATATTTGACTCGAAGTTTAGTTTCACATTTGCCCTGGGTTCAAACAGCGGGTTCATGTTTGACTCAAAGTTTAGTTTCACATTTGAACTGGGTTCAAACAACGGGTTCATGTTTGACTCGAAGTTTAGGTTCATATCTGACCTGGTTTCAAACAACGTGTTCATATTTGACTCGAAGTTTTGGTTCATATTTGACCTGGGTTCAAACAATGGGTTCATATTTGACTCGAAGTTTAGGTTTATATTTGACCTGGGTTAAAACAACGTGTTCATATTTGACTCGAAGTTTAGGTTCATATATGACCTGGGTTCAAACAACGGGTTCATATTTTATTCGAAGTTTAGGTTCATATTTGACCTGGGTTCAAACAACGGCTTCATATTTGACTCGAAGTTTAGGTTCATATCTGACCTGGTTTCAAACAACGGGTTCATATTTGACTCGAAGTTTAGGTTCACATTTGACCTGGGTTCAAACAACGGGTTCAAATTTGACTCGAAGTTTAGGTTTATATTTGACCTGGGTTCAAACAACGGGTTCATATTTGACTCGATGTTTAGGTTCATATTTGACCTGGGTTCAAACAACGGGTTCATATTTTATTCGAAGTTTAGGTTCATATTTGACCTGGGTTCAAACAACGGCTTCATATTTGACTCAAAATTTAGGTTCATATCTGACCTGGTTTCAAACAATGGGTTCATATTTGACTCGAAGTTTAGGTTCACATTTGACCTGGGTTAAAACAACGGGTTCAAATTTGACTCGAAGTTTAGGTTCATATCTGACCTGGTTTCAAACAACGGGTTCATATTTGACTCGAAGTTTAGGTTCACATTTGACCTGGGTTCAAACAACGGGTTCTTGTTTGACTCGAAGTTTAGGTTCATATCTGACCTAGGTTCAAACAACAGGTTCATATTTGACTCGAAGTTTAGGTTCACATTTGACCTGGGTTCAAACAACGGGTTCATATTGTCGCTCCCGAAAGATTCGCATCCAACGGTACAAATGCGAGAGTGGCGCGGAAAACACAGAGTCTCCAGCAATGTTATTTATCTCGAGAGAGGGAAAGGAAACACTGCATAAACCTAAAGGAAGGGAAAGAGCATGGTCTCACGACCAAGAGAAACGGGTACTGGAGTCGGTTATATGAAGGAAAGGTGTTAGCACCCAACACGTCCATCGTACTCGATGGGATCCACGCTTGTTGTCTGCATCAAGGGGTGTCGTCGTCTGGAGCTCCACTGCTACGGGACCGGAGAAGGGACGAGAACATAAAAAACGGAGTAATGACGAAGAAAAGAAAAATAAGTGACTCGATAGGACGTTATCGTTGTCCTAGGCCTACGTACTCCCTCAGTGCAATGGGAAAGTCAGAGTCAACGTAGTTCGGACGAAAACTGTGGGGGAAGGTTGCTCGCCAAGACAATCGTTGTCTTGTGCCTCCATATCCTCAATCGGACGAGAGAGAGGAATCAGAGCTAATGTAGTTCGTGGGTACGACCACGGATGGGTAAGTGTTTTTTACGTGAGCGACGAGCTCTTTTCTGAAAATAAGAAGTTTGAAACCCAACAATCCCGAAGGATAAAAGGATTTGAATTTGTTTGGTGTTTTTTAAGACAGAAGTGTTTTAAGTTAGTTCGTAACTTACATTGAACCAAAGTCTACCATGCGGGAACGAGTGAATCGCATGATCGCCCCCAAATGGGACGTATGCTAAACACCCTATAAGAGGAGGGGAGACCCCTCGTTCTTCATTTCCTACACTTAAGGCTCGAGCGCAATATACGTTACATTTTATTAAGTGTTTTCAAGAAGTTTTGAGATGAGAAGAGAGAAGACCCAAAAGGAAACTCTAAAGGGAAACTAAGAGTCCTAATGTTATCATGTATGGATGACCTATGGTTAGTGAGGGTTAGGAGAGACAACTACCTAAAACCTAATGGTAATCCTACTCCAAGCTTAATCAAAAATTAAGTTGGACTAGGTAGCTCTAAAGGGAGAGAATCCAAGACTTAAACAAGTCTTGAGATTCATGGGAGGAAGAGAATGAAATAGAAGAATGAGAAAGAGAAGGAGAAAATGAGATACAATAAATGGCAGCAAGCACATCACATCATAAATGTCCAACTCAAATGATCAAAATGTTTCAAAGATCAATGCAAAATAATTCAAGTAAGCATGCAAAGATAAACAGAAAAAAAAAGACAAGCATACTTGTATGGAATGCACAATTAAGCATACATGGACTTCATATCAAAATGAAATGAGAAAGGTAAGATGAAGATGAAAACAAGTCAGAACCAAGATCATATTATCATCAACAATTCACATATCCAAAAATGATTCATATCATGAAGCATTATGATCCAAAGAAGTTACAAAGCAAATGGTAATGATGTTTATCATACAATTCAAACTAAATGCATTCAACTATGCTCAAGTGAAATGAAAACCAAGTAAGGAGCTCAAGAGGAATTAGCATATGCATCAATATCATACCAAACCAAACTTAAGTCATACAAGGTTAATTATCAAGCAACACCTTCAAGACATGCACCAAAGTAATCCACAAATGGAAACTCAAAGTCCAAACACTTAGCACATGCCAAACATGATTCAAAAATTGTAAAAATAAGTCTTAAAGGACCTCAACCAGGGTTAAACATCATACCAAAAGTTCATGCAAAGAATCACAAAGAAACTCAATCAATTAGGCATGGCAAAACAACTTGTGTAAAGAGGTGTCAAGATATAGTCATGCATAAGTCATTTAAGCACAAATAAGAAAACATATATCAAATTACATTCAAAAATTGTGAAATTAAAACTCAAATGACCTAAGTCAGAGACTAACAACATGTCAAAATATCACACCAAAATTCAAAGTTTAAGTACCTCCAACAATTAAGCAAAGACCACATAGGAACCATAAACCAATATGCAAAGGAGAGGGACCAAAATGCAATATTCAAAGAGTTTAAAAATATGAGAAAAATAATTTTAGGAACCTAAACATGTCCTATAACAAATGCAAAAAGAATGAGAAGCAAATCATGTATAGATGATGAGAACAAAAATCAACAAGGCAGGGTGTGCATATATGAAACAATCCAAAAAGAAATTAATTAAACAATTAATTCAGAGGCACAAAATAAAATAAAAATGGAAAATAAATTTTTCCAAAATTTTATAAAACCCTAAATATGCTTCATGAGTTTTTTTTGGGATTTTTGGATGCATCAAACTATTTTTAAAAATCAAAAATGAAAATGCAACAATTAAATAAAATAAAATGAAAATAAAAACAGCCAGGGGTGCATACAAAGCAAATTACACGTTGAAAATAACAAATGGGCTGAACAGGGGGGTGGGGAAAGCAAGGCCAAGTCCAATAAAGGAGTCAGCGCACCAAACAAAAAACACATGGACCCAGTCAACCACCTGGACTCACATAAACCATTGGATCAATCAAACGTTTCACATGCAGTCATCAAAATTAAAAAGTAAACATGATGAAAGGTCAGGATTGAAAGGACATGATAACACCAATACACGCGCATACACCAAATCATCAGAAATTAAAAAATAAACCACGTGGGAAGCACATGATATTTTTAATGTGTTGGCATAATCCAAACCATCAGATTAAATTAATGTTCTAGATCAAACAATCAAAACAACAAAGCATGCAAGATCAAGGGTTAAGATTTGAGGCACACGATAACACACATAGACTAGCACACACACACATTAAATAAAACACAAGAAAATTAAATGAGGTGCCAAGATCTGAACCATCAGATCAACATCATGAACGGCCAGGATTTCGTCTTCTTCCTTCAAACCTCAGACGACCTAAAAAGCCAACCAGGTGCCGGAACCCTAGCTCCGGTCACCTTCTTCGGTGACACCAAACGGAGATCCAACCAAAATTTTCCAGAATTCACAAACAAGTATACCATTCCAACCAGAATTCAACAAGGATTTCATATATCATGTTCATTTCATCAAATAACAAACACACAGTGCAAATCGAAGGAAAACATAAATGGATCTAAAATTTTAACTCCAAAATACACACATGTTACACGTCCAAACTCATAAAAAAATACATTAGCATCATCAGTGAATTATGAGGATCATTTTGCATACCAAAAAAATGAGTTCTATGATGGTGAAAATCACACTAACCTGAAATTTGTATAGCTCGAAATACACCAAGAACTCCTTCCAAAAGCTGCAGATCTTCCTCTTTTGAGCTCTATTTGCAAAATAAATGCAAATAGAGACTTGAATCTGGCTAGTTCTAGGATTTTGAACTTGAACTCTCTTGAAATCAACTTGATAAAAACCTTGCTCAGAGCTTCAAATGACAGATGATTCTTGTTCTATGGAGTGTGTTGATCACAAATATGGGAAGAAATCTCACTGAAACCCTAGGAGAAAGGAGTTTCGAAGGAGACAAAGTTTGGAGTGAAAAATGAATTCTGAGCAGAAATGAGTGCATGACCTAGCTTTGTGCGTGTGAGTTAGCTTATATACACCTCATTAGACCTCTGATCACAATTAAAACTTGATTAATCCCTTGGTTAATGAAATTGAATGGTTTATGCCAAAATGCACTTTGTGATGCCACCACTAATCCACACGTACAAAGGCCACAAAATAAGCATGATTCACTCACATTTCTTCTGCTGATCACAAATGAATTGTACTTGGGCTTTGTGGATGCTTGGTTTGTGAGTTTTGATCCATCTTGCAAAAATGCATTTTATGAAATAAGTGAGAAACATGGCACGATTTTACTTGGTTCAAGGGTCAAAAATGATCCTCATGAAGTGTACTTGGATGTTGTAATGTGACATGAAGCATTAGAGGTCATTACAAGTCATTTTGAACCAAAATGCCAAAGGTGGAAAAAATGAACCATGTGAAAACCTTAAAAACCAACCTTGAGTCTTTTGATCATAACTTGAGTTTCACAAATGATATGGAGACAAACTAGTACTTTTTGGAAATGGGAGAGAAAGATCTTCAACTTTCATGTTGGAGGAAAATTCATTTTAAGCTTCCTTGATGATGAAAAGTCAAGTTGAATGTAGTGGAAAAACTGCCAAAAATGGAAAGTTCTCATTATAGGTCATTTTCCAAATTTAGCAACTTTTGCACAAACTCTTGATTCTTGAAGAATGATGTCATCCATGCTATTCCTTGACCAAATAAAGGTACATGGACTTGGGAAACATGATTTGGACCCTTGAAAACCCATGGTTGACTTTCCTTTTAAACTGTTGACTTTTGCTTACTTCACAAGTAACTGATCCACTGGACATCTTCCACAATGAATCACTAGCCAAGTCTTCCTCCATGAGTACTTGTAAGCATATAGAACCTCATGAGAATGTATTTGAGCAAGCAAAACCCATCAAGAAGCCTTTTGGAACCAAAACCCTAATTTGGACCATCTGATTAGGAGAGTGTGGTTCACTTGAAATCTCTTGCCAATCTTGATCTTATGAGGATATGATAAACCCCCCAAACCATCTTGAGGCTTGAGACTCCTTTGAGATGAACCAAGTACCTTGGTCCCATGTTAAGAACCAATGCTATGCACAAATACTAATGCAAGAAATGCAAAGAAACATAAGCCAGTTAGCTAAAAGCAAGAAGGCAAATTTTGGGGTGTTACAACTGCCCCTATTCAATCAACTTGGTCCTGAAGGTATGATAGCAATGGTTGTCATGCGTTCAAAGGATTCACGGAGATTGAATACCAAAAGAAACCTGAAATTTGCAATCTTCAAAGGAGGAACGACTCCACTAGGGAACAAACAATAAGTGTTGCACTGTCACAACACGTACGAGTGTTGGAAACCAATACAAACAATGTACTTAAATGTCTTGAAATAAACACAAATGAGTGTTAGCTATGCTGGGAATAAACACTGACGGGTGTCAAGGAATCAAATATATCAAATACGGATGGGTACCGAGAAGATACACGGACGGGTGTAAAAAGTTTCAATACGGATGAGTATCGAAAAGGTACACGGACGGGTGTAAAAAGGTTCAATACGGACGAGTATCGAAAAGGTACACGGACGGGTGTAAAAAGCTCAATACGGACGGGTATCAGAAAAGGTACACGGACGAGTGTAAAAAGTTCAATATGGATGGGTATCAAAAAGGCACAAGGACGGGTGTAAAGAGTTTCAATACGGACGGGTATCGAAAAGGTACACAGACGAGTGTAAAAAGTTCAATATGGACGGGTATCAAAAAGGCACACGGACGGGTGTAAAGAGTTTCAATACGGATGGGTATCGAAAAGGTACACGGACGAGTGTAAAAAGTTCAATACGGACGGGTATCAAAAAGGCACACGGACGGGTGTAAAGAGTTTCAATACGGACGGGTATCGAAAAGGTACACGGACGGGTGTAAAAAGGTTTCAATATGGACGGGTATCGAAAGGGTTGTAAAGAAACTTTTACCGGGGATTAATCTTGCTAGGGAATGGAAAGCAACGCGGACGGGTGTCTAGAAAAATAGTAAAGGACATGAAAACACGGACGGGTGCCGAAGGAAACATGGACGAGTGTCATCAAAAGGTCAATGCGGACGGGTATTGAAACAAAAGGTTCAAACACGGACGGGTTCCGAAGGAAACACGGACGAGTGTCTGACGGTAAAACCCTTGAGGGGATAAACCAAAGGACCACCTGGACGAAGGGGTAAAAAAATGAAATCGTGAATTAACAATCCTGGCAAACAACTCTGCAAGGGAATGTCAAATATTGCTTTGAATGACCAAACTCAACACCTGTGGAGTAAAGTCGAATGATATCTCCTGAAATCCAGTTTTTTCCTGACGAAGGAAAACTCAAACCTGGCTTATGCTTCAGATGCATATGTTTGAATTTTGCCGTAACGCTCCACACGAAGTGGGAATGCTACGCATTTAGGAGGTTGCCATGCAAAAAATGCTTATGCAATGCAAAAGACCGTCCCAGCGAAATAAACGTTGAGAACAAAAGCAACTCCACCGAGGACGACAAACTACATTGTCATCAAACCAAAGAACAATGCTAAGGAAAACTTCACTCTGCTAGGGAAGATCACAATCACCAATTCTGCTGGAGATGGACGAAACTCCGAGAGAATACCCACTCTATTGGGGAATATCAAGATCAACAACTCTGCTGGAGATGGACGAAACTCCGATAGAATACCCACTCTGTTGGGGAATATCAAGATCAACAACTCTGCTGGAGATGGACGAAACTCCGAGAGAATACCCACTCAGCTGGGGAGAGAGGTGAATACTGAAGATGGAAACTCGTCCGCTGGGGATCACCAAATACTTCAGAACTTGGCTTTGACGCCTGTCAAAAATGATTAGACTTAAGACCTGCTGGGGATACCAATCACCACCAGACTCTGCTTAGGGATATGAACACCTTTATCCTGCTGAAGAGCGCTGATCATCATCGGCACTTCTGCTTGGAAAATAGTAGTTGTCATCATCCACTCTACTAGGGGATAAACATATGTTTCTTGACTAGCTGAGGAAAAAATGACTGCCCCATACTCTGTGGGGAAACACCACCTGCTGAAGAAAGGCGAGCCAAATCACAACTCTGGCTGGGGGAAAACCTCTTATATCCTGCTGAGGGGGACGATCCTCAATGACTCCGCTCGGGGAATTACCTATTTATACTCTGTTGAGGAAGACGACCCTCGATACTCTGATGGGGAAGAGTAATAAACTGCTGAGGACGATCAGACTTCAAAATTGGGGAGAGTTCTACTGGGGAGGTACACCTGTCATCCTGCAAAACCAACAGAAAGGTCTACGTGCAAAAATGATTACTTTGATTATCATCATAGTGACTGTCACCTAAGAAACTGCCACTGTTTTCCAACTTGTTTCACAAAGCTCAACATTTAGCATGTAATGTTTATCAAAAATATCGGACATTTTCACGAACAAAATAGGTAAAACAAAAACAAAAGCTCTTTGATTGAAATGCAAACTTTATTGAATGATCAGCCTGTAAATAGGCATTTACATCTGGAAGTAATTCCTTAAAAGAGGTAATTGCGCAAAAAGTAAAAGAAAATACACATGTCGGCAATATGGGGGAACAACACGATTAAGAAGACCACCGTGTAAGATACCATTTTCATCAACCTGTGACACCAAATGCTGAACTAGAGTTCTGAATTCATTCTGAATCTGCACCACACCTTGCATCATCTCCATAAATTGATCGATGCGAGCTTGCATAGCTGCCATGTCTGCCTGAACTTTGTCCATCACTCTACTTTGATTAAGCCTGGTAGAATACCGATGAGCTGGTTGATCAATCCTGACTGAAAAAAGAGAGAGCATAAGAAAACCAGAGAATCTGAGATAACCTGCTATGCAAAAATGATTATGATTATGCAAATGCAAATGCAAACATGTTTGTATATTCGCAGGGTGATCCACCCCTTGATTCCAATTTAAAGATAAGTTAGGATGAAACCACCGCTCATATATAAATCAGAGAAAATCACTGTCAGAAATTACAAGCCAAGACACCATAAAGAGCCTGAAACAAAATAAGCAAAAGTCCCAGCCAACAAATCTGGTGGTGACCCAAAATACAAAGAAAGAACAAACTACAAACTACAGAGTAGAGTTCTCTTCAACCACCATTGATCTTGCACCCTTTGAGGACCACTGCCTGAGCTAGAGCTTTTCCCACTTAGACCTCTTCACCTCCGCTTGTATCTTCAACTCTTCTATGGTTGCTATGGCTTCATTTAGTCGTTCCTCAACTGCGTGTCTTTGAAACGTCCCTGACAAGATCTCCTCATCTTTCTTCCTGAGCTTCAACTTCAGACTCTCAATCTGCTCCAAATACTTATCCTCCTTCTGCTTGTTGGATGTGATTGCAGTATCTCGGTAAACATTGAACTTGTGAATCTTCGACCAACCCTTGGCTAGGTCTTCCTTCTTGGATTTGAGAATCTTACTAACACCTCTTAGAGCTTGCCCTACCTTCTGCTTAGCTGCGACCTCTTCAGCTAGCTCCTTTTCTTTCTTAGCGAGAAGCTCCGTTTTCAACTTGGCAATATGAACAGCTTCACCTCGCTCATGTTTCAATTGGTAAATTTCCTTTTGCAACTCACCGTTCTCCTCTCGAAGTTTCTCCTTTTCAGCCCACAGTTTGTTATACTTCTCTATCTCAATCGTGGTCGGAGATTCAATCAGCAAGGGGTAAGATGGAGGTTCTCTGCAGAATGGTAAAGGTACACTTTCTACTCTCCTCTAAATCCAGTCTTCGTACGCAGGGAAGGCTTTGTTGTTACACTTTCCAAAATAAGTCTTTCCTTTCTTATGGGGATCTCTCCAAGCATTTGCAGCTTCTTTCAACACCCTCAGGTTGGCTTCTTCACTCACAAATAGAGACTCTTGAACATCTTGGCCCTTTGGAGGCTCTTTCAAAGCATACCCAAATTTCCTAATAGCAAGAATGAGGTTGTAATTAATTCCCCCTTTTCTTCCTATTAAAGGTACGTTTGGGTAACCTCCGCAACTAATTAGGATCTCTTAGCCCAGCAAATCACGATTAATCCAAATCAAGTTGTCAGCCCTTAATCCCATTAATCTCTTTGACCAATCCAAAGTTTCTTTAGTGTCTTCGAATGCCCTAGATTTGGGAAGGCGATCAGTAAACCACTTATAGAAAATTGGAGCACAAAAGTAAAGAGGTGCGCCTCTCCTCTTCTCATTCTTATAATGCATTGAATAATACAGATCCCCAAGCAAGGCAGGTACCGAATTCTTCGTGGTGAATATCCAGACGGCGTGCACGTCTACAAAATCCTTCACATTAGGGAACAACGTCGTTCCATAAACACACATAGCCAGGATGGCATTGAACACCGGCCAACACTTAGCCTTAGCACAAGTAGCAGCCTGCTCGATCAAAAACTTCGTGTGAAAGCCTTGATAACCCCCTTTACTAGCAATATTTTTCTTCAACAAAGACTGATCCAAACGTAAAGCAGCAGCAACCCTTTCCAGATCAGGAAATTCCTTAGAAGGATAGAAGGGAGCTTCTTCTCTGACTGAAACATCCAAAATGAGAGCATACTCTTCCAACGTCGGAGCCAAAAGATAATCCACAAACAGAAAACACTGAAGGTGAGGGTCATAGAACTATGCCAGAGTGTGCAGGGCCTTGAACTCATAGTTGGTAACATTTCGGGAGAAACTCAGAATCCTCCCGTATTCTCCTCTAAAATATGCCAATACCCCAACTTTTGCCATAGCCGAGACCTTGTGCACAGCATCTAAATGAAGCTCTAGGAACTTGAACAGGATGATATTCTTTCTCTCTCCAGTGATAATACTCATCATGGACAGTCTTTGGGCAACTGGAATCAAAGTTAGGATGCAACCCTACAAATAAACAAACATGTTAGAATGCAAAATGATGATGCAAAATGCAAACATGGGATCAAGGTATCCATGATGCTCAAAACTGTTGTTGTTCTGCTGACTGAATAAGACCCTAAATACCAGAAACCCAGAAATCCAGAATAACGGCCCAATCAAACTACCAGAATATCAGGATAATAACAGTACACTGATGAGAAATCCATAAAACCGGGTAGGTTGAAGGTTTCGGTTACCTGTAAACCTGCAAACACCCATCCCTTCTCACATGTGGGTTCTAGAAAGCCAAGGATCCTCAATATCACGGGCTCTCAGGTCGAGAAATGATGATACGTTCACCATTCCTGGTTTGGCATCATCACCAATCGAGGAGGCCTCAACTGATTCCCCTCAAAAACAAGGTCATCCTATAGTAAGTTCCCAGCATTGGGTCCTCGGATCGAGAATGTGCAATGGGTTTCCCACAGAACGTGGTCTGCCACTGTCACATCTCGGGAGGAGAGGCGTTGCTGAGTCCTCGGGAGACGGTTGCCAGAGTCGACAGTTTTCCAGGTTATATTCCATCATCTGCCCCAAATGAGTAGGATAGAACATTACCAAGGAAACCTTGCCTGGATATGGAGTTTTCATGTATACTAAGTCTGGCCAAATGCCAAACAAGTCACACTACTTTCCACGCTAATCATAGGTGTATGCTCAAGCCTGGGTATTGACTCTAAGTTTAGGTTCATATGTGACCTGGTTTCAAACAACGGGTTCATATTTGACTCGAAGTTTAGGTTCACATTTGACCTGGGTTCAAACAACAGGTTCATATTTGACTCGAAGTTTAGGTTCACATTTACTCTGGCTTCAAACAACGGGTTCATATTTGACTCGAACTTTAGGTTCATATTTGACCTGGGTTCAAATAACAGGTTCATGTTTGACTCGAAGTTTAGGTTCATATCTGACTTGGTTTCAAACAACGGGTTCATATTTGACTAGAAGTTTAGGTTCATATTTGACCTGGGTTCAAACAACGGGTTCACATATAACTCGACGTTTAGGTTCATATCTGACCTAGTTTCAAACAACGGGTTCATATTTGACTCGAAGTTTAGGTTCACATTTGACCTGGGTTCAAGCAACGGTTTCATGTTTGACTCGAAGTTTTGGTTCATATCTGACCTAGTTTCAAACAACAGGTTCATATTTGACTCGAAGTTTAGGTTCACATTTGACCTGGGTTCAAACAACGGGTCTATATTTGACTCGAAGTGTAGGTTAACATTTGACCTGGGCTCAAACAACGGGTTCATGTTTGACTCGAAGTTTAGATTCATATTTGACCAGGGTTCAAACAACGGGTTCATATTTGACTCGAAGTTTAGGTTCAAATTTGACCTGGGTTCAAGCAACGGTTTCATGTTTGACTCGAAGTTTTGGTTCATATCTGACCTAGTTTCAAACAACAGGTTCATATTTGACTCGAAGTTTAGGTTCACATTTGACCTGGGTTCAAACAACGGGTTCATATTTTACTCGAAGTTTAGGTTAACATTTGACCTGGATTCAAACAACGGGTTCATGTTTGACTCGAAGTTTAGATTCATATTTGACCAGGGTTCAAACAACGGGTTCATATTTGACTCGAAGTTTAGGTTCCTTTTTAACCTGCGTTCAAACAAAAGGTTCATATTTGACTCGAAGTTTAAGTTCATATCTGACCTGGTTTCAAACAACGGGTTCGTATTTGACTCGAACTTTAGGTTCACATTTGACCTGGGTTTAAACAACGGGTTCATGTTTAACTCGAAGTTTAGATTCATATCTGACCTGGTTTCAAACAACGGGTTCATATTTGGCTCGAAGTTTAGGTTCACATTTGACCTGGGTTCAAACAATGGGTTCATATTTGACTCGAAGTTTAGGTTCACATTTGCCCTGGGTTCAAACAACGGGTTCATATTTGACTCGAAGTTTAGGTTCACATTTGACTTGGGTTCAAACAACGGGTTCGTGTTTGACTCAAAGTTTAGGTTCATATCTGACTTGGTTTCAAACAACGTGTTCATATTTGACTCGAAGTTTAGGTTAATATTTGACCTGGGTTCAAACAACGGGTTCATATTTGACACAAAGTTTAGGTTCATATTTGACCTGGGTTCAAACAAAGGATTCATATTTGACTCGAAATTTAGGTTCATTTTTGACCTGGGTTCAAATAACGAGTTCATATTTTACTCAAAGTTTAGGTTCATATTTGACCTGGGTTCAAACAACGGCTTCATATTTGACTCGATGTTTAGGTTCATATCTGACCTAGTTTCAAACAACGGGTTCATATTTGACTCGAAGTTTAGGTTCACATTTGACCTGGGTTCAAACAACGGGTTCAAATTTGACTCGAAGTTTAGGTTCATATTTGACCTGGTTTACAACAACGGGTTCATATTTGACTCGAATTTTAGGTTCACATTTGACTTGGGTTCAAACAACGGGTCCAAGTTTGACTCGAAGTTTAGGTTAATATCTGACCTGGGTTCAAACAACGGGTTCATATTTGACTCGAAGTTTAGGTTCACATTTGACCAGGGTTCAAACAACGGGTTCATATTTGACTCAAAGTTTAGGTTCACATTTGACTTGGGTTCAAACAACGGGTTCATATTTAAATCGAAGTTTAGGTTCATATTTGACATGGTTTCAAACAACGGGTTCATATTTGACTCGAAGTTTAGGTTCACAATTGACTTGGGTTAAAACAACGGCTTCATATTTGACTCAAAGTTTAGGTTCACATGACCTGGGTTCAAACAACGGGTTCATGTTTGACTCGAAGTTTAGGTTCATATTTGACCTGGGTTCAAACAACATGTTCAGATTTGACTAGAAGTTTAGGTTCATATTTGACCTGGGTTCAAACATCGGGTTCATATTTGACTCGAAGTTTAGGTTCATATCTGATCTGGTTTCAAACAACGGATTCATATTTAGCTCGAAGTTTAGGTTCACATTTGACCTGGGTTCAAACAACGGGTTCATGTTTGACTCGAAGTTTAGGTTCATGTCTGACATAGTTTCAAACAACTGGTTCATATTTGACTCGAAGTTTAGGTTCACATTTGACCTGGGTTCAAACAACGGGTTCATATTTGACTCGAAGTTTAAGTTCATATTTGACCTGGGTTCAAACAACGGGTTCATATTTGACTCGAAGTTTAGGTTCATATTTGACCTGGGTTCAAACAACGGGTTCATGTTTGATTCGAAGTTTAGGTTCATATCTGAGTTGGTTTCAAAAAACGGGTTCATATTTGACTCGAAGTTTAGGTTCATATTTGACCTAGGTTCAAACAACGGGTTCATATTTGACTCGAAGTTTAGGTTCATATCTGAACAGGTTTGAAACAACGGGTTCATATTTGACTCGAAGTTTAGATTCACATTTGACCTGGGTTCAAACAACGGGCTCATGTTTCAATCGAAGTTTAGGTTCATATTTGACCTGGTTTCAAACAACGGGTTCATATTTGACTCGAAGTTTAGGTTCACATTTGACCTGGGTTGAAACAACGGGTTCATGTTTGACTCGAAGTTTAGGTTCACATTTGACCTGGGTTCAAACAACGGGTTCATATTTGACTCGAAGTTTAGGTTCACATTTGACTTGGGTTCAAACAACGGGTTCGTGTTTGACTCAAAGTTTAGGTTCATATCTGACTTGGTTTCAAACAACGTGTTCATATTTGACTCGAAGTTTAGGTTAATATTTGACCTGGGTTCAAACAACGGGTTCATATTTGACACAAAGTTTAGGTTCATATTTGACCTGGGTTCAAACAAAGGATTCATATTTGACTCGAAGTTTAGGTTCATTTTTGACCTGGGTTCAAATAACGAGTTCATATTTTACTCAAAGTTTAGGTTCATATTTGACCAGGGTTCAAACAACGGCTTCATATTTGACTCGATGTTTAGGTTCATATCTGACCTAGTTTCAAACAACGGGTTCATATTTGACTCGAAGTTTAGGTTCACATTTGACCTGGGTTCAAACAACGGGTTCAAATTTGACTCGAAGTTTAGGTTCATATTTGACCTGGTTTACAACAACGGGTTCATATTTGACTCGAATTTTAGGTTCACATTTGACTTGGGTTCAAACAACGGGTCCAAGTTTGACTCGAAGTTTAGGTTAATATCTGACCTGGGTTCAAACAACGGGTTCATATTTGACTCGAAGTTTAGGTTCACATTTGACCAGGGTTCAAACAACGGGTTCATATTTGACTCAAAGTTTAGGTTCACATTTGACTTGGGTTCAAACAACGGGTTCATATTTAAATCGAAGTTTAGGTTCATATTTGACATGGTTTCAAACAACGGGTTCATATTTGACTCGAAGTTTAGGTTCACAATTGACTTGGGTTAAAACAACGGCTTCATATTTGACTCAAAGTTTAGGTTCACATGACCTGGGTTCAAACAACGGGTTCATGTTTGACTCGAAGTTTAGGTTCATATCTGACCTGGTTTCAAACAACATGTTCAGATTTGACTAGAAGTTTAGGTTCATATTTGACCTGGGTTCAAACATCGGGTTCATATTTGACTCGAAGTTTAGGTTCATATCTGATCTGGTTTCAAACAACGGATTCATATTTAGCTCGAAGTTTAGGTTCACATTTGACCTGGGTTCAAACAACGGGTTCATGTTTGACTCGAAGTTTAAGTTCACATTTGACCTGGGTTCAAACAACGGGTTCATATTTGACTCGAAGTTTAGGTACATATTTGACTTGGGTTCAAACAACAGGTTCATGTTTGACTCGAAGTTTAGGTTCATATCTGAACAGGTTTGAAACAACGGGTTCATATTTGACTCGAAGTTTAGATTCACATTTGACCTGGGTTCAAACAACGGGCTCATGTTTCAATCGAAGTTTAGGTTCATATCTGACCTGGTTTCAAACAACGGGTTCATATTTGACTCGAAGTTTAGGTTCACATTTGACCTGGGTTGAAACAACGGGTTCATGTTTGACTCGAAGTTTAGGTTCACATTTGACCTGGGTTCAAACAACGAGTTCATGTTTGACTCGAAGTTTAGGTTCATATTTGACCTGGGTTCAAACAACGGGTTCATATTTGACTCAAAGTTTAGGTTCATATTTAACCTGTGTTCAAACAACAGGTTCATATTTAACTTGAAGTTTAGGTCCATATCTGACCTGGTTTCAAACAACGGGTTCATATTTAACTCGAAGTTTAGGTTCACATTTGACCTGGGTTCAAACAACGGGTTCATGTCTGACTCGAAGTTTAGGTTCATATCTGACCTGGTTTCAAATAACGGGTTCATATTTGGCTCGAAGTTTAGGTTCATATTTGACCTGGGTTCAAACAACGGGTTCATATTTGACTTGAAGTTTAGGTTCACATTGGCCCTGGGTTCAAACAACGGGTTCATATTTGAATCGAAGTTTAGGTTCATATTTGACCTGGGTTCAAGCAACGGGTTCATGTTTGACTCGAAGTTTAGGTTCATATCTGACATGGTTTCAAAAAACGGGTTCAGATTTGACTAGAAGTTTAGGTTCATATTTGACCTGGGTTCAAACATCGGGTTCATATTTGACTCGAAGTTTAGGTTCATATTTGATCTGGTTTCAAACAACGGATTCATATTTAGCTCGAAGTTTAGGTTCACATTTGACCTGGGTTCAAACAACGTGTTCATGTTTGACTCGAAGTTTAGGTTCATATCTGACCTGGTTTCAAACAACTGGTTCATATTTGACTCGAAGTTTAGGTTCACTTTTGACCTGGGTTCAAACAACGGGTTCATATTTGACTCGAAGTTTAAGTTCACATTTGACCTGGGTTCAAACAACGGGTTCATATTTGACTCGAAGTTTAGGTACATATTTGACTTGGGTTCAAACAACAGGTTCATGTTTGACTCGAAGTTTAGGTTCATATTTGACCTGGGTTCAAACAACGGGTTCATTTTTTACTCGAAGTTTAGGTTCATATTTGACCTGGGTTCAAACAACAGGTTCATGTTTGACTCAAAGTTTAGGTTCATATCTGACCTGGTTTCAAACAACGGGTTCATATTTGACTCGAAGTTTAGGTTCATATTTTACCTGGTTTCAAACAACGGGTTCACATTTGAGCTGAAGTTTAGGTTCATATTTGACCTGGGATAAACAATGTCAGTAGTTACTGGACTTTAGGTATCCATATGAGGAGATTAAGTATCAGATAGGTCAGTACTGGGGTTGCAAAAAATATGAAGATTAGACTTCCTGGGGAATACCATTTATGGTTGCAACAAGGTTGTATAGTACCAAAGATAGATAAGCTTCTCATCAGAGACTACCACTTATCTCCACATGAAGACAAACTTCTCGAAGAGATTGCTACTTATTATTGGTTATAAATTCCAAAGAGATATTGATATCACAACACTGCTGGAGAACAAATTTTGTCTTAGACGAGGATCTGTAAATGATTCCTCCCATGAGACACGGTGCGAAATGAATGCACGTTTAAGGTAGGTTCAACAACCTAAACTGCCAGGGACTAAATGTTCGATCTAGGGACAAGCTAGAAAGAAACAGTCAAACAAGACTCCAACCATTGAGGAATGAGCTCAAATGGGGATTTATCTTATCCGAATGTGGAAAATACAACTGAACCAACCATCATCCACGAGGATCAAACTCTGTGGGGAATTCAGAAATGATGGGCATTTTATACCTAGGGCTGACAACTCTATTGGAGAGGATAGACGAACCCAATCACTTGGGGATATAAACGTCGAAGTGAACAAAGCAAGTAAACACCAGAACAGGGTAGCAGAGATGCTAATATGTGAGTGCATATATTCCATGCTTATGCTTATGCTTACAAAACAGACAAAAGGAAGCGAGATTGGAGATGAAATAAACATCTCGACAAGGATACCCAACCAAACTCGTCAGATTAGACCATCACTAGGGATGAACTTGCATGATCAATAGTTCTATTTCAATATTACAGCTTTCTCTGGTGAGAAGAGTACTCCACTTGGTATAGCATCATGACTTTACCAGGATTTCCATCATGAGCTTGATTTCTTTACTGGAGGAGGAAATCCATGGAGAATTTCCAGGATTAGCTGAGGTAACAGCTTGCTGGGGAGCTAGCAAAAGATATCACAAAAAATGAGTAGTTCTGCATAACTCATCTGCCCCAGAGTACACGGTCTATCAGAAGAAAATATCAACAGGATTTTATAGAAGAATTTGCATGTAAGATGCTTCAATATCTTCAAACTCTTAGAGAGATTCATAAATTTCGGCATAACTGCCCCTGCTCAACTGTATTTACACAATAATGTCCTTGAATTTGTTCTTCAGAGTGGTTCTTGACAACTGGGGAACAAGCTTGCCCCTGACTGATTGTCCTTTTAGAGATTTACTGAATCTGGACCAGACTGCCCCTAATTAACTGGTCTTTGAGGATAAGTTATCAAAAGGATTTTACAGAAGAATTGGCATACCAGATGCTTCAATATCTTCAAACTTTTGAAGAGAAACAAACCTCGACATAACTGCCCCTGTTCAACTCTATTTGCAATACAAAGTACTCAAAATGTGGTAGAAACAGCTGGGGAATAAACTTTCCCCCGTTGTTGGGTCATTGGAGTCCACACTTGTCATAAGATGACCTCAAGAAGACTTGATCCAATATTTTGAACTTGACGAGTTCTGCCCCTGATTCAATAGCTCTTGGAATGGTGGAATGGCATATCCTTCCGCTTAGTTACCCCTGACTGAGCTTCCTTTTATCAAGTCAAATTTCCTAGTTGGATGCATTCGTTGGGATTTCTTTGATATTTAATTGTCTTGCAAACAAGTATTGTTTATTAAAAATTGGCAATTTCAATGCAAAATTCATGCAAGTTTTTGAAATCAAGTTTTAATGATGAAACACACACGGTGGAATGATTAAATCAAAGACAAAGTGGATCTAGTCATTTACGGAATGACAGATGAAGTGATCAACACACGCAAATAGCAAAGATTATTAGGAGTCAGGTTAATCAACCTTGTTGTAGTATGCTTTCAAAACAACCTTACCTCAATTAGGTCTTTTAAGGGTTGTAACATGGCTTGGTTCATGGTTCATGAAACAAAAGATAAAGGCTCAAAGTTTGTTTGGTCCCCACCCAATCTTCGTGATGAATTCCAATCCTACTCTCAGTTAACTTAGGCTATACATTCAAGTTTCCAAAGGATAGGAAATGAATTGATGATAGTTGACTATGATTCAGACACCTTTGTAGTCATTACTCCCTTGTAGAATTTGGTTATCCTTTATTGCTGAGGTTTTGAGACCTCCTCTTGTATTTGTTTGAAGTTTTGAGACCTCTTCTTGTCTTCGCTAAGGTTTTGAGACTTCTTTTTGTTGAGGTTATGAGACCTCTTCTTTTCTTCACTAAGGTTATGAGACTTCTTTTTGTGGAAGTTATAAGACCTCTTTTCCTTGATTGAGGTTACGAGACCTCTCTTTTTTCCTTTGATTGAGGTTATGAGACCTCGTCTTGTCTTGATTGAGGTTATGAGACCTCTCTTTTCTTTGTTGATTGTTGTACAAACCTTCTTGTATAAGGAGAAGTTTTGGGCTTCCCATCTTTCTTGGCTTTTGCCTTGAAAGAGACTCGGCTCATTCTTCGATTAAGGATTTCTCAATGCTCCTTCCTTATTTGTCGCTCCGTACAACATTTATTCACTTGATTGGAGAGAGATGACCGGTGTCTTGCATGAAGTGCTTGCATTCGAATGCATAACCAAGCTAAACTGAGAACTACCCACCCCAAGGTTGAGATTTAAGGGTTTTTTTTGTGAAAGAAAACTCCTACTTCTAGGCTCAAAGTGGTTAACGAGGGATTATCTTCCTTATTTCTCCAGTGTTTGGGAATTGAAACAATGCCTTACATCCTCGACAAGGTTTAATCGAAAGCATACCACAACAATTATGGATAATATTTTCATCATCCTCCCCAATCTTTTCTTAACAACAATTTGATAGAGATAAGTGGAACAAAACAAGATAAAGACATTTATTTTTGTTTTTGTGAACTTAAAAGTAAATGAGTGAAATGAATGGACTTAATCAAAAGGTGCACAAACATTTCATTAACATTGCCAATTTGAATGTACAACAAAGCTTATAAGCAAAAACAAATTCAAAGCAAAGGAAATACAATTAAAAATGCTGAAATGAACAAAATACAGCCAACTTTAGCGAATTGATTTCAGAAGATTTCAGTTTTCGGACCCAAATGGAGGAACACCTTTGCCACTGATCACTTGTTCCTTGTGATACAGAACCTTGAGAGGCCTTGCAAGTCTTTTTCCTTTTGCTTCGAGAGTTGAGACATTGACATCTGATATACCTTCTTGAGGTTGCAGTGTTTTCAGCAGGCTTAGCAGTCTTACCTCGAACTCTTTGCACTCTTTAATGGAATGCCCCCTGGTCCCAGTGCAGAATTTGCATTCAAATTCTGGATGATCTTCTTCAAAGATCAAGTCCTTGTTGTGGATCAGATTTTGCACAGTAGCTTCTAAAACCAGGCAACCATCCAAATTATGTCCTCCATCCCCTTTATGAAAATCGCAAGTCAGATTTACATTGTGCCAAGGTCCTAGCACAGGGTTGTAAGGTTGAGGAGTCACCAACTTGTTTTGAATCAGTAGTGGGAACAGTTTGCTTAGTGGCACCGGGATAGGTGTGTAGTGAATCTTGCCCCTTTTGACAGAGCACTTCTTCTTATCTTGGTTTCGAGAATTTTGAAGAGAAATAACCATTGGAGGTTGAAACACTCTTTCGGTAGACACCTGATGACTATGATATTCTGTTGTAAGACCAAGATCAAATGTTGGCTGATACGAAGTTTCTCGAAAGGCAAATCCTTGGCATGGGAGAACCACAGAAGATGGCAAAGGATTGTTGATTTGAATTCCTTGAGGCGTGAATGAGAACTTCTCAGAGTCTAACAGATTCTGAACCTTATTCCTGAACACCTTACAATCTTCAGTTGAATGTCCCTGTGCCCCAGCATGGTAGTCACATCGAACATTGGCGTCAAAGCCTGGTGGGTATGGAAAAGGCACTGGCTCTATTTCCTTTGGCACTATTAATCCACCTTTGATTAACTCTGGTAAGAACTGACTGTATGGTATTGGTAATTGTGTGAAACTTCTCTTTGGCTTTCTAGGCCTTTGTCGAGCATGCTGACACGGCTGATGGCGGTCTGACCTTTGATACTGAGGCAGTCCTTGGGTTGAAGGAACCACAAGAGATGATGAATTGACAACCTCTCTGGGAGTAACATGGGGAGCGTGCCCTTATTTTTTCATTAGAGCTTGCAAAGTTTCCAGAACCTAATTCATCTGGAATTTGAGGATTCTGACATTCTATTTCAAGTCTTCTTGGTTCTTCAGAATTTCATTCATTGTCGCCATTGTCTTGAATAAGTGCTAGGTATCCTTTAGACAAAGAGGAAGAGACGCAAGACTGAGAAATGCGAATGTGATGCAAATGCGCATGAAACCAACAATGGATGCAATGAGATGTATGCAATGCACAAAACACATAAGCACACATATTCACAAATGTACAACCACACAGACAAAGGGTCTAGGTTAAGGTCAGGAGCATGGAGCCATGATTTACCCTTCCCATTGGTATGTACTATTGGTTTTCATCTATAGAACAGGGTTCTAAGAAGTTCCCAGAGTCGACAATCCATCTTTCAGATTTTATCGATTTCCCAAATGACTCGGTAGTCAATAAAATTCTCAAGAAAATCTCGTTTGAGTGTAGTAACGCGTAGCAACCAATTCAAGAATAGACTCCCTCATAGTCCTCGCACTACATCCTAAAAGGCCAAGTGGGGTTTGGAGATAACTACGGTTCTCAATAACACGGGTACCTAGGTAGAGAGTAACACGTTTTCACAAATAGACTCGTTTAACATGACTAGACTCTCAAAAGGGCCTCAACTGAGTGATGGTGTCTCAAGTTAACTTTTTTGGGAATCGAATCCCTCAAAACCTCCTTGAATATACCATCGTCCTATAATAAGCGCACTCAAGCCCGGGTTAGGACTTATCTCACCACTCAATAGTAGCACCCTGCACACAGAAGAACCCAAGCAACTATACAGATATATACAGATGTGTATAAATATAGAAAACAAGCATAAATAACATAATCAAAAATAAGGTGGGCTTAACTCTCAAAATAAGTTCATCCCCAGTGAAGTCGCCATTTCTGTTGCAGTGAGAATTGGATAACAAGCTATTAACTAACTTGCATCACATTTCTTTGAATTCACCGCCGACTTTGATTTATCCAAAGGAAAGGTTCAAGATCGAGAAAACCTAAAGGAGGGAGATCTAAGGTTCGGGGGTTGGTTATACTAAGGGAAGGTATTAGCACCCTTAATATCTGTAGTATTCTACAGGAACCTCTTGTTTAGTTTGTGTTATATTATGTTTGCTTGCTAAGATATCTGCTAAAGTAAAAAGTAAAGACCTAGGGGTATGTACACTAAGTTTGCTCGCCAAGACGTCGCATCTTGTGCCTACGTATCTGACTAAAGAATCAGAGTAACCGTAGTTCACCTAACTAAGGGTAAGGAACCATTGACTATGGCCAAAGTTCCAAGGGGAATGAGTATGAGCTCATGTAGAGTTTAAGAAACTCTCCAAGTCTAAGTTGTAATGGGGTGAAGTGAATACTCAAAGTGATGAGTCTCACATAGAGTTTAAAACTCTAACCTAATTCTAAGTTGTGATGAAAATGGCTCCCATGAGGCCAAGGGAAAGGATAGTATCTTATGACTATAAGGTTAAGGTGGGAAATGGCTCTTATGAGGCCAAGGTGGGACCCTATGAGGTCAAAGGTAAGAGGTGGCTCTATGACTATGAGGTCAAGAGTGGATCCTATGACTATGAGGTCCAGGGAGGGTAATGAGCTATCTATGACTTTGAGGTCAATAGAGAGACTTTCCTTTGGAAGGAGGGAAGTAACTTCTTGTGAACAAGTATGTTACAAGGGGATTGAGTTAAGCGAACAATATGAGTCCAGAACTTAAAGGAGATGTACAACAATTAAGCATAGACAATCTCAAAAGCATCATTTAAACATCAATGTGGGGCAATTCACAACAATCAAGAACAAATAAGCACACATGCATATGATAAAGATAGCCTCTCTAAGTTAAAAGTCAATGGCAAAATGTCCATAGTAAAAGACATAGCAACAAAGCCAAAAGGGTACAAACAAAACCCTAAGGGAGAGAACTTATTCAAAGTCAAGGAATTCTCTCATAATAACCCTCTCATACCATAGAACAAGCCAAAGAAACTCTCACAAAGCTCTCAAAAAATAAAAGACTTTTTCAAAGAAATTTCAAAAATTAAATGAAAAGTTTGCTCATGTTTTTGTATTTTTAGAAATTAATATGAAAGTGAAATAAAAGTGAAAATAAAAATTATGGAAAATTAAATTAAGTATTAAAGAGTTTTTATGATTTTTTTTGGAATTTTTAGGGTTAAAGAAAATATTTTAAGTAAAATGAAATTGAAATAAAAAAAGAAAATAAAATATTGAAACAAGTGAAACCAAGGGGGTGCATTAGCAATGTTGATATGAATTAAGAATCAATGGGTTGCTGCGTATGTGGGCTTTTCGGTGGGGTATGCTTAGCGAGACCTAAAGGTCCACGACCCAAAAATGAAACCAAAATGTTCTGGCAAGTGAAATATTAATGGGACATGTACAAGATATTATGTGGACGTGCTATCAACCGGTCACTATGTTTTTAAGTGACTAAATGACAAAATAATTCCTAGCCAATCCCAGACTGCCACACCATCATTATCACCATGCAACATGAACAAAACTTGGAGAATTGATTGTGAATCAGAAACACGAACATGGTAACTCTCCTCTTTCTTAGCCAATTCCTCTTTCGTCTCTTAACCAAAAGCCATGAAACAAAATCTCAACATAAAGTACTCACAAAGTAGAACAAACATGGACCCTCACCGGCTCAAAATAATCACCAAAATGAGAGAAAACTGGATATGAAGACCAGGGTTCAAAACTGACATAAATTAACAACGCCCTCATTTATTAAGCAAACTCACATGAAACTCGACTGAAACTCTGAACCAAAACAAAAGAGTAACTAATATGTGTAACGCCCCGGTTTTGTCTTATTTAATTAATCGAGTCGTTTTGATTATTTTATTATTATATTATTTTATTATTATATTATTTTATTTTCGACTTTTATTTAGAAAAATGTTATTTTTCATCGTGATTATATTTTGTCGCGTTTTGAGAGCGTTTGCGAGATATTTGAGTGTAGGGGTATTTTGGTCTTTTTGTGGGGATAGATATTTGTTTTATTAAAATAGAAAGTTAGAGGTGAGAAGGAGAGAAAAACAGAATTTTGAGAGAAAAAGAGAAGAAGAAGGAAAAGAGAGGAGAAAAGAGAAGAGCAAAGAGAAAAGTGTGGAAAATCACCAAGATCAATCTTTCGGAGTCGATTTAATCGGGTAAGGGTGTGAAATATTGTTATCCTAACTTTGTGTATGATTATGTATGTGTTTTGTGTGGATGTTTTGGTTGGTTTTCCATATGTTTCCGGTTATGCCGTATTGGACGAAATCGATAGAAACCAATGTTTTTACGGTCGAAAAGTCGTATGAATACATGTGTTGGTTGGTTATATGTATGTGAGCTACTGTTTAAAGTTTCATGAAGTTTGGTTATGTTTCGATTAGTTTTCGGTATGTTTCCGTTGTTGTTTCCGTTTAGGTCGAATCGTAGGAAATCGATAGAAACCGATGTTTTCACGGTTAGAATTCGGAATAAATTACGTAATTGTATCGAGTAAGGTTAGGTTGTCGTATAACGTGCTTTTTATTCGATTTGGAGATGTTCGAAAATTCTGGTTTTTGAAAGGTTGAAATTTAATCGAAAAATCGAACGTCGTAGAAATTTCGTTTATGTGTTCTAAATTGTTCTTATGTATTTGGTGATTGCGCGTATATGTTTGTTTCGGTGAAAATGTTCGATTTAGTCGAGTTCCGGGCATTTCGGAAAAGTTACAGCAAAGGTGTATTTTGAGAAAATCTGATTTTTGGGAAAAACAGGGTTAGGGATCGATACATAATCCCAGGGATCGATCCCTACTGTGAAAATTGGGAAAAATGGAATTTTTACTACAGTAGGGATCGATACATGCGAGTTAGGGATCGATACATGAGGTCTTTATGTATCGATACATAAAGCCTATGTATCGATACCTACTGTGCTGAAGCAGAAATTCTGGTTTGTCGGGGAAACTTCGGAAATTCATATCTCTTGAACCGTAAGTCGGTTTTGATCCCCGTTCGAAGCGTTGGGAAGCTAACGAGATGTTCTTTCTAGGAAAAATAGTTTTGGGGTCTGAACTTGGTCCAATCGGTACAGTTTTTACGAACCGTTTCGTAGTGTCGGGCGTCCGGTTTACGTTTTCGCATTATTTTGAAATATTCATATCTTGTTAACCGTTTATCGTATTTAAGAGTTCTTTATACCGAATCGAAGCTGTCGATGAGTAATTTTTGATGATGATAGAAAATATTATTTTTGGCCGACTTTTAGCCGACTTTTTTGGAAAACCGAATAATGGAATTTTGAGTTATTTTTCAATATTGTAAGACATATTATGATATGTTATGAGATGGCTTGTGTGATGATTCTTTGATGGGAATTTGATGTTGTGGAATGGTATATTGGTGTTTGTGGCCATTTTGGGCAATTGTGTGCATTACTTTATATGTACTTGAAATACATGATTATTGTTAATGCATGAGCATTTGATGTTGGCATGAGTCATTAATGTGTCAAGTATCATGATATGCATTCTTGCATTGGAAGATTCATAGATGAATCAGTTTTATCGTCTTACGCCCTGAAATAATGGTAGAAGCGATTAATCACAATCAGTTTTATCGTCTTACGCCCTGAAATAATGGTAGAAGCGATTAATCACAAATGATTGTGCGCCCTGAAATAGTGGACTATGGCAATCTAATTGTGCGCCCTGAAATAGTGGACTAAAGCAATCCATAAACGTCGTACGCCCTGAAATAATGGTTTATAGCGATGGGGAACATCGTAGGCCCGACGGAGAGTTACTCTATGTAACGAGCGATGATTCCAGCAGAGTTCCTGAGTGAACTAGTGATGATTGAGTCGGTACCCGCATTGCATTTGCATAGAGTCATGAGTCGGTCTCTATGATTTGCATTGGTCATCTTTGTATATGTGCATTGATGAAGGAACCTGAATATATGTATTTATGTTGAATGATAAGCATTGTGATGTATATGCTTGGTTTTGTATATATATATATATATATATATGCCTTGCGACGTATATTGAGTAAGATGTGATGAATGGCGATAAGAGTTGTATCTTTGTAATGATACATTGGTGAATAAACATGTATGTGTGTTGTGTTGAATGAATGGTGATGAATTGAGATGTATTGGGGATACATGTATTTGAGCATGAATGAATATGCCTATGTGAAGGATGCGTTAATTACGGATTGTTATGCCGTGTATTTGATTTATGGTATATGCTTGGTGTTATATGTATATATATATATGCATAGCGACGAGTTGTGGTGAGAATGTGGTATATGTGTATTATATGTTGAGATATATAATTATATGCAACGTTATTATGATAATATTTCTCACCCTTCTGCTATTTTATGATGCTCTATGAGGCATTGCAGATTAGGTATCTGGTGGTCTTTTGTGAAGCGTGGCTTCATTTCCTTTTTGGTCGTCTGGCTCTGATATGTAGCACCGGGTAGCTAGGATGTGTTTATGAGCTTTTGTGATACTTTTGTACATGTATCTAGCTGATGAATGTTTATGTAAACATGAATGATATTGGTGACTACTATTGGAGTATGATATATATATATATGTATATATGTTTTTTTTTAATCAATGTTTAGATGTTTCCGCTTTTATTCTAAATGTTGACATGTGGGTATAAGGACTGAGATCCTTGATTGTTGAAAGTTACCCCACTGTTGCATATCATTTTGAGCAGGTGTTGTATGTGTTTTAATTTCAAGCATAATGTGACATACCTTTTTATGCCGTGTTTGCAATTATACTCTGATGAAATTTTCAATACGTGCCTAAATGATTTAATTAATTATTTGGGGGTATAGAAAGGGGTGTTACAATATGCATCTCTCAACAGAAGGAAAACAACATAGAATCCAAGTGTTCATAAATGGAACCGTAACTTTACCATGTAAAAAAAACCCAACACAGGTCCCAAAACAAGCTCAAACACACGTGTATTTGTATGTTCATGCGCATGAACGCGTGATTTTGGGTACGGAGGAAAAGAGTGAGCTCAAGCACTCAACACACACCACATCAAACTTTCATTTTTGTTTAGCTTTAATTGGTAAAGCAAAAGCAACATGATGGTAAACTCTTAGCATTCAAAATTGGCACAGAAACATGAATATTAGTTTGTCAAGAACTGACAGAACTATGGCAACACATAAACTCAACATTATCACTCGCAACAATATCCAAAACTAGTTTAAGTGCAAGGCATCATAATGTTAACAACATGGATTCCAAGTGTTTTACATGATATTATGAACATGGAGTGAAGGATGATGAGTGTTACCTTGTGGATAGGTCTATTGACTGAGCTCCTTTTGCCTTTCCAAAATGCTAGCTACCAATGAACCTTTCTCTTCTTTCTCTTGATGTTTGTTGTTGTTTGGTATAAGAAGGAAGCTCACGAGCCCTTGGATTTTTGTGGAATGTAGTGCTGCTCTAGTGGTGTTGAAGTTGCACAAAGTGGAATGGCGTTTTTGAAAAAGAGTAGGAATAAGAGAGAATGATATGGTTTCTGTTCTTTCTTGCCAAGAGAGTGCACTAAGTCACAAATTCTCAACATTCTGATGATATGTGTATTGTTGGTGTTGTGTTGCTCTTTTTGTTGGTTAAAGTTGCACAAAGAGAAATGGTGTTTATTTTGGAACCTTAGTGTGTGCTCTTTTTTTCGTGTGCTGGTGATACACAAAGAGAGATAATGAGGGAGTGTTGAATCTTGTTCTGATTATGTTAGTTGTTGATTGTTGCTGCTGAACAAGTGAGGAGGAGTCTCCTTTTATAGGAGAGAAGATTGGTTAATGTCATGGAGACCCATCGGGCCATGGTTTTGTCTTGTGGAGTCTAGTCAAACCTTGGAGAAAAACATGCTTCACGGCTGAGCAAGAACAGTGGAAAAGAGGGTTCAGTTCTGTCACATTCACCATCCAATATATGCATCCAAACTTCCCTTTTGTTGTGTCATAAGAGTGAAAGCTTAAAGAGGAAAGGTTTGGGGATTACACATGCATGAGACAACACGTCAAGCATATTGTGAACTGGTGGCAAGGAAGGAGTCAGTAGGTTTGTACTTGCATTTAGTTCAAAATGAAACTTGGTTGGTGTAATGAAACTAGGGCATGATTCTCTCTTTTGGTACATGGCATAACTTCAAGAATGGACCAAATGTTGTCCTTTGGAGCAAATGGCGTGGGGAAGTGTCATGACAAGTCAAGGTAAAGTTTGGTGTATAAAAATATGAATTTTCTAAGTGTGACAAAAATCTCAACATCCCAACTTTAACATGTCATAACTTGATTATCAATGCTCCAATTTATGAGGTTTTTGATCCTTTGAAAAATAGGCATTTGATAGAACAAGTTTCATGTGGAAAGCATTTTGTTTTGAAGCTTGGAATCGTGAGAAAACATGCAAAGAAGTTATGTGAAACATGCTGCCCAAGAGAACTTAGAAAATTTCTAAGTTATGAACCTTTTCCAATTTGAAACATCAAACTTTGAAGCATCATAACTTGAGATTGGATCCTCCAAATGGGGAGTTCTACATATGCTTGGAAAGCTTGAAGAACAAGAAACAACTTTCATGTCCAAAGATTTTGGATTTGAAGCTTGGAACGAGGTGAAAAATGGCCACGAAGTTGTGTCCACAATTAGGAAAAAATGATCAAAATTTCACTAAGTCCTAAAGGTAACTTATCTTCCAAGTCTCATAACTTAAAAACCATGCATTTTTTGAAGAGATGTCCTCTAATACAGTTTGAAGTTCATGGAAAGACATTTCCTTTGAGCTTTGAATCACTCAATTTGGATGTGTGGTTTTAAAGTTATGACCTTCCCAATTTTGCACAAGAAGTGAATTTTCCACACTTAGAAAGTTTCAAGGACCAAACATTGCCCTCTATGCAAGAAATCTCTCAAGACTTGACTTCTCATGTTCTATCTCAATAATTAGACATGTCAGGATGAATTTAGGACTTGAATACTTCATCTTGGATCAAAACTCAAAAGTCAAAGCCTTAGTCAAAACATAATCTCTCAAGAAATACAACATGGATGATCTCTGATGGTCTTGCTTCTTCAGTCTCCTCCAAGGCCCATAGATGACCTCTAAGGATGTCTATTGTCACATGGAATCAAGTCCCAAGATTTGGGAACATGTCTTGATCAACATCAAAGGCAATGGTTGACTTATCTTACCAAAACCCTAGTTTGAGGCATGGTGAACTTGTGGCTCAAGGTACTTGTAATAGGTACCAAACACATTTGATTGCTTGTTAAATTAGACTCCTTGGATGTAAATGAACTCAAATTATTGCATTTGGAGCCTCAGTTGTCTTTCTTTGAATCATGTGAGAGCTTGAATTAGGAAACTTTGCCCTCCTCTTTGTGCAAGTCCTGGCTTTCACAAGAGAAACAAACTTGCCAGATGAAGTGGTTAGTTGACAATGCATAGATGATTGATCCCTACATATAAGTGCAAGATATTATGACATCTAAGGGGTAAAATTTGGGTTACAACACCTTGCTCTTTTTCTCATCAGCTAGGTTTTTCTCTAAACCGAGAAGCTTTTCCAATTGAACCTTGTGAGCTTCCTGTAACCGGGTAATCTTTTCTTTTAGCTTAAGCTTCTCCGCCTCAAAATCATCGCTGGATTCAAATAGACCCCTAGCAAGAATAACACACCGCATAACATAGGAGCTTATATTTTGTGTAATCTTCTGCCGACCAATAGATTTCAATTTTTTAACGTCCTCTGTGGCGTTAAGATGATCGTACAGAAATATAAGCCCATCAAAGATGTTAGACCAAAATTTAAACTCCTCGGATGCAGCATTTTCCCAAAGAACTTGCATAAGAGAGGTGATCTCCATGTCGGCTCTACACACTTCGTCAATCATAAGGGTTTTTAGCCTTTTGGGAGCACCTTGCGAAGTTTCTTCTTGGGCTGGAGAAGCAGAAGGATGAGGTTCACACTTACTCGGGGTTGTCTTAGTACTCGTCCCCTGTGTCTGTTTTGGTTGTCGGATCGCCAACCCGCCCAAGTCTGATTTAGAAGAGGCAACTCCTCCAGATCCTCTACGAGCAGCACGAGCCTCCAGCATTAACTTCTTTTGTTCAGCCATGGACAATTTAGTCATTGTATCTGCAAACAAAAATCATAAACGTCAGAACGAGAGTAATTAAAGGTGTTAAAAAATAATAGGCATGCAATTACCCAAGAAGGCGAGTAGTTGCTCATCACTTAAGGGTAACAACTCCTTAACCTTCATTATATGGAAGGAGTCAAGAACAGACAGAGATTAGATTTCCAGTTCACTCAATTTCTCACAGTTGAAACCAGTGATCGGGAATGGATTTTTAGCCCAATAAAAGGGAAAGTAAGGTTGGCTATCCAGAGTATATAGCATTTGTGGACACCTTGGCCCACTCTTTACCCTTAAGAATCAGTTTTTATAGTTCTTATATTAGAAGTGTATGCCTGGAGAAAACTCCACTCGAGAATCCCACTAATTTGTATCCAACTACAATTATTGACACCTTTAACCTCAAAGAAAGAGAAAAATAGACCAATTGTGGGGGTGATATCTAAAACCTCACAAACTCTTTCGAAAGTCTTTATAAAACCCCGACTGTTGGGGCGAAGTTGAGAGGGAGCTATGTTCACGGATTTTAACACATCCGCTTCAAAATCAGAAAAAGGTATTTGGATATTATGTTAGACAATGGCTATGGATCTAGAAAGGGGGTTGAATAGATCCCTTGAGTTTTACCCGCAAATGGTTTACAAAAATTTTATTAAAAATTTTATTTAACGGAAGCTACCACTGGATAGAACGTCTACAACGAACCTTCTACCAAAAGGATCGGATATGCACGAATATATCACGGATGAGTATGAAAGACAAAAATTCAGATTTTAATACAACACTTAATATATGCAATCAAAAAAATATCACTTGATTGATGTTTATTCCAATCCAATGAGTTAAAGTGATAAGCAATTAAATTCAACAGGGTCGAATTTTGCTCAGCAACAAATTATCAAACACCTAGTGTGCGTAAACACACCAAGTGCAGAATTTCAATGGAGGGTAATGTAAAGCTGCTCCAAGATACAATTCAAGGAATTGTATCAGTTTAACAAAACACTTTATCAGCTTACAATTACTCTACGACAGAAATTAAAATGACTTGCGACTTCACAAATTCGAATGAACTGAATTGTAAAAGAGTTGAGGAGAAAGAAGACAAACGCGATTTGATTAGGCAGTTCCCCAATCGTCTTAGCTTTGGGTACGTTTTCCCCCAACTCCAAAAAAGTAATTGAGATATTTATATATATATATATATATATATAGTTGTTGCAAATCGTTTGTTATAAGAGAAAACTGTGAACATTCAAACCCCGAACGTCTTCGATCGTTGATGCAGAATTTTCTCTTCCCTTGATTCAAGATGAATCAAGTGCTCCGAATATGGTTGATTCAATTACCGTCCCACGCTACTAAACCGAAAGAAACCATTGTTCTTCAATTACCTTCACTCAGTCAATTGAAATCTTCCAAGAATTCGAACCCAAACCTTCTTCTACGATCCTCTGATTACAGCTACTAAACTGAACAGTTGCGCCAATTTCCGGTTATCTTCGCCCAGCCGAATCCCTGTAGAAAGAACAGTTTGTGCAAAAACCCCCCAAAATCAATCCAATTCTTGGAGGAGAAAACCAACTGGTTTTATTCAAGAAACACCTGCCAAACTCTCAACCCAGAAGATAAAGATTACACTTCCTAAATTCTAAACGTTATCACTTTGATCAGTGGGCGACACAAACAAAGATTATTATGTGTGATTGTTTGTTTACTCAATGAAGAAGATGAAGATAAAGAGAGAAATGACATATATCTTTCATGTTTCTTGTTATGTCATAAAGAATGAAGACCAAAACTATTTATATGAAAAATATAACTAACAAAAATAATAACTGAAAAATGACAGAAAAGAAACTAAGTGAAAAAATGCAGAAATAGAGGTCATGCGTCGACCTCCAGCATCCATGCATCGACGCATAAGAGATGAAATTTGTGTCCACAGATTTGTACGCTTTCCCGTAAGTTTTGGAGGTTAGCGCATGAATTATGGGGTTAGCGCATGAACTTAAGGGTCAGCGCATGAAGTGCAAATTTTCAGGAAATTCAATTTTTCTGAGCATTTTTACCAGACCAAGTTCAAACATACATGCTAGACACTACAAAAACAATAGTGGGCCTTTATTTTTGGAGAGAACAAGATCCTATGCATCTAGACACATGACCAATAACGGTAAGACGCTATATGCCCGACACGTGAAGTGATACCGCTCAAATTACAATCTAATATGTTTGTTGACATCATTAAAATAAGATAGCTAGAAGAATATCCCTCACATACTCCCCCTTTTTGATGATGGCAACACTTTCTTGGCTGTCACGAGAAATGTAATTTGAGATGATCACGTTCCCCCTGTCTTTGACATCTGGTTAGTAACATTTCTGCTTGTATTCTTCTCCCCCTTTGACAACATCAAAAAGAAGAGAAGACGGTGGTCAAAATAACATACTAAAATATGTAGCGGATCATCAGATATTTGCGACAACTAAACATTAACCAGCATCCACATATGATACCACTAATGTAAACAAATAATGATTAAATAAGGAACAATAGCATAAAAGCAAAACATTCACTCCAGAAAAGTTTAAACATAACGGCAGCACATGTCAGAATTAAGAAAACAATCAAACCACAAAACATAAATTCACGCATAACTAAACATAATGCCCTAAGCTTTATGGTCTCCTCCCCCTAAACGAATAACCTCGTCCCCTATAGTGTTGACTTGGTGGTGGAAAGTCCTCGAGTTGAAGGTTGAGATCAACCAAGGTGCTATTGAGGTTACCAAGGCTATTTGCCAAGTTTAGATTTTGCTGAGTCAGATTGGCATCCATTTGATTGAACCTATTCATAGCTGCAATGGCGAAATTGTTGAAGTTGGTGGCATGAGACGATATTTGGTTAGACAAATTTGTGAGCTGTTCCTGCTGAGTCATGTATCGAGTTTCCTACAGCGCTTGGAATTCTTGATGTTGCAGAGACAACTCAGTCAGCCTTGCTAGAATTTCATCAGAGGACTGTTGATCATGCTGAAACGGTGGAGTTGGAGGAGCAGAATTTTCTGGATGCTGCCATTCATAGTCTGCATCATAAGATGGAGTAACATACGCAGCACCAAGGCTAGTCCAACAGTTTTGTTGCCGCTTACCCCAGCCCTGATTGTCAGAAGTTTCTACCGGTTGATGGCCCATCCATGCCTCATTGTCTTCTTCTTCTACAGCCACATTGTCTTGCATAACAACATCTTCCTGCATTACCATATTTTCATCATTACCAACTTGATGTGCATTACCTTGACTGCCTTCATCCTCACTTGCTTCAAGATGAACCAGTTCATCATGTTCAGGATGGGTGGATCTTGGTCGATAGATGAACCTGCGCTCACGTGGCTGCCAAAAGTAACCCATCATGGACAAGGTTCTGGCAAGAAATTGTTGTTCAGCAGTAATATGAATATGACAAATCTGTGGAATAGGAATGTCAAAGTGATTCAAAAAATTTGCCACATCAGATGCATAACCAAGTGCCAGAAATTTGTTGGAGCTGCGAGTAGTGAACATCCTATAAGCAAAATAATAAGGCCAGTTAATTTTGATCTTATTCTTCAGAATATAGATGAGATGCATCTCTGCTTGTTTAACTCTTGAGTAGCCTCCTTTATTAGGCCTCAAGATGCGAGCAACAATCCACTGAAGAATACATTCTTTAAATTTTAAATGACTGGTGAAATTCTGGCACAGATATCAGATGTCCTACACAGATGTTGAGACACTGATATCCAACACAATGAACAAGATAACAATAAAAGTAATAGTGCAGAAAGTAAAATAACACAGTGATATCTTTACCCAGTTCGGATCAACAATCCTACTCTGGGGGCTACCAAGCCAGGGACGAAACCAATATACGATAGTATCAATTCACAGATCATACAATCACCGAATAATCTGCTCACTTAATCACTACCCTTTCTATGACTTCTACCTAAGACTCACCTAGGTATGAGGCCCTCCTCAAATCCCTCTACAACTACAACCCGTGATTGGTATCTTTCCACACAAGTAACAAACCGAAAGTCATACTTTCAACACACACATTTCTCAATACTTCACAGCTTATGAGAATTGACACACAAGAAACTCAATGCTTAAAAGCTTATGAGTAACTGACAGAACTTACAACACAAAGAAACCAGTCCTTATACTGTTATCAGAATGATACCAGTTAGGCTCACAAAATACACTCGAAACCTTAACAAAACACAAGTAAGTTCCACACCTAAACTAGGTTTACAACAGTCAATATATAGCATTTAATCTAGACTGAATTGGGCTTCAAAAACGCAGCAAATAGACTGCTCACAAATCTGTAAAATTAACTCCAACAAAATAGGTCTTCAGTCCAAAGTTTCCTATTATGTCTCCATAATTAGAAACAACAGCAAATCCGTAAAACCACCAATTAAACACAATCCAAAAATGCTTTGGATGCCACATAGGATAACTAAATATTCAGTAAATATTTAGTAACAATTCACAGCAACAAAATCTGCTTTCAAAACTGAATCCAAACGCGATGTCCTATGAGCAGGTATGGGACATCTTCATTCGACATGTTGAATCCAGCCACCTAGAACATCATGTTCCAACATCTTGCTGCTATAATAGTTTTAGCAAAATAAATGACAACCACAAAAGCACAGAAATAGAAATCTCCCCCTTTGGCTTATTTTGGCTAAAACTACACACACACACAAAAACTTGTAAAGAAGCACAAAAAATATCCATATCAGACAGCAGCGAAAAAAACAACAGCTCACAGCAGAAACATCCAGCATAGCAGCACTCCCCTTCAACTGCATATAACACAGCAAACAACACATAATAGCAGCATAGTAAAACCCCCCTTCAACTACATACAACACAGCAAACAACACATCATAGCAGCATAGTAAAAATCCCCTTCAACTGCATACAACACAGCAAACAACACATCATAGCAGTATAGTAAAACTCCCCTTCAACTGCATACAACACAGCAAACAACACATCATAGCAGCATAGTAAAACTCCCCCTCAACTGCAGCAACATACCACAATCTCCCCCTCAACTGCAGCAACTGCAGCAACATACCACAATCTCCCCCTCAACTACTGTAGCAACTGCAGCAACATAAGCACACAAGCACTCCCCACACAAACATACTACTCCCCCTTTTTAGCCATAAATATGACAAAGGCAAGTAGAACAAGTCAAAGTAAAAATAAACCAGAGTAAACTGCATTAGAGGGTAGATGCACACCACATCACATGCCCAAATGTCATGCACAAACTTCAGCATTTTCCCTTCATTCACACACTGCACTACCAGAACCTCCTTTACTCTTTCCAATCTGGCAGCCAGAAGGAACATTAATTGCCATAGTTCTTCATGAATGCAAACCCCAAGTCTGCTCCTCAAGTTTTCAAACTGAACTGCATCCAGAGCCTTGGTAAATATGTCAGCAAGCTGATTTTCTGTGCTCACATGCTCAAGAGTTATGACTTTGTCCTCCACAAGTTCTCTGATGAAGTGATGCCTGATATCAATGTGCTTCGTCCTGCTATGTTGAATGGGATTTTTGGAAATATTAATAGCGCTCAGGTTGTCACAAAACAATGTCATGACATCTTGTGTGATATTATACTAAGATAACATCTGCTTCATCCATACCAGTTGAGCACAACTACTTCCAGCTGCTATGTACTCAGCTTTAGCAGTAGAAAGCGATACAGAATTTTGCTTCTTACTAAACCATGAAATAAGATTATTTCCCAAAAAGAAACATCCTCCAGAGGTACTCTTCCTATCATCAGCACTTCCAGCCCAATCAGCATCACAGTAACCTACTAAAATGGGACTTGAATCATGGGAGTACAACAACCCATAATCACATGTACCACTCACATACTTAAGAATTCTCTTAATTTTTCTCAGCATTCCAGCAATAGGTTCCTCATCAGAAGTGATGTCATCAACATTAATAACATCATCAGTCCTTCTTACATCCGCTTTCTTTTTACTTCTTCTTTCACGGTCCATATGCATGGGAATACCACCATCAGTCCTATCAGTAGGGCTGATATTGATATTTTCTGTCACGGATGTTGGGACATCAGACCCGACATCTACCTTAATTCCACTCAGAATCGTGGCAACAACCCTCCTAAGTTCCTTATCCTTTTTGACAGCATCATCATCAGTGGAATTCTTGTTTACATCTCGTGATTTAGAATCCTTCTTCATCTCAACTAGGCCAGACTTAGACCCCTTTTCAGTCACGTTTTTCCTAGGGCTTACTTGGTCAGCATACAAACTAGTCATGGAGTGGACTTTCTTCCTAGGTGAAAGAGGTTTAGAATTTTTACCTGGAGTATTGACATTCTTTGTGTGAGAAGCTTGCTGTTTGCCTTTAGGGTCAGCCGACATAACATTCAACAGAGCAATATCGAGCACTAGGTCAGAGAGATTTATCATCTGCAGTGATTCTTCATCTCCAGCATTGATTCGTGGAGAACCAGTGTTATCAGAGGAGCCGTGCATGGATTCGGAGTTATGATGTTGAGACATGTTTAATTGATCACACGGTACAGTCTTGAGAATGTTAGGAGAAACCCCTAAGACACGTGAGCTTTAAGGAGAAAGGGCAAGAGGAGTTTGTGTAGAATAAGTTTGCTGAAAATATGGTGTGGTTGCCCGCCTATTTATACTTTTGAGGACTGGGCCCAGAGTAGAGCAGTATTCACAAAATTTGATTACCCGACTTGCCTCAGGTGCACATTTATCAAATTCTCCTTCTAAACTTACCTTGCTGGCATACTTACTAAGTTTAAGCTCATTATTACAGTTCACCAAGAAAAGATCATGAGTCGCTTTACAATTTATCAGCACATGTTCTAACTTAATAGTCTTTCCAATATCTTTCTTAGTCTCAAAGCCTATTCCACTGTTCTCAGAACTCCACAGATAACAATTATATGACGCTCCCTTACCTCTCATGATAACCTTACCCTTCTTGTTTGTTATCAGACATTCAGAATTGGTAAAGTTGACCTTGAGACCTTGATCACATAATTGACTTATGCTGATCAAGTTTGCATCTAAACCTTCAACAAGTAATACCTCCTCCAGATTGGGTTGACCTGCACAGTCCAGTTTTCCAACACATATAACTCTCCCTTTTGATCCATTACCAAAGGTCACGTAGTTAACAGAATGAGACTTCACATCTGATAGACATCCCATGATACCAGTCATGTGCCTGGAACATCCACTGTCGAAGTACCACTTTTCTCTTGCAAAGACACTGAAAGACTTATGAGCTATGTGTTCCTCTGCAGTACTCTTGGGAGTCCACACTTTTGTTGCTCCAACCCACTCTTGTTTCCTACTAGACTGTAATCCAGTCTTGGGGTAGCCATATAATCTGTAGCAAAAGGGTTTTATATGGCCAAACCTTCCACAGTAGTGGCATTTCCATCTTTGATTCTTTCTTCTTGTGAGATTCTTCTGATGTCTGTGAGGATGTTGCAACATGTGATACGACATCTTTGATTCTTTCTTAGGTTGAGCAGGTGTCACTTCAGGCAATTTTCCCTTGTCCATCTCGCTGGAACTTTCAAACCCGAGACCCCTAACATCTCCAACATCTCTCCCTGACTTCAGAATCTCATCAAGCACATTAGAGTTGCTATTAAGCATTCTGATTGTCTTGATGACATTATCCAGTTTAGAGTTCAGACTTATCACTTCACTTTTTAGATCAAAGATAGTAGCCAAATGCTCTACCTGTTCAGCTTTTAGATGAGCAATAATTTTCTTTTGTTCTTCTTTCTGCTGACACACTTCTTCACTTTTAATGCATAAGTTCTTATAGGAAGCAGCTAGCTCTTCAAAACTAAGTTCATCACTGACTGATTCTTCATCAGACTCACACACACCTATTAATGTTGTGACCCTCTTTCCATACTTCTCATCAGTTTCAGTTTCATAGTCATCTTCTGACCATGAGGCTGATAGCCCCTTCTTTTGCCTCTTGAGATATGTGGGGCACTCAGACTTTATGTGTCCAAAACCTTCACACTCATAACACTGAGCTCCTCTCTCTTGGTTAGAATTATCTTCAGTACTGGTACTTCTCCCAGCATTCTGATTTTTACTGATGTCAGATGGCTTGTCCCTAACATTTGATCTTGACTTCTAATCCACCCTTCTGAGTACTTTGTTAAATTGTTTGCCAAGTAACACCAGATCTTCTGAGAGGCCTTCATCTCTGTCCAGATTATTTTCCCTTTCTGAATCACTTGCCTTTGACACAAAAACTATACTCTTCTTCTTTTTAGTCTTTTCACTGATCCCCAATTCAAATGTTTGAAGTGATCCCACAAGTTCATCCACTTTCATCTTATCTATGTCCTAAGCTTCCTCAATAGCAGTCACTTTCATGTCAAATCTCTTAGGTAGAGATCTGAGGATTTTTCTGACCAGTTTTCTGTCAGACATCTTTTCACCTAGAGCACTTGAAGCATTAGTTATCTCAATAATGTTCATGTGAAAGTCATGAATGCTCTCATCTTCCTTCATCTTCAAATTTTCAAACCTGGTAGTGAGAATCTGAAGTTTTTACATCTTCACTTTTGAGGTCCCTTCATGAGCAATCTTCAAGACCTGCCAAGCCTCTTTAGCAATGGTGCAGTGTTCAATCAACCTGAAGATATTCTTGTTGACACCATTAAACAATGCATTCATGGCTTTGGAATTTCCTACGGACCCTTTGTAATCTGCATCATCCCAGTCTTCCTCTCCCCTCACTATATCAGTAGGGGTACCTTTTTCATCTTTAACCTTTGGGGGCTCCCATCCTTTTATAATAGCTTTCCATGCTTGATCATCCATGGATTTGATGAATGCTATCATCCTTGGTTTCCAATAGTCATAGTTGGAACCATCAAGCAGAGGTGGTTTGTTCAAAAATCCTCCATCCTTGTCCATTGTACCAGAAAGTGCCTTCCCTGAATCTCACCCAGAACCAAAAAGGGTGCAAGCTTTGATACCAATTGAAATTCTGGCACAGATATCAGATGTCCTACACAGATGTTGAGACACTGATATCCAACACAATGAACAAGATAACAATAAAAGTAATAGTGCAGAAAGTAAAATAACACATTCATATGTTTACCCAGTTCGGATCAACAATCCTACTCTGCGGGCTACCAAGCCAGGGACGAAACCAATATACGATAGTATCAATTCACAGATCATACAATCACCGAATAATCTGCTCACTTAATCACTACCCTTCCTATGACTTCTACCTAAGACTCACCTAGGTATGAGGCCCTCCTCAAATCCCTCTACAACCACAACCTGTGATCGGTATCTTTCCACACAAGTAACAAACCGAAAGTCACACTTTCAACACACATAATTCTTAATACTTCACAGCTTATGAGAATTGACACACAAGAAACTCAATGCTTAAAAGCTTATGAGTAACTGACAGAACTTACAACACAAAGAAACCAGTCCTTATACTTTTATCAGAATGATACCAATTAGGCTCACAAAATACACTCGAAACCCTAACAAAACACAAGTAAGTTCCACACCTAAACTAGGTTTGCAACAGTCAATATATAGCATTTAATCTGGACTGAATTGGGCTTTAAAAATGCAGCAAATAGACTGCTCACAAATCTGCAAAATTAACTCCAACAAAATAGGTCTTCAATCCAAAGTTTCCTATTATGTCTCCATAATTAGAAACAGCATCAAATCCGTAAAACCACCAATTAAACACAATCCAAAAATGCTTTGGATGCCACATAGGATAACTAAATATTCAGTAAATATTTAGTAACAATTCACAGCAACAGAATCTGCTTTCAAAACTGAATCCAAACGCGATGTCCTATAAGCAGGTATGGGACATCTTCATTCGACATGTTGAATCCAGCCACCTAGAACATCATGTTCCAACATCTTACTGCTATAATAATTTTAGCAAAATAAATGCCAACCACAAAAGCACATAAATAACAACCGGTAGTGACACTCTTAGGAAATGCTTCACTTGCCATAAACTCAGCTGGATATGGTTCCCTCAACATTGAGTTCAGAGCAGTTTTGAATTTATAGTCCTAAACAAAGGTTTTATCAGTAACCTTTGGGAGAGTGTCATCAGTGTCCAAAACAAACAATGTAGACCATACATCATTTGTCACCTGAAATTCTGCATTATTTATAGAGAATCTAAATTCAGCCCCATGAAATTTGCCCTTCATCCCACAATAGAACAACCGAGTCAAATCTTCACTATACTTGTCATCACATTCTACAAATTCATTAAGATTTTGAAAATTTATGAGTTCAGAAATCTCAGGAATGTGGAAATCTGGACCCATCAGAGGATAAAAGCCATGTTGTCTTATAACAGCCCGGTTAGAGAATAATTCCCCAAAAGGAGTAGTTAGCCTTTCAGAAATTAAAGACTCAAAAGTTACCCGTTGTGAGGATGATGCTCTGGTTGGTGCTGGTTGTGAAGATGATCCTCTTGTTCCCCTTCTACTAGGATTTCTTCAGGAAGCCATGGTTGAAGAAGAGTTGAAGAAAGATTGTCACACTAGATTTTCGCAGAGATGGAAGAGGAGATGTGTGAAACACTTTGAAGACCTTGCAGCAGAAATATAGAGGATTTTCTCTTGGAATTTTTTTTTTTATTTCTAGGGTTTTGATGAGGATTTAGTGGAGAGTAATTGAGATTGATGAGGTTTAATGGAGGAGGATAGGGAGAGATTGACCACAAATACTAATGAGATGGCATGCAAGAATCATAGATTAATGTGCAATGAGAATATGTAGGGAAAAAGGAGCAGCATTAGGTCGGTGCACAAGTTCCAGTAAAGAGAAAGTCTGAACGGTCAAGTTATGCGTCGACCTGTGAATCTGTGCGTCGGCGCATGATTCTTGAGTTTTAAAAAATGTTGAACATGTGTTTATGCGCTATCCCGAAAGTTTTGTGGGTCAGCGCACGATTCTATGCGTCGACGCATGAACCTATAAAAGTGAAATTTTGCAAAAATTTTGTTCCAACCAGATAAATGCACATATACACATACAGAACCAAACATTCACATGAATGATAAGTGCTCAAAATGCAATAAACATCAAGATTAGAGTAAGTAATATGGCACAAAATATTGATAACCTCTATAAGTCGGAACGATATTACCTTGAACATCATGACGGTAAGATCCCTCACATATGGCTAAATATCTCTTTGCATTGTTAGTTAAAAGAATAAACAAGCATGCATATATATATATATGTGTGTGTGTGTGTGTGTGTGTGTGTGTGTGTGTGTGTGTGTGTGTGTGTGAAGATCACTATTCTAAAGGATATTACGCACGATCCGAGATATCGAGAATGCCAAGTTCCCTACGGATGTGAAAGAAAGGCTCTGTAGCTAATGGTTTTGTGAAAATATCAGCAAGTTGATTCTTAGTGTCAACATGCTCAAAGATAACATCGCCTTTCTCTACATGATCCCTAAGAAAATAATGGCGTATTTCGATATGCTTGGTGCGTGAATGTAGTACAGGGTTCTTAGTTAGATTAATCGCACTAGTGTTATCGCACAAAATTGGAATACGTTCAAGTTTTAAGTTGAAATCAAGTAATTGTTGTTTAAGCCATAAGACTTGAGCACAACAACTACCGGCAGCAACATATTTCGCCTCGGCTGTTGACAAAGCAACGGAAACCTATTTCTTGCTGTGCCAACTCACCAAGGAGTTTGCGAAAAAGTGACACGTGCCACTAGTACTTTTCCTATCTAACTTGCACCCGGCAAAGTTGAAATTGGAGTAGCCAACTAAGGAATAAACACTACCTTTGGAATACCACAACCTATACTTTGGAGTACCAGAGAGGTATCGAAGTATGCGCTTAACTGCCTTCAGGTGGGATTCCTTGGGATGTGCCTGATACCTCGCACACATGCATACACTAAACATTATATCGGGACTTGATGCGGTAAGATAAAGGAGAGAACCTATCATACCTCGATACTTCTTTACCTCAACATCCTTACCATTTTCTTCACGATCAAGATTAGCATTTGTAGGCATAGGAGTATCTATTGCTTTGCAGTTCAGCATATCAAAACGTTTTAGTAACTCAAGACAATATTGCGTTTGACTCACGAATGTGCCCTCTTCAAGTTGTTTGATTTGCAATCCGAGGAAATAGTTGAGCTCCCCCATCATGCTCATTTCAAACTCCCCCTGCATCAAACTAGAAAACTCCTTGACCAAGGTCATGTTAGTAGACCCAAATATAATATCGTCAACATAAATTTGTACCAAAATTAAGTGTTTTCCTTGACGTTTAATAAAGAGGGTTGTGTCAACCTTTCCTATTGAATACCCTTGATCAAGTAGAAATTTACTTAGACGTTCATACCAAGCCCTAGGGGCTTGTTTAAGTCCATACAAAGCTTGCTTAAGTTTATAGACATGATCAGGATATTCGTGGGATTCAAAACCTGGAGGTTCGGCTACATAAACCTCTTCATTTATATATCCGTTGAGGAATGCACTTTTAACATCCATTCGAAATAATTTAAAGTTCTTTGTGTAACCATAGGCAAGTAGAAGGCGTATGGCCTCGAGTCGGGCAACCGGCGCATAAGTTTCCTCGTAGTCGATTCCTTCCTCTTGGTTATAGCCTTGCGCTACAAGCCTAGCTTTGTTACGCGTTATTACTCCATTTTCATCAAGTTTATTCCTAAACACCCATCGGGTGCCTATTACTCGATGATCTCGCGGAGGGGGGACAATGTCCCAAACCTCATTTCTCCAGAATTGATTTAGTTCATCTTGCATTGATAGATACCAATGCTCATCGAGTAATGCCTCCTTAGAGTTTTTAGGCTCAACTTGGGAGACAAAAGCAGAGTAATAACAAAAGTTACTAAGTTTAGAGCGAGTAGTTACTCCCTTAGAGATATCACCGAGAATGTTGTCAATTGGATGGTCTTTTGAAGACTTCCAAGCTGGAGGAAGTTCATCTTTATTAGCACGATGATCATCCTCACTTTTCACTGGTTGGTGATCCTTTTCCTCCTCAATACGCACTGCTTCAGGCTGATCAATTCCCTTATCAGTGTCCTTGAGTATGTCTTCAGTAGGTACACCTGCACCATGAAAAGAACTACCTTCTCCGACATTTCTCGGATAAGACTCGTCAAAAGTAACATGAGCTGACTCTTCAACTATGCGTAACCTCTTATTATAAATTCTATATGCTTTACTTGACTGAGAGTATCCAAGAAAAATACCCTCGTCGTCCTTGGCATCAAATTTGCCGAGAATCTATTTCCCATTGTTTAACACAAAGCATTTGCAACCAAAAACATGAAGGTGAGAAATGTTTGGCTTACGCCCTTTTAAAATCTCATACGGTGTCTTGTTTAGAATAGGCCGAATGAGCACCCTATTCAAAACATAACAAGCCATACTAATGGCGTCGGCCCAAAAGTATTTTGACAATCCACCATCATTGATCATATTCCTTCCAAGTTCTTCCAAAACTCTATTTTTATGTTCCACTACCCAATTTTGTTGAGGGGTACGTGCTGCGGAAAAATTATGATCAATTCCGTTGGAATCACAAAAAGGCTTCAAATAAGTGATTTTCAAACTCACCCTCATGGTCACTTCTAATCGACCCAATGTTTGTGTTTAACTTGTTCTGAGATACTTTAGCAAATAGTTTAAAGGCCGAAAAGGTATCACTCTTATTTGCTAAGAAAATTGTCCAGCAAAACCTAGAAAAATCATCGACTATAACAAACCCATAATAGTTACCACCTAGACTTTTAACCCTAGATGGTCCAAAGAGGTCCATATGGAGGAGCTCAAGGGGTCTCATAGTTAAAACGATGTTTTTAGATTTGAATGAGATCCTTGTTTGCTTCCCCATTTGACACGCATGACAAAGATGATCCTTTGTGAATTTAATTTTGGGCAAACCGATGACTAGGTCTTTAGAGACAATTTTGTTAAGCAAATCAAAATTGATGTGAGCCAACCGTCTATGCCACAACCATGAATCTTCATTCATGGCGACTAGACACTTGTCTCCATTCAACGATACCTCATTTAAGTCTAGCATGTAGACGTTGTTCACCCTCAAGCCCTTAAACACATTCTTTTTGTCGCTATCTTCAACTATGCAACAATCCTTTGAAAAAGATACTTTATAGTTCTTGTCACATGTTGACTAATGCTTAAAAGGTTGTGTCTAAGGCCTTCCACAAGGAGCACATCAGAGATAGTAGTAGATGAGGGGTTACCTACACTACCTTTGCCGAGAATATGTCCCTTGTTGTTATCTCTGTAGATGACAAACCCTTTTTTCTTCGCCACAAAGTCGATAAAAAGAGATATGTCTCCAGTCATATGTCTCGAGCAGCCACTATCCAGAACCCATCTTCTTTCGGTGGTCTCAAGACTTTGTACCTACAAAATAATCAAAGGAGAGTAGGTACCCAATTCTCATTAGGTCCTTTAAGGTGAGTGAAACCAAGACCGCACTTGGGCAACCATTGGTAGATGCCTTTCGGAACAAGAAACCTTCTGAAGCGGCATTTTGCAATAGTATGACCAGGCTTACAACAGTAAAGACAATTATGATTCATTTGGAATTTACTTTTGCTATCACTATCTCGAATCACATAGGTATACTCTTGATATGGATTATTCATGCTCTCACGAAAATGTGATCGATCAATAGCAAATGTAACTTTTGGCTTAAGAGCCTTGTCCAATTTGGCCTTGAGGGTTCTCACCTCTCATTGCCAAATATGACAAGTGTCACAGCCCCAATTAAACCAAGAGGTAGGATCCTTTTCAATTTTGGCTTTTGATGTGTCCACTATAGAGTTTTTGAGAGCTTCCAATTCCTTTTCGGAATCGGAAACCTTCTTCTCCAAATAATTGAAAATCCTTTTGTTTGAGGCTAAACGTTGAAATGCTTCCTTAGCCTCATAGTGTAACATATCAAAAACCTTTCATAATTCTAAATGCGACATAGTATTAACATTATCATATTTAGAATGCTTTACCTCTTTTGCTTTGTTATGGCGTGCCATAAGACAAAAAATAACGGATTCACTTTCGTCACTTGAGGAATCATCTTTCTCCAACTCACTATCGCTTTCCAAGCGATGTATGCTCGTCGAGACTTGTTGAACTTTTTGTTTGAGCGACGCTTGTCATTATCCTTGTCTTTGTCTTTCTTTAGAGATGGACACTCCGGCTTGCAGTGCCCGGATTTTCCACAGTTGTAGCACGTACCTTTTACCTTGCCATTTTTATTTTCTTCGCTTCTAGATTGCTTCCTAAACTTGACCATATTTTTGTCCGAGTGTTGAATATCGTTCTTACGAACATATCTATTGTATCTCTTCACGAATAAGCCCATATCATCACCGGATTCTTCATCTTTGTCATTGTTGGTTTCATCATCACTTAGCTCTTGATGTGTGGACTTAGAACAAGAAGCCTTAAGAGCTATCGACTTCTTCTCTGTATCTTTTGTCTTCTCTTTCTTGATACTCTTTCCATGTTTATCCAAGCTAATGAGCACTTTCTCATGCTCATCAAGTTTCCCAAACAGTGTCGTGAGGTCTAGTGTGGCAAGATCATTGGCCTCCTTGATAGCGGTGACCTTTGGTTGCCATTCCCTGCTAAGACACCTCAGAATTTTGTTAGTAGAAACCTCATTTGGAATTGGTTTACCAAGAACATGCAGTTTGTTGATAATATGAGTGAATCGTTTTTGCATATCCGCAATGGTTTCCCCTTGCTTCATGTAAAACAAATCAAACTCTTGCGTTAGTGTATTAATACGAGCCAACTTAACATCATTAGTGCCTTTGTGGGCTACTTGTAAAGTATCCCACATGGCTTTGGCTGTTTCACAATGGGAGACTCAATAATACTCATCAACTCCCAAAGAGGAGATGATCATATTACGAGCCTTCCAATCATAGCTGTATTTTTTCTCATCCTCCTCATTCCATTGAGCTTCGAGTTTAGGAACCACAACGCCTTCCGTGTTAGTCATAGTAATTGCCATAGGACCGTTTAAAATAACGTTCCAAACCTTCCGATCTAAGGAATTGATATGGACGCGCATACAATCCTTCCAGTAGCTGTAGTTTTCTCCTGTAAAAACTGGAGCTCTATTATAAGCCCCCATAGGTTCGTTCGCCATGATCCAAGAAGTTTTACCGAAGCACCAGAATTAACCGGAGCTCGTGATACCACTTGTTAGACGATGGCTATGGATCTAGAAGGGGGGTTGAATAGATCCCATGAGTTTTACCCGCAAATGGTTTACAAAATTTGTATTAAAAAATTTATTTAACGGAAGCTACCACTGGATAGAACGTCTACAACGAACCTTCTACCAAAAGGATCGGATATGCACGAATATATCACGGATGAGTATGAAAGAGAAAAATTCAGATTTTAATACAACACTTAATATACGCAATCAACAAAATATCACTTGGTTAATGTTTATTCCAATCCAATGAGGTAAAGTGATAAGCAATTAAATGCAACAGGATCGAATTTTGCTCAGCAACAAATTATCAAACACCTAGTTTGCGTAAACACACCAAGTGCAGAATTTCTATGGAGGGTAATGTAAAGCTGCTCCAAGATACAATTCAAGGAATTGTATCAGTTTAACAAAACACTTTATCAGCTTACAATTACTCTACGACAGAAATTACAATGGCTTGCGACTTCACAAATTCGAATGAACTGAATTGTAAAAGAGTTGAGGAGAAAGAAGACAAACGCGATTTGATTAGGCAGTTCCCCAATCGTTCTCGCTTTGGGTACGTCTGCCCCTAACTCCACAAAAGGAATTGAGATATTTATATATATAGTTGTTGCAAATCGTTTGTTACAAGAGAAAACTGTGAACATTCAAACCCCGAACGTCTTCGATCGTTGATGCAGAATTTTCTCTTCCCTTGATTCAAGATGAATCAAGTGCTCCGAATATGGTTGATTCAATTACCGTCCCACGCTACTAAACCGAAAGAAACCACCGTTTTTCAGTTACCTTCACTCGGTCAATTGAAATCTTTCAAGAATTCGAACTCAAACCTTCTTCTACGATCCTCTGATTACAGCTACTAAACCGAACAGTTGCGCCAATTTCCGGTTACCTTCGCCCAGCCGAATCCCTGTAGAAATAACAGTTTGTGCAAAAACCCCGCAAAATCTATCCAATTCTTGGAGGAGAAAACCAACTGGTTTTATTCAAGAAACACCTGCCAAACTCTCAACCCAGAAGATGAAGATTACACTTCCTAAATTCTGAACGTTATCACTTCGATCAGTGGGCGACACAAACAAAGATTATTATGTGTGATTGTTTGTTTACTCAATGAAGAAGATGAAGATGAAGAGAGAAATGACATATATCTTTCACGTTTCTTGTTATGTCATAAAGAATGAATACCAAAATTATTTATATGAAAAATATGACCAACAAAAATAATAACAGAAAAGAAACTAAGTGAAAAAATGCAGAAATAGAGGTCATGCGTCGACCTCCAGCATCCATGCGTCGACGCATAAAAGATGAAATTTGTGTCCACGGATTTGTGCGCTTTCCCACAAGTTTTGGAGGTTAGCGCATGAATTCTGGGGTTAGCGCATGAACTTAAGGCTCAGCGCATGAAGTGCAAATTTTCAGGAAATTCAATTTTTCTAAGCATTTTTACCAGACCAAGATCAAACATACATGCTAGACACTACTAAAACAATAGTGGACCTTTATTTTTGGAGAGAACAAGATCCTATGCATCTAGACACATGACCAATAACGGTAAGACGCTATATGCCCGACACGTGAAGTGATACCGCTCAAATTACAATCTAATATGTTTGTTGACAACATTAAAACAAGATAGCTAGAAGAATATCCCTCACATATTAAAATCCTCTAGAACCCCAATATAGAAATAGAAAAAATCTTCTTTAACACCTTTAGGACGGAGTATACAAACTCGTTCTCCAGGAATACATAATTCCAAGACAACATCATCTTCTGATCCAGTTGAAGATATTTGTTTTTTGGATCGGAGTTTTGCAAAACCTGAGGAAGATGAGCCAGAATCAAAATTACTCTCAGAAATGAGAACGTCGCCATAAACTTCGTTCATGAATCGTCTATTCTCTTATGGCCCTAAAGCACTTTCTATTTCTCGCATGCATTGTTCCCACAACTCTTTCCTCTCCACGGCATTCATACTGACGTCACTACCATTACCCTCACTATCTCGTTTACTAAAGACTACCATATTTTCTATAAAAAAATCAAAGAATAAAATAAAAATCAAGAATGGTGGAAGAATACCTGTGAGTAGAGAAGCCTTGGAGATTGGAAGAACATTCTGGTTGTTAAAGAAGAAAGATGATTTGGACGTAGAAATGAGAAGAGGGAGAGATGAAGATTTTAATAAAAGACTCAACACCCAAGAGTAGCTAGGGAGTAGTCGTTAACACTCATCATTATACTGGGGGAATTGAAAGGACATGACCCCCCAAGGAATTTTTTACACTAAAGGACCTAAGAAGAAAAACCGGCCTATAGCACGACATCAGTCAAATATATATGGGCTCATATTACTGCCGAGTACTGTACCCTTGTAAACGAATATAGTACTCGGGGGGCATATGTACATGCCGAATATATTTGGAGCCGAGTTGTATGGTCGGTCAAGGCTAGACGTGAGTTCGGCTACGAAAGCAATAAGGATCGAGTAGCATCAAGAGCTAGGCAAGAGTCATTTACAACCCGGGCCGGTCAAGGAGCCCGACTCCCATCAGTGGAATTCCTACGAAGTTGTGTATTATACCCCATCAGCCCGGCACTTGCGCCGAACATGAACTCAATTGGCACACCAATAGTCGTAACGGTGGCGGCGCATCAATGCGGACGTTACCAGGTCTTCAAAGCACGTATTCATGAAGAGGAGTTACAGTAATAATGGCTATGTGACGCCAGAAGGCCAAGAGACTTCTCTTAATGGCAAACCTTGAATGAAGGCTATAAAAGGGGCTCCCACATGAGGGTTAAGCAAGACACATTCATCTTGAGACAGTATACAGCACTTGTATAGCTCTCAAATCCCCAAATATACTCAAACAGTATAGACAACGTAGTCTTCTCTGCCATAAAGTAGAAGACTAGCACTTTTGGTGTATCTAACCATTTTTTGCTAGAATAATATATATATATATATATATATATATATATATATATATATGTGTGTGTGTGTGTGGGGGGGGGGGGGGGCGCGCGCGCGCGTGCGTAAGTGCGTGCTCTTTTCCTTCCCTATCTCTCTTTATTTTTTGTTATTCATCATGTAGAAGTTAAATCATAACATAATTTGCATGTCATTTTGGTTAGATCATGTTTGTAGTGATTTATTGTACAAGCTTATGTTTGTATTGCATCAAACCTATCAAATCATACTTAAGTCGATTGTGTTTAACATGTCTAAGTTGAGATATTAAATTGTTTAGTTTAAGCAACTTGAACTGTCCTAGTTGACTCAAATTATTGTTTAATAATTTTCTTAATGATAACATTGAAATACATTGGTTAGAATCCATAGTGATGAGATTTTGTGCTTTCATTTTATGTCTTTTTAGCTTCCGCTCATGAAACTTAAATTTTGTATTGTAAGTTTTTAAACTGTTTTTGAAAGGGAATCGGTCTATTCAACCCTTCTTATAGATCTTTTTCATACTTATATTTTCCACCAACTACATGATCGCTAATTTTTATAACTCTATTCTTTACAAAATCCTATATATATAAAAGAACACCACTTTCATTTTATGTCAATTTTCCTATTTCTTTTCATTTAGAATGGGAAGATTTACTGCGAAATATCATTTGGATGAGAAGTCATTGTTTAAGATCTACAAAGATCTGGACCAAATGCTTTGGATACCAAATGTTAGGACAAAACTTGCATTCAATCACACAAGCACAAGAATGATACACACAAATTTGCTTCAACTTTGTTCTTAGACACACCCCGCACCTTTGAATTAGAATGAATGAATATAAGAGATGAAGAATAAGGAGAATGAAACACACTTGCACTTACTTTCAATTGTCACTCTATATTTATGGTTGTTGCTTACATTATAAGGCACCAACAAAACGCTAACTATCTACACTTTACAAATTGTCACAACTAACTTGTTAAACAGAATTTTACCACCCACCAACCCTAACTATCTACACTTCTCAAATTGTCCTAAACATAAATTAAATATGTCAAAACATACAAGTAGAGGATTAGTTTCTTAAATTCTTGTAGTTAGTTTTTGAATTTTTTTAACTATTGATTTAGTTAAAATAATAATTTTTTAAAATGTCCAGGTCTCTGAAAACTGTGGAGATCTGCGAGAACGAAAATGGAGACAAAATTCCATTATGACAAAAATCCAAAACAAGAATGGAGAATAGATTCAAAAACAGGAATCAAAATGGAATGTATCCTCTGTCTCCGCCCTGCTACATTGACATCCCCAGTAACATGAATAACACTTAGCTGCAATTTGAAACAAGAGTATCACAAATTGTTTGAAAGAACTCGAGTTCAAGTCTTGGCTAAAACAATCAAGACACCAAATTAGTATTTTTGTGTCAGTATCTGTGTCAGTGTTGCATACCTTATGTTAGCTCTGTAGGAGAGAACTAGAATACAGGGAGGGAGAGAACTAGAATACATTATAGTTTTTTTTCCCTATTCAATTTCATGTACATAGCTAAATTTACATGTACTCCAAATTACACATTCATATTTACAAGGACTCCAAACTACACCTTAAAGGACTAATTACCACCTTGGATTTTGATAAATCTAGCAATATTTACACCAAACACAACCTAGGTAATATGTTACTGTAAACTACTTACACTAGACTAATACATAATAGATATTTGAGATTTCTACATGTATGCAGTTTTTTTGTTTGACTTGAAACATGATGAAAATAGTGAGAATATACACGAGAGGACACTTAAGAGTAGGATCTGATCAACTTAAAATTCTGAAAAGATCGGTTTTTGAAAAAACTTCCAAGGAGAAACCCAATTGTTGTTCCTTGAGGCGGCTTTGGTGAAAGACTAGAGTTATGTTTCACCTGCAGTACCGTGTCGCCTATCTGTCTGCGGATTGAATCGATAATCTTTAGATCGACAGGGTTACCAGTTACATCGGTGACATAAAAGGTGTCTTTTGCTTTCCTGTTTTCTGTTGATATTTCTGCTCTTTTGATGCATAAACTGTTTTCTCGGAAAATCCTTGTGATATCAGAGAGAAGTCCTACACGATCATCCGTGCATAACTCCAGCTCCATCCCCTGCATAAAATTATATCTTAGTATACCATAGAAGAATAGGAGTGAGGCCTAGAATTCTCGAGTGCGTTATTTTATCATACCTCAGATGCCCGCCTCTCGATAGCCGCTTCAAGACACTGTATAAGCCGTTCTCGCTCGGCCTCTGAGCTTATCGGAAAGCCATCAACGTGCCGAATATAAAACTCCTGAATAACATGAACAGTATCCAATCAGATAAAAATTTATGCAGCAAAAATTAATATTCGAGTTCACATGAATATAAAGTACAGGTAACCAAGAAGGTGGACCATCATTTCCCAACGGCATACAACGAAATATTGACGAACCTGATAAGCCTCGGTCCGTTCTGTCTGAACAACACCATGAAAAACTACATACTGCATGTCGGTTAAAGTGCAAACAATATCAAACAATAGCTTTGGTCGATCTTTGGCTCTCATGATAACCACGGTGTAATCCCTTTCAATACAGTCCGAGACAGTTACATGTGGAAACGGACTTTTATCTCTTTCTCTGAGTCCTACTTTTTCAACCCTTTCATAGTCCCTGTCGGCAAACATAATCTGATGTAATCTTCTATCCCTATACATAACTCCAGGATGTGAAAGTGCTGTTCTAGCTGTCTTCGGATCATCACTTCCCCTGAGGACGTTGCAAAGCAAATCCTTTATTACAGAGAGACGCGACGGATCCTCGATGGCACATTCACTTGAATCATCAGTTACATGAACTACGGCTGCAGCCCGAGTATTATGCGTCCAAATCTCGGCGGTAACCACATTACAGTGAAGGTCTGCGAGCACCGCACAGATTTCAGATAGTAAACCAGGTCTGTCTGTGCCTGTAAGTTCAATAACAGTGTGCTCTTCAGTCGGTACGACCCCAACAGACTCTCTCATCGATGTTGCAAAGCTTGGATTCTTTTCAAGTCTCTACAAAATTAGAAAGGTAAGAAAATCAGAAACACCGCCACCGACACTGACACGTCGACACAAGTAATAATATGAAAAGTGAATAAATTAAACGTAATCACAACTGTCAGTATCGGTTTCGGACACCGACACTGACACAGACACACTTTTTTCAGAGATGTCGATGCTACAGAGCTTAAAATCTATTAATTAAATTGGTATGGCAGCGATAAGGCGAGTTTTTCATCCTCAGTTACATGGGCTTCAAACTGTATGTCCGCCAGATGAATCCAGCAGGTTCATACACACACCCTTTGCTCAAAGAATACAGAAAACCAAAGGAATTTTGTATAGAAAACAAATTATAATCGAACACGCAGAAAACAAGGGTAAAACGATGCAAAAGTTCAGAGGAATTGATTGTGTTACCAAAATCAAAACCAAATTCACATCATCATATTTTCTAATACCGTTGTCCTGCTTACTTAACTTGAAGATTTCTAGCAAAGGACGGTAAAATCACCCTTCCACAGATGGTGCAACAAAAATAAGCTGTCAATTGAAGCATTCAAGAAATGGCAAATACACAACTTCCTACCCTCTGAATATAATCAATGACTTCCTTATCTTTGATCTTGCTTCCATTTCGATCCGTCACATTAAACACTGAACAAAAACACAAAAATCAAATTAATACACTAGAATCAGAAGTAAATTTGCTTTGTTTCCACAATTAAGCCTGCCAATAGTTTAGAGAGGAAATTACCATCCATAAACCAAACCCCATCAGAGGAGATATAAGCCTTTTTTATCACAAGGTTCATATCTGAAATAACTTGGACTACATCCAGAAGTATCCCATGTTTGTTAACACTGTCAACCTGCAAAAGAAACAATCATATAAACACATGTTCAGATCATATATTGTTCGATATGAGACTCTTAACACACACATTCATGACTACCACACACTCTCATGCCCACAACAGGACATCTGGAGCGTGCAAATAAACAGTAGATGACTCGATAGCAGAAACCAGAAACCTGATAGCAGGTGGCCTGAATCTTAAACCAAGACCGAATTGTGGCTAGGCCAAACTCAACCCTACATCGCTTAACATAATCTAAAGAAAGGAAAGAGTTACAAGTCATACCTTAATAACAGTGGCGTTTTCACATGCATTATTATCAATCACAACCCTACATAGCAAAGAAGCTAGTTAGACAAAACAATATCAATCCAACACACATACATATTCATAGATATCATATTGATTTTAACCCTCCAATTTCTAAGGAAGAATCAAGCAAAGATCTACACAAACAAACAGCTTAAAAGAAGCTAAATTACATTCAGAACTTGATAACAACTTCCAAATTAAAACAAAACAAAAAAACCCTTCTTAGAAACATGAATAATACCTAGGTGGGTTCATCCTCCTTATGAGCTTAGCATATTCATCATCCATATTTGATTTTATGTATGTATATAATCTAAGTATGTACAATTTGGAGAGTGATTGAAAAAATATGGAGAGTCAAGAAATTTGGAGTGAGTTATATATATTGATGAGAGATTTGGAAAGAGAACCTGAAATTCTCCCACAACCAAGGAAAGAGAAAGAGAGAACATAAAAAAGTGAAGTAGGTGAGTGGTACTTTGAATCTGTTATGTGTTTTCAAGTTTTATATTCGGATATATTTGGCGGTGTGGGGAAAGTGGATGGGGAAAGTGGATGTAGTGTGTAATTTACGCTTCTAATTTGTTGTAAAGATACCTTTCCCAATAAATTGAAGTTTATCATGGTATTATTGGTTAGGTTCCACTTCTCTAAAATGTGGATATGTGACATATGTTTGTTAAAATAACAATTTGCTTAATTTAGATGAGTATACTTTATTATTTTAGTGGAGTTAAATTCTTTCTTTTTTGAGTTTTTAAAAGATTCTTTTCATTAAAGAGTGTAATCGAAAAGATGTTTGGGTTCAAAGTAGGTTGAGATGTTTAATTATCAATGGGAAATGGGCATATCCATCTCCTTAAAATTTAGGAAAAATAGATTGGGATGAATATAGTTAATGACGTGAATTTAAAATCTTGACATGATATGTAAAAAAAATTAAGGATGTTGTAGGGTGGATTCGCAGGCATTGTATATTTAAAGTTTAAAATTGAAAAAAAAAATTATGTTAATGTTCGCGCCCGTAAAAGTGTATAAAAATTGAGCGGAACAGACATACTAGAGGATGTAAGGAATTACACGCAGAACACGGGAGGCCTCACCCGAGTCGAGGACACATAATTCTGGCCTCCAACATATTTTCCACCTTTGGATCTAATCAGACGACAGCTCACGTGAGGTGTCAAATCTCACGAAGACGGTTTTAACTACTCACACTATATAAAGCTTAACATCTGTTATTTCAGGTATCCTCTCATTCACACCTTCAAACTATTTTCTCATTCATTCACTAACTTAGGTGTTGGATTACTCATTTTGCATTGCTAATCTTACAAGTCCACCCCATATTCGTCGTACCGAAAGCTCACTCCACCGCACCATAATTTGTTCCATTCAATTTTCACCTATTTTTGCTTCCAATTTGAAATAGTGGCACCGTTTGGGAATCAACATCTGATTCTCGTGAATTTTCACGAAGAACCACTATCTTTTCACATTCAAATCGTCGATCTTTTCTCTTTCAAATCATCGACATTTCCTCTTTCAAAGCATTAACCTCTTACTCCTACAGATCTTCGATCTAGTTCCTACTATCATGGCAACATCAAAAGCCTATTGCTCGACCGTCCCACATAACGCCCCTGCCACGACTATTACCACAACCAACGTTCCCAATCCAGTGAGAAAGGATCCACTTCCTCCACTAATTGAAGATGTTACAGTCTTAGTTACTCCTATTACAATTTCAAAGCTGCAAAATCTAACACCTCCAATAGTTCACAAGGGACCTGCTAAGATCTTCCAACCTTTCAACCTTCTCTACAACCACTTCAAGGTCAAACATAGAAGTAGCCTTCGTCCCAACCTATGATTCTTGAACATGAAATACTCCACAGTCTCCAACAACGACATACTAGTTTAGGCATGCAACGGGAAAACCATCTGTTGAACAATGTCTATAACGTAATGCAATAATAGAATTCACACTTTCTTGCTAAAAAATCCAGAGAAAAGAAACCTTGTTGTTCCCTTCCCCTAAAGATAATTTTGTACCTGAGGTCCTTTCACACGGCAAGTAGAGACTCAAACTAGAGCATATCCTCGTCGACATTACTTCGCCACATAGGGAAACCCCTAGATCTCCAGGCCACAATCTACATCGAGGACACCTAATATTCCACATGGTTCTAAAAGGAATAGGCGAGAGCCACACGCCACCGGATGACTATCGTCATCATTGATCTCGATCACACCAATCCCAAATAGAGGAACGACATGGCGCAGATGCACAAGCTAGATAGTCAAAAGAGATGAAACTAAAAAATGACTAAAATTCTTAATCACAAAACAAGAGATGAAATTGAAAATAAAATATATCGTCTTTTTTATTTTATTTTGTCTAGTTTCAAAGAATTACTACATTTAATATATTACTCTAAATAAATCATAATCAATATTGAAAGAAAAAAATTTAAATCACACATTAATTAAAAAAATAGAACTTAAAAATGATTTATATAAAGTGACATTGTTCATTTTACAAATTAATTTATAATTGAGTTAGAATAAATTTTAATTTTCTTTTATATAAATCAAATATCATTTGCGTGCAATTGTGAAATTTAATTCTATCACTACAAAAAGTGACAAAGAGCTCCCTAAATGGATTAATACTTTGGACCACCCATTGTCTTAAGAATATTTTTGAAATATTAAAACTTAAAAGAATAATTAATTTATTAAAATATAGAATAAACTATCATTATTATAGTTTTTTTTATCAATTTTTGGAAGGTCGATTTTGCATAAAATAAAATTGATATGTGATGAGATCGATCTTGATTGGTTTAGTTTGATTTAGAATCAAACTTAAAATTAATACCTAATCTATTTAATTGAGATGCACTGACGCTGTAAAATTATTTTACACTGTCAATCAATCACCCTCATGTATCTCGCCACATAAGATTGTAAATTTTAAACATCGAATGACAATGTAAAATTATTTTACACTGTGAATACATATCAATTAAACTCATACCTAATTTAATTAATTTAAATTAAATCATCGATTTTAACTGATAATTCATTTAACCCTTAGGGTGTGTTTGGAATACAAGAAGTAGAGGCGAGAGAAAGACAGACGAGAGAGTAACGAAAGAAACATCACACTTTGAAGTTAAAAGTTTGCCTAAGAGGGGGAGTGAATCATGTACTTAGACAATTTTCCGGATTTTTGACGGTTTTTATATTTTACTTTCCTAACGATTATTAAGTGATGAAAAGTTGTAACTTGCGGAAAGTAAAGAACACCAGGAAGTATACCGGTACCCCTCACAGGTTGAGAGTACTTCAGTCCCCTTTCAACTTGAAAGAGATTTCACTATTGTTAGGACAAGACAAGACTCTTCCTAGTCTTTCTATACAAGACACTAACAATAAACCACCAAGAACACCCTCTTGGATTTTTTAACTTATTCTAATTGAGAACAATCCTCTCACAATGGACCTCTTGTATCCACGGTCCGGATAACAAGGTTTACAACTTCACAGTCTTGTTTCTAACAATCCTAAAAACAAGATGTGACAAAGAGATATAATTCTGATTTTTGTATATTTGTAAAAGATGAAATTTTGACACTTATCAATCACAAGATTGATTTTCTCCTTTGTAGTACTTGATTCTCACAGCAATTATGCAAGTGTTCTTTGTATGAAATGAAACTATGATGCTCAATATGAAGGTTTATGCAAAGTTTCACTTTTAGAAAATTTTGGATGAACACTTAGAAAAATTTAAGGTTTGAAAGAATATGAGAAATTGATTTGAAATTTTATAAGGAGGTGAGTTTGAAATATGAAATAATGATGTTTATAGCCCTCGGAAACCTCTACAAAATGGTATAATTTATGAAGGGATGCCATGATTGAATAGAAGAAGAGTGAAAAATATTTCAGTAAAAAGGTGCAAAAATTTTGGCCACTGTCCAGTGGTAACCGGTTACTCTATAATGGGTAACCGGTTACTTGCCTGTAACGTATAAATTTTTTTGAAAGTTTTCAAAGGGTAACCGGTTACCTCATATAGAGTAGCCGGTTACTCTAGCCTAGAACTGAAAAAAGTTTAAAAACAGAGGTGAAAAAAAAGTTTTTTATGCAACAAAAACTTGTTTCTAATGATCATGGCATGAATAAGGAATATTTTGAACACTTGTATAATCACATAGAGGTTAAGTGTTATACCTATTCCTTTGAGCAATTCATTCTTCATAAAGTTCATAAAGCCTTGATAATTGTTGAGACTAGATTCTTGAGCAAGAGACTTGATCAATCCTTTTTGTTAATCCATCTTTGACTTGAAATGATTCTCTGTAGAAAGTGTCATCATCAAAACCTTTGAGAAGCCATGTCTTCACATTCTCCCCCTTTTTGATGGTGACAAACAATTCTTGAAAATTTGATCCAGTCTTGATTTCTCTAACAAGCTCCCCTTAGATTAATGCTCCCCCTTAATCCAAGATTTGAAAGAGCTTTTGAAATCTGCAATTTTTGTTAGAAAACAACAACGAACATCAATAATTCTTCTCCCACTTTGTCATTAATAAAAAGGATGGGAAAAGATAATTGAAAGTCAAGTGTTCATGAGAAATAAAAATATGGAACACATACAAACAAAACACAACATCACACAAGACTTAACGCACAAAACACAATACATTATAACTTGGTATGAAACAAACATGGAGTGCTAAATCATCAAAGTCTTAAACTAGAAATGTAAAAATACTAGAACTTAAAAACATGAAAACATGCATAACAAAACATAAGTCTAATCACTCTCAGACATATGATCTCCATCTTCCTCTTCACTTTTGCCATCTTCTCCTTCTTTATTTTCTTCCTCTTCACTGTCTTCAATAACAACACGGGATCGGTTCATAGACCGGAAAAGCTTCCTAAGCGTATTGATGCCATGTGTGGTTTCATGATGATTGCGGTCCATGGTTTCCTTCATGATACGCATTTCAGAATAGAGGAATTCATTTGTGATACCGCCTTCCGGAACCGGTGGTGGAATTGGAGAAGCAAGTTAATCTTTGTAGCGGAAGGTTCCATTGGGAGCAATAACAATTCCGGTGTTTTTGGTTGCGGTTATAGCATTAATTTCACAAACTTTAGCAGTCATCTCGGTCTTCGGCTCTCTTTGAAGCAAAACATCATTATACTCCAAAAATCTTGAAATGATTCTAGCATAGGGAAGTCTACCACTGAGAGAGAGTTGGTGCCTCATGTTATGCAAGATTACATATTCCTAATTAATCTCCATGTTCAACTTCATAGCTCTTATGAGTTCCATCTCTAATTCACTTACTTGTGAGTGGTTGGAATGTTTTGGAACCAGAATATATACAAGGACATAGTGAAGCATCATATCACTAACAGTTAAGAGATTAGCATATTTCACAACCCTGGTTGAATTTTGTGTTTGCTTACTCATGACGTCCTCATGAGTGCCTATAGAAATTGAAACAAAATAATCCAAACTATCAAAGTTTTTCTAGACATCAGTGTCAGGAAGAACACCGTGATGCAATTCTTCCCCTTTTGATGGAATTCCTAAACATTCTCCCAAATCAGCTAAATCCATACGGATATTGACTTTCTTAACCACAACATTTATCACAGCATCTCCAAAATCATCCTTAGTAAATACTAAGGTAGAGAAAAATTCCCTAACTAAATCCGGATAATATGGATCTTTCTCAACAACTAGGTTTTTCACACCAGAATCCTTTAACAGAGTATGAAAAGAAAAGTTATGATTAGGAAAAGCTTTGAAATTAACGTACTTTATCGCCAGTAGGGGCCGAGTCCGAACAACAAAATCCAATCTTCTAGATTTGATAGTAGGTGCATGTTGTTCTTCCACTGGGTCAGAACTTCCTTCACCCATTTTCTTCTTTCCCTTGTCTTGTTTTGAAGGAGCCATTTGAAGGAGCTTTAAGGTTAGGGTTTTGAGATAGGATTTTCGGATTTAGGAGAGGAGAGGTGTTTGGTGAGTGGGGTTTATAGGATTTGGGTTTATAAGGAGTAAAAAGTGAGTGGGGTTTTAATTTCTCTTTGAATGGAGTTATTGTGGTTAATGGAGGAAGTTGGAAGAGTAGAAGAAGAAGTGTAGGGAACCAAAGCTTATGCAATGAACTTAAAACAAAAAGCACTTATGACATAAAAAATCATTTATCAAATGTGAACATAAAGTAAACGTATTAAAATTAATTAATTTTTTTTTCAGATAATGTCAGTGGTAACCGGTTACTCTATAATGGGTAACCGGTTACTTAGTGTAAAACGCGTGCAGAGACTGGAAAAATTGAAAGGGTAACCAGTTACTTTATATAGGGTAACCGGTTACCTTATGCAAAAACTGAAAAAGCAGCTTTATATCTCTCAAAATAGTTGATTTTTCAAAAAAAAATTGTCTTGACATGTTAATACATTTTAAAATGCAACTTTGAGTGACATACTCATGTCATGAAAAATTATTTAAGTTCATGAAAAATCAAGAAAAGCAAATATTTCACATAAAACATATTTTAATGAGTGATTGCAAAATTTATAAAATTTAAGAATTTGTGTACCTTTGCTTCATTATAGCATATAATGAATAATTATTGAAGATTTACACATCACCTTCATCTAGAATGCCAAGTTCCCTTCGAATCTTGTAAAATGTTTCTTTTGCGAGCGGTTTTGTGAAAATATCCGCGAGTTGATTATGTGTATCCACAAATGAGACTTCAACATCGCCTTTTAGCACATGATCACGTATAAAATAATGTCGAATGTCTATGTGTTTGGTTCTTGAGTGCATGACTGGATTTTTTGTGATGTTAATTGCACTTGTGTTTTCACACCGTAGAGGGATGCATCCGAGATTAAGTCCATAATCAAGCAGTTGTTGCTTGAGCCAAAGAATTTGCGCACTATGTACTCTGCTTCTGTCGTGCTAAGAGCAACACATGCTTGTTTCTAGCATGCCCACGATACTAATGCATTTCCTAGTATGTGACATGTCCCACTTGTGCTTTCTCTATCAGTTTTACATCCTGCATAATCCGCGTCAGAATAACCAACTAAAACACACATACTACCTTTTGGATACCATAGACCAATGTTCGTCGTTCCCTTTAGATACATCATGATTCTTTTAACAGCAGTGAGATGTGACTCCTTTGGATTTGCTTGAAAACGGGCACATTAACACACACTAAACATTATGTCAGGACGACTTACCGTCAAATATAGTAAAGAACCAATCATACCTCGATACTTTGTGATATCAATTGAAACACCAGATTCGTCTTGATCAATATAAGTTTCGGATCCCATTGGAGTAGCCATTGCCTTGCAACTATCCATATTGAATCTTTTTAACAACCCTTTGCAATACTTGGATTGGTTGATGAAAATGCCATCCTTTAGTTGCTTAATTTGTAATCCAAGAAAATAATTCAACTTACCCATCATGGACATCTCAAATTCTCCTTGCATCATCAAAGAAAATTCTTCACAGAGATATTTGTTTGTTGAACCAAATATGATGTCGTCAACATAGACTTGTACCAATAAAGTATTACTTTTTATTTTCTTAATGAACAATGTCTTGTCAACTTTGCCTTTTACAAATCCCTTTTCACAAAGAAAGTTGCTAAGTCGATCATACCATGCCCTAGGTGCTTGCTTTAAGCCATAAAGAGCTTTCTTTAACTTGAAGACATGTGAAGGATTCTTGAAGTCTTCAAAGCCCGGGGGTTGTTTGACATAGACTTTTTCATTGATGTAGCAATTCAAGAATGCACTTTTGACATCCATTTGGAATAACTGAAAATTTAATGAACACGCATAAGCAAGTAATAACCTGATAGCTTCCAACCTTACAACTGGAGCGAAAGTTTCTTCGAAATCGATGCCTTCCTCTTGATTGTATCCTTGAGCCACCAACCTTGCCTTATTTCGAACAATTATCCCATTCTCATCAAGTTTGTTCTTAAACACCCATTTGGTACCTATGATGTGTTTATCACTTGGCCTAGGAACAAGTTCCCAAACTTGATTCCTTTAAAATTGGTTTAACTCTTCTTGCATAGCAATAATCCATTGATCGTCTCCTAAGGCTTCATCAACTTTGGAAGGTTCAATTTGTGATACAAACGCCATGTTCAAGCATGCATCTTTGAGATTTAATCTTGTTGCAACGCCTTGACTAATATCACCAATAACTTTATCAATTGGATGATCTCTATGAGTTCTCTATTCCTTTGGTAGATCATTGTCATTTGGCTCTTGTTGAATCGATTCTACTTGATGTTCCAATTGATTCTTATTTGAAGTATTTTCTTGAGGAACTTCTACACTATCATCATCATCACATAAAACAATATCCTCCTTGGAGGGGTTAGATTCATCAAACTTAACATGCATAGATTCTTCAATTGTTAAAGCTCTTTTATTTTAAATTCTATAAGCCTTGCTAGAAAGAGAATAACCAAGAAATATACCTTCATCCGATTTTTCATCAAACTTACCGAGATTGTCTTTGTCATTGTTAAGAACAAAGCACTTGCATCCAAAGATGTGAAAATAAGCAATGTTTGGTTTTCTCCCTTTGAAGATTTCATAGGGGATCTTCTTTAGAATAGGCCTAATGTTAACACGATTACTTACAAAGCATGTCGTGCTTACCGCATCCGCCCAAAAATACTTTGGAAGATTTGAGTCGCTAAGCATAGTCCTTGCAAGTTCCACCAATGACCTATTCTTTCTCTCCATCACTCCATTTTGTTGAGGAGTCCTTGGTGCCGAGAAGTTGTGGGAGATTACTTGTTCTTCACAAAATTCTTCAAAGGAGGCATTTTGGAATTCTCCACCATGGTCGCTTCTTATGGAGGCAATAGTTAGTGATTTCTCATTTTGAATTTGCTTCACATATTTCTTGAACGCCTTGAATGCATCACTTTTCTGCACTAAAAAGAATGTCCAAGTATATCTATAAAAATCATCAACAATAACTAATGCATATACATTACCTCCGAAGCTTCTTGTTCTTGATGGAGCAAAAAAGTCCATACGCAACAATTGTAGTGGCGTTGAAGTAGACACCACATCCTTAGATTTGAAAGTTGACTTAGTTTGTTTCCCTTTTTGACAAGCATCACATAACTTATCTTTGACAACTTTTATCTTTGGTAAACCAATAACTAAATCATGTTTGATTAATTTATTTAAATGCTCCATATGAATGTGAGCAATCCTTTTGTGCCATAGCCATGAATCATTATTGTTTGTCATAAGACATTTTACCTTCAAAGAAACGTCATCAAGGGAAATCATAAAAATACTATTAATTCTTGTACCTTTAAGTTTTACCTCCTGTGTGACTTCGTCTTCAATTAAGCATTCATCCTTGGTTAATTTGATCTTGAAGCCTTTGTCACATAGTTGGCTAATACTTAGAAGATTATGCTTTAGTTCTTCGACATAAAGAACGTCTTCAATGGATGTGAAAGGTGGTGTACCAACTTTGCCTATGCCAAGAATTCTTCCTTTGTTGTTATCTCCATATGTAACAAAACCCTTGGCCTTAATCACTAGATTTGAAAATTTATGAATGTCCCCCGTCATATGCTTGGAGCAACCACTATCTAGATACCAAAGATTTGATGTGGCCTTCAAGCATACCTACAAAACAAATTAGGTCTTGTTAGGTACCCAAACTGCTTTGGGTCCTTCATAATTAGTACCTTTCTTAACCCACACATAATGCCCACTTGCAACACTAAAGTTTCTTACATAGCAAGCATTAGGTGTATGGCCAACAATACCACAATAAAAACAAGTAGGTTCAAAGTTGCTTCTATATCTAGGAACATAAGATTTCTTCTTAACACATCTTTTCCTTTTAGGATGTTGATGCACAACTTTTGATTTGTTCACTTTCTCTTTGGAAGATTGATCCTTAGGCCTAACAAAGATAGTTTTACTTGAACTTGGTTTGGAAAACTTTGAATAACCAAGTCCACTTTTATCATTTGAATATCTTTGTTGATTAAGGACTTCTTCCAATCCAATTTGTCCTTTCTCATACCTTTCAAGAATTCTTTTTAATTGAACAATTTGGAAAGAGAGAGATTCACAATTTTTACATACAAAATTCTATTTTTCACTAATCATCTTTTGTTTCTCATTAAAAGATGAAATTTGTTTCTTTTGAGATGATATAGTTTTATACAAAATTTTGCATTCATTTAACAATTCATTAATGGCACCTTGTGCATCACTATCAAAAAGGGAAAAATTATTACTAACCTCATCTTCTTCATCATCGGAATGGTGTGAAGCCATCAATGCTAAATTTGTACATTCTTCGCTTTCCGATCCGGATGAAGAACTTATCTCATTATCTTCCCATGCAACATACGCCTTTTTATTCTTGAAATCTTTCTTGCCTTTAAAGCCACCTTTCTTAGGGAGTTTCGGACAATCCGACTTTATATGACCTTGCTTTCCACACTCGTAACATGTGACATCTTGCATAGAAGTGGAAGCCTCCTTTTTCCTGAAATGTTTATTCTTTTTAGCATAAAAGGATTTGTCATTTTTACTAAATAACTTACCAAGCCTTTTTACAAGGAGCATGAAATTTTCATCTTCCTCCGGTGAGTCATCATATTTATCTTCCTTTGAATCTACTTTCAAAGCAATGCCTTTGGATTTCTTCTCTTGGCTTTCATGCTTTTCAAGTCTTCCAAGTTTAAGTTTATGTTATTGGAGTTTTCCAAGTAATGATGCGGACGTCATGGTAGAAAGACTTTTCTTCTCCGATATAGCCGTCACCTTTGGTTGCCATTCCCTAGTCAAGGATCTTAGTACTTTAAGATTAAGTTCGTCATTTGTAAAAGTCTTCCCGAGTGCAATCAAATGATTCGCCAAGTGAACAAATCTTTTCTGTAATGCAACAATGGATTCTCTGGGCTGTATTCTAAATATTTCATATTCTTGACTCAATGTGTTTAATCTTGATCTTTTTACTTCAGCGGTTCCTTCATGAGTCTCCACCAAAGTATCCCATATTTCTTTTGTCGGTCGACATTGAGAGACACGGAAAAACTCATCCATACTTAATGCACTTTGAAGAAGATTGATAGCTTTCTTTTCATTCAAGATTCTTTTCTTGTCATTTTCATCATATGTATTTTTAACTTTGGAGTACCAACACCATTGACCACATTAACCAGATTATGCGGACCATTCTCAATGGCTTCCCATATACCTTCTCCTTGTACTTCAAGATGTGCCTTCATGCAGATTTTCCAAAAGTCAAAATATTCTCTAGAGAAAAGTGGGGGCTTGTTACTACTTCCACCATCTTTGAATACCGGGTTTGTGCTTGCGGAAGCCATGCTGGATCGGTAGGAACAGGTTACCTATAACCTGCTCGGATGCCAATTGAAGTTAAAAGTTTGCCTAAGGGGGGGTGAATTAGGTACTTAGACAATTTTCCGGATTTTTGACGGTTTTTATATTTTACTTTCCTAACGATTACTAAGTGATGAAAAGCTGTAACTTGCAGAAAGTAAAGAACACCAGGAAGTATACTCGTTCCCCTCACAGGTTGAGAGTACTTCAGTCCCCTTTCAACTTGAAAGAGATTTCACTATTGTTAGGACAAGACAAGACTCTTCCTAGTCTTTCTATACAAGACACTAACAATAAACCACTAAGAACACTCTCTTGGATTTTTCAACTTATTCCAATTGAGAACAATCCTCTCACAATGGACCTCTTGTATCCACAATCCAAATAACAAGGTTTACAACTTCACAATCTTGTTTCTAACAATCCTAAAAACAAGATGTGACAAAGAGATATAATTCTGATTTTTGTTTATTTGTAAAAGATGGAATTTTGACACTTATCAATCACAAGATTGATCTTCTCCTTTGTAGTACTTAATTCTCACAGCAATTATACAAGTGTTCTTTGTATGAAATGAAACTATGATGCTCAATATGAAGGTTTATGCAAAGTTTCACTTTTATAAAATTCTGGATGAACACTTAGAAAAATTTAAGGTTTGAAAGAATATGAGAAATTGATTTGAAATTTTATAAGGAGGTGAGTTTGAAATATGAAATAATGATGTTTATAGCCCTCGAAAACCTCTACAAAATGGTATAATTTATGAAGGGATGCCATGATTGAATAGAAGAAGAGTGAAAAATATTTCAGTAAAAAGGTGCAAAAATTTTGGCCACTGTCCAGTGGTAACCGGTTACTCTATAATGGGTAACCGGTTACTTGCTTGTAACGTATAATTTTTTTTGAAAGTTTTCAAAGGGTAACTGGTTACCTCATATAGAGTAACTAGTTACTCTAGCCCAGAACTGAAAAAAGTTTAAAAACAGAGGTGAAAAAAAAGTTTTCTATGCAACAAAAACTTGTTTCTAATGATCATGGCATGAATAAGGAATATTTTGAACACTTGTATAATCACATAGAGGTTAAGTGTTATACCTATTCCTTTGAGCAATTCATTCTTCATAAAGTTCATAAAGCCTTGATAATTGTTGAGACTAGATTCTTGAGCAAGAGACTTGATCAATCCATTTTGTTAATCCATCTTTGACTTGAAATGATTCTCTGTAAAAAGTGTCGTCATCAAAACCTTTGAGAAGTCATGTCTTCACACACACTTCTCGTGCTTGGTATTGCATAGAAATAGAGAAGAGTGATTAAATTGGTGTGGGACCCACACCATTTATCTTCTCTTCAATACTGCGAAGAAAGAGGAGAGAGTGCTTCAATTTTTTGCCTTTTCCTAATTTGACCTTAATTTTGCATCACAATTTTTTCATATTTGTTTTTTTACAGATATTTACATTTACACTTTATTGATGCATTACTTTTGTTACATTGTAATTTATACATTTTGTATCTCATTTTTGTCAGTTATGTTTTTTTTAAATCAATCAATATGACTTGTTTTATAGTAATTAATTAAATACTTAAAAAAAACTATTCAAATAAAGTAATTTATAAATGAATTAAATAATTTACTAGAACTGAGTTCAAATATTTGTTTTTTTTAATAAAATAAATTCACAATTTATTTTATTAAATTAATATAATTAAATATGGTTAAAAATAAATTAATTTAAATAATGTTGTATACTTTTTAATCAAGGGGGGTGTTTGTGTCTTTTTAAAAATAATATCTATCTCTTTCTCGTCTATTTCTCTTTTCTTTCTTTTATACAAAATAATACATCAAATCTATTCTATTTCTTATCTCTTTTTCTTTTCTTATACTCTATCTTACTTCAGACCTGTCCCAAGGGGTAGGCGACCGAGGCCATTTGCCTTGGACCTCCAAATTTCATTTTTTTTATTACTCATACATGTAGTACTCCTAACTCACTGCTTGCTTGTGTTTTTAACGACTAGCTAGCCTACCGTGGCTTTTCCACTTTATATATCATTTGGAATTTGGCAAAATTGTTAACAAAAAACTTAAAATTAATACAAAAATGACTGCCAAGAAAAAATAATTGATATAGAATAAATAAAATAATTTTTACTGAGCATTATAAAACTAAATATCACATACAAAAATCATGATTATATATATATATATATATATATATATATATATATATATATATATATATATATATATATATATATATACACTTAAAATTAATACAAAAATGACTGCCAAGAAAAAATAATTGATATAGAATAAATAAAATAATTTTTACTGAGCATTATAAAACTAAATATCACATACAAAAATCATGATTATATATATATATATATATATATATATATATATATATATATATATATATGGGTTATGCTAATACACACCCATGTAGGTGTGCATTAGCAACATACACCTTAGTGTATTTTTGTGTGGGACCCATCAATTTTGGGTGGGATCCACATTAGGAAAGTGAAGAAAAAAAAATAGATGTAGTGTATTTTTGTGTGGGATCTACCAATTTTAGGTGTATGTTAGCATTTCACATATATATACTCTCTCCGTCTCATAAAAAATGTCATATTTGAGCAATGCGCGGTTCTTAAGAAAATGATTAGATGTGTTGGTTATAGTGAAAAAGTTAATGTCATTTACTAAAATACTCCTATTAAATGTAGTTGATAAAGTAGTTGAATATAGTAAAATTTAATGAATAGGGGTATAGTAGTGGAAAAATAATAATAATTTCAACATTGCTAATGTAAATGGACAATTATTTTGAGACAAAAAAAAATACAAATAAAATACTCCCTCTGTCCCATATTATAAGAGAAATTCACTTTTTAGATTCATTAAATAATTAATGTATCTGGTCTATATATAGACCAGATACATTAATTATTTAATGAATCTAAAAAGTAAATTTCTCTTATAATATGGGACGGAGGGAGTACTTTTTATGAAACAGAGAAAGTATAAAATAAAAGGTCTCATTTTAAAATTTACCTCAAAGCCTCTTTACACGTTGGGCCGGCTCTGTTTTATTTATTTCTCACTTCACAGTTTCTCACTGCAACCAAGAACACCCTTAGAGTACTAATCTAACGTTTTAAGGAAAAGACCTATCATTTATTCTAATCAATTACTACTAAATTAAAAAGTATAAATTAATTATAAATAAATAAAGAAGGTTGCTGCACTGCACAGTGCGGTCCACTTACTATACTGTGTGGAAAAGGAAAGGGCTCGTTTCGTTTTGATTCCAAAATGAGCTGTAAGCACATGATTGGATAGTAAGAGAGGTTATGTGGTTCCATTTTCTGGGAGCATCTCATTCTCCGTACGATGACGTCATGCCTCCTGTGAAGACGTCATACTCCATCAATCGTTAATTAACTAGTAAAGGTTAACACTGCTCTATGTCCTTTATGTTTAGTTAGATATGTATGCATTCATTCATTTAGAATCCATACCCAACAAAGCGTATGGTCCCTACTATGATTTGGTGGCTGATTTTAATTGAATATATTAATTATTGAGTGTTTATATTTTTGCTATATTTTTTTTTATGAGATTGATGTACTCGTAATGTGAGGTAAAAATAGCTAGAGAATTAAAACTTTACCTCATATTGTACTTGAATAGGAAAATCTGCTGTAATTTATGGGTAAAACAAATAAACCAGAGGTCCATTGTAAATCATTACGAGTATGGCAATCTCATTAAAAACGTACTTGTCTTAACGAAAAAATTATAGATTCGTCACCGAATTTTATTTATTTCAAAAAAAGAGAAAATAACGATAAAATTCTCCAAAAGATGAATAATATGGTCTCGCAACCAAATTCGAGTTCGAAAGTCGATTATGCAAAGGAGAGATATTAGCACCTCTCACATCCGTTGTACTTAACGGGAACCACCTAGGTTGTCTAAACTCGAATGAGTATCATTTATCTAAAGGTATACTTGCTAAAAGGAAAAAATAAGTTTTAAATTAGTGTGCTCGCCAAGATCTCGCATTCTCGTACTTACGTATCCTCATAGTGCAATAAAGAAATTAGAGCTCCGTAGTTCGGAGTAAAAAATAAGTGTGTGTTGGTTGATTTTAGCTTGAAAAAGGGTTTTATTAAGAAAATATCACTTGACGTTGGATCAAGGGTGTGAAAAAATGGTGAGGTCGATCCTAGTCCCTAAGGATAACTAGCGAACAAAACCAAATCAAAGGAAAGCAAGAGATAAATAAGGTACATCAAAAGGGGGAGGGGTACATGAAAAATATAAGGGAGGTGTGCAAGAAATAAAAGGGTCTCATTGTAAGGTAACCTAAGAGAAAGTCATGTGTGTGCAAAGTGTCCTAAGCTAAGACAATGAAATAAAGAATCCAAGTCCAAGTCTCCTTTTACTAGGGTCAAACATTAAATCTAAATCTCCATGATGCTAAGGTCATTCAAAGTCCATGAAAGTTCATCCTGTTAGATCACAAGTAAAGAATCACATCTTTTTGGTCTTTTCATTTTATCATGTTTTTGTTCTTTTTAGTGGCAATAAGAAATAACAAGAGATAAAAGGCATAAAGTAAAAGATGCATAGAGTAAATGGATGGATAATGAGCATAAAAATAAATTGTTAGAATGTAATAGACAAAAATGTAAATTGTAAGAATTAAATGACAAGAAAATAAAATCAGTGAGTCAGTGGTCAGTGATTAGGAGTAAGGATCAATTTATCGTATTGGGACAATCTAGCATTATGTTAAGCAATCGTAAGTAGGCTTATGTAGAAGCCATACCTATCTGAGGCCGGTCAATATCAATTTATGTGTCAGTCATGTTAGAGAAGTAACACAAAGTTACTCTCCTAAAAGATGTAACACAATGGCTCAAAACAAAAGAAGAAGATAGATGAAGAAGGAGATGATAGAAAGAATGAAGTGAAGACTCAAGCAATCACATAAGGATCATCTATCAACAAGTCAAATGACTCAAATCATGATCAAAGAAGGGATAACTTATCTCTGATACAAAGTTTCAAAAATGATCAGATGATCATTTATCAACATATTTGAACCAGAGAAGATTGAATCAACCAAAGGATCATCAATCAAGGATTTGAAATGTTGAAAATATGTTCAACCAAGCAATCATTAAGAGGCAAGATCGAGACATTCAAAAATTTGAATAAAAATAAAAATAAAATGATTTTAAAACAAAAATAAAAAAGGAAAATTCAAAATAAGCATCAAAAGGTAAAATAAATGGTTGAGAAAACTAGAGAAAGTCAAGAATCACTACTACGAAAAACCCATTTAACAACGGTTGGGAATGACATATAATGACGCGGGCGAAGGCGTTGTTATGTAGATTGTCGTTGTAAGTTCGCTGTTTCTACAATGGTCTGGAAACCGTTGTTGAAATGCAGGACGCGCGCCATATATCACAACGGTTATGATAATAAACCGTTACGATACATACACTTAGGTTGTGGGTTCGAAACCCATCAATAGCGAATTTATATAAAACATAAATTACTTATGATATCGGTTACAATATATAACCGTTGTTGTAAGTACCCTAAGTTTATTATATTAAATATAGATTGCTTGTTTTCCAAACACCTCACTAAATAAATATACATGGATTAAATTTGATGCAGATGTCTATAATCTGCAAATTAAGGGGCATGCAATCAGAAAACAACATTGGTTTGTTTAAGTTGGTTTTCAATTGTTGGTGTAAGCCCTAGAGGCCAATACTTTTGGTACTTGTATCAAATTATTTATTAATAATAAAAGGCATTTCTTTATTATGTTTGTTTTTCCAAAATGATAAAGTCCCTAGAATAGCTAGTTCGTTTAATGAAACATTAAGTATGACTTAATCATGAGATTCCATTAAACATAAGGACACTATTCTTAAAGCATCCATAGTTGAGCTTTAATGTGAAATGGGATAGCCTTAAAGCATTAAGACTATTATGTAGATAGACTGATGATCACATCTCATGGATCATGGATAAGGAGTTATCAAGTCTTGACATAGGTATGAATATTAGGAGTAATATTTATACTGGATTGACCCACTATGAGAGTACTACATAGAATGTTATGCAAAGTGTCATAAGTTACTCTCATGGTGATAGTGGTGTATACCACCCTTCGACCTGAAACTACTATGTACCCTAGATGTAGAGTCAAGTACTTTACTGCTGATCAAACATTGTCCGTAACTGGATGATCATAAAGACAGTTGATGGGTACTTCACAAAGCATGCTGAGGGACATGAGTAGCCTAGATGGAATTTGCCCATCCTGCATAACAGGATAAATGTCTAAGGGCCCAATATTGAACTGGACAAGGATGACACGGTATATGCATTGTGTTCAATATAGACATAGGGGCAAAAGGGTAATTGTACACACAAGTACTATCACAAAAGGTTTTGTCAGATCACATGACAATTTTGTGACTTGGGTTGCAGTGATGTGTTGCTAGATACCGCTCACTGTTTATTATGTTAAATACATTATTTAATATAATTTCCAACGTCGCGAAATCCTACAGGGTCACACACATAAGGACAGTTGGAGAAGAGATAGAGTAAATAAGGAACACCGTAAGGTACGGTGCACTTAAATGGAATACGGAATATGGTAAGGTACCATGTAACATAATAATAGTTATTATTAATTTTATAATAGTTATAAAATATAATAATAATAAAATTATATTTATTATAATAATAGTTATTATAATAATATAATATAATATTATTATTGAGTTGGGTTTTTTAGCTTGTAGCCCACACAAGTAGTTCTATAAATAGAACCCTTGTGCAGAAGCTCAAAGTGATTGTTGTTGAAACCCTGACCGTATTCTATTTTTCCTCTCCCTCACTCAAAACCTTCAATCGTAATCAGCTAGCACTGTGACTGAAGGAAGCTGTTCGTGTGGACTGAGTAGAGGCGCTGTTCATCGTACAACGCTCGTGATCATCCAGAGATTTGGAATCAAAGGTTTCATCGCCACAAGAGGTAACCTTTCTATCACATATCATGATCTTTTGTAAGGATCTCTAAAGGGAAATTTTTGTTTTCCGCTACGTTTAGATCGCAAATTTCCCTTCAGTGGCATCAGAGCCACTTACGAAACCATGAGTCTGGTAATTGTTTATTTTCTGTCATTTTTGTTTTAATTGGATTAAAACTTGTAAAAATTAAATCAAATCCATATATTGAATTTTTTGGCATCAAATTGTGTACGGTTTGGATGATTGATATTGACTATGCTTCGGAATCCGACAATAGTATGGTGAAGCAGCGATATGTCAATCGTCCATAAGTTACACATATATGATCGATCTAATTCATATGTGATATGATTAACTTTGATGCAAAGATGGTATATTGGATATACTATTTTATTTCGTCAGTTCAAATCACGTAATGATTATCATTCGGTTGAGCGATCTGTGGTTATCTGCTTCGGAATCCGACTTTAGTATGGTGAAGCGATAGCATACAGATCAATCATATTGAATTATTGATCATGGTGTGTTGACGGTATGAAATTGTGGCATTAGAGTGTGACGACACAAGGGTTGCGCTGTCTGCGATTAAGATTACTCATTTTGCAGGTGTGACGGTCGCCATAGCCTTGTGACGGTCGTCATGGGCTGATGTGTGACGATCGCCATAGAAATTGTGACGGTCGTCACAGGCAGTATGACGGCGCAAATGTTACGCCAATGCAGTCTGCGCTTCAGGTCATGCATTCGCCGAAAATTTAATTTGATTTATTTAATAAACGGGATTTAAATTAATAATAAAATTATATTTATTATAATAATAGTTATTATAATAAATATAATAATAATAAAATTTATTTATTATTTTTCTTGTGGTGATAAGTTATAGCCTTAGTTTTTTTTATTTTTCTTTGTTTTGGATTTTATAAATACGACCTGCGTGTCGTGCCTCTCTCTTATTCTCATCATGTAACTTCTTTTCTCATCTCACTCCCTCGTATGTAAAACGAGTTTCCTTTATGTAATGTATTATTATAAAGAAAGAGAAGACTACAAAACAAAGAAGGACAGCCTTGGAGATCTTGCTTGGAGAAGTGAAGATCGTTATTAGGTTTAGCTTAAGTTCTCTCATTGGCTTGGGAGAACAATTGCGCTAGGGGCCATAACTGTTTCATTTGTATGTATATATATTGCTATATATTGTATGCATGTGTGAGGAACGATTTATATGATAAATAAGCCGGTGAGATCAAACTAATTAAAAATCCCTCAAAACAAAATATTAAGTTTTTGCTTTCCAAGTTTTAGAACTCATCAAGACTAGTATCGAATATTGTAGGTTTCGCCTAACGCGAGGTGCATGTTCCATATTAGTAAGGTGCGATGGGATAATTGTAATATCCAATTTCTAAAATAATGGGTCAAACTTAAGTAAACAAAATATAATAAGATTATATGCGTTTAGAAGCAAGAGTTGGGAATAGTCCATATGATGGATTGGAATAAGGAGTTATTCACCCAACTGAAATATTCGAGAATTGTATTGGATACAATTGGAAGGAGTTCCTACCTAAATAGATAAGTTTTATGTAATCAGCCTAACGTTGACTTAAAACAAAGTAAAATATGGATCTCGATCCACTAGAAAATCTTCCAACGGGATTTTCTGAATCAAATGATGAGGGTCATTTGGTTTGAGTAAAATAGTGGGAGCATATTTAATTAAAGGCCTAATTGAATATGTTATGATACTTATATTTTTCATTCCATTTTGTAGATTACCATGACAACAAACACATCTAATAACATTTTGCGAACAATCCTGGATAAGGAAAAATTGTCTGGGACAAATTTTCTGGATTGACACCGAAATCTGAGGATTGTCCTCAAACATGACAGAAAGCTGTATGTCTTAGAGACACCTGTTCCTGATGAGGAACCTCCTAGTTCTGCTCCTAAGGCTGAAAGAGATGCTTATAAGAAGCATGTCGATGATGCCAATGAAACTGCTTGCCTCATGCTGGCTACCATGAATTCTGAATTGCAAAAGCAACATGAAAACATGGCAGCGTTCGATATGATCGAACATCTGAAAATGCTCTATCAAGAGCAGGCAAAGCATGAAAGGTTTGAAATTTCAAAAGCCCTTTTTCAAGCCAAGCTTTCTGAGGGAACCCCAGTAGGTCCCCATGTACTCAAGATGATTGGGTATGTGGAGAATCTTGAAAGATTGGGATTTGCCCTCAAAAAGGAGCTTGCGACTGATTTGATCCTACAATCGTTGTCGAAAAGCTTCAGTCAATTTGTCCTTAATTTCAACATGAATGACATGGACAAAACTCTTCCTGAATTGCTAAACATGTTAAGAACTACTGAGCAAAACCTGAAGATAAAAGGGAAATCCATTCTGATGGTCAGTAATGGAAAGAAACAAAACAAAAGGCCCACCAAGCAGGTTGGTAAATGGAAAGGCAAGGATGTTGCCAAACCCAAACATACTACACTTTCTTTAAAGCCTGGTGGAGGTATAGCAAAGGAGGGCACTTGCTTTTATTGCGGTAAGACCGGACATTGGAAGAGAAATTGCCCAAAGTACCTGGAAGATAAGAAGAATGGAGTGGCGACTTCGACTTCAGGTATTTTTGTTATAGAAATAAATTTATCTACTTCTGCATCATGGGTATTAGATACTGGATGTGGTTCTCACATTTGTACCAATGTACATGGACTAAAATGGAGTAGAGATTTGGCAAAAGGTGAAGTCGACCTACGAGTTGGAAATGGAGCAAAGGTTGCTGCTTTAGCCGTAGGAACTTATGTTTTGACTTTACCTAGTGGTTTAATAATTCAGTTAGAGAACTGTTATTATGTACCTGCAATTAGCAGGAATATTATTTCCGTTTCTTGTTGGGACAAGTTTGGTTTTTCATTTATAATAAAGAACAATTGTTGCTCTATTTATTTGAATGATATATTCTATGCTACTGCACAAATGAACAATGGATTATATGTCCTTGATCTTGAAATGCCAATTTATAACATTAATACTAAAAGGATGAAACCTAACGAGTTAAATCCAAGCTACCTTTGGCATTGTCGCATCTCCAAACTCCATAAAGATGGACTATTGGACTCTTTTGATTACGAATCATATGATACATGCAGATCTTGTTTAATTGGAAAGATGACAAAGTCCCCATTCACAGGAAAAGGTGAAAGGGCTAATGATCTTTTGGAACTCATACACACTGACGTATGTGGACCACTGAACATACCAGCCAGAGGAGGTTTTCAATACTTCATCACATTTACCGATGATTTCAGTAGATATGGTTATGTCTATTTAATGAAACACAAATCTAAATCCTTTGAAAAATTCAAGGAATTTAAGAATGAAGTACAAAACCAACTAGGTAAGAATATTAAAACTCTTCGATCAGATCGAGGCGGTGAATATTTAAGCCTAGAGTTTGATGACCATCTAAAAGAGTGTGGGATTCTATCCCAACTCACTCCTCCTGGAACACCACAATGGAATGGTGTATCTGAGATAAGAAATCGAACCTTGTTAGACATGGTCTGACCCATGATGAGTCATGCCGATCTTCCAAACTCCTTTTGGGGACATGCACTACTGACAGCAGCTTACACACTTAACCGTGTTCCATCCAAAAAGGTTGAAAAGACACCATATGAAATATGGAGTGGTAAGAAACCACATATGTCTTACATAAAGATTTGGGGTTGTGAAGTTTATGTAAAACGACAAATTTCAACTAAGCTTGAGCCCAAATCTGACAAATGCTTATTTGTGGGGTATCCTAAAGAAACAAGAGGGTATTACTTCTACAATCCTTCTGAGGGCAAAGTGTTTGTCGCTCGAACTGGAGTTTTCTTGGAAAGGGACTTTATTTCTAAAGGAATCAGTGGGAGGAAAGTGGAGCTTGAAGAAATTCAAGAATCACAAAGCATTGATACACCTATGGAGGAATTAGAGCAGGAACCACAAGTAGTTGTGGAAGAGCAACCTGCTCAAGTAGAACAAGACCAGCGTAGGTCGAGTATGATATGTCACCAACCAGAGAGATATGGATATCTCATAAATAATCAAGGTGAAGTATTACTCATGGATCAAGATGAGCCTGTAACCTATCAAGAGGCCATAACTGGTACTGAGTTTGAGAAGTGGCTAGAAGCCATGAAATCTGAAATAGATTCCATGTACACAAACCAGGTTTGGACCTTGGTAGAGCCTCCTGTAGGAATTAATCCTGTAGGATGCAAGTGGGTCTTCAAAAAGAAGACTGACATGGATGGTAAGGTACATACCTATAAGGCAAGACTGGTTGCTAAAGGTTATAAACAAATTCATGGTGTAGACTATGATGAAACCTTTTCACCAGTTGCAATGCTTAAATCTGTTCGGATTTTACTTGTTATCGCTGCATATCATGATTATGAAATATGGCAGATGGATGTCAAGACTGCTTTTCTTAATGGGAATCTTCTTGAGGATGTGTACATTACACAACCTGAAGGATTTGGCATACCATAAGAAGCCCAAAAGATATGCAAGTTACAGCGATCAATCTACGGATTAAAGCAAGCTTCTAGAAGCTGAAATCTTCATTTTGATGAAACTGTAAAACAATATGGATTCATAAAGAATGAAGATGAGCCTTGTGTCTACAAGAAGGTTAGTGGGAGCATAATCGTTTTCCTGGTATTATATGTAGATGACATATTACTCATTGGAAACGATATCCCTACCTTTCAACAAGTAAAAGCTTGGTTAGGGAAATGCTTTTCTATGAAGGACCTTGGTGAAGCAGCCTATATTAGGAATCAGGATCAATAGAGATAGATCACAAAAACTGCTTGGTCTAAGTCAGAGTACATACATAGACAAAGTGTTGAGACGCTTTAATATGCATGATTCCAAGAAAGGATTCATACCTATGCAACATGACCTATGTCTATCAAAAACACAATCCCCTTCAACAAAGGAAGAAAGGGATCGCATGAATAAGATTCCATATGCATCTGCAATAGGATCTATCATGTATGCCATGTTATGTACTTGACCAGATGTCTCGTATGCTTTAAGTGCAACGAGTAGGTACCAATCTGATCCTGGTGATGCTCATTGGGTAGCTGTCAAGAATATCCTTAAGTACTTGAGAAGGACTAAGGACTCATTCTTGATATATGGAGGTCAGGAAGAGCTCGCGGTAATTGGTTACACTGATGCTAGCTTCCAGACAGATAAGGATGAATTTAGATCGCAATCTGGTTATGTGTTCTGCCTAAATGGTGGCGCTGTAAGCTGGAAAAGTTCAAAGCAAGAAATAGTTGCTGATTCTACAACCGAGGCCGAGTATATTGCTGCCTCAAATGCAGCGAAGGAAGCTGTTTGGATCAAGAAGTTCATTAGTGAACTTGGCATAATCCCTAGCATTATGGACCCCATTGATCTCTATTGTGATAACAATGGTGCTATCGCACAAGCTAAGGAGCCTAGATCTCACCAACGATCCAAACACATACTTAGGCGTTATCATCTCATTCGAGAGATAACAGATCGTGGAGATGTAAAGATATGCAGAGTACCTACACTTGACAATATTGCTGTTATTTCATTGATTCTGTGGTTGGTATTTATTTTGCTAAAACTATTCTAGCAGCAAGATGTTGAAACAAGATGTTCTAATTTGCTGCATTCAACATGTCGAATGAAGATGTCCCATACTAGCTCATAGGACATCGCGTCTGAATTCAGTTTAAAAGCAGATTTTGTTGCCGTGAATTATTACTGAATATTCTGTGAATATTTGGTTATCCTATGTGGCATCCAAAGTATTTTTGGATTGTGTTTTTGTATTGGTTTTTGGATTTTCAGCGCTTTCTAATTATGGAGACATATTAGGAAACTTTAGATTGAAGACCTATTTTGTTGGAGTTTATTTTGCATATTTGTGAGCAATCTATTTGCTGCGTTTTTGAAGCCCAATCCAGTCCAGATTTGATGCTATATATTGACTGGTGTAAACCTAGTTTAGGGTGGAACTTACGTGTGTTTTTGTTAGGGTTTTCGTGTGTTATTTGTGAGCCTAACTGGTATCATTCTGATAACAGTATAAGAACTAGTTTTTGTGTTGTAAGTTCTGTCAGTTACTCATAAGCTTTTAAGCATTGAGTTTCTTGTGTGTCAATTCTCATAAGCTTTGAAGTATTGAGAATTGTGTGTTTTGAAAGTGTGACTTTCGTGGTGTTACTTGTGTGGAAAGAAACCAATCACGGGTTGTGGTTGTAGAGGGATTTGAGGAGGGCCTCATACCTAGGTGAGCCTTAGGTAGAAGTCATAGGAAGGGTGGTGATTAAGTGAGCAGATTATAAGAGGGTTTGGTATTGTATGATCTGTGAATTATACTATCGTATATTGGTTTCGTCCCTGGCTTGGTATCCCCCAAAGTAGGATTGTTGATCCGAACTGGGTAAACATATCACTGTGTTCTTTACTTTCTGCACTGTTATTATTATTGTCATCTTGTTCATTGTGTTGGATATCAGTGTCTCAACATCTGTGTAGGACATCTGATATCTGTGCCATAATTTCAATTGGCATCAAGAGCTTGCACCCTTGTTTGGCTCTGATACCATAGTATGTTTGTGTGGGGTGTGCTTGTGCTGGTGCTGCAGTTGAGGGGGAGAATGTGGGATGTTTGTGTTGCTGTGTTGTGTGGCTGCAGTTGAGGGGGAGATTTTTTTGCTGGAGTTTTTTTGCTGCTATGTGTGTTGTGTGTTGGTATTTCGCTGCTGTCTCTGATATGGATTTTTTCTTGTGCTTTTTTGCAAGATTTATTTGGTGTGTAGTTTTAGCCAAAATAAGCCAAAGGGGGAGATTGTTATTTCATTGATTCTGTGGTTGGCATTTATTTTGCTAAAACTATTCTAGCAGTAAGATGTTGAAACAAGATGTTCTAATTTGCTGCATTCAACACGTCGAATGAAGATGTCCCATACTGGCTCATAGGACATCGCGTCTGAATTCAGTTTAAAAGCAGATTCTATTGCTGTGAATTGTTACTGAATATTCTGTGAATATTTGGTTATCCTATGTGGCATCCAAAGTATTTTTGGATTGTGTTTTTGTATTGGTTTTCGGATTTTCAGCGCTTTCTAATTATGGAGACATATTAGGAAACTTTAGATTGAAGACCTATTTTGTTGGAGTTTATTTTGCAGATTTGTGAGCAGTCTATTTGCTGCATTTTTGAAGCCCAATCCAGTCCAGATTTGATGCTATATATTGACTGGTGTAAACCTAGTTTAGGGTGGAACTTACGTGTGTTTTTGTTAGGGTTTTCGTGTGTTATTTGTGAGCCTAACTGGTATCATTCTGATAACAGTATAAGGACTGGTTTTTGTGTTGTAAGTTCTGTCAGTTACTCATAAGCTTTTAAGCATTGAGTTTCTTGTGTGTCAATTCTCATAAGCTTTGAAGTATTGAGAATTGTGTGTTTTGAAAGTGTGACTTTCGTGGTGTTACTTGTGTGGAAAGAAACCAATCACGGGTTATGGTTGTAGAGGGATTTGAGGAGGGCCTCATACCTAGGTGAGTCTTAGGAAGAAGTCATAGGAAGGGTAGTGATTAAGTGAGCAGATTATAACAGGGTTTGGTTATTGTATGATCTGTGAATTGATACTATCGTATATTGGTTTCGTCCCTGGCTTGGTAGCCCCCAGAGTAGGATTGTTGATCCGAACTGGGTAAACATATCACTATGTTCTTTGCTTTCTACACTGTTTTTATTATTGTCATCTTGTTCATTGTGTTGGATATCAGTGTCTCAACATCTGTGTAGGACATCTGATATCTGTGCCAGAATTTCAATTGGCATCAAGAGCTTGCACCCTTGTTTGGTTCTGGGTGAGATTCAGGGAAGGTACTTTCTGGTACAATGGACAAGGATGGAGGATTTTTGAACAAACCACCTCTGCTTGATGGTTCCAACTATGACTATTGGAAACCAAGGATGATAGCATTCATCAAATCCATGGATGATCAAGCATGGAAAGCTGTTATAAAAGGATGGGAACCCCCAAAGGTTAAAGATGGAAAAGGTATCCCTACTGATGTGGTGAAGGAAGAGGAAGACTGGGGATGACGCAGACTACAAAGGGTCCATGGGAAATTCCAAAGCCATGAATGCATTGTTTAATGGTGTCAATAAGAATATCTTCAGGTTGATTGAACATTGCACCATTGCAAAAGAGGCGTGAGAGGTCTTGAAGGTTGCTCATGAAGGGACTTTAAAGGTGAAGATGTCAAAACTTCAGCTTCTCACTAGCAAGTTTGAGAGTTTGAAGATGAAGGAGGATGTGAGCATTCTTGATTTTCACATGAACATTATTGAGATAACTAATGCTCAAGTGCCCTAGGTGAAAAGATGTCTGACAGCAAACTGGTCATAAAAATCCTCAGATCTCTACCTAAGAGATTTAACATGAAAGTGACTGCTATAGAGGAAGCTCGGGATATAGACAAGATGAAAGTGGATGAACTTATGGGATCTCTTCAAACATTTTAATTAGGGATCAGTGAAAAGTATGAAAAGAAGAAGAGCATAGCTTTTGTGTCAAATGCTGGTGACTCAGAAGATGAAGGTGACCTGGTCAGAGATGAAGGGGTGTCTAAAGATCTGGTATTGTTTGGAAAACAATTTAATAAAGTGTTGAAAAGGATTGAATGGAAGTCGAGAGCAAATGCTCAGAACAAGTCACTCGACATCAGTAAGAACCAGGATGGAGGCAGAAGGTCCAGAACTGAAGAAGACTCAAATCAAGGGAAGAGAGTTTAGTGTTTTGAATATGAGGGATTTGGGCACATAAAGACTGAGTGTCCCACGTATCTCAAAAGGCAGAAGAAGGGCTTATCTGTGTCTTGGTCAGAAGGAGAGTCTGAGAGTGATCTTGAAGAAGAATCAGCAAAACTGGTGACAGCCTTGACCGGGATATGTAAGGCTGATGGAGAAACTACTTGTGAGTCTGACTCTGATAAAGAATCTTATATTGGAGAACTCACTAAGGAAGAAGTGTTCACCGGGTTCTCAGAGTTGTGTATCAAGAATGAAGAAAGGTGCCAGATAATATTAGAACAGAAGGTTCTGATAGCTCAACTAGAAGCTAGAAGGAAGAACATCTATCAATCATTGCTGATCTGAAAGAGGAAGTTGTATGGCAAAAGTCAAAACTTGACAATATGACCAAATCTATAAGAATGCTGAACAATGGTACCACGCAGCTGGATGAGATTCTTCAGACTGGGAAAGATGCTGGAAATGTGCAAGGCCTTGGTTTTAACAATCAAGCAGAGAACTACAAGAAGCCTGTATTAAAGTTTGTTCCTCAGAAAATGAAGCAAGAAGAGAGGATGTCAAATCACATGTTTCAACATCAGATGAAGCATCAGAAAAGAGTATGTAGTTCAAAGTATAAACCATGGAGATGTCATTATTGTGGAAAGATTGGTCACCTAAAGTCCTTTTGCTACAAGTTGCACGGCTATCCGTAGAAAATAATGCTCATGAAACCGACACTAGACGTGAGAATGAAGAGGTAGAGGATGCTAACAGGGGACCCTCTATAAGGATTCAGAAGGATCATCCTAAGGAATTGATTATTGGAAATCTGAATGAAGGTGTAAGAACCAGAACGAGGGAGGTTGTGTCAAATGCATGCTTTGTTTCAAAGATTGAACCAAAGAATGTCAAAGAAGCATTGACAGATGAGTTCTGGATAAGTGCTATGCAAAATGAGCTTTGTCAATTTAAGAGGAATGAAGTCTGGGAACTGGTACCACGACCAGCAGGAACAAATGTGATTGGAACAAAATGGGTTTATAAGAATAAGTCTGATGAACAAGGAGTTGTTACCAGGAACAAAGCCAGATTAGTTGCTCAAGGATACACACAGATTGAAGGAGTAGAATTCAATGAAACATTTGCTCCTGTAGCTCGATTGAAATCCATCAGATTGCTGCTAGGAGTGGCATGTTTGTTGAAATTCAGATTGTTTCAAATGGATGTCAAGAGTGCCTTTCTGAATGGTTATCTTAATGAGGAAGTCTATGTTGAGCAGCCTAAAGGGTTTGTGGATCCAAATTTTCCTGATCATGTTTTCAAGCTAAAGAAGGCTTTGTATGGTTGAAACAGGCTCCACGAGCTTGGTATGAAAGGCTGACTGAGTTCTTAGTCAACCATGGATACAGGAAGGGTGGTATTGATAAAACACTTTTTGTTAAGGAGAAGGATGGGAAACTAATGATTGCTCAGATTTATGTAGATGATATTGTGTTTGGTGGGATGTCGGATGAAATGGTCCAACATTTTGTCAACCAAATGCAGTCTGAATTTGAGATGAGCTTGGTAGGTGAATTGACTTACTTCCATGGATTACAAGTCAAGCAGATGGAAGATTCCATTTTTATTTGTCAGAGCAAATATGTGAGGAATATTGTGAAGAAGTTTGGTCTGGATAATGCCAAGCATAAGAGAACTCCTGCTCCTACTCACTTGAAGTTATCCAAAGATGAAAAGGGAGTGAATGTTGAACAAAGTTTATACAGAAGCATGATTGAAAGTCTGCTGTATCTTACAGCAAGTAGGCCAGACATAATATTTGCTGTTGGCGTGTGTGCAAGATACCAAGCAGAACCCAAGGTCAGTCACATCAATCAAGTTAAGAGAATTCTTAAGTATGTGAGTGGTACATGTGATTATGGGTTGTTGTACTCCCATGACTCAAGTTCCATTTTAGTAGGATACTGTGATGCTGATTGGGCTGGAAGTGCTGATGATAGGAAGAGTACCTCTGGAGGTTGTTTCTTTTTGGGAAATAATCTTATTTCATGGTTTAGTAAGAAGCAAAATTCTGTATCTCTTTCTACTGCTGAAGCTGAGTACATAGCAGCTGGAAGTAGTTGTGCTCAACTGGTGTGGATGAAGCAAATGCTATCTGAGTATAATGTCACACAAGATGTCATGACATTATTTTGTGACAACCTGAATGCTATTAATATTTCCAAAATCCTATCCAACATAGTAGGACTAAGTACATTGATATCAGGCATCACTTCATCAGAGAACTTGTGGAGGACAAAGTCATAACTCTTGAGCATGTGAGCACAGAAAATCAGCTTGCTGACATATTTACCAAGGCTCTGGATGCAGTTCAGTTTGAAAACCTGAGGAGCAGACTTGGGGTTTGTATTCATGAAGAACTATAACAATTAATGTTCCTTCTGGCTGCCAGATTAGAAAGAATAAAGGAGGTTCTGGTAGTGCAATGTGTGAATGAAGGGAAAATGCTGAAGTTTGTGCATCACACTTGGTCATGTGATGTGGTGTGCATCTACTCTCTGATGCTGTTTATTCTGGTTTATGATTTGACCATTTCTCAAAGGATAATAACTGTTCTACTTGCCTTTGTCATATTTCTGTCTAAAAAGGGGGAGTAGTATGTTTGTGTGGGGTGTGCTTGTGCTGGTGCTGCAGTTAAGGGGGAGAATGTGGGATGTTTGTGTTGCTGTGTTGTGTGGCTGTAGTTGAGGGGGAGATTTTTTTTACTGGAGTTTTTTTGCTGCTATGTGTGTTGTGTGTTGGTATTTCGCAGCTGTCTCTGATATGGATTTTTTCTTGTGCTTTTTTGCAAGATTTATTTGGTGTGTAGTTTTAGCCAAAATAAGCCAAAGGGGGAGAATTGCTGACCCACTAACAAAACCTCTTGCGCAGCTGAAGCATGATGGTCATACTAGATCTATGGGTATTAGGGGTATGCTTGATTGGCTCTAGTGCTAGTGGGAGATTGTTGGTGTAAGCCCTAGAGGCCAATACTTTTAGTACTTGTATCAAATTATTTATTAATAATAAAAGGCATTTCTTTATTATGTTTGTTTTTCCAAAATGATAAAGTCCCTAGAATAGCTAGTTCGTTTAATGAAACATTAAGTATGACTTAATCATGAGATTCCATTAAACATAAGGACACTATTCTTAAAGCATCCATAGTTGAGCTTTAATGTGAAATGGGATAGCCTTAAAGCATTAAGACTATTATGTAGATAGACTGATGATCACATCTCATGGATCATGGATAAGGAGTTATCAAGTCTTGACATAGGTATGAATATTAGGAGTAATATTTATACTGGATTGACCCACTATGAGAGTACTACATAGAATGTTATGCAAAGTGTCATAAGTTACTCTCATGGTGATAGTGGTGTATACCACCCTTCGACCTGAAACTACTATGTACCCTAGATGTAGAGTCAAGTACTTTACTGCTGATCAAACATTGTCCGTAACTGGATGATCATAAAGACAGTTGATGGGTACTTCACAAAGCATGCTGAGGGACATGAGTAGCCTAGATGGAATTTGCCCATCCTGCATAACAGGATAAATGTCTAAGGGCCCAATATTGAACTGGACAAGGATGACACGGTATATGCCTTGTGTTCAATATAGACATAGGGGCAAAAGGGTAATTGTACACACAAGTACTATCACAAAAGGTTTTGTCAGATCACATGACAATTTTGTGACTTGGGTAGCAGTGATGTGTTGCTAGATACCGCTCACTGTTTATTATGTTAAATACATGATTTAATATAATTGCCAACGTCGCGAAATCCTACAGGGTCACACACATAAGGACAGTTGGAGAAGAGATAGAGTAAATAAGGAACACCGTAAGGTACGGTGCACTTGAATGGAATACGGAATATGGTAAGGTACCATGTAACATAATAATAGTTATTATTAATTTTATAATTGTTATAAAATATAATAATAATAAAATTATATTTATTATAATAATAGTTATTATCATAAATATAATAATAATAAAATTATATTTATTATAATAATAGTTATTATAATAATATAATAATAATATTATTATTGAGTTGGGCTTTTTAGCTTGTAGCCCACACAAGTAGTTCTATAAATAGAACCCTTGTGCAGAAGCTCAAAGCGGTTGTTGTTGAAACCCTGGCCGTATTCTATTTTTCCTCTCCCTCACTCAAAACATTCAATCGTAATCAGCTAGCACTATGACTGAAGGAAGCTGTTCGTATGGACTGAGTAGAGGCGTTGTTCATCGTACAACGCTCGTGATCATCCAGAGATTTGGAATCAAAGGTTTCATCGCCACAAGAGGTAACCTTTCTATCACAGATCATGATCTTTCGTAAGGATCTCTAAAGGGAAATTTTTGTTTTCCGCTGCGTTTAGATCGCAAATTTCCATTCATCAAATACAACTTAATTTGCAGATTATAAGTATCTATGTCAAATTAACTGAATGTATTTTAAGTGAGGGTTAGTGAAACAAACAATCTACATAGAATATAATAAACTCAAACAAAATTCTATACCAGATCCAGATATTATAAACTCATATAATACGCTTGCTACCACCAGCAAACTTTAAGTGAGGGTTAGTTAAACAAACAATGTAAATAGAATATGATAAACTCAAACAACATTCTATACCAGATCTAGAAATTATAAACTGATATAATACGCTTGCTTCCACCAGCATCATCACCCTGTATCATCCCCTTAACCTGAAAGGAAACAAAGCAAACTTCAAAAATGAGCATCCTCAGTTGAAAACAAACCCTAAAACCATAATCCAGTGATGAGTAAAGAGAGGAACAAGAATAACGCACCTTTTAATGAAACTAATCGCGAAACAGGAATCAATTATGATGTTGAACTAGTTTGGGAAGCTATGAAAAAGAAATATAAGGAGTAAGAAGCTTACACAAAAGCTTCATACTTCTTATACTTCTTTTCATTGCTTCTAAAACTAGATAAAGTTTGCTTACACTGTTGTTTCTTCATTTACTAACATCTTGTTCATGATGCTATGAAAAAAAGTACAAGGTGAATGAAGTTTCCATCATAGCTTCATGCTTCTTATACATTTTTCCATAGCAACACAAACATTATGAAGTTTCCAAAGTATGGTCTTTGTTAAGGTAGTGAAAACGAATCTGAAAAAATGAGAACAATCAACAAAAACAACATGCAACAAACGAGATAATGGGAAATATCTAACAATAGATGGAAGAAGTATAATACCTTAATGTATGAAGCACAAAATTCACGACTAATAGTAAAAACGAAGAGAAAAAATGGGTTCTAGGGTTTTACTTTGAAGGCAACGGGGTTACTGTCAATTAAGTGAAAGTTATTTCACTTATATATGGGTAAACTATTTCACAACGGTTAACAATAACAACCGTATAGATATGTATTTATTTATTATAAATATATCACTATGGTTGACCAGAATAACCGTAGTCATAACCCTTTTATCTGTGAATTTTGAAAGGGGTTAAATAAGTTTTTAGTCCCTATAAAGTTTGAAATTTCATTTTTAGTCCCTCCCTACCTTTTGGCAACGGTTTTTACAAAAAAACCGTTGCCAAAACCAGCTAAAACCGTTGCCAAAACCCAGGAGGGACTAAAAATGAAATTTCAAACTTTATAGGGACTAAAAACTTATTTAACCCATTTTAAAATAAATAAAAACCGTATACATAGGTATTTATTTATTATAAATATATCACTACGCTTAACCAGAAGAACCGTAGTGATAACCCTTTTATTTATGAATTTTAAAATAAATAAAAAAGAAAAGGTGCACCTTAACTTCTAACTTAATGCATCTGCAGTTTAAACATCAACAATGTAATTCACAATGCATCTGCAGTTTAAACATCAACAATGTAATTCGAACCCTAATTCAACTATTACATTTCATAACAAAGTAAATATTAAACATAAAGGAGACAAAAAAACATAACATCTTGATATTTCCAGAAAATATCTCTGATTTCAGTTTGTTCTTCAAATTCTTGTTCTTTTTCTTTAAATCCTCATACATAACCTTCAGATAGCCCACAACTTCCAACTCTGACTTCATAATGCTCTCATCGTCATTTCCATTTCTTTCTCCCACGTCTTCATCCCATATGAACAAATTACATGTTTCATCGCTCCTCCAAAATGGACATCTCCAAAAAAGCCTTCCTTTATTTTGTCCCTTCTTGCATTGATACGAAACCATACGACCATCACAACCACAAAAATTTCCAGATCGAGATTTTACACTGGAACAAGACGTAGAAACACTTTTGGATGATTTTGTCTTCAAATGTGACATTGCAACACCTTAAAGTAGAACACTTTGTTGTTGTAGTTGTCTTCTTCCTGACAATGGTGACGACATTGGCGTTAGGGTTGTTTCAATGGATAAATTGATATATATACTTGGTGTTTAAAATACATAAAAAGAAGCTTCAATTTGTAACAACGGTTTTGAGAAAAATCCATCGTGATATCCTTATTATTTTTTAGTTAAATATTAATAAAACTTAAAAAGGGAGCATTTACATCAAAGGGATAAACTATTTGAGGGCGATGAGGTTCGAACCCATGATAGCTAGATTGTATCACCACGATTTTCATAAAAACCGTTATTATACCCTTGAGATTTCTAATTAAAATAATGCGCGCGCATCCAATACGCACTATAAGAATGGTGTATAGGATGCCGTTGTAAACCTGGCGTTGTTGTTTGGCCGTTTTGTAGTAGTGAATATTGCAAATAAGTGGATTTCAAAAGTTGGATGCAAAAATATTTGAAAATGATAAAAAACATAAAATTGAAAATGAAAATTAAATAGAAAATATTAATTAAATGCAAAAATGATTTAAAAAATTATGGAAAAAATATATGTGATGCAAAATATTTTTATAGATTTTCTGTAAAAAAAATTAGAATAAAAAAGTTAAAAATCAATCAGAATTAAATCAAAAAGTAAATGGAAAATAAAATGAAAAATAAAAAATAAAAAATATTTGAAATAGGGCACCAACAGCTAGTTTTATTTGAAAAAATGTGTGCATGACCTTCATCTTCAACCTTGATTTAATTTCTGCAAACTCCACAAACTCGTGTTTTTAGCATGAATCAAGTATGGATTCATTTGCCTAACACATCATCGTTCATGTCTCTTTGCTTTAGAGCCATTGATTGGCTCTGAGCAAAGAGAATTTGCTCAAGAACACGAAGAACCCTATTTTTTCAAAGTAAAATTAAATGATGGGTACGTGTCGCACCTCGAAAAAATCGCTTCATCGAAGACACGACCCTCGCACGAAAGGCGCGGAAAACGGTTCGATATAGTCGCCACCGAACTTTATTTATCCCAAAAGAGGGAAAGGAAAATATCGAGAAAACCTTTTAAGGGAGGATAAGAACATGGTCGTCGCAACCACATTCTGGGTTCGGGAGTCGGTTACGTGAGGGGAAGGTACGCGCACCCCCTCATGTCCGTTGTACTCAACGGGAACCTCTTGATTCGAATCGCGATACTCGTTATCTAAGCTTATCTATTTTCTTCTCTAAAATAAATGCGGAAAGGTAAATATAAAAGGAAAAGATACTAAGGGGAAATGGGTGGTTTAAGGATAGGGTGCTCGGCAAGATCATCGCAACCTCGGGCCTACGTATGCTCATTCGGACGAGAATGAGAAATCAGAGCAATCGTAGTTCGACTACGGGGAGGGATAGAGGGAAGACGGAAGATGGAGGGAAGGTAGCTCGCCAAGATCATCACAATCTTGTGCCTACGTATCTTTATTCGGACGAGAATAAAGAATCAGAGCAGTCGTAGTTCGTGGTACGCCCACGAAACAAGGAGAGTTGGTTGATTTTTAAAAGAGGCGCCAATTGCTCACACACGAGTAAGAGAACTCGTACCTAAACAATCGAAGAGAGATCAAAGACTTGAACCCCCATTTTTCACCTTGAAAAAGAATTACGATAGTTGCAAGTTGTTTTGAGGTTGATTATGAAAGTCCGCTTGATGTTGGATCAAGGGTTTATTGTATGCGCTTGGTTATTTTGAAAAGGATTTGATTTGTTAAAAGAAGAGGCGTCAATTGTTCACACACGAGTAAGAGAACTCGCACCCAAACAATCGAAGGAAGATCAAAGACTTGAACCCCTATTTTTCACCTTAAGAGTTACGATAGTTGTTAATTATTTTTGAAGTTTGATTATGAAAATCCGCTTGACGTTGGATCAAGGGTTTATTGTATGAGAAGAGTTTGGTTTGAAAAGAGTTTGGTTAGAGGTTGATTTGAAAATGAACTCGACGACGAATCGAGGGTTTGGTCGAAAATGGGTTTGTTTGAAAATGGCTCGACGACGAATCGAGAATTAGTTTGAAAATGGGTTTGTTTGAAAATGGCTCGACGACGAATTGAGAATTAGTTTGAAAATGGGTTGCCTATGCTAGTCCCTAGGGGTACTCCTAGTAAACAAACCACAATCAAAACAATAATAAATGCGTACATCGGAATGGGAGAGGGGTACATGTAAAGTATAAGTGTTGACATGAAATAAAGGGTCTCGTTGTAAGGTAGCCCAAGAGAAAGCCGTGTGTGTGCGAGGTGTCCTAAACTAAACCATGAGCAAGTGTCGACCAAGTGGATGATCATAATCAACAGTCCATTAATATGATTGTTTTTAGGGTTTCGATATTTTTAGTGTTTTTTGATTAATGGTGAACAAAGAAGATGGTTAGATAAATATGAATATGGATATGAACAATATGAAAAGGAATAATATCATTGAGATAATATGAACAAGGTATTATATTGACATAAAATTGGTCTCGTCTTAATCACGATTTAATCGACAAATCGATAATCAATGATTTTTGACTTTCATGGACCAAAAATGAAAAGACATAAGATAATGACAAATAAAATCGAAATAGAAATAAAATCGGTCTCATCTTAATCAAGATTTAATCGAGAAGTCGATAATCTTTAATATTTGACTTTCATTGACCAACTAAAAGAATGTACGAAAATGGAAATTAAATGGAGATAGAAATTAAATCGAAAATATGAGTACAAAGTATAAAGGTCTCACCTTTATTGAGATTTAATCGAGAAATCAATAGATCGATCAATATTTAGTTTTCATTGACCAAAAAAAGAATAAAAATTGAAAATGAAAAGTATATAAATGGATATAGAGATTAATAACATATAAAATCCACATTAAAAGTGCAGACAAAATAAAATTTATATAAAAAAAGAAAAGTTGATAAAATAATAAGAAAAGTAAATAATGTTTAAAGAAGAAGGGGGCGCAGTAGGAAGAAAAAGTGGTGAAAACCATAAATCACCATGGGCTCTTCCAAGCCCAACACAAACAAGAAAGGCTCGGTGGACCCAAAAAAATAACAAGGGCGTGGTCCAACACGGTTTAGCATCAGCTAGTTTTCTTCTTAAAATAAAGGTAAGGCAAAAAGCATCTGATAAAACCAAGACATTGTAGTTTTTTCTTTGAAGATCTCACTAACAGATATGAAATGAAATCAAAGCAAAGCCATAAAAATGAAAAACGGAGCGAACAAAATCATGGAGAAGGCAACGACAATCAGATTCAACCTTCTTGTGATGCGCAATCGTCTTCTTCGTTTCGTCTCAAAAAGGTCCGAATCAGGCTTGCTTCAACTTTGTGTTTCATTTTCTCACTTCTCACGGTTCGATTTGGATTTGAATCAACTCTTTTTCTTTGATCTAGATTGGTTTCAGTTTTGGCTTATGTTGTTTTGTGGTTTCGGATGGATGAAGATTTAGGTCGCGGCTTGAAAAGGGGTTTTGCGAGGTTGTACGTGGTTGCTGTTGTGTGTAGAACAAGGAGAGGTTTGAAGGTTGAAGGAGGAGTGAGGAAGACGGAGGTTTTTTATGGTCTGGGTTGTTGTTGTTTACGGGTTTTTAGGGATGATGAGATATTGATGTTGAAGGCGACGATGGTGATGGTGTCAAGTTTGAGGAATGGAGCGGAGGTGGGTGTATTGTGTTGGATGACGGTTTTGCGGTTGCGAGGAGGTGAGTTCCTGAAGGTTTTATGGTTGATGATGGTTGTCGTTGTTGTGGTTCGTGGTTATAAGCTGGTTGTAGAGTGTGGTTGTGTTCGGACGGTTATGTTGTTGTCGTTGTCAAAATAGTTTGGCAGTGAATGGAAGTATTGTTGAAGGAAGTCATGAGTTATTAAAGAATGGGTTTATATGGGAATGAAAAGAAGGAGTAGTGTTGTGTATGTTGACGACGGTACTGCAAGAAGAAGAAGAAGACGGAGGTTCGAAGAAGGCAGTTAGTGAAAGTTTAAACAGAAGAGTTGACGTGTGTTTGGAGAAAAGAATTTTGGTATGTGGTCCTGTGTGTTTCAACTTGTAGGTGAGTTTTTATTCTGAATTTTTTCTCCCCCTACTGTGAATCTACCAAGTCCCTTTTAAAACCAAAACTAACTTGTTAGTTAAGTTTAGAGGTACATGTCTTTTTGTCTTGTGGTTGTGATGAGTCATTTTCCATGGAAGGTCCTGTTGTGAGGTTGTTTTCAAGGACAATTTTGTAGCAAGTTGTAAGGACGGTTTAGAGGACATGTCGTTGTTGCTTGGAGCGTATGGAGGTAGACTATGATGGTCAATGTGCAGAATTGTTTGTCCTGGAGTATTTGTATTTAATCTTATGCCTACATTTACATTGTTACCCTTAATATGATTTGGGAGATTCAAGGTCGGTTGGGATTTATTGGTGATGAAGAAAGGGTTGTGTTTGGTTTGTGTTGGCTGTCATGTTGTGAAGCTTTTCCTTTTTTTTTGGCAACTTCTCTTGTAATATGGTTTTTGTTGAAAACTTAAATTGAACTTGTAATGAAAATTGTAATTTGGACCTTTGAATGGGATTTGAAGCTTGAGTCTTGTAATTGAATCTTGAAATGAGTTTTGTAACTTGAAATTAAAACATGGAAAATGACATTGGACTTTGTAGATTAGAAAAAATCAATAGTGGAAAATTGGTTAAGTAAAAAAAAGAGAAAATAATGAATAATAATTTGTATTGAAAAAAAAGTGAAAAAAACGGATATGGTTATTGAAAATTGGATAATGAATAGAAATTGGATATGTAAATTAAAGTGGGAAAAAATAATAAAATACGAGTTTATGAGAAAATGGATAACTAAAAACAATGGTTTTGAAATGAATATTAAAAGTGGACATGGTTTAATTGAGAAAATATAAGGATATCCATGGATTAGAAACTTATAAGAAATGGAAAGTGGTAATGGATATGGACATTGGATTGAATATTAAATTGGACGAAGGATAAACATAATTGAAGACAACATATTTTTTGGATTTTTTTTAATGATAGTTAATGGGTGGATGTACAGATGAAAGATACACAGGTAGGACAAATTTGGGGTATGACAGATGCCCCTATCTAATTGGCTTAAACCGAGTGAGATGAATTGCTGCGGTGTTCGTTCTATGAGGTATAAGTCAATTAGATATAAAGAAGACCACAAATTTGTCTGAAAGAAAGAAAAGGGATTGGGAAGTTGAAATACAAGAAATCTGACACCAAAAGGATGATAGACCTATCACCAGAAGGATGATAGTGAACACACACACACACACAGACCCTTCCACCAAAAGGATGAAAATGAGGTCAACACTTGTTATTACCGACGAGATAATAGGGCACACACGAACACAGACCCTTCCACCAAAAGGATGGAAATGAGGTCAAAGCCTGCTACTACCGACGAGATAATAGGGCACACACGCACAGCCTGCTATTACCGACGAGATAATAGGGCACACACACACAGACCCTTCCACCAAAAGGATGGAAATGAGGTCAAAGCCTCCTATTACCGACGAGATAATAGGGCACACACAAACACAGACCCTTCCACCAAAAGGATGAAAATGAGGTCAAAGCCTGCTATTACCGACGAGATAATAGGGCACACACACACACACACTGACCCTTCCACCAAAAGGATGAAAATGAGGTCAACGCTTGCTATTACCGACGAGATAATAGGGCACCCAACACAACCTGCTACTACCAAAAGGATAATAGGGCATACACACACACATCCTGCTACTATCAAAAGGATAGTATGGCACACAACACAGCCTGCTATTACCAAAAGGATAATAGGGCACGCACACATAGCCTGCTACTACCAAAAGGATAGTATGGCACCCAATATAGCCTGCTATTACCAAAAGGATAATAGAGAGCACAACACAGCCTGCTACTACCAAAATGATAGTATGGCACACAACACAGCCTGCTATTACCAAAAGGATAATAGGGCGCACACACACAACCCGCTACTACCAAAAGGATAGCATGGCACACACACAAAGGCTGTCACTCACCAAAAGAATGACACACAGACCAAGGGTTCACGGACTGGCGACACCAAAAGGATGACGGATCAATACAAGCTACTACCACCAAAAGGATGATAGGAACTTCCCACTTGTGAGGACCAACACCAAAAGGATGAAGGTTGAGTTGACTTGACAAGAATGGCTACCACCAAAAGGATGATAGGAAGTTCTTGTTTTAAGGGTTATCAACACCAAAAGGATGCAAGTTGAATTGAGTTGATTGGGTTTGGATATCACCAAAAGAATGATAGTAAGGCAATTGACAACAGGTCAAGTTTACTGGGGATGTGATGAGATTTATTTGGAGACATCCAAAAAAGGTTGAAGTAAAGAATTCAATGAGGAAAACCCACGAAAAGGAAAGGGAAACAGTGAAAAATGGAGAAGGTAACCCCCCAAGATCTACGCAATCTTGTGCCTATGTATCTTTACTTGGACGAGAATAAAGAATCAGGGCAATCGTAGTTCGACTTGAAGAAAAAATTCAATGAGGAACGCCCACTGACTTTCTTGGAGATCACAGCTTCATCAACAGAAGGTTGAAGACTTTCATGAGGAACACCCATGAACTTGAAGAAGATGCCCTTGACTGGGCAGAAGGTTGCTTTGAGATCCTGTCTTGAGCTTGAACAAAAGGTTGAGCAGCTTCGTGAGGAACTCCCACGGACTTGAAGAATGAAATTCTGGCCAGTATATCAGATGTCCTATCGAGATGTCGAGACACTGATATACAACAACAATGAATAAGTTTAAAACAATAGTGTGCAGAAAATGTAAAGAACACCAGAAATTGTTAACCTAGTTCAGATCTAACTATCCTACATCTGGGGGCTACCAAGCCAGGGATGAAATCCATATTCGATAGTATCAATTCACTAATAACCACACCCGGTTCAATCAGCTCACTTAATCACTACCCTTCCTATGACTTCTACCTAAGACTCCCCTAGGTATGAGGCCCTCCTCAAATCCCTCTTCAATCACAACCCATGACTGGTTCCTTACAAGACAAGTAACAATGGTCGAAACACAAATTCTCAATACTTCACAGCTTATGAGAATTAACACACAGCTACTCAATGCTTAAAAGCTTATGAGCAACCTTACACAACTTACACTACAGTCCTTATACTGTTATCATAAGATACTAGTTAGGCTCACAAAACACAACCACACAACCCTAAAAATACATGTAAGTTCGACACCTAAAACTAGGTTTACATCAGTCTATTTATAGCTTGTAATCTGGACTGAATTGGGCTTCAAAAACGCAGCAATTAGACTGCTCACAATTCTGCAAAATTAACTCCAATAAAATAGGTCTTCAATCCAAAGTTTCCTATTATGTCTCCATAATTAGAAACAGCAGCAAATCTGAAAACCAAAAACAAACCCTGATCCAAAAATGCTTTGGATGCCACATAGGATAACCAAATATTCACAGAATATTCAGTTACAAATCATAGTAACATAATCTGCATTAAAACTGACTTCACAACGCGATGTCCTATGAGCTGCCATGGAACATCTTCATACGACATGTTAAACAAAGAGTAATGAAACATATTATTAGACATCTTCATTCAACATCTGCTGCTACATGAGTTTTAGCAAAATAATGCCAACCATAAAACCAAGGAAATAACAATCTCCCCCTTTGGCTTATTTTTGGCTAAAACTCCACACACACTCAAACACCATCAGTATTAGTAGCGGAAAGAACACTCAAACACCATCAGCAACAAAAAAAACACAAACAAATCCAGCATAGCAGCACTCCCCTTCAGCTGCATAAAACACACAGTACCACACGAACACTCATCATAGTAAACTGGCAAAACTCCCCCTCAACAGCAGCAACATTCCACATTCTGCCCCTCAGCAACTGCAGCAGCACAAGCACACATAATCTACCTGCAGCACACACACTCCCCCTCAATAGCTGATGACACTGAATTTCACCGTATTTTTGACTCCGAGTTCGCATGCATTCTTAGTCTATTAATGTCATTTTATTATGTTATTATTATGTTTTTCTTTGTTTTCAGGTTTTTAGTCTAATCAGAGCCCCGAGCGAGAAAAGGAGCGAAAAGGAAGTCGAAATGAGCTAAAATAGAGAAAATCAGCATTTTACACTTATGGCATCCACTATGGCGGCCGCCACAGGGTCTTCCATGACGTGGCCATGTCTCAAACTCCTCCCAACTGTTTTTCCCCACGATCTCCAACTGCCCAAGCAAGTTTACACTCATGGCGGGCGCCATGGTGTTGTGGCGGGCGCCACAAGAACAAAACGAGTTCCCTCCCAAATTCAAATGCTAGGGGCATCCTTGTCTTTTCCACATGTTTCCTTGCCTATAAATAGGACTTTAGATTTTCGTTTTTCTTCATCCAAGCTTAGTTGTTCATAAGCATATATCAGTGTAATAGTGGTAATCGCTTCACATCGAGGTGTTACTACATTCGAGAGATCGAGTCTGTAAGAGCCTGTGAGATTGAGTCTTGGAGCACTCTGGAAGGAAGTTAATCCTGCCGCCATTTTACTTTCAGTTCGCATTTTATTCAACCACTCCGATTGGAGAAGGTTTTTATTACTTTACCTTTTGTCAACTTTATTTCTTGCATTGTCTTTTAATTTCATTTACTTTCCGCACTCGCATTACTTTCATTTACTTTCCGCACTCGCACTACTTTCATTTACTTTCCGCACTCGCACTTAAATACCTTTTTTATGAAAAATCTAAAAATGAACTTTTACTTTACCATGTCTGGCTAATTTTATAAAGGTTAGAATGTGAAGATCATAACCGAACCGATAATCTGTACAATTGTTAGTAGAAACACTTAAGGGCTATTTTAACTTTCAATATAAGTTTTCCTGTTCTTAAATTCCGTTGGGTAAGATCGAAAGCCGTCCAACGCCTATCTAAACTTAATTGTTTTTAAACTATTTCAAAAACAGCGAAAGCGCTTTGTTTAGTTTATTAGGAGTTTTAATTTAAAAGGAAAAGAGATTTTAAAACCATTTTCGGACGCGTTAAGAAGTTTAAAGTCTGGTTCGTAAGAACCTCTTTTTTTTTTAGAAAATCCAGGTTAAAATACTTTTCAACTTGGTCAAGATACTATATTTCTTAAAAATAGGTTTACTACTCTAACGCAATGCGCGCCTTTTTATCCGTGACAATAAGAGGGTTTGATTAGGGGGTACAACTCGGTTCTGAATACGCGAAAGCGACAGTTCCTGTCAAATTAGTTCTTTTCAAGGTAGAAAACATTGCCCGTAAGTAGTTCTATTAGCAAGTACTTGGATTATCAATTGGTTGTGTGAATTGCATTCGAACCTGTCTTTATCAATTAATTTTAATTACTTTATTTACTACCGTGCACTCTTCAAACTACTATTTTCAATCACCTTAGATACACACCTTAACAATAGATAGCGATAGATTGACACTTGGTCTCTGTGGACACGATAATCTTTTATATTACTCTGACGCGTTCGTTCACTTGCGAAAAAAAACACGCATCAAGTTTTTGGCGCCGTTGCCGGGGACCAATTTCGTCAAATTTCGTACCCTGTTGTTATACCGTTTAGACTAAGGAAGTTACCCGCCGGTCAATGCGAAAAACTCGTAGTACCGGAAGTTTAGTAGACCCTCTAGCTGAACCAGAACGTTACGCTCGCACACGTTTATATTTCCGTAAACTTAGGAAAGCTATGGCCGAAGATCAAAATCAAAGACCTCTTAAGGATTTCGCCCAACCATCCAACGAGGAACCTAGTTCTAGTATAGTAAATCCAGCCATACCAGCTAACAATTTTGAACTTAAACCATCCCTGCTGCAGTTAGTACAGCAGAGACAATTCGCAGGTCTTGCTACAGAGAACCCAAACCAACATTTGAAAAACTTTCTCCAACTAGCAGACACCTTTAAAACCAATGGAGCCCCTCCTGAGGCGATTCGCTTAAGATTATTTCCTTTTTCCCTCAGAGATAAGGCCCTATCTTGGTTAGATTCCCTTCCACCAAATTCCATAACAAGTTGGGAAGACCTTAGAAAAGTATTCCTTGCCAGATATTTTCCCCCGAGTAAGACCGCTGTTCTTCGAAACCAAATAACTAGATTTACCCAAAACCAAGGAGAATCGTTGTTCGAAGCCTGGGAGAGATATAAAGAGCTGTTAAGAGCATGCCCACATCATGGTTTAGAAAATTGGTTAATCATTCAAACCTTCTATAATGGACTTCATTATAACACTAAGATGACCATCGATGCCGCCGCAGGTGGCGCACTGATGAACAAACCTTACCCTGAAGCTAGTGCCCTTATCGAAGATATGGCCCAAAACCATCAATCGTGGGGAGTAGAACGAGCGACAGTGGAAAAGAAGGAAGCCCAAGGAGGAATACATGAGTTAAGCTCTATAGACATGATGCAAGCTAAAATGGACGCATTAGCCCTAAAAGTTGAGCATATGTGTACAACCCCGAATACTGCAGCCGCAGTTTCGTCAGATTGTGAGATATGTGGGACGAAAGGACACCAATCCGCAGAATGCAGTCTGTTAAACGAGACCAGCTCTGAACAAGTGAACTACACCCAAGGAAACCCATTTTCAAATACCTATAACCCTGGATGGAGGAATCACCCAAACTTTTCCTATAAGAATAATAACCCTATCCAAAATACTGCCCCTCCGAGACAATCAAGTTATCAAGCCCCAAGATCAAATCAACCTATGCAACCTGTACCACCAAAACCGAGCCTTGAGAAAATCGTGGATAATTTTGTCGCTGCTCAAATCCAACAAAACAAGGAGTTCATGAACCAAAACGTTCATGTTAACGAACTAATTACCCAGTTAGGAACCAAGGTTGACCAAATAATCACTCACAATAAGATGCTTGAAACCCAAATCTCGCAGGTAGCTTTAAACCAAGCCCCTCAGACCACACCTGGAGGACAATTCCCTGGACAACCTCAACAAAACCCGAAAGGACAAGCAAATGCCATTACCCTACGAAGTGGGACCGCTTATGATGAACCTTGTAACCCGAGGTTGAGTGATCCCAAAACTTCTAAGGAAGATGACAACATCCCAGATAAAAAGAAGAAACCAGAGGAATCTGTAAACCAGGAAAGTCAAGAAAAAGGAGAAGAACCCAAAAACAAAACCTATATACCACCCCCGCCATACAAACCACCAATACCATATCCGCAAAGACTTAAACAAACCCAGATCAATAACCAGTATCAGAAATTCATTAAAGTTATAGAAAAACTTCACGTAGAAATCCCGTTCACAGAAGCCATTACCCAAATACCATCCTACGCAAAGTTTCTCAAAGACATCCTTACCAATAAACGTAGACTTGATGATCCGAAACCCTTGGAATGTAATTCTATTGCCGAAAATAAATTAGCAAAAAAGGATAAAGATCCTGGAAACTTTTCCATTCCTTGTACTTTGGGGAGTCATGTCATCGAAAAAGCTTTTCTAGACTTAGGAGCTAGTGTGAGCTTAATGCCCTTAGCGGTTTGCGAAAGGTTAAATTTAGGAGAGTTGCAACCTACCAAGATGTCACTTCAATTAGCCGATAGATCTGTTAAATATCCGATAGGCATACTTGAAGACGTCCCTGTTAGGATAGGTCAGCTGTTTATCCCTACTGATTTTGTTGTCATGGACATTAAAGAAGATGATGACATACCAATTCTTCTAGGTAGACCATTCTTATCGACTGCTGGAGCCATAATAGATGTCAAAAAGGGGAAGCTAACCTTTGAGGTAGGGAACGAGAAGATAGAATTTATACTTTCAAAATTTCTTATGGCACCTGTGATAGGAGATGCGTGTTATGCGATAGATATCATTGATGAATGTGTTAGGGAGTTAGAGCAAGAAGAAGTCATTGAAACAATTAAGCTGCCATCAACTCTTATTTTGGAAGATGACAATTATAAGAAACCCTACATCGATGATAACCTTTACGAATGTTTATCCCTTACCCCAGATCCTATGCCTTGCCCTATTAAACCAGCCTTGGAACTTAAGGAACTACCTAAGAACCTGAGATATGAGTTTCTTGATGAAGAAATGAATCGTCCGGTTATAGTTAGTGCTGCCTTGAGACAAAAAGAAACAGATCAACTCTTGGACGTTTTACGAAGATATCCCTCAGCCTTAGGATATAATATCTCTGATCTGAAAGGTATAAGTCCATCCGTATGCATGCATCGGATTTCGCTCGAAGTAGATTCAAAACCTTCCAGAGAGCACCAGAGAAGGATAAACCCTATACTGAGTGATGTTGTCAAAAAGGAAGTTCTGAAGTTGCTTGAAGCAAGTATAATATATCAGATCTCGGACAGTAAGTGGGTGAGCCCTGTGCATGTGGTACCCAAGAAGGGAGGCATCACAGTTGTGCAAAATGAGAAAGGTGAACAAATAGCAAAGCGGATAGAAGGAGGTTGGCGTATGTGCATAGACTATAGAAAGTTAAATAAATCAACTAGGAAGGATCATTTCCCTTTACCGTTCATAGACCAGATGTTAGAACGTCTTGCCAGACACTCTTACTTCTGCTATCTAGACGGGTATTCGGGATTCTTTCAAATACCTATACATCCAGAAGATCAAGAAAAAACTACCTTTACATGCCCTTTTGGAACTTTTGCCTACAGACGAATGCCTTTTGGACTCTGTAATGCCCCTGCTACTTTCCAACGTTGCATGATGTCAATCTTTGCAGATTATCTAGATGGAATCATGGAAGTATTTATGGATGATTTCTCGGTTTGCGGTTTTGATTTCCAAAATTGTCTTATCAACCTTGAGAAAATCCTGGAAAGATGTGTGGAGGTGAACCTTGTGCTGAATTGGGAAAAATGCCATTTCATGGTGACTGAAGGAATTGTTTTAGGACATATAATCTCCGAAAGAGGTATAGAGGTAGATAAAGCAAAAATAGAAGTTATAGAGAACCTAAAACCCCCCAAGACTATCAGGGAAGTTAGAAGTTTCCTTGGACACGCTGGATTCTACCGCCGTTTCATCAAGGACTTCTCCAAAATAACAAAACCTTTAACTGGCCTGTTAATGAAAGATGCTGAATTCATCTTTGATGAAAAATGCAATGAAGCATTCAACCTTTTGAAGCAAGCATTGATTTCAGCACCCATTATGAAACCCCCTGATTGGTCTGAACCGTTTGAGATAATGTGTGACGCCAGTGATTACGCTGTAGGAGCCGTTCTAGGTCAGAGAAAAGATAAAAGATTACATGTAATATATTATGCCAGTAGAACCCTAGACGCCGCCCAGCTCAATTACGCAACAACCGAGAAAGAACTCCTAGCTGTAGTTTTCGCTATAGACAAATTTAGATCATATCTAGTAGGAGCCAAAATTATAGTTTACACCGATCATGCTGCCATCCGTTACCTACTAAGTAAAAAAGATGCTAAACCCAGGTTACTTCGATGGATTTTGTTGCTACAAGAGTTCGACTTAGATATCCGAGATAAAAAAGGCACAGAAAATGTAGTAGCCGATCACCTATCTAGGCTAGAATACCTGAATCCTGAATTAGTACCCATAAATGATGATTTTGCCTATGATAGATTGATAGCCCAGTTGGAAACCATTGAAGATAAAGAACCAGACCCTCATGAGCACTTCCAAAAATCCTTAGCTGTAAGTAACGTGCCCTGGTACGCTGATTTTGTTAATTACCTAGCCGCTGATATCATACCCCCTGATCTCGATTACCACAAGAAGAAGAAGTTCTTAAGTGATGTTAGAAATTTATATTGGGATGAGCCACTTCTTTTCAAGAGAGGTAAAGATGGCATTTTCCGCCGTTGCGTTCCAGAAGACGAGGTAGAAAGTATAATTCAGCATTGTCACTCTGCACCTTATGGTGGACATGCAAGCACCTCTAAGACCTACGCCAAGATTCTTCAAGCTGGCCTATTCTGGCCTACCATGTGGCGTGATGTCCACACTTACATTGTCAAATGTGATAGATGCCAATGCACAGGAAATATATCAAGACGCGACGAAATGCCTTTAAGAAACATCCAAGAAGTAGAACTCTTCGACGTATGGGGTATAGATTTCATGGGACCATTCCCACCATCTTTAGGAAACAAGTATATCTTAGTTGCAGTAGACTACGTGTCTAAGTGGATTGAAGCGATAGCTGCACCCACAAACGACACTAGAGTAGTGATTAAATTATTTAAAAATTATATATTCCCCAGATTTGGAACACCCCGTTTAGTTATAAGTGATGGAGGATCTCACTTCATATCAAGAATATTTGATAAGCTTTTAAGCAAGTATGGAGTTAAGCATAGAGTAGCAACACCATATCACCCACAGACTAGTGGCCAAGTGGAAGTATCTAATAGGGAGATTAAACAAATTTTAGAAAAAACTGTCTCTGTATCCAGAAAAGATTGGTCGCAAAAGCTTCAAGAGGCTTTATGGGCCTACAGAACCGCTTTCAAAACCCCTATAGGAACAACCCCCTACCAACTAGTCTATGGAAAATCTTGTCATTTACCTTTTGAGTTAGAGCATAAGGCCTATTGGGCCATTAAAACTTTGAATTTGGATTACCTAACTGCTGGTGAGAAACGTATCCTTGACATCCACAAATTGGAAGAACTCAGACAGCAAGCCTACGAGAATGCCATAATATACAAAGAAAGAACAAAAGCTTGGCACGACAAAAGAATCGTAAGAAAAGACTTCAACTTAGGCGACCCTGTTCTCCTGTTCAATTCTAGGCTACGACTCTTCCCAGGAAAGCTCCGTTCAAGATGGACTGGCCCCTTCAAAGTATCAAAAATTCTGAGGTCTGGAGCTGTTGAAATAAAAAACGAGACATGTAAACCATTCATCGTCAATGGACAAAGACTGAAGCTCTACGAAGGAGGAGACATTCCAACAACCTACTCCAGCCACACTCTAAGTGATCCACCAATCCCGACAAGAGATGTATAAGTTCCAGTCGTCAAGCTAACGACGTTAAACAAGCGCTGCATGGGAGGCAACCCATGATTTTCTTACCTTATTTACTTTTTCTACATTTTGTTTTATTTTATTTCCTGTTATATTTTGTCAGGACTAATGTTTGAAATGTTTGTGTTTTACAGGACCTTCTTCCTAACTCTGTGCAGAATGCAGAATTTTGACGACATGCATGTGACTTTCAGGAATGACGCCCAGAGAGAGCGTTACTTTGTCCACTTCAGGCGTCATATGGCACCTACGAGGTACCCAGATCAGGCTTGCATGGAGGCTACTCAAGGTTCCATTCTAGGTAACCTTCGACAGGTCAGAGATGCCCAGGCGGCCTTATCAGCCCGATTGGACCGGAGAGACCAGCATCGTAGCAGATCCCGTCGTCCCAGGCATTCCCAGCAGGACGACGAGGGCACCAGTGGTCCACATCAGTAGTTTTACAGGTTACTCTCCTTATCTTATTTCGAAACATTGGGGACAATGTTCGATTTAAGTGTGGGAGGGGATTTTATTGCTTTCTATTTCCATTTTTAGTTAGTTGTTTATTTCTTGTTTTTGTCTATGTCTTTTTTTTTCCCTAGAAAATGCATGAGTCTGACGAGTCACCAGTACAGTGTATCCCTAGTGCACCCTCATTTTTCCCCATTTCTTTAGCCCTACAAAAAATTTTTTTTTTTTTTTGCAAAAAGAAAACATTGTTGTTCTACACGTTTTTTTGGGCTTTAAGACAGGTTTGGATTAGGATGTGGTGACTTAGGTGAACTTTTTGAAACATTAGTATCGTTTTAGCACCGTAGACTTCACGAATATAGGAATCATTCCAAAACCCCATGTACCATGGCCTTAATTATCATTTCCAAATTTGTCCTAAGTAGTTTATTTCAGCAGTCAGCTCCGGCCTAAGCATGTTCTACGTAGGGGACCGATGAACATAAGTGAATGATCCAGTAAAATAAATAAAGAAAAAGGCAAACTCCGGATAGATGACCCTCACAAGGTCGTTTAAACCAAAAAGTTGAATTGTTGCCACAAAAAAAATATATATATATATATATAATTTTAGGTCACCCATTGTTAGTTGGTTCAGAGGTATCTGGCGCTGAACTCGGTAGGGCGGATTACGATCCGATCCCCCACAACTGCATTTGGGTTAAATAAAAGGGTTTACACAGTCTTATGTGCCAGAAACCCTATGTTTTGGATCAGAATCACTAACAGGTCACTCTACTATGAAACATGTACGGATAACGGGCTTAATGTGATTGCGCCTGAATGAAAAGGACCCAAAAAAGAGATGAAGAGGTAGGCCTAGTTATTGTGGGATGGTATGGTTGATTAATATAAGAATGAAGTTTATGTCCGCCTCTGCGGATAAGTGTCATTACGATACCCTTGGTTCACTTAGTACCTGTCACTGCATCCTGACTTGAACCTAGAAGCCCTTTTTGCCCGAATCACGTGTCAGCACTAGTTTTCTTACTTTGAGCTTTAAATGTTTTGCTTGAGGACAAGCAAAGGTCTAAGTGTGGGAGAATTTGATGACACTGAATTTCACCGTATTTTTGACTCCGATTTCGCATGCATTCTTAGTCTTTTAATGTCATTTTATTATGTTTTTCTTTGTTTTCAGGTTTTTAGTCTAATCAGAGCCCCGAGCGAGAAAAGGAGCGAAAAGGAAGTCGAAATGAGCTAAAATAGAGAAAATCAGCATTTTACACTTATGGCATCCACTATGGCGGCCGCCACAGGGTCTTCCATGACGTGGCCATGTCTCAAACTCCTCCCAACTGTTTTTCCCCACGATCTCCAACTGCCCAAGCAAGTTTACACTCATGGCGGGCGCCATGGTGTTGTGGCGGGCGCCACAAGAACAAAACGAGTTCCCTCCCAAATTCAAATGCTAGGGGCATCCTTGTCTTTTCCACATGTTTCCTTGCCTATAAATAGGACTTTAGATTTTCGTTTTTCTTCATCCAAGCTTAGTTGTTCATAAGCATATATCAGTGTAATAGTGGTAATCGCTTCACATCGAGGTGTTACTACATTCGAGAGATCGAGTCTGTAAGAGCCTGTGAGATTGAGTCTTGGAGCACTCTGGAAGGAAGTTAATCCTGCCGCCATTTTACTTTCAGTTCGCATTTTATTCAACCACTCCGATTGGAGCAGGTTTTTATTACTTTACCTTTTGTCAACTTTATTTCTTGCATTGTCTTTTAATTTCATTTACTTTCCGCACTCGCATTACTTTCATTTACTTTCCGCACTCGCACTACTTTCATTTACTTTCCGCACTCGCACTTAAATACCTTTTTTATGAAAAATCTAAAAATGAACTTTTACTTTACCATGTCTGGCTAATTTTATAAAGGTTAGAATGTGAAGATCATAACCGAACCGATAATCTGTACAATTGTTAGTAGAAACACTTAAGGGCTATTTTAACTTTCAATATAAGTTTTCCTGTTCTTAAATTCCGTTGGGTAAGATCGAAAGCCGTCCAACGCCTATCTAAACTTAATTGTTTTTAAACTATTTCAAAAACAGCGAAAGCGCTTTGTTTAGTTTATTAGGAGTTTTAATTTAAAAGGAAAAGAGATTTTAAAACCATTTTCGGACGCGTTAAGAAGTTTAAAGTCTGGTTCGTAAGAACCTCTTTTTTTTTTAGAAAATCCAGGTTAAAATACTTTTCAACTTGGTCAAGATACTATATTTCTTAAAAATAGGTTTACTACTCTAACGCAATGCGCGCCTTTTTATCCGTGACAATAAGAGGGTTTGATTAGGGGGTACAACTCGGTTCTGAATACGCGAAAGCGACAGTTCCTGTCAAATTAGTTCTTTTCAAGGTAGAAAACATTGCCCGTAAGTAGTTCTATTAGCAAGTACTTGGATTATCAATTGGTTGTGTGAATTGCATTCGAACCTGTCTTTATCAATTAATTTTAATTACTTTATTTACTACCGTGCACTCTTCAAACTACTATTTTCAATCACCTTAGATACACACCTTAACAATAGATAGCGATAGATTGACACTTGGTCTCTGTGGACACGATAATCTTTTATATTACTCTGACGCGTTCGTTCACTTGCGAAAAAAAACACGCATCAATAGCACAAGCACTTACTAATGCTGCTCCCCTTCACACTTACTACTCCCCATTTTTAGCCACAAATATGACAAAGAGAGGTCATAGACAAATGTAAACATATTACATAGCAGTATATTGTTCAACACCAAACCAGAATTAAGTTGTCTAAAAAGAAAGAAGAAAAAAAACAAAAAATAAACAAAAACAGAAAATAAACTTGCAGATAGCCTAGTTAATCAGCACTGTCCTCTTCATCAGCAACCTCATCACTTTCACCTTCAGATTCAGAAACACCATTCTCAGAACCAGAATCATCAGACTGCTGGACACTCCTTCTATCAGACTCAGTAGATTCACCTTGTCCATCATCTTCAGTCAGCTCTTGATCTTTAGCAGCATTTCTCTTCTCAACCAAGGCATTAATCAGCTGCTCTAGCTTTGCCTTCCTTGATGTATCTCTCCTAATAGATTCTTCCAGCTCTTTGCAAATTTCTTGCATCTGTGCAATGGCTTCATCATCAAGAGTGGCATGACTTGAAGTTGAGGAGGATGTCCCAACAACATCAGACACATGAACTCCACCTAACAGCCTATAATTCAAAGTCATTGGAGGTTTTCTCTTGCTGACTTTGTCACTTCTTACTAAGCATTCAGGAAATTGGTCCAGGATCATTCCACAGATTAAGGATGGAAAACATATGGGTAGCTTAACAGCAGATGAGCTAGCTTACTTCAAAACTTGTTCAAAGATATATGCTCCAAAGTTGAAAGGGACCTTCTTTCTAATAGCATAGATGAATTTTCCAAGCATGGATGAGATGGTGGAAGTATGGTTGGTAGAAACCAAGTTTACCACTACAATTCTGTGAAGGATAACATATTTGACACTTAGCTTCCCAGAAGAGAGCTTTCCTTCATTTGGCCAAACTTTGATGCACCCACCTGTTATCTCCTCACAGATTTCATCATCTGTTGCTTCTAACTCAGTCTGATGGTCCGTAGGTCTCCCCAGAAAGTTATTAAACACTTTGGGAGAAAATTTCATAGCTTTGCCTCTTACATAGACTTTTTTGAGTTTGCTATTACAGTCTTCAGGGATACTCACAATAAACTCCTTAAGCAACTTCTCATAACATGTTCCTATGTCACACACAGTCTTCATCAACCCAGCGGCTTCAATAAGATCAACCATTTCCTTATACTTGTCGAAGTCTTTTCCCAGTTCTCTCTCTAAAGCTACTCTTCTTTGGCTGACAATTTTCCACCTATCAGTTTGCCTCTGAGACCTGATAGTTTGAACAGTTCCAGCATTTGATTCATTCAGTCCTGTGACCCTCCTTTTCTTGATTGGAGCCACAACTTTACTCCATTGCTTAGAGGGACCTGCTCCAGCCTTTCTTTTGTTACTCCCCACATTAGTAGATTTCCTAATCATTTCTGCATCCTTTGAAGTCTCAGCCACAATGGTATTTTCTTTTCTACTCTTGATTCTTTGAAGTATGTCAGCTATTGGTTCCTCATCAGAGTTTTTCTTAGCAATATTACTACACATCTCAGCCCTCTTCTTGCTTCTTCTTTCCCTAGCCACCTGAACTGGTATACAACTCTCAGTCCTATCAGTAGGACTATTATTTGTATTTCCAGCCATGGATATTGGGACATCAGACCCGACATCTTTATCAGCTTCACTAACAGCAATGGTGGTAAATCTTCTAAGACTCTGATCTCTACTGGAAACATTATCATCAAGAGTCCTACTATCATTCTTTGTTTCATCCACCCTCCTATTTGAATTCTTGTCAGTAACATTTTTCCTAGGGCTTATCTTATCAGAATAAAACCTAGTAATCATTTTGTCTTTCTTCCTAGATGAAAGGGTTTAGACTTCATACTTTCATTCACAGAGTGGGAAGCTGGTTGCTTACCTCTAGTGCCAGTAGGAACAACATTCAACGGGGTGATATCAAGAACAAGGTCTGTGAGTTTGATCATTCAGTGAGGATCATAGTCTTCATCATTGACTTGAGAAGTTCTTGTATCAGCAGGAGAATCATGATGTTGAGACATTTTTTGTTGCTCACAAAATGCGGTATTGAAGAAAGTAAGGGCAAACCCTAGCGGAGAAGAGTTTTGAAAGAATGGGTCAGATGAAGTTTTTGCACTGTAGGATTGAAGTAGGATTGTGTCAGCTGGGCTATTTATAAGTTTTGGAAATGGGTCTTTATACACGTGCCATTCACAAGTTCTTTGGTTCAACGCTTCCACAATAGTGCTTTCATCTTTCCACAAATAGCAATTCTCTGAGGTTCTTTCACCTCTCATAGCAACAAAATTCTTTTCATCCACTATTGAACATTCGTAGTTTGTAAAGATGACCCTAAGACCTTGATCACACAACTGGCTTATGCTTATTAGATTAGTATCTAATCCTTCAACAAGCAATACTTCTTCCAAAATTGGCTGTCCTGGACAATCCACTCTTCCAACACCAAGCACTTTTCCTTTTGATCCATTACCAAAAATCACCTCATTAGGAGCATGATACTTAACATCTGACATATATCTACTACCACCTGTCATATGTCGAGAACATCCACTATCAAAGAACCATTTTTCATCTGTAGAGACTCTGAAAGACTTGTAGTCCCTATGTTCCTTTACAAAATCCTTTGAAGTCCATATCCTTTTTGTTTCAACCCTGATCTTCTTTTTACTATATTGTTGCATGGGTTTGGGATAACCATGTAGCTTGTAGCAAAAAGCTTTTATATGACCAAACTTCCCACAATGGTAGCATGTCCATCTTTGATTCTTTTTCTTTATGAACTTCTTCTGATGCCTGGGAGGATGTTGCAACATGTTATTCAACATCTTCAAACTTCTCTTATCTTGAACGGGTACTTCCTCAGATTTCTTTCCTTCATCTAATTCATTTGTACCTTCAAATCCAATACCACTGACATTTCTAGCATCTCTTCCTGACTTCAAAATTTCATCAAGTACATCAGAACTCCCATTTAACATTCTGACATTTTTGATCATGTTGTCCAGTTTTGAATTCAAAACATTTACTTCACTTTGTAGATCAACTATAGTAGACACATGCTCAGTATTCTCAGCTTTTAAATGAACAATAACACATGTTTGTTCTTCTTTCTGCTGACATACTTCTTCATGTTCAATGCACAACTTCTTATAAAAGATAGCCAGCTCTTCAAAAGTAAGCTCTTCAGATTCTTCATCTGATTCACATACTCCTGTTAATGCTGTCACCAACTTTGCAGATTCTCATCATCTTCAGTTTC